>JARJIL010000009.1:61862646-64347646 GCA_038502395.1 Dittrichia graveolens
TGTTTCTTTTTGTTATTGTAGCCACTGTCTTTTTTAACTATTTTTGAAAAAATTGCTGAGAAAGGTAACCTAAATATCGAAAATTGCCAATAAAGGTAACGTCCAATTTTTTTGACTAAGAAAGGAATATAAATTTCAATTTGTAACAAAAAAGAGTATAATGATCTCTTAAACCTAACAAAAAAAGGATTATAAATTTCAATTTGTAACAAAAAAAGGTATAAAGGCGTAGTGCCCAACACCTTATCCACCATTGTTTGGTACTTTGGATCGTCCATGTACCTATTGTTTATTGGCCGGTGCTTGTTTTATACAAGTGTTGGACTTATTGAGCTCGGATTGTTATACCCCATTGATTCGTTACTTATTGTTTTGCTTCCGTATATGTTTGTTTGTTTTATTGTTTGTCTTACTATCCAATAAGTACTTTCATTATGTATTTGAAAAAAGAAAGAAAAAAGAACAACTATTCTAAACTACTTATTTGAAGTACTCAAACACAAAGAAGTACTTATTTGATTACCACAACTTTGTACAACAGAAGCATATTTTGATCACTATCTTCTACTACTTGTTTTGTTGATTGAATATCACATGATCACTTTCAAAATGTATATTTAAACACCTCTAAAGGAGTGATGTGTATTCCATACATGTCTCTAATGTACCAAGTGGCCTTTTGATCAATACTCTTTGTATATCTTTATAACCCCAAACTTTTTTTTCTTTTTTACTAAAAGCTATAATCCCAAACCTATTAATTCAATTTTCTGTAAGGACATTAAGAAATTGGTTTATTGGCCATATAAAAACTGTTGTTCCTTATGTTCTTTTTTATCGTCTGAAATTATTATTACTTAGAAGCTGTTTGTTAAAACAGAAAGATTAAGACATGGTTCAAAGGCTCTGTATGGAACTGTGTGTCTGAATGAGACATGTTTGATAAGGGTTCTAAATGATGCAAATTGCAATTTAAACCTTAATAGTGATTTTATATATTACAAGATATGAATGTTTAACAAGGCAACGTGTGAAAGAAAGGGTATTAAAATAAAATACTTGGTCCTTAATGATTCAGAATGTACATTAAGGTGGAATGATTCAACACGGTTCTTCTGTTTCATTCAACACAGTTTTCATTCTGAGGCGACAATCAAACGTGCTGAATGCTGAATGATTCAGCATTCAGCATTGAATGGTTACATTCAACAACAAACAAACAACCCCTTGACGAATGTTACCCCTGATCTTATAAGCTGCTCACAGTAACATTTCTCTTTCTATTTTTTTTTTGGAAATTTTGCGAGGAATTGATAGCTAATTGTTGTTAATTAATTTTATTTTTTGTTTGCTTTGGATGCAAACCCACTATTTGATGAAATTCCTAAAATGACAAAAATCGTCGAAATTGAAAAGAACGTGTGAATTCCTTTATTTCATTACTTGAAATTTGTTTGATTTTATCTGGATTTTAGTTGTTTTGACTTATAAATTAGCGAAATGGAGATTAAACAGTGTGTAAGGCTACGGAGGCCTGTTTTTACAAGATTAAACAAATTTCATAAACAAAGAATTTATTTTGAATTTGTTTTATTATATATGTTTGTAGTCTCTCACACTTTACACGAGCAAGTAAAAAGTAAGAATAGTTTTAAGTTCTTATTTGCGATGAAGAAGACACATCTACAAATAAAACGATGAATGTTATTTATAAGAAGATTTTACTAAAAATATGATGACGATCTTATCTAATTTATAATAAATTTACTCTTCTTTTGAGTCTTTCACATCATAAATATTTAAAAATTACATTAAACATCCTTGTGTTTATACTCAGGCTAATAAGCTAGTTTTCTCTTATACATAAAAGGTATGGTGTGGTAGGTTAAACCAATAGCGCCGAGAACGATGAATCAAGAGGCAGGTGGTCGCAGTCGAAAGCGTAAGAGGAGAAACAACCGCCAGATAGCTGAAACTCCCTCAAGAAACCATGGTGAAATAGCAGAAGCTGCAAATTCTACTGTCAAACAACGGCCTTCTACCTCAGCTGTTTCCAAAACTTCCCCAAAATCCTCATCTTTCCTCGAAAAGGTAAAATGCATTGTTTGCAAATTGATTGTAACAGATAGAATTTGAATATTTATGTGTTATTTTCAGATGAAAGCAAAGCTATCAGGAGGTCATTTTCGTATGATTAACGAGAAGCTTTATACCTGCTCGTAAGCCCTAAAAAACTCCCTTTTTATGTGATTTTTTAATAAATTTTTGTGTTAATATGAAAAGCTTTTGACTTTTTTTTATCATTAAGATTCAATCAGATTCAAAATTGATGCGTTCAGGGGAAAACCCTTTCTTTGTTTTCTAAATTTACAATTTTTGAACAGGTTTTAACGTATAGAACATAGTTTTTTGTTATGGAGGTGTAAAGTTATTGGCATTTGATTATAAATCTGTATGAATTGTTGAATGGAGAATCTGATTAATTATATGTGTGCAGTGGAGATGAAGCACTGAACTACTTTAAAGAAGACCCTTCATTGTTTAACATGGTAAGATACGTTGTTTTACATGAAAGACTTTTTTTTTCAGGCTATATTTGTATAATATATTTGTCGCAGCTTTGCTAGCTAGTACTATATTAAAATAAGAAAATCAAAACTCTAGTGTTGTTTCACGATAGTAAATGGTTTTTGAAGTTGGACCCTTTAGAATCAAATTATAATCGTGACAAATACTTCAAAAACTCAGTAGTTATCTTGGTACGTTTTGATTTTACTTGCTATTCAAGAGAAACACAACTAGTTTAACTTAATTGTCAAGAACCAATCACTTGACTACTTTCTGCCTACATCCTTTAGCTAAATAACGAATCTATTGATTTTTTACTGTCGATCTTTTCGATTGCTTATCATCTTTGAGAAGCTCTTATCTAGTTAGATTCGACAATTTTCAATTACTCATAAATGCATTATTTTGCGGCCAACGGTTTGTTTCTAACTGGTCAAATAGAAAAGGGAAGCCTTTCATACAGGTTTGAAAGTCGCCCAAAGTGTGTTTTTATTGCTTAAAGCATCCTATCCTTTTACTGCAAGACATTTGATTATTATTGCAATGGCATGGTTTTGTAACCATATCACCACACTTACTATTAATAAAAATAGATAGATAAATATTTGGTGGTCAACCCAGCCTGACAAGGGATTAACATCTAACTCATGTGGCCAGTATCATACAGGATATCAAGAGCAAATGTCACGTTGGCCTGAACAACCAGTTAATATTATCATGAAGTGGCTAAAGGATCACAATCCTTCTTTAGTTGTGGCTGATTTTGGATGTGGTAAGAACATGGTAAAATTTTTACAGATTTTAAGATTTATGTTCAGTATTTATGTTCGATCTCCCACTTGTTGCTTTGGTGTATAAACAGGGGATGCACGTCTAGCAAAAGGTGTAAAGAATAAGGTGTTTTCTATAGATCTTGTCTCAAATGATCCTTCAGTAATCGCTTGTGATATGTCGAATGTAAGTCTCCCATCAAAATGCCTGAAAAATTATAAATCTTTACGTATTAAATTTCAAGATTCTACACATGTGAAAACCTAACCAGCACACATGTATGATCTATAGATGCGACAGAATTGGTGGTTTGGCTTGTTGGGTAAGGCAAAACAGTTAACTTTTGGTTGGTCGAAAGGGTTATGTTGGCTTTGGTTGACCCTTTACACTTTGCTCAAAATATTAATTTTTAGGGTAAGGCCACTGAATAGCATTTTACTTTTTTAAAAGTATCAACTTAGGTGATTTATATTTCATATCCCACATAGGTAACCTACTTTGTGGTGACTTGTTAAAGTAAGTAAAGACTTGAATTTCCAATTGGGGACTCTGGATAGAGCCAAGAGTAAGATGCTATTCAGTGGTCTTAACCCTAATGGAGTACAAATTTAGTCCGTGTCAAATATGATTACAAAAAGTTAATAAATGTAGTAGTATAATCTATATTTTTTGTGACTCATTTTGCAAGACCTTCGATTCGTTTGACCTGTTTCATGTTAAGCCAAGTTATTATATTTCTTTTAGAGAAAATCAGAAAATAAAATCTTATTTTATTCGTTTTACAATAAAACTTGCAGACGCCCCTTGATTCTTCATCGATAGATGTTGCAGTTTTTTGCCTTTCATTAATGGGCACCAACTTCCCGAATTTTCTGCAGGAAGCACACAGAGTACTTAAACCAAGGTATGTGTATACACACCTCATTAGCATTAGCACATATAACACCTCGTTCTAAGTCACATTTTTTGTCACAGTGGCTGGCTTTTAATTGCAGAGGTGAAGAGTAGATTTGATCCAAATAATGGAGGAGCAGATCCAGATAGATTTTGTGAAGCTGTCTGTGAACTCGGTTTTACTTCTGTATCAAAGGTTAGTTTGTTCATTTGAAATATTTTGCAATTATAAGAGTTGGCACATTTGGTGCTGATCTTGCAGGTTGGGTACTTGGGTAGGGTATGACCCATGTTGGCTTTGGATAAAAAATTAAAGCGGTTCGGTTCAGGTTGAATTACAAACAGTTTTCCGCCAATTTTTTTATAAATAAAGTATATATTTACAACAATAATCTGATTTTATAAATAAACAAGTTAGAGGGTTTTATGCATTAAAAATAAACTTCGGGTTACATGTTTGATCCAATTCTCTCGTCTACTTTTTCTATTTATAGTGATTTGATCTGTAAGAGAAGAAACATTACCCAAACCGAATATCATCATGTTTCCATGCTAATAAATGTCTCAAATTGCAGGACTTCTCAAATAAAATGTTCATACTTTTATATTTCAGGAAAAAGGTTAGACAGCCTTTCTTTTTTTTTAACTTGATTTTTTTTGGTTCTTCTTGAAATGGCAGCTGATTTTTGAAACTTTTTGTAGCCAAAGAATAATAGATGTAGCAAGGAGATTAAATGGCCTGAGCTGAAGCCATGCTTGTACAAGCGGCGCTGAATGAGTTTACTGATCAGCAGATTATCAGGCATGCTATATACCTAGCTTTTTATAATGGTGGAAAATGTCGATTTGGTCATAAACCAGCAGATTATCAGGCATGCCATGTTTACTTGTTTTTCCTATATTTATGTATCAGTATATTTATATGGTTTTGATTTGCTTTCCATCTTACATAAACCAGCATACAAGATCTACAACATATTTATGGTCTTGTAGAATTGTAGGTCATTGATGTAAAGAACACTGACTTAGTGAGTTTCACATGAAAAAACTACAAGGCCCCATATGGTATTACTGTTTGTTCAACACCCACTGTTCATAATCAGCCATTGAACAACCTTCGACTTGATATGTTCTTTGTCATATTTAGGAACCGTGTCTTCTAATCTTGGTTTAAAAAAGCGAGCTTGAGGTGTTTTGATGCGAAGTGTTGCGAGGCGTCGCCTCAAATGCATCCCATACGTGTTGTGTTGTGATTTCCATGCTGTGTGTGATGCATTGCGATGCGCGGGGCGTACGCTTTTTACGGATCTTGTAGTTGGGCTTTCTTTTATATTCTAGCTATTTTAAAGGGTTGTTTAAGAGAACTATTGAGTTTAATTTTTATGTGGAGTTAGCAAATTATAAAGAAGAATGCTTTTTAATAATAACTTAGAGTCGATATCAAGTTCTCCTGACCATGGTTATTGTCTTGTACAATAGTCAAAGTTGTCTTGAATTAAATTAAAAGGTCAAATATGTTATGTGGAATTAAATTATATGTATTATCTTAATACCGGATGCCTCGGGTGCATAATACGAGTGTATCATGCATCATGCATCATGCCTCTGGCTACTAAAGAAGGCATATGAAAATTAAGCGATAAGGAAATCGCACAAAATGAGGACCTCCACAAATGAGATGAAGAGCTCGAGATTCACACAAAAGCCGTGTATATGTGATAAGGAAAATAAGCGATTGTCGGCCCTTTTACACTTCACCTTCAATTGCGAACCTTCAAAATGAGGACTTCACTCTATTTCTTATCAAAGGTTACTGCTGGTAAGCATAAATATGTCCATGAAATTCTCCAATTTTGTATCTGGTGCATACTAACAAGAAACTAAATTGATAACATTTGCCACTCTTGATCTGGATTCAAATATATACTCTTATTAACAGGTTTATATTTTGGCTTGGCTTGTTGAGTAATATGAGAAAGACTAAAGTAATCCATAGATCCCCACTTCTCAAAAGTCAGTTTCTCACCTTTGGTTTGGAATTTCATACACCATCTATCAGCTTCATTAAACTTTTACTTCTGGTCCCATCTCCTTGATGTCACATCCACTCTTCTATAAGCTGTCCTCATTTCCAAATTATTAACTGTTTCATTTTTCCTTTTTTGTCTTTTCCAGCTGGTATCTGTCTAGATTGTCATTGATCTTAGTCCAACGATATCTAGTATTCTTAGTGTCCCGTAAGGTTGTGAGTTCAAGCCCATACTAGATAAAATGGTATAGAATTAGGTCTATTTTTAGGAAATGCGTGCTTAACGTTAAGAAAAACTTAATATTTCTTGAGTCAATTTGATTCCTGTTCCCCGGTACTACGAAAACTACTCTGCCCATTTCAACTTCATTTACGCCCAATTTTTTGTGATATTTCTTTGAAAAGGAAAATATTAATTTTAAGTGTTATTATTAGTGCAGGTTCAATCAATAAAATTAAGAGTGAATTATTAAGATGGTCATTGTGGTTTGTTAAAAGTTGATGGTTTAGTCTTTTAAGATAAAAAATTACGCTACATGTCCCTGTAGTTGCTATTTTGTTACTTGCTTGGTCCTTTACACTAACAGACGTCCAAATTGAATGTTAGTTGTCTTTTAGTGTAAGGATATTTTGGTCTTTTTACTTCCTTATCTTTTTCAAACATGATTTTTATGTAATGTTGCACTTTGACTTCAAACTCATGAAGAACAATTATCACTGCAATGTTGCATCTTTTACATATGAATCATCCAAAAATGGGTCAAAAGGACATAGCTTCCACTCCTTTTGAATCAAACACCACTTGAATCTTTTTAGCCAGTAAGCTAGGCTTAATTACTTACTGCAACCAGTAAATAGAAGTACACAACTTTCATATTTGCTTCAACCACTAACATACTCTTTAAAGGTTCAGAGAATATACATAATGTCTTCAAGTCAAATCGTTAAAGATACGACCAACACCAGTTTTGTTAATTGTTATTTGACCTACTGACTGCACCCTCCCCATTAATCCTAAACTATTATCATCAACAAGCTTTCTACTCGAAATCGATCCGTTGTTCTTCTTAAGCTTTGTTAGTATTACAAAAAGTTTGACGGGGAAGACAGGAATTCATAAAAATATGAAAACAAGAATTCATATAAAAACTCTTATTTACCAAGTCAAAACAAGAATACACCAAATCAATCAGATTGAACACACTTTAAATTTAAACAAGAATAACCAACATTTAGGATATGAAAACCCCATAGATGAACAGATGAAGACACCTAGATTAAATAGTAAATCATATCCAATTTTAAAGACAAACTTGATTAAAAACAGAATGAAAAGGTTATAAGTTACTCTTTATCTTTTCACTTTGAAGCAATCTAAATTCCTCTATTTAAGCCAATCTATACTCTATGTGAGGTATGCATATGCACATCATGAAAATGTTCTCCTTGCTGATTAAGAATACATAAAAGGTAGAACAAGGAAGACAAGAAAATGAAAAGTAATTAAGAAAGATGAAGCAGTGTTGTGGAAATCGGTCGGCAGTACGTCGGTGGTCGACCACCGCCAAGCGATTAATCGGTCTTGGCAGCGATTAATCGGTTTCTCGGCGGAAACGATAAATTATAAGGGAATTTATTTAAAAAAATAAATATTAGCACCATAACAAAATAAGTCAATAACCATAAAAACTAAAATGTTTAACAATCTTGAAAGTTGAAACCATAAGTTCATAATTAGAAATTAGTTTAATAAACTTAAATAAAACCATAAGTTCAATAGTCTATATTGTCTTCTACTCATCATCTCCTATGTAGTTATCTCGGTCAGATATCAAATATCGTTCAAGGACCGATATTTAAAATTGCGGATATCGCGGTGAGATATGGGTGAGATATCGGTTTTTTATATTTTGTAGAATATATATATATATATTATAAGATTAAAATCATAAAAAATTAAATAAAAAGTATAGCAAAAAAGTAAAACTTGTAACCATTAACCCAATTATACTAAGCCCATTAACCTAATTTTTTTAAAAGAAGCCTATTAACCTAATTTTAATAAGCCCTAACACAGTAATAATACCCACTCAAATACACTAGGACTCACGAGCCTTCCATTCGAATCAGTAAGAAACCCCACCAGAAATTGAGATCGAGCGAGAGAAACAGAGCAATTAGGGTAGCAATTGAGAAGGAACTTTCCAGATTGCAAGTCGTTACTTCAATGGAGCAGTGGAGGAAGAAGGAAGATAGCAGGTGAGAGTGCGAGACAGACGCGACGTTGATCTTCACGAAGGATGTAGAGCCGATTAAGGCTGTGTTGTTTAGGCTACGTATGTGAGGACTGAGGTTGTTCTTTCTTTTTAGGTTTAATTAGGTGGGCTGGGCTTGGGTTGGGTTTAGCAGATCCAAAAAAAATCATAATAGAAAAAATCGGTCAAAAAACGATATATCGAAGTCAAAATATCGGCGAAATATCGGTCCATATCGCCGATATTCTCGCCTCCGAGATAAGCCACCGATATTTGGAAGCGATATTTTTGGAACATCCGATATCCGATATCTCGGCGAGATATCACCGAGATATCGCCGAGATTGACTGCCCAGATCATCTCCACAGGTTTCCATGATTTGACCTCCATCTGACTCGTATTCACTTTCTTCATATACTACCTCCTCACTCTCGGACTTGAACTCGTCCTCAAAAAGTTCTCTTGTAGTTGTTCTAGTTGGTTTACTTGTAGTTGTTCTAGAACTCTTTCGGGGTTCTAGATATTCATTGGCTTCTAACGCTTCAGCAACCGCTTCCTAATGTGCTTCGGCTTCAGCGTTCTCATCTTCAACACCTTCTTCAACTTTGACTTTATCTCCACCACGTTCTTCACAGTCACCAATCCATTCTTGAGCCAAGTGACTATCATTTGCCAATAGCACTTCAACATTCCTATCTTTTCTCCTTTTGTTTTTTTCCATCAAATTAGCGTTAAATTCAACATAAACAAGATCGTTCAATTTACTCGCCTCCAATCTATTTCTTTTCTTTGTATGTATCTAGAAAGTTTAAAGAAAATAAGTGTTATAAAAATTTTAAAATATAATTATAATTAAAATAAATCGGTCGACATATAAAATCTACTAACCCCTTCAAATGTGCTCCAATTCCTTTCACATCCCGATGAACTACTAGTTAAAGAAAGAATCCTCATTGCAATCTTTTTTAAATTAGGAGTTTCACCACCAAAAGTTCCCCACCAATTTGCTTCAATTTTGAAACATTAAACAAATCATTAAATGGATAATATGAAAGTCTATAAAAGAAATAAGTAATTTATAGTAGATTGCGTTACCCGCATCATAGTTGGCGTCATTCTTTTGACATGTACTAATTGCAAGCTCCTTACCAAATCTATCCATTTTTTTCTTGTACTTTGGCAACTCAATAGTTAGCACTTGTTTTTGCATCTCTAGATCTCCAGCAAGTATTGTTTCAAAAAAATCAAGAATCGCATCTGATACATCGGGATCATGTTGGATTTGCGAATCCTTATAGAGATAATAAGGATTTAAAAGATAAGCCGTCAAATGCATAACTGAATCTAGTCTACCTTTCATCTTCTTGTCTATGATACTTATGATAGGCTCGTAAGCTTTTTTGTTACCAGCCAAAGCTTCAATGATTTCTTCTTTTGCTTTTTTAACCTCTCCATAAACAAAACCCATTGATGGCTTCTAATCCGCATCAACCATTCGAAGAACTTTGACAAAAGGGGTAAACACCTTCAAACATAGTGACACGTCGGTCCAAAATGCGGTACTTAGCACCGTTGCATATGCGGCTTTCCCTTTAACGCTACTAGAAAATTTGCACTCTTCCCATTCCGTGCTAGAGAACATATGTCTTAGTTGCTCCTTTTTCTCGGACAAACTTTGTAACGTTAGAAAGACGGAAGCAAATCTTGTGACACCCGGTCGGACAATATCTCTTTTCTTGGTGAAATTTCTCATCATAGCCAACGTTTTGTGGTGAGAATAAATGAAGATGGTTAGTTTCTTTGCTTGATCTAGGACTTTGTTATACCTTGCAATTGCACCAATACCTTGAAGAACATAAAAGTATAAAATTAAAAGAACACATAAAAGTATAAAATTGAAAGAACACATAAAACTATAATTCTATAAAAGTATAAAATTAAAAGAACACATAAGAGTATAAAATTAAAAGAACACATAAAAGTATAAAAAATCTTATACCTTCAAGCATAAGGTTAATGGTATGCTTCGCACATGACATCCAAAAAATTTGTGGTCTTGTCTCTTTAAGCAACTTCGCCGCTCCCATGTTATTTGACGCATTATCGGTCACAACTTGAACATGTTCGGGACCAATTTCTTGAATGCAAGCCTCCACATACGCATATATGTGCTCACTTGTATGTGCGGCATTCGAATTTTCATCAGAACTTAGAAAAACGGTACCCATATTTGAATTTAGACATAAATTCATAATGCTCCTCATCTTTCTATCGGTCCAAGCATCCGTCATAATCGAGCATCCATCCTCTTTCCATTCTTCTTTGTTTCTTTTCAACAATTCTTTTATTCTTACAACCTCTTCCTTTAGAAGTGGGGTGCTACACTCATATCTAGTAGGAGGAGGAAGCCCGGTTCCAAATTGGCCAATCACTTCCAACATCATTTCGAAACTATCATTTTCTATGCAATTAAAAGGAATCCCACACTCATACATCCACCTAGTAATGTATTTCTTACAAATCCATATTCTATCTTTCCGAATAGTATTGTGAAGGTCAACACTTTTACCCTTTCCCTTGTTTAAAGCCTCCCCGGGGTTAACTTTATTTGCAAAGTTATCCATGGGACAAAAAACATTAGGTTCCTTCATGCTTCCTACAGAACCATATAGTTGTTCTTCCGCATCAAGACTCACCTCCGATCTTATGGCTTCATCGTGTTCAAAATATTAAAGCAGAAAGACTCATCAATCATTGATAAATATAAACTGAAAAATTACAATCGAAAGCTTCTAATCAAAGAGTTGAAGTAAGCAAATAACAGTGAAACTATGAGAGTTTACACAACAACAGAACCAAAGATTCAACACAATAACCCTAGTGCAAGGGAAGAAGAGAAAACTATAACCTTGATAAGATAATCGAGAGAGATGAATGATTTTCTTGACTCCGATACCTCCAAAGATCAAGCCTTATATAGCTGCAGTCCCTTGATTAAAACATGGAAACAATACCAAGCTTTGCCTGTGATTGAGGATGATCAACGAAGGATTTGGGGAAGACAAAAAAATGAAATGAGTCTTTCCTTAACAACCAGATAAGTAAACTTGATATTTTCATATATAACCCTGCATAAATGAAAATTAAAGTTAGGCCCTTGAATAGTGACTTTCATAGAAGATTGCACTTTCCTCAATCCCGTAACATGTGCAATGTGTTGTTTCATTCTAGAAATCCCTCCGCTGAGCACTTTTCCACACAAGATGAATTTGATTTTATCTAAGTTGTTAGGATCCGGGCAAACACCATAGTTCCAACCAATATCATTTGATTTTCTTTTAGAACCAGCAACCGTTGATGAAACGGATGGTGAACTGGTGGATTTAGATGCCATTCTCGGCTATCAATTACTCAATTCACTGAAACCAGAAAAATACACCAATACACCATGTATAAGCTGTGCAAAAACAGTTAAACAAAAGCAGTTGTGGCGCTATGCTGTGCAAAATCTAGACAAGTTTACTAGTTTACAAATTACAAGTAATTAAACAATTCGAGCATAAACAACAAAGAAGGGAAAGATAGAATTAACCAAAAGTAATTAACTAAATAAAGTTAAACAAATTCTGTGGTAGTGTGGTCTGTGGAAACGAGCAAAAAAGAACTCAAACTCAAAAAAGTCAACAAATTCATCAATCATCAATTCATCATGTAGTACTAGAGCATAAAATTAAAACTATGGTGGTGTTGAGGTGTGGACTGTGGAGTCGAGCAGAAAAGACTCGAATAGAAGGGAAGAAAGACAGTCGATAGAAAAATCAGAAACAAGGGAAGATAGGCAAACTTGTGGGCTGTTGCTTGCGGAGGTGGAAGTCACCGGAGGTGGAAGGTCGCAGGAGGTGCCGGTGGAAGGGGACCGATTGAATGAACCGGAGCCTGGAGGGTGTGGGTGGAATCGAGAGAAGTAGCGGCTGTTTTAGGCTTTCCCGTAACTTAAAACCCTAGTTTTTTTAATCAGGTCAAACTAAACTAAGTTGACCGCCTAGATCGCCAAAGACCGCCAAGAGACCGACCAGACCAATTTTGACCGGGACCAATAACTTTGGCCGACCTAGCAAAAGACAAGTAACGTCAGATTTGGACAGTTGTTGGTGCAAAAGACCAAGCAAGTAACAAAATAGTAATCATAGGGACATGTAGCGTAATTTTTGATCTTAAAGGACTAAACCAGCAACTTTTGACAAACCACATGGACCATTTTAGTAATTCACTCTAAAATTAATCAAAATTAATATTACATGAGTTTAGTAATTATAATGATGGTGATATGACAATCAGTCATAATAATCATTACTGTTAGTCATGTGATAATCATACAATGTAATATACAAGGTGGTAGTCATTACTACGTGTTGTCTTAAACCATATCTAAATACTTTATTTGAATGAAAATTTTGGAATCTTGAAGAGTGTATAAACTTTATATTATTACCCTACTCAATGAAATGAAATAAAGTGACAAAAGAGGATTATAACTTATAAGATTTAGATAACACATATTCTAGAGATGTGATATCATGATATGAAGAGATGTAATTGTATATTGTATATTTTGTATAAGTTATCGATTTATACTTATGAATTAGGATGTCATTTAATTTACTTGAATTAATAAAATTCATCTATTTATAAGATAATTATTGTGTGCCTTCACGATATATTTCATAGAAATGTCATTTGAGAATCAAATTTCAATTACAAATATAGAAAATTGAAGTATATGACTCGAGATTTCACTTAACCATCTTTAATCTTTAATATATATTAAAAGAAAAAAATTATAATATCATCATTTTATTTTTAGAATTTTCATTAATTATATTTCTTTATTTCTCAAATGACTTATGAACAAGTTGTTTTATCGAATGCCAAATTTCACGTGATTTAATTTGTTAACATTCAAATATTTTAACAGAAACATTTATTTGAATCATTTACTAGACACATCTACCTAATTTTATTGTTATTTATATACACACGTATACTAATTGGATCAAATTAAAAAAATTTAAATTTGATTATAAATAGATTGTACACAAAATTTGATATGAATTTACCCCCTTTTTAAGAAATTTTATATTTCTACATATATTCTATAATTATTTTACTGTATATATTTATACTCTTTAATATTATAAATATTTAAAATATATTTTAATTAATAAAATATACACGAATTGTTAAGCTAGTTAAATTATAAAAAACTAGTGTCATAGACAACTAATTTGGATTTTGATAAGGAAATTAAAAAAAAGTTTGGCCCACAATTGAGATTTCTTAATTTAAGTATAAGTTATAAACACGTCGACGAATTTATAATTACTTTTATAAATTTTATATTTTAGAATCTGTTTTTAAACCCTTACTAGAAAATAGCCGCGTGGCGGTATTGCCACGCTAAGAGAAAAATACCAAAATTGGAGTTTTCCTATTTAGTTTATTCTAATTTAATGGACTATTTTATTAAAGAAAAAAACATTTGTTAATCTTATAGTTATTATTATTATTACATTATTATTGCTATATTAATTGCGTTATTATAATTAAATTACTGTATAATTATTAAAATAAACAAACAAATACATATTTTTGATAGAATTGTTCGAAAATATAACGAATTTTGTATAAATTCATATTATATGCAATCAAGTTTATCTTATACCTAAGCATGTTAGAGATATTCAAATTTGATTCATTGTATAAAATTTATTTTTAATCATTTGTTATCAGTCAGTAAAACCCATCTCATCTTCTTTGTTTGTTCTTGAACGCATGCGATTAGGGTTTTTACAATTAAGGTGTAATTTCTGAACAAAATGAACAAGAAACGTGGGTAGTAGATGTTTTTACGCTTTTGGTTTTAATTTTCGATTTTGTTTCTAGCCTCCGGTTATTTGGTCGATGAACAAGATGACCTTTGATTTTGTTTTTATATCTGAATTTGGTTTTTGAGTTTTTCTAGATGAACAAGAACAAGTTGAATATAAAAAAAAATTAGGGTTCTTGGATTTGTTACATATTTTAATCGTGTTCTTGGATTTTTAATCAGATTAGGGTTTTTAGGTTTCCTGATATTGGTTTTAGAATTTCCAAATGATGTGATTTGTTCACTTGATTCTTGGGGTTGGATTGTTTTCAGATTCATCTTCAATTTTGTTTATAAATAAGTAATTGTTCATAATTTTGCCAAGAAAAAATAAATTAAGAAACTAAAAAATAATTAAAAATATTTAAAAAAGAGGTAACATGCTACCTTTTGAGAAGGTCACCCATTGTATATAATAACTTTAGAAAGTTAGTTATATTACTTTTAAAAATGGTAAATTGCATAAAAATACAGTGAACTTTGTCTTAGTTACTATTATATATAATAAACTTTTTATTTTCAAAAACAATATAATCAAATTTCATAATTCTCCCATTGTATGTAAGTTGTATACAATGGGAATTATGACAAAGTTTATTGTATATAATGCTAACTAAAAACCAGACATAGAAAAAAGTTATTTAAATACAATGAAAGAATTATAAAAGTTGATTGTATTGTTTTTAAGAAAAAAAAATTGGTTTTATATAATGGTAACTAAGACAAAGTTCATTAGTACTTTCATATAGTTTTCCTAAGAATTTAAAATTTATTGTATACAATGACAAATTAAACAAAATTTATTATAATATTATGTAAAATGCCTTATATAAAAAGACACATGCTTAGAAAAATAAATAGATAAAATAAAATTTTCTTAGAGAATGTGTATGGTATCTTTTATTTTGAATGTAATATTGTTTGACCCTCTTAACAAATTTTTAGCATTGTAAACTTTATAGTTAGGTAGTTTTTGAGTTTTAGAATTTTTTTTCTATCGATCATTCCCCTTTATTTTTTCAAATAATTTAAAAATGAGTTGTTTTATCAAATGACAATTTATTCAAATTATTATAACAAACATTTATTTAAATTATTTAGTAGATACATTTACTTATTTTCGTAATTATTTATGTAACCACGTATACCAATTAGATTAAATTAAAAAGTTCAAATTTGATTATAAAAAAGGTTCTACAAAAATTTTGTTGATAATGTTATGTATGAATTTCGGATTTTTGATAAATTTATCACTCTTTTAAAAGATTTTATATCTCTATATATGTTTTATAATTATTTTACTATATATATATTACTGTTTAGCATCATAAAACATTTAAAATTTAATTTAACTATTCTCGTAGAATCTCATAAAAAGAACATGATGATTTATTTTAGGGTTTAGTTTACTAAAATGTATCTAACTTGTCAAGTTTTGCCATTATGTGTATCGAGCTTTAAGAGTTTCTATTATGTATACTTCTAATTTATTGCTATCGTATATATTTTGGATAAATAAAAAATATTTTTTTTAAGTTTAGTACATATAATAAAAAGTTTAATGCATACAATAACGACAAATTAAATATTCGATACTCATATTAAAAACTTATAAAATTCAATATACAATAATAAAATATAATAATTTAGATATATTTTGATTAACTAAATTTTAATACGTATTTAAGACCAATGATTTAAAGATTTGGGTCGACAGGTACTATTGGCGCCACGTTCATGGATGAGTCTACACTGGCGGATAATCCGAAGATGGTGACAAAATCATTATTTTATTCCCATACTTTCGGCTTTTTTTTCTTAAAACTACAAATCGACTCCTTTATGACGTTATCCTTTGAAATTCAATGTTTCTTCTTCATCCTTGTACGATGCAAATTTGCCAATAATCACCTCACTCACTCATTCACTTGAGGTTTCTCCCTGCTTGTTTGGGAGAAACCCACTTAATTTGTGAATATATAATCCTATCGATGGTGGGTCAGCCATGGCGGTTGATGTTTCGTCTTCTTCACCTAGCTTCCGTGAGCTTGATGATGTCTTCTTACAGGTAGTTTTTGTTCTACCATTTCATCCCACCAAGTGTTTGTGTTTTTGTCTCTGTCATTTGGATGAGTTCTTGATGTGGGGGAAATTACTTGTTGACTTTTGAGGTCAAACCAAGCAGTTTTCAGATGCGAAATTGCTGTGGTCTTTTTGTGCAATCTTAATACAAATCCCATTTATATGTGATTTATGATTGATTGGTTTAATGGGATAATCATATTTTTCTTGAATTTCTAGTTAAATATAAACTTAGGTCTGACGTTACTAGTTAGTGTTTTGATACCAAAAGTCAAACTGTACATTCTCGAAGAACCAAGAGAGCTTACTAAATTACATAAGTTTTTAACTTTTCTGAAAGTGTTTAGATCAAATTTAGTGTTCAACCTGTGAATGGTTTAATGACTTGGTGTGTACATAGAAAATAAGATACAATTTTGCTATGAGCATGATCATTGATCAATTGAAGTTACTTGAAACTGGGATAAGTTATGGAAGGCAAACACAAACTATTGTTCAAAAAGTTCGATCTTTAAGGTTTACAAAAGTTATACAATTTGAAAACTGGAAACTGTGACATAAGTATCACAAGGTCAGCAACAACAATACTCAATCTCGCCAAAGACCTCCGACTTATATCGTGGAACTTAAAAGCTGGGCATATCAGAAAATGTTATTGAATTCCATTAAATGGCGGAAACTACAAATTTAGTACGGAATGAATGTTAAGTGAACTGCTTTCATGTACTTTGAAGAAAGAATATGGGCTTATATACTAACTTAACTTATATCATATTATCATATGGAGATCTGATGTTTATCTCTTTTCTATGATATAGTCCCAAACAAGAATATGGCTTGGTGAAGTGCTGCACACAAGATTTGATGAGCAACTAAGCATATGTGATCTACTTTCTGACGGGGAGCTCCTGTACGTTCATACCCTCTATGTTTTTAACTTTATATTAGTAAACTATTCACTGTTTCCGAGTATGCATGCCGTTGAAGATTATAAAAACAAAGATTTCCTCATTTTGCACGTTGTATGAATATTCATATTAATTTAATGATGTGTTCAGTTGTGCATTTTTGAAGTGACCGTTGAGACATAATAAGAAAATTAAAGAAATAGTTGAACAAAGTTTGGGGTTGGTTGTTTTTATTTTTTGTATTTATCCTTAAAAGTCAGTTTTTTTTGCTTATGTGCTTCTCCAAATTGACGGTTTAGTGTGGTTATAATCCAATATATAATAAATAAATTCAAGTCTGAAGTTGAACTTGGTTCACTATAAAGTCAAGGTCGAAGTATCCCAATCATTAGGGAACAATATGGTAAAGAGAATCAAATGTGTGTCCTATAAGTTTAGTATTTGTCGATGATCGCCATGATGACTTTGTTTGACTTCACAGATTTGAAGTTTCAAATGAATTATGGAACATGTTGTTGGTTAAATATATGGAGCTCAAAAGTTATAAAGGTCGTATTCTCATATCAGTTGATAGACGGAAGAGCAGTGGGAGATATAGGCCTTACTCTAATGTTGATTCATTTTTAAAGGCAAGCCCCCTCCTTGAAATGTGTTCATATTCTCTCTTATCAATAATTTTAATGACAATTTATTTTGACTTGAATGAATTCCATGTAAAGATAATGTTGACTTTGTTTAGTTTGTTGCAGGTATGCAAAGTTTTGGGATTGAGCGGTATAGATCTTTTCTCACCGTCTGATGTTGTGGAGAAAAAAGACACTCGGAAAGTATGTATATGTATACGATTTCTATCAAAGAAAGCTAGGTCTAAGCAATTGAATGTGAGTAATATTAAATATTTTGTGTAATACTGAAATTTCAGATCTTTAATTTTATTATATTTATGCATAATAACAACTTTCTTGTGTTAGGTTCCAGATTTTGACATCGTCACCAACACGGTATCCATGCCCACAAATGTAGTTAGATGCATCAGAAGAAGCTTAGAGTTATCTACATGCAGTGTTGCTTATGGAAAAAGTAAAAACACAAAATCCAAAACCAGGCAGGTATCCTAATTTCTTATGACAACTTTATCTCTATGTTTTAGTAATTTTAGGATACAAGTGTATAAAAATTCTTGTTGAAACTTTTGGTTTTTGGTGGAAGTTCTAACCTGTTTATGTGAAAGTAGTTCAATCTGCATTATATCTTAGTGACAATGGTTAATGGGTCAAAGTCCTTAACTATAAAATATTATCAAGAATGAAAGTAGGTCAAACAGGTTAAAGATTCGTCTCACGTATGCTTAAGTGTTGAAGACCTATATTTGCTTCATATAAAAAATTGGATCACCCATTCACCCCTACTTTAATAAATAAAAGGTTTATAATCATATTTAACTATATTAGTTATTAGTGAAATTAAAAAAAAAACTTTACAAAAAAGTGTTAGCGGGTCAACTCAACCTGCTTTTGGCTTGTGAATTAACTTTTTGAAAACTATAGAGTTCTAAGTTCAAAATCTATAGGCTAAAAGCATTATTGTTCGACTTTTTTGTAGAAAAGTTCGCGTGCATCACATAAGCAAGAGGAAGAGACATATCTTGAAGAATCTGATGACATAAAGAGCAAATTTTCATATGCGGATACCAGAAACCGAGAAACCGATAAATTTGAACATACGCCAGAATCAGCAGAATCCCTTCTCGTGCAGTATGTTAGCGGTGATAATCAACTGTGTTCATCGCCTGTTTGTGAATCAAGATTTGTAATATGTGATAACTTCACAACCATAAACCACGGAGCAAATTTTTGGCTTGATAATGGAGAAAATGCACTGAACGTGGGGGAAGTCGATCATCATAATCATCATGTATCTTCTTCAGATATTATTTCATACAGAATTCTCACCGATGTGCCTTTTCATATATTTGATGATTGCTTGTGCCAGTCATGCATGAGTACTGAAATGTGGAACTCTGTGACCCCTCGTGTGCTTGACTTTGACGTTGACTCTGACTTTGATGCTAAATCTGAGCCAGAAGATCTTAGAACTTTGGTATCTTCTACTCCTGATCAGCAGGAATGCGTAGCTGCTAAAAGACTTGATTACAAAGTGTCGGGTTTGAATACGCAGTCAGAGCTAGAAATTATGGACCTCTCTCCAGATTCTTCATCACGATGTTGGGATGAGGCGAAATCGTACTGTTCTCTGAATCAAGATCTTGATTCACAAAATCAATTTGCCAGGACCCAAAAGGATTCTTTGCTGTTAATTAAGGATAATGTCACAAACATTAATGCAGATATTAACCAAGAAAATGTGGTAAGTAAGAAAATTCTGACTTTTTTTCTCACAAAATTATCTTCAGACTCCTTGCATTTAGAATCCTGAAGCTTCTGCTAAATTTTATTTACTCTGTTTTGTTCATTCAAACATAATATTAATACTTTTGAATACGCGACATGATTAGTCAATAATATCATTGATCATTAATATAAGATGTTCAATTTATTAATCATATAGGATGAAAGAAATTCGGCGGAAGCAAACACAAACAGGAGGACCGATAACATGGAGAATAGACGCAACTATTTGTTTAGAACAGTTGCTAAAGGCACAGCCCTTATCGGGATTCTGTTTTTGCTCAACCTCAGGTTCATTCTCAACCATTTTGCATGTATACCACAAATAATTATCAGCACAACAATCAATTCATTCTACAAATCTTTTGGAGTTATGGTTACATACTTTATAAGGGGAGGGTTCAAACGAGAACTGTTTTTCGTACGAGAACTGCGAGAACCAATCTTGGCCGTTCATTTTGGATAATGAAATTCATTGATGAAGAGCGTGGGGGGATTGAGTGGGGCAAGGTGCGTGTAAGGAATTCATGGGTGGGTAATCCAATTGAAGAAGGGGGAATTGAACGACTAAGATTGGTTCTTGCAGTTCTCGTACGAAAAACAGTTCAAGTTTGAACTTTTGCCTACTTTATAATGTGTAGAATTATGAAGTACACACTTTACCCTTGCTCAGGGAAATAGTGCATTGATGAGTTTGAAGTGTTGAGAAATCAGCTAGAGCTTCATATGTTTTTAGTGTGTATAATTTTAATACATTTATTTCTTTATGAAACATAATTTATACTTAACTGTGAACATATCGATTTTCAAATTCTAAAGCCTTATGTGCATGGAAAAGTATATAAAATAACACGCTCGTTAATGATTTATTATAGAATGTCTGCTCGATTCGTGTATCATCTATCTGCGACTTACTTTGACTTTGAATTTTAAATAGCAGGAATAGGAGTGATAGAAATACAAACTACAAATGGAATAAGAAATCAAGTCAGGTTTATTGGAAGTCAAGTGGAGTAACGTTGTCAAGATGGAAAGGAGAAAAGGGAAGCAAGATATATCCGTTCGAGAAGTTCAAGTTTGCGGATTAGATGATCCAAGCCTTTGGATATACAACACGACAACAAACGAAGTAAGAAAATACGATTTTTTCTCCTTCTCATACAAATGCACATGCACATAGCATAAACTGGTATACAACATGAAATCACATGAAGAGGCTGTATCTTGGAGTCAAGGATTTGTAGAAAATTTATACTTTTATAGCAAAAGTGTTACTTCTATAGATTAGTTAAAGAAATATAAAACATTTTTCAATTCTTGGAATGTGGATTACTAGCCTCCAATGATTTGAAGTAAAGTTGTCCTCATGTCATATAAATCTCGCATGTTTCCGCAGAAGATCAATTGATATGATTGATTTGACTCGAGATCATGTTTACAAAGAGTTAGAGACCTGCATGGCTACATGGCTTGTTTTGAAGTAAACTTGTCCTTGTGTTATAAATCTTACATGTTTCCCATGAAGATTAATCGACATGATTGGTTTGACTCGAGATCATATGTCCACAGAAAGCTGCAAACCGACATAGCTTGCTTGGTAATAGTAATAATAGTAGTAGTAATAGTTGGACTTTTATTATATTAAAACAACTTTTTGACATACTAGCCACACGCTTAGGATAACATGCCATAAGATCTCTTATATCCATATAGGCTATATCATTTTGAACATGTTTCGTAATCGAGTATTTGACATGAGATCAACCTATAATACTCAAATTATTTTCTTAACTCCGATTTCGACTTCCTATAATAACAAATTTTTGAATGATAACCTTCATTATATCCAAGCGCGACCGCACATTATAGAAAATTAGTCTTAGAGGGGCTCTAGAAATATCTCTCTTAATGAGGAGGTAGAAATCTCATCTTGATAACTTGTGTTTAACCAAACGGTTTTTGGTAAACCTAGATATTACCCTTCTAACCACCTTGTTAGAGTGATGTTAGAAGTTAGAACGCACTAAAGCTCATAAGTCCTAGTGTCTAAAACTGTAACATCCTGATTTTTCAATCAGATTTAACCTTTTTTAAAACATCAAGTTCAAGAATATTCGACATTAGAACCTAAACTGTAACACCCTGGTTTCTCAACCAGATTTAACCTTTTTTAAAACACCAAGTTCAACAAAATTCGACATTAGAATCTCTAAGTTGATCAACATGAGAACATCTACTCGTGTTCTTATTATAATCTTTCTCTGTATATCTTCTCTTTATTTTTTCTAAATTCATTGTTCTCACTTGAGAAGTGTACAACTCCACAAGTAACTCTCTATAATCTTGTAATATGTAACACCCTAGTTTCAAATGCCATTTTTGGAATATTGTTTAAGTTCCCAAAAAAGAAATGCAGTATCGTTTAACAACTTCAGGAGATCTTCTAAAACATTCAACATTTAATCTTTTGAAAAAACATCTAACAATCAACACATGTAAAAAGGGTAAACTATACACCGTAGATGCTTTGTGAGTTCTACTACGTTTACACATACCACATGGCATGTGCACATCTGCTATGTTAACAACATAATCTAAACAAAGCTAAATACATATCTTATCATATGTGTACACATTTTGCTAAACACATAAATATGAGCATCAGAACCCAGTCGCGCATAACTGGTGTCGAGCTATGCTAGGACCCCGGATCCATGTCAAATGGGCCTTGCATCCGCTAAACCCTGTTACCATGTTAATCTATAACCCTAGTTCCGTTTTAATTTATAACCACCTCCCTACGCACCATACATGCTATCAAAACGCATAGGCTACATAATATTATATAAGGTAAGAATAGTGAACTCACCTGGTTATCTACCGTAAAGTTGAACATCTACAACTATGTGAAACAACCTATAGTTAGGTTACAATCTAGAATTCATCTTTACACACTCTAAGCCATCCTTGCAACACCCTAAGCCTTAATAAGAAATAAGGGGTCGAAGTGAGTACTTAAACGCAATAAAACAGTCTCATAGCATGTTTGCAGATTAATAAATCAAGGGAGAAACTCATGTTAAACACATTACAATTAAGAACTTCAATTATTCTCTTATATTATAAGTATCGATCGATTTTAGCAATAAATATTATAATTCTTCAAATAATTCCATAAATTAAATTAAATAGCAAACTTACTTTTGGGGTGTTATAACTCTTTCCTACTTAATATGATTTCATATCCGAAATCTATCATTTGAACAACTTTGAATAATTGCGCTTTATTTCATCCCTAAGTTACCATGTGCATTCAGAACCTTTGCGGTGTTTCCACTGTACCTTGACAATCCTTATTAATTTATTTCGCAAGGCTTTAGTCTTCCTTTCAAGTATAACCACCAGCTGATCCATGTAACTGAGTCAAATTAGAAAGAAAGAAAGAACTTAAAGGGTCATTTATGCCATTAACCCAAAGCGTTTGGTATCTAAGGTTTGTTTGACAATTTTAAGTCGAATTTGATGTCTTCTTTGGCTAGAAAATTCTAAAGAAGAGAGAGCAACAGGAGTTGAAATTTTAGCTCTCAATCAAGGGTTATTGGAGAGGAATTAGCTTAATCAAGCATCAAGTAAGCTTACCCATATCATTTGATGTTAATTCTAGTGTTTAATCAATTGTAAGGGAGGATGGGAGTTCTTTGCAAGCCCTAATGACCTCACGAATATAATATGTTTTTTTTTCTGAGTTTATGAGTTTGAAGAGGAACACAACTGATTTCTATAACTTAATTGTTAGAAAAATAAAGAATTGCGGTTGTTAATGGGTCAAGGTGAACTAGATGTTAATTGGTCATGGGATGATCAACCTTTGTTATATTTTTTGTTTCTAGAGTTTATAGATGTTAATTAGTACACTAAATGACTGGAAATCACTTGAGTAAGTTTTGGTTGTGTTCTGGCTGGAATTATAGTTGTTCATATATAACAAGTTGCTAGCAAACGCCGGACACATGTGTGTCCTAACACGGGCCATGTCAAGCCCTAAGGGGTACGCCCCATGCCTTGAGGGTACGACACGGCCGTGTCTTGTAGGACACGTCCGGGTATGACAGAGGGTGTGACACGCTCCATACCAATGTGTTAAGGTCGTGTGAAAGGATGTTGATACGCTCCATAGCCTATGTGTTGATACCAATGTGTTAAGGCCGGGTATGACAGAGGGTGTGACACGCTCCATAGCCTATGTCACACGGGTTAGTCAATGCAACTAACCAGATGTTGATATAGCATCCAGGTCGATACAACCTCAGAAGTCGATGTGACTTTAGTAGTCGGGGACTACGGGTGGTCAATGTGACCATGTGTTTGATTAGATGATAGTGATATACATGTATACAAGAAATGTGTGCTCTTGCATAATAGTGTGTGATTGTGTGCTCACTAAGCTTACTGCTTATTAGTGTGTTGTTTATTCATTTTTAAGAAATGTCAGAGGGAAGGCTTAGGCCTTAGGGTGTGTTCAGCAACAGGCTTACAAATAATCAGCCCCAGCTCCAGCCCAACTAGTTTCGCCGAACACACTACGGCTCATGACTTCCACTTACCTTTTGAGAAACTATTTTGATTATAGTTAAACTTTTGTGACATCTTAAATTGTATTTCGAAATATTAACTTTGTACAAATGAAGTTTAGATACATAAAGATAATAGTGTGGTTTCCATGATTAAGTATAAAATCGAGTCTCTACAAATATTACCATTTTCAAAATGAGTTATGAAAACTATCCATGAAGTGGGTCAAGTCTCCAACAAGCACTTGTGAATTGGTTGCAACCATTTGCTAGTTTCATCTTTACGAAAATCAACCAAATGATTAGCCTTAATTCATAATTGTTCTTACAATTATGACAACCTAAGGACATTTTAGAATAACAAGAGTCATTCACCGATTTAAAACTTGCTAGTATCGACATAACAAATATTAATAAAAAATTAAAAAGATCCCCTATATATTAAGTAAGATAAAAAAAAGTAGAAGTTGTAATAATGTTACAAGTATCCAAATATCAAAATAAAAATACACTTTAATCTCTAGCTTAACGAAGTCATATAGACCTAATGTGACTCTTATTGATATGTGTGAACTTTGCGAACATGTACATCCCTCTTTCAACTATATCACGTATACAGTAAGATTTTTTTTGAGACTGTGTTTGGTGTTGTGACGTGACCTTGATTTCATTACGTGAGCAATGACACTCTCATTGTCATAAAAGATCTCTATACGATCAGAAGCATCACTCTCCTAGATCGACATGATTACCAAAACCACATCGTTTCATTACTATCTTCAAATTTTGAGGAGAATGATTTACTCAACATTATATATTAGATATACAATCATAGTGATCCGATAATATCTATTTGACCCGTTAAAGATAGAATATAAACCATAATGATCCTTTTTTTAACTTACGAGACTGAAATGACTATAGAAGTCAAATTATATGTTGCAACCTTCAAGATGGATTGTAGATTGACCTATTGGATCATGGTTATCTGAAAATATACTTAGTAGGATAAACGTGTTCTAAATGTATCTTACTTGATATGTTTGCTATAATATGTTTCTAATTTACCTTTTAATGTATTAAAGTTTTAAAACTGAGTTATTGTATGTATTAAAAACTTTGATAACGTATACTAAAAAAATCTATATATGTGTAATTCTAATCTAATTAGCTATTGCATTAATATAGAGAGAAACTAATCGATCACTTGGGACAAAAGATATCATGTAGTTACAAACGGTATCTTCCTGAAATCCAGATTTAACTATAAATCCATGACGTAAATTGTTTGGGTATGTACCATACTAGGCTCAGCCGGACCTCACGACCATCCGACCAAGAGCTCTGACCAACTACATGAACAACCTTCCATAGTTGAATCTTATGACCATCGGACCAATAGCTCTGACAGCTAATCCACAGCTGAAGCTCATGACCTCCGACCATCTGAACCTTACAACCTCCAGCTTGGGAAATGATGAGGTATGTCCGGACCTCCACCCCCCAAAGCCTTGGCCGGACCTATGCTATCCGATGGACGTCCGAAGCTTCGTCCTTCAAGCACCAGCCGGACCTTCACCTTCTAGGGGAAGTCTAGATCCTTGCTCACCAAGCTCCTCGGGACAAAGCACACTGCAACCATTGGTAATGTAACTAACAAATAAGGAAATATAGATAAGCACAGTTGGAGGTACTGCTTAACCTCTTATTGCAAGGGTTACTAAAAGGGTGATTAAGGTTAGCTTCTCTAAAAAGGTCAAGCACACCATGCCAGAGGTAGCCAAGCAGAAGGTCAACCTCTATGAGAGGTCACATCATTAGCAGAACTTGGTGGTCTCTGGTCTGACCAAAGCAGGAGGTTACTACACAAACTGGTGGATAAAAGGGAGGCACATCCCTTGCTCATTTGCCTATAAATAATACCACAAGACACAACAAATGGTAAGCAATTCCAGAACAACCAACTCTCTCTCTGCTTCTCCTCATACTGAAAACACTTATTCTTCTTACATACAAAGAAGCTTATTCTCACACCGGAGCGTGGTCACGAGGTTCCACACTCGTGACGAGGCTAACGGTGGTCTGTTTTGCAGATTGTTCAGGCTTACGAGTTCCAGACGAGCTTCCTCCATCTGATGTTGACCTCAAGAAGATCCTTGCTTCAACATTTGGCGGCATCCGTGGGACCGATTTTTCTCAACGATGAAATCGTCTCCATCCAAAGACCTTTGGTTCGTCTGGAAACGTAACTACTCTATCATGCATCTCTACCATGGATATGGTTGTTTTAACCACTGAAACCTTGGATACCCCACAAAGACAAACACAAATGACACTAGAGTTAGAGCTCCAGAACTACTACTTTCTCAAAACACTTAGCTTCAAGAGTCATGAGAAGGATGAGAGGTTAAAAAAGATTCAAACAAGGTTGAGTTTCAAAGAAAAGGCTAATGCTAAAGGTTTCAGGTAAACACTTGATCCTTCTCACATCTCAACATCCTTTTTACAACCTTTGCTACAACTTAACCAGCAACTTAGAGAAGTTGCAACTATCTTTAGCTATACTAAACCCAAGGAATGCACGTTGTGGGACCGAAAGGAGCTCTCTATTCATGACCTTTGGCAATCCTTCAACATCTCCGTCATAATAAGCCTAAGCCTTGAGCAAAAGCATTACGAACTGCTCCAAAGCTCGTGCACCATTCTGAAGCTTTGAGCCAATCACTGACAGAGGTTGACTTACGAACTGCTTAGAAGAAGCTCGTACTTAGATTCAAAGTTCATCCAAACCACGACCGGAGGTTGATATAGACAAAAGAAGCAGCTGCCCTAGATGTTGACCTTCATCGGTTCTTCAATGGACTCTATTGTTGCAATAGCCCAACCTTCGGACCAGAGGTTGGTTTAGACAAAAGAAGCAGTTCCTTAGGATGTGGACCTTCAACAGTCCTTCAATGGACTCCAATGTTACAATAGCTCAACCTTCGGACTGAAGGTTGGTTTAGACAAAAGAAGTTGTTGCTCAGAGGTTAACTTTCAATTGTCCAACCTTCGGACCAGAGCTTGGTTTAGACAAAAGAAGCAGTTCCTTAGGAAGGGTGGACCTTCAGCAGTCCTTCAATGGACTCCAATGTTACAATAGCTCAACCTTCGGACTGAAGGTTGGTTTAGACAAAAGAAGTTGTTGCTTAGAGGTTAACTTTCAATTGTCCAACCTTCGGAGCAAAGGTTGGTTTAGTCAAAAGAAGCAGTTCCTTAGGAAGTGGACCTTCAACAGTCCTTCAAAGGACTCCATTGTTACAATAGTCTAACCTTCAGACCAAAGGTTGGTCCAGACAAAAGAAGCAGTCCTTCAGCTACAAGCTCGTGTTCTGGTCCGAAGCTTCGAACCAACCTTAAACAGAGCTCGATCAGGAACTGATTCATTCACCTATATCACAGGTTCTAAGTATCAAACCTATTACACTATATGACTTATGTGTGACCTTGCCTATGATATGCATAATACTTGCAAGACCTTGTTTATGATGTGCATGATACCTACATAATCTTGTTTATCATTATGCATGGTACTTACTTGCTCTATTTCAAAAAGTTTTCCCTAGTGGTGAAACATACTTCGTAATATGACTTGTTCATAGACCTACGTAAGGGATAAAGCCACCTAGATGGAATTTTTCGGTGCTTAGGCAAACAACAGTCGTGAACGTTGATGAAACAAAGATGAAGCACTTGTAGTTGTTTCTATAATGAACTCAAGTCCATGAAAAAGTATGCATTTCTTGCAGATTAGAATAAACTTGCTGACCAGCACATAACTAAAGATGAGAATAACACATAAACGCATATCATAATGCTACCTTTACTTCATCTACTTTTATTTGACATCACATAACTAAAGATGAGAATAACATATCT
The DNA here is from genome assembly GCA_038502395.1 of Dittrichia graveolens. NCBI lineage: Eukaryota > Viridiplantae > Streptophyta > Magnoliopsida > Asterales > Asteraceae > Dittrichia > Dittrichia graveolens. Next base: position 61,890,977 of record JARJIL010000009.1, read on the forward strand.
GCCTCTTTTGCTGCTTCAGCATACTTTTGTTTTCATTTAGCCCTGGTTAAACCAAAAGAAAAATAATGGAGAATAAGACCTTTATCTCTTGCATTTGACTTCTAGATCTGAAGAATTTCAAATACGATAGTATAGCTTCTTCCAGCTTTTATCCGACTATAATTCCATAGCTTCTTGTCTAATCTTAGCTCATATATACATGTATATATATACCATGGTATAATATAAAAGAGTAAGACTCATTTATAAAAAAAGAAGGAAAAAATAGTTGATGCGTCGAAGGGCCAGTAGATCACGGCCTTGCCATCACTCATCCGAAGAAGAAGCTGACCTAGGCCTGAACAACATTGTCTTCCATCTTGTGATGTGAGTTGATACCTCAAACTGTCAGGTTAGGTACTGCTACGTCATAAACCTCCATCCCTCAAACAAATTACCTTTGACATATGAAATATTTATAAGTTCATTCCTAAAACTAATACACAAATTCCCATAAATGACCATCTTACGTACTTAATTAAATAGTGAAATCATAAATAAACAAAACACACTTTTTCCTGATTTGGTAGACACGACCATGTGCGTATACTATCATTTTCTATTGCTTACCTTATATCGCCACCTTTCACGCTTATACACTAGCATGGACCACTCTCGTTGAACGTTGGACACCTTTTCACCATACATCCCACGACTGAAGCAAAGGTCCAATCCAAACCTGAAGTCTAATTCGAACTACATGTTAAGTCTGGACCAGAGGTCCAATCTGGACCAAAGGTGATACCACTCTTGTCCAAGTAACAAATAAGAGACGTTAGTCACACCTATACTTGCTCATAATATTTGATTGCAGAATTGTGATGCTCTAGCTTAGGCTGATATTTTTAAAGATAAAGATGATAAACAATCACTCAAAAAATTAAAGAAGCCTAATAGGTCAATACAAATACTATACGCATAAGAGAATAGTAATATTTATCAATAAACCTTTCATATCCTTCTATTTAAACTTAAAAATCGGTTTATTACCCGCCTTTCAAACCAAAAAAAAGGTGACTTAATCGGAGCTACTTCCAGCTACTTTCTCGAGGTCCATAATATTCATGTGATTGATCCATGACTATTTATTGTTTATTCGCCTTCACAAACTTTTATAGCTACGTCTGCTACTAGAACCTTTAATATCGACACTTGGCATGACATTTTGCAACGTCATCATTTTTCAGCATTGACTACTTAATTATCCCTTACCTTTCCTATTCTCTATGCACAAAAAAACGTTTGCTGAACTTTATATGAGCAACTATGAAAGCCTTAAGTTAATAACAACAACTAATATTTACAACAATACACAAATACACCATTATGTTTGTGGTTTTATTTGATTTCTTTTCCCCGCAAATAATTAATAGGCAATTGCCTTCAAAAGATTCACACTAAGTGAAATAAAATCATCTATCAATCGTATAAAAACTCGTCTTTGTGACGATATATACTAAGTATATTTCCAACTGCAAAGTTGGTGATACATGATATAACTAAACCATGTTAAACAAAAAATAACAATATATGCATATACGTTGTAATCATCCACCTTTAGCCTGCATCGTTACTTGTTCACTTCAATGAAGCTCTGTTGCCACCTTCAGCCTGCCATCCTTCGGCATTGGCACTTTCAGCTTAGCATCTTTCGATATGCAAACTACCTGACCTACCTTTATGAAGCTTTAACATCCCAAACACATTTATTCTGGTAATAATTCTAAGTAAAGCATTTAAAGTTCATTATACTCCAACCTTTAACCCTCGATGCTTTGACTTTTGTCACTTGCATAATTTATGCTTCAACTATGGATACCTTTAACATTTGTATCCTATGGGCTCAAATCCCAAAGAATATATCTAAAACTACTCTCAAAACACCATCTGGTTTATAAGTAAAGCATTTACTTGCTTATACATATATGCATGATAGAGTCCAAACAAAAATCGTTTGTTTGAAAATAACCATGATACTATTGAAGGAAGTCAATGTAAAACGCATCAACAATAGTACAACTACAAACTCTCACTTATACTAAACATCATAACTCAAGTATGTTATATTCATCGAACTAAGATAAAACCCATTCAACAAGTAGGTCTTCTATCGCAGTATAATGTCACAACAATTGTCAGATGTTACTCATGGTACTCCTAGTTTATCAAATTACTTTTGTTCGGTCATTATAAATTGACCACAATTGCCGAACATTATTCCACTACTAATTCAATTTTCTAGTTCGACCACTATTCTCCGGATATTATCGTCCGACACTCATATGTCAGCACATTTCAGTTATATTTGCAAATAATGCATTTATATTTTCAAACGACCATAAGCTCGTGACAAATTAAAATACCATGAACAAGTTGGTAAAACATATAAAAAGGGGAGAAACTTTCTCACGTAGTTACATACATGAAATAAACTTCTGTGAGTTCAGTAGTACTAGCTAGTACAACTGAACTGGGGGACTATAGTAGTATTGTACCACCATACTTGCCAAAGATATGGTTATGGTAAATTTGTGGCTCTTGTATGAGAAATGATATTTCATTTCCTCAATTATTATTATTATTACTATTATAACTGACAAATAAGAAAAGAAACTGTATATATGCTTGTATCTATTTCAGGACGATAAACTTACAAACAAGTCATCGCATGTTATACACCGAAGCATGCTCTACCATTTGATAAAAATCTTAGAGGGACAAACATGACCTTTTTCAGAATTGATTTGGGATCGAACCATTTTCAGTGAACAATATATAGTGAAAGAATGGAATGAACTTACACAAATGTTATTTATCGACATCATTCTGATCGCTGTTGTTCGGATTGACATTGTTTAATATGATCAATATTATTCCAATTGACATTATTTTATTCAATAGTGTTCTGATCGATGTAAACAGCTGATGGGCTAAATCCGGATGGGTATGAAGATTGGATAAACATCGTGGCCCTCGTACGGGAACTAATATACCATCTCTCCCATTATTATCATTAATCATATTTGACGACACACTCTCAAACAAATCGTCACATGTTGCAAACCGAAACTTGTCATACGACTTGATAAAAAAATTCGAGAGACCGTTGTGATCTCTGTCAAATGTTGCTTATTTGATCGATGCTATTCCGATCAAAAATATTTAATATGATTGATATTATTCCGATCGACATTATTTTATCCAAGTAGCCGATGGGCTAAATCGGGATGGGTATACCCAATAAACAACCCCATAATCCGAGCAACGGCTCGCATGGTTGAGCACACCTCATAATTCGCGCCGTAACTTTCGACAACGGTCTTGGTTACGAAAAACGCGTTTACGAGGCGATAGCCAAAAAAAAACTGTTCTGGAAAAGGCAATAGCCACAAAACAATGATTATGTACACAGAAGTATTAACTGTTATAAAATACATAAGGCTAAGGCCAAATGATGCAAACATCGTTAAAATGAAAACTAACGGGTTATCACAAAATACATGTATTATAAGGGAATATCCAAAAACATGTTCACCCTCGAGTTAAATTTGTTGATACTCATTATAGATTTGATACAATAAACAAAAATGACCCAATACATTTCAATCAACAATAGATTGTGTGAAGCAGATATATTTGCTACCAATTATTTACATGCACACAAAAACAAGACACATGTTCATGGTTACCTAGAAACAATCGACTAATAGATAATAAATTGACTAATTTTTTGAGTCTAGAGTAACTCACCGAATTGAATGTCAAGTCACTCTAGACTTGGGGGACTTGTTCGGGTATGTACCATACTAGGCTCAGCCGGACCTCACGACCATCCGACCAAGAGCTCTGACCAACTACAGGAACAACCTTCTATAGCTGAATCTTATGACCATCGGACCAATAGCTCTGACAGCTGATCCACAGCTGAAGCTCATGACCTCCGACCATCTGAACCTTACAACCTCCAGCTTGGGAAATGATGAGGTATGTCCGGACCTCCACCCCCCAAAGCCTTGGCCGGACCTATGCTATCCGATGGACGTCCGAAGCTTCGTCCTTCAAGCACCAGCCGGACCTTCACCTTCCAGGGGAAGTCTGGATCCTTGCTCACCAAGCTCCTCGGGACAAAGCACACTGCAACCATTGGTAATGTAACCAACAAATAAGGAAATATAGACAAGCACAGTTGGAGGTACTGCTTAACCTCTTATTGCAGGGGTTACTAAAAGGGTGATTAAGGTTAGCTTCTCTAAAAAGGTCAAGCACACCATGCCAGAGGTAGCCAAGCAGAAGGTCAACCTCTATGAGAGGTCACATCATTAGCAGAACTTGGTGGTCTCTGGTCTGACCAAAGCAGGAGGTTACTACACAAACTGGTGGATAAAAGGGAGGCACATCCCTTGCTCATTTGCCTATAAATAATACCACAAGACACAACAAATGGTAAGCAATTCCAGAACAACCAACTCTCTCTCTGCTTCTCCTCATACTGAAAACACTTATTCTTCTTACATACAAAGAAGCTTATTCTCACACCGGAGCGTGGTCACGAGGTTCCACACTCGTGACGAGGCTAACGGTGGTCTGTTTTGCAGATTGTTCAGGCTTACGAGTTCCAGACGAGCTTCCTCCATCTGATGTTGACCTCAAGAAGATCCTTACTTCAACATAAATCAATCGCATATCCCCCAAGATCACGAAAAGGAAGAGATGCCAATGACCGAAAAGGTCAAAAAAGAGGGCTATTAGCCAAATGTTGGAGATGCAACATTTACTAAACATGATTTTGGACATTAGTATGACTAACATCAATCCACAATTCAATGTTAAGCTAAGGTTAATTTAGTAAACAATTATATTTAATTAGAACATATTCTAAAGATTGATTAAACAATGTGAAGATACATGAATGTGAAGATACATGAATGTGAAATCCAAAAGATGATATATATAGATATGGGAAGATGATTTGTACACAACACAAATTAGTCATACATAATAATTATGACTTTTATATCCTTATCAACCTACTATCTTTTATTCTCATCCACAAATTTAAGAACATAATACACCAAACAATCATTTTTTGTTATGTTTGATTAACTTACATATCACTCACCCGTAGATATGTGATGATGGTCACATGAAGTGATATTCTTAAACCACACAAGTGATGATTGGTCTAAGAGAATAATAATCTGAAAAACATGAAAGAAGAAAGAAAAAGCGAAATAATGGGTGTCAGCTTTCTTTCATCTCTGTCAATTTTAGCACCTGCAACGCATGTGCTCTAGCACACCCCACAACAACAAGGCGTGTAATCACATCTTTCAGAATAATTGATTCAACATCCCTAATATTTTTCAAAGTTGTGGGTTCCAAGCAAACTACTACTACTACTACCCACATGTACAAATCTCTTCTAAACTAACCTTGCCCTTGCCTTGTTGGGTATTTCTTAATATTTTCTAAAATCAAAGCTTGGTTGTGATTTATAGATCAACTTTGAGTCTGCTGTTGATGCGTTTACATATGGGTATTCTGAGTAAATTCTAAGCAAAGGTTCGAGATCAACAGATTTGAGCTACCCTCTTTGTTGTTCTGTAAAAATAATATAACGTTTTCTTGCTTGCGAATTCAATTTTGGTCGCTTTTCTGTTGTGGGTTTTGTGTGTTTTAAGTTTAGTTTGTTGATTCGAATTACAAATCAAAAGGATTGTGCCGATTTTGTCAATCTACAAACCCTAATTTTGTTGGGTGGTTCTGTTTAAACTTCTCATTTTTCTTTGTTTGGGTTGTTTTTAAGAGGTTCTCGATTGTGGGTTTTGATTGTAATTCATTGTAGTATAATGGGTTCTTATTATCAGTGAGAAATTTTGGTTTTGAATGATTAAAGATTGTTGATGAAGTGCGAGCGTGAGTGTGTGGGGGCATTATTGTTTGGTTTTCAATCTGTTGCCGGAAAAGATGGACCGCCGGAGTTGGCTATGGCGGAGGAAGTCGTCGGAGAAAAGCCCAGGCGAAACAGAGAGCTCGGGTGGATCCATGTCTTCTCATTCTGAGAGATTCTCCGATGATCAGGTATTTCCAACTCCTATCAATCAATCATCCTCTCATTTTCAGGTTCATCAACACTGTGGTTGTCACTTGTGATTAATGAGTACAAGTATAATAGCAGATAGTACAACTTCCATCAACATCAATTTTGGCAGGATTCTGTGTCTTATCATATATGAATGTGGATGCTTACACTTGTTATCTGAAAAAGTTAAGACTTTTGAGAGTCAAACAAATTGCTTTGGTATCAGAAATTACTACAAAATTTACTCAAAATGAAGATAATTACATAGCAATGTATGAAAACTCTATTGAAGAAATGGAGTCAAATTGTAAAAGGGTCTATAATCTCATCCAAACTTTTAATTTGGGTTGCTGAAGGTTTGTGTTTGACATTCAAAAGTCAAAGTGTATTCATTTGAGGAATACTATATGATATTGCTTATATCATTCTGTTCTTAGACAATTTGAAGCTTTAATTACTGCAATTGCATTATGGATGAACAATGTGAATTTTGACTTCCTTGTGTTCAACAATAGAAATATGATTGTCTCAAATTATACAAAGACATTTAGAAGCTTTAGCCTGAATATGTAGACAACTATTCCCTCGGTCTCGAAAACAAAGCCTACTTTTGGCTTGTAAGATTCGAATGACCGACATTTTGACTTCAAAATCGAATGAATGAATGATGATTGATGAAAATGCAGCATGCTTCTCTTCTATTTTTAATATAATAACTAGACTTTACTTGTATTTTTATTGGTTGCTTTTAGGTTGTAGTGTTGGTTATAATCTTATGCTTTTCTTCCTTTAAATTAATCGAAGATATATTCGAATCAAAGTTTTCAATCACCGGAAGCCATGTCAAAAGCTGACCTACCACCAGAAGAACTTGAGGGTGGCATCAAGACTCTATCTGCTAAATTATCAGAAGCTCTTTTAAATATTAGCATCAAGGAAGACCTGGTAAAGCAGCACTCCAAAGTAGCAGAAGAAGCAGTTGAAGGTATTTACATTATTATCTGCTTTATTCGTTCTAAAACAGCATTTGATGACCACTGAGGTCAATGACCTGATTTTGGGCATGGAAATCAAGAGATTCAAATGCTCAATTTGATACCATAAGATGTCCCATTTTTATATATATGTTACACAACTTAAGATGGCTATCGATTCTTTTTCAAAAAAGTTGAACTAACTCCAAAATTGAAGTTAAAAGTTAGCTCTTTTGACCTCATAAGTCAAACTGTATCTCAGTTTTGTTTTGAGCTGATAATCTAATTTGGAAGCCCAAATAACTTTAGAATTGGTTTCACATTTACTCTATATCTTTTAAGATTTAAGGCAGCTATCAAACGTAAAAAGTTGAAGAATTAACTCCGTATTTTGAAGTTAATTCTTTTGACCCGCCAACACATATTACCCATGTGTGTGAGTTCTATAATTTAGAAAGTGTATCAAGTATGATTACAAAATATATTAGATAAATAATCACTAAGTTTTGTTAGGAGCAAAACAATTTAGAAGGTCTTGTAAACATTTTAATACCTTTCCGGTAACTATCAATCCCTTACACCCGTTTCTCTTTTAGCTATTTTTCGTTAACGCATTTCTGATTCATAGGATGGGAGAAAGCCGAGAACGAAGTCTTAGCTTTAAGACAGCAAGTCGAGGTTCTAACACTAAGAAACTCGACCCTCGAAGATCGAGTTTGTCATCTTGATGGAGCTCTTAAAGAATGTTTGAGACAGCTTCGTCAAACAAGAGATGAAAATGATCAGAAAATAGATGAAGTGATCAAAAGGAAATCTTCCGAATGGCAGGTGACAAAAACTGAACTTGAAAATCAACTGTCCGATCTCCGCTCACTGCTTCAATCTGCAAAAAAGACCGAACCTTCTTTGACCTCCATTGAAATGGCAGAGAAAGAAAACTCGGCTCTAAAGCTTGAGCTTGCTTCAATGGCTGAAGAACTAGAAATGAGGTTTATTGAGAGAGAGTTGAGCAACCAGGCAGCAGAACAAGCTAGCAAGCTACATTTAGAAAGTGTGAAAAAAGCAGCAAAATTTGAAGCCGAGTGTCGTAGGTTAAATTCAGCCCTTAGAAAAGCGTTAGCTGCTAATGATCAGAGATCGTTTACAGATAGCCAATTGATTGCTGAGAGTGAAGATTTTAAGGAAACAAAAACGACACCTTCAATGGAGATCAATCTCATGGATGATTTTCTTGAAATGGAAAGACTAGTGGCATTACCCAAGAGCAATTCAAGAGATTCTACACAAAACCAAACATCTGAAGTTGAGGAGATGTTAAAAAGGGTAGAAACAGAAAAAACAAATCTGGAAATTGCTTTGAACGAGCGTGAAAATGAGCTCAAAACATCCAGAAACGAGCTTAAAGATGCTGAAGCCAAGTTGGTCAAGATGGAAGCTTTGTTGAAATCTGAAAGTAATTTAAAAGAAACGACTGAGAAAGAACTTGAATCAATGAGAGTGAAAGTGTACGCGTTAGAAGAAAGTGTTAAGAAGTCAGAATTGGAGATGGTGAAATTGAAAAGTCACCTAGATATAGTGTGTAAAGAACGAAAAGAAGCAGAATCTCAACTTGAGGAAGCCTATATGAAGAAAACAAAGGCGGAATCAAGGTTGAAAATATTAGAAACCGAGTTGGAATCCTTGCTTCCTAAAGTTTATTCTTTAGAAACAGAAGTCGAAAAGGAACGTGATTTATCAAAGAAAATGGGAGCCAAATGTCGTGAATTAGAAGGCGAGATTTCAAGATTACAATGTGAGAATCAGTACCCAAAAGCAGCCTTACGAGACGCGGAACTCAGGGTAAAACAGGTAATTTTACTTGAAACAAAATCTTGATTTATAGTTATCTGATTATGTAGGGGTTAAACAAATGAAACTGATTATTAAACGTTACATATCATATAAATTATATTATGTATAAGTTTCGTTTAGTCTTTGAGGCTCGAGCTCGGGCTCTTTTACTAAATGAGCTTCAGTCTAGGCTCAAGCTTGGCTCGTTTAGAACTTTTAACGGTCCAAACTCGGATAGCTCAAGAGTAGCTCGACTCGTTTACATCCTTATTGTTGACTTTACAGTATGTTGACAAAATGTTTTGTATGATTAGGATACGGAACTAGCAGAGGCGGGTAACAAATTTGCCGAATGCCAGAAGACAATTGCGTCTCTTAGTCGGCAACTGGAATCACTTGCGACACTCGAGGACTTCTTGATCGACCCGAACGAATTCAGTAGACGTTTTTAAACATCAGAAGAGATTTCGAGGTGTAAACTTGGCTTTCGCTCGGCAAAGGGATGACGAGGTTGCTAGTAAAGAAGTTTTGGCTATTTTTTATATGCAGAAAAACGAACATTAAGCGTGTAAATTTAAATTGTATTTAGACTTGTTCCGACACAATTCATGGGTATACGAAAATACTTCAAAAGTTTGTTCATTTTTGTCGTTTTTAGATGAGATTTCATGGCGATTTTTAGAATCTTTTGTTGTCTTTTGTGTTTATTCCTTTTTGGAATCTTTTATTATTGATATCATTATTTGTTACATTATCGTCATTGATTTGTTTGATATTTTTTATTGTGTATATATATCAACTCCCACCTATTCTAGCACTAACTTATTACTAAGCAACGGTCAGGAGATTGATAAAAGAAATTGGCCAAAGTCAGTGTTGTGTTGGGTCAGTGTCACGATTCTCAACATCTTGTTTGTGGCCTTATTGGCTTAACGAAACTAAGGTAGTGTTTAGTGGGCAGGAATTCTTGGGATTCTGAAGGAATTGAAATCCAATTCTTAAGGATTCTTGTGTTTGGTTCACCTTAATGAGGGAATCTGATGAAATTGGAATCCATCAAATAAAGGAAAGTGAATTTCATTAATAGATGGAGAGATTTTAAAATCCTTTGAAAGAGGGAATGTGAAATATTACCTTGTTACCCTTAAACATCTCTATAACCCTAATATATTTATCTTATTCTATCGATATAACACGTGAGCCGACTTTACCCTCCAAACACCGACGACTTCTTCCTCCGCCTCTAGACCCTCCACCGTAGCCTTCTTCCGTCACCGCCTCCAAACCCTCCGTCGCAGCCTTCCTCCGTCACCACCTCCATACCCTCCGCCGTCGTAGCCTCCTGACCCTCCGTTGCAGTCTTCCTCCGTCCCCGCCTCCATACCCTCCAATGCAGGCTTCCTCCATCGTCACCTATAGACCCTTCGTCGCCGCCTCCAAACCCTCCACTATAGCCTTCCTTCTGCGCCGCCTCCAGACCATCCGTCGCAGCCTTCCTCCGTAGCCGCCTCTAGACCCTCCATTATAGCCTTCTTTTGGTGCCGTCTCCAGACCCTCCACCGCAGCATTCCTCTTTTGCTACCTCCAGACCCTCCATCGTAGCCTTTCTTTATTGCTGCCTCCAGACCCTCCGTCGTAACCTGTTGGAGAGATAATCACTTCACCCTAATACTCAACTCTGTCTATCTTAAAACATAGAATTTGACGATAATCAAACCCTATTTTGAGTATGACTTAGAAAGTATTCAAACATGTGTTGTTTGAATCAGATTTGTGAAAATATGCTAAGTATGGAAACATCAACTGAGAAGCAGCTACTACTCAAAGCATCAGCCGAAGGACATCAACCGAGGGAAATCAGAATGAAGAGACAAATGTAGAAGACCATCAGCTGAGGAAATATATCTATCAACTGAGTAGTGTAATTTATAAAGTTCTTAGCACTTTCTGTTAGCTGAGTCGAGCAAAATGTCAAATTTGTTCTTTCTTTCAGATTGTAAGTTTCACATGTAAAAGGCAGAACATGTGTTATTCTATTATGCCTTAGATCTTTGTTTGTAAAAGTATAAAGCACTTTTTGGATCAAGTACGAGACAAAAAGGATTGATCTTATCCTCTGAAAAAGGAGAAAGATACCTCAAACAAATAAAGATCCCGAAGATTTGTTTCAACAACTAAGTATGACTGGCAATTCCTGTAACACCGTATTTTCTCCAATAAAATTTTCATTTAAATTAACACTGCGGAAGCGTTCACCAAAACATAAAAGTATTTACAACTGAAGTTAAACCATTGTTTAACTAAACCACTCAGTTTAAAATACAGTATTACAAAAACTACGGCTCGTCACAATTTCAATCAGAGTGCCTGTCAATTATTCCCCAGGCTACACCCCCTCACGACTAAATCGCAGAACTTACCAGCCACCTGTAAAAGTAGTGAGAGGTGGGGGATTAGCACAAAGCTAAGTGAATGAAAGTAAACCACCACAGATAAATCAGCAAATAACCGCAGATATCAACAACCGTAAACACATTATCACCCTGGGAAGAACGGCGGATCTGCAGATCCTTCAACCAATGCCGGCCAAAGCAAAGGTTTACCGTTAGCTTATTTGCTATTCTCACACAGTATTACCCTAGGTTGCAACAAATGCATCCAACGATCTCAATACTGATTAGCCGATAGCAAACCAGCCCAGCCTTTAGCCTTGCCAAGCTGACCACCCCCAACTAACATGTATACATATCACTGACGCAACAATCAATTAACAAATCACCAGTTAATCAATTATCAGATATACAATCTATCCATGCGTCAACCAATCAATAAACAGTCGCAACCAAACCAGTTACAACTAATATCACTCGTGAGTAAACATCCACTCACCTCGAGTTATCGAACTCCCACTCAGTGGTCTAATATTACTGAGCCTTGTCCTTTCCTGAGATCAGAATAAACTGAAATCAGTAACAGATACATAAATATATATCAACATATATTTATATCATCTTTAAATCAAACATAAACATGTTAGATTCACATATGCATAAACACTCAACATATAGCATCAAATATACAACAAACAGCTAAACTATCGGATTTCAAGGGAAATCCGATACATCCATCGGATTCTAGCAAAATCCGCTACATCTGTCGGTTTTGGAAGCATATCCACAACACTTAGTCGGATTTCAAGGAAATCCGACACTTCCCTCGGATTTCACCCTTCGAACTACAATTATCGGATTTCACTCGTGGAACCCACCATCGGATTCCAACAATCGGATTTTTCAGAGTTCCGGATTTCACAACACCCGGATTCATGTGTATCGGATTCCGACACTCGGATTTTCCAACATTCGGACTTCGTCATCCTCTTCACTAAGAATCTGCCAACTTCATACTTCCACAATCCGATAACTTCAAAAACTCCATGAATCATATTACCAGTTCATATAATTCATATAAATACTTATCAAAACAACCACAAACATGTTTAAACATGCAAAGATGTATCATAAACACGTTAACATCTAAGAACACCAAATCCGCCAAACCCATAAAGCAATTTCACATGTTCATAAACAAAACCCATCATGCTCATCATGTTTCAAGAAGCATGGCAATAATCAAACAAGAATCAACAAACCTTAAACTTGAGTTCACGAATTCAAATCACCAAATCCGATTGATTCCTTCTTCCTTTCCTCTCGGCAGACACACAACACACACACACACACACAAGAACTTCAAAGTGAAGAAGGCTTAATGAAACCCACGTATTAATGTGTTGAAAACACAAGCAGGAGGTGTCACTCCTCAAAACTCGCAATAGCATGCACACACACACAAGCATACATACGTACTTAAATGTATATATATATATATATATATCCGTACACACATATATATAAATTAATCTTTGATTAATTAACTTATCAATTAATTCAATAATTGCCATTAGTAAATAATTAAACATATAATTAAATACTAATCACGTTTTTAAACATACCTTGGCCTACGTAACCACTAGGCCCAAAATCAGGATGTTACAATTCCATACTTCGTAAAGTTAAATCTAGAAGAAGCATGACTGTTGTTTAAAGTACAAGCATGTAAAGAGAAAGACAGTCTTACAAGGCAAAAGGTGTGAGACTTAATATATTATATTGTGAGTGGGTTGCACTTTTTCAGAAAAGTACATTTACTTTTATCAAACACTTGATTTAAGTAACTTTACTTTTCACCTACTATCTTTACAATTATAATATTATATTTCCATACACTTCTTGTCTCCTTACTACATGCCAACCGGATGCTCTTGCTTCTATAAATATCCTTGCATGGTGGATATGCAAAATACCTTCTACACAACACAATATCAGTCTCATTTGTTGAGAATATTCGTAGAGCTTAGCAATTGTGTAGAACCAAACTTGTTCATGTGTTGAACACTCCAAAACATTAGTTGTTTTAGAGTTAGCTTGTCTATATGTTAGACAAATTAATTGACACCTTTTATTGTACTTATAATTTCCGCTTCTAGTACATGTAATTCTTGATTCAATATCAACTAGCAAGGTACCCGCGCAATGCTGCGATGGCAAATAATTTCTATTTTACATCATGTTGTTTTTAAAAATACAATAATATGTTACTAGTTGATAGACCCGTGGGATCACGAGTATTATAGAAATACCGTTAATTATCATGTTCCTGCGTGCTGGTGAATTTACCTCGGCGATCGACGGAGATAAAATGAAGGCAGCGATGCAAATTGCAAAGAACGGGAGACGCTAAGGACTTGTAGAAGGATGATGAAAACGGCTAGGGTTTGGGAACTGAATCTAACTTCACGTTTGATGAAGTTGGATGATCCGAATGGGAGGATCCACGATTTTCCTTTAGCCGGATCTTTCCCAAAGACAATTTTTTTAAAAATGGTATCTGTTGAAGTGGAGGGTTATGATTGGTGGAGAGAATTTTTTTTATTACTATTCTTGGTAAGATGGTAAGCCTTTTAATAATATATATAGATTCGCGTAATTCAATGTCACGAAAAAGTATCGTACAATGTCAGTTTATTATTTTTTTATTTGCATCAACTGTTTTATTAACTTTAAAAATATAATTTAAAAGACATTAAAATAAGAAAAAGATTTATATTTATGACATAAGGAGGGGGAAGTTAATAAGATTTTGAAAATTATGTTGATGTGGTGGATAATTGTGTTTGTGTGAGAGGGTGTTTTAGTGTTAGAGAGATATTTTAAATAAATAAAAAGTTAAAGTAAATTAGGAGAGAAAATGAAATGGTTAAAAAGGGGTATTTTAAAAGTTAAAGTAAATTAGAAAAGATAATGAAATGGTTAAAAATTGGTATTTTAATACATTCAAGTTACTTAAAATTAAGAGTTTTTAAGGTTGTAAATGTATTATAAAGGAGTAAGATAAGAATTATATAAAAGTACAATGGTGTGTCTTTAAGTTTTAAAAGCTAAAGTTTGTATTCAACCGCCCCTTCTAAAAACATTTGTTGTTGCGTACTCAACTTGTGACTAACATAACCCGTCTTGTTGCTGCCTCCAGACCCTCCGCCGTAGCCTTCCTCTGCCACCGCCTCTAGATTCTCTACCGCAACCTTCCTCCGCCAGCGCCTCTAGACTATCCGCTATAGCCTTCCTCCATGGCCGCCGCTTTGCTCCGTCGTCGCCTCCAAACCCTCTGCCGCAACCAACATATTCTTCATCAGTCGCCATCACCTCTAGACCCTCTGCGGCAACATCTTCTTCAATCGGTCGCAATCGCCAAATTTCGCCGTTCCATCGCCGCCTTCTGTCTCAACCTCAGATAAGTCTCCATTCTCTCTCTTCGTCTTCTTCCACAATGTTGAATCTATTCGACTTATAATGTGAAACTGATGATTTGAGAATGTGTTGATTTGAGACTATTGATACTTGAATTTATGCGGATGTGTTTTGTAATGATTTTAACCTATAATGTTTATTTAATTTGCATGATTTTCATAATTTAATGCTATGAATGCTACCAATAACCTGTTACTAACACTCTGTAATAATAAACATGTATCACTATCATTGCTGGTCTTAATAAAAATTATCTACCTTATGTATGAGTGGTTGAAAAATAAAAATAAAAAAACAAAAAACTCGTGATCTTTATGGGGATTACTTGTAAATGTATTACGAAGCTACAACAAGGTGTCTGCGATGGTGATCATGAGACCACTACCTTGTGATGAGGATGTGTGGAATGATAGCGAGGGTGTTATACCCCTATTCCAGATGCTCTAAGAGCGGCAACAATTAGGCTAGTGATGATAATGATGGGCGTCATACTCATGACACTACAACCCCTTTCTCATAGAGTGTTGTAGTTGAGCTCGTCGAGGTGACAACGAATAAACCGGAGGTTGATTTTTTTCTGTTTATATTTTTTACCTTTCAACCAATAAAGAAAAAGAAAACGTTGGTTTCAAATTCTTGTGTCATGAGAAGCAATGACTATGCGCACACAACAATTAGTCATCAATCAGTTATGACACAATCATGGTAGATAGTAGTACGCGTGTTTTAAGCTTATTTTTGGCTTATTTTTACAAGTTTAGATTAATTTTTTATGTTATATTATATAATAGGTTCATAAATTTATTAAATAAATTGAGAAAAATAAGTTTATTAAATAAATTGAGAAAAATAAGTTTATAAACTAACCCAAATATCCGTTCGTAATGTAATTCAAGACCATGTACAATGATTTATATATGTTCATATTACATAAATAATTTTACACCTTTTAACCATAATTACTTTGCCAAATACTAAATAATGGATACTTACAAGTCATAACTTCAACTAGAATTACATGACAAATTTTGTCTTATACACTACTATGGACCAACAAACCAATTTAGAGCTTAACCTCACAACAAAGAGAGAATTGAAATTTATCAATAACACATTGAAAAGATCTATTGAATTTTGGTATACATATCCCTTGTTGGTCGTTATAGCGTAACGCCACTTATTAACGCATGAAACCGATCCCTGCTTCATTACAAGGGTAAGTATGTCCACGAATGTGAAATTTTAACACAATGACAGTGTACAGAGATCACATACAGTATATTCTTCTCTGATTACAATATCACTCATCCTTCTCTATGTGTTTAGTAAAAAGAGTATGTTATACGAATTATATATAAAATGTTGTGATATTTTTATGAAAAAGTGTAGGGGGAAAGTTTCATAAAAGTCCAATAGCAATAACAATAACAACGATCATGAAAAAGCCAAGGAGAAGAAGAGGAATAAGAATAGGGAAAAGAATAGGGAGAAAAATAAGAAGTATGAAGATATTAAAAAGAGGAACAAGCATAAGGAGGATGATGGGTATGGAAAGGAAGAGAAGAAAGAGTCCCATAACTAGAATGAAAACACTTGTGTTGAATTGTCACATGATTAAAAACTACAAGATTATATAATTATCAAAACCATGAAAAACACTTGCGTTTTCAAATTGATTTTTTAAACAAGTGCATGCCAAAAGCATGAAAAACAAAGAACATCTTCTAGGTATCCTCATTGTTTAAAAACTATTAAGAATATATATATATATATATATATATTACATATATATATATATATATATATTACATATATATATATATTACATATATATATACTACATATATATATATATTACATATATATATATATATATTACATATATATAGGCAAAAGTTCAAACGAGAACTGTTTTTCGTACGAGAACCGCGAGAACCAATCTTAGCCGTCCAATTCCCCCTCCTTCAATTGGATTGCTCACCTATGAATTCCTTACATGCACCCTGTCACACTCAATCCCCCACGATCTTCATCCATGAATTCCATTATCTAAAATGAACGGCCAAGATTGGTTCTCGCAGTTCTCGTATGAAAAACTGCTCTCGTTTGAACCCTCCCCTATATATATGTGTGTGTGTGTGGAAAAGTTCAAATGAGAACTATTTTTCATACGAGAACTGCGAGAACCAATTTTAGCTGTCTAATTCCCCTTTCTTCAATCGGATTGCCATCCATGAATTTCTTACATGCACCTTGCCACACTAAATCCCTTCACGCTCTTCATCTATAAATTCCACTTACCACTTGAATAACCAAGATTGGTTCTCGTAGTTCTCGTACGAAAAACAATTCTCGTTTGAACCCTCCTATATATATATATTATATATATATATAGAATGTTCATTTGAGAACCGTTTTTACTACGAGAACCAATCTTAGCCTTCCAATTCTCCCTTTCTCGCAATAAAAATGGTTCTCAAATGAACCTTCCTCTCTCTCTCTCTATATATATAGGGGAGAGTTAAAACGAGAACTGCTTTTCGTACGAGAACGGCGAGTACCAATCTTAGCCATTCAAGTGGTAAGTGGAATTCATGGATGAAGTGGCAAGGTGCATATAAGAAATTCATGGTTGGGCAATTCAATTGAAAGAGGGGGAATTGGACGGCTAAAATTGGTTCTCGCACGAAAAACAGTTTTCATTTGAACTTTTCCCTTATCCAAAATGAACGGCCAAGATTGGTTCTCGCAGTTCTCGTACGAAAAACAGTTCTCGTTTGAATCCTCCCCTATATATATATATATATATATATATATAGGGGAAGGTTTATTTGAAAACCGTTTTTATTGCGAAAACCGCGAGAACCAATGTTAGTCATTCATTTTGGATAATGGAATTCATGGATGAAGAGCGTGTGGGGATTGAGTGTGGCAGAGTGAATGTAAGGAATTCATGGGTGGGCAATTTAATTGAAGGAGGGGGAATTGGACGGCTAAGATTGATTCTCGCGGTTCTCGCAATAAAAATGGTTCTTGAATGAACTTTTCAATATATATATATATATATATATATATATATATATACTAGTGTGGTACCCGCGCAATGTGGCGGCGGCGAATTTAGAGGAGGTTATGATGAGTTTTGTGCAAAATAATCACAAAGAGCTAATATGAGTTTGTGAAGATTCTTTGCGAGATGAAGATAATATGAGTTTGTGAAGATTCTTTGCGAGAGCCACTTTGAAATTAAGAATTAAATTGCTAACTCTGAGTTATTTGTGTTTCAGTTTGTTGGAAGAGTTTTGTCTAATTGCTGAATCATGAAGTTGCTCATTATATATATATATATATGTATATTTATGTGTGTAATGTTTCATAGTTCCAATTATTATGTAATTGAGTTAGAATGCAATGTTTATAAATTTCAACTCTTTGACTCTTTCATTTGTTTGGTGTTTGTGAAATCTCTTGAACTTGATTTATTGAAAATAGGAATTTAGGTGATCTCATGAATCAAAAGTTAATATTAAAAATATATGATTAGACTTAATTCAGTTATAAGTATGGTGATATCATAAATCAAAAGTTAATACTAAAAATATATGGTTAGAAATAATTCAGTTATAAGTATTGGTTTAAATTCATTAATTGTCGGTTATGTTTTCAATATTTATTTGTTTAAATTCATTAATTGTGGACTTAAAGGAGGGGTAAAGGAGAGGAATTAAGGAGGGGCATTTTAGTAAATTTACTCTTATTAAAATTAAGAGTTTTTTAGGTGGTAGATTCATTATATAGGAGTAAGATATATATATATATATATATATATATATATATATATATATATATTTATACTACTATATAAACCATTTAACATTCTCTCTCTTTTTAAATTTTAATACTTCTTAAAATTCAATCAATATAAAATCTTGACCCTTCATTTAATCTAAATTAATCTCATTTACTCAATTTTTAACTATTTTAATTATTCTCTCCTAATTTACTTTATTCAAAATATATTATCTCATAACACAGTTATCCACCCAAATCAACATAATTTTTAAAATCTTATTAACTTTTCTCTTTATTTCATCAATATCAATCTTTTTTCTTATTTTATTGTCTTTTAGAATTTATTTTTAAAATTAATAAAATAGTTAGATATAAATAAAATAAAACTTGAAAAAAACCCGGACATATTGCTTTAAAAAACTTTTTCGTGACATTGAATCGCGCGAATAACATATCATTACATTCTTGAAAGCGACATATTATAAACCAAAAACTATTTACCGCTATAGCATTGCGCGGGTATGATGCTAGTATGTATATATATATAAAAGAAAGCACTTGTAAGATGATTTACTTCAAACTATGGGTCTTTTTCTCATACTACTCTTCACCCCAGTTCTCATCAGCCTCCTCATTCCTCTATTCTTTATTGGCCTTTCTCTTATTTTTTTTCCTTTTCTAATACCTTTTGTTGTACCTGTCCTTCTCTTTATCTCTATCATGCTTGCGCTTAAGGGAGATGATTTGTATATATATATATATATTTTTTTTTGTCATACAAAATAAAAAATGTATGTTTGGATCACAATACCCTTAAATATATGGTTAAAAAAATAGTTAGTGGGGTTGTAAAGGTAAAACTGTCATGATTGTTGTGTGTGACAAAAAAAATATACAAATCATCTCCCATTAATTAACTTTCATATTAAATAACATGTTGTAATTAAGTATCGCTTGGCTCGAACATATACTACGATATATATTTCATTCCTCGCTAGAAAGAGTCGACGTGGACGAAGTTAACTCCTTAAATAGAAAGAGTGAACGTCGTCGATGGTGATAATGAGCTCGTTTCATGTCGAAGTTGAAGATGGTTGCTTCCGGTAGTCGATATATAACTCGATATCCTTACTTGTAAGCTTTATAAGATTGATCTTCATGTGTGAAATTATCTTGTAATATAGGATGTTAAGGTTTACAGGATTTATGAATCCTTAATTATTAATATGGATATCTCTGTATGAAATCAAGACACTTCAAGTCTAATACTCTTTACTACCCTCAACACTCAATCTCACTCCCTCTCCCCTCTCTCTCTCTCTCTCACACACACACACACATTGTGTTTCAAGATTAGAGTTGTTTAAACTCTCAACAATCTTAAGGTAAACTGAAATATCATATCCTGATAAAAGAAAGGAAAAAGAAAGAAAATTATAATCCTGTATAATAAGTTCTATTTATAAAGAAGTCATTTTTCTAATTAAAGTTAAATATGTATCAACTACCAAAATTTATATTAACCTTCAAACTTTTTAATAGTTGGTTTAACCTTAAAATTTAGTTTATTAAATTATAAAACACATCAACTTTGTTTTTAATGTAAAAAATACAACAAAACAAAAATTTAGGGGTTTTACCACCAATTAAACTAATCATTTTAAATATCTAATCATTTTAACTTTATATATATACACACACTAGATTAAAAATGTCCGTATAATACACATGTTGGTTTATAAAAATTATTAAACATTAGTCAAAAGATATTAAATAATTACAAGCACAAATGAAATGAGAATTAAAAAAATAATAACAAACATAGTTAACACTCAGACCAACGGTAGAAACATCGATTCTAAAGGGCAAATGTGATGACAGAAACGTGGTATCATGATATAAAGAGACGTAATTGTATTTTTTTTATACAAATCATCAATCTTTATTACAATTAGAGGGGAATAAAGTTAAACATTTATTGGTTATAATTAAAAACAATTAAATGATTATAAAATGTTTTAGAATAATAAAATTAAGAATTTGGTTAAATATGATATTTTGAAATATTATAGAGGGTAAATATGATATTTATAAATTGAAGTGGTCAAATACGATATTTCAAGGTTTAAGGAGGGCATATATGAAATTATCTCTAATAATATTGATTTAAATTAAAGTCAAAACGAATCCAATTTTGACCAAGAAAAGTCAAATTTTGATTTTAATTTTTTATTTAAGAACCGTTCTTATTACGAGTACCGTGGGTACCATTTGTGACCACTATTAATGCTCATTAATATGGATATTTTGATCATTTATATATTTACTCAATCGTGAATTGCGTTGGGGTAGACCATATTTAAAGAGCGATGTATTTATTTTTATTGGCTATGGATTTATTTTAATCAAGAGCCAAGATTGGCTCTCGAGATACTCGCATCAAAAGAATGGTTCAAATGAGTATTTTCGTGTGAGAACTGCAAAAACCAATATTAGGTATTGATCAATTAACCAATGACATAGAAATTTTGGCTGCTCGTTAATGACGTATTAATGAGGGTTATTTTGGAAAAACAATGATCTCACAAATGACGGCTCATCCGGACACAATTCACGGTTGAGTAAATATATAAATATTCAGAATACCCCTTTTATTAGTCATTAATGGTGTTGTATATAGTTCTGGATGTTATCATACGAAAAAACAGTTCTCAATTGATAATGGTAAGATGGATAAGAGGTAATCTCAGCCATAGGATTTATTTCAAAGGTCGACAAAAAAATGTAAAAATTTGATTCACGTAACTGCCAATCAATTAAGGATTAAGGACAAATTTGGAATCAAAATATCTCCTCACTCCTCTTAAAATCACAGTTCTCCTAAAATCACGTTTACACCATACTTAGTACCATAAGGCAAAATTGATTAATATGATACACATGATGATTTCAAACCAAAAAATGATAAACATTTTGAGAACATTGATTTGAAACTGATCAACTACATAAATATGATACAACAGACTTAAAAAACAGAAAACAAATTGATGCGCATGAAGAAAATTCTTTAAAAATTGATTGAGCTCAATAATCAACCTTTTGTTGATGTACTAAAACACGAAAATAAAACTAAAACCTAGCGAATATGTAACATCAAGGTTTGAAATTCTTTAACTAAATATGAATAAATAGATAAGTGCTATAAAAATTACGAATTGCCTATTTGAGATTAGGAGGTGTTTATATTACTCGAGGGGTCAAGAAAACAAGATTATAAACCAGATTTTAACATCAAATTACACTCCTTTCAGTCACATATAGCTAGAGGTATGAATAGTTTGATCAATTATTTGTTCAAATGAGTCAAACGATTCATATGGATGAATTATGGCTCCAACATGTTAATTTATGGTTATAGTAGATAAAATTAGTGTTATATGTTGTTAGGGGTGTAGGAAAACATCCCTTTGTGTTTATAATCGATCTAGAATTGAAATTTGGTCAAGAACAGCAACTATTCGGAAACACAATCTGTTGAGTCAGTCATGAACATGGCCTATGTAGAACTGGACATGTCATGTAAACCAACACGGCCCGTGTAGTAACCTAGGTCAAACACAAGCCATGTAGCCTGATATGCCTGTGTAGTGTGAAGGGTACTGTAACGCCCCAAGGTTCAGAAGTTTCTATTTATACTTATTAACTCTTAAATGTTATGATCATGAGAAGATACATCCTTATGTTTTTGTAATGTAACTAGAGGGGCTAAAGTTGTCATTTTAATAGTTGATAAGTCTAGGGTCTATATTGCAATTCTTAGAAAGTTATAAATATATATATATATATATATATATATATATATATATATATATATGTGTGTGTGTGTGTGTGTGTTGATATAGCTGAAATTATATATAGTTAATCCCGTCAATATCCTTAGATTTGTATGAAAATAGTGCAAAAGAATAAGCTTTTACACTCAGATTGTATACATTGTGTGTTTCAGGTCCCAGAGTTCAAAAGCTTAAAACATGTGTGAAAAGTGGGCCGCGGAAATTAAAAGTCAGAAACGAAGCTATTTGAAGAAGTTCGCGCCGCGAGGTCCCAAGCTTGCGCCGCGAGAATTGCTATCAACGGGAGATCCCATCTTCGCGCACGTGAGAATTCTCTGGAAAATTGATGCCAAAGTTCGCGCCGCGAGGGTTGCCGTTGACCGGTTGGACTGATAAAAGTTTGAAAAAATGGATAATGTTAATCTTGTGTTCGCGCCGCAAGAAATGGTGCTCGCGCCGCGAGCACGGCGGATCTGCCTCTTTAAATTGGATTTTTCAGTATTTTGAAAAGGAGCTTTTTGGAGAAACTCTAATCAGGAGCATATTGTTGAAGGAAGGAGCTGTGTTTACACCATTCTTTGCTTCACATCGTTCAAGGAGAAGATTCAAGGCATCATTCAAGTTCTTAGAGATGAAAATCCTAGGAACCATGTTGTGACATTGCGAGAGATTAAATGAGAGTTAATTGATCAACCTCTAGGTAATTCGAATTAATCGGAACTTAAATTGGCCAAAGCTATGTTTAGGGTGCGTTAATCATAGTGAATATCTTCTCTCACTGATTAGAATTTATTCAGAACTCATTTACATAGATAAAGTTTCAATCTTTGTTTATTTTCAGCAATTTAGTAGAGTAGTTAATTGAATCATAACAACCCTTCAATCAATCAAATTTCTTAGGTTAATCAAGTTTGTTCTATCATTAGTAGTCAGCTTAACTGTTCCCTGTAGAGACGATACCCTTTTACTTACCTTAGTTATATTAACATACGAATAGGTCATTCTTGCCTATAGTGTGGTGATATGGATAAGGTGTTAATTGGACTTTAAATTTATAACCTGATTTCGCACATCAAGTTTTTGGCGCCGTTGCCGAGGAACGGTTGCTTGATTCTTTAATAGAACTTTCTTAATTGATCGACCCTCATCTTAGAACTTGTTCTTGGGTGAGTTAATTTGCTTTCTAGGGTAAAGTAGTGTTTGTTTTTTTTCATTATTTTCTTGTTATTTCTAATTGTTTTCTTCATCTTGAACGGGTGCGGGTCACAAATTTCTTTCTTTTTGTTTTGTTAAAGGTGTATGCCCCGTAGCTCTCGTGTAGATTTGGTACTACCATTTGCTGAACCTGAGAGGGAATTTCATCAACGTTTGAGAGGAAGAAGAATTAGGCCCGTACAACACATGGCGGACGAACAGCCCATGTGGACCACCAGTCAAACAGCTCCTGCCTCGGCCATTCGCAAACCTCCAATCGATGGAGAAAACTTTGAGATAAAAGGACAATTTCTGAGTATGGTAAGGGATTTGAACTTTGATGGAAAGATAAATAATGATCCAAACCAGCACGTGGAGAATTTCTTAGATATTTGTGAGCTATTTAAGCATCAAGGTGCATCAACTGACGCAGTCCGACTCCGTTTATTTCCATTCACTCTTACTGGGGAAGCAAAGGCATGGATAAAAGTGTTAGAACCTGACTCAATAACCACGTTGGACAAATTGAGGAGTAGATTTGTCACGAGGTATTTCCCCCAGCCAAAGCAGAGAAGATAAAAACATATATTATGGCTTTTCAATAGAGTGGAGATGAATCATTAACCGAATCATGGGAGAGGTTCAAGAGATTAACTAGGATGTGCCCCACCATGGGTTAGAGAAAGGGAACTTAGTGCAAATATTCTATAGAGGACTGGATTATACCTCCCGTTCTATTTTGGATTCTTCGAGTGGAGGTGTGTTTATGTATAAAACTCCTACTGTCGGGTATCAATTGTTAGAGGATATGGCCGTGCACAATCTTGAGTGGACTCCCGATAAAAGAAACCTACAAAAGAGGGTCACCATTAATGCCATTGATGACAATTCGAGTGAGGATGTGGCAGCTCTCCGGAATAACCAAAAAGTCTTGGAAAGGAAGATAGAGAAGTTGACTACTTCATTACATGCCTTACAAGTCGGTTGCGATAAATTGCAAAGGGCCGCACTTAACTAAGGATTGTGAACAACATCAGCCCATGATGACACCCGAAGAAGTGAAATTCATGAACCAGGGGTTCAAGGGAAATTATCAAGGGGGTAACCAAAATTGGAATAATAACCGCAACCATAATTTCAACCAAAGGCAAAACCCACCTGGTTTCTATAGGCATACTCAACCCATTCCTCCTAGACCCGACTCCGGTGATCAAGATCCGAGGCAAGAACCATCTAAGTTAGAACTCTTGTTGGAGAAGTTTGTGGTGGGTCAGACAAAGAAAAATGACGAGTTTGAGCAATCTCTTAGGAATCAGCAGGCTTCAATCCAAAATTTGGAAAGAAATGTCAGGAGAATAGCCCATCAATTAACCGAGAGACAGGCGGGAGGTCTACCCCCAACTACAGAAGAAAATCCAAAAGGGGGATTCAATAATGATGCACATGTGAAAGCAATTACCACTCGAAGTGGTAAAGAGGTAGGTGTTACTCATTCTGATTTTTAGATTCTAACGATTCATTTGATATGTAGGAAAATAAACAAGGAGAGGCACCAACGGAGCAAGAAGAGGTTGAAGAGTTGCAACCGGTAGACAAATCAGCACCTACACAAGGTAAGTCACCACCGAAAGCTCATCAACCAAAGATTCCATTTCCTCAAACATTAAAGAAGGAAGTTGCAAGATCAATATGGTAAGTATTTAGATATGATCAAACAAGTCCGTATTAATGTGCCTTTGGTTGACATGTTGGCAGGAATGCCCAATTATGGAAAGTTCATCAAGGACTTGGTAGCTAACAAGACCAAAATGGAGGAGGCATCATCAACTTTGTGGCCCAGGGAGTTTTACTATCCCTTGTTTTGTTGGTAATTTACTAGTGTGTAATGCCTTAGCTGACTTAGGTGCAAGTATAAATTTGATGCCATTATCACTGTACTCTAAGTTAGGGTTAGGAGACCTAAAAGCCACTAGGATGAGCATTCAATTAGCTGATAGGTCATTTAAATATCCCATAGGTGTTGCTGAAAATATACCCGTCAAAGTGGATAAATTTGTCTTTCCCGCCGATTTCGTCATACTAACTATGGAGGAAGATGATGTGCGTTTTACGTACTAGTTTTAAATTTATATTTTACCGAATTAATTACCAAAAACTGCACAAAGAATGCCACTGATGGGAGTGCTGAGCCATCTCCTCGATCAGGGTGTACCCTGCAGCGGGTGTTTTCTTTGGTATTGGTCCCTGAGAATCGACCATTTGTCTAGTGCAGAAATTAATACCATTATAGAACGTCTGGACAACCTGGTGAGCATTGAGATCATGTTGTGGACAATTTTGGAGCATCTCCTTATATCTGTCCCAGGCGTCATAGAGGGTCTTGTCCTCAGATTGCATGAAGTTTTGTATCTGCATCTTCATTTTGGCAATCTTTGATGGAGGACTGAACTGTTTGATGAAATGAGTTTTGAGCGCCTCCCATGTACGGATGGTGGGCTCGGATCATAACCAACGCCACCCTGGAGTGTTATCGGAAACATTCGCAGCATAACAGCGTCACGACTAACTCTCAGCATGTGGAAGTAGTCAGCAATCTCGAGAACGGCCTCGACATGCTGGTTGGCATCCTCGTTATCCCTTCCGGTGAAAGGAGTCTCGCGTAGAAGGTGAAGGAACTGGCCTTTGATTTCGAAGGTTCTTGATATCGCCAAATTTAGATATGTATTTTAAGCGATATCTGTTTTATTTTAGCATGTTATTGTTTGTAAATAAGTAAAAGATACTTAACTATCTTCATTTATTGAATTACAGGTTAAAAAGGTGGATTATGAAAAGTTTTGAGCAAAAACCAGAAAAATTGAAGAAAATATGAAAAGCTGTCCGCGCCGACACACCTTCACTGTTTTGATCATATCTCACTCATACGAAATCGGATTTAAATGATTCAAAAGGCCACGGAAACTAGACTCAGAGGGCTACAAAATCACTTTTATGGTCAAAGTCTAAAAAAGCGATGTCGCGGCGCGACGTGACCTGATAAGAAAAGTTTCAAATTTTGAAAGAGTTTTGGATTGCGTCAAACTCACCCATCACGGCGCGACACTTACCCGTCGCGGCGCGACGCCCCTGTTTTCAGTTTTCTATATAAACGAACGTCCAGATCAGTTTTGGGAAGAACCACCCAACTTATACTACCCAAATACTGCCAAAACACGTCCAAAAGCATTCGAGGGGCTGTGGAGCTCAACTTTTAAGAATTGGAGCTTATTATTTGAAGATTTCGGCTTAGATTCATCACGATTCTATCATTCTTATCATTTATCTTCTGTGTTTATGTTGTTCTTAATTTCCAGAAGCTATTTTATGGTGTTTCTAGGCTAGAATTTCATGTATTCCTCCCTAGAAGAGATGAACCTCAATAAAGTTGATTAATTTATGTTAATTTGGACGTGTTTGCTATGTAATTTGTCTTGTATTGCTTAATTGATTATCCACATGTGTTCTTGTTTCTGTTTTTGAAGTTTATTTATTGAGTTTATACAAGTTGGAGGACCATTCCACTTGTGTAACTTGAATCTTGATTGTTTAGGACCAATAGACAATCTAGACTAGTGATAGACCAATCCTAGGTTAAACTTCTAAAAAAGGAAACTTTAATGTGTGTGATGAATATATAATGACCATTTATATGTTAATACATGTTTTATTAACCTAAACAAACATAAAGATTAAGTCTTTCTTTACACGAACTTAAAATCAGCTAATTATGTGTTTTGATCAATCTCATGACCATAAGGTTTGTTAAAACCATAATTATAGAGGTATATAATCTGACCATGATTATAACCAATATAGGAATCGGTATATAGTAATTACATCTCCATTGCACGAGTTAATTGAATTAATCAGTTTAAAAGAGGTGAAATCGAATCTAGGGAGGGAATCTTTACATTGTAAGCTTAATTCCAGTGATATTAAAGTTTGAATCTTATTCTTATTCCAGCTAATTATGTAAGCTTATTCTTGGTTCGTGATATTATTATTTAGTGAGTTGGATAATAAAGTTTGAATCTTTATTGATAAGATTCTAAATTCCCCTTTAGTTGTTTTTATTAGTTTAATATTTAATTAGTAGAGTTATATTAAAATCATACCCGTTCCCCTTCTGTTCGACACCCGTACTTATTTACTATACTACGATACGATTAGGTTCTCTTGCCTATTTGTGTTGTAGTCGTGCTAAATAACTCGGATTTATAAATTTAAAACCGGTACGCTACACGCACATCAGTTCTCTCCTCGGGTATTTCAGGTCGGTGAATACCCACTCCGGTGCCCTCGCGCACACAGCTCGCGTACTCCTCGAGTGACATGTCGTCGATATTCTCTGCCATTATGCGTGCTCGTTCTCTTTCACGTTTAACTCGCAGGCGTCGATGGAATTCGCGTTCCGGTTCGTCAAAAGGCTGAACTAAGTCAGAAGTGGGGTCTAAGGACATGCAATACCCTAAAAACCCTAATAAAGTCTATAGAATTAAAGTACTAATCCTAAATAAGGCCTGAAATTAATTAACTAAAACTAGAAATAAAAAGAAACTGGAATAAAGAACAAAAATAGAACTTGGAATTCTGGTCGCGGCGCGACAGAGGATATCGTCGCGGCGCGACAGGTGGACAGAACTCAAAGTTTGTTCCTTTTGAGCCGAAACTCGCGGGAAACAACCGTCAACTCTAAATTAACACAATAAAAACAGATTAAGACCGTTCCCCGGCAACGGCGCCAAAAACTTGATGTGTGTTTTATGTACTAGTTTTAAATTTATATTTTACCGAATTAATTACCAAAAACTGCACGAATAGGCAAGTGTACCTAATCGTTTCGTAATATAGTTAATAAGTCGGGTGTCGAACTCTTGGGGAACGAGAGCTAAACTGATTTTATTAAATTAATATAGAATTAACTAAAATAAACTAATTAAAGCAAATAAACCAAATAAGTGCAATTAACCTAAATTAAAGTAATTAAACTAAATTAAAGGGAATTTGTGATCAAGTTTCAAACTTTATAATTTAAATGAATTACTAACACTACTAAATTACCAAAACAAACCAAATAAATTGCAAAGCACTAAGATTGATGAGATAAAACTATTAAATGAAGACGTGTCCCCCCTAAATTCGATTCTTTCTTGTCAAGTTGATTCTTTTAATTAAATAAGTGCAATGGATACCAATTCACCATGTACCAATTTCTATAGTGATTAGAATCTTGGTCCGAATTCTTATCTTTATAATTATGCCAATTACTTATCCTTTGGTCAAGAGATTAACAAAAAGCACAATTAACATGTTTAGTTCAAATCAAACAAGATTTTATCTTTTAATGATTAATTAGATCAATTTACCATTAAATCAACACACAAAGGTCATCATGTGTCAATCACACACATTAAAGTTTCAATCTTTTTATGCCTAAGCCTAGGGTTTGTTCTACCACTAGTCAAGATTAATTAATGGTTCTAATTAATCAAGATTCAAGCCTACAAATGGATTGGCCTTCCAATTTGTAAAAACTCAGATTATAAGCATTAGAAAACAGAAACTAGAACACATGTGGATCTTTGATAAAACTTGCAAGACAAATACATAGTAAATTGGATCCTTTAAACATAAATTAATCAACCATCCAAGAAATCATCTCCTCTAGGGAGGAACACAGCGAAATCTAGCCTAGAATCAACATACTAACATTCTGGAAATCATAAAATAACATTTAGAAAAGAGTAGAATGTTAGAACTGTATGAATCAAAGCTAAACAAGCCACAATCTTCAATCTTCAAGCTTAAATACTCCAAATCCGTGCTCCACAGCTTCTGGGATCTTCTTGAACTTAGAATGCCGTATTATGGTAGAATATGAGAGGTGGTTAACCCCAAATCAGATCTGGAAGTTCGTTTATATAGATTTCAGAAAACAGAGGCGTCGCGCCGCGACAAGCAAATGTTGCGCCGCGATGAGCAATTGTATCGCAATCCCATCTCTTTGAAACTTCAAATCTGGCGTCATCTTATCACGTCGCGCCGCGACAGATGATTTCGTCGTGCCACGACACCACGTGGCAGCCGCTGTTGACCTTATCTCAAACACTTAATCGTGCCGCGACCATTTAAGTTGTCGCGCCGCGATGCCCTTTTTGCCAGCCGGTGGACTCTTTTCCTTTTTTTTGGGCCTTGACTTCGGCTAATCTGGCGTCATCTTATCACGTCGCGCCGCGACACCACATGGCAGCCGCTGTTGACCTTATCTCAAACACTTAGTCGCGCCGCGACCATTTAAGTTGTCGCGCCGCGATGCCCTTTTTGCCGGCCGGTGGACTCTTTTCCTTTATTTTGGGCCTTGACTTGGGCTCATTTATTTTTCTTTCTTTTTCTTCTTTTTTTCTTTTTGGGCTCTTTTCTCTTTCTCTATTTTTTTGAACTTATTTATTTTTCTTGATTTCTCAGGCTAAATTTCTTCAATAATTCATTGATTCACCTTTTTAGCCTGCAAAACATAAAAGAAACGATAAATGTTTCTTTTTACAATTAAATGCACGATTTCCTGGCTAAAATCAACCCAATATCGCATAATATTTATATATACTTAACGCGATATCAGAAGACAAAAATGTTCCTTTGATTCTTGGTAGACCTTTTCTTAACACAACTGATGCAATTGTTCATGTCTCCAAGAAGCAACTCAATTTACGGATTGCAAACGATCGGGTCACATTCTCTATCGATAAGGAAATGAAGCACACTGCAGCATCGGACAATACGTGCTACTTCCTTGACATCCTCGACCCGTGTATCGAGAAAGAGATCGATTCCTTTATAACCAAAGCATGGGAAGAAGCTCCACTCACTACTGATGGTGAGCCAAACCACGATCCGGATGAAGCAATTCACGAGCTTCAAGAGCTCATGAGTATAGATGACGATGACATTCCATCTATGGAAGATGTTTTGGAAGATGAAGAGATCGTAGACAAATATTGGATCAAGACATCTCTCGAAGAACCGCCAAAGTTGGAGCTTAAAAAACTCCCCGATCATCTGGAGTATGCATTCTTGCACGATGAGGTATCTTTACCTGTGATCATTTGGCCTATCTGTCAACAATGGAAAAGGAGAGCCTACTCAAGGTTCTCAAGGCTCATAAGAAGGCAATTGCTTGGAAAACCGCGGACATACCCGGGATTAACCCCACCTTTTGTACACATAAAATCCTAATGGAAGAAAATTTTAAACCAAGTGTGCAAAGGCAAAGGAGGTTGAATCCAAATATGAAAGACGTGGTTAAAAAGGAAGTCATCAAACTACTTGATGCAGGGCTCATCTATCCCATTTCTGATAGCCCATAGGTGAGCCCGGTCCAGGTAGTTTCCAAAAAAGGAGGAATGACGGTTGTCCTTAACGATAAGGGTGAACT
The DNA here is from genome assembly GCA_038502395.1 of Dittrichia graveolens. NCBI lineage: Eukaryota > Viridiplantae > Streptophyta > Magnoliopsida > Asterales > Asteraceae > Dittrichia > Dittrichia graveolens. Next base: position 61,922,062 of record JARJIL010000009.1, read on the forward strand.
TGTCCCTACTAGAACTGTTACGGGGTGGAGAGTTTGCATCAATTATCGCAAACTCAATGATGCTACTCGTAAAGATCATTTTCCTCTGCCCTTCATCGATCAAATGTTGGAGAGACTGGCGGGAAACGAGCTCTATTGTTTCTTGGATGGTTTCTCCGGTTACTTTCAAATTCCAATCGACCCTAAGGATCAGGAGAAAACCCCTTTCACCTGCCCCGTTGGGACATTTGCGTATCGCCGGATGACGTTTGGGCTATGCAACGCACCGGCCATATTTCAGCGCTGCATGACAGTCATTTTTCAAGACATGCTTGAAAATTGCATGGAGGTGTTCATGGACGATTTCTCAGTTTTTGGCAGCTCCTTCGAGTCATGTCTTTCGAGTTTAGAAAGAGTCCTAGTGAGATGCGAGGAGGCCAACCTCGTCCTCAACTAGGAAAAGTGTCACTTCATGGTGCGTGAAGGCATCGTGTTAGGCCACAAAATTTCCAAGTCCGGGTTAGAGGTAGACAAAGCCAAAATAGATGTCATTTCTAAATTACCTCCACCCACCAATATGAAATCTGTGAGAAGCTTTCTCGGCCATGCCGACTTCTATAGGCGATTCATTAAGGACTTTTCAAAAATCACTCAACCCATGACAAAGCTCCTCGAAAAGGATACACCATTTGTGTTCTCTCCCGAATGCATGGAAGCCTTTAATGTTCTAAGACATAAGCTCACACATGCACCGATCATGGTCCCACCCGATTGGACCTTACCATTTGAGCTTATGTGTGATGCAAGTGACTTTGCGTTAGGGGTAGTCTTAGGACAAAGGAAGAACAATCGATTCCAACCTATCTATTACGCCAGTAGGACACTCACCGAGCCATAAGCTAACTATACCACAACAGAGAAGTAACTTATTGCTGTAGTATTTGCCTTTGATAAGTTCCGTCCATACTTGGTCCTTTCCAAAACCATCGTTTACACCGACCATTCCGCCCTCAAGTATCTCTTTTCTAAGCAAGACGCTAAACCTAGGCTCATTCGTTGGATTCTTCTCTTACAAGAATTCGACATTGAAATTAGGGATAAAAAGGGTGTTGAAAATCTTGCTGCCGATCATCTATCTCGACTAGAAAACCCTCATATGGAGGAGTTAAGCGAGAATGAGATTCATGATACCTTCCCCGATGAGTTTCTTGAAGCCATCCACATACGGGAAGAGGATAACACCCCATGGTACGCAGATTTCGCAAATTATCTGGCAGTGGGTGTACTACTCAAAGGACTGACTCACCAACAAAAAGGCAAATTCTTTTCTGATCTCAAGCACTATTACTGGGAGGAACCCTACCTCTTCAGGATGGGTGCTAATACCATTCAACGCCGATGTGTGCATGGTACTGAAGCCATGCAAATTCTCATAGAATGCCACAAGGGTCCTACGAGTGACACTTTGGCCCAAATTACACCGCCCGAAAAGTCTTAGATGCAGGTTTTTACTGGCCCACGATTTTTAAGGATGCTCATGCCATGGTGAAAACCTGTGATTCATGCAAGAGAATTCGAAACATTTCTAAAAGGGATGAAATGCCCCAGCATGGCATCCTAGTTTGTGAAATATTCGACATTTGGGGCATTGACTTCATGGGTCCATTCCCAAATTCCCAAAACAATAAGTACATCCTAGTGGCAGTAGACTACGTCTCCAAATGGGCCGAAGCAAAGGCTCTCCCCACAAATGAAGCCCGAGTCGTAGTCAACTTCATCAAGAATCTGCTCTGCCGTTTCGGATGTCCCAAGGCCTTAATCAGCGACCGAGGCACTAATGTCGCCAACTACCTCATGGAGAAAACTCTAAAACGGTATGGCGTAAATCATCGATTCTCCACCTCCTACCATCCACAAACGAGTGGACAATTGGAGAACACAAACAGAGCTCTAAAGCGAATTCCCGAGAAAACTGTGGATAACAACCCAAAAGTGTGGTCACAAAAGCTTGATGATGCACTATGGGCATTCCGCACAGCTTACAAGACCTCGATAGGATACACTCCCTATAGGATGGTCTATGGTAAAGTGTGCCATCTCCCGTTTGAAATCGAACACAAGGCATATTGGGCGCTTAAACAGTGTAATTTGGACATAAATTCAGCGGGAGAAGAGAGGAGGGCTCAACTAAATCTTCTCGATGAGATAAGACTGCACGCCTACGAGAATTCGAAGATCTATAAGGAGAAAATCAAGTCATGGTATGACAAACAATTGAGAGGAGTGAAGCATTTCGCGGAAGGTGAGAAGGTGCTAATTTATCAGTCTCGATATAAGTTTTCGCCTGGCAAACTGAAATCAAAATGGATAGGTCCATACACCGTCATCAAAACATACCCCACCGGATTTGTTGAGCTCCGCTCCGAGAACGGTCAATTTCGCGTCAATGGACATTGCCTCAAATGTTACCATGAGGAAATGGCACAAAAAGAGGGGGAAGTGATGTACTTCGCCCCGATGGAAAAAGAAGAATGAATCGCGAATACCGAGTCAAGCTTTAGACTCGTTAAAAAAACGAAGCGCTTCACGGGAGGCAACCCGTGTGTCCTCGTCTTTCCTTTTGTTCCAGAAAACTCATAAAACCCAAAAAAAAGAGATGCTCGTGCCGCGTGGTCATGGTCGAAAGAGGCCCCATTTTCCAGAGAATTCTTCCCGCCGGGAGGGCCCAACTTTGCGCCGCGAGAGATCCAACCCGGAATTTTCTGTCGGTGCCCTACCCGGTTCGCGCCGCGAGGCCGATGCAAACCCCCCTTTTTTATTCTCTTTCTTTTGTTTTGTTCTTCATTTTCTTCCAGCCCTAGCCGTCGTGAGCTCCATCTCCTCCCGTCAAACCCGATTTTCTAGCCAAGTACTCTTCAAAATCTCTACATAATCATGACTCCTAAGGTAAGTATATGATTCTTCTTGCAATTTCTTCAAGATTTGAGCAATAATTTTAGAGTTTTGGTAGGTATTTTTAGGGGTTTTTCATCCATTGTTATGCAGCCTTTAAATGTTGAATTTTTCATAGTTTTATGGCTTCTTATCACATGAATGTTAGTTATTTGAGGTGGATTGGCCTTTATTGGTGATTATTATGTGTTCTTATGCTAGAAATAGGAAATTCTTCCACAACATTCATGAAGTTTGTTATTGCTGCAGGTCCTTGAGTCATTATATGCTAAAAGGTGGTTCTTAATCTGCAATATGCAAGAAAATCATGTTTTTGATGTTATTTGCCATGTGTGTGACTACAAAGAAGTTATCTACATATTTGCATAATTATCTCATGATTTATGTCTTGTCTTGTATGTCTCCACAATAGTTGGCTAGTGGGTTAGACGAAGAAAGTGTGGGAAGTGGACCTTCCAATTGGCAACAATATAAGCTAATTACTAGTACAAATCTTTCTGTTTGTTTTGACAGCAATCCCGGGCAGCTAGTTAAAGCGGCACACACGCGGACGGCTTCCCCAACAATCTTGTGGTCAATGGAATACATGTCTTTCTGGATTTTGAACATGACACGGACATACCACCGATGGTGCGTGGACGATGCAGCACAAAGCTAGCCACGATTCGACAACAGCGAGTAGAACCCGGGAGGACTCTCGACTGGAACCTCATTCGATAGCTGAACCGGGAAGACAGCATACGTACATTCTTGGTGAGGAACTTTACAGATGATCAGGGTGTTGTTATATTCACCTGCAGGGCATGGAAAACATCAATGGATATAAGGGAGCCCATATACAGGGAATTGGTGCTAGAATTCTTATCTAGTTATCAATTTATGGCGGATAAAGCGCGAGAAGGGCCAGATGTAGATTGCATGCAGTTCAGACTTAGTGAGAAATGGTGGGTATGTAGCCTAAGAGATTTAGCTCAACACCTGGGTTTGTATACCGATGCACAGCTGGATCATCCCCTCTTTGCATCCTATACAACAATGTGAAGGAGAGCCAACAGATGATTCCTTGAACACTATCCTATGGCACAACATTGCCCTAGGAGACTACAGGAACACGAATACCAAGGCATCCAAGATTTATGCATCTGAGCACCGATCCTTGCATCGGATGATTGTCAACTCAGTTAATCAAAGAAAGGAGAGTCAAGATAAAGTAAATAAACTGGACTTGTGGCTGCTTCATCAAGTCACACAAAGTGAGAACTTCACCAATCTTCCTTTTGTTATCGCGAAATTTTTATCGGAAGCCACCGGGTTAAGATCCAACAGTGGCTTATGTGGTGGTCAATATATCAGTCGTATTGCACGATCATTGGATGTGTTGACCACACGAGTGGTGGAATCATTTGCCATGGCAGACCCCATGGGATATATTGATGTAAATAAACTTAAAGGAATGAAAGTAATCATCCCAGCAGAAAGGAGAGGAGCATGGAAGTGGTTTGGGAGGACGGTCAATGATAAGGAGGAACGTGAACGCCAAATGCAGCGGGGGCCCCCTACCGTGTCAGCAACGGATCAGTCAGAGCCACATGGTGCATCTAGTTCTCAGCCAACAACACAAAACTGGGATGCCTATGGAGCTTACTAGAATCTGACCGATAGAATGGGGAGGCTTGAAGTTTCCCATAGCGCGCTGAACGAAAATGTGGACGATTACTATCATCGTCTCACATATCAAAACACGCAGCTGCAGTATTTGATGGACTAGAAGCAAAGGACTATGACTCGGTGGTTTGGATATCAACCACCAACACAATTTCAGCCAGAACCATACCAGCCACCCCCAGAATGGCCTCAGCACGAGCTGAACCCACCCAACTACAGCAGTTGGGATGACTGGGTGCACATACACGACTCAGCCCCCCATCGGGATGAGTTCGATAACTAATGGGTTTGATCACTCCAAACTTTTATTTGTTTTTCTTTTCATTTCGTTTGTCTTTAGTGATTGTTTGTTCTAGTATTTTTCGGTGTGTCTGGTGTTACGTTGCTTGTTTGTTTTTGTTTGATTCAGGAATTGAACCGGTTAAGGCAAAAAGGATGTAGCATGGAATCAAGTTGTATTAAATTTCTCCGGCCCGTGATCAGAAAGCGGAAAGCAATAATGGACCCCAGGGGAGTATTTTTCCTTTTAACTTGTTACCCTACACGTGATGAAATTATTATTGTTGCATTGGGGACAATGCATATCTTTAAAGTGTGGGAAGTGGGGTCAACTTTTGCTTGTAAGTTGAGTAGTTCATTGTGTGAAGTACCAGGTTCTTGAACACCCAAATTTTTTTAACAATAGTCCGGTAATCCAAGCCTTAAAAGTACATTATTTCATCTGTCTAAATCAAAAAAAAATTCTAAACTTATGCATAACCTCCCATCACATTACCCACTCCATGAAATATTATATCGTGAATAATAACTACCCGTAAGTTGAGCCTTATAGTTGAAACGGTTAAACGAGAGATGAGTTGTAAGTTGAAAAGGGGAACAAAATACCCACTTGTGGATAATAACTACCCACAAGTCGGTCCAACCCTTCACAAACAGAGACTTCTCTACACACACACACACGTACCACACACACACACTCAAACTCTCTTCCTGTTCTTGCAAGATGGAAGAAGAATTCACCAAGAAGATCACTCAAGCTTACATCTTTGCTGCAAATTTGAGTTGTAATCTGCTGTAACACTTCATCTTCATCATCTCTACCATTGTAAGCTTCATCTCCATGCTTGTTCTTCATGTTCTTGATTTTGGGTTTTTGAAAGAAAACTCACTAAGCTTTGTTCCAGCAGTGAATTAAGGCTTAGAATCACTCCAAGATCAGTTCCTAAACATCCTTTGATCATTGTAAGTTCTAATTCATCCTTGTTCTTGATTATGCCTTTCAAGACTAGAAATTCTAGGTTTCAAGTGGGTTCTTTGATTTAGCAATCAAGAACTGAAATTTATGATTGAAATAGGTTCTAATATCATTTATAAGTGTATAGAAACCAATTCCATGAATTAAATTAGTGTTCTTGATGAGTTTTGAATTTTGGCTCAAATGGGTCAAAATTGGTCAAATACGGGTCAAACTGATTTTGACCTTCAAGAACTGAAATTTAGTGTTCTAATTGATCTTATAACTTGTTAGGATTGATTAGAACTCAATTGGTGCATTAGAAGTGGTGTTTATGCACAAATCCAATATTTAGCCTAAATGAGTCAAAATGGCCTAAATCTGTTTTTACACATCAAGAACTGATTTTTAAGGTTCTAATAGGTTCATATGACTTGTATGAATTTATTAGAACATTGGTTTTGAATTGGAATGGTTGTTTTGCTTGAATTGGCTAAAATAGTGAAAAATAGGCCATAAATAGGCAAGAAATTAGAAAATGATACCAAACCAAGAGTTTAAAGGTTTTGGTCAGTTGCAACACCTTCAATACATCATATTAGGTGTATATGGTGTGTTGCAAGTGTTGGATTTGGTCTACACCAAGTTTTGGCCATTATGCGCACGTCTTTGTCTATTTAATTGTGATTTTCGTATGAATTAATTGGATATGAGTTTTTGATGTTAGAAAGCTTCCACAAGTGTCAAATGGTCTTATGAAACACTAGATTTTTACCAAAATTGATTTGGAATTGAAATGAGCCAAAATGGGCTTGTTGTGCACAAAATAGACACAGCTGCAGCATCTGCCCACTGGTCGCGGCGCGACACCCCTGCACACAGCTTTCCTTGTTGTTTTGTGCTATGTATTCGCGTGTTGTTGCTTGGTCTGCTATAGCTAGTTAATAAATGGTTTAAAAACACCATTAGGGTATTGTTTTAAGTATCCTAGACGTTCCTCGCGTGTTCAAATGATTGATGCGTAAGTCTTGGTATTATAGGTTGAATTGCCCATCCGTGTGTGCCAAAGCAAGGTCTTTGCTTATCCTAGCCTATCAGGTGAGTGTCGAATGACATAACAATTAATATACCTATAATACATATTAACAATGATTACAGAATTGTAAACCATGATTTGTACACGCACTTGTTTAAGTGTAGGATTGCATGATAATGCTAGAACTTACCATGTTGACACAATGTAGTATGCACTTGTTTAGGTGTATGCTATGATGATAAATGAATATATGCGCGCATTGATGATTGATTGATTGATGATTCGGTTGAATCATACTATCTGTTTGTGATCGGTACGGATCTATTGGGCAAGGTTTGCCCCGGACCAAGTTGTCCTACTTATTGGGCAAGGTTTGCCCCGGACAAGGTTTGTCCTCTTCGGGTATAGCTGCGGCTGTACAACAGAGGAATCTGCGGATTCCAAAACGCAACGTTGGACGCTGTATAGCTCCCCCACCGGGGCGGTTGATGTGTTTGGTACCCCAGTTTGGTGCATTGAGCCGGGTTAGCTCCCCTGCAAGATATGTTACCTCCTGACTACGCCAACTCATCGCGAGATGCTAGGATAGAACTATCTGAGCATGATTGATGATATGTGATGTACTTATATTGATTGCATGCTATTTGGTACTCACTAGCTATTATAGCTAACAGTTGCTACACTCCGCATGTGCAGGTAATCCTCAGTGAGCTCGGGAGCCAGCGGGTAGTTATTACTTTGGGAGGAACGCTGTTTTTATGTTTAAACTATGTTTATGTATGTTTAGGATAATGGTCAGCCGGTTATGTATTCCGTAACACCAACTGTCGTTTGTGGCATCATTTTTGAATGTTTATATAGTTTGCCACGTGTTTTTACTTCCGCTGCATTTTTAAATTATAAGACAGGTTTGATTGTTCTATTTACAGTCAAACCCACGCAGTTTGAAATCTCAAATTGTATTTTAAAAAGAAAAATTTGGTTCTCAAAATCACGGTGTTACAATATACTTGTCAAGACCACAAAAATGAGAGTTAATCACCATTGCACTGAGAGAGTCCTTCATTTTATTGTTAAGCCTTTTGTTTCAGCCTTTTGTTTGTTCATTAGATAATCTCAATTTTAGATTATCTAATTTGTCCTACCTTAAATTGCGTGGTGCTTAATTTTAGCACTCGATACACTTGTAGCCCTGTTGAGCCTTAGCCTTTTCAATTGTTGCCAAATTATCTTAGCCAATCTATTTTTCGAAACCTTCTTTTGGCCTTAGCTTAAGTCCGAGTCGAGTTGGGTGTATAACGGTTGGTGTTATTGTTCAAGTGAACCAATTAGGAGATACTGCTGTCAAAAGAGTGAATGCTAAATCATAAGCAGTGGGATCCTCCAAAAGTCTTGTAGAAAAGATTCAAAAAAAACAAACGCTCAATAAAAGAATAAAGTTCGTACCAAGCAAGCATTGATATTCGCGCCGCGAGAAATGGTGCTCGCGCCGCGAGCACGGTGGATCTGCCTCTTTAAATTGGATTTTTCAGTATTTTGAAAAGGAGCTTTTTGGAGAAACTCTAGTCAGGAGCATATTCTTGAAGGAAGGAGCTGTGTTTACACCATTCTTTGCTTCACATCATTTAAGGAGAAGATTCAAGGCATCATTCAAGTTCTTAAACCGGTTTGAATTCTTGTTTTATTCGTTTGTTTAATCAAGATGTTTTTTTTCTGGGATTTGGACTTTTTGTTGGTTAAACCTAGCATGTCTATGTGCTAGATCTTTTGTATTCACTATGATTTGACAAACCCTAGACTAGATTTGGCTCTCATTATGGATTGATTTGGTTTCTTGAACAATTATCGTTTATCAATTGAAAGAACCTTTGAAGTGTTTAGCTTTAAACTTTGGATGGTTGATTTGTTTATTACTTGTGTTATTGATCATGAGAATGTCATTGCTATGTGATTTCTTCTACTTTTCGCTTATGTGACGTAGTAGGCAACTCACTAGAGATAGGGGTTGAAATCATTCACCAATAACTTAGTTAATCACTAAAAGGACTAATTCTTGTAACGGAAGTTCTAGGATTAGGGGTCACGAGAGATCCGATCCCATAATTGCATGGTAATTTGGGGTGTGGTATAACGTAGGCTTAGAGATGAAAATCCTAGGAACCATGTTGTGACATTGCGAGAGATTAAACGAGAGTTAATTGATCAACCTCTAGGGAATTCGAATTAATCGGAACTTAAATTGGCCAAAGCTATATTCAGGGTGCGTTAATCATAGTGAATATCTTCTCTCACTGATTAGAATTTATTCAGAACTCATTTACATAGATAAAGTTTCAATCTTTGTTTATTTTCAGCAATTTAGTAGAGTAGTTAATTGAATCATAACAACCCTTCAATCAATCAAATTTCTTAGGTTAATCAAGTTTGTTCTATCATTAGTAGTCAGCTTAACTGTTCCTGTGGAGACGATACCCTTTTACTTACCTTAGCTATATTAACATACGAATAGGTCATTCTTGCCTATGGTGATCTGGATAAGGTGTTAATTGGACTTTAAATTTATTACCTGATTTCGCACATCATGTGTATATGGTGATATTTGACTTTGATAGTCAAAACCTTCTAAACTCATCCAAGAACATAACTAGCTTCCCATTTTCCTTTCTAATTTGAATCACAAATACATAAGTTTGATAGCAGAAATTGATCCTCTAGTGATCACATAGCTAAGGTATGTGTTGTTTGATGATTTTTAGTGTTTATGGGTCAAATAGAGATTCATGGTGAATCAATGATCTTATGATGTGTTGTTTGTATGTTTATGATGTTATCTAGATGTTTTAGTAATCATGGTACATGTTACAAGTGCTAGAAAACACTTGTTTACAGTTTTATTGAATTTGGAATGGTAAAACAGCAGACGGTCGGTGGAACTTATACTGTAGTTCATGAGGCACGGGCGTGCCCAAGGAGGGTATGGGCGTGCCTAGAGACCCATGGCAAACCCTAGTTCTTGGGGTCCGGGCATGCTTGGACACGGTCGTACCTATATAGGGTACGGGCGTGTCTGAGGTACGCCTATGTCTGCAGGGGTCACGACCCGATTTAGGGAGAAACACAGCCGTGCCTGCAAGCATGTATGGGCGTGTTAGTGCCATGTTCAGCCTTTAGTTTTTAGTAATACTGTAAGCTTGATTCATGGTTTGCATATTGTTTGTAGGCAATAAGAGTTATCGTTTTCCTGTTATAACACTGCTTGACATATAGAATACCATTGGGGTGAGTGTACTTACCTTTAACATGATTTGTACGTATACGTGCACAAGGTGAATGGTATGTTTATGTGATATGCGTACACGTGTATAATCATGCTGTGAGCATTGCTATACACAAGAACTGTGATAGGGTATACAGTCAACTGTGTACCAAGAGATGTGGATACCTAGTTACGTGTAATCATAGCTTCGTATCTAGGACAATGGCAAAAGGGGTATATTGAGCTCTTTATACCCAAGGGAAGGTCTAAGGGGTTGGGCTACGCGTGAGGTGTAGTCATACCCTGGGACAAGATGCATAGTTTGCAGGTTTTATAGCATGGATGTGAGGCATCCGGAGAAGAGTTTATTCCTGTTTGATATTTCACTTCAGTTTAGTTAGTATGTTCATTATGCTTTAGCTTATGTTTAGTATATTGTGCATGTAGGTAAATCAGTTTCTAGCAAGGGTAAAGCCCCAGCACTCTGATCAGCTAGATAGCTCCCGGGATTTTGAAAAGAATGCTTAACACTACTTTTGGAAAATTATTAGCACTTATGTAAATAATAAACTTGTTTTGTAAACTCTGATACTTTGGGTGCTAATTTAAAAGTTAATATGTTTTAAACGTTAGACTGGAAAGTGGTGTTACAGGTACACGGCCCGCGTAGGCTCTATTTCAGGACAGATTGTGTAATTTGTAATATTCTGTTATTTTAATTGTATCAGAAGTGATTGGCTACCTGACCAAAACATGTAAGCTTTATATCGCTTTAACTTATTACAAGGTGAGTTTACTACTATTCTTCATAGTTACACCATGAGTGTTATCATACTAAAATATAATACATGTATTAATCATGTGTGTTGATTAACATACTATTTTGTGCAATAGGGCTCGGATATAGTACAATACTATGACTTCTGATTTGCTGCTCTGGGTTTAGAACCGGTGGCCGGCATAAACCTATTTGATATACATGTGATATCTCTATGTGATTTTATACATGTGTTTATATGATTTATTGTTTGGCATACTCACTAAGCTCTTGTAGCTTATTAGATACTATTTTATGTTTTTTAGGTCACAACAACGACAAGGGCAAAGCTCCTGTTTGACCACCAGTTTTATAAACTTTTGAAAACTTTAACGCCTTGTTTTGTGCAATATATCAAACTCCAATAGGACATTTGTATATTTATCTTTTGATCAAACACGGTTATGAGAAAACTTTTGCTTTCGCTTTTAAATATATGTGAACACTTTAATGGTTTTTTTTATATAAATATTAATTTCATAAATTGGGGCGTTACAAATAAATTGATGAACACACCCTAATAAAACAAAATTGATGAAAAAAACAGTCACTAAAATTGATGAACAAACCCAAAATCAGATTTTTGATGCTTCTCTTCAAAAGTTGGAGCTTTTACTATTGCCAATTCCTAAAATATAACGGAGGTGGTGGTGGTTCCTACCAAATCTGGTGCGGCAACGTTGTAGGGCGGTGGCGATCATCATCTAATTATGTCCTTCAAGGTTTTCAATCTTCATAACATGAAATGAAACCTACATGGTTCCATTGGTTCAAGGGCAGATATAGAGCATCAAGAACCATATTTAGGAAGAATCAGATTAATTCTATTGTAGGTTTTTTGGAGCAATGTTGGTCGACCGGCAAAAAGAGAATTGATAAATACTAATATGGAATTGATGAAATCGACAGCCTAGAAGATCGATAAGATCGAGAAATTTCAAAGGTATTTGCATTGGGTGAAACCTGTAAAAGATTGAAAGTCTCGCATCTAATACAAACCCTAGAAGATCGACATACGTCATCAAGAACAAATCTTAGTTGGGGCGATTGATTAACGACTAATGATTGCGGAAGTTGACTAGGTGGTCGCCGATCTTAGTTCACATAGGAGGCGGCGATAAACGGGTTAGGGTTTGAATCTTGAAGCTGATATGTATGAGAGAGAGAGAGAGAGAAACGTGAATTGAGGGATGGTGAGTAAATATTATTCATAGAAATGCGGGGAAGAGGTGAGATAAATAATTATATGGTTCCAAAAATACCTTTTAACTATAATCGTCACGTCACTCATAGGTTTCTAATATCTATTAGATTATACATGCTTATCTTATAAATTCCCGTGCATTTAGACTAATTTCTGTGGTGAAAATGTTATAGTTTGATACTTAATTGTTTATATTTCACCATGTAAACATTCAATGGCAAAATATCAAGAAACAGAGCAAAACCGATGAAATGCAGAAGAAAAACCCAATCCCATAACTCATGCAAATTTCGGAGGTTAAAATATCAAAATGAAAAAAGTGTACTTTCTACACCCATGTACCTTCTACAGCCGTAGAAAGTACACCATCAGCACTATAATTCAAAATTTCTGGACAGTTTCAAGGGTGGCTTTTTACACTTTTCTCTCAATCTCTCGACCCTTAACAGTCCATAAACTCCAGTAGACGTTCTTAGGTAATTGTAGAGCTTGAAGAAGGTGTGTTTGATCATTTGGAGGTGCTAGCTTCATCATCTACACATCTACTTTCATCTTAGCTTAACGGGTCATTGGTATAATCTTTCCTTATTTACTTTTCCAACAATGATGTCATGTAACTTAGTAGCTTTTGATATTGTATTTGTTACCATGATCGGCTAAGAATACTTATTTACTTAGGCCAAGATGAATCTTGGCTAGTTTTGTTGTATATGCTACTATGATTATATTTATGATGATTTCATGAATCTTTGGTAATACTTGTTTAAATGAAGAATAATCTTGACTATTTTCCTTTCATATTCAAGTCATGCGAGTATTGTGATCATGATGCGTTGAAAAACTGCATGTAAAAAGTACTAATATTCAAGTGTATGTATATTCAACATGCGTGGGCATGCTAGTTTCTTGCTAGAAATAGGTGGTAACTTGCATGTTCATATTTGGTATGCGCACTTGGGATACTTGTCCGGCACCAAAGCGGTATTGATTAATTTGGTGTATTAGAGATTTGGTCAAGTTATATCCTTATACTTGTCTTGGACCAAAGCGGTATATGTCGTGTTTATAAAAACCATTTGAAAATTGAAATACTCGTGACCAATACGGTTTCTATTAACTTATGATTTTCGTGAATATGGATTAAACCAAGTGTAACATATCTTTTGATTGTTCTAAAAATAACAAAGCTTTGGGTGGTTAATGTGTGTCTATAGCATTAACCTTTTACGGGTTTGTATGGGTAGCATGTGTCTATAGCACTACACTACTTTTGTTAATCAAATTAGAATCATCACAAATTTAGTTATTGTAGCATGTATAAACATACCATGATTAGCCGAGAGGATTTGAAGCCTGAGTAAATCTCCATTCATATTAGTTTTACGCATTCGTATTTAGAGATTTGCTTTTAAATCTGGAACCACCATTGTGCTTAGTTTTATTGTTTCTCTTTTGTTACTATGATCTACTTGTATACTTGGACTAAACAATGATAAAGGTTAAGTATTAGTAGTTACCGTCTTCCATGTGTTCGATACTTGGTTTTATAAACTATACTACATATGTGGGCACTTTGCCCGCGCGTGTTGTATTATTTCATAATTCCATAGTTTAAAACTCTACGTCTGAAAGCTTTTAATCATCTTAAAAAAAACATTGCATACGATCACGTACACCGGTTGTCTCTAACCCCTCTTACAAAAATTTCCTTCTTACATGGTTCCATTGGTAATATATGTATATATATATTACATATATATATGTATATATATATATTACATATATATATATGTATATATATATATTACATATATATATATGTATATATATATATGGGAGGTTTCAAGCAAGAACTGTTTTTCGTACGAGAACTGCAAGAACCAATCTTGGCTCTTGATTAAGATAAATCAATGGCTAATAATTTTGACGGCTAATGATTGACTCATTAATGACTAATGATTAGCTCGTTAATGATTCATTAATGAAGTATTAATGAGGGGTATTTTGGGTAAATCAAGTCTCGCACATTAATGACGGCTCACTCGGACGCAATTCACGGCTGAAAAAATATATAAATGACCAAAATAGCTCTATTAGTGAGTCATTAATGATATTACCAGCTTCTTGTACAAAAATAGTTCTCGTTTGAACTTCTCCCAATACATATATATACATAAATACATACATACATACATACTAGCATCGTACCTACGCAATGCTTTAGCGGCAAATAGTTTTTGTTTTACAACACGTCGCTTTCAACAATGTAATTATATGTTATTCACGTGATTCAATGTCACACAAAAGTTTTCTACAACAATATGTCTATTTTTTAAAAAAATTTATTTGCATCAACTATTTTATTAATTTTAAAAATAAATTGTAAAAGAAATTAAAATAAGAAAAAAGATTTATACTTATGAAATAAGGAGAGACAAGTTAATTAAGATTTTGAAAATTATATTGATGTGGGTGGATTATTATATTTGTGTAAGAGGGTGTGTTAGTATGAGAGAATATATTTTAAATAAATAAAAAGTTCAAATAAAATAAGAGAGAGAATAAAATGGTTACAAATTGAGTGGATGAGATTAATTTATATAGGATGTTAAATGGTCATGATTTTGTATTGATTGAATTTTAATAACTCTTAAAATTAAGAAAGTGAGAGAATGTTAAATGGTTTATATATATATATATATATATATAGAGAGAGAGAGAGAGAGAGAGAGTGAAAAGTTTGTTTGAGAACCGTTTTTATTGCTAGAACTGCGAGAACCAATCTTAGCCGTTCAATTCCCCCTCCTTCAATTAGATTACCCACCCATGAATTTCTTACATGCACCTTGCTACACTCAATCCACCCACGTTCTTCATCCATGAATTCCACTTATCAATTAAACGGCTAAGATTGGTTCTCGCGGTTCTCACACTAATAATGATTCTTAAATGAACCCTCCCCTATATATATAGAGAGCGGTTCAAACGAGAACTATGAGAACCATTTCTGGCCAATCATTTAATTTTCTGTATTTTTTATTTAAATTAAAAAGGAAAGGATAGTATGAAAATTTTTACATTACCCTCACTTTTTTAAAACTAATATATCCATAAAATGAAACAGTGTTAAATTACGAAAAATATACCAAATTAACGAAAAAATTATGCTCTTTAATTTAGACCGATCTTGCTATATTTTTTTAGAAAAAAAAAAGTCGCGTTTGCTGGGTTTTTTTCCGGTATAGCTCGACATATGCACTTGTGCAAATTTTACACATGTGCATATCTACATCTATGCTGAAAAACCTAGGTGAATTTGTGCACATGCACACGTGCAAAATTTGCACATGTGCACATGTCGAGCTGTGCTGGAAAAAAACCTAGCAAACACAAAAAAAGAATTTTGAAAAAATATATCAAGACCGGTCTCAAATTAAAGAGCATAATTTTCTCTTTAATTTGGTATAATTTTTGTAATTTAACACCCTTGCGGTTGATGTATATATTAGTTTAAAAAATATGGGAGTAATGTAAAAATATCCAAATTGTCCTTAATTAATTAAGGATAAGTTTGATTAGTTTAAGGTTATCCATTAATAACTATTTAATCTGGACCCTCCATCTTTTTTATCAATAGCTATAATTGATTTTCGTAGTTTTTGTTTGAACCGCCCCCTCTCTATATACATAGGCTCAAACGAAAAAGAAAAAGAACTTGTGAAAATTTGAGTTGAAAGTAATAATTGGATTGTCACAGAACCAAAACGCTCTCACATGATCTGAAGTGTGTGTGTATTTGTGTGTAGACGGTATTAGTGCTACAAGTGTCATAAATGGTTGCCACTTATTTGTTTTTTGGTTGGTAAAGCCATGTCATTGTTTGTCCTTGGTAGAGTTGCTGATGACCACGATGTTGACTTCCTCCCTTGGTATAGAAAGAGATGATTCGTATACAAGTTTTTATCACATACAACAATTATAACTTTTATGTCCCTAGAACCCCACTATCTTTTATTCTCATCCACATATTCAAGAATATAATAGTTCAAACAACTAATTGTTACGCATGATAAAAATCTGTTGTGTGCAGATCATCTGCCCTTGTTATAAAGTCCAATCCATCTACAATCATCAACTAGTAATTCAAGCTGATAAAAGCATTGAGAATTCGAGTTGTAAACGGTCAATTTTGTTAGGTACAAATCACCGCCCTTCTAAAACCTTTATAACTTCACGTCATGAAATAAGTTTATACTTGCACAAACGCACCCACGAAGAAATTCTAAAAACAACACTAGTTGGAAATTATGATCATGTAACTAAGCTCATTTCACCATTTTACTACAGGAAAATCCCTTCATGTACAACGCATATAGAGTCTAAAATTTTGCCAGATAAAACATGCGGTCCTCAAAACCGCATTCGATATAAACACGAAAATTAAATTATATAAACATGTAGTGAAAGTCTTGCATTTTTCTTCTTTTTAGTATCACATCTATTGGCAGTTTTATTCAGCCTTGAAAAACCACCACCATTTGCTTACGTAAAGATTACCAGACAAATCGGTACGCACTCACTGGTTGGAGCGTTTCAAGTAGACAGCTACGCAAGCGATACCTGCAATGACTGCTGCACTTGCCAAAATCCCTGTCTGAAGATGCTTCGGTTTTGAGATCTCGACTGTTCGTTCTTCCATAACCGTGCCTAATTGCGAATTTCTTTTTCTTTGGCCAAAATCAGAGTAGTCTAAATGCAATCTCAACACCTAAAAAACATAAATTGACATGGACATCAAGTCAAATGCATAAAATATTCTTACAGAGGGGTCCAACATGATATCATAATATATTAATATAACCCCTCCATCCTATGTATTGAAGTACTCCCATAAAATTACTTATATACCCGTTCTATATGTACATATATCGATTAAAGAAATTGCATAAAAAAGGTAACTTATGAGAGACTATTTTACCTTTTGTCCCGCTGACCTGGCATGGCTAACAGCACCAACCAAATCACTGTCTGTAGTAAGCAAAACCCTATCGCCCTCATCGTCATCGTACTACAACAATAACAGCAAAAAGATAAATAAAATTTGATTAAATTAAAAACACACAAAATGTGAAAATCTCGCTACTCCCATACCATAAGTTGAGGGTTATTAATTTGATCGAGGCTACCGCCTCCCATCCTCTGAGTAACAGCAGAAACTAACTCGCCCAGACTTTCGGTACCTGGAATGTTGAAAAATGGTCAAATTCAGCTACATATAAGTTAAGTTGAGCAGTGAAATGTATAATTTCATCGAGTAAATATTAACAAGGCTCAAAACCATGCACATAGTGTCTAAACACTACTTTGATGAGACCATAAATTACATTCCTTTCTATTATTGTAAATTGTTTATCAAAGGGAGTTAGTTTTAAGCATAGATGATTGTAATCTAGCAAGACCAGTGTGGTGTTTGCATTATGACTTCACGTTGTAATGATCACTTTCTAATGATTGGATTACCTACTTCTGCTATTGAATATCAGATTACTTTAATTGATTTTAAGATTACCTTTTATGCAAAAGTGATTATTACAACTTCAAGTAGTAGAAGCTCATTGATAGGAAATAGAATAGTTAATACTAGAGGGGGGTAAATGGTAACATGTGGGCTGGAGTTTATTAGTAGTTCTAAATAAATAGAGGATAGTATCTCATTGCTAGTTAGGCAGAAAACTACGTTTACGTTTGAAGTTTGTACCGGGCTCATAGTCTTCTTTGGCTATCGAGAGAGAGCTGTGCCCTGGATCAATCATCCAACTGTGGATGAATTGAATTTATCCTTGTTCCTTATTTCAGTTCTATAGTATTTGATTTCAGTTCTTGACTATCGATGAGTATTATATGCTGTTCTTAATTTCCGATCCCTATCATTGGTCCGACCTGCCTCCTTGACCTGCCGATTTGGAAACTGCCGGCTTTGAAAACTATTGATTTGGAAGGTACGGATTTGGTAACTGCCGATTTGGAAGGTGAAGATTTGGAAATCTCCGATTTGGAAACTAGCTATTTGGAAACTGTTAATTTGGTAAATATCGTTTTGGAAACAAACTATTGATTTGGAAACTGCCCCTGTGACCTGCTGTTTTTTTTGCCATCTGCGATCTGTTCCCATCTAATTGAGGCGTCAATGTGTCTTACAATTCCGATTTGCGTCATTGGTTGCCATTTTGACATGCTGAGTGCAGTTTGATTTCGTTTTTGGTGGGCTTTACCAGTCGTGATTTCTGCTCTCCTATCTTCGCTTTCAATTTGTGGCTCATAGTGCAGTCACGTGGGGTACATATCACCGATTCACGTTCAATTCTAGTAATCGATCTGATTTTGTGGGTGCTGTGATTTGGGAATTAACGTTAGTTCTTCGGTAGTCGCTGTGGATTTCCTTGCCATTAGGACCTGTCGACCTGTTACTTTTGATTGTGGGTCTTTTTTTTCCGACATCTGTGGATCTGTTATATGAATTGCAACACCTTATTGCAATTCGTTTGCTGTCGATTGAGGATTTGTCTCTTGATTTGATTGCGTGGTTCAATTTCCATGGAGACTCGATCTGTTCAATCTCGTTTGGATCTTCACGAGGAGCGGATTCAACGGCTCCAATCTGCTGTTTCTGGAATCAAATCAGCCTTGAAGACCTTGGAAGCAGATCGAATTGAAGAAAGAAAGTTTCGTCAGGCTGTGTTGGGGTGGCTGAAGCAACAAGGTAAGAGTTCTAATTCTAATTTAAGTAGGGGAAAGGGGTCTGATGGTGAATTGATCGAGGGAAAGGGCTCGGGTATTGTCGATTCCGGTGAGAGGGAAGACAGTTTTGGAAGTAGTGGCGCATTGGAGGCTGGTGGTGGATATGTTCATATTTTGGAATCCGGTGGTGGAAGTGATGACTTTGGTGGTTTTGATTATCAAGTGGTGGAATCGACCACAATGGTAAGTGAGAAAGAACACTTCGATGTTGATGATCAAGGGACGGATAGAGTGGTGATGGTGAAGCCTATACAATCAAGTGGATTGGCAACACTTTTTCCATCAATTATGAAAGGAAAAGTCAATTCGATTTGGCAGTCGAGGACTATTGCTAAACCTCTCACTATTTGGGTTAGAAATGAAATCGAAAATCATATTTTCATTATAAATGGGATTTGTTTAGTTGTGGGGCAGTTTTATGAAGGGCTCTACAAGAGTTTGACTCCAGCTGTTATTAATGAGGACTCTTGTCGGTTTAAGGAGATTCAGGTTCGCGATTTACCTCCGGGAAAACCACCAGATCATTGTACTTGTTAAGAAGCAAGTCTTGAGGACAAGACTTTTTTGAAGGCGTGAGTAATGATAGGAAATAGAATAGTTAATACTAGAGGGGGGTAAATGGTAACATATGGGCTGGAGTTTGTTAGTAATTCTAAATAAATAGAGGATAGTATCTCATTGCTAGTTAGGCAGAAAATTACGTTTACGTTTGAGGTGTGTACCGGGCTCGTAGTCTTCTTTGGCTATCGAGAGAGGGCTGTGCCCCGGATCAATCATCCAACTGTGGATGAATTGAATTTATCCTTGTTCCTTATTTCAGTTCTATAGTATTTGATTTCAGTTCTTGACTATCGATGAGTATTATATGTTGTTCTTAATTTCCGATCCCTATCACTCATCCACAGATAATCAATTTCTTGAATCGCGTTTTCTTAGAACTGATCCTTACAAGGTGGTGTTTTGATCCTCACAAGTGGTATCAGAGCCGGGTTCTCTTGGCTCGCATATTGTTGATTAATGCGGTTTTGCTAAATGAGGGTTCTACTGGTTCGGCAGAATTACACGTTGGCGTTAAAAGGAGAAGACAAACTTCCAGGCGATATGGGAGAGAATGGAAAGAGACGTTCTAGCAAAAGCAGGTTTTGCGGTGTTTGACTGATGAGATGTACGGGGAGGTGGATCAAACGACGGCTGTTGGTGGGAAAAAGCTGGGTGATAAAGCTTTATCAATGGCAGTGTCTACTCCTCTAGATGTCAAAAGGTTTGCATGTATTGTCCGTGGAGCTGGAAAATTGATCGGACGAAGTCTATCACGGATGGAGTTAGTCTCGAGGTAAATCGCGTGAAGGGGTTTCAGACATCGTGGCTCGTACAAGGAGGTAATCCCTCTAGGGAGGTTGACAGGAAAAAGACGGTTCTTTGGTAATCTTGGTTGACGGTTAAAGAGAATTCAAGTGTGGGGGGATTGTTAGAAATGACTCAAATTAGCGGGTACGATTGGAACTAGAATCTAAATAAATGGGAGCGCGTAGAGGTGAATTGTTGCACCTGGAGGAGCTATAGGGCCTAGCGTGGAACATATCAAGAATGGATTTTTTGGGTTTTGGTCTCTATATGTGCATGTGGAGGAATCCATCTCCACGGCATGGTGCATTAGAGATTCAATCCAAATTATTTTGGTATTAATCTCGTACGGCCGAATATATTAATTAGGTTTCTGTTTGTCTCTATTAATATTGTAGTTAGGGTTTCTTGTCATTTGTGGTTCATATGCACCTTGGGGTGACATCTTGTAAACACTTTCAATCATAATAAAGAAGTCTCTGGTTCTTGCCCATGGACGTAGATCTTGACCCCGACGACTGAACCACATTATATCTTGGTGTCATGTTTATCTTGTTTCTGTTATCCGCATCTTCTTCAAACGGATATTTGTCAAGGTTTCAAGTTCGGTCCTTACGAGGTGGTATTTTGATCCTTACAGTTTATATATGGGTGTGTGTTTGTGTAGTCAACTAGTCATATACACACACACATAGGGTAAGGTTTCAGAAAGAACACCATCTCAAAGAGTACGTGGAGAAAAATAACAAAAACAAGAAAACTAACAAAATTACTCTTATTTTATCTTAAAATAACATAAAAACAATAAATTTTTAATTATATTCACAAACGGATACAAAACCTAGATAAGATGCATAGCGTAAGAGCAGTTTTGTAGTCATTAGATTAGTTAAGGGTTCTCCCTTGACACCGCCTCTACACATAGATGCATACACAGAGTTGTGAAAATCGGCCAAGGCGGCCAATTACTCGGCAGGCGAGATGACCAATATCGGTCCAGGAAATTGGAAATGCTCAGAATCAATCAAAGGCGGTCAAAATCGGCCAAAATTGGTTAACAAATCGGGAACATGTGCAGAAGAGAAACAAAGATGGAACACCTTGGGAGACGCAGAAGAGAAAATATCTTTACCTGTGTTTTAAAAGCTACATTACCTGTAGCAAAACAGTTCTAGGGGTGTAGGAACATTTACCAATTTGCGCAACTTGCGACTTAGAACAGGAGAGGCAGAAGAGAAACATCGTTACCTTAGGAACCCTGGAAACAACAATGAAAGAGGAGCAGTACTAACCTGTTTATTTTTGGGCCTGTTTACTAATATGTTTCTTGGACTGTTAGGCCTGTTTTTCCCCTTTGCACCCAATTACTTGCACATTAAATTTAATGGTGGTAATTAGGAAACAAATATCAAAACATTTAGAGATTTGTCATGTTGGATTTTCAAACTTGTACTATTTCAACATTTGGCTATTTATCATATATAATTTTGTACTTCCCTAAAAATGTCAATCCAAGTACACCCTGCCTAAGCCAATTACTTGACTACAGCCTAGCAAGTTCTACAACACTGCATTTACTGATACACATTCGTATGTATATAGATGCCGACTTGAATGCAAGAAACACCAAAGAGGTAGAAACATAAACAAAAGATGCCTGGAAAGGAAACAAAATATATAAAGAAAAGGGATGCATAATATCACATGTTGGAAAAATATAAAACTCACCGAAATTGAATCTGTGTACACGTCCCCTTAAGTCTTCAAACTTGAAAGCAAATGAATTCCCGAGACCAAGAGACGGATATGACCTCCCACCATCCATGCCATCAGCAGTCATAATTGCTGACATAGACATTTCACTGTATAAAAACGATTGATGGCGGGTTAAAATAATGAATGTAAAAATGATTCTATGGATTATAATTTATCAAAATGGTGACCCTTATTTTAAAATAATAGCTCAAAAGCAAACAGATTATAACTTATAAGTCACATATGGCATGACCAAGTGTTTACAACCTCCTGAATTTTTCTTCATTAACTTGGATCAATTGCACTCGTATTTTATATATTCTTATTTATTAAGTTCAAATGAAAGAAAAGATGTTTGTAGGTCAACACAGCCAACCCCTTTTACATGCCCAGAAATCTTCCTCTTCTTTTACTAGTTAAGCAACCCGCCTAACCAGTCTATTTTGCCACCAAAAATGGCAGGAAAATAATAATAACAAAACAGACGGATGACCTGTGACTGTCATCATAATCATCCGGTGGGTCTAGGTTGAGAGCCGAGTCCCAAAACTTTTGCATCACCGTGTTTGCCACATCAACACCTGAATTAGTTTCAGCCTGGAAAAGGAATTCAAAATCTTAGATCTACATAACTCCATGTATAAAAGGGATCATTTTTTAAACTATTACATCAATTTTCATTGTGAATACATACATTCCCAACAATCAAAGCAATTTAGATTTTCTAAGTTCCACTTGGTGCTCTTTATGATAAAACTGGCCAAAGTAGTATTCATTTTAAAACTTTGAAATAACCAATTATAATAGTTGTATGCAGTTATTGATATATATATATGTGTGTGTGTGTGTGTGCTTGAACCAAAATAAATATCAATTTTACCGCATATTTTACAGTTGGCCTGTTGATAGATTTGAGGTGGGGGCTTCCAAGCTTTAGCAACTTCTAGTTTTTGTTGATTTTTTAAATAGATTTAGTGAGAATCTGTTTATATGTCATGTTTGTTACAGGTTCGTCATTTGTATGTCCATATTTTGTTATTGGCTGCTACACATGTTTTTTAAGCCTTAGTGGAATTTTTTTTGCTGCTATGGTTTTTGTCCCGTAGGTTATAACCTGGAATGCCATAGCTATTTTTTGTAAATTTTTAGTACTAATATATTTTCCTGGGGTACCCTTTACACAAACAAAATAGTAAATTAGTAATGATAACAATAACAATTATAGTATTTCATTTGACATTCAAACGTCAAATATTTACTGTTTTTCCTAAACAAACAGAACCAACATATCAGTAACTGTTAATGTCAGAATAGTATCTTCGGAGTTCGGACAATATTGGAGAACATATCAGGTCAACCCAATCCAGCTGTTTAACGCACACCCTGTTTTGATCCTTTCAATACAACAAACTTTTCCTAATACAGTATGCAATGAGCAATTTATAGAGGTACACATGCTAGTTGGGTTTGTGGGAGATTAGGGATTGATTTTAGGAATTAGATTGAAGGAGAGATAATGAATGATTGAGATTTCATATTAACTTAAATGTTGTAGTCTTAAAATTGATTAGGAGAGAAACTGTAAAACCAAATCATATAGTATAAATTGTTTAAATGTTGAAAACAAGCTTCCCTTACCAAAAAGGAACCTTATTTTTCTTAATTAAACTATTGTTGAATAAGATAGATAATAGTGGACAACTTAAACAATCAAGTATTCAATATTGTCGGAGGCAATGTGATATATCCATATTTATATCAACTTATAGTGGACAAAGATACAAATTAAATCATATATGCCGGATTTTTGGATATCCATTTACAGCTTATCCCTTCTGTCATTGTGCTATGTGATTTAAACAATTTGGAACATTAAATAAAGCAGCAAATAACAAGTAATAATATAACAACTTTACAATTACCATTGAGATAGCCGCCTGAGTTATTTGCAGGACATCAATACATGCTACTACGCTTCCATCTGCCAATAAAAGTATACAAATCAGATCCAACTTGTTTTCCTTGGATGCACGTTGTGACAGAATATAAAAAATGTATATTCATGTGGGGATGATGAGGGTTTGAATTCTCTAATTTGTTTTTTTAGGAAAAATCTTGTGGGCTCACATCTCCTAGTTATATTCCTTACAGTTGTGAATGTGTGTTTCAGTTCAACCCAGACATGTGGTCCAATAAAATTCAGGCCACCTAATCCAGGTGATCTACATTCACGTGCAACCAAGTTCTTATATGCGAGAGATGTTTGATTTCCGGATAGTGTTTTATGGAGCCCATTCAAAACCTCTTAATCCCTTAACTTTAAGGATTGGAAATTACTACGTTGTCCCTCATATTGAGACCATTCAAAAAGAGTTAATTACATGTTACTATTCTGGTTTGACGAAATTAAATGGAATTAAAGAAGTTTAAAATAACCATTCAAGTTGGAAATGGAATAAAAATTAGCATTAATAGAGTAATTTCTAGAAAATTATTAATAATATTTATATTTAATATTGACCTATATAAATTTATATTTCGCTGCGTTGCAAAAGACACTTCTTGTAATGATAACAATAACTTTATTAGTAAATGGTTTATTTAGCAAAACTCTTTACTATTCATCAAATAGTATATATCTTGATTAAAACTATTGCTACTTAAAACATATACAGCTTACCTTTTTCTACCACAGGAAGATGCAAGAATTTTCCATCATGCATTATATGCAACGCCTCAAGAATTGTTGTGTCCACAGTTGCATATTCGGGATTTGGTGTCATAACCTTAAAAAGGAACATACGTTGATTAGACTGTATGGAGTGCTTGGATGTGTGTTTTTTAAAGTGATTTATATGATCATAAAGTGTCAGAATCAGAAAATCAGTTGTAATAAAACATGCAAATGGAGATGGTGATTGAATGGCTTCTCCTGCTTTTGAATGTGTTGAGTGCTAAGCAAATCTTAATTATTTAACTAGTAGATAAAATAAGAATATGTAAGTAAATTTGTTAACCCTTTGATAATCATAGAAATGATCTTACACTAGCCTTTAATAAACAGTTCTATTACACGTAGATTTAAACTGGTTATTTATTTAATAGGGATTATGTGATCTCAAAGGCTCAAAATAATCATAATATATACAAACTTAACGCAAACGATAATACAGATTATTAGGACTTGAATTCACAATAGTCAGCTAATCACTTTCAAAACACATGTGAAAAATTAATTGTTCTCTTGCCGCTTAAGCTGCAGAATTGAAGTCGTTAAAGATCCAACAGTTGCAGAAGTAAAACCTTTTCAACAAGTGTTAATTCCGGGGGAAGATTTTGTGCCACCACTCGCATGAGAAGATCCTTTGAACTGGAAAGAAACAAAAACACTAACATAGAGTATGAAAAGCAGTTTAACAACATAAATAATTAATGAAAAACATAATTAAACAATAATCTTACGTTAAAATGCCCTGAATATTGTTTCCAGCCATAATGATAACAGAATTAACTCGAAGCTCTTGCATCCGTTTAGCAGCAACAGAAACTGGATCTGATGCTAGAACAATTGCAACCCTGTGACAAATTGAAGCTACCAAATTTAGTGAGACACAAACCATGGACTTGAACTTTCATTTTCAATTTGACTTTGACTTTAAATTGCACAAGGTAAAACAAGTACTTGGAATTTTCGGTAATGATGGTTGACAAAGAAGGCTTAAACATTCTTTCCCGCAGCGTCTCTATAAAAGCCGAAGGTGCTGAAAATGATTTTAAACCATCAGTCACTACAACTGATAAATAAAAAATAATAACACAGCACTATGCAATGCGTTACATTATATCAACAAAAAACACCACAATGAAAATGCAGGTCAGCCCAAACAAAAGAAAGAATTAATAGTGGATCTTGAAACTTGTTCACTTTCAAGCAAGCGATTTAATTCCAGGCAAGTTGCAATCAATAGCAACATATTTAGATTTCATTCTATTTTAGAAACTGAAATTTGAAAACCGTTTGTAGTTTTAGAAGCAGATTATTTTGTGTAATGTCGACCAACCATTGTCCAAAAAGAAATTTTGCAATGGTAGTGCAACCCAAGAACAAAAAATTAATGGTTGTACTTGTGCATAGCCAGGTTAAAAAAACTTGGTTGTGCCTACACTACCTCTCACATATATTACAGAAAAAATGTGCTATATAATATGAAAGGGACAAGGCACAATTAATATGGTGATCAATAGATGCACAAAATTATTTTAATTTAAGATTGTATACACATTTATTAAAATTACTTATGATCATGAGCCGCCTTCTCTTCACAGCAAATTCAGATAAAATTACTCACCAGAGAAATTATTTCCCCATTGTCGTTCTACTCCCTCAACAGCTGCAGCAATAGCACTGCCCTGTTCAGCAGCTTTTTCCATTCTAGATATAGCATCGTATAGGCACTTTGTGATATCCAACAATGCAATAACTTCACCATTTTCAACAACCGGGAGATGCCTAAATTTTCCTGTTTTATTAAAGAATGAAAAAAGATTGATTTATATTCATACATTTATTGCAGACCTTATCATATCTCATGTTTTGCCTCCAGTTAGGCAGTTATACAGTATCAATCAATGACATGTATGGCATTAATGTATGCTACTTAAACTTGCCTAATGTAATTTCTTCTAGAACCGTTTCCAGATTACACATTCACAGAAATTTTGCTGCACAAGTGTATATTGCTTGCAAATTCTCAGAGTTACCATGTGCTTAGGCATTAGTGGGGTGTGCTTTAATTGACCAAAACAGAGTAAATAGGTGAAACTATAGCAATTTGGCCAGTCTGAGAATTCCCTAGTTAAACAAAACGGATATTTTCACAAATATGAAAAAAAAATGTTAACAAGACATAACATAAAATAGTCATTTGAGGTTCTTTGTTTTTGAGGGACTAGCCTCCAAACCCTTCCGTTTCTTCTTTTATCAAAAGTCTGATGTGGCAATACCAACTTTTCCTATGTAAAAGTAGAATATTATATAAAAAATCGACCCAAACTGATAACTGTCCAAAAACATATTTTGTAAAAAACTAACCTTGAACCATCTTTTGAAGAGCATCTATTGCCAAAGAATCAGAGGAGACAAAAGTAGGATTCCTCGTCATAACTTTTGATATTACTGTTTGGTCTGCCCTTAGTTCTTCTGCAAGAACCCTGGTTGCTATATCCTAAAGCAATGAGAATTCATTAGACAGAGAATGAAAAGATATATCAATATCATTTAATAGAGACCATAAAATAATAATAATAATAATAATAATAAACTACCCATATTCAAAATTTTCAAACCTTGTCAGTGACTATTCCGGAAAGCAAAGCATTAGCATCCGTCAATAAAACAGCATCAACACGACGGGCTGCCATTCTCCTACAAGCATCGAAAACAGTAGTCCCTTCTGGTATTGTAAGGGCCTTCGATAATCTAAGTTTCTTCACAGTCCTTTCACCGCTAATCAAACCCCCAAAAAAAAGTATCATCAAATTATCAAAATACCATATTGAAACTGAATGAAAAGAAATACCACAGAAATCCCATCCTGACAGAGAAAATAAAATTAAAAACAAGTCAAACTCACACATCAACAGGAAACTTGAAAGTGCGTTTTGACTAGATGACATTAAACAGTCAAAATGAGAATGGTAATGAGGTGGTATTTGGATGTGTGTTTGTTGCTTGAAATTGTATAAATCGACTTTCATGCTGATAAAACTCGGTTATAAGCAGGAGGTAATTCCCACCATGCTCTATAGACTTTTCATATAAAACTCAATTATAAGCCGGAGGTCTTTCAGGAATCGGGAGGCTGTCTCTCTACCGGTAGAAATATGACTGTCTACATCTCACCTCCCACATTCCGAACACAAACAATTATGTGGTTATTAATGATAATTTTAAGCAGATAAAGGATTGAGTAAAGGTCAAACAAGAACTGAACAAACTCGTAAATTTCCTCTATCTTTAGCAATTTGGTTTTGCTTACTGAAGCTAGTATCAAACTGATCATTCATAATTGGTTAATGTAACCCCATATGTAGGTTATACAAACTCTAGCCAAACTCAACTCAAACTGGCACACCTATGTCTTGGATCAAACTAAAAATTAACAAACACCAGTCAAAATTTTGAAATTTTGAATAATCAATAGGCAAAAAAAACTAAAAAAAGCCTACTGGAAGGCGAAAGTACACTAACAAAAATTTCTGCAGGTAATTTAAAATCCACATAGAAAACATAAGATCATATGCACCATATGCATAGAAATAAATTAAAAACAAACCCACCCCAATTTTGCTACATAACCTATTTAATTAAAAAAAAGTATGACTAAATTGATTGAACTTACGATGAAGTAGTCGAAGGGGACTTGAGGGGATAACCATTGGTTGCTCCAGTAGAGGTGGTTCCGTTTTCTGATTGGGTGGATGACGATTTCCTGATGGTTGTCGATGGATTATTTCGTCTATTCATTGAACTGTTCCTCCGTGGCGCTGGCGGCACTTGCCCACTCATCTTCTTCCCCTCCGATTGATTTGATGAAATGAGGGTTTTAACGGGGTTTCAAGATTTCAGAAAGGGAGGGGAGGGGAGGGGCCTCGCGGATTTGGCTTTTTGGGGCCCTAAACCCTCTTTCCTGTTGGTGTTTTCGAGTTCTTGTTCGTGCTGTTGTGTGTTGACAATACTCAATTTGGCACGAATAAAAACACGGGAGCAAGTAATCGACCAAACCAATCATTACAAAATACGCGGCTCGTTTGGTTATGGCTTGGTTTTAGTTAAAACAATATTTTACCAAAGTCGTATGGGAGTTTTATCATATAGCTTAGGTATTGATTCAAGTCTGCTAGTGAAGTTTTTCTTAAAAAATGATGAAAGGTATTACTTTCTCGTGATACATGGCTTGGAGCTCATATACTGTCTTATATGAATATCATTATGGACCTGGCCCATTAAATTTTCTGTTTAAAAAAAATGAAAAAAATATGTAAGGATTAAATTGCTAGATGCCTACAAGCCTACAATATTTTACTATTGTTTTAAGGATACGGATTATTGCACTTCTTATTCTATAATGTACGTGGAAGGGTTGACATATTGATGTAACATATGTATGTGAGAAGGAAGAAGTGCATCCAACAACACCCTTGTTTTAACATGATACTAGCTTTAAGTTTGTATGAACGTGGGCATAGTTGTATCGTAACAAAATCAATGCTATAGCATAAGCTATCAATAAAGGAATCCTTATAAATGTTAATAAGAATAATAGTTTAAAAACAGACTCACGCAGTTTAAAAACTCAAATTTATACTGATTTTTAATATTGCAAAGGCGGTGTTACAAGATTCGAGTTTAAATGGTCGAGGAACTAAGTACTCAAAGAGCACATAAATGGGTACTTTTGTATTAGCGAGTGTAACATCCCAAATTTTATTAAAGGAATCATAGTAAGTAAAATATTTATATCATTCCAACTAAAACTTATGATGAGGTCCCACACTTAGAAACACCGCCATTTCACTTAATTACATTTCCACTATCAAAATATATCAACATTCACTAAACATAGTTCAACTAAAAACACTACAGATATATAAACATACAAATGGCTTTATGTGAAAAACGTTTAACATGAGATGTATTCACACTACCCGAGCCTTCCCGCAGTTCTGTCATGAGAGTAAACAATAACAGTAAGCACATGTAACTTGCATAGCACACTAGGTGCCTTCACATCAATCACATATCCATGTTCACAACATCAATATCACATAATACTATAGTAGTGCACTTACAATGATTTCACTATTGGGTGATAATTGACTACCCAATCTGTACTAAGATTTTCATATGTTTAACTGTGTCTGAGTTGTGTTTTCACCAAAATGTAGCACAGCCTTTTGTCAAGTCTCATAAACACATTTGTTATACTTTCACGTAAATAACATGCACATTTCACGCTAATATAATGAACACATTAGTGTAAATCACGTGAATGTAACAAAAACAATAACAACAACAAAATATCCGGAAGATACGCGTCTACCGTAAATCACCTACAATTTAGGTTTCCATGTCATTACACACTAACTAGGATTGCATACCCTATTCACACTCGTAAACTATGAAATTTCCCAAAATCCTAATCTTTTTCCACACTTGGCGATTTGAAACAAGGGTCTATCCTACTTGGCTATCCAACAAGCAAAATAGCTTGGAGATCCCTACCTAGATCGACAAGTGCAATTAAGGCAAGCCAATAGGTTGACGATTCCAACGCCGATTGGTAGTTGGCGATCCAAACCACTTTGACACTTGGTGATCCAGGTGCTACGTTCATACTTCACGATCCAGTTCTCTTAGGCACTTGGTGAGTTGGCAGTTCTAATGGTTGACGGTTGGGGAGTCCTTTAGGGACTCAACCGTTAACTATTTAGAGAATCTCATAGGGGACTCAACCTTCAACTTAGCGATCCGCTTGCTTAGCAATCCAAAAGTTCGAGATTTTAACCCTTTTGCGATCCACTTAACACTGGTTCACTTGAACACTTAATGATCCATACAAGATAGTGATACATACAATTGGTGAGAAATTGATATCTAGATTGTTTTAGTGTGTTCTAAACATGTTATAAACAAACCTTATTGATTAATTGCATTTCTAATAAGTTTCAATGGGTCGAATGTCACTTATTGTTCACAGTTTTCTTCACAGTTTCAAACAGCCCATAGCTTAACTAAACCCTATTAAATCCTAACATATGATGAAATACACTAACATATGATGTAATTGTCTAGGGTTTGGCACCCTAAAATGCTTAAATACACTTTCCTATTACCCTTAAGTGGCAATAATGGTCCCTTAACTTTTAGAAGAGTAATACTAACACACCAATTTAGGAATTCAAATGAGCCAACTTTTATTAATATTTGAATATAAAATGGAAATTACAACAAGTTTGTGAAATATTTATCCATGAGATTCATGGATTTTGCAATTTGCAACAACGTAATTTGATGGATATTTGATAAATGAAATACACATCTTTCCTTATTTTGTAGCGAAAATCTAAAACTGTATTCAAGACATTATATATACTAACAATTACTAGGAAGTATAAATTTGTAATGTTTTATATTTAGACGATGAAAAAATGCTACTCTTTGGCCTGTTGGCAAAGTCATGTACATATGAGCTGGAAGTCGAGTTTCCGACTCTCACTTCAGTAACTAAATTATTTTTTGTTTGGCATGCTTTACAAGGAAGCCAACTACTTTAGTAGACATGCATGTTTTTTTAATATTTTAATTTTATTATTATTATTATTATAACAAATAATTTTGTATATTATTTTCTTTCCTTTTATAACTTCTAACATATAACGTTCGAGGTAAATATTAATATGTATTGACGTCTTATTTGTATGTGTATTTCAATGTAAGTTTATCCTTATACGATATCTCTTTGAAATACGATCCTTCAAATTCATACTATTAAAGGTTTTATTGGATAAATATTATGTTACGTTAAAACTTATACAGAAATTTATATATCTGTTTCCATTTTTTAAATAATTTTGTTTAACTCGTAATTTTAATTTTTCATACATCCTTAACTTTAGTCTTTCGTTGCAACGCGTGGGTTTAAGCAATTCGTTAATAAGAGTATAAGACTATTGATTGTTTGCACTTAAGCCTTTACATTTAAATATTTTTGTTTAACTCATAACTTTGATCTTATCCCGCTACGAAGCGCGGGTACAAATGAAACCTCGTTAATATAATGTAGCAAGCAAAATAAATATTTCGATCATACCAAAATTTTCAAAATGGAATTGGTTGCACTTTACATGATATAGAAGGATCATCTTTTCCTACTTTGTGTGATTTATGTAAATGTTTATAAAATTGAACAAAGAGTAAATGATAAAATATATAATTTTTTTAAAACGCCAACAACGGACACAAATCAAAAAGCTTCGGCATGATCGTTACCTCCCGTCAAGAGACACATAAATATAAATATTATTAATATTAAAGATTTCTAACAAGGAGTTAAATTATAATGTGCCTACAAAGACTAGGAAATAGATAAATGGTTACAACAAACTAAAGAACTCTGTTTTGCTTTATATTTAATCCACATGAAAAGGCTAGCCAGATTCATGACCTATATCTTCAAGAATCAAGAACTTTTCACCATTGAATACCACTCTGTTGTATTGTTTCCATAAAATCTAAAATGACTTGCCATGGCAACACCCAATAATTTCTTTTTACTTCCGAATATTCTTAACAAGTAGGTATTGGTAGGGATGTAAATGAGTTGAGCTCAACTCGTATCGAGCTGGGCTCGTTTAGGCTTTTTTTTAAGCTCGAGCTCCGCTTCTTTAAGATTTATGAAGCTCGGGCTCGGCTCATTTAGGCTAGTTTATGCTAGGCTCGGGTATTGTTTTGATATTTTTATTAAAATGATATGTATAAATATTAAAAATTAAACCTATAAAATATAAATTTTGTTATATATGCGGTACGTTTAGGCTTGCGAGCGTAAACGAGCCCACATATTGGAGCTCGAGCTCGGCTCGTTTATTAAATGAGTTTTAATATAGGCACAAGCTTGTAAAGGCACAACTCGTTTTGAGCTTTTAATGATTCGAGCTCGGATAGCTTACGAGCAGCCCAACTCGTTTACATTCCTAGATATTGGGTCATATTTAGGGAGGCGTTGGGTCGATTTGGTTATGCATGTTGAAATCAAAGAGAAAATTAGCATAATATTATAATTGATCAAAGTACAACACAAAATAATAGAGAGAAATAGGAGTGTAACCGAGCAGAGCTGATCCGACACAGTGTCTTGCTCGAGCTCGACTTGACTCTCAAACTCGCTACTCGATACTCGACTCAAACTTGGTCGAGCCTTAAATTTCAAGCTCGATCTCGAGCTTGTAGAAGGTATCGACACTTTCAAGCTCAACTCGACTTGACTCGTTTGTGACTTAAAAAATACATTTGCAATATGAAACTAAGATCCATCATGCCCAAAAATATCATAGCTAAATTCCAAAAATCATAACTTCAAGTCAGAGTTTGTGGAACTTTTTTTGGTCTTTGATATAAAGAAATTTTGATAAATAAAAAAAAGATACAAATCTTAAAGCCTTAAAATCCACCGGCCTCAAAAATAGAAAAAGAAGACCCAATTCTCACCCGATCCCCAAAAAAAACTCCAAATCACTTCACAAGTATAATGAAAACTACAAAGATTTCTATGATTCTAATTACATCATGGGAGATTTCTATAAAGATTTTAAGATTTACAATATGAAGTAAAGAACAATACCCAAATCTACAAGAATATTAAAAAATAAAATATAAGATCCACAAGATTCATATAGAAAAATGAACAAAATATATGAGAAGACACATAACAATATTTACAAATCTTGGAGAAACCGAGCATAATTTACAAAAATCTGGGCAAATAATTTCCAAAGAGTAAAAAAAACCCGGTCGATGACCAAGCACAAAATATGGAGATCTATATTAGCGAGCTCATGGAAAGACGGTGAAAGATAGATGCGGTAAATTTTCCGAATGGTGATGCGCTTCTTCGATAGCAGTGGTGTTTACGAGGACATGAGAGGAAGAAAAGAGATAAAAGTACACCGGTGGTGGTGGACTTTGAGAGGAGATGGGGAAGATGAAAGAGGTGTGGGAAATTTTGAAATGAGATGCGTCATGTAATTGAGGAGTGAGGAAGAAATGTGTGTTTGTTTAAATGATTTTGATTGGTTTAAAAAGTTTGACATGGATGGTCAAATAAGTAACATCAATGGCTCATAATTTTTCTTATTAATCAATGGTTTGATTTCGAATTCGAATTTCGACTCGTCTAATCCCGATTCGATTTCGAATTCGAATTCGAATTTCGAATTTCGAATTCGAGCTCGACTCGTCTAATCCCGATTCGATTTCGAATATTTTTCGAGTCGATCTCAAGTATCTTGCATGTTGTCTCGACTCAATTACACCCCTAGAGAACAGTTTATAAATCGAAAACCTAATAGCAAAATGAACCGTAATAGTTAAACGGGCAAATGGGCCTTTATTATGCTAACATCCTCCTCAAACTTACAATGCGACAGCTAAAAGCATTGAGTTTGTCAAATAAAAAACAAAAATGTAAAACTAAATGTGCTTTGCTGAAGATATATTTCTTGAGTCGAATAACCAGCAAAGATATTGTACCAAGTTGAAGATGATGATGGGTAAAATGACAATTTGTTTCGATATGCTTTGTTCGTTTCAAGAAAAATAGAGTTATGTCCAATTTGAATAGCACTTCTATTGTCAAAGTGTAGAGGCATGGGACAATTCAAAGTAACACCTATGTCAGCAAGTAACCATCGCAACCAAACAATCTTACAAGTAGTTGAAGTCATGGCACGATACTCTACCTTAGTAGAAGATCTAGAAGTAACATATTATTTCTTACTCTTCCTTGATATAAAAGAATCTCTCTGAAATACGCTCCATCCATTGGTGGACTTACGATCATTAGGATCACCATTCTGATCAGCATCACAATAAGCACGAAAGTCTAAATATGACGTAGATGGAAATACAAGAGACTGAAATTGCATGCCCAATAGATACATGAGAATACGAAGAACGGTAGCCCAATGAACTGTATCAGAGCTGAAACAAACAGGCTAAAAACATGGATGGTGGTGTGCGGCAAACTGCGGTTTTTTTATGGTAAAAAGCTTTGTTATATACTTGTTTTAAATTTATAAGAAACGATTTCACTAAGCAGACACTACACACAACGTAGACAAGTATGACCTGGTCAAAGAGCGGTATACACTCAGTAAGACCGGATATTGAACCACACGGACAGGAACCATCAATACCGTAACATCATTGTTGTTTGATCAGCAGATTAATTAGCATGCGAATAAAAAGATTAACTAATTAAACTAAGCAAAACAATTCATATTAAACACCAAAGACAGAACAATCAGGCAAAGATTCACTCAGGCTTTGGAATCATCCTAACTAGTCATGGCAATAACTACAACAAATCAGATAATGAAGACTTGACGAGAAGAACAAATTAAGCACAGAGCATGTTGTTCTACTACTTATCACAACCATATCATCATGCAACGAATCATCACTCAAATTATCGAGACTCTGACTCAACAATCAAACATGATCAGCAAGCAATAGCATATCCAAGTTTTCACTTAGGACATGAAGACTAGAATTCAACTACAAATTCACCAAATAGCGTCCAAATCAGACTATAAGAACATATATATTTTCAAATGACATATATAGTAGTCCTCAGAACCCAAAAAGGTGTCAAAGTGGTTAAAACAATAAAAAACAGCACACTGACATAAAAAGAGGCCCTTACCGGTGCAAGGAGTCATCCTTGCGGCCGCAAGGAGTTATCCTTGTGGTCACAAAGGCTAATCCAGTAGAACACCTCATTTTTGCACAAAGAGATCCAACAACACAAACAATCTAGACTTTCATCTAAGATCATAAACACATGTAAATGGGTACAATGAAGTCATAAACTCATCAAAACTCAAACCACACATGGGATTCAAGATTAAGCCACATGGATTTACAAATATATAATCATGTCAACCTACCATTTCTAGTAAAATTAACACCTTTAAAGCATAACACATGTGAATATGGACTGTAATACCCGAAATTTCTGGAATTAATAAAAGAATACTTTTAGTGACAAAGATTTGTTGTTACTATGATTATGTTGGATTGCAATTTAATGGTGGGCTAAGCAGCCTATTGGGCCTATTATGTATTAAAGAAAA
The DNA here is from genome assembly GCA_038502395.1 of Dittrichia graveolens. Lineage (NCBI taxonomy): Eukaryota > Viridiplantae > Streptophyta > Magnoliopsida > Asterales > Asteraceae > Dittrichia > Dittrichia graveolens. Next base: position 61,958,016 of record JARJIL010000009.1, read on the forward strand.
GCTATAGAAATTTAAGGATTTAATGTATGCATTTGGTGGAACTATTGGGCTTAATTAATGATGGTAGTGGGCTTGTGCTTGTCAAGGGTCAAGCCTTGTAAGAAACCATATAAATAGGTGAATAGGGCACAACCCCCAACACCTAGTTACTATTCCATTCCTTCAAAGAACATCGGTGTGTTCTGTGTGTGAACTCCCTCTTGAGAACAGTGAAGAAAGGGATCGAGAATCACATTTGGACATAAGGAATTACAGGGAAAGATCACTAGGTAATATTTCTTGCTTCATTTTGATTATGTAGACATCGAATCCTAATCGGTTAGGGTGATAAAGTAATAGTTGACATCTGGGTTTTGGGGTTTTGGTGTACACGGGGAAAAACTAGGAAAAAAGATTTAGACTAAAACCTTTAATACTTGATAAAATGTAAACTTAACCTAAAGGAAGTGTTTAAATGAATGGAGAAATATTTTGTGACAAAAATGGAATGAATTAGTTGAGTTTTGAAAGAGTTTGATTTTGGCTATGGAGTCTGTGTAATGGAAACTAGAACTAACAGGGATGGCCTAATGAATGGTCCGACTTTTGAGTTTATGTGGTCCGACCATCATGATCCGACTTTTGAGTTATGTGGTCCGACCTTCATGGTCCGACTTTTGAGTTGTGTGGTCCGACCTTTATGATCCTACTTTTGAGTTGTGTGGTATGACCTTCGTGGTCCGACTTTTGAGTTGTGTGGTCCGACCTTCATGGTTCGACTTTTGAGTTGTGTGGTCCGACTTTTGAGTTTGTGTGGTCCGACCTTTGGGGTCCGACTTTGAGGTTTGAAGGTGATCCGACTTTGAGGTTGGAAGGTGGTCCGACTTGATGTCTAAGTATGGTCCGACTTATGAGATCCAATAGTAAGGTCCGACTTAGGACCCCAAATATTTGAACAATTGAGTAAGGGATTAGTGCCCGGTATTAATCCAATAAGGCTTGTTGTAGGTGACGGCCAATTGAAGAGTAACCACAAGTGAACTTCTAAACTAAGAACCACGTGACTGAACTGCGAACAGGTAAGTACTCTCACTTACAATCTAAAGTGATGATGTATGTTACTATGACATGTGGTATGTGTTAATTGACATGATGTGCGTTGTTTGATGATGAGACCACTCCCTTCGGTGACAGGAATGATGAGACCGTTCACTTCACTAACGGGAATGACGAGACCATTCCCTTCGATGACGGGAATGACGAGACCGTTCACTTCGGTGACGGGAATGATGAGACCATCTACTACGGTAGCGGGAATGAGGGACAGACTACTACGGTAGCGGGAATGATTGATGTTGATCATGTGGAACGAATTAATTATGTGATGATTGGTTTAGTTGTAAGTAATATGCTCACTAAGCCTTGTGCTTTCAGTTGTTGTTTAACTATCTTTTCAAGCGGTGACCACGGCGGGGCTCCAGCTCGTGTCTGATAGCGCATCGTCAACTAGCTTCCGCGGCGTTTCTAAACTACTTTAAATTCTGATTGTGTTTGACAATTATTGTTATCAAATTCAAGATTATAGTTAAACTTTTACCCAGGATGTAGTTAATGTTTAATAGTATCATTTCAGTGTTGACTTTTAAATTCATATCTATACAAAAAAAAAATTTGGGACGTTACATGCACAATGAACACTTCAATCGGAATATTTATGACATATATGTGAGTTCATTTCAACACTTAACTTACACAAAAACACATTATGAATCCTTTATACATATATATATATATATATATATATATAGCATATTTGAACCATTAATACACCATATCAACTAGATTTGCATCTAGAATGCTAAGGCATGCATAAAACCACATTATGAGTAAAATAACCAACAAGGATAGACCTGAAATGATCCAAAACATTTATCCTTGTGGCCGTAAGGGCTAATCCGACAGAACACATCATTTTTGCACAAAGAGATCTAACAACACAAACAATCTATACTTTCATCTAAGATCATAAACACATGTAAATTGGTACAATGAAGTCATAAACTCATCAAAACTCAAACCACACATGTGATTCAAGATTAAGCCACATGGATTTCCAAATATATAATCATGTCATCCTACCACTTCTAGTAAAATTAACACATTTAAAGCATAACACATGTGAATATGCACAATGAACACTTCAATCAGAATATTCATGGCATATATGTGAGTTCATTTCAACACTTAACATACCCAAAAACACATTATGAATCCTTCGTACATATATATAGCATATTTGACCCATTAATACACCAAATCACCTAGATTTGCATCTAGAATTCTAAGGCATGCATAAAACCACAATATGAGTAAAATAACCAACAAGGATAGATCTGAAATGATCCAAAACATGTCCCAAAAATGCTTTCAAGCAACAATCATGCAAGATGTACCATTTCTAGTAACAAAATAACATGATATTTTAAAAATCAATATAGTATTCTTAATATCCACATACTTTGTGTAACAACCTCAGATTGGGCCTAGTCGTGTTCGAATCTGGTACGTCTAAAATTCTAATTAAATATTGAATAAAAGGAAATTATATATATATAAAATTGATTATTTGGAAAATAGAAGAAAATAATAAAGAAATGATAATATTAAAATAATATTAAAAATAGATAATAATGATAAATTATTAAATGGTTTAGAACGAGGTTTCCAAAAATGCCCCGGTTAGTAAAACGGGTAATTGTGCGTTAAGTTGTAAGTTGAAAAGGGGAACAAAATACCCACTTGTGGATAATAACAATCCACAAGTCGGTCTAGCCATATGTACACACGTACACAGCCACAAACACACAGACAACACAGCTCTTTCTTTCTCTCTTGATTTGGTGTTCTTGGTTTGTCAAGGAGAAATCAACAAAAAGATCAATCAAGCTACAAATTTTGCAAGGATTAAAGCTTCAATCTGTTATTAAGTTTCATCTTCATCATCTCTACCCTAACTTGTAAGTTTCTTCCATAAAACCTTCATGTTCTTCAACTTTTGACCATTTAGGTCAAATGGGTCAAATTTACAAATTTACCTCTACAATTGATTCTATTGATTCCAATATGTTCCTACACAATTTTTAAGTCATAAACAATCAGATTCTTGAATTAAAGTTGAGTTTTTGATTGAATTCTTGAATTAAAGTGTAAATGGGTCAAAATGGAGATTTTGATCCTAATCCTTGAAATTGAAGTTAAAGTATGAATTGATAGTTGTTTCTAGCTTAGTTTAAGTGCCTAATTCATATGTGAACACTGGAAATTGGATTGGAATCGATCGGTTGTGTTTTGGGGTTGAAAATGGTCAAAACAGGGGTTAAGATCGCACTGGTCTGTGCAGCACTGCTTGCGGGCGCAAGGGACAAGCCTTGCGGGCGCAAGGGGTACACTGTTTACGGCTGTAAGGCCTTGATTGCGGGCGCAAGCATGTTTCTGCCCCTGTGGGTGCAAGCAGCCTTGTTTGTGGCCGCAAGGAACCTTGTTCCAGCCTACAGTTTGCTGTTTCGAGTAGTTCTGATATACAGGGTGATTGTTTAGGTGGGCCTGGCAATCGAGGAGACCTAAAACACTATAACAATCAGTTTAAGCTCGCCAGGTGAGTGCCTGATAACATAACGATTAATATATCTATAACATATATTAACAATGAATTGAATTGAATACCCGGATTTGTAAACAATTGATTAAGCGTTTGAATATGTTGATAAAAGGTTGTATACCTTGTAGTATGTATGATAAATGATTATCATGATATTATACACACTTGATTAAGTGTAGTTAGTGAAGCATGACGATGCTAAATTTAACATGTTGACACAGTATGATACGCACTTGTTTGAGTGTAGATTGTATAGCATGATGATGTTAGGCTTAACTTATTGATATATAATAGCATGCACTTGATTAGGTGTATGTTATGATGATAGATATATATTATTGCGTGCGCACAATGAAGTAAAGAATGGATGGCATGATGATGCTAGATATTTGATTGATATAAATAATATGCATATGTTTAGGTGTATGTTATGTGGATATGATTATGCATTGATTGATTGATGATTCGATTGAATCAGATTATTTGTTTGTGATCGGTACGGATCTATTGGGCAAGGTTTGCTCCGGACAAAGCTGTCCTACCTATTGGGCAAGGTTTACCCCGGACAAGGTTTGTCCCCTGTGGGTATAGCTCAGGCTGTACTCAGAAGAATCGGTTGATTCTGAAACGCTACGGTGGACGCTTTACAGCTCCCCCACCGGAGCGGTTGATGTGTCTGGTACCCAGTTTGGTGCATTGAGCCGGGTTCGCTATCCTGCGACATATGTCTCCTTCTGACTACGCTAGCTCATCGCGAGATGCTAGGATAGAACTATTTGAGCATGATTGATGATATGTGGTATGTTTATATTGATTGCATACTATCGTGTACTCACTAGCTATTATAGCTAACAGATACTACTCTCCACATGTGCAGGTGTTCCTTTGGCTGTGAGCTCGGGTGCCTGCGGGTAGTTGCATGTTTTAGGAGGAACACTGTATTTTTATTTAACTCTGATATTATGCTTATGTTGTAGCAGATAATGATCGGCCGGTTCAGTAATTGTAACACCAAACCTAGTATGTGGCAATTTTTAAATGTAAAATATTAGCCACTTGTTTTAATTCCGCTGCGAGATTTTAAATGAAAATGATAAATAAGCTTTTAAAAAGAAAATTTTGGTTCTCGAAAGCACGGTGTTACACTTTGACATGTAGTATTACACCAACACATCATCAAACATGAACATGGTTAGATTAAACACACAAACATGATTAAACACACTTGTATTTAAGATCAAACATGCTTGTTTACATCAAGTCAACATAAAAGTCAAACTAAAGATTATATTGCCATAACTAGCCAAGAATCTTCTTGGCCAAAGTGAAATGAGTTTAGATATCCATATACATCAAATTAAGTATAGCAACATCCGGAATACATGGATACATGACCAAAAACCAAAGATGGAAAGATAATACCAAGCTATTCCAAAGCTATGTGTACTTTCACCAAGGTATGGCTTTGGAGTGTTTAGGGTCGTGGGAGAGTGTTTTGGGTGGTGAAAAATTCCGAAATTGTCTCATTTTTTTCTCAAATGGACAAAATGCTATCTTTAAACTACTGAAACAGGGGTGCTTGCGGCTGCAAGCAAACCTTTACGGCCGCAAGATGGGCGGTGGATTTGACGTGTGCCAGGTGCAAGTTGTCAATAGGCAGCTTTGTGGAAAAGGGGCCCTTGCGGGTGCAAGGGGCTTTTTTTTACCAAATCTTCATTTTTTTCAGTTTTGCACTGGATTTGTCAATTTTCTCGCACTGGAAATGGGTTAAGAATGGGCCATTTCGGCATGTAAAAACATGCATAAAAATGCCTATATCAAATTGCATGAGCAATGTTTGGACCAATCACCGTAAGATATACCAAAGTACCAAATATAGTGCATACAAATTACAATCAGTTAAAGGACCATCTGATGGGATTATCGTGCTCTAGTCTGAAATGAGTATCAACAATCTTGTTATTAGTAAGACGATCACGTTCAAGCAAATCAACTATATACTTAGTAGATCCGACAAAGATAGAAGCAGTGATGAACTCGGAGGCTCCGAAGTCGCCTTCTGAGATTAAAAGCTTCTTGGGATTGGTTGGTTATTACAGAAGATTCATTAAAGATTTTTCTAAGATTGCAAATCCCATGACTAAATTGACTCGCAAGGAGGTTCCATTTAAATGGAGTGATGAACAGGAAAGAGCTTTTCAGACGTTGAAACAACTCTTGTGTCAGGATCCTATTCTTGCTTTACCGGATGGGTCAGATGACTTCATAGTTTACTGTGACACGTCATTAGCAGGGTTGGGTTGTATGTTGATGCAACGGGATAGAGTGATTGCGTATGCTTCTCGTCAGTTGAAACCTAACGAGAAGAACTATCCAACCCATGATTTAGAACTGGCAACTGTGGTTTTTGCGTTAAAGCTATGGAGACATTATCTTTATGGTACAAAGTGCGTCATTTGTACGGACCACAAAAACCTACAGTATGTGTTTTCGCTGAAGGAACTTAATATGCGACAGAGGCGATGGCTGGAACTTGTTAAAGATTATGATTGCGAAATTCGCTATCATCCAGGGAAAGCCAACGTGGTAGCCGATGCTTTGAGTCGCAAGGGAGTTAGTGAACATATCAAGTTTATGCGAATTGAAATAGTCTCCGACTTGATTGACAGATTAAAGGCAGCTCAGTTGGAAGCCTTGAAGGATGAAAACTTGAAGTTAGAGATTATGACTAAGAAGAAGAATGATTTGAATGATGATTCTAGGGGATTGAAGATATATCAATCTAGCGTTTGGGTGCCTTTGCTTGGAGGTCTTCGGGATTTGATTATGACTGAAGCTCACAAGTCTAGACTCTGTTCATCCAGGTAGCACAAAAATGTATAACGATCTAAAGGTGATGTATTAGTGGCCTACAATGAAGACGGATGTTGCACAGTTTGTGGAGTCTTGCCATATATGTGCACAGGTTAAGGCAGAGCACCAGAAACCCTATGGATCATTGAAACAGTTGCAGATTCCAGAGTGGAAGTGGGAGCACATAACGATGGATTTCGTAACTAAACTTTCACGTACGCAGAGGAATAATGATATGATTTGGGTGATCGTTGACAGATTAACCAAGAGTGCTCACTTCTTGGCTACCAGTGAGACGACATCACTCAGTAAGTTGGCTCAGTTGTATATAGATGAAGTTGTTTCCCGTCATGGTATACCGCTTTCGATTGTATCAGATAGAGATTCCATGTTTGTGTCGAACTTCTGGAACAGTTTACAGCGGGAGTTGGGTACACGTGTTAATCTGAGTACAACTTACCATCCTCAGACAGACGGGCAATCTGAGCGAACTATTCAGACACTTAAGGATATGCTGCGAGCATGTGTGTTGGAATATGGAGGTTCTTGGGATTCCCATCTTCCGTTAATCGAATTCGCGTACAACAATTCTTATCATTCGAGTATCGGTATGCCGCCTTATGAGATGCTATATGGTCGTCGCTGCCGTACTCCTACGTGTTGGTTAGAGGCGGGTGAGAAACAGTATGCAGGGCCTGATATTGTACAGATCACCACAGACAAAGTAGCTATTGCGCGAGAAAACTTGAAAGCTGCAAGGGATCGACAGAAGATGTATGCTGATCCACGTCGTAGGTCTGTTGTGTTTGTTGAAGGTGAATTGGTATATCTGAAGGTTTCTCCGTGGAAGGGAGTTATCCGTTTTGGGAAGCGGGGAAAGTTGGCTCCTCGTTATATTGGACCGTTTCGTGTCCAATGGGTGGTTAATGATCAGACGGTTACTCTCGATCTTCCGGCAGAATTGTCAGGTATTCACAATACCTTCAACGTGTGTTACTTGCGGAAATGTAGAGTTGAGGATGAAAGTCCGATTCTACCTCTACATGATCTTAAAGTGGATTCCAGCAAGAAGTTTGTGGAAGAACCCATTGAACTACTGGATCGGAAGGTGACGAAACTGCGTAAGAAACAGATTTCAATGGTTTTGGTTAAGTGGAAACACAGTTTGGGTTTAGACTTGACGTGGGAAACCAAGGCCGATATGAAAGCTCGTTACCCGCAGTTATTCGATAATGAATAGATTCCGAGGACGGAATCCAGTTCAAGGGGGGAGGATTTCTAACATCCTGCAATTGGGCCTAGTAGAAACGTAGGCTTGGGTATGTTACACGTGAACCATTATGTGATTATGTTTAATTGATTATTAATTAAGTGTTTAATTTATTTGTTTAATCATTAAATTAATTGATTTGTTGGTTTATTTATATATATGTGTTGTATATATATATACGGATTTGGTGTATGTGTGTGTGCATGTGCTTAGTTAGTTAAATCATGCCACCTCCTGCTTAAGTTTATATATACGTGGGTTTGGAGATGATTACTTCACTTTTAAGTATTGCATGTGTGTGTAAACTTGTGTGTAAACCGAGAAAGAAAGAAAGCAAAGAAGAAGCAATCGGATTGTTGGTTTCTTGAATTTGTGATTCAAAGTTAAAAAGGTTTGTGAATCTTGTTTGATTCTTACTAGTATATGCTTCGGTTTGATGATAACATGCTACGACTTTGGTTATGATTGGGTTTTAATATGAACATCATGTAAACATGCTTTATGAGTGTGGCGGATTTGGTGTTCTTGGGTGTTAAAGTGTTTAGGATGCATGAATTGATGTTTAAATCATGTTTCTATATGTTTACGGATGTTTTGATAAACTTGCATATGAATTGTATAAACTAGAAAGTTGAATTATACAAGTTATGAAGCTGTCGGATTTCTTGAAGATGAATGTGGCGGATTGTGGAGGAGGAGATAGAATCCGAGACTTTGGAAACCGAGAGGTGAAATCTGGAACTTAGAATCTGGAATATGGTTGAATCCGATACTCTTGAATCCGGTGCTTCAAATCCGGAACTTGTGAAATCCGATGGTTTGAAATCCGATAGTGAAGATTGAAGGGTGAAATCCGATGGCAGTATCGGATTTCATTAGAAAACCGACAAGTGTTGCGGATTGACTTCAAAACCGATGAATGTATCGGATTTCTTTGAAATCTGATAGTTGTAGCGGATTCCGATGGTAGTGTCGGATTTCTTGTGAAATCCGACAGTTTTGATTGTTGATTGCATTGTTTAATGCTATGTGTTATATGTGCATGCATATGTGAATCTTACATGTTTATGTTTGATTAAATGGATATAAATATATATGTTTGATATATATTTATGAGTTGATTACTGATGGTTGGTTGTTGTGTTCTCAGGGATAGACAAGGCTCAGTAAAATCAGATCACTGAGTGGAAATAGTTGAGAACCAGAGGTGAGTGGATGTTTACTCACGAGTGATATTAGTTGTACTGGTTTGGTTGCAACTATTGATGGTTTTATGCAAAGTTTATGATTGATTAACTGTTGAATGTTAATTGATGTATTCTGTGATATGTATACATGATGGAAGGGAAGTCAGTTTTCGACTGGGCTTATGGGTTGGGTTCATTTGCTATTGGCTAAGCAGTATTAGGACCTTGGGATGCATATGTTGCTACCAGAGGATGATACTGTGTGAGAATAGCAAATGGACTATCGGTAAACCTTTGCTTTGGCCGGCATTGGTTGTAGGTTCCTGCAGAACCGCCGGTCTTCCCAGGGTGTTTATTTGTGGTTGTTGATATCATGCGGTTCAGGCTAATATATCTGTTTTGTGGTACTCCATTCACTTAGCTTTGTGCTAATCCCCCACCTCTCACTCCTTTTTTCAGGTTTTGGTAAGTTAGCGGCTCGGCTGAGAGTGGTTAGCTTGGGGAGTAATCACCTAGGACTCTGATAGTTTATTTGTGACGAGCCGTGTTTTGTAATACTGATATTTTGAACAAGTATTTTGTAAATAGTGGTTTGTGATTAGTTGTAAATACTTTGGTATTTAATCACTTCCATAGTGTAATTAAAAGTGAAAGTTTTTGGGTTGAAAATACGGTGTTACACGAAGTTTGCAAACTTCACTAGAGAGATAAGAGAAACACTGGTCGGGGGGTCATATACACTTCCTCATGTAAGTTGCCATTCAAAAAAGCATTCATGGCATCCATCTTAAGTATCTTCCATTGAGAAATAAAAGCTACTACAATCAATGTGCGAATAGTAGTAATCTTTGTGATAGGAGCAAATGTTTCTTCATAATCCATACCATACTCTTAACTATATCCCTTAGTAACAAATTTAGCTTTATACCTCTCAATTGAGCCATATGATTTAGACTTGATTTTGTATACCCTACGAGAACCAAGGCAATTGGACTAGGTTCCATGTATGAGTCTGGTGTAGAGCAACAAGTTCTTCGGCCATAGCATTTTTCCAAAGCGAATCACAAACAACCTTTTTAAAAGAAGGTTCATGGAGACAATGGATAAAAGCAATAAATGCAGCAAGCGAGCCAAAGTAGGATGAATAAACAAAATCTAGTAGTTTAGTAGACTTACTATTACGCTTGAGTTGAGCATATGATGGAGGAACCATAACCTCAGGAGATGATTGAGCAGTCACAGGAGGGGGATCAACATATGCCGGAGTAGGTTCTGGATTTGTTTCAGGAACAAGTTCTGGAATTGGATCTGGAATGAGTTCTGAAACAGGTGTTGAAGTAGGAGGTGTGTCTCCGGAATCAAAAGGATCAATTTGAATAAGATTAGATGTAGTCAAATAATGTGAACTATCAAGAACAGAGAAAAAGGGAATTTGTTCTAAACACAACATGGCAAAAGACATATAACTTTTGACTAATAGGATCAAAGCAGCGATATCCTTTCTTACTAACACCATAACCCAAAAGACACACATAGCATACTTACGAGATAATTTAGTATGCTCAATGTGGTTTTAGGACATAACAAGTACATCAAATGCACGTACACTAGAGTACTCAGACACATGATTGATATCGCCATATGTTAGATATATATTTTAAACGATATGTATTTTATTTTAGTCTGTTATTGCTATTAAATAAATCAAAAGATACTTAATATCTTTAATTGTTAAAGAAAATGAGAAAAGTTGTCCGCTTCGACACACCTCTACTATTTTGATTATATCTCACTCATACGAACTCGGATTGAGATTATTCAAGCGGCCACGAAAACTAGAATCAGAGGGCTACAATCTAAGTTTTATTCTCAACTCGTGAAAAATCATGGACACGACACGTCAGTGTATACGACGTGATGCATCCGAGGCGATAAGGCCAAATTTCAAAAGAAGTTGGATTACCCGATAAGTCTTCCTGACACGACTCGTCTGTCAGATTTGTCCTTATCTATTAAAAAAAACTTCTAGGTCAGTTGAGGAGTGGGGCATTCCACTTTTACACTCTTTTAAACTCTAAGAACACCCCAAAAACGTCTCAAGGCAGATTGGAAGCTTGGAATTGAAGATCAAGGTTTAGGAGTGAAGATTTAAGGTTTTAAGCATTACTTTATCATGGTTTTTCATTCTTAACTCATAGGTTTATGATTTTGAATGATTCTAGTATGTTTATTATGATGATTATGGGCTAAAACTTATGTTTTCCTCCCTAGAGGAGATGTAACCTTGTGAAGTTGCTTGATTTCAATGATTTAGGATGTTTAATGTCATATATTTATCTTGTATTGATTAATCAAAGATCCACATGTGTTCAAGATTCTGTTTTTTGGTGTTTACAATATAAGTTTTCATAAATTAGAGGACCAATCTATTTGTGAGGCTTGAATCATGATTATCTAGGACCAATAGCTAATTTTGACTAGTGATTGACTAGTCCTAGGGTTAAACTACCAAAGATAGAAACTTTAATGTGTGTGCAATTGCATATGATGATCTTTATATGCTAATTGAATGATTAAAACAATCATAAAAGGTTAAGTCTTTCTTCATTCGGACTAAAAACACTAATTGTGCTTTTAATTGATCTTTTGACCATAGAGTTGATAAATTGCATAATTATAGGGTTAGATAATCTAGCCACGAGTCTAATCACATTAGAAATCGGTATATGATGTTAGAATATCCATTGCACATGTTTAATTGAAATTAATTCGCTTGGAAAAGGTGAAATCGAGTTTAGGGAGGGAAAGTTTTCATTCCATAGTTAAATCCAATTAAGTTTCCTGCTTTTTGGTTTCTTTGAGTTGTCTTTGATGTTTTCTTAGGTTGTTAGTGATTAAAGCTTGATATTAGTTGATATAAGTGCAAAGTTCCAAAAATTCCCTTTTTATTGCTTTGTTTGCTTTGTTTTTTTGGTTTCTTTGAGTTGTCTTTGATGTTTTCTTAGGTTGTTAGTGATTAAAGCCTGATATTAGTTGATATAAGTGCAAAGTTCCAAAAATTCTCTTTTTATTGCTTTATTTGCTTTGTTTTTGTTAGTTTAATATGTAATTAGTAGAGTTTTGTTCAAAATCATACATTTTCCCTAAGTGTTCGACACCCGTACTTATTTAACTATATTAGAAAACCCCTTAGGTCCTCTTGCCTATTTGTGTCATTTTTTATACTAAATAACTTAGATTTATAAATTTAAATTAAACTGGTACGTAAAACGCACATCAATGACCATATAGTTTTTAAAAAGGAGACAAACCAGAATTATATGAAATGGGGATCCGATTCATAACATAAGTTGCAGTTACAATAGCCTCCCCTCATAAAACACTTGGGACAACGGCTGATAACAAAAATGAGAAGGTAGTCTCAACAAGTTGACGGTGCTTTTTTTCTGCAATGCCATTTTGTTGAGGGGTGTCAGTATAAGAACTATGATATCTAGTTCCATCGGATGCAAATAAGCTGGTAAAATCATAAGAGGTGTGCTCACCCCCTAAATCACAACAAAAGGATTTTATGATAGCAGAGTGTTGAGTTTGTACAAGAGGTCTAAAATTTTTGTAAATGGTCATAAAGTTTGACCTATATTTCATAAGATAAATTCAAGTCTAACAAGTAAAATCATCAATAAAAGAAACATAATATCTTGAATCTCCTTTAGTAGAATTAGGAGAAGGTCCCCACACATAAGAATACACAAGATCAAACAGAGCACTAGACACATAAATACTTTTAGTGAACGGTAAAGCTGGAATTTTTTCTAGTTTACAACCACTACAGTTAGAAATTTCATGAATATCTAAATGGCCCAAGGCACCGGTAGACGCTAAAAACTACAAACGAGACACAAACACACGAGCTAAACGAGAATGCCACAAATAATAAAGGGAAGAAGACTAAGATAACTGAAACGAAGACAAATCCACACCAGAAGCTGCAATTATTAAATTCTTGAACTTATCTAAGACATAGAGACCCATTTGCCTTGACCTATCCCAATCACCGTCTGAGATGTGCAGTCCTGCACAAAACAACCAGAAGAAGTGAAAAATACATTATATCCAGAATCACAAATTTTCCGCACAGATGCAAGATTCATAGCAAGATCAGAGATATAGTAAAAATCAGACAAGGACACATATGGTGTATCTACGGTACCAATACCAGCTAACGGAACTGAGTTACCACTAGTAGTTGCAATTGATTTGGAAGAATTAGGAGATAATGAAACAAAAGAAGGCAAATGATGAGTGGTTCCAAAATCTATGATCCATTTTTTAGTAGATATACTTGATAATGCTGATTTACCTTGAGAGTGCATACCTATATTAACTTGTGGCTGGAAGGCTAAAAACTTCTGAAACTCGTCAAACAAAGGTTAATCCTCCTTACAAGTCGTCATATATCAAATCCGAAGTTGTAGCCATCAAAAAATGAACTGGACACAACCCGCAAAATCAAATTCAAAGCTGAACATCAGAAGCAATGAGCGAAATAGATTTGGCAAAACACAAAATTAAAGTCCCCAGACCCGTAGTCACAAACAAATCAGTCAAAAAATCAGGTTGTTGTTGTAGAGAGTCAAGTTGCAAAAAAGACGCATATTCAAGTGAACAATTCCAATATCAATTGCATTAAGATACCAACTTTTGTTGCCTTTTTTTTCACATTGTTGAGCACTAAATTCTTCAACGTCCAACACTAAATCAATTAATAATTTGCGCAAACAATTGCAAAGTAAATAATTCCAATGCCACCTCTATTTGATTATCACAAAGTTACCACTTGTATTTTTTTTAAAGTTGTTACATCGTGGTTTTGAAAATTCACACATGTTCTTTTTGCAACATCACAATGGAAGTTTTAATAATCACTTAATGCTAACAAAAAAAGCTATTAACATAGCAACATCATTGAATAAAACACTACGTTACCATGTAGTCAAACCATCTTTAATAAAGTCAAATAACCGTTTAAAGTATCAATCACAAGTTGGTATTAATAATAATAAATACACATCATCAAGCTTCACTACCCATCGTGCCACTCTCACAAGGCCATGTGCTAGTACAAGACACGTGCCAAGAAACAAGTGTCAGCTTATGCCTCGCGGGTCAGCAATAGATAAAAAATATCATTATTTAAAATCAATCTTCAAACACGTTTAGTGATAATAAATCACAACCCGTAACTTGACCTACTCGCATAACATCATATATCCCGTATGGTTAAGTATCATCTTTTAACGTCTTTAGCACATCATAAACATCGTTAGCATCATAGAACATCACTAACATCCTTTTACATCATTAAGTTCATCATTAGCATCGTTAGCTACCTTCATTACCATCATTCTTAATTGGGGTTTAACATCATACCTCGTTTACCATCACTACCCAAAACCATATGAGTGCATGGCAACCACTAGGGTTCCAAGGTCCGTTTGCACCGGCACCACATGTGTGCCCTACGACTGCTAAGTCCCGTAGTCCGTCCACACTGGCATAAATTCGCTTCACGTGTTCGACAAGTCTGGTACAAAGCGGGGCGCGACTCCCACCCGTACTCAAACCCTCGTGGTCCATCCTGTAATACCCGAATTCTGTAAATAAATAAAAAGAATATTTTATTGAGGAAATATAAGTTAGGTTGGATTTGGTGTATTTAGTTGTGAAACATATTAGGTATTTATTAGGCTTGAAGGAATAAAATGAATTATGGACTAAATATGTATGTGTTAGTGGATTATGGGAACAATGGACTTAATTGTTAAATCTTGGGCTTACGCCTTTTGAAGGATAGTATATAAAGCCATTTAGGGCACAACCCCAACATTCTACTGTTCCATCCATTCAAACTAGGAGAATTTCTCTGTGTTGGTGTGTGGGTGTGCTTAAACCCACGAGAAGAGGAAGAATGGGCCATCAAGAATTGTTGGAAACTCAAGGAATTTGCAAGGAATCATCAGGTAATGATTCCTATCTCATTGTGGTAGTGTAGCTATAAGTTTTATCTTGTTTAAATGATGCTAGCTTGAGTTTTGATCTGGTTTTTTTGAGGTTATGGGTTTATGAAGAACTAGATAGAGAATTTATGATATGATCTTTGTTACTTGATGAAATATAGTTAAATCTTGAAAGAAGTAACTAAATGAATGGAGAAATGTTTTGGAACAAAAATAAAGTGATTTGATTAAGTTTTGAAAGAGTTGGATTTTGGCTATGGAGTCTGCGTTTTAGAAAATAATGAACTGATGAAGAAGATGATACCCCATGCGACTTACATGTTACTTTATGCAACCTTCATAATACTCATGCGACCTTTACAATGTTCATGCGACTTTTGATTCCTGCATAGCTTCATGCGACTTTTGCTTAAATGTGCCATGCGACTTATGTGCTTTGATACTCATGTGACCTTTACAATGTTCAAGCGACTTTGTGTATATCCATGCGACTTTTTGTGTGTGCCATGCGACTTTCGGATCATGTACCATCCGATCTTCGGATCATGTGTCATGCGACCTTTAGACTTGCACCATGCGACTGTCGGATTGTGTCTTCATGCGACTTTAGAACCTGTCATGTGACTTATGACTTGCTCATGCGACCTTCGGATAGTAGCCATGCGACTTTAGGTTTTCATGTGACTTATGTTTTATGCCATGCGACTTTTACATAATTAAATCCGATAGTCTAGGCCCGGATTCTTGAAATCCGATAGTTGAGGCCCGGACTTAGGAAATCCGATGGTTGAGGTCCGGATTATGAAATCTGATAGTTTGGAACCCGGATTGTGAAATCCGACACTTAGACTCGACGCGACGCGTTGGCTGTCGCGTCCCCGGTTTTGTGGACCTTGATGATTGCATTCTGTATTACTACGTGTGTATGTGAACTGGTGATGCCTGTCAGATTTGTAGAAGTTGTGTTAGTAAATCTGGGTTATTACCCGATACTGATTTGTCAGACTTGGATAAGGTGACAGTTAAAGTTAGGGGAACCAAGTAAAGTTCAGTAGGAACCAGCTACCAGGTGAGTATTCTTATTTACACACCAAACCAGTGGAGAATGTGAATGTTTGATGACCGTCTGCTTCGGCAGCGCATAGTTATGACCGTCTGCTTCGGCAGCGGGTAGTATGACCATCTGCTTCGGCAGCGGGTAGTTATGACCGTCTGCTTCGGCAGCGGGTAGTATGACCGTCTGCTTCGGCAGCGGGTAGTTATGACCGTCTGCTTCGGCAGCGGGTAGTATGACCGACCACCTTGGTGGCGGGTAGAAAGTGCATGATTGTGATTATTATGAATTGTCGTAGGTTGCAGTAACTTACTCACTAAGCTTCGCGCTTACCGTTGTTAATTTCCTATCTTTCAGGTCGGGACCATGGTAGAGCTCCAGGGCAGTGACGACAGCTTGCAGTCAAAAGAATTCCAATCTGTTTTAAAACTTATTCCTGTTGAACGGATGTAGAATTTAGTAATTAACTCGTAATGCCTTTTTATACTTCCGCTTCTGCGTGTTTGAACTTAAACCTTGGTTCTAAAGGAAATTTCTAACAAATATTTCCTTACTTTTAAATGACAAACTTCGCGAAGAGCTGTCGACCGGAGCCTGGTCCCGATAAGTGCAAGGTGGAGTATGCCACGACACGATGACATTGGTGAGAGTAACTGATAACTATCTCCGTGTTTAGGCAAATCGTGGATACTATATACGGTGTACAATGATAACCGGACAGGTTTAGAATGGATGACTTGACCTTATTCCATGTTCTCGTTTGATGTTGGGGTAGGGAAGAATCAGACACTCGACTACTTATACGAGTTAGCATTGTACACGGATGTATACATGATTTACTTAAACTAGGATATACGAATCGAATGCGAATCTATTATGCTTATGTGATACCCTGGCAGTAGAAGGACTTACAGATACACATATGTAAAAGAATACACTCCAGTTAGTATGCCTTGTTAGCAACAGATAGGCTAGACTTATACATATGACTATACGTGGCAAGTGATACATGGCCTAAGCCCGTGAATCAGGATTTCGAGGGGTAACGACAAGACCTGATATGGGTAATGTGCTGGGAATAATATACGGGCCCATATTATTAACGACACATGACACGTGTTAGAACTTGTCGGAATCAGGGGAAATCTTGTGAATCAGGTGAGGGGTACTTGTAGAACAGTATCTTTGCTTATAGAGTAGGAGTGCCTTAGTTGACTAGGACTGCTTTAGAAATAAGAAAGCATGCTAGAGTTACGTGCAAGATATGAATATGGAGTGTGATAGTGGGACAGTGTGGTAAAGCCACCTAACACTCTAATGCTTTACCTATACTTCCAGAATGGTGAACACGAGAAGGAGACGAGACCTGTAGTCCGCAAGAGCAGGAACTAGCCATGCACCCGATGGATTTGAAACGAGTGTTACCGGCGAGTCTGACCCTCGCCAGCAACCAATCTTGAACGAAGGAACATATGAGGTACTCGACCCGAGGAATGTGACACCGGTGACTGCTATACCCGGTACCGAGGAAGAGGAAGGAGAAGAAGAAGTGGATAGAAAGGCAGTGATAGCGGCAAAGGTAACTGCTGACGTGATGAAGGAGTTGAAAGACATGTTGTCACAGATTGTGGCAGAGATTAAGGAAGACATGGGAACCATGATCGACCAGAAGCTGAGCGCCCTATGGGCGGCAAGGGAAGCTGTAGCAACCCAAACCACTAACCGCACGGCAAACCAGCCACAACAAGGGGGTAGCTACCGAGATTTTTCTGCTTGTCAACCACCTACCTTCGAGGGGACCCCAGACCCCGTGAAAAGTACTCAATGGGTATCTGAAGTGGAGGGAGCCTTCCACACCTATCATTGTGCGGAAGAGAACAAGGTATGGTTTGCGTCAAACCTGCCGAGGGGTAAGGCAAAGACCTGGTGGAACTTGCTAAGACAGTTGAAGGGGGAGGCGATTTCCACCATGACTTGGGAGGAGTTTACGAGGTTATTCACGGAGCAGTTTGCGCCAAGGGTAGAGAGGGAAAGATTGCTGAATGAGTTCCTAAAGCTGGAACAGACCACTGAATCGGTGAACGAGATCACAACGATTTTTAAGGAGAAAGTCCTGTTCTGCCCCGCCTATGTGACAGATGAGGGCTTGCGGATGAACCGTTATGCGCAGATGCTGAAGGAAGAGATCCGAGAGTTTGTTACAACTGGTAGGTGCTCGATGCTAGAGGAAATGATTGAGGTTACGAGGAAGAGGGAAATGGATTTGGAGCTGAGGGCCAAGAAGCGGACGGCCGATCGGGCTGCCTTGGGGCATGCGCAGGGAAAACAGTTTCTCAAGAATCCTAACACCTGTTGAACGGATGTACAATTTAATTTGGGATTTTGTAATTAACTCGTAATGCCTTTTTATACTTCCGCATTTACTCTGATATGAAATGACGTTACACATCCGCTATAGCTACTCAGACCTAAGTCGTTTACGTGAAAGTAAAAATAGATCCCCCATTATTAGGCCCTTTTTCCATCATCATGGTGTTTTGCGCGTTGACCTCATCATCGTCGGTCAAACATCAAGTATGAGCACTTATAGCACAGTGTACGAGCACTTATAGCAGAGCACCAGTCTAGTGTACGAGCACTTATAACACAAGTACACCATGCGTTGCCAAGGTTGTCTAAAAAACCCGACAACTAACCATCGTTGTTCTAGCAAGTCCTAGAAGACACATTTTTCCTACTAGGCATCATCGTTACATCTTAGGAGTATGTCTACCCTCACCTGCAAATCATCTTATCATCATAAAATAATCATCGCTATTTAATTACATCATAAGCATCATAAGAATTCATCATATAGCATCGTTAAATAAATAATTAAACACATCACAAACAATCATTAAATATTATTCAATCGTAAACATCGTTAAAGGTCATTTTAAAGTCGTTAGTTCTTTCGAAAACAATTTTGTCATCGTATTCGGTTTTAGAAAATATTAAACTTACCTCAGGTCTAGCAATAGCAGTCATCATAGTCTTTGCGTAACAACTGAGCTCACAGAACACCCTTTAAATGAATTTTTAAACATAAGTCTTTAAATCGCAAAAAAGGAATCACAAAATGCATAAATCGCAAATCTCACTCCAAATCATGAAGCCTTAATCGAAAACCACATTAGTTTTCGATTCTCACCCAACCACAAAACATAGAATCGAAAACCATTCACAAACGTAAATTAATTTTATTTGAAAAGAAACAAACCAAAATTCGTAGCCACAACTCAATTGAAAACCCTCTGATCCATCAAAGTCGTGTTCGTGAATCATGAATCCTAATCGAAAACCCAAATCGTGAAAGTCCAATCGAAAACCTCAATCAGAAAGGTTACAATCGTGAACCACGCTAGGGGACTCAAACCTTCCGGTGAATCAACCCGCCAATCGAAAACTATAGACCTAACACCCGCTGTGATTTTCGATTCACACATATGAAATAAAGACCACTGCATCCTTATAAACACCAACTTAAAACTTTAATCTTGTTAATTCCTTAGTTAAAATTCATGATTCTTACATCTAATTATCATAAACATGTTTCAAACACAACTCAACCATTAATTTTACTTTTTAACATCTTTTAACCATTCAATTTCTTGATTTCTTACTTTGTCATGGTGAGTACCCTTGGGCCGACGATTACAATACCAAAATCACACAAATCCATCTCCTAAACTAGAAGTTATCACACAACAGAGATTTAGAACTTAACTGCAATCAATATGATGTCAATCCACAAAAAATCCACCATGAACTTGATCTCCTTGTTCAAACTCTCTTCTCGGCAATGACCACAATCACACACTTGCACACACTAACACAATGTAACACCGAAAATCTTAAGCTATTTTTTTTAAATCGTTGCGGATGCTTTGAAGTAAAATAATGATATACATAAACATCCACAAATACAATACATTGTAAACAAAATTACAATATATGTTGTGTTACAAAAGTTGCTCAAAACATGGCTCGTCATTTTACAAATATAACATCAGAGCGTTGGTCAAATTTCCCTTCACACACAACCCTAGCTAATAGTTACGCTTACAGAAACCTACAAAATCGGGTTAAAGGTGGGGAGTTAGCACAAAGCTAAGTGAATGAAAGCTACAAACAAACAGTTGTCATCAACAACCAACACAATCAACAATAGCAACAAATGCATAAAAAGATCTAGAACTGCGTAACTAATAGCAAACGAGCCCAGCCCCATTCAACAATAACTAACCTCTATCTGTACCATGCACTCATTATCATACCATTAGCACATATCTTTTGACTCAATCAAATAACACACAAGAAGTTATTTAATCATTAATCACCAGACTAAACATCAATCATCTCAATTCTATGTAATCATATCAGTTACAACCAATACCATCTATGAGTAAACATCCACTCACCTCTGTTCTCAATCTCTGTACTCAGTTGTCTAATCTTACCGAGTCTTCACGTTTCCTGAGAACACAACAACATCGAAATTAGTCTCCGATTCATAAATATACATACAAAAATATTTATATCAATCAAAACCATAAGCAAGATGTTAATTTCACATATGAAACAAACATATAACATGCAACACAATCAAGCAACAAACAAAACTCCAAAACTGAAAATCCTCTGGACGTGTCGCGTCCAGCACCACAGACAACATTAATCATGAAGGACCAGTATTAACCACAAGTCGGACCAGCATCCCAAGTCGGACCTAAAGTCGGACCAACCAAATAAGTCGGACCACTCCAATTCGCACGGGCCTAGCCCTAAGTCGGAACAAGTGGAAGTCGGACAGGCCCAAGGTCGGACCATTTCTTGAAGTCGGATCAAGGAAAAGTCAGATCACCTCCCTATCTCAAAGCATAAGTCAAACAACACTAACCACAAATCGAACGGGGGGGGGGGGAACCAAGTCGAACCACCCTTGTGCCCGCAAAGGAAATCCTTTGCGGCCGCAAGGGTTTCCCTTTGTGGCCATAAGGCCCTTAAGTCGCACAGGATAAAGTAGGACTCCCACAAACGACTTCAAACTTCATCTTCTTCCCTGTTCTTATTTCCAGTCGAACATATACATATACATACAATCTTGTAATATCCGAAATCCAAATTTTATGAAAGTAATTGGAATGTAGTAGTGATTTTTATATTATATGTATATGCATATTTGTTGAATGGAAATTTATTAAGTGTTGGCTTATGTGCTAATCCAATAAGAGTTTTAGAAAATTGGACTTGAGGCTTTGTGTGGGCTTAGTCCCACAAGAGGTGTTACACATGGGTATAAATAGAGAATTAGGGCACAACCCCCAACATGAACAATGAAGTCACTGTTCCATTGAAGAGAGAGAAAGAGAGAGTGTGTCTTGGGAAGCCATTCTCGTAGAAGCAAGGGAAGAAGAAGAAACTAGGCTCATATTGGAACTTAAAGAGTTGGCAAGGAAATCACTAGGTAATGTTCCTCAATTTGTTAGAATCGTGTAGACATTTAATCTTACTCTGTTAAGATGAGTAATATGTGTTGAAATCTGGATTTTTGGGGTTTTAGAATGCTTGAGAAAACCCAGGAGAAATATTTAACCAAGAACACCATATAAGTTGATAAAATACAGATTTTTGTTAGAAGGAAAGTTTTAAATGAATGGAGAAATGCTTTGCAACAAGAATGAGTTGAATTGGTTGAGTTTTAAGAAAGCTTGATCTTGGCGATGGAGTCTGGGTTTTTCAAAAATGTGAACTGACAGGGAAGGGAGATATGCCGTGCGACTTACTATGTGTTCATACGACTTCCTACATGCCTTCATGCGACTTATGTTTTTGTGTCGTGCGACCTATGTACTTGATGCCATGTGACTTATGCTTAGATGCCATGCGACTTATATGCCTTGTGTCATGCGACTTATGCTTTGTGCCTCATGCAACTTATGTTTGTGCCTCATGCGACTTATGTTTGTGCCTCATGCGACTTATGCTTTGTGCCTCATGCGACTTACATGTGCCATGCGACTTATACTTGTGCCATGGGACTTTTCATGCGACTTACACTTGTGCCATGCGACTTTTCATGCGACTTATACTTGTGCCATGCGACTTACATGTGCCATGCGACTTATACTTGTGCCATGCGACTTACATGTGCCATGCGACTTATACTTGTGCCATGCAACTTACTTACAGCCATGCGACTTTCATATAGTGTGGTGTTCATGTGACTTACATACATTTATGTCCATACGACTTAGCATAGATATGTTACCTATCCCACTTGTAGGAGTTGTGTTAGTAAGCCAAGGTTACTACCTGGTATTGACCTTTCGGACTTGGATCAGGTGACAGTTAACTTAAAAAGTAACCAAGTAAAGTTTTCAGTAAGAACTGAGTGACAATGACAACTATCAGGTGAGTATCCTTACTTGCATACCAAACCCGTAGTAAATGTGAATGTATGATGATCGGCACTTGTGTCGGGTAGTTATGACCGTCTGCTTCTGTAACACCGAAAAACTCAAGTCATTTTTTTAATTGCACTGCGGAAGCTAAATAAAACCAACTTCTTTATATACAAACCAAATATTACAAATGTACAATTACTTGTTCATAACAAACAACAACAACAACTGGTTTGGTGTTACTAAAACAAATTGTCTCATTTCACTTTTAACAAAATATCAGAGTCAGGTCAACTTCTCCTTCAGCTACACCACAAACACAAACCTGCAAAACATCAACTGAGGGGAATTAGCACAAAGCTAAGTGAGTAGAGGCTAAACACAAAAGCAAACATCAACAGTCAATATCAAAGCATGTAATCACATATCCAAGAAGACCGGCGGTTCGGCGCAGAACCTACAACCAATGCTGGCCAAAGCAAAAGTTTACTGATAACCCTCCACTGAATTGGCACAGTGAAAATCCCCCTCTGATGCAACGTATGCACCAGTAAGGCTAACATTGTTCAACCAACCAATGAACGAGCCCAGCCCAATTCCACGTATAGCTGACTTCTCAAACGCAACTCAATATCATCCAAAGAGTGCGTATCGACCAAATAGTCATGCGGCAGATATCAACAATCAATAATCACAATCAACAGTTCAATCAATCAATCTTCCAACCACAATCACATGCGTCACATCAATAACATTAACCATAATCTTTACCATCCGCGATTAACATCCACTCACCTCAAAATCAGCACGAACTCAAATATCTAATATCACTGAGTCTTTTGATTGCCTGAAAACACAACAACAATCAAATCAGTCTCGAATATATAAATATATTTACTCACATATATTTATAAGTTAATCATTCATCAAATAAACAACAAGCAATTACAAGTCCAAACACAAAATGTCGAATTTCCAAATTGTCGGATTCTAGGAATCCGCCGGATTTCAAACTGTAGGATTCTGGGGCTCGGATTTCACATTATCGGATTTCACTATATTCCGGATTTAGGGTTGTCGGATTTCTATATATATCGGTTTTCAAAGTACCGAATTCACAACAATTGGATTTAAGAGAATGTCGGATTTAGGCTTCCATAAAGTATCGGATTCTACATGAATCGGTTTTAAGGTATCCGGATTTCAATCTCGGATTCATAAGTGTCGGTTTTTAAGACTTCCGGATTTCATCATCTTCTTCACTTAACACAATCCGACAACTTCATAACATCATACAATTTCCAGAATTCACAAGTCCATCTAAACTTACCAGAAACATGTTTAAACATATAAAAACATGCATTTATGCATCATATCACTTAAAAACATATAAACCATACGAACATACAAAACCCACAACATCAAGTTCCTACAAAATTCATATATGGTGATTCTTAAGTTTTAACCATAACAACCTAACAAACATTGCATGTTATATATCAATAAACAAGAATCAATAACCAACCTTTATTTTGAATTTGAAAACACAAATTCTTCAAAAATTCGATTCTTCTTTCTTTTCTTTCTTCGGCCGAGAGCAAATACACACAGACACACACTTCACTTTTCTTTTCTTTGATAATAATGAGCAGGTAAACTTTCATTTTAATCATATTCATACACGTACACATACTTATTTAATTTACCAAAGCATGAGGTGTTAATAATATATATACTCATGCATACGTATACATTTATATACGTACATACAAACATACTCGCATACATACATATATACACTTTTATTTAATTAATTAACCATTTAATCGCAATAAAACAGATAAGCACATACCGCTAACCCGCTAATCTCCTAGCCCAGGTTTGCGGGTGTTACAGCTTCAGTAGCGGGTAGTATTGACCGTCTGTTTCGACAGCGGGTAGTTATGACCGTTTGCTTCGGCAGCGGGTAGTTATGACCGTCTGCTTTGGCAGTGGGTAGTTATGACCGTCTGTTTCGACAGCGGGTAGGTATGACCGTATGTTTCGGCAGCGGGTAGCTATGACCGTCCGCTACAGCGGTGTGACCGTTTGCTTCGGCAGCGGGTAGTTATGACCGTCTGCTTTGGCAGTGGGTAGTTATGACCGTCTGTTTCGACAGCGGGTAGGTATGACCGTATGTTTCGGCAGCGGGTAGCTATGACCGTCCGCTGCAGCGGTGGGTAGTATGACCGTATGGTCCGGCATCGGGTACGTATGACCGACCACGTCGGTGGCGGGTAGGATGTGTATGATTGTAACCACTGTTAATTGTCGTAGGCTGCAGTAACTTACTCACTAAGCTTCACGCTTACTGTTGTTAAATTCTATTCTTTCAAGAGGGGACCATAGTGGGGCTCCAGGACAGTAAAGACAGCCCGCAGCCAGGAAGGATTTTACATTGTTTCTAAAACTCATTTCAACTTGAACTAATGTCGAATTGTGATTTTGGGATATTTTAACTAACTTTTAATCTCTTATGGTACTTCCGCAATCTACTCTGATATTAAATGAAACTATGTGTATCTTGCAAAAAAAATAAATTTAGGCGTTACAGATTTGCAATTTCAAACACTATCACAATTTCAAGAATTCAAATTTCACTTTCTTCTTAGTTTCTTGCGTTTTCTTCAAAGCACACACATACAAAATATGAATAACTAACTTCACAGTGAAGTTTTATCCAAAAAGAGGCAGTCATGCATAAGATATTTACAAACATCAGTACTGCTTACTAACATATAGTTAATTCAATCTTAATTAATTATCATGCAACAAGGTATTATTTACGACCATCGTTTAAAAACGAATTCATTTATCTCATAAACTCATGTGATATATATAAAACATTAATTTAATCACATATAATCAAACAAACACGAAATTAAACACATTTAACTCACCACCAATCTAATTACGCTAAGCCGAGTTTACGGATGTTACACACAACATTCAAACCAAGAGTTTTGTAACTCGCGTATTAGTTTTAATCATCCTTTACTACCCTTTTAATTAAACTAGACACTAATCCTCCAACTCCTTTTTTAATTAATCATCACCAAACTTTCTAGTTTTATAAAAAATACCCACAAAATAACAGTAACGCAAACCATATAAATATTTGAACTTCCAACTATCACACAAATTAATTTTGGTAATTACATTTTATCACATACACCACTTAATAATAAATGCCCAAACTTCAGGTTGTTACATAAGCTAAGCTACGAATGCCAAATAAACGAAACAATTCACGTGACCGGTGTTTGTCATTAGAAGCTCTTTTAAATAATCAATTGATATGAGCAAATGGCTCCGATACTATATTGAAATCAGAGAAAAAATAAACAGTATTGATCAAAGTACAACATAAAATAACAGAGAGAAACAGTCTATAAATAGAAACCTAAGAAACCCTAATTGCGAAATGAATCGCAAACAGCTAAATGGGCCAATGCGCCTTTATTATGCTAACAATGCACACTATTAAATATGTGATAACATGTCGATCTTCCTCACTAATTCAAATGAAAACTAAGTGTGTCTCTTAACTATTTTGTGATCACCATAAATGAAAAACATAACGTGTTAAGGAATGCATAATGAGCCGTAGTTAGGTATATGTTGGTCGATATGGTTATGTACACTATTGAACATTTAATAACATGCTTATAATGTTGTGCACGATAACCACATCAAAGTAAATCACAAATTAAACCAAGCTGATTGCTTTATGTTTCTATGTTTAGGTTTGTGAGTCTAAAATGGGTAGAGGATGATCCATTTACATTAGTTCTCTCTAGCTTTATATAAGATGGGGCGGTATATCGAGGCCAATCATATTTTATCAAATTTTTACTTTTAACATCACTTTATTCATCACCCTGTCATGCAAACATCATATTTTTCATACATCGAGTTCTCTTTTCCACCTTAAGAGCATATGGAGCACCATAGCTCATAATTTTCATACTTCATGTCACATCAGCTCAGCTCGTTTATTAAATGAGCTTTAATCTAGGCTCGAGCTCGTTAAGTCTCGGCTCATTCCGAGCTTTTAACGATCCAAGCTTGAGTAGCTCACGAGTTTACATCCCTAATATATATGTTCACTTTCCACATCGTATAGAATCACGCGGGCCAATCACGCCGACATGGTGTGATGCAGATCATGAAAGCTTACATTTCTTTTGTTATCCAAACGAGTGTTTGTAATTCCTAATTCCATAAAACTTCTGGGCAAGAAGTCAAAGAGGGGTCAATCAGGCAAACCGCTAGCCCGCGAAACCTCGGACTATGAACTCCTGCCCTAAAACACTTTGGGGGTGTCCGAATTTTGGCTAGATTTTGAGACAAAAAGATGAGCAACAGAGG
This sequence comes from Dittrichia graveolens, assembly GCA_038502395.1. Taxonomy (NCBI): domain Eukaryota; kingdom Viridiplantae; phylum Streptophyta; class Magnoliopsida; order Asterales; family Asteraceae; genus Dittrichia; species Dittrichia graveolens. Next base: position 61,984,890 of record JARJIL010000009.1, read on the forward strand.
TAACAGCAGTGGAAGTGGTAGCAATAATAACATCAATTCTTCCAATCGCCCTGAATGGCTGCAGCAGTACGATTTGATCGGCAAAATTGGTGAGGGAACTTACGGTCTTGTGTTCTTAGCCAAGATCAAGTCCAATCGAAGCAAGTCCATTGCGATTAAGAAATTCAAGCAATCTAAAGACGGCGATGGCGTTTCCCCCACGGCAATTCGCGAAATTATGGTTTATTTATCTCCTGTCCTCTCTCTCAAGCATCAAATTGTTCAGCTCATGGATTAATGAAATTTCTTACGTTGTTTTTTCGAATCGTTTGTATGAAACAAGAGATTTTGTTTGTTCGACTAAATAAATTTCACTGGCTTGATATCTGAAAACATATTGTGTTTGATTGGTATCACTAGTTTAATCCTTCTCAAAACGTGCCTGGTTAAATTAAAATCTGATAGATGAAGTGCAACCCTACTTCCAGTTCAAGTGTTGTGATAATGCAATGTTCTTATCTTTCAGTTGTGTTTTTTTTAATGGAACAGTTAAGCGCAACATTGAGTTCTTGTTTGTCATGTTCCCCATTCTTGTAACAGCCACATGCTTGCTATATATTCTCAATTCAGCATCACTGGGTTGAAAATTGAAATTTTAACTGAGTAAATCTTTGGAAACCATGAAAGTTGCAATCTTGTGGGATTTTCTTTTGTCTTTTCTCTTAATTTTTGGAGGGATGGATGTAATTATAAGAATAAACCACGTATTTGTGTTTTAGAAAGTAGAAAGTGGTGATTTGGTGGTAACCTTAGGAAGTTGCCAGAATTTTACATTATGATCTATGCTATTCGCCAATAAAGAAAATCTATTATTATTGAATGGAAGAAAAAATTTGTTTAAGATTGAATTGTCTTTTTGTGTTGTTTGTGTTTTATATCCCTAGCTTATATTGGTTGCATAGTTTTATTGGATGAAGTCACAGTTTCTATTTTTTAATCCTGGGAAATGCCTTATTTGGAAACAGTGTCGAAATAACTCAACCCTGTTTTATGAGAAGAATGTTGAGTGATGTTACATGACTTATTTGACATGTCTGCATTAATTAACATTTCTGTCAAGCAGTCTCTTCATTTCTTTATGTTAGATGGTTGATATAATTGAAACTAATCTTTCCTAGTGGCCATTGTTGCTGAAGGCAGGCCTTAGTTTTTGTTAACTCTAAAATCATATGGTTTATTTGATATTTATAATTTTCTTTCTATCATCTTTATTTTCTCCTGTTCCTTTTTTTTCTGCTAGCTGATGAATTATTGTGTAACCAACACCTTCATACTAAAGAAAAACCATTTTGTAGTTGAACATTTTGATACTAACTTCATTTTTCATGTTTTGCTGAAAATGTTACAATTTTGATGCAGTTACTAAGGGAGATATCCCATGAGAATGTGGTCAAACTGGTGAATGTACACATCAATCATATAGACATGTCCCTCTATCTGGCTTTTGATTACGCCGAGCACGATCTCTATGTGAGTATAGTTTATATATCTGCTTACTTTATACACTTCTATGTTAATTATATTGTATATGTTATATATGAACTTACATCTAATCATAGTGAATGAATGATGGTGAGATACAACCAATACAAGTCAAAACATACACATATGTGGTTTTGGGGCTATATGTTGTTCACTTATAATTTTATCTACTTGACTTACTTTTCTGAAACACCAGGAAATTATTAGACATCACAGAGACAAAGTTAACCAAGCTATCAATCAATATACCGTGAAGTCAATACTTTGGCAGTTGCTTAACGGGCTAAATTATCTTCATAGGTAACTAAACGTTTCAAGCTCTTCATTTGTTTAATTGATCACCATGAGTAAAACTTTTCCATCTATTATTATGAATGCAGCAACTGGATAATGCATCGAGATCTTAAGCCCTCCAATATTTTGGTAAGGTTCCATGTTGGTTATCACTGTTCTCACCACTAACGAATTAATATTTAATGGAGTAATTATTACTCCAATATTTTTAACTTTTGTTACTTCAAATCCCAGGTGATGGGTGATGGAGAAGAACAAGGGGTTGTCAAAATTGCTGATTTTGGACTTGCGAGAATATATCAGGCTCCATTGAAGCCATTGTCAGATAACGGGGTAAGGGGCAATATAACATTTTTAATTATTGAACCAATTGCTCATTCTTATTTGTAATTTCTAGTTATAATATGGGTAGTTGTCATGAATATTCGTCGGCAGGTGGTTGTAACAATTTGGTATCGTGCACCAGAATTGCTCCTTGGGGCAAAACACTATACTAGTGCTGTTGGTATGAAAATTTGCCACCAAAAATCCCTCTTTCTAGAAATATTTTGTTTGTCAAACTATTTGGTATGAACTTATAATCATTCTGGCACAAAATACTTGATGTTAGATATGTGGGCTGTTGGTTGTATATTTGCGGAGCTTTTGACATTGAAACCATTGTTTCAAGGACAGGAAGTAAAGGCCACACCAAATCCTTTCCAGGTGACTAAATTAGCTATTATATTCACTATTTTTTCTTCAGAATCTTTTTCTGTCCTAATACGGGTTGTTGCTTGTTCAGCTTGATCAACTCGATAAAATTTTCAAGGTTTTAGGTAAGGAAGATGGAATTGTAAATCAATAAGGCCCTTCTAAAGTATTCTGGATTAAGAATTTGGATTAAAAATTTCGATTGTAGTTATATATGGATTTAGTTTAACCTCAATCACAATTTCAGGTCATCCAACAGTAGACAAGTGGCCAACGCTTGCTCATCTTCCACACTGGCAATCAGATCAGCAGCACATCCAAGGGCACAAATAGTAGGGGTTCCTTTCTTATGTTTATTTCTCTGACTCCATGATTTTTTAATATTTATTCATTTTTTTGTGGGCTCCATCTTACACCTTCATCTATGCTCCTTACAGTGATAGTCCTGGCCTTTACAGCGTTGTTCATCTCTCTCCAAAAAATCCTGCATATGATCTTCTCTCTAAAATGTTGGAGTATGTGCCGACTCTCAAAATCGCTAACATTTCCATTAAGTTGTGTATATAACATGTGGAATGATATATGTTGAAATTTTCAAGTTTCTCTTATTATCAAGTAATTATTCCTGTTAAGAAATGTATTATTATTAAACACCTTGTTAATACGCACTTACTTAAGTTATCCTAAAGGGGAGGCGATGGCAACGAGGTAGGTTTTTTACATCCTAATGCTGGTGTCTCATGCATAAAGGCTAATAGCAGTCTGGCAATTTTCAATAAGATAACATAAGTTTCAGTCTTAGTTTATTTACCTTGATAAAAATCTTATTATATCATGTCCTTACATATTTAAGAAGCATGCGTGCCTTTAATCTGAAGCTTTCTGATTCAGTTAATGATTAAATTGTTTTAATATTTTCTCCTGCCATTATATTTTGCAGATATGATCCTCGAAAACGTATAACAGCAGCACAAGCTCTTGAGCACGAGTGAGTTCTCCCTCTCTCTCTCTACACACACACACACACAAGTCAGGGTCAAATAAGAAAGGTTTTTTCTATGAGAAGGGTGTTACAATATTGATTTACCTAATTGGTAACTTTGATTCAAATTCTATTAAAGGTGAAGATTCTTTTTTATTTGGTCTGATCTTACATTTATATACACACAAAATTTGTGAAGCGAAGTTACAAAATGTAACTTTAATTTCCAATTGGGTGAATCTGCTCAAAATGTGAAATTTATATTAAAGTTACAAACAATATTGTCTCACGTCTTTTCACAAAAAAAAATGCCTTCTGACTGGACACACACGCACACACGCACACATATATGTATAAGTGTATGTATGTCTCTCTAGTCTCTCCTCTCGGTGAGAGTCACCAGATCACCCCCTACCACCATCGCTTCATTGCTGCACCACCTCCTCTCTATTTCCTTTCCTCTAGGGCGTACGTGTCTATTTTTATGTGTATGTTCTTCAATGTGTGTTTTATTATATAGATTTATGGTTTCTATTTGTATTCATGTGTCTGTTTTGCTGACTGTTGGTATTTTTGTGTCTATTTGTACGTGTTTGTGTGCTAGTATTTTACGATGATGATTGAGTTCTTGAATACATTAATCGTATCAGACCAGCAAAACTGAAACCAAAGGTGTTTAGTTGCTACACTGTTGCGTTCACACTTTAACACGTCAAAAACATCCAATGTATGGTATGTTCACATGTGAAGAGCGCAAAATTGAAAACGTGTACACATGTGAACAAGACGTTAGGGCAAACTAGACTAGGAAGAAAACGATTGATGAATGTGCACATCAGAAATTCTGAAGATAATATTGAAAAGCAATGGTGTGTTCACATGTGAACTCATATTCATCATATGGTTTCTCTCAAAAAGATTAGTGGACATAAAAATGGGTTATCTCACAACCTCTATCCCTCCCTTTTGATTCTCTTCTGATTTTTTTTTCTTTTTATTTCTGGGTTTTTGACATTATGTTCACACATGAACACATATATCTCTCTATTCTGATATTCTGTTCTCCTTAATTTTTTGCTGAATATGTTCATTTTGATGATTGACAGCCGGGAAAAATGGTTTTTGTGAAGTCTGGTTTAATCTCTGAGAGAGAGAGAGAGAGGGAGGGAGGGAGGGACGGAGGGAGAGATACCCGTCTACATTAAAATAAATTAATAATGTGATTTAAGGTTCTCTTTTGAACCTCCATTACACACATACATATATACATACATACTACTGCTTTTTTCATAGCAGGTCGAACCTTTGATATTATCACTCATATCCTGGAGTTCCTTAGTTAATTATCTAAGCACCTTTTTTATTTATTTACAAGAAAAAGCAGGAGGCATCCTGTTTGAAAGTTAACGAGGTTTTTATATTTACTAACATACCTTGCACATGAATAGAATTTAATTAAGGTATGATACAGTAATCATCTTAAAAATTATCTCCGGATTTAAGTAATTTGACTGTAATTTTGTAAGCATGGAGGATAGTCTCTTGTGTTCAACTATCTTTTCTTGTTATTAGCTCTTAGATTAAATAAGCAAACAGATCATTGCTCAACCTCTTAATAAACAATGTCATGTTGCTTCAAGCAATACTGGTTATTGCATAATGCATATATAACTTCAGAAGAATTTTTGTAGTCATCAGCAGCAGTACTGAATCGTTTTCTTTTTGGTACTCTTAAAGGACTTTGTTGGGATTAAATAAATAAAAAAGAACTACCAAAATTAAATCTGTAAGCTCACTACCTTCTGTAGCTCTCCAATGTGGTTTCGTGTTGAGTGTGGCTTGAAAGTCTGAAACCAAAATGTTTGTTTCGAAAATTGATTCTGAATGAAAATTTGTTCTGTTTCTTTTACCTAAGAACTAGCGTTTTGTTGGTGGTCGTTCATTCACTTTCCACGTAGTATGTTACTCGTGTTAAATTTTTAATGACTTATTTTCTACAGGTATTTTCGGATGGAACCTTTACCCGGACGCAAGTAAACTTTCTTCACTAAAGGACTTTGCTGTGTAATTTAATGCTGTGTACTTTTGTTATGAACTGATATTATTGTTGTTTTACGTCCTTGAACTTTGTTTGAGGTTAACCTTTTCATATTGTTGGTAGCTTTTATGTTGATCCATCTATATCTTCTCCTTTTCTTTTTGGTGAGATGTTTTTTTTAACTTAATGTTCAGTGCACTTGTACCACCTCAACCCGGGGAGAAAATTGTAAATTATCCAACCCGTCCAGTAGACACGAACACAGATTTTGAGGGCACTGCAAGTCTTCAGCCTGCTCAACAGGTATGCTTGGTACATTTTCTTAAATAATTTTGTGAGCCCTGAACATGGACATAACAAAACCTAAATCCACTTAATTCTATCAAATCATAGTGTTCTAGAACATTCCAGCATATGGCAGAAAAGTATCTATGATATTCTTGTGTCAAAATTTTGCCAAGAAGTTATGTACCTGGACAAACAAGCAAGTGTTTTTAGGTTGTTAAAGTAGGTAACATGTAGTTCTATTACTGTTTTTATGACAGATATAATCATATAAATGGATAAATGTCATGCATTTTCAGGCATCTTCATGTTCTTTTTGTATCCTATTGATTTGTTGCATCTACTACATTACCTAATATTAAATTGTTTTAGCATATAGGATTTGACAATTTCATAAATGTGGGCAGAAATTTGTATTCAAATTTTTGTTGGTTTTCCTGTTCATCTTAGATTGTAGAGCATTTATATGTGCTTCCTAAAAGCTATACAAGGAAATTAATCATGGAAACTCTAACTTTTAAAAGAATTGTATATAGGTACTCTTAATTTGTTTTTCACTTGTATTCTATCATGTCATAAAACAAGATTTCTAGCTTCATTAAGAGAAAAAGGGTGAATAAGTGATGCGGGCTAACAGCTAGACATTGCTTTAATGATGTCATCAGCCGTCCGGAAACCAATTGTCAGGGGCTATGGGGGGCCCACATGTAATGGGGAATAGAAACGTTCCACGCCCAGTTCATATGGTTGGGATGCAAAGGATGCAACAACAGCAACAACAGCAGAATATGGCGGCTTATAATCTTGCCTCGCAGGCGGGGATGGGTGGTGCAATGAATCCTGGAAATATCCCAATGCAGCGGGGTGTTGCTGCCCAGCCTCATCAACAGCAGCAACAGGTTTCATATAGTTCTCTATTATTTATGTTCTTGTCCGCCTTTTTTCTTCTTTTTTTGTTGCAATTTCACGAGGCCTGTTTTTAATCAAACCAGTTAAGAAGGAAGGATGGAATGGGGATGCCCGGATATCCACAGCAGAAATCAAGGCGTTTTTGAGGTAATTCTTGTATGAATTAACAAAAAAGAAAAAAAAATCATCCTTGTGCTTATAAGCAAAAAGAGCATAGGTTGTGTGAACTTATGCCGATTTTTATTCTAAATTAGCAGTTACTATGATAAAATGAACAGTTATGTCCATATGTTTTTCATAATTAACGCAATCCTTCCCACAAGAATTGAAATATTCTCCTGTATAGGATGTCCCTAAACGTTGCATTTTTTTCTTCCCTGGAAATATTATTCAAGTTAAATTATGTATTGCGTCCATAGTTCTGGTCGGGGTAAGCTTCACTTAAGTGTAACATAGCCATGTGTCGTAGTCCCTATGAATGTAGTTTGATTCTCCCGGAGTAATGATCAACAGATAAACCAAATGTCCATTCGATTTTATAGGCTCGTTACTAAGGATTGTCCTCTCAAACTCTGATGGTAATTATTGAATAGTGGAATCAACTTTGTTCACATAAGTCAGAGGTCTTTTTGGGGAGCAGTTTCTCTATTTACAGGTAGAGGTATGTTTGTTTACATTTAACCTTACCCATACCCTACTCCGTCGGAATTGGACAATGTTGTTAAAACTTTGTTCGCATAATATATGGATACATATAATCCGGGTGGGTCGGAATCTTTGTATTGTTATGTACCGGATGTATGTGTCCTATGTCTACTCTAGCAATCTTATGATTTTAAATCCACTAAAATCTTTTTTCATAGGTAGAGAAGGCACCTAACTCACAAGTCTGCAGCAAGTTGCAGTCTTCTTAGTAGTAAATAGTCACAGTTATCATTTATGACATTGGATTTGAAAACTTGAAAAGGGCAAAATCACTTGCCTATATTTTGACTTAACACCCAAGAGATCACAATTCAAACAATTGCCAAAAAATTTCATTATGGCCTACTAGGAAATTAACCTTCTTAAAATCTATAAAGTTACTTCAATTGTCGTTAATTCGATTGCCGATTAAGCCTCGTATTTACAAGGGAGAAAAGGAAGGACTCAGATTAGACAACTATGGTGGATCGCTGATGTCCCACGACTGCTAAACCCTCTCCGATGTCGCAACCACCAACCCTGAACTCTTCTCCCTAGATAAATCGATATTACGTTCGACACCCACCATTGCGGCTGTTGCTTGATTTACAATTCGAAATCCGGAATTGAACAATGAACCCAAAATCTTGAAAAATTGTTCTTCGTGTTCTATATCATGAGATGAATGATGTTCTGGAACACATGAGCAATCCGGAAGTGAGAACATATGTAGAGAACAATCGATTATTACTTGCAAAAACAATGAACCGTACAAACCTAATCAACCTTCAAAGACATATAAGCAGATCTGCAATGAACAATTTTCTTCAATACCAAATTGCTATATTCAAGAACCTTGTAAAGTACAATATATGCATACTTTTATATTGACATAGTGCAATATATGACAACCACCACCGAACCCTGTGGGTGGGTGCAGGGTATGAGGAGATAAGGTGTAAACATTCGTATCTGTATCTAAAGGTAGAGGGATTGCTTTCCGATAGACCTCTGGCAAAGAAAACGAAAAAGATAAAACGAAAAGATAAAAAAGTCTGAAAATAAAAATAAAAACAAAAACAAAAACAAACAAAACATAAAAATAAAAATAAAAAGAATAAAATAAAAAGGGTAAAATAAAACAAATTAAAGTGCATAAAACTCTCTCTCTCTCTCTATATATATACATACATACATATGTAAAGGGAAATATCCAAACAAGACTGTTTTCGTATGAGAACTGTGATGATCGGTTCTCGTAGTTCTCGTACGAAAGGGATAAAAATAAATTGGGAACATATAAAAGGATCTAATAATTTACTTTATTTTTGTTAGAATTAAACCTAGCAAGATGTTAGGCCTTGCAATGAAACTATATGGAATTTTACCTTCATTAAATTTCACTATAGCTCCAAAGATACCTAACACAAAAGGCGAAACCAACTAAACAAACCAATACTAGCAAGCCATAAAGGGCAAACACCCGTTAAATGACACCATCCAACCTCAACGTTAACAATGAAAACAGAAACCCCGAACTCACATCAACTAACATTGGCCCCACCGACCAACCAGATGGTGGCAATGCAAGATTTGAATAAAGTTAAGTGAACTGCCCTAACGGATGGGTATCATGAACCTCAGACTACGACCCTGAACCTCTGAAACCAACTCTGGAAACACAACCTTTAAGCGACAGCCTCACGAACCTCGAGTCCTATCGACCCCAAAACACGAACCTCTGACACCAAACATCTGAACCCGAGCCACAAACCTTGAAACAACGAACCACGAACCTGGACCCTCGACCGAAGAACTTCTAAACCCCAACCACACACATGAACGGGAAAACTCGAACACGAACCACCCATGAAAACGATTAGAATACTTTTAAATCTCAACCTCGAAACTACACAAAACACAAAGTCACAAACAAAATTGACCGGAAAAAGCGAACAGTATCTTGAACCTCATGAAACAACCAGGGAAGTCGAAATAGAACCAGAAAACTCGAAACCTCGCCGGAAACCGTGAACGATGGCAGAACCTCGCTGGAAAAACTCGAAACCTCAAACAACTTGAAGCTGAAACCTCACTGGAAACCATGAATGATGGTGGCACCTCAAACAACATCCTTGAAGGTGGAAACCTTGCCGAAAACCACGAACGATGGTAGCGTAGCCTCACTGGAACCCTGAAACCTTTCCGGAAACATGCACGAACAACTAGCAACATCCACAAACAAAATCCACTAACAACGAACAACAACCACGAACAACGTTGGGAACGAGATGCTAGAAACCGAACAACGACCACGAACAACGACCACGAATACCTCGAACCACAACCTTGATACCTCAACACCATTGGGAACGAGCTGCCGGAAACCTCAAAGCTTGGAAAACTCGGTCGGAAACCTCAAACAGAAGGATGAAAGAGGAGAAATAAGGTGTCCTCTAGACCGCCGGCCTACGGCAGACGGCCGGAGATAGAGGGTTTTGAATTTAGGTGGCGGTGGTGGTGGGTTCAGAATTTAGAGTTTTTAGGAGGACGGGAGAGGAGAGAGAAAAGGGTAGTTCACAACAATATTATGATTATGTTATTCACATAATTTTTATATTTTTTTAGTATACTTATTTAATAATTGTACCTCTTTTTATTTAATTTTTATTTTGTGAATAAAAAATAAGAGCATTTTTGTCAGTTTTTTTGATTTTACTACAGTTTTCGTTTATTTCATAATAAAGGTGTTTTATCCGAAACCTTATCTTTAGTAATTACTTGTATTATATGTGAAATGTACTCATATTCATATAAGCATGAAATCAATTATCCAAAAACATGCCCTAATCCTCCACGGCTCCACCTCTAAGAGAGAGAATTTACACAATAGTAACCAGTTGGGTATTAGCTGGTGGTTCACAATCAAGCCGCTCATCGTTAGGATATGGACAAATTATCAACCGGATATTCACACAAACAGTATAGAATTAAGTGATGATAATAATCACACGATCTAATCTATTAGTGATGGATATGATGAAATTAAATAGGTGAATATCAGATATTGATTGAATATGAATGTTTAGTGGAATGAATATGAATGACGATTTTTTATCTACAGAGAAATCCTTTTAATCTGAAATTAAATATTTTATAAAGTAAATGTATAAACAAACATATTTATTGAATTGTTAAAATTCATATATAAATATAAGAGTTCAAAGTATATAATAATGTAGGTTATATTCATAATTTCTTCCATGCTTTATGTTTTAATTGTAGTTACATCAAGTTAAATTTTGATTGATATATTTGTTTGAAGGAAACTATGTACTTATAACAACAAAGATCATAAATTATATATTAAACTATAATATTTTCCTTGAGAAAAAAATTCTTTTAACATCCGATGGACATCCGTTACCCATTTATTCCAATGGATATGAATATAGATGTATTAAATTATTTTAAATGTATATGGATATTGATGCTGATATGATATCATCCAATATGTATCCGATCCATTGTCATCTATATTATATAGTACCAATAACTTAAAACCAAAACAAGAATATATTTGGTATGTCTTTTGAGCTTAAAATAAGATCAGTTGATATGATAAACTTTTTTAAACAAGGTTTTATAGAAGAAATGAGACTAGATGTTTATAAACATGAGACAATTTTATATAATCACATCTGATCTACTCCATTGACAATAAAACCGACCATAAGGCCTGCGGAGTGGTCTCCAGCATACCTAAGGTATGCATATGTGGCTTCCGGTACCGCAGGCCAACACCATTTCCATGGTTGCGGTACCGAGAATTTTGATCGTGTCTCGGTGTTCCATTACTAAAGGTGAGAGAGAGGAGAGAGGAGCGAGGAGTGAGAGATGAGAGAGAAAGAGGGAAAAGAGGAGGTAGGAGAGAGATTAGTTTTTTAAAAAACTTTGAAGTATGTGTAGTATGTGAAGCATGAGTATTTCTTGTATTAAAGTATGAATGAAGTATATATGATGTGACACTGAAATGACATTACGTATGAGAAGCATGAGACTGGGTGCTCTAGGGAGAAAAGAATCTTGTTCAAAGGAATGGTGCAAGTGGTTGCGTAGCCAAAGAGAAACATTTTAAGAGGTCAAAGCTTCTCTATCAAGTGAAAAAAAAGATCGAAACACTCCTTTGTTCAATTGCCAAGTTGCCTAGCTAATTTTGCTCTCTTTTTGTTGTTTCTTTAATCGAATCTCATACTAGATCCAAATTCCATTAAATCTTTCACGCTATCCAAAGAGTGGGCTCGCGAGCTTAAACGAACCTAAATGAGCTTCATATATAATATTATTTATATTTTATATATTTAATTTTTAATAATTATATATATCATTTTAATAAAAATATCAAAATAATACCCGAGCCTAAACGAGCATAGCTTAAATGAGCCGAGCTCGAGCTCTACATCATAAGCTCTAAACGAGTCGAGGTCGAGCTTTAAAAGGCCTACATGAGCCTGGCTCGATAAGTGTCTGACTCGGCTCGGCTCGTTTACATCCCTAGCTAAAATCCATACTCCCGTCTGCGTGTGTATTTGACTACTAGTCTAATGCAAAGGACTAGACCTCTTTTTAAAGGGTCGGTCTATTCGCACAAAGAGCATTACTTACTACATTGATAAGTCGTGGTTGGCAAATCATATCCCTTTTATTGAATTTTGAACCATCAAATTGCAGGCCCATAAAGGCAAGCTATTTTCTCCCTTTTCTTGTTTTTTAATTATTTATTTTGTGGTAGGTCTGACAAGTCTTGACATGGTACAAGCCTGATCTAAGAAAAAGTGATACGAACCTGAAAAAAAAGGGGCTAACACGAACCCGATATGAAAAAAAGTGACACAAACACGACAACCGGTTAATGACCCAATAAAGGAAAAATCATAAAAGTTTTTAAAATGAAATTGAAGCTAAATATCTACATTCAAATCTTAAAACCTTACTAGCTTCTTGTCTTTTTTTTCCCTTTAATTCTCATTTCTCAAAGTGAATAATGTCGTCACCCATAGTATTATCTCTCTTGTCACTTATCTCTAGTCTTGAGTCTTGTCGTTGCCGTCACTTTCTTGTCGTCGCCGTTTCTTGTACTATCTCACGTGGATTATTCGACCACATGAAGATTTTCATAGTAATTTATTGGGGTTGTAAGATTTCATAACTATAAGTAGAACTTACATTTTTTATTGGTAATTCATTGCCTTTTTGTTGATTAACTTCGTATTCGAAATAATACTCCTCGAACAGATTTTGCCGAAAATGGGTTAACACGAAACACGTCTCGAACCCGATAAAAAAATAAATGGATCAAAGATGGATCGACACGAAATTAGCACGAAACAGGATAACCCGAAACTTACACTAATTATCACCCCTATTTTTGGGTAATATTAAAACCATAATTGAATAATTAAACAAGACGGAGACATGGAATTTTAGTTAGTGATGTAATTTGACATCTATCGGTATATATGCAAGTCCAATCGCAACCCACATGCAACAAAATATTATGAAAATACAGTTTATCCTTTAGCTCTTTGTTTTTATAAAAAAATAATTAAAAGGGATTTTCCCTGTTCGGGTTTTGCGAGGTGCGAGTCTTTGGCTCTGATATACGCGATCTAACTTATGTTATCCGTGACCATTTCTTAAAACAACCCCCTAGTCAACTTTTGATTAAAGCCCCTAGAATTTGATCCCTTAACCTCACCTATGAGAAGCAAGTGACTATCTAGTAAACCACCGCGACTATGGATTCATTTGTTTTTATCATTTGGACAGGGCCGGCCCAATAAGAGGGGCAACCTGGGCAATGGCCCAGGGCCCATAAAATTCAGGGGCCCATTTTTTAAAAAAAAACTGTGTGTATATATATATGTTTAATTACTTCAGAGGCCCATGTTTAAATTATTTCAGAGGCCCATTACTTGACATTCCAAGAGCCCAACTCGGAAGCGATAAAGCAGACGTGAGTATACGGAAGGTGGAACTCGGAAGCGATAAAGCAGACGTGAGACGCCTTGTGAATAGTCGACGCCTCGGAGCCTAGAATCGACAGAAGCAACGATAGGGTAGGCAACGTTGAAAGATGAAACGGCAACCTGGCCGATTTGCCTCTCCACGACTACGAGGACGACGACGCCTCGGTGCTTGGAATCGATTATCGACGGAAGCAAGTAAGCAACTCTAGTTTTTGCCTATTCGTAATTTCGATTTCAATTTGGGTTTGGCACTACTTGTCTCTTGACTCAACTGATTCGGACCATTCGGTATTTCGGTGATTCAAAGTTTCAAACTGATTTTTTGTATTTCGATTTGGGTTTGGAGTTTGGACTGGTATCGAACTATCGAAGCCTCGAAGGAACATTCTTGTGTTAAAGCTGTCGATTTGGGTTTGGATTTGGTAATAACAACTGATCATTTGTGATTCGATTTGGACCATTTGGTGATTCTGCAACTTCTGTCAATCTGTCGATAAGGATTGAAGGAACTGTCGAAGGATTGAACTGTCGAAGGACGGAAGGATTGAAGGAACTGTCGAAGGTTTGGATCATTTGTGATTCGATTTGGACCATTTGGCTAGAACTGTCGAAGGATTGAAGGAACTGTCGAAGGTTTGGAACATTTGTGATTCGATTTGGACCATTTGGCTGGAACTGTCGAAGGATTGAAGGAACTCAAGTGCTCAACTGATTTGGATTTGGCAATTGGAAGTTTGGAACTCAAGTACTCGACTGTAACATAGTAAGTAAAAATCCTTTTCTCATATTGCACCTTTGTGTTAGATTTTCAGTGATATCATTTGGTATGACATTAGTACCATTAGTTATTGTAGTTGTCTTTTTTTTTGATAGAGGTTAATTTCGACTCATTGCTTAAAACGAGTTGATTCAAGTTACGTCTTATCTCTAACGGGTCAAAGAGGAACAATTTGGCACCATTAATCAAGTCTTTTTACAACTCTTAGTTATATGTATGTGTAAGTTTTAGTCTCTAAATACAATAAACTATTAGATATGTGTTGTGGATTTAGTAAACATTGATTGTGGGATGACTTGGTTTTTTCTTCCATGAATGGGATCCAGAATTCAAATCTATAATTAATGTGCACTTGCGTGTTGTGTTTGTACTCTCATGGACCATTATAAAACATGCTCACTGCTTGTAATTGCTTGCTACTTTTGTGAGAAAATATTGACTTTTAATCTTGTATATAAATAGGAGTATATTTGGTTAATAATATTATCCCATTTAAATTGGAACAATGGTGGAGTCAACGAGTTATAAGAAGACTTATAAGATTTGAGAGTCGAGATTATTAAGTAATAACAATGGTGGTGTCATTTAATTGTTTTACGTGATATATACTTGTAAGATTTGTAAGATGTAGTTATTAAGTATTTTTTTCATGATTGTCTTTTATTTAAGGGTGTTTATGTTTTATGTTATATATAAGTTGGAAAAAAAAATTTAGGACCTTTTTTTTGTAAGATGTAGTTATTAAGTATATTTTTTTATGATTGTCTTTTATTTAAGGATGTTTATGTTTTATGTTATATATAAGTTGAAAAAAAAATTTAGGCCCCTTTTTTTAGATTCCGCCCAGGGCCCAAAAAAAGTTTGGGCCGGCACTGCATTTGGAAAGATTGTTTGTTATCTGCTTGGAGCAAAGTGTGTACTCCTTTTGAAACATCCTATGCTTCGCGATATATCATCATAACCCACTCAATGCTTCAGTCATACTTAAACCCCCGTACTACCCATGTTTCACACGCTTCAAAAAAATTTTATTAAAAAATTACCATCTATCATCTCTTCTCTTTTCTCTCTTTCTCTTTCTCTCTCCTCTCTCTTCGGCATTCAAATGCTGAGTGCATACTGTTTTTTGCGGTCGATGGCCTAAGTATGCCGCATGCATGCTTTGTGTACACTCGATGACCTAAGTATGTCATGTTACACAACTTTATCATATTGGTATTGTAGACCCCACAAAAAAACTATTTCGTTACAACGTTGCCATTTTTATTGCAACACTCCCTTCACAAAACTCACCAACCCATGAATATTATGTATGAACGGATATAAAGGTGATACTATCCGTTTTGTAGTATAAAACTAGAAATAGTATACATTGTAAATAGTTTAACTCCTGATTAACCTATTAATTACTCTATAACTTTATATGTTGATCGGTAAATAGTTAACTCTCAACATACATTCCAAACCCCATTTCAGGTAGTGGTTGAGAAGAGAGATTGGTCCCACACACGTTACTCGCGGGAATGATGGTGGTGGTGGTGGTGTATAGAATTGAACTGCGGAACTTTTGGTTGGTAGTTGATCAAACGACGGAGGTTGTTCAACATTTGACAGGGTAGCAAAATTTCTAATTGAAATCGAGTTTATTTCAAAGAATAGTAACCAAGTTTGAAAACTGTTTTACCGGAGTTACTCATGGGAAATTTCACAATGTGAAATAAATGGGTGAGTGACTTTGGTGGAACAGTTTTCAAACTTTTATACTCCGATCCTCGATATACTCCGATCCCTCTTCCTCCACTTTGTCGCTGAAGCTCAAGTCGCAGGCCAAAGGAACTGCGTTGATCATGCTCATACATAATAGACGTGTTTGATAAGAGTAGCTTGAAATAAGAAGATCATGCAGATAAAGTTAAAAGATAGACTTTTTATTTATACATGTGTTTTACATGGTATATAGTGGTTGAAGCTAAAATATATGAAATGACATAACTAAAAATTATAAATAAAATTACAAATTCATAAAATAATATGTTAAAGGGATTTATGTAATCTCACACATTTAAAATTATAAAAGCTAACTATGCTAAATACCCGTGTATCGTTTAACCATAATAAGTATTAAATATTAATAAAAACGTAATAAATAATAATAAAACGTGAATTAAAGGAGAATTTAAAAAATGACGACGTACGGAATCAACACTCTAACCAGCGGTGGAAACATCGACGTGAGTGGGAGGGCAGACTTGACGGCATAAAGGTGGTATCATGATATGAAGAGATGTGATTGTATTTCTTATATAAGTCATCAATCATTATTGTTACAATTAAGTATAATAAAGTTAAACGTTATTAATTATAATTAAAAAGGAATTTAAAATGATAAAACTAAGAATTTGGTTAATTATGATATTTTGAAATATTATAAAGGGTAAATATGATATTTGCAAATTAAGATGGGCAAATACGATTTTATATGATTTAATAAGGGCATATATGAAATTATCTATAATAATTTTGACTCTAAAAAGTTAAAATTG
This sequence comes from Dittrichia graveolens, assembly GCA_038502395.1. Taxonomy (NCBI): domain Eukaryota; kingdom Viridiplantae; phylum Streptophyta; class Magnoliopsida; order Asterales; family Asteraceae; genus Dittrichia; species Dittrichia graveolens. Next base: position 62,001,646 of record JARJIL010000009.1, read on the forward strand.
ATTTTTTAATCTTAAGTGAATAAAATGTCAAAATTAAATATTTTTTAAATAAACGAATTAGTTTATTTGTATTATAATAGAAGATTTTAAGTATTTTTTGTTTTAAAGTTTTCTTTTAAATAAAAAACTGTCATCTCAATATCTAAACGAAGATAAAAGAATTTTTATTTTCAATAAAAAAAAAAAACCTTCAAACTCCTAAAATAATAAATAAATAAATAAAAGGAAAAATCCAGTTAAACATGAGTCAGGTTGAAAACCACTTGAGTTTTTTTAATCAAATATAAATGAAATGTACAACAAATGAAGACTTTATGCAAATAAGACAAAAGTCTTTTCTCTCGGTGCATCACTTTTTATAATATTAAACTATTTACTTGTCCTTTTCCAATAAAACCAACCCATGCGCATCCGCATCGTAACCAGCGCTGGCTAGCTGGTAACCCCGAGCAGCACACCATCGCTCCTTTGCGGGTTGGTGCTGGTTAGATGGGGAACCCGTGGCAGCTTCGACTCTTTCTTTTTTTCTTTTTTGCCTTTTTTGACCATTGTGTCAACGGTAATATATATATTATTTCTTTTTCTTTTTTTCATCTATAAATACCATTCACATCTGCATATATTTTACACTATCTTCTACTCCTTTTTACATTTTATACACTTTCTTTCATTTTTTCAATTCTCATTCTTAAAAAAAACATGGATAAGGGAAAGCAAAAGCAAGGTTTCAAAACCCTACGATGGATATTGGTCGACTACTAATCACACTACTTTTCCTCACAAGGTGGCTTGGAGGGTATTGAAAGACCATCCGAGATGGTCTACGGTACCCATGATGGAGAAGGGTCCGAAGCCTTCAAAAAAGAGCAAGTCGACTTCTGATTCAACCCCGCACACGACGTCTTCCGATGTATGTGTTCGCCTCGACCTCAACGAAGAGGATGATGAGGTTTACATTGAGGAACCTTTACGGCCGATGAGGCGGGACAAAGGAAAATATGAAATGAAAGAAAAAAACACAACTAGTGTAATACCTGATTTCACATTTTTAATGAAAGTGAGTATCCTTACTTACCTCTAATGATGTCATGAACATGCCTTAAAGGATTTAAATTACTAAAGTTGATGAGATGTAATTAAATACTTTAATGTACTTGTGGATTTGATATATGGTAGCTTTATGATTCGATTCTAAAAAAAATTTGGGGTGTTACAACTAAAGAAGACGTGATGGCGGGTGTTATGGAATACGTCGACAGGTTCAATTTGGAGAATGAAAAATTGCTAACTGTGGAACAAGAAAAATTAAAAATCACGAGTGAAAAAACCGAAGCGGCAAAGATAAAAGCGGAGGCCTTAAGAAAACGAAAAGTCACAATCGGGTCATCACTACCTTCATAGGTAGGAGGCTTGCAGTTCAGGAAGGTCTTGTAGGAAACGGTGGGTTTCCTTGAGATAGAAGCATCACTAGACTCTCCATGAGTCGTAGTTCTTTGGGTGTCATGGGTTCTTTTCAATTGATTTTCTAACTCTTGGATGCGTGTCAAGAGTTGAGCTATCACTGAAGACTGATCATTCGGGTTACCCGAGTGGGGGTTGAGAGTGCTGGGTGTGGTGAGAACCAGGATTTCCACCCGGTTGAGAGTGCTCTGGAGGTATTTCCTCACCTCCTTGTTGAACGAACAGAAAGTTATCCTCATTGTGGGCATCCATGCCTCAAATTCTTGTCTACTACACACATTAAGACAATAACAGGTAGCACATTAAGGCACAAGAATCAACAGTTTATCACAATTGGGAACAAAGTTTCCCTAACTCTCATGCAACTCTCATCTTAACCCATATGCCCACCCGATATGTTTGGATCTCATATTAATGGTCGGCCTCGGTTTGAGACCAAACACTCGCTAAAGTGCTCGATTCTCTCAAATCTCGGCTCTGATACCAACTTGTAACACCATGAATTTCGGTACAAGTTTAAACTTTTTATATTTCAACAAAACATCATTAAAAGAGTATTTTTTTACAACATTACGCGGAAGCTTGACAGATTTACAAAAATGTGGTGTTACTTGTTGACCCGAATACACGACCATTAATTACAGATAACAAAATGAGAATAATCATGTATTCCAAACATATCCAAAGGCAACAAGCTTCTCCCAAAAGCGTCTACCCGCCTCACCGGCATCATACTATTGCTTATCTGCGGATACAAAACATAACACAAATTTTATTAGCAGAAGCTAGTGAGTGTGCCAAAATCAGTTAAACAAGTAAACAAGTCATCATAGATCATAAAACAGTTATGGCATCATTAACAGTTCACACAAGATGTGGGGGACAAGTCCACTTATACTTGTATGTTCTATAGGGGCCAACCATGGTCAACAAGTCCTCGTGAGGGTGTGTCCACATCTCCCGTCAAGGTGGGGGAAGCACAAAGCAGTCCACCATACAACGGTTCTCTAGAGTGTAAGCCCTGTTCACCAAATCCACTCGTGTTACCCGGGTTCGGTGACTCGTCAGCCCAATGAACCCACACGGTCATGATGGCTACTGACATACCCCTCCACGCTCTGCACCGATCCCTCAGCCACCCGTACCTCGCGGTTCCCCAATCGCCGAAGCCACAGGAACCTCTGTGTACGTCTCAATGACTAGGAACCCTATGGTACAGAGTTCATATCACAACAGCGGTCCGGACCAAAGCACATATACCCCGAAGGGTCACATAAGCACATACCCCGAAGGGTCACATAATCACTTACCCCGAAGGGTCATATAATCACATGCAAGTTATACACACAAGGTCACAACTTGCCATAATCAATACATAACATAACATGCTTCAAAACAGATGAATCATATATTCAATTGCATAAATCATTATCATAAACATGATAATATCAATTACAAATCACCTTGATGCCATACATATACATAAACATGGTTCATACGAAAACAGTTGATGACTTGCACATTAAAAACATTTTGGGTATCCGCAGGGCACAACTCACCTGATTGAAGTGATGAGGATCACTTCCACTTCAAAACAAGGCCACAAATCACTTGCACAACGATCCTATGATCATAACACAATGTTAACTTAGTTAAGTTAACCATTCTATGAAGTTACACACAAGCATAGACTCAAAACACAACTTAAACGCTCATTTCGGGTCTTTTGGACTCCCTAAAACCCTTAGAAACAATCCTCTATCAATTACAAGGTCAAATGGGGTCAAAAACAAGTTTTTGGACCTTTCAGGGGTCCTCGCGCCGGGAGAAATTCTCTGGAAAATGACGTTTGCCGAAACCAGACCCTCGCGCCGCGACACATATGGGTCGCGCCACGACACGCCCGTGAACAATAACCCGGGGTTGTTTCTCTTGCTGCAGGGTCCGATTTTCACCAAGATTCCAACACCAAAACACAGGATTCTAACATAAACCTTAAAACACAATACCAAACTACTTCATAACTTCATTATAACCATTTACAACACATTTGATTAACAATTTACTCATCAAATACCCCTTTTTCCTCAATTTCAATTCTTTGACCCATTTAACCAACAATCACCACATTCAACTAAATTTTAGCAACAATCCACCATTCCCACATGTAAAATCATCATCATAATCAAAGATCAACACCTTTTGGCACATTTGATCATTTCAAACCCTAACTTCAACAATTTCCCCAACTTTTGACCTAATAAATACAATAAACCCAAAATTAAACCAAAAATCACCAACTACAACATGTATGACTCAAATCAAACATAATATTGAAGGTTAAACTTACTTGATTCAAGTTTCCCAACTTGTATTGATGCTTCCCTTACCAAATCACAAGCTCAAAGGACCTATGATGCAATCCAACACCCTATTTTAAGCCAAAACCACCACCAACACCAAAATCTCCTTTGATTCTCCTTCCTTCTTGAACTTTATGAGTTTTGAACTCTCTCTTTCCCTTCTTCGATGGTTGCTTCCTGAAAAATGTGGTTTAACTCCGATTATTGGAGTCTTACCAACACACACACACACACACACACACACACATATATATATATATATATATATATATATATATATATATACATACAAGTCTACTCCTCCAACTTTGTTCACCCTTACACTTGTTACCCCTTTGATATGCATTCATTTACATTCCACATACTCCACATGTAGTATATATATATATATATATACATATAAATATCAATTAAATAACATAACGTACACCTAATTTACCAATTTCTCATCTAATATTGCATATATATATATATATATTTTAATAATTTTACAAAATTACGGGTTTTACAGAATTTGAATTCATTTTTAAACAAAAAATGGATCTTCGACGACAATACGGGGTGGTAGATTATAGTTTTTTATTTTATAAATTATGTATTTTTTACTTTTTTTATTCAAAATTATGTAATGAAATTTATGAAATATGATTAATTATTTTATATTTTATTGTCTTTGAAATAATTAAATTATGTAAATTAAATAAAAAAATAAAAATATAAAAGATAGAGTGTTGATGTGGGTTGAATGTGGGGGTTTGTGGGTTAGAGAGTGTTAGAGATGAGAGATGATATGAATGTTGATGTGACAGTGCGTAATCCAAATGCCACATCTCTTTTTCTTTCTTTTTCCTTCACAGATCAAATTAACTCAAAATCCAAATAACAAGCATCCTAATTAACCCAATCTTTTTTCCACTTTTTAAAATTTATTTAATTATACATTTATATATTAAATAAAATAAAATATTTAAACAATTCTATGAAATTAAAAATATAACAGATATATAAATAAAAAGTTCATAACATTAATAAAATATTACTATTAATAAATAAAAATTACAAAACTCTAAATCGAAATTGATAAATAAAAAAAATCCACTCATCCTCGTTGTTGGAAACTTGGATACGTGAAATATGCTCGATCAAATCTGCTCATGCGGAACTGCCTTCTAAGCATCCCTGCTATATAAACAGGGTTATCACCAAAATAGTCATTTAACAACCGCTCGTTTTCAGTTATCCGACCCCTTTCTATGTTTCCACTTCTGATTCTGGTTAACGACTTTCCGGTGTTACCAAAAAGCGTGTTTGCCGCCTCTCAAACCAACCCTACAAAAATTTCTTCTTCCTTCCGAAGTTACTCATCGGTTAATACGAAATCCGACGAACCGCTCGATTAAGCATGTGGTTGTGATGCCATATTGTGAATATATATACAGGAGAAGTTAGAAGATTAAAAGAATTTTGGATAAAAAGTGTTGATGTATGGTTAGATATTTATAGGAGAATTATATATATATATATATATCTATATATATATATATATATATATATATATATATATATATATGGAGTGGCTCAAATAAGAACTATTTTTCGTACGAGAACTGCGAGAACCATTTCTGGTCAATCATTTAATTTCTTGTCTTTTTTATTTATTTTAAATGGAAAGTGTAGTATAGACATTTTTACATTACCCCCCATTTTCTAAAACTATTATATCCATCAAACGAAGAAGTGTTAAATTACGAAAATTAAACCAAATTAACAAGAAAATTGTGCTCTTTAATTTGAGACCAATCTTGTTATATTTTTTTGAAAAAAAGAATTCGTGTTTGCTGGGTTTTTTTTACACAGCTCTCGACATATGCACATGTGCAAAATTTGCACATGTGCATATCTACATCTGTTCTGGAAAAACTAGGTGAATCTGTGCATTTGCACAAGTGCAGCAAATATTTGCACATGTGCAAATATTTGCACATGTGTGAATGTCGATTGTACTTAAAAAACCCAGCAAATACAAAAAAAAATTGAAAAAATATAGCTAGATCAGTCTCAAATTAAAAAGCATAATTTTCTCGTTAATTTGGTATAATTTTCGTAATTTAACACCTTTCCATTTGAGAGATATATTAATTCACAAAAAGTGGGGTAATGTGAAAATGTCCAAATTACCCTTAATTAATTAAGGATAAGTTTGATAAGTTTAAGGTTATCCATTAACAACTCTTTAATCTGGACCCTCCATCTTTTTGATGAACAACTATAATTAATTCTCGCAGTTCTCGTACGAAAAACAATTATCGTTTGAACCGTCCACTATATATATATATATATAGAGAGAGAGAGAGGGGGGGGAGGGATCCGGTGAGAACACATGTTAAATGAAGAACGGTGAGAATACTTGTAGGCCAATCATTTAATTAAATAAATAAGAAATCTAAAATCAACCTACCTTAATTAAATCAAATCATTAAAATTCAACATACTTTAATTAACCAAGATTAATCTCAACCATTAAATAAAGATCATTCAAGGGCTATAAACTGTTCTCCAAGTTCTCACATTATGAGGTGTTCTCATTTGATTTTATGCACGGCTAGTGGTACTTCATCCACTGCGTTTCGTCATGATATCTGTCAAATGGTAGACAAAATATCTATAAAAAACTTTTTTTATAATATGGAAAATTTCATACGTGAAATGTTTTTGTGTGATAACTTTTTATAATATCTTATTAGTTGGAGTATTTAATTTTAGTCGTTTATGTATTTATCCCATTACGAATTGCGTCATTATGGATTGTTATTAACGGACGAGACTTAATTTACCAAAATACATTCGTTAATGTGTTATAAATGAGTCATTAATAATTGTAATTCTCGATCGTACGAACAATATTTCTTATTTGAACGTTCCCTTATTATATATTTCATGTTTCGTTACGAGTTTTGCTTATGTCATGTTCACAATGTGAATATGATCTATTTTTGGTTTTATAAACTGCAATTGCTTTTTCATTCGTAGCATCTCGTCATGAGTTTCTGTCAAAACAATAAACAAAATATTAATTAAAAAAGAATTATTTATTATAAAATGTCCAAGTTTCGTCATGAGTTTCTCTACGTCATGTCGACAGTGTGCATATGAGCTTGAACCAATCGGGCATTATTTTTTGACATGCAAGTTTAGGAAAGAAATTTAGACTCCAGTCTGTATATTTTATTGGTCAGGAAGCTGATTTGTATACAACATAATTTCTTCATATATATCAGATAGTCGGATACAATTGGTGGTTGTGATAGAAAGTGTTTTTATACTTCTTTTCTGTAATTTATAGAAAAATGTTATTAGGGTTTGCATGGTGGTTGCAGTGCAATTTTGGTCTTTTTAATTTTTTTTGCATTAAAAAAATATAACATTTCAAAATACTTTAATTTTAGTTTTTTGGATAAGTGGTGGTGGAGATTTTGGAAACAATAATAAAAATATTCAAAATCATGTTGATGTTAACTGAGCTTGAGCTCGAGTTATTCGAGTAGTTCCAAACTATTCTGTTCATCACGCTCGTGGGCTTAATCGAGCTTATGCTAAATTACATTCTTACCTTTTATAAATGCATATATTACCTACATATCTCTACTCGAGCTCGAAAGTATCGACTAGTTTATCAAGTCGAGCTCGAACTTGAGATTTAAGGTTCGGTTGAGATCGAGTCGATTTTCAATCTCAAAATTTTAGGTCGAGTCAATTTTCGAGTTTTTAAGCCGAGTCATAAATGTGTAGAAATTCACTTGGAAATTTATGAGGGAATTATTCCCCTTGAAAATGTCTCGGAATTCCCGGTATTTACTAGTAATGCTAATTTTCTAAACCAAAAATCGAAAAGTTCAGCTTTACATTTTAACTATATATGTGTGTGACTAAAACATGATATTAGAATGACACGTATCATTATCTTACGATGATCATCACCGATTTCTAATCATTTATTTTTATTAATAATTATCATAGAACTACTTAGTCTATGAATTAAATAATTATCCATTTTTTCTACATAAAATCTTCACCAATTTGTTCTAAACAACCATTTAAATTATTCATTCATTCATATTCATAGATAAAAGTTCAAACGAGAACTGTTTTTCGTACGAGAACCGCGAGAACCAATCTTAGCTGTTCAATTCCCCCTCCTTCAATTGGATTGTCCACCTATGAATTCCTTACATGCACTTTGCCACACTCAATCCCCCCACACTATTCATCCATGAATTCCATTATCCAAAATAAACGGCCAAGATTGGTTCTCGCAGTTCTCGTACGAAAAACAGTTCTCGTTTGAACCTTCCCCATATTCATATATATAGTATACGAGTATGTTATTCTATTCCATTGTGTATTGCCAATTTAATGTAATGTTATTATGAATAACCGATAAATTAGACTTAATAAATTAACATTTACTTATATCTTATATTTTTATTTATATCAAACGCAATTAATTGTTATAAAAATAAATATAAAATATCCGGTACCGTATAGAGCACGATCAATAACCTAGTGTGTATAATCAAATATAGTTTTGCAACTTTTGTAATATTTGTAGACAATAATATTTAGCTATACATAACAAACAAGGTATAGTTGAACGATTATACATCTGAACGTGTGATATAAATAATTGATAATAGGTTTTTAAGAATATAATTAAATTTCATAATTATTGTATATTGTAAAATATTGTTGTATATAAATTATTTCTAGTTGTAAATGGATCAATGTGCTTCTTTAGATGCCTTGTATCTCTTAATTGATATCTTATGATATGATGTATTTGACTATATGATCTGTATTGAACTTTAAAAAAATTTTATTGTGTGTATCAAAATTTTAATTTGTTGCTATTATTTTGGATAAATAAAAAAGAAATATATTAGTTTAGTAAATATAATAGAAAGTTTAATACATATAATAGAGACATATTAAATGTTCGATACACAAAATAGAAAAATTTAAAATCTCATACACAAAATAGCAATACGTAATAAGTTAAATACATTTTGGTAAACTAAACCCCGGTCTATTTTATTAAATGGAGGAAGGTTCATTTGAGAACCGTTTTTATTGGGAGAACCATAAGAACCAATCTTATCCGTTTATTTTGGATAATGGAATTCATGGATGAAGAACGTGAGGAAATTAGATGTGGCATGGTGCATGTAAGGAATTCATAGGTGGGCAATCCAATTAAAGGAGGGAGAATTGGACGGTTAGAATTGATTCTCGCGATTCTTACAATAAAAACGGTTTTTAAATAAACTTTTCACTATATATGTATGTATATAAAAAATTAAGCTCCTTATAAAATGTGAGTTGTGTGTGGTTACACTAATGCACTTTCTTAAAAACATCTTTGTCTTTTAATCAGCTCCCTTTTAAATTAACTTGTACTATATACTGTTAATAACTTGTACATGTTATGCATACAAAAATTCTTTTATATATAAATCAGCTTCCTTCTAAATAATATAAAATATATTAAATATTAAATAATAGCACATAAATGTTCCCTGTGACAAAACATAAACATAGTAATCATGTACCCATTAAAAAGATACCACTTGCAAAGTTGCAACGAATATATCGTTTTCTTCAAAGTTCAAACTTCAAGTGGGACCCAAACGAGTTTGACATCTTTTTAAAGTTTCGTAGAACTTCTACGTCAAAAATAACATTTGGGTTAATTCACACCTTATCGTATATATCCTCTTATTTCATACTTTTACTAATAAGATTAATATAAGTGTCAAAATTAATAGAAGAGATAAGAAAAGAGAATTAGTGGACTCCACATGTCACCTTATACTGAGTAGGAGGAAAAAAATAGGAGGGAATATCATTTTTTATCGTTTTTTGAATAACATTACATAGGTTTACAAAGTTTTAAGCATTTCATATATTAATAAAAATTTAACAAGATGCTAGAAAAATGTACATACAAAGTATTAAATGATAAAAAGAGGATTACAACACTACGATGACCGGAATAATTATATATAATTTGCTCTAAATTTTGCCGAAGTAATTAAAGAAGCTTGAATCTCATTAGTTTACGAAAGATATTGAGAAGTTCTTTTCGTTGAAGCACTACAAGAAAACACGGCTTTTCCGAGGGCAGATTCTCTCGGAAATTCCTAGGAAACACCCATTTTCCAAGGGTTTTCCGAGAAAAATCTATCCTAGTAAAAACCCTCCTCGAAAATTAGTTCCGAGATATTTCCGAGAGAACTTTCCAAGGTATTTCTGAGGGAATTCCATGGAGACATTCCAAGGGAATTCCATGGACACACATTCCAAGGGAGCTCCGAGAGATTTCTGATGACACTTTCCAAGGGATTTACGAGGAAAATTTCCCGATAGATTTTCAAGGACATATTTCCAAGAGATTTCCTAGGACACCAGACCTCATAATTCTATCGGAAAGCCCTCGCTAAACACCATGTTTTCAAAAAAAAAATTCAATTCTTATTTTTGTTATAATAACTACAATTTTCATTTAGATATCTAATATAGGAAAGAAACTATTTTATACAAAAATTAAACACAGTCACATTTAATTTGGTAAAGTTACATAACTACAATACCAATTTTGATAAAATATCTAAAATATTATCGAACTTTGACCGAATAATAAAGCATTCAAGTTTTGGAATAAGAAGTACAAATGATATAGATCCTGGATGAAGAAGGGTCTTGAGGTTGAAGTTGTTAAAAGATCATCCGAGTCAAGGCTCTCACTTTTTACAACGTTTGTAGCTCCATCGATGATGTTTGGTTTCTATTACTTGTCTTAATGTTTGATAATTCTCTTGAACTGTTGTTATCATCTCTTTCAATCTTTACATATACAATTAATGAACACATAAAAATACACAAAAGTTACTACCTAAGCATAACGAGATAACACACAATAATTAACTACCAAATATTCCCTCCCATGAACAAGAATCGTAATATGAGTTTAAGTTGTCACGAAATTATCAATTTCAAATAATAAATCTGAAATTGTAACAAACACCCAAGCAATAAATATGCTAATCAAACCAAGTAAAAATCTAACAAACTCCATTGCATCCTTAGCAACTACACCAAAACCTCACTAATTAAGCTCACATACTTTCTTAGTTGCATTTCAGGAAAACTTCAATTGATATATGAGAAATGTATAAGAGAAAGCCGCTGCATGTTTTATTGAGTTTCAGGATTTTGAGTGTTTTTTTTTTCCAATTTCCACTTTCCCCTCTTTTTTGAGTTTTCCCGGCTTCTTATTTGACCAACACACCAAGCCAAGAATTATAAGTATTTAAGTTTTAAACATAACCAAAGTGTTAAGTTTAATATTAAAAAAAAACATAACTGCACTGCAAGTATTAAGTTTATTTATTAATAATCAGCACAATTGTTTCCATTAAAAAAATAATTTATTTAGTCTTAAATATTGTATAATATCATATAGGTTCGAAAACAAAAAAAAAAAAAAACTTAATAAAAACTATACGTAGACTCAATAGGTGACTAAAATGACCAACTACTACGACTTTGGTTAATATATATGTGTGATTGGTTATATATCATGAAAACACATAAAATCACAAAGATGTCTACTTATTTGTTCACGAACATACAAATATACCAATATATTACGTGGGACTAATACAAATAACAATGACTTTTACACAAACTTAATTGTTTACAAATACACATACATATAAGTATAAATATAATAATCTATGCATAATGATAAACTTACTTATATGTACTTATATACGTATGAGTACAGGCCGGTTTGATAATTTACATTATAAAGTGAATAAGTGATAAATATATAAAAAATAGAATTTAACCCTCGGAAATCCCTCGAAAAGTTCCGAGGATGAACGTTTCTTTTTTGTAGATTTTACACTATTTTTCAATAAAAACCACATATAAACACTTAAACATTTTATTATAAACATAATAAAACATATAAATCACATTAGTATACCAATATATTATATGTATCACGAGGACTTAAAGAAAACACAATGACCTTTACATATATGTATTTGTTTACGAACACACATACATATACGTTGTTACTATAAATATACTAATCTATGCATGATGATGACCATACATACATGTAATTGTATACTTATGCCTATAGGTTTGATATTTGCATTGTAAAGTGATAAATATATACAAAATACATTTTAGCCCTCGTAAATCCCTCGCAAAATTCCGAGGGCTTTCCGAGGACGAACATTCGTTTTTGTAGATTTTACATTATTTTTTAATACAAACCACCTATAAACTCTTAAACAAGTCATGATAAACATAATAAAGCATATAAACCATGTTAATATACCAATATATTATATGTATGATAAGGACTTATTGAAATCACAATAACCATTACACAAACGAAATTGTTTACGAACACACATATACATGTACGTTGCTACTTTAAATATACTATCTATGCATAACGATAACCATAGATACATGAATTTGTAGACGTATGCCTATAGGCTTGACAATTTGCATTGTAAAGCAATAAATATGTAAAAGATACATTTTAGCCCTTGGAAATCTCTCGGAAATTTCCGAGGGCTTTCCAAGGATGAACATTTGTTTTTGTAGATTTTACATTATTCTTCATACAAACCACCTATAAACACTTTAAAAAGTCATTATAAACATAATAAAACATATAAAACATGTTAATATACCAATATATTATATGTATGATAAGAAATCATTGAAATCACAATGACCTTTACACATACAAAATTGTTTACAAACACATATACATATATGTATGTTACTATAAATATTTCAATCTATACATAATGATAACTTTAGATACATGTACCTGAATACGCATGTCTATAGGTTTGACAATTTGCATTGTAAATTGATAAATATAAAAAAATACATTTTAGCCCTCGGAAAATCACTCGGAAATTTTCAAGGGCTTTCGGATGACGAATATTTGTTTTTGTAGAATTTACACTTTTTCTCAATAAAAACCACATATAAACACTCAAATATGTCGTTATAAACATAATAAAATATACAAATCATACTAATATACCAATATATTATATGTATCAATTTACGAGGGATTTTCCTCGCAAATTCGTCATTAAAGTCACTTCCTCGGAAATGTCTTGGAAAATTTTGCGAGAAATTTTCAAGGGCAATTTATTTCTCGGAAATATCTTGGAAATCTCACGCTATGTTATCCCAAGGGTTATTTCATTGGAAATCTCTAGGAAAATGTGCAAGGAATTTCCAAGGGATTTATCGGCCTTGGAAATTTCCTTGGAAAACTCTAGATAGCTTTCTTAAACCCATATTTCTCGTAAATGTGTAGGAATTCCCTCGGAAATTTCTCCGAGGGAATTATTGCCCTCGGAAATGTCTTGGAATTCCCGCTATTTTCTAGTAGTGAAGACCCGGTTGTTATGCGATTTCCATAGACACCACAGTAACGTTCCTACGTACCGCTGCCTCTAAGAATAACCTTTGTTTTTTTATTTTACCATCTCCACCAAATTATACATGAGTTGCTCCTTTGATCTTCCAACTTGATGTCATACCAATTGAGCAACCATTTCCAGGTCTCCTTTGTTGCCGAACGCATGTAAAATATGTGTTCAACGGTTTCCAAGCTATCATCACAGATTCAGCACAATTCTAAGTTAAGAGGGATTCCTTTGGAGCTCAAGTTGGTTCTGGTTGAAATGCGTTTCAGATCTCTTCAAACAAAGCAATTGATACGAGGTGGCAGCCATTTGTTTCGGAACGATTGACCTGCAAAAGGAGAGTTTGAAATATTATCGTTGATAGTTCTTATTGATTTCACCGAGAAAATTTCACTATGGCCCCCTCCCACTTCCATATATCCTATTTATATAAGGGCACAAATAATTGAAGAATGTATTCCAATTTGCGCTGGTTTGTGAGAAGTGCCTCCTAACCATTTATCTGATTAGAAAAAAGTTTGATCCCATAACTCACATCTATCGTAAAATACTCATCTGGTTCCTGATTATAGTTTTGCAATGACAATCCAGCTTTATCAATATTTAGCCACACACCTTCCTTTCTAATATTAGCCATTGATGAAGAATTTCTACCGGAAACTCCATGAATGTTGGTTATGACTTTGACCCAAAGAGCCTCTATCTTTATCCTCCACCACCATTTATTTAGAAATGCTAAGTTAGCTGATTTCAACGGGCCAATACCTAACCCAGTTATAGCTGATTTTTGTTGCTATTGTTCTTTGGCAATCAACTCAGTTATAGTCTAATGGCATGGGCACTTGAAGGAAGGGTATAATGATTTTCTATTATCCTAGGGATTCATACTTCAGTTCCGAATAAACAACAAAAATCTTTTTCTTAACCTTTGCAAAACATCAATTACCTTATTTGGGCTTTAAATAAGGAGAGGAAGTACAATGGAGTGCTACGCAAAACAAATTTGCACAAAGTAGCTCTTCCTCCAAAAGATAAATTATGGGCCTTCAAATTAGATATTTTATACAATACCGTATTGATTACTAGCTTCCAATTTCAAGCCAACCCCATATTTGTTCCCACTAAGATGCCAAGATAAGTGAACGGTAACTTTTCACTGTCACATTTTAAGAATGATGAGATGTTTTGAACTTCATCATCATGTACTCCCACCCCAAGGATTCTTGTGAGATTTACGACATTAGAAGTATACCATTATCTACAGACATAACATCGCCAGCAAATAATAAATTAGAAATTGAAGGACCATGATTAGGAAGTGATAAACCATGAAAGTATCCTTTATTAGTGGCCTCTAACATTTCTATGTGAAGCCCTTCCATAGATATAATGAATAAAAACGGTGAAAGCAGATCCCCTTGACGGACACCTCGAGATAAAGAAAACTCCCCCGTCGTAGAGCCATTGACTAACATCAAGGCTCTCGTAGATATAAGGCACCCATTGATCCAAGCTCTTCATTTGGATCCAATATGCATCTATTCCAGAATGGAGTACAAATAGTTCCAACCGAGACAATCGAGCGCCTTTTTCAAAATCGACCTTGAAAAGAAGGTTTCAATTTTTGATCGTTTACCCCAACTACAAATCTCATTGAGCATGAAGGTCCATCTAGTATCTGTCTTCCTTTGATGTAAGTAGATTTTTTCGACTAATTACCTTACCAACCACTAACTTTAATCTATTGGTAATCAGCTTTGCCATGGAAGGAGGTTATCCGTTTCAAAAAACGTGAGAAACTGGCTCCTCGCTATATCGGTCTATTTCGCATCCGAAAGGTAGTTAATGATCAAACGGTTACACTTGATCTTCTTGTGGAATTGGCAGGTATTCACGATACATTTAATGTATGTTATTTGCGGAAATGTAAAGTGGATGATGAAATCCAGATTCTTCCTTTACATGATCTAAAAGTGGATTCGAGTAAGAAATTAGTAGAAGAACCCATTGAGTTGTTGGATCAGAAGTGACGAAACCACGCAAGAAACAGATTCTGATAGTGTTGGTTAAGTGGAAACACAACTTGGGTTCAGATTTAACATGGGAAACTGAGGCAGATATGAAGATTCGTTATCCTTGTTTGTTTGAATGTGAAGAGATTCCGATAACGGAATCCTTTTAAGGAGGAAAGATTTTGAACATCCTAGTTTTGGGCCTAGTAGTTAAGTAGACTTTGGTGAGTCAATACTTGATTATTATTTGATTATGAGTTTACTTAATTATTGATGACTTTAGTTAAGTATTGGTTTTATATATATATATATATACACATACTACTATATAAAGCATTTAACACTCTCTCTCCTCCTTAATTTTAAGACTTCTTAAAATTCAATCAAAACATCTTGGCCTTTCATTCTATTTAACTTAATCTCATCCACTCAATCTTTAACCAATCCAACCTCTCTCCTAATTTACTTTAACTTTTTATTCAATTAAAATATACTCTCACACAAACATAATTATACACCCATAACAACATAATTTCTAATATCTTATTAACTTCTCTATCCTTATTTCACAAATATGGTTTTTTTCCTTATTTTAATGTCTTTTAGATTTTTTTTAAAATTAATAAAATAGTTTATGCAAATAAAAGAAAAATTAAAAAAAAATGGGACATGTTGCTAAAGAAATTTTTTTGTGACATTGAATTTTACGAATAACATATCATTACATTTTTTAAAGCGGCATATTATAAAACAAACACTATTCGACTCCGTAGCATTGCGCGGGTACGATGCTAGTATGTATGTATGTATGTATGTATGTATATATATATATATATACGTATGCATGTATATGTGGGTGTTTGAGAATTAATAGAAGATAGCCACCTCATGCTTATGTATGGAAAGTTATGTGAATACGTGGGTTTGTTTGGATAAGCTCTAGACTCTCCTAAGTCGCCTCCTCAATTGTATAACTTGCTGGAGTGTGTTGTATGTGTGCTTTAAGAAGCAGAAAATTAAGAACAAGACTTGAAGTTGAATTTTGGAAGTTGATAATCCAAAGTTGAGGTTGGTATGCTTTTTATTATATGTTTTTAATCAAGATTCATGCCTAACATGCTATATTTGCTGCTAATTGTTGCTGGGTTTTTATCAAGAACATCATAGATGAATATGGAAGAAATTTATCAAGTGGGTTTTGTTGATGTTGATGATTTCGATAGATTAAATGTGTTCTTGATGGTTCTAAACATGTTATATGAAGTTTATATGGATTTAGAATTGTTAGAAATTAAATTCCAGAAATATATGAATGTTTGGAAATTTATGTGGAGCTGGAAGATGAAGAAAAGTTGCAGGTTTGATTATGGAAGAATCGAAAACGCGACGCGTCCAAGGATAGAACGTGACGTGTTCTGGGTTAACTTCGAATTCGAAGCCTTCTGCTTCGAAGGGGGCGCTCGAAGGAGGTCCGCTCGAGTCTCCTTGGCTCGAAGAGGGTCCGCTCGAAGCCTTCTTGGCTCAAAGTGGCCATTCGAAGTCTTCATGGTTCGAAGGGTTGTTCGAAGTCTGACGCGACACGTTCGGGTGTTGGACGCGACGCGTCACCGATAATTCAGGATTGAAGCTTTTGTTTGTTTATCAAACGTGATGCTTTTATGTGTTTACATTTTGGGTGTTTCTAACTTGTTGTGCATGGTTAGAATGGATATGAATATATGTGTTGATATAATTATGAATCGGATATTGATTTCGGTTTTATTGTGTTCTCAGGAACGAACAAGACTCGGTAACATTAGATCACTGAGTGGATATTGAGAACAAGAGGTGAGTGGATGTTTAACTCACAGATGGTATTAGTTGTTATAGGTTTTGGTTGCAACTGTTTATAGACTGATGCATGGATAGACTTTATGTCTGATGATTGATTAACTGGTTGTTTCTTAATTAATTGTTGCGTCAGTGATATATATACATGATTATTTGAGAGGTCAGCTCAGCAAGGCTATGGGCTAGGTTTGTTTGCTATCGGCTAATCAGTATTTAAATGCATTCGTTGCAACTTAAGGGTAATACTGTGTGAGAATAGCAAATGAACTATCGGTAAACCTTTGCTTTGCCGGCATTGGTTGTAGGTTCCTGCAGAACCTCTAGTCTTCTCGGGGCACGATTACTTGTTGTTTTGGTATCTTGCGGTTGTGTTTGATGCTATGTTGTAGTTTTACTTTCATTCACTTAGCTTTGTGTTCTTTATTTAGTATTTTGCATTTAAATTATATATTTTGACAAACAAATGACAAAATTAATAAAAGTAAACACACTCACCCGTCAAATCATTTTGACCCGTCACACGTCAACTTGTTTATGATTCGCCAAAACCCGCAAACAACTTGCGAACCCGTATATTTAAAGGGGTTACGCATGCCGTGTCGTGTTTTAACTTATACAAGTTCGTGTTACACACCTTGACACAAATAATTAGACGGATCGCGTACCGTCAACCCCGAACCCGCAACCCTCTAACCTAAAAACGAAACAATTGCCACATTACTTTAACACTATTGTTGGGTTTATGGGGCTCATCGTTCCCTCGAGCCGGGTAAATCCACGACTCTTAAACCCACCGCTCCTATAGCAATGTAGGAGCATCCCACATCGGTGAGGCAAAGGGGATTCTTCCTCCTTATAAGGGGGGAATCTTACTCTTACCAATTGACGCGTTTTAAAGCCGTGAGAGGCAACCTAAATCGGACAATATCGTTGGTCGGTTCCCTGGTTGTGATCCTAACAATTGGTATCAGAGCCAGGGACCGCACCGATGTGGGGGTGGGGGGAATGTTGGGTTTATGGGGCTCATCGTTCACTCGAGCCGGGTAAATCCGCGACTCTTAAACTCAACGCTCCTGTAGTAATGCAGGAGCATCTCACATCGGTGAGGCAAGGGGGATTCTTCCTCCTTATAAGGGGGGAATCTTACTCTTACCAATTGACGCGTTTTAAAGCCGTGAGGAGCAACCCAAAACGGACAATATCGTTTGTCGGTTCCCTGATTGCGATCCTAACAACTATTTCATTTCAAAAGTAAGATTTTGAAACATAGACCAGGTTGTATACTTGTATGTTAAAACAGACCGATATATACAAGATTTTGAAAACATAGACACCGCAAATTGTTTATGATTCGCTAACCCGCGAACAACTTGTGAACCTGTATATTTAAAGGGGTTACACGGATCATGTCGTGTTTTAACTTATACAAGTTCGTATTACACACCTTAACACGAATAATTATACGGGTCGTATTCGTGTCAAGACCTATCAACCCACGAACCCGCAACCCTTTTAACCTAAAAACGAAACAAATTGCCACTTAAGATTTTGAAAACATAGAGTAGGTTGTATACTTGTATGTTAAAACAAACCCATATATAAAAGTTGGCATGCATGTGCAAAACCATTAAATAAATAAATAAATAATAAAAAATACCTTTTAACAGTATTCGCCCATGGTTTTCTCAGATGCATGCATATGCTTATAAACCCTAGATCGAGTATAGTGGTTTTAGCCTTTTAGGGGATGTGTTTGGATTCCACTTGCAGAGATCGCAAGTTGCACCCCCAAATTCAATTCTCTGTTTTCAACCATCGTCGTCATCCGCCATATTCAATTCTATTCTATTCTATGGCAACTTGCAGTTTCCCTCCACAGATAAATACTTCAGCTTCGCAACACCTTTCATGGCGCAATCGATGCCTTCTGGAGATCCTGATCATCGGGAAACATTCCATAAATTCTTCGAATGCTGGATCTCTGAACAGAATTCATACCTTCAAGAGCTTGTCACCGCCGCGAACCGCCACAAAAACGGCGATACCGCTGCCGTACTGGTTCCGTTAATCGAACGAGTCGTACGACATTACGAGCACTACTACCACACAAAATCAAATTGGGAGAAAGAAGATGCGATTTCGATGTTTACTCCGACGTGGCGGACGAAGCTTGAGGATGCGTTTTTATGGATCGGCGGATGGCGGCCGACGTTAGCCATCCATTTGCTTTACTCCAAATCAGGAATTCAATTAGAGGCAAAAATCGGCGATATAATCCGCGGATTAACAACCGGAGATTTAGGCGATTTGGAACCGAATCAGATCAAACGAATCGACGAATTACATAAAAAAACAATCAACGACGAGCGAGTGTTAACAGAGAAATTAGCAAAGCAACAGGAATCGGTGGCGGATAGATCGATGGTGGAGCTATCGAACGCGTTGTCGGAAATGATAAGGAGCGGAAACAGTGACGACGGCGAGAGTGAGGAGAAAGTGGAATCGACGTTAGAATCAAAGAAGGATGGTATGGAGACGTTGTTACACATGGCGGACAATCTGAGATTGGAGACGTTGAAGGCAGTAATTGAGATATTAAAGCCGATACAGGCGGTGTATTTTCTGATCGCCGCGGCGGAGCTGCATCTCCGGTTACATGAATGGGGGAAGAAAAGGGAGGCCAACGGAACATGCTCATAATCGACGTCGTCGCTTTGGTACTACCTTTTTGTGGCTCTTTTTTTTCGTGAGTTATGTTAAAAAAAAAAAAAAAGGGGTCATTAATGTGAAAAGCTGTTTATGTGAATGCATAAAAAACCAATATACCAAAAAGATTGTAATCTAGCGCTATTTAGTGTTGATTGTTGAGTGACGGTGCATCTTCCTAAGTAGATTTAGATATAGGTTTAGTGGATTAAAACTGATGTCATACTCTCTTGTATTAGGATTTTATGTTTTTAAAAAAAAGTTATTTAGTAGTTGTTATTTATATATATGTGTGTTGTGTTTAATAAAGTCCATTTAAAAAACATAGTACTGAAATTTTAATATTTAATCACAGGTAATTCAATATACAATCACATGTGATTTGTAAAAGTATCACATATGAATTACGAAAATGTCACTCCGTCTAAGTTTTTAAAATTTAATCTGGACCATTGATGTCATTGATCCAAAGGCTAAAATTAGTCCCTTAGGACTATGAATTAATTATGGACTATATTGAACATTCTTCATATATATATATATATATATATAATATTTAGTTTATTTATGTATTTATAAATTTCTTAATATTTTTGAATTATTTTTAAAAGATTTACGAAATACTATAATTAAGATATACAAAAATTGATGTTCTTACACGACACTCTAAAAAAAATTATAAGATGATATATTACAATCCTAAAATAAGTGTGAATCGCTTTGCAATTATTTAAGTCTTCTAAACCTGAAAATTATCAAAATATAAAGAATAGAAAATTCATCCTAAAGTAAAAATATCAAATTGTTGTATAACCTATAGTAAGAGTTAAGTTCATTTGTAGACTGCACTCACGTTATCACAAAAGACAACCGTACCGTCGCTTTAGGGAGAGGACACCGCGATTGAAGAAGAAGATTGCGAAGCCAGACTTATTCAACAACAAAATTTGACAAACCGTGATTGGTGCATGTAAAGCCAGTTTTATATATTTAAAAGGAATTATCAAGAATACCGACTACAACACAAATAGACAAATATACATAATCGTATTATAGTATAGTATTGACAAGATGAGAATCAAAGAAGGATGGAGTGAAGACATTAAACATGGCGGATAATCTGAGATTGGAGACGATGAATGCAGTAATTGAGATATTAAAGCCGATACAGGCAGTGTGTTTTCTGGTCGCGGCGGCAGAGCTACATCTCCGGGTACATGAATGGGGGAAGAAAAGGAGGGTAACGGAACATGCAAATAATGGACGTTGTTAATGTGGTACTGCAGCTAGCCAAGGGGGAGACTCCCGTTTCAAGCCAAAAGACTCAAATTGTTGAATTGAAAATATCATAAATGCCCCTCTTAACTTGCAAAATATCTTATATACCTAAAGCACATGTTTTTTATGCATAAAGTACAATCGTATTAAAGCATACTTTTGATATATAGGATATTTTGCAATTTAAAATGGGACATATGAAATTGCTCCAAAGTTTAATTAGCTTGTAGTGCATGCCGCAGCAAAACACGAGTCACAAAAGTACAACATTTATGTGAGGGTAAATGATATTTGTTGCTATAACACCTAAGTTGAATGCTATCAAATTCACATACCCGTTTAAGGAATAGTAATTTTGTTATGTTAGTATTTGCTCGTTAAAGAGGTAGGAGTGTTAAAAAACCAAAAACCGAATTGACTTGTATGGTTCGAAACCGAGAAAACCGATACTTAAGCAACATGTGATCCGATAACCCCGAAAATAAAGGTACCCATTGAGTCACGTGTCAGGTTTGGTTTTCTAATTTTACTACCCGCTGGTACCCCGTATTGTATTTAGTTTATTAAAAAAATTATTTATTAATATTTTTATAATAAAAAAATTACTAATCTTAAGAAAATCTCTATCACATGCCATTTTTTTCATTCATGCCTACTAAAATTGATTCTTTTATCCGCATCGGCGATTGA
Organism: Dittrichia graveolens; assembly: GCA_038502395.1. Taxonomy (NCBI): domain Eukaryota; kingdom Viridiplantae; phylum Streptophyta; class Magnoliopsida; order Asterales; family Asteraceae; genus Dittrichia; species Dittrichia graveolens. The sequence goes on from JARJIL010000009.1 coordinate 62,023,519, forward strand.
CAACTCTAATAAGATGATGCTCCTAACTTATCGGCAAGTGTCGACCCTCTTCATACTCTTAATTTATTTTCAAGTATTTTTTAGTGTTAATTTTTTTAGTTTGTCTTAAAATAACTTTATTTTCTAGTTTCGTGTGTACATCAAAACACGTGAAAATGTGGGTAACCGTGAATCAAACAGCGAGTACTCGCTCCTTTTTGGTTTAGTTTGGCGTGGGTACCTACCCCGCACGGTTCGGTTTGGGGTAGTTAAACTGGATACCCGTCCCTTACACGCGGTTTTCAAATTTCTCACTACCCGTCCCGCCCCACCCTATAAACACCCCTATAGACTTATCTATTGCATAATGCTTCTCACCTAACTTTATAATCACAGGTAAGCTACCTACTGTGAAGATCTACCCAAGATGTATAGGAATATAGCAGCTTCTAACTTAGGTTTTGCTACAACATATATCCTTTGCCCTCTAAATAAACATTATAAATCACTTTGTAAATTATTCATTCTTTTAAACCAGAAAATTATCAAAAGATAAAAGAAGAAAATTTTCATCCTAAAGTAAAACTATCAAATTGCTATCACTCTTCTTTTGTTGTCGCTGAAAGTCGTGAAATTACTTGGCGCATTTTCTACCGCATAAATGCAATTTTCAATTGGGAAAAAAAGTCAAAAAGAAATGTTAATTACTTTTATCGAGGACAGTGTCCTCGCAGAAAGTGTTACTTGTCACTCTTTCCTTCCCAAGATCAAAAAGATACATGGTTTTGTCTTTTAGTGACTTTTAGCTAGGGTAAGTTGTTAAAAGTTTTTTCGTCCAAAAGTCTATTTTCTTATAGTGACTTGAGAAAGACTCCCAAAACCCAAAGCCTTTTGAATACATTAAACCTTGAATAGTTTTTTCACCAAAAGAAACATACTCATTGCCGGTATATATTGCAAACAACTTGTCTATGAAAACGCAAAGAAAAGTTTTATAGTTTACTCTAGAAATTAGTTCACTAAAGTATATTTAGATCATCATGTTTAGCTTTTATGTGTATCAAACTCTTAATTTGTTTCTATTGTATGTATTTTGGTTACATAAAATAGGAAAAAAAACGTATAAGTTTAGTACATACAATAGAAAGTTTAATACATACAATAGCAACATATTAAAATTTTGATACACACAATAGAAAATTTTTAAGTCTAATACATACAATAGCAAAACATGACAACTTAGATATATTTTGGTGAACTAAACTCTTTACTCTATCCTATTCTTTGTCATTTTTTACATTTAGGGGTAGGGCTACTGGGGAAATAGAGGGTGTCCAAGCCTATCCAATTAAACTAATTGTTTAATACTAACTGGCTAAGCGACCCATGTGTCAACAAGGGGATGATATAAGTCAGTTTTAATTTATATAGTTTTGAAGAGTACTAACACGTATAATAAAAACAATTAAAAAACATAGGTAGGAATATAAAATCTCGTAAGAAATGAGTAAACATTACAGAAGAGATGAATCTAATTAACATGTGTATAAATAAATAAATAATCAAACAAATTTTTTTACCTCTTATAGCACTACCAGATGCACGAATATTAGGTGTTTCAAAAACTAATTCTAAAGGACTTTGTAGATCAGTTAGATTATGAGATCCTTTTGAAAGAGATGATGGAGAATGCGAATTATCTATTTAAGGAAAATATAGATTTTATTTACACAATGTTATAATACAAACAAATTAACTTATCAAAAAATAAGATAAATAAACTATAAATAGAAAATAACTTGAGTTGACGTAGTTGATTTTTATATAATGTTGTAAAAATTGATCCCCATTCTATATAATACTGTAACATCCTCGATTGAACCTGGTTGTAATTAATAGATACGAGTATGAAAATTGAATAAGTTAATGAAATATGTAATTTAGTTGATTAAGTGAGTAAGTACAGTGTGTATATATATATACTAGTTGGTTAATCGAATGAATTAATAAAATTAAGAAAATAAAAGTAGTAATTTAAATAAGAACTGTGAGGTGTACTTGTGGATGTGCATAAAGAACCAAAGGCGGTTCAGCCTTGGATGAATATATATACATATATATGTTCAAAAGTTGAAGAACCCAGTCAAGAAAAAACACACACACACTCTCTCTAGTTCTTGAAAGAAGTTTGAAGAATTTAAAGTTGTTGAATCAAAAGAAGGTTAGTGTGTTTCTTGTGAATTATAAGTATGTTTGATGCTAGTTGTATGTTTAGTTATGGCTGGAAACTCATGAATGAAGTAAAGAACTCCATGGTTGAACACATGAAGCTCACTTAATTAGTGGGTTTTGTTTGTTTGATGGTTTTAATTGGAGTTAATGAGTTCATGATGTTTGTATGAGTGATATATGAAGTTTAAAAGTGTGTTGGAAATAATTCTAACAAGTTTAAGAATCTGGAAATAAGATGTTTTGAAATATAAGTTGGGTAAACTGGAAAATATAGGATTGCGGCGCGACCCTGTCGGATCCGACTTTTGTCATCCGACTCATTTATCATGCGACTTTCGTTCATTCAATCTTTTGGTCCCACTTTCGGATGATCCATCCAACTTTTAGCTCCGACTTTCGGATGAGTCATGCGACTTTCCGGTCCGACTTTTGCACGTCACGACGCGACGGTTGTGTTGGTCGCAACGCGACCGGGGTGCTTTCAGCAGGAACTTTGTTTTGGTATATATTCTTGTTGGATATGTAATGTTATATAACAAGTGGTTTATGTGAACCTGTTGCGATAACAGAGTCGGAACAGAATATCTGTTTATTATAAACTCCTCAGGTGAGTACCGGCTTTCATAAGACCTGCTTGCTAGTTGCCTAGCTTGATGAGTTAACACAATGTAGTATGTGAAATGTTGTTTTCATGTAATATGTCATACTTAATACCTGTTGATCATATGATGTATGCATGCCAGCGGAATCCAAATTGAAGCCGCCTAGTTAAACTTAATACTATGTATGTTCCGTCTTGTTAAAGTTGTTAATATGCATGCTATGAATCCTGATTGAATCAACTATGTTGAATTTGATGATATATAGGATACAGATTGGATCCGCCTTGTTGAGCGAACCCGATTATCTCCGGCAGTTTATTAATCCCAAATATCATTTTCCATGAGAGGATGTTTGGGATTGCTTCACATATGTGGAATCACTTCTTCAAAATCACGTTTGTAAGCAACAACAAACAACACACAGAAATCACAAGAGCTAAAAATTAAATTCAAAAAGCAGCCCTGATCAAACACCATGAGACTGAAACACTGCTTCCAACTCTCCATTCATGGATGGTGAACAAAAATGAAGAGACCACCCAATTCTATAACTTGAACCAATAACTCTTTAAGAAAGTTGTTTTATTTTTTGTTTATTTACCTTCATACTTGCCAAGCATTTATTCATATCACACGCCCTACAAAAGTTGGTGGTGGTGGTGGAGTTCAGAAGATGGTGGTGATTGAGGTGCAAAATCCGCAATTTAACTTTGAAAGGGTACATAACGTAAAAGGGTACATGAAACTAAACTACCGGCAGAAAAAAGACAACTCTCGAGTCAAAGGATCTGTATAACTAACTCTTCATAGTTCGTCTTTGCCTGATTCGGTTGTAGTTGTGGTTGGTTCCACGGTCTCATCGTCACGGTTCTTTTGAATGAACTCGATAATATCCTCCTTCGTCCTATTCCCTTCATATGGCACGATCTTACCACTTGAAGATTTAAAGTACAACGTCGGGTAACCTTGAACTTCAAACGTGTCACTTGGAATGTCGTTGTTTGATCCATCCTGATACACGCAACATAAAATTTTCAGTATTTACAAGGCATTACCAAACAATTTACTATCGATTCAAGAGTAAGTATTGTATACGACAATTATACGCGAGTCTAATTGGTTTGTTCACATTTTCATCTTGTTGAAATGATAGAGACGAGACGGTCATAATATATGAAGGGTTTATGATTGCATTTCGGAATTTTGACATTGTAGGCAATATGGGTGTCAATTTCACCCCATTCATATGAAAAGGGTCAATTCATTTAATCTTTGATAGACATTAGGCCAAACTAATGTAACAGAATAGATACTAACTATAAAGCTCAGCTTGACTACTTTAGATAGCTCAACAAGCCTTCACAATGCAATCTCGAGCTCGGCTAGAGGAAGATTCTAATTCTGCTCATAAAGTTCGAAGATTTATTTAAATTTTATTTTTAATAACCAAACTTTTATTTCAAAAGTATCTAAATTGTATATTAAATAACAAAACTAATTTCAAATGAGTATAGAAATTATAACAAAACTTGACCATGATAAAATCTGACAATATTCAGTAATAATATTCATATGTTCAATTTTCATGTAAAGCTCGATAAGAGCTCAAACCGAGCCCAAATAAGCTTGAGCACGGCTCATTATGTATTCCGAGCTAGTTTTTATGCTCGAACTAAACGCTCGACTCGTGGCTCGATAATAAGCCTGCCTTGTTTGCAGCCCTAAATAAAGGATTTGAATCAAATGGGTCCAAAGGCACCTAAAGTATATCCATATGCTTTCAACCTTCTAATTTGTTTTATTTCTAAAAAACCAGGTTACTATTCTATTAATAATATATCTTTTGTAACCCATATGGCCATATCTAATACATTTGACTATTCACACATTCAAAACTAAATGCACACGATATGTGGGTTGACCCAACCTGTTTTGACCGATAATAAAAGTTACTCATTTTGACATGTTACTCAACTCTAGCATTCGATGTAAGAAAACTTACGAATTTTGCGATCATGACATTAGCATCGTTTTCAAACGAGACAGCAACTTCATCCAAGATTGGAGCTAGTTTCTTGCAATGGCCGCACCATGGTGCATAGATCTCCAGCAGAACTGTGAAAACAACGGGCCCAAAGTATAAGCTTAGGAGAGTGGAAAGGCCTATAAGCCAGAGAGTCTTATTTCTCGAAAAATAATTAGCAGAGAATTCAAGTAAAATTGAGAAATCATGAAAATTTAAGTAAAGGAAAGTGATAGACAAAATCTTACTGTTCTTTTTGGAGTCCAAAACCATGTCTTTAAGGCTGTTAGCAACCACCACTTTCACAGGCTCATCGTTGGTTTCAGGAATAGGCTCTGACTTTATGAATGGCTTCACTTTTCCATCCTGTTGCAATAAAGTGAATATCAATTTTTAGTAAATGCTGGAAAAAAATATTTAACTTGATATTAGCCTGAGGTCTTTTGCGAAGTCTCTTTACCCACGGATAGAGATATGACTTAATCTTACTCCCCTATACCACGATTAGGCAGGATTGGGGACGGCTGTTGTTTGTGTAGTAAATGTGGGGGGAAATGAACTTGTTTAATTAAAATCCATGTCTTGAAATACAAGGGAAAAAGAGAGTTAAAAAGAAAAGAGGGAAATGGGCCACACGTCTCCCAAAGTGTCCTCAAATGCTTAAGATCGTACATTAATTATTTAAAGGGATTCATATAAATTGACACACAAGTTTTGGTGGTTCAACTCGTCCTAATCTGATGTGCACCAACCCACCAGACCTGCCCATTTTTCTACCTCTCGTTTTTTCATAAGAGAACACTTGAGAAAAAATGAATCAAAGGATGGACAAAGTAATACTTGGATGTAGTTAAAATCATAATAACATAATCAAGGAGATGTCAGCATTTACAATAGGGTTCAAACATACCACGTAGTCGTTTAACCAAGGAGCAAGTTGATCAACTTCAACATTTGAGTTAATAAACTTCAGACCGTTACTGTTTTGTACAATGAGAACAGGTGACTGCTCCTCTGTAAGGCCAAAATACTGCATATCCAGTTTGATAGTCAATTCAGGATGCAGGTAAAAGTCAAAAATAAAATTACGAAAGATGAGATTTGAGAAGGGTAGTTTACCTGCAAAGCAGCTTGGCTAGCTTTAACATCACCCAAAAGGAAATTTAATCCCTTTCCTTTGTATACACCAGCAACATCCGTATATTTTGACTTGAAAGTATCAACATGCTCATGACTGAAATCCAGAAACAGCATAGCCTACGCAGAAGAAATATAGAAACAGCATATCCTAAGATGTAAGTGGCTGACAAGTGACAACTGTCTGAGAATATCAATGAGCTTCATTTTTTTTTTCAAAAGAAGTAAGGAAATATACCTTTGCATTGGGACTTTCAAAGTATTTGATTAGAAATGGTTGGTTCGTTGGGCTTTGGTCAAAGAGTGTCACAAGAGGAATGCTAGAGTCTTCAATGAACTTCTCCAAAGTATCAACATCAAATTTCTGAAATTTATGAAGTGTTAATTAATTGATGACAATCCTTCTTTTATAATTTACAAAAAGAGTTAATCAAAAATAAGAACTAAACATAAAAAAAATCGCAAGTTCTTGATACAGTGGACGGCTGGCAGTACCTGGAAATCAACAAATAGTTCATCAAATGGCTTCAAAACCCTAACGGTTGGGGTGGTCACTTTTGATTCCCCGCGGGGAAGGAGTTCAGCATTTGTAGTGTGGACAAAGTCATATTCTGAACGCAGCTTATCAGCTAATTTGGTGAAATTTTCAAATTCTTCCCCGGAAAATGCGGGGAAAATTCCTACCTGGAATGATATACCAAACAATTAAGGACTTCTTATCAAAGCTAACAAGTCCAACAGTAGTCAGAAAAAGAGAGATTTGGAAAACTTACAACAAAGACTTTCTTGTCGTCTATAAGGCTGCCTGCATCTTCTGGAGTTTTTATTTCAAACGATGCAGGACCAACTTGTTTCTTTAAGTATTCCACTATACCATCAGCCTCCCGGGGTCCTTTGTAGTCTTGAACAACTTCTCCTCCATTTTTCAAGATCTTGATTGTAGGGAAACCTTGGATCTCATATTGTTCTGCAAGTCCTTTGTTTTCTTCAGCATTGGCGTCAACCTTTGCCAAAGCAACTGGAGGATCATGGCTTGACAACACAGATGCAGCCTTTTCATACTGCAAGTAACAAGTGAAAAGAAATTACTTTCAGCTATATTTCACTTCGAAAAAAAACTTATATTCTTAAGTTGATCATCTGGGAAACAAGATAGTTACCTCCGGAGCAAGATTCTTACAATGACCGCACCTGTCAGAAACAGCAGGATACAATTTACGAATGTTAGAAACAGATTTTGTTTCATCAATAAGTGGTAAACAAGGTGGTTTCTAAATGCATAAACATCAAGGAAGGCAATTTGAAACAATAAATACCACCTCGCCTGACTTAAACACACAGATAACCAAACAACGCGATTTAAGAAAAAAAAAGGGATTCAGAAACTGACTCTCTTCCAGATAATGTGGAAGCATTTCAAAAATTATGTTTCCTTTATTACCATCCTATAGCAACTATAATCTCACAGAGCATTAAATAAAGATATCTAATTACAAAGTGTGACAAAGTCTACATCAAACACTTATGAAAATTTACAGAAATGCTAAAAATAAATAGCACTAAGATGGTAAATATGTGAGCAAGGATTCACCATGGATCAGAAAGTAAGATAGGGGGAAAAATTATACGGTCAGAAAACAACTTTTAAGGGAAGTGTCTAAAATGCTCAACCAGCACATCTTTGAATAAATCAATTCACTACGCATTCTGTGTATTATTTTATAAGCCAGATCCGGAAGAGTCAAACAAAAAAACTGGTCTACAATTTATTAAAAATAAAATGGAATATATGGACATGATCTGATTTTGAATTTAAGCTTACACCAAACACGCACGTAGTCACCTCTCTGAATTAATTAAAAAAAAGGCACAGAAATTCACATTCAAAACAAGTCCCAAATCGTGAGAGCTTTAAACATATTTCTCTTAAATCGCAGATCTCATTGCATGAATAGCACAAACAAAAACTTGATCTGAATGCTTCTTCAATTTCTGCTTTATTCATTACCTTTTAATTTCCGCCTAGATATCATCCATAAACTTAGATCTGTATCTAAAAACTCGCATGCACGCACAGAGAAACAGAGCAAATTTCTCACAGATTTACAAATAATCAAGTAAATACACCGATCTACGTAATGCAATGTCTTAATTTTCAACTTTACGATAGTTAGCAATAGTCAAACAATTTTCCACAAACTTCAACCCAATGGCAGACAACAGTTAGTTTGTTAATTTATACTCTAATTAAATCAAATCCAAACAAACAAACAAAAGTTGAACGATAATCAAGAAGATAGATTTATACCAAGGAGCGTAGAACTCGACGACGATGAATTTGTGTTTCGACACAACTTCAGTGAAATTTGAGTGATCCAAAGTCAACACATATTCTTTCTCAGCCTCAGTGGCGGAAGAAATTGATAAACAGGAGGATAAGATCGCAAAAACACATAAGAAGAATACAGCATAAACCCTAGAAGACGCCATAGCTAGTAAGCTCTCTCTTGCTGTAATTTCTCTCTCTAAAAAGTCACAAGCGTTATCGCTAGTTTTATCATGTGAGAAAGAAGACCAAGACAAAGGAGCGTCTTCGGCGTGAATAAATAGGTACTTGGTAAGAAAGAACGATACGACGTCGTATTTGTGGAACATGGGAGATCTTTAGTTTTGGCATGTGACGTGAGATTCTCTAGAAATTGTTCAAAACTTAGAATAATAAGTTAGGCAATTAGTTGACATAGTATTTAGTTGATTTTATACTAATTTATTATTTTAATATTTTTTATTAAAAAGATATATGAGTGTAACAGTATCTAATTTAGATGTTGATAACAATATATATATATCATTTTTCCTTTATTATAACTAGTGGGATACATGCGTATGCAACGACGATCATAATCGATACCATTAAATGTGTGTAACAAATATAAAATTAATTTTAATTTATTTTTATAAGAATGTGCATACCAAATAGAAAATTAGTTTCAATTTTTAGAATATATTAATTTATTTTGAAATGTTAATAAGTGGATGGAAGTAATTAATCAAGATAAGATGGATGGTTAGCATTAAGTATTGATTGAAAATTAAGAACTCTTAAATTGATAATGAGAGAGAATGTTATATGTTTTATAAAGTAGTATAGATAGTTAATCTTTACATGACATATTTTACTTGAAGCTTGATTAACGAAAACAATGTTGTGATTGTTTTATAGAAGATTTATAGAATCTGTAACATTTTGAGGATAGCAAAGAGTGCGAGAAGTAGCCACTTAGAAAGATAAAAGTAATAAGAGGGTGTAGATTGAAACGTAATTTTCTAGAGGATGTAAATATGATATTTTAAAGGAAATGGGGTTTTAATTTTTTATTGTTGACATAATCAACAATCACATAAGAGAACCCTCTTTATTGTCTCTCCCGGGCGTGATACGGGTTTTCTCTTACTTCATTGTCTCGGTGAAGTGTAGTTTTGAGGTTTTAATTTGATTTTGATCTTGTGTACAAATCCCTAGATATCGGTCTCAGTCGTATGTGTCGACTATTGAGATGATTTAGTCTATTGTCACTAACTTACTAATCTATTGAATGATTCTTGATTTGTATATAGTATTTGTATGTTTGATATGAGTGAAGTTTTTTACATGATATCACTACGTGGAAACTTATTTTCTTGCATTTTGAATACCGATCTTGGTTATGTCTTTTCTTTAGAGTTTCTAAAATCGATCTATTAAAGGATTGTAGAATGAGCTTGTGATACACAATAAGAAATTGAATATTTTAAAAGCTTCTAAAGAAATTGAAGATTTGGGTATAAATCTTTCCTATTTGTTTTCGGCTAAAATTGAAATTGAAGATTTGGGTATAAAAGCTTCTAATATGCTTTTAAAGGATGTCTTTCTAAGATTGTTCGTATTGAAAAAATCTTAAGTTGACTTACCAAAAAAGTTTAAAATCTTTATGCAAATTTCGAAACTTAGGAAGATTTGCAAAATGGATGTTGGATATTTACCATAAATAAAAGATGTTTTTTAGTTTTGATGTTGTGGCATTTCAATGCAAAATCATGTTTAGTCTTTTTCACAATAGGAAATCATTGTTTCATTATAGATTGTCTTATATTGTATACAAGACAAATTATTAAAAGTTAAGAAGTATTTTCTATAAAATATTTGTATGTATTTATAAAAGTTTGGATAAATATTATTTTATAAAAAGAATTTGTGAGCTCATTTTATCCGTGTCGAATTTTGTTGTAACATCGGGGTTGCATTTTGTCTTCATCTGAAATTCTTTTGGTTGAGTTCAACATTCAGTTGATCTGACGAACAAACCTACGGTCAACCGTCAATCGACAGTGGATGACCTGATGTATATTTCTTGTTTATTTTTATCTTTTCTTGTTGGTCCGAGGTCTTTACTATATTTGTTCTTTTATTTGATCATTTATTTAACTTTTGTTGATATCTTAAGAATATGGCACATAAATATATGAATAATTTTGATAAACAATAATATCATATTTTCATATTTTATCATCATTAAAACATGGAGTGCATTTCTCAATGTATGACCATATATGTACTAACACATTTCTAAAAGATGGGGATATTTGGAAGCCGAATTCGGAGTCAAGTAGACCGATTAAAGGTAGAGCTGAAAGTTTGAAATTTTATAGGGTTTAATTTCCACTCATACCCTATTCCATCAAAAAAAAAAAGGACACATGGTATTGGACTTTAACTTCAAATGGAGAATTTCAATGCACAAAATGTTCAAATTCATTCTTTTTTTTAAATAATGTTTACTTAATGACTAATTATTTCTAGAAATGCTAAACAAGAAAATATAAGTTTCAGAAACTTACCAACCTATTTAGGCTCATACACATAATTGAAATAATAGTCTCTTAGGAGGTGTTTGGTTCGTGATATTTTCTGAAAATCTTTGGGATTGAGATTTCAAATCCTAAGAAATCTTGTGTTTGGTTTGTAAAAATGGGATGAGATTTCAAATCCTAGGAATCCTTGAAATCCCACAAATGAGAGATTTCTAAATCCCCCCACCCCCCATGGCACAGATGAGGGATTTCTAAATTATGTGTTTCGTTCGTCGTCCGCCGTTATTCGTCATCCGCCGTCGTTCGTTCGTCGTCCGCCGTCATTCGTCATCCGCCGTCGTTCGTTCGTCGTCCGCCGTCATTCGTCATCCGCCGTCGTTCGTTCGTCGTCCGCCGTCATTCGTCATCCGCCGTCGTTTCGTCCTCCGCCGTCGTTCGTTCGTTGTCTCCGTCGTTCGTTCGTTGTCGCCGTCGTTGGTCATCCGCCGTCGTTCCCCGTCGTCCGCCGTTGTTCGTTCGTTGTCGCCGACGTTGGTCATCCGCCGTCGTTCGTTCGTTGTCGCCGTCGTTCATCTCCGCCGTCATTCGTCATCCACCGTCGTTCGTCATCCGCCGTCGTTCGTCCGTTGTCTCCGTCGTTGGTTGTCCTCCGTCGTCCACCGTCGTTCGTCGTCATCCGCCGTCATTCGTTCGTCGTCCGCCGTCATTCGTTCATCGTCCGCCATCGTTCGTCTTCTGCCATCGCCGTCGTTCACCGTCGTTCATCGTCCGCCGCCGTCTTTGGCTGTTGATGAAGTTTAGTGGTGGTGGAAATCCCACCTAAGAAATATGAACCAAACACAAGATGGGATTTTAAATCCCACTAAATGCAAATCCCACCAAATACCAATCACATTTAAAATCTCAATCCCTTCAAAAACAATACTTGAACCAAACACCCCCTTAGAGTTGTAACCCAACCTATCCATTTTACCAACTTTGTATGTTCTACATTAATCATTTGATAGAAGTAGTATATATAGGGATGACAATATTCATCCGATCTGATGATCATCCACTCGATTTGATCCATCAATAGTGGATGTAGACGGAGTTAAATGGATGAATATTGGATGTGGAGCGAATATGGATGACGATTATCCATCCATGGATGAATCCGTCAACCCAAAATTAAATTTTATACAATTAAGTTTATAAATCTATATATTTAGTATATTTTTAACATTTATATACAAATATAATATCGAAGATATATATATATATATACATATATATATATAATGTTTCGTACGAGAACTGCGAGAACCAATCTTGGTCATTCAAGTGGTAAGTGGAATTCATGAATGAAGAGCGTGAGAGGATTGAGTGTGGCAAGATGTAGTTAAGGAATTTATGGGTGGACAATCCAATTAAAGAAGAGGGAATTGGACGGCTAAGATTGGTTCTCGCAGTTCTCATACGAAAACAGTTATCGTTTGAACTTTTCCCTATATATATGTATGTATGTATATTCAAAATTATAATATTATATAATTACAAAGTATGTTTTTCGCTTTGATTGTAGTTCTATTAAATTATATTTTGATTTGTATTATTTTTTAATAAAGAAACTATGTATTTATGTCAACAGGCAAAAAGTTCAAACGATAACTGTTTTTCGTACGAGAACCAATCTTAGCCGTCCAATTCCCCCATCTTCAATTGGATTGCCCACCCATGAATTCCTTACATGTACCCTGCCACACTCAATCTCCCCACGCTCTTCATCTATGAACTCCATTATCCAAAATGAATGGCCAAGATTGGTTCTCGCAGTTCTCGTACGAAAAACAATTCTCGTTTGAACCCTCCCCTATGTCAACAAAAATCATAATTGATATGTAAATCTATGATATTTTCTTTGAGAAAACGAGTTATTTCGACATCCAATGAATATTCATGTACCCGTTTAATCCGATGGATATGGATATGAACACATAAAATAATTTTAAGTGGATATAGATGATGAAATACTAAATGGATATGGATGTGGATATGACAAATCCTATCCAAATCCGATCAATTGACATCCCTAAGTACATATACATAACACTATAAACTAAAGTTAATATTGAAAAATTTTGCAAACTTTAATCAATTTATCTGTTTAACCATTAAATATTTATACAATGGTTTAATCACTTAATTACCTGATCTTATTCAAAAATAGGAAAAAATAATGAAAAATGACGGGCTGAGCCAATAAATGCTAGCTTGTTCCTCAATTTATGTCATTTTAATACGCAACTGAATTATTTTCCATATATAACAATTAGTTATTGTTTGGACCATTATACTCTTGAATATGTGGATGAGAATAAAAGATAGTGGGATTTTGGGCATAAAAGTCACAATTGTTATATGTGACAAGAACTTGTTATGTACAAATAATCTCTCTTTTATATTGGAAAAAACCAGAAAATTTTTACCAATTTATCGGTTTAATCTTTAAACTTTTTTCGCCATGATTTTAACCACTAAACTAATTTTGTCATATTCAAAAAGGCGTAAATGAAAGACTATACTTTATCCACAAATTTTAGAGGCTATAAATGATGATGAAATTCGATTATTCTTTTTGAAGACGAAAGATTAACATGTTCTACATGTTATTAATTATGCAAAAAGAAAATCAAGAAAATTGTAACAACTCGTCATGTTCAAAACGAAACTAGAAATAGAGCGATTATACTTGATGAAACTGGTGATTCTTTTTCAAATAAAAGATGTAGCAAAACGGCCAAGAAATGAGTGAGAAATCAAGAAAAACATAACCACTAGTCTTGTTCAAAACCGAAAGTTAACATACAAAATCGAGAGGTTATACAAGCAACTTCGAGACTGATGTTCAAATTTATTATCCACCGTTACTAAGTGAGAAGTGTCGTCTCAACTTACCTAAGGTGTGTTTGGTTGGACTGAACAAAAAGACAAAGTAATTGAATGGACGAGGTAACGAAATGAGTGGTGGAATGAAATAATCCATTACATTCCTTTATCATGTTTGATTTGTGTGAAGAATGAAATTTCATCACAAAACATGTTTAAAAAGATAATTTTTTTTATTAATATATTATAGTTTGACAATAGTTTTTTTGTATCAACATTTGATATCTTATAGATACTTCTAGATATATATTTTACTTGCGGTTAGTTCATAATTTAATAAAAACTATAATGATTTATTTGATAACATATAAAAATTTAGCATAAAGAAAATTAAGAGAAATATCTTTATAGAAAATAATGAAAAAAATATTTTTTTAAAATTATAATTATTTTAGTAAAATTAAAAAAAATATATATATATATATATAAATTTCATTCCATTCCTAGAAGGAAAGAGTTAAAAACATATCTCCATGGAATGAAAATAAGGGAGACATTCCTTATGGAATAGTCCATTCAGTTTCTAAATACGTAACAAACACATTTTTTTCATTCTGTCAGAATAATCTATTTTATAAAAATGAAACAGGAATAAAATATTTAACAATGAATTTTATGAACGAATGATCATACGATCAACCACTCAACAAAGATAAAATCACAAAGAAGAACTATAAACTGTAAAATAAAACCAAGTGAGTGCTTAAGAATGATGAATTAGACAATACTAACAATATACATGTAAAGTATTTTCATAGGTTGGAAACTATTGCATAACCAGAATAGTTGGTTCGAGTATTAGTTAGATTTTCAGGTGTTAACAAAACATGTTGTTAGGATCAAGGCGCTCACCACTATGCCAAAAGAAATTCCTGGTGGTCAGGACGCTACCTCTTTCTTATATATTAAGTAGCCTAGCCGCATATGGATTTTATTTTTACAGGATAGCTTTAACGGTTACGTTGACAATCCTATATCTAACATTCTCACCCCAACATATGCCGAAAATGCTTTTAGCCCATACCTAGCAATTTACGCACATGGCAGAAGTCGAATACATGACTTGATTTGATATCAATTGTTAGACCCGTGGTATCAAGTATCAATCAAACAACGATGCAATCAACACACAATAATGAAGATCTTGGAAGTATAAAGAATACGTACGTGAGAACCAATATATGGCCAAGAAACACAGTATATGATCAAAGTGAAAGCTTCAATTAAATTAGGGCTAAAAGCAAAATACTTATACTCTTAGGTATTTACATAAAAGACCCTAAGATTGCGTTTGTTATGGTGGAATGGGGAAGAGAAAGGAAATCATCATTTCATTTCTTTGTCGAAAGATGTTTGTTAGCTATGTAGGAATGAAACGAGTCATTATGTACGGAATGTGATTCAATCTATATTAAGGATTCTCATTCCTTGGAGGATGATGTTTTTTCCTCATTCCTTCGGGGAATGGAATGAATTGCTACAATTTAATTTTTTTCCTTAAATTTTTTTATTAAAATTCATTTTATTCCATTCATACGTCTATTTCTCTCTATCAAACGTCATATAGTAATGATTCATTTCATTCCAACAAAGCAACCAAACATGTCGATGAATGGTAATGACTTATTCCATTACCTTCTCCATTTCATTCTTTTGTCTATTTTATTCCTTTGTCATTCATTTTTGTTAAACCAAACAGATCCTAATCTTTTATTAATATCATATTAACACTAAACTTTACTAGAATGAAATGAATACAACCAAAGGATCTAACGCATGTGTTTAAGATGAGTTCACTAATAACCTAAGCCGTATCCAAAGTGTTCGTTTTGACACTTACCAAACCCTTTTAAACTTCTTATTTTATATATTCTAAGTTAGACTTCACTGGAATTTAATTCAAAGATTAAGATTGATTCTTGTAGTTATACAAAAAAAAATTAGGTTATCAATTGAATTTTCCTGTGTATTACCATCGTCTATCAATACCAAACTATTCTTTCAAAACCAAAAATTAATAATTTTTTTGTCTAATAAATTTCTCACCAAACTATTCTTTCAAACCAAAAATTAATAATTTTTTTTGTCTAATAAATTTCTCGAGGAGAGTTCATTTGAGAACCATTATTATTGTGAAAACCGCGGGAACCAATCTAGTAAGTGGAATTCATAGATGAAGAGCGTGGAGGGATTGAGTGTGACAAGGTGAATGTAAGGAATTCATGGATGGACAATCCAATTGAAGGGGGAGAATTGGACGGCTAAGATTGATTCTCGCAATAAAAACGGTTCTTAAATAAACTTTTCGCTACATTTCTCTTTATAGAACTTTACCATCATCATCCAAAACCAAAAATTAATAAACATGGTAAGAAGACTAAATATTAATAAATTTCCTTACTATGATCATTCAAAACCAAAAGTTGCCAACCAGAAACCATCTTGGGCTCTTATAAACCTTACCATAATACCATTATCTGACAAAACCAAAAGTTAAGAAATTTCCTCTTTCAAAAGTCAAAACCACATTTCTCTCTCAAACATCATTTGCTAACAAGACAATTGTCAAACTTACCATCATCGTTCTGTGTTATTGAAAACTATAATTCAATGAAAACGATCGCTTACCGGTGGCAACTGCAGGTAGAGAGAGAGAGAGAGTTTTATGAACCAATATGGGTAGGGATGGTAAAACAACCTGAATCAGACGGGAAAAACCGAACCCGACTAGTTTCGGTGTAGGGTTGGGGGTGACATTTTCCGGTTAGGGTCGGGTTCAGGGATTTTTTGGGCCCGGGGCACACTATCCTCGCCCCGCCAGCCCCGATATATTTTTTTTATATATTTATATGGGGAAAGGGAGTGTGTGGCTGTCATGTATGTAATACTCGGTGTGGAACCTCAAGAAACTATGTCATTTTGGTTATAAAAAAAACACGCTCTAGTCTTGGGAGATTGACTCTTTCATTCTTAGTGACTTCTTGTTCATCCCTGATTCCCTTCCTCTTTGGCTGAGAAAAGCAAGGATCTTGTATTACTCTTTGTACCTTACATGATGAACATATAGATTTTGATTGATTTAGGCAAAAAGAGAAAAAAAAACTAACAATTAATACTCTCAAGTTTCATCACTCGATTCGATTTTGGCTAGGGATTCATTGTATAAAGTTGAACTTGTAAAAATGCTCGTGTAATAGTTCAAGTGCTTTGTAATGTGAGGTGCTTTGTTTCATATGTTCTGTAAAACTATTTACTAGATGTTTTGCTAGTCCATTGATCCATTCGACCAATATAACTTTAACTCATGACATTTTGAACCCGTTCGACCAATTTAATTTTAATTCACTACATTCTCAACATATTTTTAAAAATGTACTCTAACTCGCTATATTGTTAACTTGTTTGACCCTTTTAACTTTATATCATTATTTTTAAACATGTTTAACTCATTTACAGATAACCAGAAACTGACACACAACGTTAACAAAACAAAGCATCAAAATTCATTAAGACATTTTATTGAACACCTGGTGTGCATGAATGTTCATTTCATCTAACACAACAAATTTGAATATCTATTTCACCCGAATTCATCTTAAATGAATGTGCAAAAACTAGTCAAATATACACATTAAGTAGTCAATTAAAAAGTTTCTGTGAAGATACAAACACCCAAAAATCGCCTTCTTTGTCCTCTGGCCTTCACAACGCCGTTCGAGTCCCGGCCGTTCGAGTCGGTCGTCGAGGTCCCTGATCATGTCGGCCGTTCGAGTCGGTAGAGCTCCCTTTGTGTTGTCGGCCATCGTCCCTGATCGTTCAAGTCGCATACCTCCGCCTTCGTCGTTGATGTCGCCATCATCGGAGTCGTCGTCGCCGTCGTCGAGTCTCCGTCACCGTAGTTGGAGACGTTGTCACCGTCTTTGGAGTCGCCGCCTTCTTCCGTCGATTCCCGTCTATCGAGAGTCGCCGTCTTCCTCCGCCTTCATCGCCGACTGAGCTGCCGCCGTCGCCGGTAAGCTCTCTCTCTCTCTCTATATATATATATATATACACACACATATCCCCATCAGAACCTTGTAGGATGCTGAAAATCAGCAACAATCAAAATCAGAAACAATTTGTTGATAAATTTGTGGGTAGCTCATAGCAATTAACATTGATTGTAACTGATTTGTGGGTTACTCGTAGCAATTAACCAAGCTTAACCATTTACAAATGATTTGTAAACTGACTGTGCAACTGATTAAATCGTAGCAATTAAACAACTGATTTGTAACAAATCGATGTTAATTACAGATTTGTAAATCAGTTGCAATCGATGTTTCTGATTTGTGAACAACTGATTCGTTGCAATTAACATTATAGAAAAACAAGAAGGGTAAACATGTCATTTTACAATACTGAAATCAAATTTATCTACATTGTCTACGAACCAAACAGAATTTGGGATTGGATTCCAATTCTATTTCCTACCAACCAAACAGATTACATATTCAAATTTCAATTCCTGATAGATTCCAATTCCTTCAGAGATTCCAATTCCTTCATAAACTTTCTGCGAACCAAACGCCACCTTAATGCTAGATTAAAACAACCCGAAGACGGAAACAAGAATTACAGAAGAATCAAAATAGCAAAGCAGGGCTGCTGCAATTGGCAACTCCATGAAAGACAAAGAAACAACTAAATTGAGAGAAGAAAGATAACCACCTTCGGCAAAAGATAGTAATGTGAAGATCCTTGCTTTTCTCAGTCGAAGAGGAAGAGGTAACAAGAAATCAGGAAGAGTCAATCTTCAAGATTGGAGCGTGTTTTTTTATAATCAAAACGACGTAGTTTAATGAGGTTCAACACCTAATATTACATACACGACAGCCACACACTCCCTTTCCCCTATTTATATACATATATGTTTAATATATTTATGTATATAATAATGTGTATAAATATATATGTTTTATATATTTGGTCTTTGGAGAGTACAAAAGTTCTTCAATAACATGTAGACATGTAGTTCACTATTTTTGATTTGATAATGGTGTTTCATTTGAACAATCAAACAAGAAGTTTATTATGTTTCGAAGATTTTTTGACTGTTTGTTTCAAATAGTAGTCGTCATTTTTTGTTGTTTCTTGTCTTTTTAGTTGGGTCCGGTTCGGATTTATCACTAGGTTTCGGGTTTGACAGACGCCCCAACCGATTACCCCGAAACAATCCCCGCCGTGGACCGGTTTTCATTTCGGGTTCGGGGACGGGGCTACCCGAACCCGCCCTGTTGCCATTCCTAAATATGGGACCTTTCGTTCATGATGATCAATGACAGAGAAATAGATTATAGCCTTGATCAATTTAAACCAGATTGGCCCAAATTATAAACTGAATAGATAATCGGGTTGGTTTCAAGTTTGAAATATAGAGAAGCCAATATGATTTAATGTTTTGAGCTGGATAGAACCAAAATCTACTTTTAAAAAGAATACTGATTGTGGAACTAAACCAAAGATGGCCCATTTTGGTCTAGTTTCAGGTCTGTTCTTTGATCTTAACAATGCAGACCAAATTGAGCACACCTATGTGTGTTAAACATATAAATTAACAAACTAGATGTTAACAATATATCTCTTAGCACTCCTGATTTTGTTGGTTTGTATATATTGAACATTTTCAACTTTTAAATTTGCTTACTTGCATTCACTTGACCAGTTGACCAAATGCAATTCGAAGAGGGACCACCTTTGCTTGATCCAAACAACAATCATTGTGTTTGATGCATTCATGAAATCAAGTTTTAGAGATGTAAACTTCTACTTCATTATCCTGCCTTAGCTCATAAGCTGCACATGTCACGGGTCATTGAACTTGTACCGAGCACAATTCATAGCTCATGTGTTAACTTTCTTTTTCTTTAAAGAAAAAGGTAAAGAAAATGATAATCACCTGAGTATTTCATTAGTCAAGTGTGACCGATATGGGTGATGGGAGCGTGGAATATTTGTTCTGAACCGGACGATTGTTGCGAATGAATGTGATGATGTCCTCCTTTGTCTCATCACCATCATACGTTAATAATATACCATTTGCAGATTTAAAGTAGAGTGTGTAGCAATTTATAATATCAAATGTGTCATTGGGAATGTCATTTGTCGTTCCATCCTGAATCAAAGTTGGAACAGGTTTTAGAATATGACCGAAGTTTGACAGCAAAAAAGCAAGTGTAATGAATTTGACCCCCCAAGGGCTAAACACGATATATCTAGATCTAGTGACGGATGCATACAGAGTAAGAACTAAGAACTCGTAAACCTTTGTGTTTATATTTCTTTGCTTAGCTATACATATTTATCTGCATCATATGCAAAGAAAGAACCGAGGAAGGATGATAGAGTACACGTTTAATCTAACTAGACATGGGTCTTATGCAAAAACGAATACATACAATCGATAGAAGGTAAATAAAACCCATCCAGAGCAAAGAGTGATCAAAATGTTGTGTGTAGCAGCATTGGGGATCTACGTATAAGATCCCGGGGGGTGGTGAACCCGTTAAATTTATGAAAAACCACAACTTTATATGTAATAAATATGAAAGATGTTGGAAAGCCAAGTTATACGAGGAGTTGACATAGTGAACCTGGTAAACATATCATTTGGATCCTCCACTTTGTAGTGATGAAAACAAGATGTTTATCAGATTATTTTGGTTTAAGAAGATTATAAGCTTTACGAAAAAACATGCATGTATGTGAGGTATTACAAAGGCAGGAAACATAAAATAGAGAAAAGATTTATAAATATGGGGAAATCTGAACTAAAGTTCATTTTAGAATATCAGTAATGTCTACTAGAAACATGTAATTATGGATTGAAACCAAAGTGTCCAATTTGAACTCAGGTTTTGTGTATGTAATTGACAAACATAGCCAAATTGAAAGAACTAGAAATTTACCAAATGTGCAACCATGACATCATCATCATTTTCAAATAAAATAGCAAGCTCGGGTATAAATGGAGCAAAATTTCGGAACCTTCTACACATTGGTACATCGATGTCTAGCAATACTGCATTAAGAAAAATTAAGAGACGGAAAAACAACATAACTGAAAGAGAGAAATTTTTGTGTTAAGGTGGCATTTGGTTTGTAAAGGAGATTGGGATTGGGTATAGTTTTGGAACAGAAGTAGGAAGGAAAAAATATATGATTGTTTAAAAAATTGTTGGTTTATAGGTTGGTATACAAATTAGAAATAGAATTAATTATTATTTGAATCTAAACCGGGAGATAGAAAGGGAGAGGAGATCAGAGTGGCCCACCAATTCCTCTAAGCCAATCAAAATAGGTGGGTTTTTAAAATAATAAACTTTTTGGTTTCCGTTCCTAATCTTTAAAATTTTTCTCTACAAACCAAACAAATAATATAACTTTCATTCAAACCCTTACGAAACACACCTAAAAAGAAAATCAAACCTCATGAATCACAAGCCTTGTGATATGCAATTTTTACGTTAAATGAACGACTAGTGTACATGTTTTTACACCAGTTTTTGCTCATAAAACGAAGACTTTGGTCATAAAGGAATAACCAGTCATGCATAACTTATTGATAATCCTTAACTAGACGTAAAACACAAACCGTTTTTTTTCGAGTTCAAAACCATGTCTTGAAGGCTATCAGCTACCACCACCTTTAAAGGCTTGTTGTTAGTTTCAGGGATTGGTTGTGACTTGAAAAATGGCTTTAGATTTCCATCCTATAAACATATAACAAAGAACCATAAATACTTTTATATAAGAAGCATATATCAAGAAGGTCAAAGGAAACAATTTTCAACTTTGGGACAAGTAGTGACTGTTCTTACGAAGTCCTCAATACTGTAATTAAGATCGTTTGTAGGAAAACAACTCCCGTATCAATCTTGAAATTGGAAATTTTCATGACTGACCCCAAAAGTTTGTAGATGTCGAACAGAAACCACAAAATGTCTTTTTGGCAGAATTCTGAAGGAAATATTACCAAGAGATATTGTAATTCTCTCCATTCCATGAAATTTTCAAAAAATATCCATAATGTGATATCCATGAAAAGTGCAACATTACCATTGAACAATTTTCAATGTTAAAATTACATATCTAGCCATTGTTTCGTACTATTCTGTTATTTGTCATCAAATAGATGTTAGAATTTAAGCCAAATTAATGTTGCTAATTATGTTGTTTGTTTGAACAAATATGATTGAAAGTTGTCTGTAAAAAAAGTTGCTTTAAAATATTGTGACAGTTAGGAAAGTTAGTTAGTAGTTAGAAGTTTTAAGGGGTGTGTTGGTTCCGGGCAGTTGACCATCGAACAGATGTCATGAAGGGTTGTGACTTTTAGTTGTCTACAAATAAGTGTATGTATGGGTCAAAATCTGTGTATAATACACCAAATTTCAGTGAAAATTTATCAATTTTTTGCCTTCTTCTCTGATTTCCAACACTATAGAGCATCACTGGTTTGACTAAAGTCAACTGCTTCTATAAGCTTATATTTCTAGTCATTGCAATATTCGTAAGGCGTGTGGAATTATGGAGTAATGCATTGTGTGTTTCCAAGATATTACCTTATATTCATTCAACCAAGGAGCAATATCATCGGGCTTTACATTTGGTTTCATGTAGATTGGACCAGCATTGCTTTGTATGATTATGAGAGGTACTTGATCAAATCTCAGGCCATAATACTGTTCAATAAATGAAAATACGCGATTAGTGTTTCAACTTAATCATACAAGCTTTGTTGGAAAGAACCATATTTCACATAAAAAACACTAAGCTTTGTAAGAATGAGAAAGAGAATCATCACACTTGGCACTTTTTGTCCAAAATCACTTACAATTATCAACATTAATATTCTCTATGCATTTTTGCTAAAATGTAGTTCTTTTAGCACCAAAATAAACCCCAAGAATGCTGGTTTGAAAATTTGATCACTGAAATTAAGCAAATGTAATGAGAACATTAATGGTCAGTTAATGTCTGCGAAGAAAACTAACCTTGAGGACATCTCCGTCGGTCTTTGCATTGGCCAATAGGAATCTTACTCCTTTGCATTTATATAAAGCAGCAACATATGATATTTACACTTGAAGATATTGAAGTGCTCATCATCAAATCGAATAGTGAATTTCTGCAACACCTGGGAGTCAACAAAGAGTTCATCATATGGTTTTAGTAACCTAAGTGTTGGTGTTGTTACAAATGATTCACCCTGAGGAAGGAGGTTGGCATCTGTAGTGTGAAAAAGATCACAATCCCAAGACTCCCATAGTAATTTGTTAGCTAAAATAGTGAAGTTCACAAATTCGTCCGCAGAAAATGTAGGAAATATTCCAACCTACGCAAATCATCAAATATCAAATTCATTCTCCACAATCAACTACCTAATACAAATTTGATATGAAAGAGATTGAAAGTAGTTACAATTGAGATTTTTTCTTCATAAATAAAGTTCAGGGCATCTTTAGTAGTTTTTAGTTCGATTGATGGAGGGCCAATGAGTCGTTTTAGGCTTCTCACAATACCATCAACCTCTCTAGTACCTGCATAATCATGGATATATGTTCCCCCGTTTTGTAAGATCATGATAGTGGGGTAACCGGTTGTCTCAAATCGATCCGCAAGTTCTTTGTTCTCTTTTGCACTACCGTCAATTTTTGCCAAAACAATTGGAGGCACATGTGTACTCAGCATAGATGTAGCCTTTTCATACTACGAAAAAGATAATAATAATAATAATAATCATCATCATAATAATAAATAATAATAATAATAAATAATAATAATAATAATAATAATAATAAGAATAAGAATAAGAATAAGAATAAGAATAAGAAGAAGAAGAAGAAGAAGAAGAAGAAGAAGAAGAAGAAGAAGAAGAAGGAGAAGGAGAAGAAGAAGAAGAAGAAGGAGAAGAAGAAGGAGAAGGAGAAGAAGAAGAAGAGGAAGAGGAAGAAGAAGAGGAAGAGGAAGAGGAAGAGGAAGAGGAAGAGGAAGAGGAAGAAGAAGAAGAAGAAGGAGGAGGAGGAGGAGTTTCATGAACTCATTGGTATAATTGGATTATGTATGTGATTGAGGTGGAACAATGAAAATATGTTTGTTCGAATGGATTGCCAATATGTTTGTTGTTTAAAAAGAATGATGGATAAGTTAATCACCTCTGGGGGCAAGTTTTTCACAGAATTCGCATTGGAATTTATGCATATATTCACTGGAAAACAAGGTAAATTTGTTGGTGACAAACAAATAGAAGTCAGTATGAACACACATTTAGATATAACAGGTTAGTAGACTAACAAGATATGAGGGTAAAAGAACAAACTGTAACAATGAAATGCAAGAAAATTAGATGTCATGGCAGTGTCAGAAAAACATAAATTCATTTCATTCAAAGAAAAGTGAGAGACTGAGGATGTTAACTTCCTACTTCCCAAAAACAAAAGCAGCACTCTAACTTTGAGGTTAAACTTAGTAATTCGAATTTGATATGGGTCTGGTTGCTAGTTACATGTCTTTTCTTCTACCTTGAACTGTAATTTAGTTACTAAAATTTTCTGAAAGACTGGAAAATGGTATGAATTCTGAAGTTCAAAACAATTCAATGGACCTAAAAGGCTAAAAGGTTAAACTGTCCATCATTTTGTGGATAAGAAGCGAGTACTTCTACCCATCTCTACATTCAAATACTTTAATTTGGGTTAATTTAAGTTTATGATTCTGTGGGAAAAGAGCACAGCCTAATATGACAATTTAATGACTAATATGGACATGTTATGTTAAAGATATTTTGAAGTTCAAGGTCAAACTTCCCACCAACCAAGATGTTGCTGGTTCAAGTCTTAAAAGGAACAAGGCCACAAGGGTGTGTGAGAATTGGCATTAAGAAAATAAGTATTTGAAGTTTTGTGATACAAATCAAATTGGTAGGAAAAATTAATGGTAAAACTCACCGTTAATCGAATGCTTATTGATAAACCTGGGATTCGAGATCCAGGAAGTCTCCAATGGAAAAAACAAGAACAAACCAAAATTTCTCAATGCCTACATTGGGGTGGCCGGCCCCTAGATATAGCCTGACCCTAGTCTTTCCATAAGGAAACTAAATAATGAAGTTGGGAAAGGAAATAATGCTAAATACTTAATTAGGAAACTGAATAATGAGCTGCCAAAATTAAACCAAAATTACTTGTTGTCACAGCAGGTCCCTCAACTCTTCCCTTTACGCGACTTAGCCCTCTGCTGGTAAACTTGACCCCAACGAGTCTGGTTAATATCAATACCCCCGCCCCAAAGACCCACCTTGTCCTCAAGGTGGAAGGCAGGAAATTGCTCGGCAATCTTGGCTGCATTCTCCCAAGTAGCTTCCTCCACCGGTAACCCCTCCCACTGAATCAAGACCTCGAAACCTTGGTCTCCTTCTCGCGATCCTACTATCCCTTCTGGTTTCCAAATCGCAGTTGACTCTCCGGTCCAATCGTTTGGCAAATTTGGTTCCACTATTGCACTTCTCACAGCGGCTTTCAATTGTGACACATGGAAGACTGGGTGAATCATTGCATTTTCTGGTAATTGCAGGCGATAAGCCACCTTCCCAATTCGTTCGACAACCTTGAATGGCCCAAAATAGCGCGGCACAAGTTTTAAGTTCAAACGCTTGGCCACAGAAACTTGCCTATAAGGTCGTAGCTTTAAATAGACCTTGTCTCCCTCCTGAAAATTGATCTCTCGACGTTTTCCATCAGCATTTTCTTTCATCAGCTGTTGCGCTCTCTTGAGATGGGTTTTTAATTCCTCCAAGCACTCATCTCTTTCCCTAAGATACCGATCTACTTCAAACGTTGCTGCTGTGCCTTTATCATATCCAAGAAGACCGGGGGGATCCCGGCCGTATAACACTTTAAATGGGGTCATGCCGATTGAGGAGTGGTATGAAGTGTTATACCAATATTCAGCCCATGGCAACCACCTAGCCCACTGTTTTGGTTGTGAGGAAGCAAAGCATCGTAAGTAAGTTTCCAAACTCCTGTTCACCACTTCCGTTTGACCGTCGGTTTGCGGGTGGTATGCGGTGCTTCGTTTTAGCGTGGTTCCCTGATACTTGAACAGCTCCTTCCAAAAGTGGCTAATAAAAACACGATCTCAATCAGAGACAATGGTCTTCGGTACCCCATGCAGCCGTATAATGCCTCTGATAAATGCTACCGCCACAGTCGCGGCTGTATATGGGTGCTTCAACAGAATAAAGTGGGCTGACTTGCTGAGCCTGTCGACTACCACCATAATAACACTATACCCCTCCGACTTTGGTAATCCGTATATGAAATCCATGGTAAGATCCTCCCAGGTTTTTTCCGGTAATTCCAGCGGTTGCAACAAACCTGCAGGTGCCAAGTTGGAGTACTTATTTCGCTGACAAGTAACACATTCCGAAACCATCTTCGCTATATCCCGACACATTCCCATCTAGAACAACTCGGCTGCCATTCGTTGATATGTTTTCTGGGCCCCTCGTGTCCCCCAGTTGCTCCGCCGTGTATTTCTCTGAACAACCTTGGAATCCACTCCGAAGTTCTAGGTATCACCAATCGCCCTTTTATACCGAACTATACCTTGCTCCACCGAATACTCCTCATATCCTGTGTCCTTGGCAATCACTTGGTTCCTTAAAGCTATCAGCTAGGATCCGTTTGAAGTGCCTGCAGCAGGTCGCTCTCCTGGCTAACCCGTGTCATCGTCAAGGCGAATAATTGCCCAGCTGGTCCCCAACGAGACAATGCATCCGCTGCTCCATTTTCCCGGCCTGGACGGTAATTAATATCAAAGTCGTACCCCGATAGTTTAGAGATCCAACGCAGCTGGTCACCTGCAACCACTCGTTGTTCGAGCAGAAACTTGAGACTTTCTGGTCGGTGATGACCAAAAAACGTCGACCCAATAAATACGGACGCCACTTCTGTATTGCCATAACGATTGCCATCAGCTCCCTCTCATAAACTGATTTTGATCCCGCCCGAGGGCCTAGAACTTGGCTGAAATATGCTATTGGTCGCCCGTCTTGCATTAATACCTCCCCCACACCGTGACCGGAGGCGTCGGTCTCAATGACAAAGGTCTTCAAAAAATCAGGAAGTGCCAAGACCGGGACCTTGGTCATTGCTTCCTGTAGGGTACGAAAAGCCGTAGTAGCTTCGTCAGACCACATGAAGCTATCTTGTTTTAACAGATCAGTCAATGGTCGGGCAATCTTTCCATATCCTTGAACAAACTTGCGGTAATATCTAGTGAGCCCTAAGAATCCCCGTAGTTCTCGTATATTTTTTGGTATTGGCCATTTGGTCATTGCGGAAATCTTTGACGGGTCCGCTTTAACCCCCTGGCCGGTAACGATGTGCCCCAAATAATCAACCTGTTCTTGCCCAAACACACACTTCTTTTGGTTACAGAAAAGGCGTTCTTCCCTTAGGCATTCGAATACAACGGCCAAATGTTCTCGGTGTTCCTCCATAGTTCGAATGTAAACCAGAATATCGTCGAAGAAAAACAACACGAACTTCCGTAAATAGGGTCGAAAGACCTGATTCATAAGAGCCTGGAAAGTGGAGGGGGCATTGGTAAGTCCGAATGGCATTACCAGAAATTCGTAATGCCCTTCGTGCGTTCGAAAGGTGGTTTGGGGGATATCCTCCTCCCTCATTCGAATCTGATGGTACCCCGATTTTAAGTCCAGCTTGCTAAATATTGTTGCCCCGTGTAACTCATCCAGCAACTCATCTATGACCGGGATAGGGAACTTATCCAGGACTGTTGCTTTATTTAGGGCTCGGTAGTCAACACAGAACCTCAAACTACTGTCCTTCTTTTTTACCAGCAGCACGGGACTGGAAAACGGGCTGGTACTAGGCCTTATCATGCCAGCGTCCATCATCTCACCCACGAGTTTCTCGATCTTGTCTTTCTGCACTTGCGGGTAGCGATAGAATGATTGCGTGCTCGCGATCTCTTAGAGGTGGTAAACCTGCAGGCAATACAAAAACATCGGAAAACAATGTTAGTAAGTCGTGGAGTACGGGTGGTGCTTCACGGGTTTTGGTACTAGTTTCTTCCACTTGAGTAACTGATACTAAGTACCCTTCAGTGATATCGGCGAGGCCTCATGTTATAGATTGCAAGGTAGTTTCTGATTTGCGCAATCCCGGTCCCCCCTTAAGAGTTACCTGATTCCCACCATCTAAGAAAGACATGGTCAACTCCCGCCAATTGACCTGGGTGTCTCCCAAACGCCGTAGCCATTTTATTCCGAGAATTACGTCCGTACTTCCCAGCTCTAACGGGTAGAAGTCTTCCACAATCCGTACCCCTTGGAAGGTTAATTCGACCTTGCGGCACAACCCATAACAGCTCTCGGTTTTACCATTTCCCATTGTGACCCCGATCTCTCGTTGCCCGGTAACTTGCAATTTAAGTGAGTTGACCGCTCGGAGTGATACAAAATTATGCGTTGCCCCACTATCAATTAACACGATTACCTCATGTCCCTTAAGTTCACCTCTCAGTTTCATAGTATGCGGTGTAGTAATTCCAACCACCGAGTGAATTGATACTTCCACCGCATCTAAATGTGCGTGCCCCTAATCTTCCTCATCCTCCGGCTCTTCACCCTCAAACATCATCATTACCTGTAAAGTTTTCTCCGGACACTTATGACCAAGTCCAAACTTGCCGTCGCACTTGAAACAGAGGCCTCTTTCCCGTTTGTTAGCGTATTCCGACTCCGTCATCCGCTTAAATGGTTGTTTAGCTCCTACCCCCGGCAGCCGAGGAGCGGCCGTAACTCCGGATGATAGGGGCCGTGAATCCCCTGGAAACCCCTTCATTGGTGGGGCCTTTGAGACCGACTTTCCTGCATCCCCTACCTTGTTTTCATCCACCATGATGGCCAGCTTGATGGCATGATTCAGCCCCGTTGGTTGCAAGAGTCGCACATCCGCGCGTACTTCACTTTTTAATCCTTGGATGAAAGTCCCCTGCATAACCTTCTCTGGAGTACCCGGGAGCTGTGCGACTATGGTCTCAAAGGCAGCCACATATTCCCGGGCCGTTCCATCTTGTTTGACTTCCAATAATTGCTCATACATATCCCCTGCCTGTGAAGGTTGAAACCTGTCCAGCAGGCGTGCCTTCAAGTGTTCCCAATGCCGGAACGGTTCCAGATCGTCACTCAACGGTACCATGATAGGGCCTGCCCTTCAAAACACAAAACCGCAGCCCTCAGCTTTTCTCCGGTTGTCACGAAACCCTGTATGTCAAAGAACCTCTTGATACGGAAGACCCAACCGTATGCATCCTCCCCCTCGAATATTGGCATTTTTAATTTTCTAAGACGATAATCCGCAGCCGGTACCCAGACCCGTTCCCCCGTTGGTCTTGTCCCGCGACCATACCCACTGGTAACCGATGGTGAACCTGCTGTAGAAAAAACATCATGCTCATACATTGATACTCCCCTTGGAGTCGCATGAGAAGATATGCCGTAACTAGTATTCTCCTTCGCGCCCGGGTTGATCATCGGAAAACCCAAATCGTCGAAAACCAAACCTGAAGGTCCTGCCTTAGTTGCTGGTCGAACAGGAATTCCCAATTGCCCAGAAGTCGGTGGCGATGGTAATGGTGTTGTGGTGACAACCGGCGCCGCAGGAGATGGTGGGGATTGCAACGCAACCACCGACTTGGTCAATTGGACAACCAAACCCGTCAATTCTTCAAACTTCTGCCTTGTCTCCGTCCACATGTCCCCTGTCTCTACCCTTAGAGCCTCCACGACCTGCTCCAAGGTACCGAACCTGTCCCCCACATCGGTTTTGAACTTGGAGAGTTCACCATCCACGTTAGACACCTTTCTAGCCATCACGAACACAAGCCACAAGAATGATTGCTCTCATACCAATTTGATACAAATCAAATTGGTAGGAAAAATTAACGGTAAAACTCACCGTTAATCGAATGCTTATTGATAAACCTGGGATTCGAGATCCAGGAAGTCTCCAATGGAAAAAACAAGAACAAACCAAAATTTCTCAATGCCTACATTGGGGTGGCCGGCCCCTAGATATAGCCTGACCCTAGTCTTTCCATAAGGAAACTAAATAATGAAATTGGGAAAGGAAATAATGCTAAATACTGAATTAGGAAACTGAATAATGAGCTGCCAAATTAAACCAAAATTACTTGTTGTTACAGCAGGTCCCTCAACTCTTCCCTTTATGCGACTTAGCCCTCCGCTGGTAAACTTGACCCCAACGAGTCTGGTTTATATCATTTTGTGCATACAAAGGCCCCACAACTATTCCGGCAAGTGAGATTGTGCAGATTCATCTAACACACTCCAGTTAATTATCAAAAGATTTATCAAAACACCAGAACCACTACACCTTTGACTTTTGAGGTCAACTTGTCATTTTCAGATCCACATTGACATGGTTTTCTTTTTTATTTTTGAAAGCTAAAATAATCTCTTTATGAGACGCTTTTTAAACAATTTAACATGGTCCCTTTGATTTACTCTAAATGTAACCAATCTTTTACACACAAACTAACATACACACACATATATATGAATGATTGGATCAGGATAACAAAAGTAATTAACATGGTCCCTTTGATTTACTCTAAATGTAACCAATCTTTTACACACAAACTAACATACACACACATATATATGAATGATTGGATCAAGATAACAAAAGTAATTAACATGGTCCCTTTGATTTACTCTAAATGTAACCAATCTTTTACACACAAACTAACATACACACACATATATATATGAATGATTGGATCAGGATAACAAAAGTAATTTAACATGGTCCCTTTGATTTACTCTAAATGTAACCAATCTTTTACACACAAACTAACATACACACACATATATATGAATGATTGGATCAGGATAACAAAAGTAATTTAACATGGTCCCTTTGATTTACTCTAAATGTAACCAATCTTTTACACACAAACTAACATACACACACATATATATATGAATGATTGGATCAGGATAACAAAAGTAATTAACATGGCCCCTTTGATTTACTCTAAATGTAACCAATCTTTTACACACAAACTAACATACCCACACATATATATGAATGATTGGATCAGGATAACAAAAGTAATTTAACATCATGGTCAAACAAATCAATACATAATTCAAATATTGGCACAACTATGAGTGGATTTGGATGCAAAAAGAAGTAATGTATTAGCTGATGAGAATTGAAAGGGTCGCCAATATCTTCAAAAGGGGATAGAAGATGAAATCTCGGGCAATAATTATAATATAGAACTTTGTATCAAATGAATCAAAACATTCAGCAATAAACATGGATGAACTGATGAAGAAACAAACGAACCGGAGAAATCAGAATTCAGAAACACGTATACAGATACATATATGTCTTGATCTTCAAGTAATGCTTTAAAATTAAAACAATGGCAGCAATTAGACTACAAAATGTAAATCAATTTAACTCACCATGGGGCGTAAAATTGAAGGACAAGGAAGTTGTGATGAGAAGCAACTTGGGAGAAATTGGTGTGACCCAAAGTCAACACGTAGTCTCCTGCGGCAACATTAACATCGGAAGAGATTGATAATGATGCTGATATAGTGAGAATGATTACGACACAGAAGACGAATCGATTCAAGCAACAAATTCTTTCCGCCATTGTTGAGTGTTATTGCTGCATGTCCTTCCCTCCCTCCCTCTGTTTGACCTTCACAACTTTAGCTGGCATCGAAGAGAACGTGAATGAGTACTTCTGGTCATGTTTTCGACTCCTGTTTGAATTTTGGGGGTGTTTGTTTTAGCTTATTTTGGGCTTATTTTCCGGGCTTATTTTCCATAAGCTCGTTTTTTCTAGCTTATTTTTCATGAATACGACTTATTTTCTTCTTGTAACTCATAATAAGCTCAAAAGTTAGAAAATAAGCCGGAAAAAACTAACTTATAAAAAATAAGCCCTAAATAAGCTAAAACAAACACCCCCTTAATAAATGGCAGCAGAGGACATATGTAAATCTGCAACTTTACATATCCTTCTACTTATAAAATCAATACAAGTGTCAAAATCAAAAGACCACATGAAAAAAAGAATTAATGAATTCCATGTGTCATGAGTAGAAAGACGAAATAGTAAGTTTTAGTAAAAAATCAAAATGTTTTACGGAAAATTAGAGAGTGGGTATTTTGCTCACCATTTTCTGATTTCATACTCTCATAGAGTTTTTAAGTATTTATGTTGCTTAATGAATTGTAGTTTTGTAATATTATTCAATCTTTAAAATTTTCATTTGCAAATAGGTACTTTGAAAAGAGGCACCAATAATATATGATCATGGTTTGTGGTACGTTCTTAACCAGTCTGGATTTCGTAATAGTTGTTGACCTGATATGCTACTACTGTATCCAGCTACCGGTTGCGGTGGATTTCATTCTTTATACATGGTAGAACGTAATGTTCCTCGTTCGTCGTCAACATCTTCAAGTCTTCAACTTGGTATCATATCATTGGTTTAAGAGATTTCGATACGCGAGTAATGTGTTTGAACTTAAATCTTGGTTCTAAAGGATTTTTGAAAAGGTTTTTGAAAGATAAATTTATTTTCGTAAGCAAATTTCAAATAAGTTGGGTTAAGGACTATGAGGAGAATCTATTTCCATGTATGTGATTGTTGCTTCGTGGTTTGAGACATGGTCTAAAGTGTTTTCAATAAGTTCTTTTGATGTTGTATCTCTGTCTATATGAATTTTATGATGTGATGTGCACGATGTGTGATGATTATTTAAACCATATGCTTTAACATAGACATTATGATTTTAAGATGACATGTACGTTGATGTCTTGTGTATTTAAACCATTATAGTCATAACATAGAACACTTAGGTGCTTTTAGACTATTAAGTGATACATAACATAAGTCTGTAAATCGAGAGACCAAATGGTGATGTTAAGACCGAGTATGTATAGTGTGTTGGTAGTAATATAAGGGCTCATATTATTACGAGCACGTGGTACACATTAGAACTTGTTAAAATCATAAGAAATCTTGTGAATATGGTGAGGGGTTACTTGTGAATTGCATGTATTCTTGTATATAGAAGTGCCTTAGAGTGTTTAGGGCTATTCCTGATAGTGTTTGTGATATGTGTCGTATGCAATAGGTTTTATGAAGATTAAAAGTTCAAACACATAGTCTTAAAAATAGATATATTAATTTGGGTACATTGCTCGTACATGTTGTATTAATTAAGATATCCACTTTTAAAACTATGCATTTGAATTTTTATGAATATTAAAAGTTCAAACGCATACTTTTAAAAATGGATATCTTAATTAATACAACACGCAACAGCAGTGTACCCACGTATATAATATAGTTTATTTAACCAGATATCAAACACATGGAACGCCGGTTACTAATACTTAATCATTAGTATTGTCTACCAAAACCATAATTAGAATGGGTTGATTTAAACTAAAAATACACTAACATGAAGTATTTAACTTAAACACAATGAGGTAAATAAATACACATGGGAATTCATCTAGACTTTGAATCCTCCTAATTAATTATGATATAAAAATATATGATATCATATAATGATAAATTTGATTCTTTTTAAGCTTTTTACAAAATGTATACTTGTTTTAGCTCATGTTTGTAATATCATAGGTTAACAAAAGTCTTATTTTTAATTTCTCAAGATTCAACACTTTATTTTCACATAGTTTAAGCAACACAACAAAAAACCATATCTTTTCAAACCACAAGTTTAAGGACATATATTTGACCAAAAGTCTAACACCATAAATCAACACTACTCATTTCTAAGAAAATATCCCAAATGCACATACCAAATATGAATATAAAGACAACCACCATTTCTTGGGAGAAATCCATATGAACACATATGTTTAAAAATATACATACACTTGAATATATAAATTTTGACATTAGGTTCTTCGACATTTACCATGAATAAAACACCCACATGACTTGAATATGATGTCAAAATAGTTAAACATACTACAACTTTAAACCAAGAATATTTATATTCATAATAGTATCAAAACATGATCAATGTAGCAAATACAACCACAACTAACTAGGATCCATCTCTATCTAGATATATCACGTGTTCTAGCCCATAATAATAAGAAATACATCATAAACATCGGCTAAATCGGAGTTATTCGTTCTAGAAGTTAAAGATAGAATATACCAAAACGAAGAACAATGATGAAGGTGATGAGTTTGATGCTCCTTTGATGGTGCTAAGTTATGTGCGTAAACCAAATCAAAATTTATATTTATAAGTTGAAATCACCACACTACTATCACACAACTAGGCAATTGGACCTAATCGTATTATAGTATTGTACTGTCAAGACCGGGTGTCAAACACTTAGGGGAACGAGTATGATTTCAGATTTAAAAGATCTAGTTATTAATTAGTTTAAATAAAGCGAGTAAATAGGGAATTAATCTAAAAATGCGATAAACAATTACTAATTAGACAAAACAAGAAACAATCAAAATAGAGATTAAGCTAAGAGTTTAGAATGAGAACAATATAAAAAGAAGTGTTCTCACTTAGATTCGATTACCCTTATTTATGGTTGATTTCAAGATAGTGTAATGGATATTATTCATCATATACCGATTCCTAAATTGTTCTGATCTTTTGGTCCGACTCATTAACCCTACAATCATGTAAAACACCGGTCCAATGGTCATGGATTTGAATATCCTTACAATTAGTCAATTAATTTCAAATCATGCAAGACTTAAATCAACATTGATCTTTATTATTCATTCAATCAATCAATCACATAGAAGGACATCACATGCAATTGTTCATATATATTAAAGCTAACTACTTTGTCACTTAACCCTAGGATTTGGTTAATCACTAATCATAATCACATAAAGGTTTTAGATAATCATGATAAAAGCATATATTGATATATTGTCTCTCAAACTTATGCAGACTCAATCAATAAACAACAAAGATAGAAACTTAACACATATGGATCTTAGATCAAGCAAGACATGATAAATATATAACTCCTAGAACATCCAATTCATTGAAATCAAAGAATAAAACAAAGGTAATCTCATCTAGTTAAAACCAACGTATTTAAGCCATAATCGGAAGAGAAACACCTAGAATCATAGTTAGTATGCTAAAAATAGACCATAAAGCAAACCGGATGATACTCGATGATTCTTCAATTCTGATTCTCTAATCTTGAGCTCCTCTCTCGAGCTTCGCAATCACTTATGGATGCTCTATGACGTCATTATGGAACCCATGAATCACATATATGTCTACTAGCTCAAAAATAGGGTTGAACTTATAGATTTTACGTCGCTTCGCGACCCTTAAATCACTCACAAAGTTTTTGGACCAAGACGTCTATCGCGTCATGACAAGTTTCTTTGTCGTGTTGTGACCATGTCTAACAACTTATATAAAAAAGAGATGATCTCTGAGTTTAGTTTCGGTGGCCGCTTGAATCACTTCAAACCGAGTTCGTATGTGTGAGATATGATTAAAACAGTGGAGGTGTGTCTGAGCGGACAACTTTTCTCATTTTCTTTAGTTTTGGATCAAATCTTCTCATCATCATCCTTTTAAACCTGAAATCCAACAACTTAAGATACTAAGTATATTTTGACTTATTTATTTAAGTATGGTTGTGCAACAGAGGCTTACGTTCGTAAGCCTTTACCTTACGGCTGTAAGGTGTGAGATTCAGCATGGGTCGTGCTAGAGACCCATAATTCTGTAAGTGCGGAAACTTCAAATAAGGTATTTGATTATGTGATTCGCACAATGTGAATGAGTTTGAAGCTACAATTAATTAAGTATTATACATAGTAGGAAAGACGTCCCTTGGCATGTTCCCTTTAACTAAAGAGCGGAATCACTTTCTAGTTTAAAACTAGTAAGCAAAAAATTTATAAAATGTATTTGTGTAGGCCTGACATTGGGTCCCTTCACTATAGGTTACTTCATGGTGGTATGTGAGTGTATGCAAGCTGCCAGCTACCAGCTAATTTACCGAATACATATATAACTAAAATAAACAGCTTCTAGCTACCGGCTTTCAGCTTTCAGCTTCCAGCTATCAGCTATTTTCGCAAAACACACCCTCCATCTTTATACTGGAATCACATAAACGAAATTAATTTTGCCGTGAGTTTATGGGTTTGAAGATGGATATGACAGAATTCTATTTTAGTTTATTATTGCTTCTTTGGATTCGGTAAATTGAGTTTATAATCATTCATCCACGTGCATTGTGGAAAATGTAAAACTTGTTCTATTTGTTGAATGTAATATGGTAAAGTGAAGTTTAATATTATTGAAGTAGAAATATGTTATGCTTCAAGTTCAAAAACATATTAAATATGTTTGTGTGTCTTTATATGTATAATAAGAATGAGAATAATAATAATAATTAATATCTTAACTATAATAATATTTTCTTTTCACAAATATAAGAATAGTAGGTCATTCATTTAATTAGATAAACAAGGGCTATAAACTCAATAAACTTTAATTAAACTAAATAATTAAAATTCAACATATCTTAATTAAACCAAGTTTAATATCAGCTATTAATAAAGATAATTCCAAGGCTATAAACTGTTTTTCAAGTTCTCACCTTAAAAGGTGTTCTCATTTAATCATGCACACACACACACACATATATATATATATGGAGTTGTCACAAAGACAAGTGTAATCAAGATTATTTAATCAGAGAATGTACTTTATCATAATATTATTTTTTGCTTTCTTTTTCGATTTTATTTTAAACGATCCTTACCAAATGTTAATAAAGGTAAATATACCATATTGTTAGACAAATGGTATTAGAGCCATGTGCAGTTTTGGATAATATATGCAAATTATTATAATCTTTATTAATCTCTTAGTCATTCTTTATCAATCAATTTGTCTTTGATTATATTGTTAGATAGTAATGAAATCAGATATCGGTTTCTATAAAGAAATAATGTTGAATCATAGGCTTTTCAAAAATACGATGGAAATATATATACACACACATATACACGATGGAAATATATATATATACACACACATACACGATGGAAATATACATCTTAAAGAAATGGTTTGAATATTTTCAAAGCTAACATGTACAGTACCATCTTCATGTTCTATAACTCCAGATATTTTATGGGATTAGTTTATTAAAATATATCCAAGTTGTCACGTTTTGCTATTGTGTGTATCGGACTTTAAAAGTTTCTATTGTGTGTATCGGACTTTAAAAGTTTCTATTGTGTGTATTAAACTTTTAATTTGTTGCTATTGTATGTATTTTGGTTACATAAAATAGAAAAAAACCTACAAGTTTAATACATACAATATAAAGTTTAATACACACAATATCACGTATCAAAAGTTCGATACACACAATAGAAATTTTTTAAGTCTGGTACATACAATAGCAAAACATGACAACTTTAATATATTTTAGTGAACTAAACCCATATTTTAGTACACTCTCCTATATGTTTGGGTATATTAATATCTTGTAGATTTCAGTTACAAGATTAAGTTATTTCATTCCATTTGAGTCGTTTTGGTGTTTGAATTTTAGTATGTTAAGAATTTGATTCAAAAAATTATAGTTTCATTTTTTGGACTAGATGTCATAATTCTAGGTACTATTGTTGAAGTCATAGTCTTAAAACAGATTCTATATATAATCGCAATAGCTTTAAAGTATCAAGAATATTTGGATCAAATAATCCTACTGAAAAGTTTGGATAATAATTAAAATATATAAGACCTTTTGAAATATTAGTTTTTGCCACAGCTAATATTGAATTTTGAAAATTAGTATGTCTAGCATCTCTTAATATTTAAAAACTAGATCAACTATTCCTAATCTAAATAATGGTTTGTCTGCTACTTGAACTAAGCCAAAATGTAAATATTTATATTTCTTTCTACGTTGAATTATAGCAGTTTTTGTAACATCCTGAAATTGAGCCTAGTTTTTACATTGGCTTTGATATGTTAACATATGATTAATAATTGATTAATTGTTAGTTAGTATTAAATTACATGGATTTAATTAAATTGATTAATTAAGATTATAAGATGATATATGTTTAAATATATATACATATGTACGGATATATATATATGTGTGTGTGTGTATAAGTATGCATGTTAGCATGTGTTTATAAGATATTTGTTTTAGGTACATGACACATCATGCTTCTTTGTTTGAGAGAAAACATACGTGGACTTTATATGAGTTAACATCCGATTGCTTTCTCACTTTGAAAACCGACATATTGTGTTGTATGTGTTTTTTAGAGAAAGAAGCAAAGAAAGCAAGGTTACTTGAAAAGTGAAATTGAAGAATTAGTGGGTGTTAATTCAAAGTTAAGGTATGATGATATTCCTAGCATGATGCTGATCATTCTAACATGTTTTGTTGCTAAGTTTATGCTTAGAACATGAAGTTACCATGGTTGAAGTTTAGATGTAAACTTGCTAAATGGGTTTTGCATGATTTGGTATTTAAAAAGGATTTGATGTGTTCTTATTGTTGCCTACATGTTATAAGATGTTTATACATGTTTTAGAAGTGTTCATAATGGATTTCGAGTGTATATATTGGATTTGGAAAGTTGGAGTCGGCTGGATACATGAAGAAGATGATACAGGTTTTCGAGCGACGTGACGCGTCACTTCCTTGGACGCGACGCGTTCTTGGGTTTTATCGGATTCTTGTAGAAATCCGAATGGAAATCCGATGGTGTAGCAATCCTACAAGGCAAATCCGATAGTGAGAATCCGATAGGTGGAATCCGGAACTTGAAATCCGACACTTGGGTATCGGATTTGTGAAATCCGACACTATGCTTCGACGCGACGCGTCGGTTGCTTGGACGCGACGCATCCACGGCTTTTGTGGAATTCCTTGTTTGTTTGCATTGTTTAATGCTATGTGTTATATGTTTATACATATGTGAATCTTACATGTTTATGTTTGATCAAAGGGATATAAATATATGTGTTTGGTATATATTTATGAATCGGTTACTGATTTCAGTTTGTTGTGTTCTCAGGAACAGACAAGGCTCAGTAACATAAGATCACTGAGTAGAAAAGCTGAGAACTTGAGGTGAGTGTATGTATACTCACAGATGTTATTAGTTGTAACTGGTTTGGTTGCAGCTGTTATTGGTTTGACGCATGGATAAATTGTATATTAATTAATTGATTAACTAGTTGATTGTTAATTAATTGTTGCATCAGTGATATGTATACATGATTTGTGAAGTCAGTCTCGGCTTGGCCATGGGCTGGGTTCGTTTGCTATTGGCTAATCAGTATTAGGACTTTGGGATGCATTTGTTGCTACTAGAGGATAATGCTGTGTGAGAATAGCAAATGGACTATCGGTAAACCTTTGCTTTGACCGACATTGGTTGTAGGTTCCTGCAAAACCGCCGGTCTTCTCGGGGTGTTTATCTGTTGTTGTCGATATCATGCGGCTCTGGCTGATATATCTGTTGTGGCTTTACTCCACTCACTTAGTTTTGTGCTAATCCCCCACCTCTCACTCTTTTTACAGGTTTTGGTAAGTCAGCAGCTCGGCTGAGAGTGGTTAGCTTGGGGAGTAATCACCTAGGACTCTGATATGTTATTGTGACGAGCCGTGTTTTGTAATACTGATATTTAAACTAGATGGTTTTGTAAACTATGGTTTATGTACAGTTGTAAATACTTTTGGTATTTAATTCGCTTCCGCAGTGTTGTTTAAAATAAAAATTTTTGAGTTGAAAATACGGTGTTACAGTTTTGGATAATAGATGTAAATTATCATAGTCTTTTTAATCTCTTAGTCGTTCTTCATCAATCAATTTGTCTTGATTATATTCTTAGATAATAATGAAGTCAGATATTAGTTTCTGTAAAGAACTAATTTTACTAGTCGGATATCAATTTATTAGTTTCTTTAAAATTTGCTTAGTTAGATATTGTTTAGTTATTTTTTGGTAACTGTTGCAAACGGTGTAGCTAACTGTTTATTTTGAATTAATATTTTAGTTTTTGGAGGTGAATAACTACTACCTTCTCATTCATATTTACACTGACTGATTTAATATTCTCTAAAATCATAACCGTTAGTAAAATTATTTCTTTACAAAAACTGATATTTGACTTCATTATTATCTAAGAATATAATCAAGACAAATTGATTGATGAAGAACGACTAAGAGATTAATAAAGATTATGATATTTTACATCTATTATCCAAAACTGCTATAATTTAACATAGAAAGAAATATAAATATTTTCATGTTGGCTTAGTTCAAGTAGCAGTCAAACCTTAGGAATAGATGATCCAGTTCTTTTGATATTAAGAGATGTTAGACATACTAATTTTCAAAATTCAACATTAGCTATGGCAAAACCTAATATTTCAAAAGTCCTATATATTTTAATTTTTATCCAAACTTTTCAGTAGGATTATTTGATCCAAATATTCTTGATACTTTAATCTTAACAATTATAACAAAAAATTTAGAATTCAAAGAAGTAACAAAAGCTATTGCAATTATATATAGAATATGTTTTAAGACTATGACTTCAATAATAGTACCTAGAACTAGGATAGCTAGTCTAAAAAATGAAACTGTAATTTTTAAACCAAATCCTCAACATACTAAAATTCAAACACCAAAATGACTCAAATAGAATGAAGTAACTCAATCTTGTAACTGAAATATACAAGATAGTAATATATCCAAACCTATAAGATAGTGTAATAGAATATCTAGTGTTATAGAACATGAAGATGGTTATGTAGACATTTAGCTTTGAAAATATTCAAACTACTCCTTCAAGATGTATATTTCCATCGTATTTTTGAAAAGGGTTTAACTCATGAAAATGTATCCAAGTTGTCACCTTTTGCTATTGTATGTACCAAACTTTCAAACTTACCATTTAATGTATCATACTTTTGCAAGTTACCATCTAATGTACTGGGTAACCTATTCTTCAAGTAACCGGTAATTTCTTCAATTTTTTATTATTCCACCTCACTTATTAATTGCCATATGCCAAAATGAAGAACATACATCAAACGTGATGAAGATACACAGTCAAACTCAAATTCAAATCTAAATCAATCACAACGTGTTCACAAAATATTGGTTCAAAGATGAAATCACACTAACAATCCATAAGATGTTCAAATCAAAGATGAATCGTACCTACAAAACCATCGATTTTGGGTGAAATATCATATGTTGTGAAAACCATTGATCCAAAATCTGATGAAACTCGATCGCTATAGAAACCAAATCGCAGATTAAACCATCAGAAACCAAAATCAAATGAAACTCGATTGATTATGAACTTAATCGAAACCCAATGAACCCCTTGTTAAAATCATATTGCAAACCAGATCGATTGTGAACTTACTCGAAATCTTAATTAGCGAAACAAAAGCAGATGACGAATCGAAATCGTAGATGACAGATCGATGGGGAAATCGCATACCTTTAAAAACCCTAAATCGTCCCTAAGGTGAAACCCAATCGAAATTGGAACTCTGGAAGCATGTTGGGTGGATCTCGACTTGAATATGATGAAACCAGTTGATGATAATGTTGTTCTTATTATTATTATAATAAATTTTTCTTTATTTACAATTATTTTTAAAAAAGAAAAAACAATAGAAGCTGCCAAGTCATGGCCACGTCAACTAAACCTACGCCACATCATCATCTTACTTGCTATAGCTAGTAGAATACACAAAATGGTAATTTTTGGGAGTCTGGTACATTAAATGGTAACTTTGAATGTTTTGGATACATTTTTGGGAACTAAACCCTTTTGAAATATATATATATATGTATATATATATATATATATATATTCGTATTTTTGAAAAGCAAATGTATATTATATTTTCATCGAATTGAATTTAAATTTCTTAACAAATTTGATAAAGTGTTAACAATTTTATTAAAATTACGAGTTTGACACAAAAACCATCAACTACTATTTATTATTATATAATAAATATAATACTAGCATCGTACCCGCGCAATGTTGCGGTGATAAATAGTTTTTGTTTTACGACATGTCACTTTCAAGAATGTAATTATATGTTTTTCGCGCGATTCAGAAAAAAATTTCTACAGCAACATTCCATTTTTTCAAATTTTCTTTTACTTACATCAACTATTTTATTAATTTTAAAAATAAGTTATAAAAGACATTAAAATAAGAAAAAGATTTATATTTATGAAATAAGTATACAGAAGTTAATAAGATTTTGAAAATTATATTGATGTGGGTAGATAATTGTTTTTGTGTGATAGAATATGTTAGTGTGAGAGAGTATATTTTAAATGAATAAAAAGTTAAAGTTTATTAGAAGAGAAAATGAAATGGTTAAAGATTGAGTGAACGCGATTAATTTAGATAGAATGAAACGTCAAGATTTTATTTTGATTGAATTTTAGAAACTATTATTTAAAATTAAAGAGGAGAAAAAATGTTAAATGGTTTATATAGTAGTATATATATATTATATTATGTTATATCACATTATATTATAGTATATAATATAATATTTTGATACTATATTAAACAATTGTATGTATATGTTATATTCCGTAAAGGTACGAATATATTCTCTACATTCTTTAAGTATAGTGTATAGTTTATTAAAATGTATTCAACTTGTCATTTTTTGATATTCTATATACCAAACCTTTAAAATTACTATTTAGTGTACTAAACTCCTAAAAGTTACCAATTTATGTATCCGGTTACCTATTCAACCGCCGGTAACGGGTAATCGGTAATCCTCTAATCTTTTTCTTCATTTTTAATGCCACATCACTAATTCTTTGCCACATTTGCTGTACTTGAAGAAAAAATAAAAAGGAAGAACATAATTATTAATCTCGAAAGATATACACATAACCACAAGAATGAACAATACACAAGAGCAACCCAATAACATAGACAAAGATTCAAACCATAAATCGGTATCCAATAACAAAGACAGAGATTCATACCATAATCAGAAGTCTAAAACAAGTTGAAAATCGACCCAACCATACACATGAAGAAACCCATAGGTAAGAACGCAAGACCCTAAATCGTGACTTTATTAACCCAAATCGTAACCTTATGAACCATAAATCACAAAACTAAATTGAACTA
The DNA here is from genome assembly GCA_038502395.1 of Dittrichia graveolens. Lineage (NCBI taxonomy): Eukaryota > Viridiplantae > Streptophyta > Magnoliopsida > Asterales > Asteraceae > Dittrichia > Dittrichia graveolens. The sequence goes on from JARJIL010000009.1 coordinate 62,066,619, forward strand.
AACAAATCATAGGTTTTTTAGGATGAACCCAACAAGGGATTAAATCGTAGATTCCAAACTCGCAGATCTGGAATCCCAAAATCATAGATATGGAATCGCTAGAGAAGAAGCAAATGATGAAATCGAATTTATGAACCAAGATAAAGAACCATAAAAACCTACCTTTATTCATCAACCCCTCGATGAATCACTGATGATAAACTCCGTGAATCGCTGAAGACACTAGACTTTTGAACTCAATCGCCGGATATTGGTCAAAGAAATCGATGCAGGTTCGAATATTTCAAGTCTACAAAACCCTAATTGATGGAGAAAAGGAATTGGGCATTCATATGTTTGGTTAACCAAAATCTTGAAATCGATGGAGATGAATCGAGCATTCATGTGTTGGGTAACCCAAGTCATATATGAAATTGCCAAATTGATGTGCATCCAAGTAGCTGAAGTTAAAGGAACAGGCTTGAAAATGGTCTAAATCAAATGAAGATGAACTATACATCTTGAAATAATACTTGAACCAAAGATGAAGGATCATTAATATTTATTATTATTATAAATCTTAACTAAACATTTAATTTTGAGTTTGAAATTACATGTCATTTTCCACATCACACACCAAGTCGACAAAACCTTTGCCACATCGGCATGTAACCTGCTATAGTAGGTGTGATACATTAAATGGTAGCTTTTAGGAGTTTTGTACACTAAATGGTAATTCTTAAAGTTGAATACTTACAATAACAAAACGTGCACAGTTGTATAAAGTCATCCTCTTGAATTGTTGAGTTGTTTCTTTCATTGAGTTGTTAAGAAAAGATAAAAATATATTCTTTGCTTTCGTTAAGTATAACTCATGAGTAGACATTCTGAATAGGGTTAAGTGCACCGAAATGTAATGAGTTATCCCCGTTTTAATATTGTATGTAACAAACTAAACTTTCTTCGCTAAAATGCACTAAACTACCCGAAATTTGCAATTGATGTAACGTAACCTTCTATTGAAGGTTACCCGGTCATCTTATTTTTTTAATATTTTCTTTTCTTTTTTAATTACATTAATTGCAATTTTCGGGTAGTTTAATGCATTTTAGCGAATAAAGTTTAGTTTGTTATATACAATATTAAAACGGAGATACTTCATTACATTTCGGTACACTTAACTCTTTTAATTAATTATTATTATTATACATGAACATAAGTGAGACGAACGTCTGGGAAAACACCACCACCACCACCTTTAACCACAGCCACAACCACCACCACCACCTTCTTCTTCAACCACCACAACCGCCGCTACCACCTGCTTCTTAAACCACCGCTGCGACCTTCATCACAACAACCACTCCATCTTCAACACCACAACCACTGGTTACAACAGATTTGAGATGAAAATCGTAAAAACATTCATCCACCACCAATAGATCTGAAACGAAAACTAATTTTCTCAAATAGATGAAAGCCCTAATTTTTTCAACAAAACAGATCGATGAAAACCCTAATTTTTTCAAATGATTGAAGAAAACCTTAATTTTTTCAAGAGATCGATGAAAACCCTAATTTTTTCAACGATTTGAAGTCCGATTCAAAACAGATCTAATGAAATAAAAAGAAAAGAAATCCACATATGGGATTTTTGAGTTCTTCGCTTTAGGGTTTTCTCACCTCTGTTTTACCAAGTCAGGCTAGTATGAGGTACTCAGAGCATTAATCGAATGAGGGATATTGTTCCTTACATCTTCACGAGTAACTTGAGGGTTGAAGGTGATGGTAGCCAGTGCTCGCACATCAACCGATGGTTGAAGTTTTTAAGAAACCTACAAAGCGATTGAGTTAAAGGTGGTGGCGGCGGTGATTCCATGAGACCGAGAGAGAAGAGGATATCACATAGTGGTCACTTCTCCGGTGATGGTGGCAGTCTTCTACTTTGGCGATGGCAGCGGTTGAGGAGGCGGTGAGGGTGGTGGTGATGATGGGTTGTCGGCCGGTGCATGTCATGTTCAAAGAGAGCCCGGTTATAAACTTAAAAAGAAGAAAAAGTCATAATAATAACCCGTATAATAATAATTAATAATAATAATTAATAATAATAATAATAATAATAAGGGTTAAGTGCACCGAAATGTAATGAACTATCCCTATTTTAATATTGTATGATAAGGTAACTGGACACGTCAGCAGTTACCTACAAAGCAGGTCAAAATTACACAAATTGTAACTTTTGGGTAGTTTAATACATTTTAGCGAAGAAAGTTTAGTTTGTTACACACAATATTAAAACGTGGATAGTTTATTACATTTCGGTGCACTTAACCCTTCTGAATATTCAAATCACATTAGATTAACTAAACATTTGAATCGTCAAATGGTTCCTTTTCCATTGAGTTTTTTTTTGTAAAGATAAGAATGTATTATAATTCATAAGTGGCCGGGGCAAGATGAAAGCTTGGGATGAAAGGATCAATACTATAGTGAGCTCTTACTGTAAGTATACTAGTCTTGTATGCAGACAATATTCAACCCCTGAGGTTGGTTGGAGTTCACGTAAGGAGAAATATACTCATTTCTGTAACCTGTTGGCGTGCACGGACCCAGAGGGCCATTACTATAGTCTTCATTATTAACATACATTACTAACAAGCACAAATGAAAAAACAACAAATGCTTTACAACAGCATACGTCATTTGAACAGTCAAATTACAGCTAATGTATATTTTATAAGGTTTCTTGGTCAGATATTTTATAATTCATAAGATATGCAATGGATATTTTATAACCACGTATCGATTTCTAATGTGATTAGACTCTTGGTCAGATTATTTAGTCCTATAATCATGCAATTAACTAACTCTATGGTCAAGGAGTTAAATTAAGGCATAATTAGACATTTAGGTTCGAATCAAGAAAGACTTAACCTTTAATGATTGTTTAAGTTCATAAATCATTCAATTAGCACAAAAAGGTCATCATATTCAATTGCACTCACATTAAAGTTTCTGTTTTTAGTAGTTTAACCCTAAGATTGGTCAATCACTAGTCTGAATTATCTATTGGTCCAGAATTATCAAGATTAAAGCCTCACAAATAGATTAGTCCTCTAATTTATGAAAACTTAGATTCTAAACACTCAAAACTAAAACACATATGGATCTTTGATTAAACAATACATGGTAAATATATGGGAAAAAGTATCCAAATTTAATGAAATCACACAACTTTAACAAGGTTCATCTCCTCTAGGGAGGAAAACAAAGATCTAGCCTAGCATCATCATTAAATACATAATGGAATCATTGAAAAACATAAACACACGAGTTAAGAATGAAAAATTGTGATAAAGTAATTATTAAAGCCTTGAATATCACTCCTAAGCCTTGATCTTTAATTCTAAGCTTCCAATCTGCCTAGAGACATTTTTAGGACGTTTTTAGAGATATAAAGTGTGTAAAAGTCGGGTGGTTCACCCCTAAACTGAACTGGAGTTGGATATATATATATATATATACAAAAACAGGGCGTTTGTGCCGTGATCTAGTACTCGTCGTGCCGCGATCCACAGAGTCATTGCGCTATCCTAATTCTTTTAAAGTTTCAAATTTGTGTAATCCACTAGATCGCGCCGCGATCTACACATGATCGCGTCGTGATCTTGCATTTTCACGAGTTGTACATAAAATTGAGATTGTAACCCTACGATTCTAGTTTCCGTGACCTTTTGAATCATCTCAATCCGAGTTTGTATGAGTGAAATATGATCAAAACAGTGGAGGTGTGTCGAAGCGGACAACTTTCTAATTTTCTTCGGTTTCTTCAATCTTTACTCAAGACTTTTTATAACCCGCCTTTTTAACCTGTAATTCAAATTAAGATAATTAAGTATCTTTTACTTTTTTATGAACAATAACAGGCTAAAATAAAACAAATATAGCTTAAAATTGTAACACCGGAAAATCTTAAGCCATTTTTTTAAAACGCATTGCGGAAGCATTAGTCAAACAAACTTTACATAAAGTACAAATATTTACAATCAACAAAACACTTGTTCACAAACGATATAACATTTGTCTTGGTGTTACAAAATATACTGGCACGTTTCCTTTTTAAATATAAAATATATCAGAGCAGGGTCGAGCTTTTGTTCTACAAACACCAACAACTCACAAACCTGCAAAAGCATCAACTGAGGGGAATTAACACAAAGCTAAGTGAGAAGAAGCTAAACACAAAGGCAAGCATCAACAATCGATATCAAAGTATGCAACCACACAATCAAGAAGACCGGCGGTTCGGCGCAGAACCTACAACCAATACGGGCCAAAACAAAGGTTTACCGATAGCCCTCTACTGATTTGGCACAATGAAATTCCCCGCCGACACAACGCATGCATCAGTAGGGCTACCACTATTCAACCAACCAGTAGACGAGCCCAGCCTAATTCCACGTATAACTGACTTCTCAAACACAACTCAATATCATCCCTCGAGCATGTATCGGCCAAATAGTCATGCAACAGATATAATCAATCAACAATCACAATCAACAATCAGACTCAACAGTCTATCAATCACATACGCATGCATCACATCAATCATATCAACCATAATCTTTACCATCCGTGAGTTAACATTCACTCACCTCGTGATCTCAGATACGAAACTCAGATATCTTATATCACCGAGTCTTTGCGTTTCCTAAAAACACAATAACAACGAAATCAATCTCGAGTTCATAAATATATCCATCCACGTATATTTATATCTCTATTTCTCATATACAATAAGTTGGATTCACATACGAATAAGTATATAGCATTCAACATTAAAGAATTCAACAAACAACAATAATTCCTGAAAACACGCAGACGCGTCGCGTTCAGACCACCGACGCGTCGCGTTCAGACCACCGACGCGTCGTGTCGCCATACGAAAGTCGGATCTCACATTCGAAGGTCGGACCATCATCCGAAAGCCGGACCAAAGGTCAGATGAAAAAGGGTCGGATGAACCTTCATGCGAAAGTCGGATCAAAACAAGCGAATGTCGGACCAAAGTCGGGAACGCATCGCGTCCCCCTAATGGACGCGCCGCGTCGCGATTGAACCTGCAACTTCTTCTTCTTCTTCTTCAAAACCCAGCCGACTTTAAATATTTAGTAACTCAATTTCAGCATCTGAATCTATAACAAAACACTTCTAAAACATATCTAAACTTCATAAAACATGAGTGTAAACATCATAGATACCTCAAAGTCAATTAAAACATAAAAACTAAGAAAACCCATCAATCAAGTAAGCTTTCTAAAGCTTCAAGTTCATCAACAATGGTGTTCTTCATATCTCTATCCTTACATAGAGTAAAAACATAATCAAACTAGCATGAATCTTTATCTAAGCACATATAGAACAACTACTAACCTTCTTCTTGAATTAACAACAACAAATCTTCTCTTTCAAAATTTCAAGTTTGCTTTCTTCTTCACAAAGCAAGTTTACACTTTCTTTTAAACACGCTACACTTTGATAATATGAGGAGGTGATCTTCAATTCATATCATACACACACGTATACTGTCTTTTGAAAACATCAAAGCAGGAGGTGGTAGATTTAATACATGCACACACACAAACCACAACTCATATACATACATAACCACATACTTACATATATCCATCTCATGCATACATTCTTATTTTCATACATACAATTAATTAATTAACTTACTTAATTAATTAACTAGATTTTCAAGATTATCAATTAAATAATATATTCACATAAATAAATAATTCAAATTAATCACATAAGCACGTACCGCTAACCCGCTAATGAGTAGTCCGGGTTTGCGGGTGTTACAAAAATATATATCTAAATTTGGTGAATCAACGAGCAAAGAGCAACTCATGTATATTGTTAGATGGTGGAACATTACAAATAATAAGGAGCTTATCGTGGTAGAAAGCACGGGTGTGTTGTGTAAGGCTATATGCTACACACAAAGGTGGAAACTTCTAAAATTTGAAGACACACCACCTAACAACACACCACTATGCCAATGGTATGTTTGTGTATCCAAAAAGAAAAACCAACACATGTGGCAAATCATATGTTGGGTGAATGCTCGCAATTGTTACGGAACGGTCGTTGGCAATAACAACAAGAGTCTAAAGTCAAAAACAATCGTTACCTACATCATTCACCAAATACATCAAGACATTCTCTACATCATTAAATAAGTTCAAGTAGATATAAAAAGAAATTTGAATGTTAATGTTTCTTACCAAAAGGCATGACATGGTAGGAAAAAAGCGATAGAGAGTATTTATGGCACCTGGTAGGGTAATTTTTCTTTGTTAACAAGATGGTTAAAGTTACCACAATGTATTCAAGTTTTCATGTTTTGATATTACTGTAGAATAATGAAAACCTCGTAGGTATTTTGTATTACATTGATATTTATTTATAAAGTACAAAGGGTACAACAGAAACCCTAATATGAAACCTTAAGGGGCCCTAGCCAATCTATACAATAGGGCTGAATCATCCTATACTAAACCTTAATCTATATTCTCTAATAATTATATGTACTGAGCTCTAAAAGTTATTATTTAAATATTTAATGCATTCAACCTACTAAACTTATCATTATATGTACTCATTTACTTGTTACCTACTAAATGCTAATGTGTAACAAGTCTCACATGGCTAGTGACATGGGGTGTGGCTTGGATTTCTATTATATAAAACAAATCATATTCCAATTCACATTCTCACAAGAAATGAATCAGGGTAAGAATCCTCTTTAGATGATATTGTCTCTATCAACTTAGAAGTAAATTCATACGAAGGTTCTAAAACTTTAGCTTGAAGAAGCTTTGTTGGTCTATGGGGACTACAACACATAGAAGGAAGTATTTGTTGGCATGCAAAAATTAGCTTTTAATCCATGAATTTACCCTTCTCATTGCATGAGTAGAACAAAAAATAAAAGAAGCAATACTTGTGAGTTCTTTGGGATGCAAAGAACTACACCTACTTAGGCTTTGCTTGTTTTTTAAAATAAGGTCTTATTTTAAAGAAACATCTAGGGAAACGCAGACGATTTTGATAAGCTTGTTTGTTTTTTCAAAGAAACGTTTGTGCGTATGCGGACGTTTCTATTAAGGTTGTTTGTTTTTTTGTAGCAGACATAAGACGTTATTCTGTCTTATTTTTGCTTATTTTAAGAAGCTAAAAAATACATCTTTTTTTTCCAAGAGCTTCTAAACCACATCTTCTCCCGAAAACATGAAATAAGACATAAGGCATTTATGTATTCGAAAACAAACAACACTTTAGCTTATTTTGGGTCTTGAGATCCGAAATCACTTTGGGTTAATTCCAGTATCTCAAATCCCGATGAGTAAAAAACGACAAACATATTGCCTAGAGATGCACAAAAAGGACCGGTCCGACCGGTCCTTCGAAGACCGAATGAGTCGAGCCGGTCCAAGACCGGTCCAAGACCACCACGAACAAAAACGGTCCGAACCGGTCCAGACCGCGGTCCGACCAAGACCGGTCCAAAACGGTCCGTGAACCGGTCCAAACCGAGTCGGTCCAAGCTCGGTCCAAACCGGTCCAAGTCACCAACCTTTTTTTTTGAATTCCAACGGCTCCAAACCGGTCCGAAACGGTCCAAACCGGTCCAACGGCTAGTTTTTCAAAATTTTGAAATTTTCTTCCAATTCTATAAATACCCCTTTGGAAGCCTCATTTCTTGCACCATCCATACTCTCATTCTCTCATTTTCTCATTCTCATTTCTTGCACCATCCATTTATATAAGAATTTGCTTATATAAAAGTGTTCTATAATATTTCGATTTGCTTCAATATTATAAAAAATGGCGGGTGAAGGTTCTAGCAATTTGAACGTGGGTCGAAGTGATTTTAATATAAATCTCCCGTACGAAGAAGTTCCGAAAACAAATCGAGTAGCGGAAATTTGGAAACATTTTGTACAACTCAAGCAAAATAACAAAAAATATGGGAGGTGTACACATTGCGGAGCAATATTTTCGGGATCTAATTCTTCTCTCGCTCGGCATTTAGTAAGTATTATTTTTTATATTTATGTTTAGTTGATGTAATACTAGTTTTTTTATATTTATGTTTAGTTTATCTAATACTAGATTATTTATATTTATGTTTAGGGTATGTAATTCTAGTTATTCATAACTTAGTTATTCATTCTAATTGAAATACTAGTATTTATGTTTAGTTTATATTTATGTTTAGCTTATGTAATACTAGTTTTTTTATATTTATGTTTAGGGTATGTAATTCTAGTTATTCATTCTAATTGTAATACTAGTAGATATAACCCGGAGAGTGGTGTCTAGAATAGTCACGATCAGCTTGTGGTTGTTGGATTTTCCGAAAGGTTTTAAACCGAAAGGATCCTGCCCCCCGACTGACGTGTCTGGCCACTCTTTGCTTGGTAGTCAAACGTATTACTTTAGAATCAATAACTATAGTTTAGTACTTGAATATAGTTTAGATTACTTGAACTTAGTTTTTTCTAATATAAACTTTAAAAAATTAGACTAAGTGCTTGGCGCGAGAAGCCACTGCGGTTGAAAGTCAAACTCTAGTAGATGGTCAAATGTGGCGTTTCGATGCCGCTCTAGCTCAAGAATTAAGCATGCAATTAATCATACAAGAAGCATTACCATTTGACTTCTTCTCCCGCCCAAGAGTCATAGCTTTTATCAAAAAAGCTTTACAACCTCATTATTGCCCTGTAAGTCGAACAACTCTTAAACGTAAAGCTATGACAAAATGAAAATTAATATATCGAGACTTAAAGGAATTCTTTACTAGATTCGATGGTAGAGTTTCCATAACCACCGACATTTGGACCGCTCCACATACTACCCATTATTCATTTATTTGTGTTACGATACATTGGATAGACCAAAAAACATGGCTTATGCAAAAACGTATTATTGCTTTTGAAAACTTTCCTCACCCGCATGGGGGTGAACAAATTTACGATATTTTGTTGAGGATTTTTAATGGTTTTGGAATTAAAGAAAAAATACTTTCAATCACCCTAGATAATGCAAGCAACAATACAAACGCTATGGGACGATTGAAACGAGTTTTAAACCCAATATGTGAAGGGGAATTTTTGCATGTACGTTGTTGTTGTCATATTTTCAACCTCGCGGTCCAAAAAGGTTTGGAGTCTATGGAAACTTGTCTTGCGAAATTTAAGAGATTAAACGTGGCAATTTTTAAAAGCGGACCCGTCGCACCCAATACGTTGGAGGAAGCGATTTTGGAAGACGATTACAATAAGGACTTCACATCGGGAACATCTAACACTAACACCGAAGCTGAAACGGAAGAACCCGAAGCCGGCGAACAATACGTTGACGACACTCAAAATAGAATGAACGCAGGTTCATCATCCAACGTCAACTCAAACGAAGTCGCCTATTATGGACTATATACCGATGATAGTTACAACTTTTGGAATTTCAATTCCGACTATCAATTTCAGTAGTTGTCTCTTTATATTTTGTGACGTTATTTCTTTCGAAAAATATGTACTTTGATTTCGAAGAACATGCTAGTTATTTTCAGGTCTCTAACTAGGGGTGATTGTCATGCCGAAGCTCCATTGCTAGAGTTCCCTTTTCTTGTTAAAAAAATAATTCAAGTTTCAACAATATGTAATTTTATTTCGTAATTGTATCGCAATGTTATTTATATGTTTTTATTAACTTGCAATTATATATGTTTATACTTTATAACTTGCCATTTTTTTAAATTAACAAGTCACTTTTTTTTTCAAACAAAAAACAAACCGAAAACCAGAAATTTTAAACCGAAACAAAAAAAAACCCGAAAATGTCTAAACCGAACCAGAAAAATACCCGAACGAAAAACGGACCGGTCCAGGACCGAAGTCGGACTGGTCCGGACTTGGACCGGTCCGGAAGTGGTCTAGGACCGCCCGAAGACCGAATTTATCAAAATGGTTTTACGCGAAGACCGGTGCGCCGAAGACCGGACCGGCCCGGGACGGACTAGGTCCGGACCGGACCGGACCGGCTGTGGTCCAGGACCGATTTTGTGCATCTCTAATATTGCCTAATGAATATGTGATGACTTGGCCCATGCCAATTTTGGAGTTTTGATTCCCGAATTCACTCTCAATTTTAGGATTTGAAGACCCAAAAACCTCACTTCTAATAAACTAAAGAGAATTGCATTACTTCTAATAATATGTAAAATGCATTATTTATAAAAAAAAATCCAATTGTTTAGGCACCCACATAGTTTTTGATTAAGGGTGTATTCAATACGCAACGTTTTAAAGCGTTTTGGAGTAGGTAAACTTCAAACTATTGTTTCGATGGAAAAATTAAAAGCTTTTCTTTAAACAGAAAGTTAAGAAGCTTAACAAAACCCTTTTTAAAGTAGCTTTTAGAACTATATGAAAGTTTTTTTATAAACAAAATTACCTAAATACCTTCTTTAATTATTTTACAATTTCTCCCATTTGTATTTTGCACTATCTAGCTCCAGCTAATAGCTACTTTGCCGAACACATATACAAATAAAATATAAAACTCCCAACTATCAGCTACTAGTTACAACTACAAACTACTTTTGCCAACACACACTAAAGGTAAAACATCATTTTTTTTCCCGTATTGTAATAGCCAAAATTTTGTAAAATTATAAAATATATATAAAATGCAAGTTTTAGTAAGAATTAGTAAATTATGTGTCTATGATGTTATTTATATGTTATATGTTGTGTATGTAGGTGTTATAAATTAAAATTGGTAATAAAATGAAAAAAGAAGCAAAGTAAGAGGACTAAAAGGGTAAATATGTATGTATAAGTGTATTTAACTTCAATGATTGGAGTCAAAAGCTCCCATTGTGGCTGGAAGAAACGTAGCAAGAGAGAGAGAGAGAGAGAGATCTAGAAGAGTTCTTGTAGAAGAAGGAGGGCAAATCAAGGAGAAATTATTAGTTCAAGTGTTTGGGTTCAAGATTTGGTGTTTATTCTTCATCTTCTCCAACCTAGGGTGTGATTTGGGCAAGAAAAGGTAAGAACAAGTGGGGATTATCTAATCAAGTAAGTTTAAATTTGTAATCGAGTTTGATTTTGATTTTACATGTTATGTTGGGTGATCTATTGGTGAATTTGTGTTTGAATGTGTAAATGGGTCAAAATTTTGAAAGAATGTGGAGTTGGGTTTTGTTGATGAATGATGTTTTAAAGTGATGATATGTGGTGTAATGAAGTAGTTTTGGTATAGTTTTTTAAGTCTCTTTTTGTTAGTCCCAGATTGATACGCAACAATAAATGTTTGTAGAAGGGGGGTTGAATACAAACTTTAGCTTTTAAAAATTTAAAGACATGCCGATATACTTTTATATAATTCTTATTGATATTAAATCAAGAATTACATGTACTAGAAGCGGAAATTCTAAGTATAATAAAAGGTGGTAATCTATTTGTCTAACACGTAGACAAGCTAACTCTAAAACAACTAATGTATATAAAGTGTTCAACACATGAACAAGTTTGATTCTACACAATGCTTAAACTCTACGAATTTCTCAACTGATGAGATTTTCTTTTTGTGGAGTAGAGACTTCACTATGTTGTATTTTGCATGTCCACCATGCATGAGTATATATAGAAGTCTTGGTGAATCCGGTTGCATGAAGGTAGGAGACAAAGAGGATGTGGAAATATAATCATTTAATTGTAAAGGTAGTGGGTGAAAAGTAAAGTTACTTTAATCAAATGTTTGATAAAAGTAATTGTACTTTTCTGCAAAAGTGCAACCCACTCACAATATAAAATATTAAAACCCACATTTACTGTCGTGTAGAAGTTTCTTTCCCTTTCTATGCTTGTACTTTAATCAACACCATGCTTCATTTTGATTTGACTTTACTAAGTATGAGATTGCCAACCATACTTAGTTGTTGAACAAATCTGAAAAGATAGTGCAGATTTTACATTTTGCACGACTCAGCTAACAGATTGTACTAGGAACTCTGATTTTCACTACTCAGTTGACAAAAACATATCAGTTGATCACTTCTTGCTAGGACTCAGTTCATACATATTGCTCAGCTGATCATATAGATGCTCAGTTGATCAATAGTAAACTTAGGAGGACATAAGCTCATGTATTTGTATGATCAGTTGATCATTCAAATACATTGGTTTATGTGGAGAGATGACTTGTGTAAGAGAATACTTACTTAGCTGATGCTGTGGGCCTCAGCTGATCCATTTGTTCACTCAGCTGATGGAGTAGCTGAGCAAAGTCCTTGATCAGCTGATGGTGTAGGTACTCAGCTGATGGTTTATTTTCCTCAGCTGATGGTCTTCTTTACTTGTTTTCTTCATCTGATGCTCCTTGGCTGATATCCCTTGGCTGATACTTTGAGTAGGATCTGATGCTCAGCTGATGGTTCCATACTTAGCATATTTTTACAGAATCTGATTCAAACAACACATGTTTGAATTCTTTCTAAGTCATACTAAATGTAGGGTTTGGTTATCATCAAATTCTATGTTTTAGGATAGGCAGAGTTGATTATTAGGGTGAAGTGATTATCTCCCCAACACTTTTTGCTGCTAAGTTTTGGGTATTGAGAGATTTGGTTTTTGGAAGCAGCAGCAAGAAGAAAGGAAAATTGGTCTGTGCAGACCCGGTCGCGACGCGACGGGTCGGGGCGTCGCGACACGACGCATCGCGTGCAGCTTAATGTTGTTTTTCCAGATATTTTCTCGCGGCGCGAGACATCCAAAACTCATGATTTTGACCCAATTGACTATGTACTTGTTTGGAGATTGATTTTAATGTTTTATAAGGGTTGTATGAAGTCTTTTAGACCCGAAAAACATGTTTAAGCATTGTTTTAAGTCAATACTCTTATGGAACTTCAATGTTTGGTTAACTTAACTAAGTTAACCTTATGTTTGTGATATTATGACCTTTGTGCAAGTGATCTAGCTTTGATTTTGGGTTAGAAGTGATCCTCATCACTTCAAACAGGTGAGTTACGCCCTGCGGACACACAAATTGCTTTTAAACGTGCAAGTCATCAATTGTTTTCTTATGTATTTGGTTTTATACATATATATGGCATCAATGTGAATTGTTATTGTTTATTATCATGTTTATGAAAATGATTTATGTATTGTGTATATGTTTCACCTGATTTGAAGCATGCTATGCTACGTGATTGATTTTGGCAAGTTAGTGGCGTATGTGTATAACTTTCTTGTGTTGTGATTGATCCTTGTGGTCCGGACCTATGCTTGTGATTGGTACTTTGTACTGTGATGATTTCTAGCCATTGAGACATGTACTGGTTCATGTGGCTTCGGTAATTGAGGAACCTCGATACACGGGTGGTTGAGGAATTGGTGCAAAGAGTGGAGGGGTATGATAGTACCTATTATGAAACGTGTGGGTTCACTGGGCTGACGAGCCACCGAACCTAAGCAACACGAGTGGACTTGGGGAACAGGTCATACACTCTAGATAACCGTTATATGGTGGACTGCTTCGTGCTTCCCCACCTTGACGGGAGATGTGGACACACCCCCACGAGGACTTGTTGACCATGGTTGGCCACTATGGAAGACACAAGCTTAAGTGGTCTTGTCCTCCACATCTTATGTGATTAATTTAATGATGCCATGACTGCTTTTACATGTGATGATGACTTGTTTACTTGATTAAACTGTTTTGGTGCACTCACTAGCTTCTGCTAATAAATCAGTGTATATGTTTTCTGTATCCTCAGATAAATGATAGCTTGATACCGGTGAGGCGGGTAGATGCTTTTGGGATGAACTTGTTGCCTGAATATATATTTGGAATACATGATTATTCACTTATTTTGTCTATTTGTAATTAATGGTCATGTATTCGGGTCAACAAGTAACACCAATTTTTGTATAACCGACACAACTTCCGCGTGTTGATGTAAACTAATATCAAAACAATGTTGTTTTTGTATAAATTTAAAAAGTTTAAATTTGTGCTAAGATTCAGGGTGTTACACGTACACAACCATGTTGTAATCCTAGCTCATTGTTTTTAGAGTTAAGTTCACCAAAATGTATTTAACTTACACGTTTTGCTATTTTGTGTATCGAACTCTAAAAGTTTCTATTGTGTGTACCAAACTTCTAATTTGTTGCTATTGTATATATTTTTTATACACAAAAAAGGAAAAAATATATAAGTTAGTAGACACAATAGAAAGTTTAATACATACAATAACGACAAATTAAATATTCGATACAATAGAAACTTCTAAAGTTCTATACACACTGTAATAAAATATGACAAATTGAATATATTTTAGTGAAATAATGTCTTGTTTTTACTTATCTTTTTGCTTCTGCCCGTATAAATTTATGACATTATAATGTCAAATTCAACCTAATTTTCAATAAATATTTTTATGATAATAATTCTTTATTTTAATTTTATTTAACACTAAAATAAACTTAAAAATAATAAGTTTATACAAAAATCATGCTTTTTACGTCGTGACATAATATATGAATTATATTTATTTGAGTCTATAATTTATTTAGATATTTTTGCGGAGATGAAAAACTATAAAAATATTTCTAGTAATTACTTTTGAGCTTACTAGATAAAATACCTTACTATTGTTGCGAACACGGTGTTTGACGATGAAGTAGGAGAAAGTAGAAAGGATGGAAATGAAGTTGTTAATATAATAAGATGGACCTATGGTAAAACCTTATAAGACAAAATGGGAGTTGCGCCATCACCGATAAGCTTAGAGAAATAATACTGTGTTGGTTTGGACCCGTCAAAAGAAGACAACCAACATCGCTAGTTAGGAGAACGGAAATTGTTTTTGTTGATGGCATGAGAAGGTGATGACGCCCATACATAAAGTGGGAAGAAAGATTGAAAATAAACTTAGAAGGAGTTTCACTCCTAGAACATGACATCGGATAAGATTTTTTGGAGAAGAAGAATTAAGATAGATAGCTAGAGGGTACAAAGAAAGAAGAATTAAGATAAATGTAGTACTAGTATCTAAGGAGCTTTATCCATTGAGAATTATGAGTGGTTGTCCCTCTTCATTAGTTCTCTATGATAGCTTAGGCATACAACAACGCCCTACATTTCTTTTGAAACGTATAAAAAATTCAAGACAAGGTTCATACCAGGACTAAACGTCATTAAATACATCACTTGAAATATTTGAAGTATAAATATAATGTCATGGATTAAATACTAAGTAATATAACCATCAAAACTGTTTTTGAAATCATTATTGCAAAAAATATCTTTTAGTCACGAGTTGTCTTCATTATGCCAAAGCTTCCCATGGTTCTGTCCTAAAAAGAGTAAGACAACATCGGTAAGCAGTAAGCTTAGAGAGCACGCTTACTTGCTCACCACACTATATATGTATAAGTCACTACACATTTTATGCATTTCACATAATACCGAAACAATACACCAGCGATGATTTCACTTTTTAGGTCACAATTGACTACCCAAGGCACCCTAGGGGTTTTACGTCTTTTCTATGCTCGAGTTGTGTTTTCACTCCATTTACACAACCATTCACTTCATATCATGATAACACATTTGGTACATCAATAATAATAGTATGTATATCCGGAAATTACGTGTTTAACAGTAATCACATACCCTATTCACAGTCACTCACTAGGAAAATAACATCTTGTGATTATGTTCCTTACTTTGGAATTCACGGAGTTTGCATTTTACGATTCATAGTTTGCGACTCGAACTAAGAATCTAGTCTACGATTTGGTTTGCTATCTAGTTGTAACAACGTAAATCTCAAGTCATTTTTTTTAATCGTTGCGGAAGCGTTCACAATTTTCATTAAAACAAACACCCACAAAGTACAAAGTACTTATTCATAAACATTACATCAAGTTGTGCTACAAAATATTTATAAAACAGTGCTCGTATCTTCTCAAAACATAATATCAGAGCATTGGTCAAATTTCCCTTCCCCACAAACAAGGCTAAACAGCCAAACCTGCAAAAAGCAATCAACCGAAGGGAATTAGCACAAAACTAAGTGAATGGAAGCTACAAACAAGCAATCAACAACCACAAGCACAAACAATCACCAACTGCTCAAGCAAACAGATCTCAATAGATCAAACAATCTCCACAAACCAATCCAACCTCTAGAGGAACGGCGGTTCTGCAGAACCTGCAACCGATGCGGGCCAAAGCAAAGGTTTACCAATAGCTATTTGCTACTTGGTACAGTTAAACCCCTTCTGTTGCAACAAATGCATAGAAGATCAAGAACCGTGCAACCAATAGCAGATAGCCCAGCCCAAAACATACGCTAGCTGACCTCTAACCATGTACGCATATCGTTAACCATACGTACAGGTCTCGCCACGTGCACATATCATTAACCATGTACACGGGCCGCACAACAATCTGAGATATCTCAATCAACAAGCAACAATCAACTACCAACAATAACAGTCAACACAATCTATCAACACATATCAGACTAAACAGTCTATCATGGCAAATCAGACTAATCAGTCTATCATGGCAAGTCAAAGCATAAGAGTATCTCAAATCATATAACCATAAACGTTACCACCAACACCACTCGTGAGTACACTTCCACTCACCTTAGTCCTCGATCCCGTTTGCTCAGTTGTCTAATATCACTGAGTCTTCGTAGTTCCTGAGAAAAACCGAAATCAATCTCCATTCATAAATATATATCCACATATATTTATATCAATTATCACCACATTCAATATGTTAAGATTACACATAATACACATACAACATGCTTCATAATCGAACCAACATCAAAAAGCTTCAAATTCATAAAATTGCTCGGACGCGTCGCGTCCAGTGCTACGACGCGTCACGTTGCCCCAAGTCTCGGATTTCCCTTTCGGATTTCAAGAATCCGCCGGATTTCAAATTCCGGATTCTAAGTGTTGGATTTCAGAGTCTCGGATTTCACTTGTCGGATTCAAGAATCGGATTTCGGGTCTCGGAATTCAAACAATCGGATTTGGGCTTCGGATTAACAAAGAATCCGATAAAAACCAAGAACGCGTCGCGTCCAAGAGGATAACGCGTCGCGTCGCGATGTACCTGCATCATCTTCTTCAATTTTCCCAGCCGACTTAAACTTTCAAATCTCCATTTTCACATGTAATTCTTACCAAAATACTTCCAAAACATGTATAAATGTTCTATAACATGTACACAAACATCATAAATACTTTATGTTGGGGAGATAATCACTTCACCCTAATAATCAACTCTGTCTATCCTAAAACATAGGATTTGATGATAACCAAACCCTACATTTAGTATGACTTAGAAAGAATTCAAACATGTGTTGTTTGAATCAGTTTATGTAAAAATATGCTAAGTATGAAACCATCAGCTGAGGAAAATAAGCCATCAGCTAAGCATCAGATCCTATTCAAAGTATCAGCCAAGGAGCATCAGATGAAGAAAACAAGTAAAGAAGACCATCAGCTGATGAAAATATTCTATCAGCTGAGTGAACAGATTGATCAGCTGAGTGCCTACTCTATCAGCTGATCAATCAGCTGAGTGCCTACTCTATCAGCTGAGTGAACAAATGGATCAGCTGAGGCCTAGAAGCATCAACTAAGTAAGTCTTCCTTTACACAAGTCATCTCCCCTTCTGAGCCAATGTATTTGATTGATCAACTGAGCATTCTTGATCAACTGAACATACAAATACACAAGCTTATGTCCTCCTAAGCTTACTATTGAACAGCTGAGCATCTATATGATCAGCTGAGCAATATGTATCAACTGAGTCCTAGCTAAAAGTGATCAACTGATATATTTTGTCAACCGAGTAGTGAATATCAGAGTTCCTTGTACAATCTGTTAGATGAGTTGTGAAAAATGTCAAATCCACTCTATCTTTTCAGATTGTAAGTCATATGTAAAAGGCAGAACATGTGTTGTTCTATTATGCCTTAGATCTTTGTTTGTAAAAGTAAGAATGCACTTTTTGGATCAAGTATGAGACAAAAAGGTTTGATCTTATCCTCTGGAAAAGATAATGATACCTCAAACAGACGAAGATCTTGAAGATTTGTTCAAACAACTAAGTATGGCTGGCAATCCCATACTCGGTAAAGTCAAATCAATCAGAAGCATGGTGTTGATTAAAGTATAATCATGGAAAGGGAAAGAAACTTCTACACGACAGTAGATGTGGTCTTTAATATTTTATATTGTGAATGTGTTGCACTTTTGTAGAAAATTACAATTACTTTTATCATACTTTTGACTAAAGTAATTTTACTTTTCACCCACCACTTTTACAATTAAAATATTATATCTCCACATCCTCTTTGTCTCTTACCTTCATGCAACCGGATCCACCAAGACTTCTATATATACTCAAGCATGGTGGACATGCAAACTATATACTACACAACACAACAAAGTGAAGTCTCTACTACACTAAAAGAAAATCTCATCAGTTGAGAAATTTCGTAGAGTATAAGCATTGTGTAGATTCAAACTTGTTCATGTGTTGAACACTCTATATACATTAGTTGTTTTAGAGTTAGCTTGTCTATGTGTTAGACAAATTGATGGCCACCTTTTATTGTACTTAGAATTTCCGCTTCTAGTATATGTAATTCTTGATTTATATCCATAAGAATTATATAAAAGTATATAAGTGTGTCTTTAATTTTTAAAAGCTAAAGTTTGTATTCAACCCCCCCTTCTACAAACATTTGTTGTTGCGTACTCAATCTGGGACTAACACTTTAAAACTCATTAAAACACCAAAACATGTAAAACCCACCTATCAAGTTTACACCTAAGCTTCAACAATGGTGATTTCACATATAGCCATGGATTTCAGCATATTAACACATCAAAACAATCTGTAGCATAATACAAACACACACTAACCTTCTTCTTGAATTATAGGACACAAGATATTGACTTAGCAAATTCAAGTTAGTAAGCTTTCTTCTCTTTGAAAGTTTTCTCTCCAAAACACACACTTCACACTTTTCACTTTCAGAATCAAATGAGCAGATGTATTTCTAAATTACATATAACCATACACGTACACACAAAAGACTCAACTTCCAAGCAGGAGGTGTCCTAAATCAATTTCTTATTCTTACTTTCATGTAAACATATATAACATACATCCATGCATTCATACTACATACATACATAAACTTTTCTTTCTTTATTTCCACTTCCAGCAAACACAATTATAAATATACATATATATATATATATATATACTTTTCAATTTAATTTAATTAACTCTAGTAGCCACGTAATCAATTAAATACAAACAACACAAAATCGTGTACTGCTTACCCGTTAATCAACTAGCCCGGTTTGCGGATGTTACACCAGTGTCCAATGACACTTTGTGATCTGACCACATGGGGAATCCACTAAAGGACTCAACCGTGACTTGCAATTCCACACATTAAGCCCATTTATGATTCCCCACCCTAAATTAATTTGCAATCCAAGTCTAATGGTAGTTTACGGTTCATGATTTACATGCATTAGCTTGGTTTTTTTTTTTGCAATTCAACACTTAGTTCATTTTACAATTCCGTATTGATCCCATGATGAAATTTAATTTCCAATTCACTTAGTAATTTGAGGTTTTCTATTCCAAATATCACCCCTGTTTTTTATTCCATCTGAATCATGTGCACTTTACGATTGATCTAGATCATCAAGGTTTTCAATTGGCTAACCCTTCCCACAAGGTTTACGATTGTGATCGATGAAGGACAGTTTACGATTGGGGAATCCCCGTTTGGAGTCAACCAGTCACAAGATTATGATTAGAGTCTTCATCATTGACCAATTGCTTCCTGATTCACTATATTCGCACATGTGTCTCAATTCAATAATATTACAGTCGATCCATTAAGAATCAAACTCATCAAAATCTTAACCAAATTCTAAAATTCTTGTTGCTATGGGTTTATGAGATCACGAGGATAAACACCTACCAATTAATTGCAATTTAAACAAATTTGAGGGATAAAACTACTCATATTGTCCTCAGTTTCGCACTATCATCAAACACCCTCAAAACAGTCCAAAAACTTAATCAATTATCACTAAAATGTAATAATAACAAAATCTAAGGAATTACAGGGGTTTAGGGATTGTTATGTGATCGATCTCCATCAAAAAATCGGTTGATTTGGTTGAGTATTGACTCCTTCCTCCTTCCTTTTGTTCACGGTTAGCGCACACACGCACACACTCAGTGTCCTTCCGAATCAACGAAAGCGGCTATAGTGAAAGTTATGGGCCTTTGTGACCTAATTAAATATTTATGTCACTCCCTTACTTCCCTTAGTGCCACAAATGGTCTATCAACTTGTTGAGCTTTTCATTGAATTTCTACGCGAGGATGACATAAAAAATATTTCCATTATTATTATTATTTGTTATTTCCTGCTATCGAAGACGAAGACGAATATGGATTTTGATCCGATCAATTGATTCATGTGAAGCAAACATTTGATTACTTAGTCGAGCGAAACTACTTCAAAAATCCAAAAATCATACCAGATCTTATCAATCATTTCAAATGTTCAACCTATAATACACACATTAACCCTAAATCACGATTTGCAAAATTTGTTGACATGTGTATATGATGTGCGTTTTACGTACTAGTTTTAAATTTATATTTTTACCGAATTAATTACCAAAAACTGCACGAATAGGCAAGTGTACCTAATCGTTTCGTAATATAGTTAATAAGTCGGGTGTCGAACTCTTGGGGAACGGGAGCTAAACTGATTTTTATCAAATTAAATAAAGAATTAACTAAAATAAACTAATTAAAGCAAATAAAGACAATTAAACTAAATAAATGCAATTAAACACTAAACTAAAGCAATTAAACTAAATTAAGGGGAATTTGCAATCAAGTTTGAAACTTTATTATCCTAAATGATCACTAACACTACTAAATTACGAAAAACAAACCAAGAGAGCAAAAAGCAAGAAACTTTATGGATTAAATATCAATTAAAAGGCTTTCCCTCCCTAGATTCGATTCCACTCTTTTCAAGTTGGTTTTAAATATCAAAATTGATGCATTGGACCATTAATTAACACTATACCAATTCCTATATTGTTAGACTCTTGATCCGAGTATCCAACTTTTCTAATCATGCAATTAACTAATCAATTGGTCTTAAATCAATTAACTACACAATTAAGCATATTTAAGTTCGTATCTATCAAGATCTAATCTTTAATGATTGATTAAGTTACCAAATCATTCAATTAACACATGAAAGTCATCATATATCAATTCTAACACATTAAAGTTCCTATCTTGATTGTTTAACCCTGGGATTTGATCAATCACTAGTCAACCCTAATTATTGGTCCTAATTAGCATTGATTAAAGTCATATAAATGGATTGGTCCTCAAATTTATATTAACTCATATTCTAAACATATCAAAAACAGAATTTAAGCATGCTAGGATCATTGATTAGACTTGAAAGATAAATATAATGTCATTAAAGTAAAAAAGATGTAAAATCAACCAACTTAATAGAGTTTCATCTCCTCAAGGAAGGAAAACAGAAAACCTAGCCTATTACAAGCATAATCAACTTCTGGAATTCAAGAATAAACATTAAGAATGGAAGAAGAATAAAAAAACCGTAATAAAGCAAGAACTCCAAGCCTTTAATCTTCAATTATTGCTTTAATCATTCAAATCCGAGCTCAAGCCTTCTGGGATATGTTAAGGGACGTGTTTAGCAGAGTAATGGTGGAAGAAATGGAGTGGTTCACCCTTTTTCAGATCTGGAAGTTCGTTTAAATAAATCTCTAAAAACAGGGGTGTTGCGCCGCGACGGCCAAGTGTCGGGCCGCGATGAGCAAATTTACCCCGATCCCAACTCTTTTAAAATTCAAAGCTGGTGTCATCCTATCGCGTCGCGCCGCGACACCACGTGGCGAGTAGATGAGCCTTATCCATTTGAGTTCGTCGAGCCGCTACACATGAGTGTGTTGCGCCGCGACACCTCTTTTGGCGCCCGGTTGAGATTCTTTTCTTTGGGCTAGGCCTTGGGCCTATTTAATTCTTTCTCTCTTTCTTTTTAAATTTATTTTTTTCAATTTCTTTTTACTTTCTCGACTTTCTCGGGCTTCCTTTATTTTTTCTCGATTTTTGGATATTTCGCCTTTTTAGCATGCAAAACATAAAATAAACGGTAAACGTACCTTTTTACAATTAAATGCACTATTTCCGGCTAAAACCACCCCGATATCGCATAATATTTATATATATTTAGCGCGATATCAAAATACCCACACTTGAACTTTGCTTGTCCTCAAGCAAATCACAACTCTATCCAGTCTTAAAATTTTAAACAATAACACCATTCTTGAAAAATCAAATATAACCTACGAATGTAAAAAAGGTTGATTCAAAACAAAACATAAATTATACTTAGAATTATGCACACACCTATGATTAGATCCTCATTTACTTTCCACCATTCCTAAAGAATACTCCTATCTATATACATCCAATCCTTAATTTAAAAACTGCATTTAAATTTAGTTTGGTTAAGTTACCCTTTGAAAATCCCCTGACCTTAAGACTTATTTCAGATTTCCAACTTTATTTACACATATATTTTTTCTCTTTTCAGCTCTTTTTTATATAAGCCTATGACTTTCTATGGAACCCATGTAGCGAATCCTCAACTCAACCGATCCCAAACCAGTTGGCTTTAGGTGATTAGGTGTAAAACACCCCTCAGAGTTTACTAATTCGAGTTCCAAAGGCCATTTATTTGACTTATATATTTTTTCTAGCTCTTTTACATATTTTTTCTTTTTTTTTTCTTTCTAACATATGTTTATAAAAATTGAAAATTCATACTCAGTCTATTTTTGTCAAGCTTAGACTAAAAAAGGGCTTAACCTTATATTTTATTGCAGCAATTCAAAAATTAAAGATTGGATACTATAGACTCGAATTTCTAAAGAATTGGCGAAAAACCACAAGCACTACACATAAAAGTTAAATATAACTATGAAATGTTTATAAATCAACAATCTTGACAATCTTAAATAATATCTAATTTTTAACTCGAATAATATTAAAAATTTAAAATTTAACGCCCAAATATAATCAATAATTTACTACGAGGACAAATAAATTTCAAGCGAAGAATCTTTTTCTAACCCCCTACCCCACACTTAAATTGTACAATGTCCCCATTGTACACAATAAAATATAACAAGGTAGAAAAAAAGTAGAAATAGCTCCTTGGATATTATCAAGACGAATGGAGCAATAAATAATTAGCAATCGCTGAACTGACTGTCAGCATATACGCACACTCCACAGAACAACCAAATATGCTGAAAAAGTAAACCACTCATACACCAAATATTAGACAACTATTTAAAATTAAAATATATTAAATTTCATTACATTTACATCAGAAGATAAAAAAATAATCATCATCTCAGTCTTCATCTTCCGAGTCGTGACACGCATGTCTAGACGGCCCCGTCATGTGAGTATCCGATGGGGGAAAGTGCGAATGCCAGTCTGGAAATGGGGGAGGGTATGGCGTGAATGGCGAGGGAGGATATCCATAATGGTTGAAGATGTTAGACATACTGGAGTGCATATACTACTGATTTTGCCGCTGCTGGGGATTCTTTTCTTTGGGCTGGGCCTTGGGCCTATTTAATTCTTTCTCTCTTTCTTTTTTCCTTGGGCCTCCTTTTTATTTCTTTTTTCTTTCATTTGGGCTTTCTTTTCCCTTTCTCTCTTCTTTTATTAAGCCAATTTATTTTTTTTCGATTTCTTTTTACTTTCTCGACTTTCTTGGGCTTCCTTTATTTTTTCTCGATTATTTGGATATTTCGTCTTTTTAGCCTGCAAAACATAAAAGAAACGGTAAACGTACCTTTTTACAATTAAATGCACTATTTCCGGCTAAAACCACCCCGATATCGCATAATATTTATATATATTTAGCGCGATATCAGTATAACAACTTAATGTCGATAATAAAATCCGATTTACTAAACCTACAAATCGAAGAAAATGAGTTTTACAAACCTTAAATTAGTTTGGATTAGATCTTTTTATGAGTCAAACAATTGATTCATCCATATTTCTAATTTTGAATGTTTGAGGGTCTAAACAATCGATTCATGTTCCGGAGTCCATGTGTTTTTCGAAGGAACCGTTTCGGTCTAAACAATCACAAAACCATTCCGATTTGAGTTGATTTGAACATTTTGAAAGAACCATGAACCATAGACTTTGAGTTCAATGGATTTGAAAGGGATTCATCTTAGGCTGATTCTAAAGGAACAATGAATTGCAGATTTTGAAGGAATCGTTATTGATGACGAAGTAGATTAATAAATAATAATCCTAATCACAATTAATATGCACTAACAAGTTTTATTTAAGTATTAACACTTTTTAAAAGTTTTATACACACAATAATACTTTTTTACACACAAATAAAGTTTAATAATGATATATTTTAAAAAGATTAAATAATATTATTTGTACTAATAATATTAACTCAAAGACATATATAAGTACCATCAACGTCTATGGAATTGGCGGCAAATTCACACTTTTCCCCGCCCACTTTACTTTCAACTTCGAACACGACACCACGCTTTCTCTCCACAAACATGAACAAGGGTAACGGCAGGAAGCGGGCGGCGCAGCAACCACCGGTGCCGCCGCCGCCACCTATCCGCCTTGCGACGGAAGGGGCCATGGAAGAGGAATACATGGACGAGGATGTATTCATCGAAGAAAACCTCATTGACGATGATGAACTCATCCTCCGGGACATGGAAGATCGGGAAGCCCTTGCAACTCGCCTTGAAAAATGGAAACGGCCGGTATTACGTACAGGGTACCAGTCTCAGTCAGAAAGCGTCGGTAATTTTACTACTCTTTCTGCTGCTTAACTTGAATTCTAGGGTTTTACGATCCATTAGGGTTCAAACAAATTGTTAGTAAATGCGAAGCGGAATCCGGTAAACCATACAATTACAGCTACATAAGCTTCGTTCAAGTGATATTACTGAAAGAATGAAGTCCACTTATTTCCCAAAACACATGGCGAACCTTCACTTTAGTTACGAAAGGGGTTATCTTTTAAATTAAAAATCATTGGACTTTGGCTATATAGAGGAGAAAATGTGACATGGACTCATGGAGCTAAGTTTATTTGAAGCCCATAGCAATTTCCAAACTTTTAATTTGGAAAGTAGTAGGCTTAACATTAACAATCGTAAAGGCTTCTGTGAAGAACGGTGTTCTAATACGTAATCTCTTCCTTTCGGTGCGGTGGTTTCCTTTCTGAATTTATTGCATTAACATTTAAATGTATCGTTGTGGGGAACTCCTATATGCATCATAGATTAAAAAAATAAACCCCAAATGAATGAATGATATGCTTCACCATGAAATGTTTTTATGTTGCTATGCTTGAGCCTAGTTCAGTATGGTAATATCAGTAACAATTGATATCAGAATACAAAACATTATTTATTTATTTGTTTGTTTGTTCTCCCTGGTTTTAGACTTATCAGAGTTTTTAAAAGAACAGGAATACGTGAATAACAACATCCCAAGCACATTTATACGTTTTTGTACCAATTTAGACATGACAGCTATGTCACATCTGTAACCGAAACCGTAGAAAGAACTGATGGCTTTGACTCAATGAATGTTTCTATATAGTACCACTGACCAGCCCATGTCGTAACAAGAGTCATTCTTGTACTATAACCTCTCAAAGTTGGTCCATTTAACCTTTTTTTTATCATTTCTTCCTGCTAGTTTTTCAACAACTGGAGATTGATTATGTGGTTGGAGAGAGCCACAAAGGATTGATTCCTAATTCATCTGGTCCGGCTGCTATTATCAGAATTTTTGGTGTAACTATGGAAGGTATTTTCTCATCTTCCTCTTTCATCCTTCTTTGCTATTGGTTGAAATCAGTACCATGATGTCAACTACTGTGTCTATATCATTATAACTTCATAGCATATAGGATCCTTCCTTTTAGTGTGATAGAAGGCATGTTCTCATGAACATTGTCACTACTATGACGATTCTTATAATGTTTTTTGGGGCCTGAGGTTTTGAAAATGTTGCTTAAGAGTAGTTTTCTCTGAGATAAGATTGCTTGTGTATGTAAAAGTAACTCGTAGCAAGTGCTCTGATAATTTATTTATTTATGTATTTGAGATATAAGTTATAACTCCTGCAATCTGATGGTTCATGGTTTGTGATTAGGGAATAGTGTATGCTGTAATGTACATGGATTTGAACCGTATTTCTATATTAGCTGTCCTCCTGGAATGGGCCCTGATGATATATCTCGCTTTCATCAAATACTCGAGGTATCTTCATTTGCTGAACAAGTTTTGTTTTTTAATAGAATTTTCAACATGGATTCCCTATATGCATTGATGTACTGATTAATTCTAAATGCAGTGCACATAACATTGTATCTTCTTTCAATTTTGTGCAGGGGAGAATGAGGGAAGCTAACAGGAACAATAAGGTTCCTAGGTTTATCCTTCGTGTAGATTTAGTTCAGAAAAAGAGCATTATGTACTATCAGCAACACACTTCTCAGCCGTTTCTTAAAATTGTTGTTGCGTTGCCGACAATGGTTGCTAGTTGTCGAGGTAAAGTGTGATAGCTTCTAAAGTTTACTCTTGACAATGTTGCATTTATTTTCAAAACTGTAAAGATCAATCTATTTAAGTCAGTACTCTAATATCTACGTGCACCAAGCATTCCATTTTATTTTACGTTATCCTTTATCATGATGATTAGAAAAGTAATTCACTTAGTTTTCTATGGACTTCTTCATCCAATTTAATGTAACCCTTCATATTGTTTCACTTTGGCTTATTATTGTATCAATGATTATTGTGCATGCTTATTATTTGATGTAATCTTGGCAGGAATTCTTGACAAAGGGATACAACTTGATGGGTTTGGTATGAAAAGCTTCATGACATATGAGAGTAATGTTCTCTTTGTTCTTCGCTTCATGATTGATTGCAAAATTGTTGGTGGCAATTGGATTGAAGTTCCAGCTCACAAATACAAGAGGACATCAAAGAATCTTTCATACTCTCAGTTAGAGTTTGATTGCCTGTATCCTGACTCAAATGATAGTGATAATTTTCTTAAAATAAGCTTCTGATATTACATCATTGAATTCCTTGACGATGATTATAGCTATTCAGAACTGATAAGCCATGTTCCGGAAGGAGAATATTCAAAAATGGCTCCATTTCGGATATTGAGTTTTGACATTGAGTGTGCTGGTCGTAAGGGCCTTTTTCCCGAGCCTACGCATGATCCTGTTATTCAGGTTGATTTTATATCATATATGTTTGTCTGTAAATTTACTTAGCGAAACCATTAAACTTATAAATTAAGATGTTATGTTTACAGTTCCTGATTACATTCTTCTTACCTCTTCCGTAGATCGCAAATTTGGTCACACTTCAGGGAGAGGAACAGCCTTTCGTGAAAAATGTCATGACCCTAAAGTCATGTTCACCAATAGTTGGTGTTGATGTAATGTCATTTGACACGGAGAGAGAGGTTTTGCTGGCTTGGAGGGTAATATTCTTCAAATTATATGTATATCTGACTTATATATAGCTTTTCGTTAAATCGTTTGAGTCCATTTCGAACAGAACACTCTGATATTTCTTGTATGTTTTAGTTGCCTTTGAAATCTGCTAACACCTGAACTGCGAAACCATTGCCAATTTGTTCAAGAGAGCTGACAATATTTCTGTCTTCCAGGATTTTATTCGCGAAATTGATCCAGATATTATAATTGGTTATAACATATGCAAATTTGACTTGCCGTATCTGATTCAGGTCAGTGACTCATTTTACAGTTTATGCCCTTCCCTTTTTTGGAGTGTAATTCTATAAATGCCTTACATTTCCAGTTCATTAATGCATACGCTATTTGTTGCAATATCAACATGGTAGGATTTTCATAACCCTTGATATAAAGTGACTAAATACATATTTGGTTTGCAGAGGGCAGAAACATTGGGGATAACCGAGTTTCCAATACTTGGGCGCATTAGAAATAATAGAGTCCGCGTGAAGGACACAACTTTTTCTTCAAGGTAATGGTTGATAATTGATTATATACTTTACTCTCTTGAAGACAACTATATAATACGAATAGCAGGGAAGGTTATATGTTTTGAGTGTGGATTAAATATAGGATTTATAATACCACTTTTTTAGAAATTTTATTTCATGGTTAAATTGTGGTTCTTGGTGTTGTTTAAAAGAGATTTTCTGATTGGTATAAGTTAACGTTGCAGTTTCAGAGTAGTGCGACTCTTCTTACTTCACATGCCTATGTGTATGTGATACTCATAGAGTTATAATCATAAAACAATTGTATATTTCGTTTTAAATGTTGATTTAGGGCCATCCACTATGTCTATAAAATATGTTTTTTCTTGAAGAATGTCAAGTTATTATTGCACATATGTACTCAACAAAGTTCTTCATAATGCTGAATTTTGCCAATACTGGTTTGGTGTTGCAGACAGTATGGTACAAGGGAAAGTAAAGAAGTTACACTGGAAGGGAGAGTTCAGTTTGATTTACTTCAGGTAATTTTTCTCATAAAATGTTATTAAACAAATAGGTTGATGTGTACGGATAAGTCAAATAGTGATTCTCTGTTTTATATTTGCAGGCTATGCAGAGGGATTATAAATTAAGTTCATACTCACTGAATTCTGTTTCAGCACACTTTCTTAATGAGCAGGTATTCTTTTTATGTTTACATCAAGTACTCCATCTCATGAATCCTACAAGTTTTTCTTCTATATATTGTATTCAAGTTGATCTTTGTGTTCATGGTTTAAAAACTGAAGCCATGAATTAATACGAGTATCGTATTTCCATGTAAAGAGAAGCAAAGAGAAAAAAAGTGCGTCGCTTGACATAGAACCATTTTCACGTCTCTTAGTCTTTCTTATTGTTATGAATTCCTCTTGATGTGGATTGAACAATCCTTGTTTTGTTTTCTATTTTCATCTAAATTCCTACATTATGATGTTTTGGAAAATGGTGTTTGATTTGCAGAAAGAAGATGTTCATCATTCAATTATATCTGACCTTCAGAATGGTAACCCAGAGACAAGGCGAAGATTGGCTGTATATTGTCTCAAGGTGTCATTCTTTCATGAATTTTCATGTTTCTTTCAAATCAGTGATCTTTTTATGAAATTCAAACTGGTTTGTTAGGAATTGGGGGTGATTCTATGCCTAGCTGAGCCCCCCATATTTGGTGTTTCTGTGTTTAATTCCACATCTGTGCAGCACCTTGTATGAGTTGGACTGTATTCTCAAATCACAAACTATGGATATTGGAGTTACTAAATTGGCAATGTGGGATGGGTAACTTTTGTCCTTAAGAAAAGTGGGAGATAAAAGGTCTTAATAAAGAAAATTAGAATATGAAGTCTCAACTGGTTATGAGAGTGCAAGAAGGCTATATGACACACAAACTTTCCGATGATAGCTTGAACTTATATTGGGAAACTAGCTAGAATTAAAAGCAAGACAAGGGTGGTTGAGCTTCCACATTTTTTTAAAATTTTCTTTTGTTTTGTGTACTTGATGTTTGAATTGTAAGGTAACTTTTTTAATAGTTTGATTTGTATACATGTATATATGCACACTGAAATATAATTGCAACCCTTCTAAATAGCAGTACTTTTACAGGATGCTTATCTCCCTCAGCGGTTGTTAGACAAGTTAATGTACGTTTACAATTACGTGGAGATGGCTCGAGTCACAGGTGTTCCCATATCATTTCTTCTTTCTAGAGGACAGAGCATAAAGGTCATTTTTTTAATGAAAGTTGGATCTTATGTTGATTTTTTTTTATTTAATAGAAGCTTTAGATTTGCGACTTGAGTGGCATCCTGTAGGTACTCTCCCAACTTCTAAGGAAAGCGAAACAGAAGAATCTAGTGCTTCCAAATGTGAAACAAGCAGGATCTGAACAAGGAACTTTTGAAGGTGCAACTGTGAGTATATTGTTCCTTGTCACCAAATTTTAAACATATAATATGTTCACATAAGAATGATTAACAATTAAGATCATATTAAAATGCTTACTGCAAATCTAAACATTTATCAAATTATTTTACATAGAAGACTTGTCTTGTTGTATAGGTTTTGGAAGCCAGGGCAGGGTTTTATGAAAAGCCGATTGCAACACTGGATTTTGCATCTCTATATCCGTCCATCATGATGGCATATAACTTATGCTACTGCACTCTAGTGAGATACTCTTCTGTTTACTTATTCTTATTTTTGTTCTTTTAAGTAATAGTGTTCAAGTTATGTAATAAGATAGATAAATTTTCCATTGTGTTGTACATTAGTAGAAGTTTATTAAGATACTTTGATGTGTAAGTTCGGTTTTGCTAATCCTTTTAAGGTGACTGCTGAAGATGTCCGAAAGCTCAACCTTCCACCAGAATGTGTCAACAAAACTCCATCTGGTGAAACATTTGTCAAGTCAGATTTGCAAAAGGTATTGTATCCGCCAGTTGGTGCCATTTTGTATGATAAATTGTAAAAAGAAAAATATCGTTGACAATTGAATACACATATTTTCAGGGTATACTTCCGGAAATTCTTGAAGAACTTTTAGCTGCTCGTAGAAGGGCTAAAGCAGATTTGAAAGTATAATCATCCTGTTCTTCATATACTATATTATTTCTCTTTATTTAGTATTCCTTTTGTACAATAACGAGTTTGTTGGGTTCCAGGAGGCAAAGGATCCCTTGGTGAAGGCTGTTTTGGATGGTCGCCAGCTGGCTTTGAAGGTAAGACAGCAAATACCTTTTTAATAAATACCAACTGAAGTGCTTCCCTTTTTTATATTTCTTTCAACTTAGGTAATTCATTTATGGAAGTAACATCACATCATTATCGGGTATCTTTCAGATAAGTGCAAATTCAGTTTATGGGTTTACAGGAGCTACCATCGGCCAGTTACCATGTTTAGAGATATCCTCAAGTGTTACGAGCTATGGTAATTCATAAATCTATATGTTTGTACGTGTATGTGCATGTTGTTTGAATGATTGTTTCATTACATGAACAACTCTTGGTTATTTTAGCTGATATTTTAAGTTAACTGATTTGTGAAGGTCGGCAGATGATTGAACATACAAAAAGACTTGTCGAGGATAAATTTACGACGCTTAAGGGCTATGAACACAATGCTGAGGTACAGCACTTGTCGTATTGGGATTTTGTCATCTTAAAAAAATCAATCTTGCACTAGTAGTCCTGTTTGCTTCATACTTTAATATGCCTTGAAGTATGTCTGCTTTGGATCGGTAAACGATTACTTGAAATTCCAGATCATATATGGGGATACAGATTCAGTTATGGTGCAGTTTGGTGTGACCACTGTTGATGAAGCCATGAAGCTGGGTAGGGAAGCTGCTGATTACATTAGTGGGACTTTCATTAAGGTAACTTTTGACCTAAAAACATGAAATGATCTCCCTTTTGTTGAGATACTTTGAATGCCTAAGCACTTATGGTTTTGTGGAATACAAACTCAAATGTAACAAGTTGAATCCTGTTTCAATTGCCTGTAGTTTTCATGGATAATTTGTTTCTATTAGGTTTTGTTTCTTTGTCAGTAGGGGTTTCGTCTTATCATGTAACGTAGAGGCATATTGCTTCTTGATTTATGAACATTTACACATGTAGTCTTAACTGTAATTGTCTATTTTAATATAATTATTTTTCTGACTTCTCTTCGACTGATTATTTTATCCGTTTTGCAAAGCCTATCAAACTAGAGTTTGAAAAGGTTTATTTCCCATATTTGCTGATAAGCAAAAAGAGGTATGCTGGTCTCTATTGGACAAATCCTGAAAAATTTGACAAGATGGATACAAAAGGTAAGCAAAAGTATCTCTTAAAAAGTTTCTTAATGAAACCTTTGATTAGAAAAGATTTCCCACCCAATATATTGCATTTCAGGTATTGAAACAGTTCGAAGGGACAACTGTCTGTTAGTCAAAAATCTGGTAACCGAGTGCCTTCACAAAATACTAATAGACAGAGACGTACCTGGAGCTGTTCAATTTGTCAAGAACACAATATCGGATCTACTTATGAATAGAATGGATTTATCTCTTCTTGTTATTACCAAAGTACGAAAATCGTTATTTGACTTTTTTTAAAATTTATTAATTAATATTTGCACATGAACTAACTTATCCAATAAACAGGGACTGACAAAAACAGGAGAGGATTATGAAGTTAAAGCAGCACATGTAGAACTTGCAGAGCGAATGCGAAAGGTTTGTACTTTATCCTTGCAATTATATCAAATATATATTTACATAAAAAACCAGTTTCCCATTATGCGACATATGTCATATTAACAGCGAGATGCAGCAACTGCACCAAATGTTGGTGATCGAGTACCATATGTCATTATTAAAGCAGCCAAAGGTGCCAAGGTAAACCGAACACAATCTTATCCTTCGACTCTTTTACCCTTTCTTTTGTAGTATTTTAATAATCTGAACTAACAAGTTTGATGAAAATCAGGCGTATGAGAAGTCTGAGGACCCTATATATGTTTTGGAAAATAATATACCCATAGATCCTCAATACTACCTTGAAAATCAGATAAGCAAGGTTTGTTGTACATCTTTTTTATGTATTTTTAATAGTTATACTTGGAAGTTTGTTCTACCTGCTGCTAAAGAGTTGATGGTGCAGCCATTATTGAGGATATTCGAACCGATTTTAAAGAATGCTAGTAGAGAACTACTCCATGGAAGCCACACTAGAGCTATTTCCATTTCTACCCCATCAAATAGTGGGATAATGAAGTTTGCAAAGAAGCAGCTAAGTTGTGTTGGCTGCAAAGCTTTAATCAGGTACAAATGGATATTAATTTTAATTGTTTAAGAAATTAATTTTGATTTTCTTTATCAGTAGTATCCACTGAGGCAGAAGTTTGGTCAAATGATTGCTTTCTTGTTTTGTTTTTCCAGTAATAAAGATCAAACACTTTGCTCACATTGCAAAGGAAGAGAAGCCGAACTTTATTGCAAAACTGTTGCTAACGGTATGCAAACACTTTTTTTATCAGCATCTTTTATTGGTCAAATGCTTAAAAGTCAACACAAATAGCAGAAGGCTCGGGTGTAAAATCCCATTTGATTTGTTTTTGTCTGAATTATAGTGTCTGAGCAAGAGAAGCTTTTCGGGAGGCTATGGACGCAGTGCCAAGAGTGTCAAGGATCACTTCATCAAGATGTTTTATGCACAAGGTTTGTGATCATAAAATCTATACCAGTAACAAATAATATTTTAACTTTTATTTTTTGAAGTGATTTTGGAGATAAATATAAACCCTAATCAAACCAAAGGGCTTATAGCCTAACGGTATCTGGTGTTTAGGTGTCTCATAACATTGTGGGTTCAAGTCCTGTAGTGGACTTAAATGGTGTAGATTTAGGATTAGGTTAGGGGGTGTGTGTGTTTGGCCGTTTAAAAAAAACCCCTAATCAACCAATTTTAGATGAACGTATCGAAATAACCATATTTACTTTCTGATGAATTGCATCTGCTTTTGTTTATATTATCGCATCTGTTATTTATTTTCTGCTTCTACTAATTTTGTCATATTTATTTTCTATTGTAATTTAAAACAATATAAATAGTATTATTCCTGCAGGTGAATGGGTCGAAATTACCACCTTTACTTGTTAACGACTTAATGTCTTTTGATGTGAATGTTCCTTTTAATGGTTATAATGTTGTCTTGTAGTCGGGATTGCCCAATATTCTACCGGAGAAAGAAAGCACAAAAAGACATGGCCGAAGCCAAAGTCCAGTTAGAAAGATGGAACTTCTAATATATTCTTCTGAGGTCCAAATTCTCAACTCTACATTTCATAAACAAACCTAAAAAGGTGAACCGCACTCGATATTGGAAGGAAGCACAAAAAGAAGTTTGGCACAGCGGGCTTATGATGCCTATGAACGTTGATGCCTTGAAAGCTGACCATAGCTCCATGTAATCATGCAATGCATGATGTCAAAAGTTACCATTGTGCCCACCCTTGGATTACATCTAGCTTCATCACCATGTAAGCTTTTTAAACATCAGTTTATGGAACTCTCAAATATAAGAGGAGATATGTTTGTATAGGTGTTTTTGGATATGGGATCTTTTCCTTGTAATCCCACAATATTTTCTAGTTCAAATAACTAATTTGTCTTAAATTAGTTTTGTTGGTAGTTTTCTGAACTATGTGCCTATATGCTTTGATATATTGTTAAAAACCAATTTGATTTGATATTTTGGAACTTGGGCCTCATGATTGCAGCATAGTAGATAATTTGTACACAACAAATTTTATGCATACACAACAGGTACAAGTTATAAATAATATATTGTACAAGTTGATAAGACAGAGTTACTGTATATGGATAGTTTTGTTGTGTACAGATCGTTACTTTGAAATACCCGAACCCTTTAATGAAAGAAGTAAAACAAGAAATACTTGTAAAGAGCAGGGTGTGAAAAGTACCCATCAATGGACACTCACTTTATATCCCTTCATTGATCTTCAATAGAAAGTTGCATTAATGGCATGCAATCTTTTTACAACTTGTCACTATGGGGCACTCATCATCTATTTTCTTTCTTTTAATGGCTAAAAAATGAGCATACACCTTTTGTTTTCTTTCTTTATTTTGATGAACAAGATCTGTTTTCTATGTACAAAAGATTAACAAGCTCACTTAACTCCTATTGAAGGAAAATAGATGAACATAGATATTGCACTCATTACATTTGGTTACAAATGTGTAGGCTCTCTACCTGTCATCTTGCTAAGCTTATTGATCTAAACTTGGGATTTCTTAAGAACATGTTTTGAATGAAAACTAGATCAATTTAGAACGTAGTAGACTGTCTTTTGGTTCGAGTGGATGGTGGCATCATGATCGAGTCATGTCTAGATTGTCCCGTCTCTTAAGAACTTTTTCTCTTTTTTTAGTTAGCCGTTAAAATAAGTTGAAATGTTTTTCTACGTTTTTTGTGGAGCTCCCTTCTCCGGATTCGACGACTTTAAAATTATGAGTATGTAAAAATAATGAAAAGAGTTGATTTAAGCTCAATTGTGCAAAGCAATCTTTTAACCAAAAGATTGATCCTCCAACATTTCTTGAAACAAAGGAGCCTTCTTCACTAGACTTGAATTTTTTAAAAAAGAGTTTTAACTTATTGAAAATGTCTACGGATGGGTTAACGTTTTTCTAAAAAAACAAACTAATTAAAAATTTCCGTATCGTCCGTCATTCCGGGATTTATAATGTTTAATCTTGATTATATCTTTCATGATTACCCCGCGAAGGAGAAGAATAATGGTTGACATAAATACATAATGATTTTTCTAATCTTGTGAGATTAATGTTTGGTTTTGTATTTTATTTATAATTGGTCTAACTAGTTAAAAAATTTTTTGTTCTCAAATGATATTTTCAATGTATATATATATATATATATATATAGAGAGAGAGAGAGAGAGAGAGAGAGAGAGAGAGAGGCAGAAGTTCAAACAAGAACTGTTTTTCGTATGAGAACCGCGAGAATTGTTTTTAACGCCATTAATGACTTATAGATAGGGGTATTTTGGTAATTTATATATTTACCCAACCGTGAATTGCGTCCGGGTGAGCCGTCATTAATTTGCGAGACTTGGATTTTGCCGAAATAACCTTCATTAATGCGTCATTAATGAGCCTTTAATGAGCTGCCAAAAAATCTTAGCGATTGATTAATTTTAATCGAGGGCTAATATTGGTTCTTGCATGAAAAACAGTTCTCGTTTGAACCTTCCCCTATATATATGGGAGTGTTCAAACAAGAACTGTTTTTTATACGAGAACCAATCTTAGCTCATCATTAAAATTAATCAATGACTAAGATTTTTTGATGGCGCATTAATGGTTCATTAATGACTCATTAATAACACATTAATTAGGGTTATTTCGATAAAATCAAGCCTCACAAATTAATAAGGGCTCACCCGGACGCAATTCATGGTTGAGTAAATATATAAATTAACAAAATACCCCTATTAATAAGTCATTAAAAACAGTTCTCACAGTTCTCGTACGAAAAACAATTCCCTTGCCTATATATATATATATATCGCGCACACACACGTACACATACATCTTCCTCTTGTTTTTTCAACCTTAGATCAAGTTTCATTGGAATTCCTAGGTTCCAAGAAAAGTAAATATTTGGTGGTGAATCTTTAGATCATTGCTTCTTTACTTGTGACAAGGTGAAACTTTTATGGATGAACTTATGGAGTTGGTGAGGCCTTAATCAACCAACTTATTGAAGTTTATTCAAATTAGCATTAGATGTAGTTTTGGAGAAATCTAATGTAGAAGTTTTAAAAGCATTTGAAGGGGTGCTTTTTACTTTTATATGGGTTGTGTGGAAAATAGAGAAATGATTATTTGTTGCAAGCTTTGGAGGAGGAGAAACCAAGGATCATTATTCATTCACATGTTTATTTTTTACTGTACCTGTCAATGATCATTTATTGTTCTTGTTTGCAGTGATCTCCATCTTAAACATCTGTTTTTTAAGTTTGCTTTAAGTGATAAAATTAGGGGGAAAAGATCAATGTTGCTAGCAGCATCTAGGGGTGAGCATGCGACACGATAGACCAAAAAAACCGATGAACCGGACCAAGACTGGACTGTCCGGTCTTCGGTCCTTATTTTTTTATAAATTTCAGGTTTTGGTCCAACCCGGTCCGGTCCAGTTTGATAAAGTGTGTAAAACAACCAATAGACCGAAAAAACCGATAAACCGGACCGGACCAAACCGTACCGAGATCGGGACTGGTCGGTCCGGTCTTTGGTCCTAGTTTTTCATAGATTTCGGATTTCAGTCTGGTCCGGTTTTTAAACCGATTTCACTCCTAACAACATCTAATTTGGATGCTTCTGCATTCACAAACAACTTAAATAAGTAATTAAACAGTCAAATGACATAAATACTCTTCTTTTAAGTTGTTTGTGAGTATAACAACACCTAACTGAGGTATTGTTATACTTATAAACCACTTAAATAAGTAAACAATCAAATGAATTAAATACCCTTCGTTACCGTGTCAATTGTGATTATAGTTTATTAATGCTTGTCAATAATTGGGGTAGTTAACATTTTATTTGGTACCAAATTGTCAATAGTTGTTTAATTTCTTGTCATTTTATACCAAATTGACGTGTCTTTGGTAAGTAATTCATAAAAATCGTTATGGATTCAGACTTATATTTTAGAGTTAAGATCCTCTCATATTGTAGTCATACATGATTCATTATAGTTTCTTATAAACAGGAGAGTGAGTCTCTTATTTTAAGTAAAAAATGAGTCCTTTTGTAGATCTAACCGTCATATTTGTACGAGAATATGATGTGTTATTTTAACTACAACATAAGAAGATCTTAACCTTTAATTTTAACATGATAGTGTACTTTATGTCTTGGTGATTAGAACAATATTAAAGTTTACAAACTTGCTATTATGTGTTAGGATCGTAACTAGGAAACCGATCAACGATATTGTCCGCTTTGAGTTGCTCCTCATGGCTTTAAAACACGTCATTTGGTAGAAGTAAGACCCCGTACTTATTATTAAGATATAAGATATATCCACATGTATTATTTTATTAATACTGTTATGTATATCCTGTATTATCCCCTTGTATATCTCCCATTTAGTTAGGCTAGTTTAGCTATATATTCATGTATTGTAATTGTGTTGAATTAATCAAAACACAATTCGATACCATGGATGGAACCAACATCAATACCACACTCAAAGATGTTACAATTGTCAACTTTCCCTCAACCCTTAAACTCACATCCACTAATTATCTTGGATGGAAAACACAGATCGAATCCCTATTACAAGGTCTTGATCTTTACTGCTACATCGATGGCTCCAAACCATCACCTACACCAATAGTTGCCAACGACGGCACTGAAACACCTCACAAGGATTATTCCAACTGGTTTCGACAAGATAGACTCATCTTTGGTGCCCTAGTTGGAAGTCTATCGCCACAAATCATTCCATTGATCACCAATTCTCCAACATTGCGTGACGCATGGAAAACCCTAGCCAATACGTACGCATCTCCATCGCGTGGCCATATCAAACAACTTCAATTTCGCCTCAAACAACTACCAAAACCCCCACACAAACAATCACTGATTACATGCAAAACGTCAAGACAGTGGTTGACGAACTCGCCATACTTGGAAAGAAACTAGACGACGAAGATATCATTGATGCCGCCGTCAACGGCTTGGACCAGTCCACCTACAAACCTGTACTGGACGCCATTCATGCTCGTGATTCCACAATCTCCTTTAATGAGTTACATGAAAAACTCATTAATCATGAACTGGCTCTTGCGCAACAAGTTCCCACCACAGGTATTCATCAAACTGCTATTGTTTTCTATACTAACCATCAGCAAAACAGGAAACCATGGAATTCTCCACAAAACAACACTGGAGCAGGTCTTCTCCCCACTCCAAACAAACCACAAACACAAGGCCAGCGCCCTTTCTTGGGAAAATGTCAATGGCTCCATGTTAAAGGTCATTCTCTCAGCAATTGCAACAACTTCAAAAGGTCCTTTCCAAATGCCACCATTCCTCCCTACACACGCAATCAGCAGCAAGTAAAACATGCAGAAGCTCATATCATGAACACTACAACACCACCCTCTGGAAATTGGATCTTCGACAGTGGAGCAAGCTTTCATGCCACTAATGACCTTAACAACCTATCAGTTCATGCACCATATGATGGGACTGAAGAGCTAGATATTGGTGACGGTTCGGGTTTACAAATCTCTCATATTGGTTCTGTTATTATCAAAACTTCTCACACTCCTTTAATCCTCAAAAACGTTTTATATGTTCCTAAACTATCCAAAAATATTATCTCCATTTCACGTCTGTGCATCGATAACAACTTTCTAATAGAATTCTACTCCTTTGTTTTTGTCGTCAAGGACCTAGAATCCCAAATTCCACTCTTCAAGGGCAAGGCAGTCAAGGGAATGTATGAACTTCGAGCATCCCCTTCGCCAAGAATCCTCACCATGCACCACGCCAACCCTTCCTTGTGGCACCATCGGCGAGGCCATCCTCAGAATAAAGTTTTTAAGCAGTTGTCGTCATTTCTTTCTTTTAATTCCAGTTCATTTATCAATTGTAATTCATGTCAAATCAATAAAAGCCATCGTTTACCTTTTCATGAATCTTCCCTTACTTCATCTTCACCACTTGAACTTATTTTTTCTGATGTATGGTGTTCCCCTGTTCCATCTTTCGATCATTACAAATACTACATTATATTTGTTGATCATTTTACTAAATATACATGGCTATATCCTATGAAACAAAAATCAGAATCTCTCACCATTTTCACTAGATTTCAGTCTCTAGTTGAAAACTTCTTCCAAACCAAAATCAAACAACTCTTCTCTGATAATGGGGGTGAATATATCAAACTAGCCACTCATCTAGCCACATCAGGTATCTCTCATCTCACTTCTCCACCCCATACCCCACAACACAATGGCTATGCTGAACGCCGGCATAGGCATATCGTAGAAACAGGGCTTGCCTTGCTATCTCACTTACACTTACCAGTTACATTCTGGCCCTTTGCCTTCACCACCACTGCTTATCTCATAAATCGTCTACCTACACCAAATCTTCACAATCTCTCACCATTTCACTGCCTCTTCCAAAAAGAACCCAACTATTCTAAACTCCGAAGCTTTGGTTGTCTATGCTACCCATGGCTTAGACCCTATTCTCCTCACAAACTACACCCAAGATCTACTCCATGTATCTTTGTTGGATACTCTCCCACCCAAAGTGCATACTATACGTATGACCCCTCCACCTCTAAAACATACTGTTGGGGAGATAATCACTTTACCCTAATAATCAACTCTGCCTATCCTAAA
Organism: Dittrichia graveolens; assembly: GCA_038502395.1. Taxonomy (NCBI): domain Eukaryota; kingdom Viridiplantae; phylum Streptophyta; class Magnoliopsida; order Asterales; family Asteraceae; genus Dittrichia; species Dittrichia graveolens. Next base: position 62,106,912 of record JARJIL010000009.1, read on the forward strand.
ACATAGAATTTGATGATAACTAAACCCTACATTCAGTATGACTTAGAAAGAATTCAAACATGTGTTGTTTAAATCAGTTTATGTAAAAATATGCTAAGTATGGAATCATCAGCTGAGGAAAATAAGCCATCAGCTGAGCATCAGATCCTACTCAAAGTATCAGCCAAAGGATATCAGCCAAGGAGCATCAGATAAAGAAAACAAGTAAAGAAGACCATCAGCTGAGGAAAACAGTCTATCAGCTGAGCAAAATCGTTGATCAGTTGAGGAAAATATTCCATCAGCTGAGTGAACAGATTGATCAGCTGAGTGAAGAAAGTAATCAGCTGAGTAAAGAAGTTGATCAGCCGAGTGCCCACTCTATCAGCTGAGTGAACAAATGGATCAGCTGAGGCCCAGAGCATCAGCTAAGTAAGTCTTCCTTTACACAAGTCATCTCCCCTTATAAACTGATGTATTTGATTGATTAGCTGAGCAATCTTGATCAACTAATCATACAAATACATGAGCTTATATCCTCCTAAGTTTACTATTGATCAGCTAAGCAATATGTATCAACTGAGTCCTAGAAAAAAGTGATCAACTGATATATTTTGTCAACTGAGTAGTGAATATCAGAGTTCCTAGTACAATCTGTTAGCTGAGTCGTGAAAAATGTCAAATCTACTCTATCTTTTCAGATTGTAAGTCATATGTAAAAGGTAGAACATGTGTTGTTCTATTATGCCTTAGATCTTTGTTTGTAAAAGTAAAAATGCACTTTTTGGATCAAGTATGAGACAAAAAGGTTTTGATCTTATCTTCTGGAAAAGGATAATGATACCTCAAACAGACGAAGATCTTGAAGATTTGTTCAAACAACTAAGTATGGCTGGCAATCCCATACTTGGTAAAGTCAAATCAATCAGAAGCATGGTGTTGATTAAAGTACAATAATGGAAGGGAAAGAAACTTCTACACGGTAGTAGATGTGGGTTTTAATATTTTATGTTGTAATGGGTTGCACTTTTACAGAAAAGTACAATTACTTTTATCATACATTTGATTAAAGTAACTTTACTTTTCACCGACTACCTTTACAATTAAAATATTATATTTTCACATCCTCTTTGTCTCTTACCTTTATGCAACCGGATTCACCAAGACTTCTATATATACTCATGCATGGTGGACATGCAAATATACAATACACAACACAACAAAGTGAAGTCTCTACTACACTAAAAGAAAATCTCATTAGTTGAGAAATTCGTAGAGTATAAGCATTGTGTAGAATCAAACTTGTTCATGTGTTGAACACTCTATATACATTAGTTGTTTTAGAGTTAGCTTGTCTATGTGTTAGACAAATTGATTGCCACCTTTTATTGTACTTAGAATTTTCGCTTTTAGTACATGTAATTCTTGATTCATATCAATAAGAATTATATAAAAGTATATAAGTGTGTCTTTAATTTTAAAAGCTAAAGTTTGTATTCAACCCCCCATCTACAAACATTTGTTGTTGCGTACTCAATCTGGGACTAACACATACATATCACGCCATGTTGTCTTTGTTGAAACTGAGTTTCCATTTCTCAAACTTACAAACTCATCATCAACTCCACCGGTAGACATAGACTCTTGGATCCCACTCTCTATTTCCATATCTCATTCCCAACCTACACCGTCACAAACTGTAAATCCGCCTCCTCTTAATGATCCGCCTTCACCACTACATGTCCCACAATCACAACCTTCACCACCAACGGCCCCTATTCATCGCAACTCTCCTCCCTCACGGATGACTATACGTCCTAATCCCAAACCCAATTCACGTTATTTCAACTCAGATTTCCAGCTTTACACTGCTAAACCATCTTACCCGTATGAACCTACTACCATCACCCAAGCCCTTAAACATCCATCATGGCGTCAAGCTTCACAGGCTAAGTTCAACACTCTACTTCGCAACAACACCTGGTCCTATGTACCCGCCAGTCAAGCACCAAATTTAATTGTTTGCAAATGGATATTTCGCACAAAATACACTCCAAATGGCACAATTGAGCGCTTAAAAGCCCGTTTAGTCGCAAAAGGGTTTCATCAAAGACCCGGCATTGACTACCACGAAACCTTCAGCCCGGTCTTAAAACCTGCCACTCTTCGTCTGGTACTCTCTCTAGCCATCTCTCAAAACTGGTCCCTTCGTCAACTTGATATCAACAATGCCTTCTTACAAGGCACCCTTCATGAAGACGTTTACATGGCCCAACCACCAGGCTTTGTTAATGCTTCCCTTCCCAACCACGTCTGCAAACTCAATAAAGCCATATATGGCCTCCGGCAAGCATCTCGAGCTTGGTATGATGAGTTCAAAACTCACCTAACATCTCTCGGATTCAAAGCCACAATCTCTGATTCTTCCCTCTTTGTTCTCAAAGCTCATTCCTCAATCATTCTTGTCCTCGTATACGTTGATGATATAATCGTCACCGGCTCCTCTCCAAATCATATTTCTACCTTCATCACAAATCTTGCTACAAAATTCTCCTTAGAAGATCTAGGATCTCTTTCTTACTTCTTAGGCATCGAAGTTGTTCCACATTCAAATGGAATCCTGCTATGCCAACGAAAGTACATCCTTGACATCCTCAATAGAGCCGAAATGAATGAATGTAAACCAATACCAACACCAATAACTACATCAGCTCCCCTCATGTTGAAAGGTGGTTCTCCACACACATCACCTACAGATTATCGAACTCTAGTTGGAGCACTGCAGTATCTGGCCTTGACAAGACCTGATGTCTCATACACTGTCAACCGCTTATCTCAATTTATGTATGCACCCACCTCTCTACATTGGACAGCTCTCAAACGTTTACTTCACTACTTGCATGGCACCATGCATCATGGCATAATTATTAGACGCAATTCACCATTAAACTTGCATGCTTTTTACTGATGCTGATTGGGTAGGTGACAAAGACAACTACAGAAGCACCACATGTTATATAGTGTATCTGGGTTCTAACCCAATTTCGTGGAGTTCCAAACGCCAAAGCACCCTTGCGCGAAGCTCCACAGAAGCTAAATTTCATGCTGTTGCATCCACCACCATTGAAGTTCAATGGCTAATATCCTTACTTAGTGAACTTGGTTTTAATTCTACCACAACACCGACCATCTACTGTGATAATCTCAGTGCCACGTCTTACTCTGCTAATCCGGTATTTCACTCAAGAATGAAACATCTGCACTTGACTTCCACTTCGTAAGAGAAAAGGTACAGCAACGCACTTTACGAGTTCAACACACATCTGGCGATAACCAACTAGCTGATGCCCTTACAAAGCCATTGTCATGATCTCGGTTTCATTATCTAGTTTCCAAGATTGGTCTCATCTTAGGGTCGTCCATCTTGAGGAGGCATATTAAGATATAAGATATATCCACATGTATTATTTTATTAATACTGTTATGTATATCCTGTATTATCCCCTTGCATATCTCCCATTTAGTTAGGCTAGTTTAGCTATATATTCATGTATTGTAATTGTGTTGAATTAATCAAAACACAATTCGATATCTCTGATTCTTTATACTTATAAGGAGGAAAAATCCCCTTGCCTCACCGATGTGGGATGCTCCTGCATTACTACAGGAGCGGTGAGTTTAAGAGTCGCGAATTTGACCAGTTCGAGTAAACGATGAGCCTCATAAACCCATCATTATGGTTACTTAAAAACATGATTATAAGATAACATGCTTACATGAAGAATTAAGAGATGACTTAACTTAATTATTATATGATAATACAGTTTAGAGGGGTTTATTATCATACAAATTAACAACAATGTTTTTACTTTTATTTCACTATATATTGTCATTAAAGTTATAGAAAGTGTCCAACAAAATTTTTTTATTATTTAATTTAGTAGCTATAAATTATGATATCATATATCTTTACAAGTTCGATTATTTTAAGAGTTAAAAGTAGACAATTATTTTATTATAATACAATAAACGGATAATAATGAATAAGTGACCCATTATTTTAACAAAATATATGTAATGAATGCGTGGAAATTTTGTATGGGTGGCAAGTGTCATAACTGATAAAAAGGGTATTATAGATATTTTATATTTTATAATTAATTCTTAATTAAAAATTCTTAAAAGTTTTGTATGAGTGGTAAGTTTTCCATGATCACTTTTTCTCTCATAATATCTCGATTAGTTCTCTTCTCTTTATGTCCTTAAGTACACCGGCGAGTTGCGACGCCGAAATTGTCTAACCAGAGGCGGACCTAGGAAAAAATATTAGGGGTTGCACAAAAATTCTTCTCGTATAGGATACAAATATATTTTTCAGTTCACAAAGAGGATATATTGCACAAATTTTTGGTTAGAGGTAGCACTCTCATTAGAAAAAAGATTTAAAAAAATTAACACTACTCGAAGAAATTTGGGGAGTTGCCCGGGCTACTCATAAGGTCCGCCCCTGTGTTTAACACTGAAGTCTCAAAATCCGTTTCTCTCCTTGCATTACATATATAGAAAGTCGTCTTCATTTTCTCTCTATCGTAATTGCACCCACTAGTAAACCCTACAATTATATGCTTCACAACCACTTCCCATCGCACATGATCGACAAAAACCATGAAGGTTGTTGCCACTTCCACCGTCACCATCCTCTAACAACATCACCAATGACGTTCTTTCTCCCTTCTTTTTTATTTCCCCCAAGTTATACGTGATTGATTCATCCGTTTTTGTGTGAATGAATCCGGAACTGTAAACAACGTTGAGCCATCTATGCGATTACAGAACAATCTGTTTTTTGCCATTCGATTTGGAATTAATCAAGTAGATTTGTGAACAACGTTGAACATTTGTCTTTTGCTATTCAATTTGGGATTCATCAAGTAGATTTGTGAATGACACCATAAATATGAACGCTTTTCTTTGTTACTAATTGAAACAAAATCCTTTTCGAAATTCATCAAGAAACTGACGCTCCACTAAAGTTTAATAAGAACGTTATATTTATATGTGAGTGAGACTCACCAAGAGCATAGATAACTTGCAATGGCTAATCATCAATCTGTTCTTAAATTTTTAACGAGATGTTCATCGATTTGTAACCCTCACAAGGTGTTCATCATTTTGCTCATATATACATATTTATCAATTCTGAGTGAAGAATTGAGCATCAAGTTTTGTTATTTTGGTCAAGTTTGAATTGTGAATCATATTGTAAATAGATTTTCTCCAAGTGTTCATCAAATTTGTATGTAATGTTTAGCAAATTTCAATAGATTTGTGCATCAATTTTGTCTAAAATGTTCCTGATTTCTGGCTCCTATAAATTTGTGCTCTTCCGATTTTGTCATTTTGTCTCGTTTATTTTGACCAGGGTTACATCTGTTTGACTTAATCTTGTGAACTTTTGTTGTGAATCTAAATGCTTATATTCCTTCTTACCCACTTATTTTTAAACCCCTCTTATAATAACCCTACCCCCCCGCCCCACACACACACACACATATGATACTCCTATATAATGCATTTACCACCTAAAAAACTCTTAATTTTAAGAAGAGTAAATTTACTAAAATACCCCTCCTTTATACCTCTCCTTTACCCCTCTTTTAAGTCCACAATTAATGAATTTAAACATCTTACTTCCTATATAATACATTTACCACCTAAAAAACTCTTAATTTTAAGAAGAGTAAATTTACTAAAATACCCCTCCTTTACCCCTCCTTTAATTCCACAATTAATGAATTTAAACAAATAAATATTGAAAACATAACCGACAATTTAATGAATTTAAACCAATACTTATAACTGAATTAAGTCTAATCATATATTTTTAATATTAACTTTTGATTCATGAGATAACCTAAATTCCTGTTTTCAATAAATCAATTTCAGGAGATTTCACAAACACCAAACAAATGAAAGAGGCAGAGTTGAAATTTATAAACATTGCATTCTAACTCAATTACATAATAATTAGAACTATGAAACATTACACACACATATAGATACATATATATAATCAACAACTTCATGATTCAGCCTTGCAACAAAATTCTTCCAACAAACTGAAAGACAAATAACTCATAGTTAGCAATTTAATTCTTAATTTCAAAGTGGCTCTCGCAAAGAATCTTCACAAACTCATATTATCTTCATCTCGCAACGAATCTTCACAAACTCGTATTAGCTCTTTGCGATTATTCTGCACAAAACTCATCACAACCTCCTCTTTATTCGTCGCCGTCGCATTGCGCGGGTACCCCACTAGTATGTATATATATATATATATATATATATATATATTTAGGGGAGGGTTCAAACGAGAACTGTTTTTCATACAAGAACCGCGAGAACCAATCTAATTCCCCCTTTTTTAATTGGATTATCCACCCATGAATTCCTTACATACATCTTGCCACACTCAATCCCCTCACGCTCTTCATCCATGAATTTCACTTTCTACTTGAATGACCAAGATTAGTTTCGCAGTTCTCATACGAAAAACAATTCCCGTTTGAACCCTTCCACATATTATATATATGTATATGTATATGTAGAGAGATTTTTTGTGTGTTTAATGTTTGATTTGTGTTATAATGTGTATGTATGTGTATTTGTGTGTGTTCCTTCGTCTATATCCATTTATCACTTAAATGAACAAACATAAATGTATAAGAACTAACAAATCTTCTAAACAACCAAACACAGAAACTAGTTCATTTATCTTTCGTGTTTGTTTATTTGTTCCACCAAAGTTAAACGAACGAACACGAATACATAAATTATTCATTTATCCGTTTATGTTCCTTTATTTGTTTGAATAAAGTTAAATAAACAAACCTTGTTCGTATCCGTTCGATTTATTTACAATCCTATATATACTTGATTAATTTTTATTGTATATTAATGCATCCTTCCTTTATAAAAATGTTTATGCGAAAAGCAACACAAAATTAACGTGGAAGCGAGCGAGTGGACAATCTTTGTCAACTTTAAGCTTCTTTCTTTTACGCTTTTTTCCCAACACAATCTTTAAATTCAATATTTACATAATCGGTCCCTTCACTATATTTCTTTATCATTTCTACCACTTAAACCATATTTTTTTTATCTCAAGTACAGAAGTACTCCTCCCCCATTTTAATGTTTAAAATTAAAATGAATAGTTTATTTTAGGGTTTAGTTCATCAAAATGTATTCAACTTGTCACGTTTTGTTATTGTGTGTATCGAATTTTAAAAGTTTCTATTGTGTGTATCAAACTTTTAATTTGTTGTTATTGTATATATTTTGGATGTATAAAAAGGAAAAAAATGTATAAGTTTAGTACATACAATAGAAGGTTTAATACATATAATACTGACAAATTAAATGTTCGATACATATAATAACAAAGGGTAGCAATTTTGATACATTTTGATGAACTAAATCTTTTATTTAAGAGATATATAAAAAATTTAGATTTAATCCTTTTACCATTTCATTTAAAACTCCTTGATTTACAAAACTTATTAATATATATTTTCAACAGTTGGGGTAAAATAGCAAACTACTAACTTATAATACTTAAAAAAAACTGGATAATTAATTTAAGAAAAGCTAATTAATATGGATAATAAAAAGAAAAATTATATTTTCTTTTACTATTTACATTCTCCCACTTTATCCTTCCACTCCTCTACATTATAACATGTGGAATAAATTTGTTTTGTTTTGTTAATTTTGATACTTATTTTAATCTTATAAGTATGAAAATTTAACATAATGATATAGTTAGAGCAAATTGTATTAAAATAAATGAACTTTGTCTTAGTTATCATTATAAAGTTTATTTTCTTAAAAATAATATAACTTTCATAATCCTCAGATTTGTATACAATAAAAGTTATGTCGAAGTTCATTTCATACAATTTATAACTAAATAACAGGCACATAAAAAAGTTATTTGCATACAATGAGATGATTATAAAAGTTAATTTTATTATTTTTAAAATTTTAAAGTTGATTGTATACGATGGTAACTATGATAAAGTTCATTGCATTTTTATGCAATTTGCTCAAATAGTTACTCTTTAAAGAAAATGCAGGAGTGAGTAATACTTGTAGAATTTATAAACAAAAGGCTTTTGATCTAATGATATTAGCGAGTGTTAAATTGTTCCCCCCTTTATAAAGCCATGAGTTATATCTTTTTTTTTCTTTCCCTTACTCAATGTCATATTAGCGTCACATCATTCTCTATTTCATTTCCTTCTCCCTACTCAAATTAAGTGTTGTACCTTCTTTTTTTCTTTCTAAACTTTCTTCACTTTTTTTATATGAACAAAATTATTAAACTTAATTATCCTTTTTCATTAATAACTAAAATATATATAAAAAATTACAAATAAAATTTCAGAAATTCAAAATTTTAATAATAACTAAATTACATAAATTCTAAAAATTTAAAAATCACGTAAACAATAATAATAATAATAAAATCTAAAAATGGAGAGTAAATGTTAGAGAGAATAAACAGAGGATTTTAGTAAAGATGTGAAAATTGGATATGGAAAAGGTTATGTATATATAGGTGAAAATTGTGAGCAACTAAAAAAAAGGTCGATTAAAAAAACCGTTGAGAGGGGGTGGGGTGGGGAGTTAATGCTTCTCGATTGGGTTCCCTTACCTATTATCCCTTCCCGAAATGGCTACCCGATGAACTAGTTTTGGTGTTCGTTACCCTACCGGATGGAACCCGATGAAATCGGGTAGGGTATAACGCATGATCTAAGGTTGAAGTTTAAGTCACGCTTTGAATATATATATATATATATATATATATATATATAAATTAAGCGAATGAGTATACGTGTTTATCGTTTAAAAAAATCCAGAATGTATTTTTTAGCATAACATACAAACTTCTTGAAAATGTAGTTGCTTCACTTTATCTATTGATTAAACAGCTTTTGAAAACTGATCAAACCACGAATTGCATTGTTTCAATATTGGTCCACCAAAATTTATTTATATTCAAAATATGCAAATCTTTAATTATTAGTTTACTACTTAAAAAAATCAAATGTAAGTGAAAAAACACATGTAGATGAGTGCGTGCGCACACAAACATTTTTTACCATAAGTTACTTAAAAAAGCTTTTATTTTATGGGCTTATAAGGGATTAATTTATTTTAATCAAGATCCAAGATTGGTTTACGTACGAAAACAATTCTTGTTTGAATCTCCCCCCCCCACACACACACACACATATATATATATATATATATATATATATATATATATATATATACTAGTGGGGTACCCGCACAATGCGACGGCGGCGAATAAAGAGGAGGTTGTGTGTGTAATGTTTCATAGTTCCAGTTATTATGTAATTGAGTTAGAATGCAATGTTTATAAATTTCAACTCTTTGACTCTTTTATTTGTTTGGTGTTTGTGAAATCTCTTGAACTTGATTTATTGAAAACAAGAATTTAGGTGATCTCATGAATCAAAAGTTAATATTAAAAATATATGATTAGACTTAATTCAGTTATAAGTATGACGATTCTCACACTAATAATGATTTTATATATATATATATATATATATATATATATATATATATATAAACTATTACAGTTCCAATGAAAACATATATATACTAGATTAGTTTTATAACCGTTACGGTTCTAGTGAAAACACTCCTCAAGCGGAGCACTGTAACAAAACTGAAATATTCACAAAATTACACTAATTATTATTTAAAAATAATAAATTTCAAATGATTTTAACAATCAGATATAAAACTAGATTAAATAGATCCATAGCGCATATGTCACATGCATTATGTATCTAACATATTCATCATGTTTTTATAACCATTAGATTAGTTTTTCAAAGGCTCACATATGTAACCTTTGTTCTATCTGAAATAAGTGTTAGCTTACGATCTTGCGTGTGTTTATGTGTGTGTAAGGCCGGACCGGAAAAACCCTATCAAATTTAGAGAGGACTGAGGAGCATGAATAAATGATAGGTTTAGTGTGTATAACTTGGTGTAAGTGGTGCATCCCTTTTATAGTATGTCTTTTAAAAACATGACAGTTTATGATTACTTTAGGTACTTACAGTCTGTTCTCGAGTTTTTAAATGAAGGAAAGGAAAGGGAAGGAAAGGTAAGGGAATGATGGAAAAACTTCTCCTCCAAATCATTCAAAATGGGAGGATTTTTTTAAAGCATAAAAATGGTAAAATTGTGCCTCCCAATCCCTCCCAACCCGTTCCTTCCCTTCTTAAAAAAACTCAAGAACATAATTTTCCCACCCCTTCTTAAAACAACTCGAGAACATGCCAATGGAACAACCAATGGAAAACCTAAACATATGATCTAGTTAGTACATATGATCAAGGTTACATGAAAAACAGTGTTAACATGAATAAATTTAGAAATCTAATCATAGAAAAACTAAGTCTAAGATGTTAATAAATTAAAAATTCAATACATATAATAACAATTTTAAAAGTTAAATACATAAAATAACAATTGAGATATAGTTTAATACATTTTAAAGAAGTAAATCCTTTAATTTAATACTATGGCTTGCCTTGTTTTAAAACAAACATGTAAAACATGAAAATTAAGAGTTTTTCCAATTTCTTGTTGGATACTTCTTCTTTTAGAAAGAAAAAGTTATGCTTTGCCTTACTCTTTTTTTCTTTATATCTTTTACAACATTATTGTTAGTGTGATTGGTCACAATTCCCCATTATGGTATTTCATTCAATTTTTATATGTATTTTCAATCTATACAAAGATACTTTTATAACATAGAGAAAAGTTTATCATTATACTCAAGATGAATAATAGAGTTAATTGTCTAAATTATCCTTAAACTATCATATTTTTGTCAATTAAGTACTTTAATTTCAGAAGTGGTAAGAATGATCTTCTAAGATCCATTTTGATGTGAGTTTGGTCTTTTTTTAACAAATTTTGTTTGTCCAACTTTGTTAAAACAAGGTAAAATAATAATTTTACCTTTGGCAATTTTTAATTACATAATTATATATTTATTATATTTAAATTTATTAATTTTTATCATCTTTTAACAGCCAATTTAATGGGTCTTTTCTTGTAATCTTCAACTTAAACAAACACTACCAATTCTAGTCACCACCACCGCCATAATCTTTGGTCATCACCACCTCCAGTACCTCCGGCCACAACCACCACCTCCAACCACCATCTCACGTGAACATCAAAAGATCGAAACACACACGTACATTTTCAAACAGACACATACACACACTCAGAGACACACACATACACTTAGACACACACACACACATCTAAACACACACACACACAAAACACTGATTCAAAACATATACACATTTAAAATCCAAAACAAAAATGACATACAAGTTCTAGAGAGATTGAAACACACACATTCAAATAGAAACATACACACACATTTAGACACACACATTCAAAACAGAGACATATTTAAAATAAAAACAAAATAGACACATAAGTTCTAGTGGAATGGCAACGGCGGTGGAAGACGGCGTTTGAATGGTGGTGGTGCTCAGATATTGTAGATCTAGTGGGGTTGGTGGTAGTTCGGCGGCCACACCCTCACACATATCAGTTACAAAATCTCTCATTATACCCATTAATGTGTATATAAGAACGTTTCATTATGCCCCCTTTTTGTTCCATATTTTTACACATATGAAACTCCTTTGTAAACATTAATGGGTAGATGCATGGTTATCAAAATCGCGATCCTGAACGTAGGGTCGTAGGATTGTACGATCCCACCAACTAAAAACGAGCCGGATCGTACTTAGGGTCGCAAATAGGTAAGATCGTATGTGAGATTGTACTATCGTAGGATCGCTATCCGCATTATCTCTTGTTTTTTTACATTTTTTATTATTACTATTATTTTACATTATTATTTTTAAATTTTTTTTATTATTACTATTTTTTACTTTATCTTTTTAGATTTTTTTAAATGGTCAATCTTGTACTATTAACAATTGTTCGCAGTTTTCTACTTTACACACATGTCATATGTTTGATTTTTCTTTTACTACAAGAGATAGATGTTAACGAGAAGAAGATTTTGTTTGAAATAAGGAATTGATTGTGCATATATTATTATGCTATAAATTTAATGTGTGTTTAAGAATCACATATTAAATTTTGTTATGATATGTAAAGCATTGAATTATGTTGAATTTTATTCTATGTTTTTAATATTTAAAATTTGAACGATTTGATGTATGTTATTTAAAATCTAATGTTTCATTCCTTCATTAAAATATTATATAATTGGTTTTTGATAAAAATTATGGCATATAACTAAAAAAGTTTAGTGACTTATGGTAGGATAATCCCGATCCCGATCTTACGATCTGATATTGCAAAGATGGAAACGATCCTAGGTAAGATCCCGATCTTGATAACCATATGTAGATGTAAACACACAAAAATTCATGTACCTTGATAGAATATTGAGGAAATAATTAATAAATAAACTGAAAAATATAAAACTACAAATACAAAATAAAAAATAATAATGCATAAATACAATAAAATAGAGAGATTTTTTTTAATGATAACAAAGGCAAGCAAGACAGAACTTCGACATGTCCATCACCCTGCCTTGCAAGCCTAAACAAAAATTTTATTAGGTAAAACTACTAGCAAGATGCTAGCTCCAAACATATAAAGTATTAACAATATTATATCTCTCTTTTTATTTTATTGTATTTAATAAAAAAAGAGAGATAATGTTAATACTTCCAGTATATATGTACACATATACACATGAACAATTAATTATAATACCATACAATTATCAGGAAAAAAACACTTTTATAATATATACTAAATAACCTGATTGAAACCCAAACACGGTCTGGACAGAATGGTAAGACTTTTGTTTGTTACCCATAAGATCCAAGTTTGAATCCTGACAATTTAAAATCTTAAATTGTTTATTTTGCTGCTTTGTTTTCCTTTTATCTTTGTATTTTTTTAAACCTTTTTGGCCTATTTTAATTTCTAATTTTTTAAAAAACATGGATTCTGATTTTTTAACCCTTTTTTAAACTTTGTTTTATATTTTGTATTCTTTTTAACCCTTTTGAACTTCTATTTTCTTAAAGCATCGTGTCTATCTTTTTTCCTTTCTTTTGCTTAATGTAAATTTCATATATATGTTTTTATAATATTTATGTAAATTTAATATATTTATTTATATAAGAGTTTTGATTAAGGTTAAATATAGTTTAAACTTTTAAACTTTATTAATGTTTTAACTTTAAAGCTTACGCTTATTTTGATGTAACCATTAACCTTTATTCTAAAATTGTTTAAGCATTAAAGTTTAAGTTTATGTTTATTAACCATTAAACTTAATTTTTATAATGGATTTTATGTAGGTATGTATCATATTATAGTTTGTTAGGTCCAGATGTAAATACATCGTTATAAAACAACCGAAATTTTTGACGTTGCAACTTCTGTCTTTTTGGGTAAAAAATATTCCTAAATATGTGGTTATTAATTATATTTTACAGACTAGCAAATAAGTTTTTTATTAATATATTATCATATATTCATATAGATAAACTAATCCTATAATTTATTGTGATAAACAAATTAGATATATAAAATCTGTCTTCACGCACGGGCTATAAAATCCTAGTTATAACTATGTTTGTAAAAATACGGATAAACTAGTAAACATAAAAAGTATTAACATTATCTCTCTCTTTTTACTTTATTGTATTTATGCATTATTATTATTATTATTATTATTATTATTTATTTTGTATTTGTATTTTTATATTTTTCAGTTTATTTATTTATATATTTATTAATTATTATTATTTTTAATTTTACCTTATCTTATTTACTTGTTTTTTTTTATCAAAGATATTTTTAGAAACAGGCTCCCTATCATGTAAGTATATGTATAAGTGTTTACAACTTATCTTTTCATACCCGTCCGACTAAAATATACTGAGTACGATAGTTGTTATTATTGTTGTTGTCGTCTAATTACTAGTCAAATATTATTATCTTTCCCTAAAAACTAGAAACGATACGGTTTTTACTTTTTAGAAATATCTAAATATTAAAAAGTAAAATAATAATAATATAATAATCCAATGTATACGCAAATTTTCTACATGCACGTTTGATATTTATTTTGGAGCATCTAATTTTGGAAGTCTTCATATAATGGGGAAGCATCTCATGTTATTCGACAACTAGCATTATTATGATATCATTTTTTAAGTTCGAACCTACTACGTGAGCAACATTAACATAAAGCAGTTAATTATTATATATATATATATATATATATATATATATACACTAGTTTATCATCCCGTGTATAAATACGGAGATGTTTAAAGTAAAGTATAAAATTTGATGGTGTGAAATTGTAAGAGATATAGTAAAATAACTGTAAAACGTACATAAGAAGTGTTTTATCACCTGTATTTTCTTCCTTTTTGTTAAAGATTGTACGAACGAAGGTCTCTTTGAAGATGATGAAGAAAGTTGTTCATTCTCCATAACTGATATCTACGAGAATGAAAAAGATGAGAACAGTAGCATCTTTGATGTCGAAGTGAAGAAATATCAAAAATAAAGTTTAAACATGTAATCATAGGTAATATATAGGTGCTATTTTAGAACTAAACCATACAAATAAATATAAGATTAAAATATTGTTTTCATATTTAATATAACAAATCTATTCACCAAAAAGTATGAAAATTTTAAAAAATAAAATAAATATCTCACGTATATTTAGGTAAAATTTGAATAATTTCCACACATTAAGATCGTAATAGTCATACTTTCTATCTAAAATAAAGATAAGATTACAAATATTATTTTATATTTAATATATATAACAATCCTAATCAACTAAAACTATGAAAAGCTTGAAAAGTATGTACACCGAAATGTTGGATTGAATTAAGGAATGTGAGGGTTGGGATTAAGGATGGTGACATCATATTTGTTTGTAAGCTTAATTTAATTTTTAAAGAAAAAGGCTCCTATCGGTTAAATTATATTTTAAAAAGCAAAGTTTTTCTTAGTTAAAGGGTTTAATTTCCGAAAGTGTATCGAATTTGTCACTTTTTGCTATTATATATACTTCACTTTAAAACCTACCGTTTAATATATCAAAGTTTCAAAAGTTGTCATTTAATGTACTATGACCTGTAATAGCAAGTTTCTTACAAGTAAGCTTGTTTTAACATTATTTAAATATAATAATAATAATAATAATAATAATAATAAGAATAATAATAAGAATAGTAATAATAATAATAATAATCATAATAATAATAATAATAATAATAAGAAGAAGAAGAAGAAGAAGAAGAAGAAGAAGAAATTCATATCAAGAAAGGAGGGCGATTATGAGATCTCTGTTTCATCTTCAAGAAACAAAATGGCTGTCATTTCTCCTCCTACGATTTCCAGATTTCAGTTTTTGTTCAGATTTGCTTCATCTTGTTGAGTTAGTTCTTATTGAGAAACAAAGGGGCGATTTCTAGATTTTAGATTACTAAAGAAGCTGTTACGATTAGGGTTTTTCAATTAGGTTCCAGATTCTTTAATTTGGTTTTTTGGATTAGGGGCGATTTCTAGATTCTCCATTCAGTTTTTTCGATTAGGGTTCATCTTGTTGAGATATCTGCTTCATATTGTTCATCAGCTTTGAAGCGGGTACAAATTGGGGCTTTGAAGGGGCTACGAAAAGACACAATAACACAATCACGATTTTAGTTTTGATATTTGGTTCATATCTATAATCGTTTTATGCTAGGGTTTTCATTCTTGATATTTGATTTTACAGATCTATACTCGTTCATATCATTATTTGATTTTCGATTTCAAAGATCTTGAATACTAAGGTTACATTTTTGTTTTCGATTCACGTATGTTCATAGATGGCGATTTGCTTGAATTCACATATGTGTTGGCTTGCTTGATTTCATAGACGTTTTCAGTTTGCTTGAACGGCGATTGCTTGTTTTTGATTCATAGATAAGTCAATTCATTTCTAGATTTTTCACTTTAAGGTTCTTTTTTGTTGAACTTTTTGGGTTCTTGTTTGCTTGATTCACAAATGTGTTCACAATTCTTGTTCATTGTTTAGAAAAAGGGTTTATGTTTATGATGATAATGTTCATCCAATTTTTCACACGTTCTTCATCTTTAAGTTCATCATCGTATCATATTCTTTAAATTTGATAAAAAGGAATAAATAAAAAATATAGAAATTACAGGCTACCGGTTGTAAAGGTTTAGCAATATACTAAATGTTAGTTTTTCAAACTTGGATATATCAAATGATAGTTTTCAAAGTCGGGTATATACAATAGCAAAAGATGACAAGTTTGATACACTTTCGGAAACTAAATCATTTCTTAAAAGCCTATTCTTATATATATATATACATATATATATATATATGGGACGGCTCAACGAGAACTGTTTTTCGTACGAGAACTGCGAGAACCAATTATAGCCATTGATAAAAAAGATACAGGGTTCAGATTAAAGAGTTATTAATAGATAACCTTAAACTAATCAAATTTATCCTTAATTAATTAAAGGTAATTTGGACATTTTTACATCACTCCCACTTTTTTTAAACTAATATATCAATCAAACGAAAAGGTGTTAAACTACGAAAATTATACCAAATTAACGAGAAAATTATGCTCTTTAATTTTAGACCGATCTTGCTATTTTTTTTCTGGGAAATTTTTTCACGTTTGTTGGGTTTTTTTAGCACAGGTCTCGACATATACACATGTGCATATCTACATTTGTGCTAGACAAAACTAGGCATATCTGTGCATATCTATATACCATCCTCATTTACAATTGTTTTGCTATACATATTAGTACTGTTTAATACGAGAAACATTTAAAATGTACTTTAATCATCCCCATGTTAAAAAAATTAGTCATACAAAAAGTATGTGTTTGATTATGATAGACAAAAGATGTGTGAATTCTATTTTAGTGGAAATCATGTGTACTTTTAAAAGTCTAGTTTTCGAAAATGTATCGAAGTTGTCACTTTTTATTATTGTGTGTATCTAACTTTGATAACTATTATTTAATGTATTGAAGTTTCAAAATCTATCATTTAGTGTATTATGACCTTTGATAGTAGGTTACTAGTAGGTCACCGTGTTTCTCAATACACAAAATGATAAAATTTTAAAACTTCAATACATTAAATGGTACATTTCAATAATAATAAAGTATTAAAAATAAACCAAAATAAGAAAATTAGTTGTACCTGTTAAACAAGTTTTCCAATACATTAAATGGTATATTTTGAAACTTCAGTACATTAAATTGTAAATGTGACCACTTCGATGCATTTTCGGAAACTGAACCCTTTTAAAAACTCTTAGCTTATATGTTATTATTAACTTAAATCAAATAACCGCACCTTCATATAGGGGGTACACCTTATGATGCATGCGAGTGTATCAACTAGTAATATGACATATTTAGATATAAAGAGAATGTGATGCAATCAACAATGCCTATTAAATCACAATTTTTTATTTTGTAAAGAAATAAATTAAAGAGTAAATTATATATTTGGTCACCATGATTTGTCACTTATTTCGCTCTTGGTCCTTAAACTTCATTTATAATGTTGGATCCTTACTATTTTCATTTTGTAATATGGGTAGTTCCTAGTACAATTGAAAAGACTAAAGTACCCTTACTTTTTTACTTAAAAAGTCTATTATCCCCTTGTTTCTTTTTTTATTATTTACTATAATTCGAGATAATTAAAATAATAGTTAAACCAATAAATACTATTATATTATATAGTACATAATACATTAATATAACCAACTTCCCACCCCCATCCATTCTCTCTCTACAAAGTTGCTCCCCCTTTTATTTCTGCCCTCACCGCTACCCATAACCTATCCTTCTCCCTCAACCGTACCTCCACTACAGACCACCACCATCACCCATCCCTTCCCTCTTCTCCACCATCTTGCAGACCTCCATCATCACCCTCCCCTCCTTTCTTCTCTACAACCATCTTCTCTCCCTCTTCTACTGCATCACCCACTTACCACCATCGCCAGAGAAGACCACAACCACCTACGACTGGGTTTTGTTTTGGTTCCTCACCACCACCCGTGTGCGATTTGAAGACCACCACCATTAGCTCCATCGATTTGTAGACCACTACCTTAGATCTAGGGTTTTTCTTTTGATAACCATGTTATCGCCTCCATCTTCATCTACTTTTTTTTCATGGATATGTTCATGAATGTTTGGATCTATGTGTTTGTGCATGTAATATGTGGGCGGTGATGATTAGAGTTTAGGTTGATTAATGTTTAGAACAGATTAGGGTTTCATTACATGATTTTTGTTTTTTGTTTTTGATTGTGGTTGATTATGATTTTGATTGTTATGTCCATGAATTTAGTGATCTCCGATATCCGATGGTTTTAGCAATGGTGGTTGGAGGTTTATGGTGGAAAGGGTGGTTTTTGGTGGTGGTGGGGTGATAGAGGGTGGATTTTCTGGTGGTGGTAGAGGGTCGTTCTTGTTCTTGATTTGGAATTTTCTGATTCTTGTTCTTGGTGTTCCTAATGGGGATGATTGGGGGGAAGACTATAGTTGGTGGTGGTAGAGACGGACGATGGTCACGAATTGGTGGATGTTAGTAGATGTTGGTCAAATGGTAGATCGTGGTCAAGTGGTGTTGGTGGTAATATAAGTTAGTTTATTTATTTATTAATAATGTTTAATTTTTAAATAATTTAAAAATGAATAAGAGTTATAAAAACAGCAAACTAATAATAAAAAAGTATTATTATCATTTTAAGTGCATCAAAAGCGCATAGAGACCGTAACTCCTACAAAATAAAAATAATAGAAATCTCTAACGTAATAAACAATGTTTAAAGACTAAGGGTGAAATAAATGATAAACCACGTATACCAAATATGTAATTTACTCTATAAATTAAAAGCTAAAAGCATCTATCCATTTTCTCAAAAAAGATGGCTTTTGTTTTATGCTGAGTGGGATTCTCACTCTCACTCATTCATCCCTTCAACTTTCAAGAAACCCCTCATCAAATCAAATCAAATCACATTTGGAATTGGAATTAGAATTTTTTTTCTCTCCCTAATTTTTAGTTCCAATTCTCATTCCTTAATGCCTTGTGGGTCCTCATCAACACTTAGAAACATCATCAGTCACCAACTTGATCAATAACATAAATCCTCAAACATGATTCTTCTTCTCATTATTATTATTATTATTATCTTTAATTTCATCTGTTTCTTGATTCACCCTCTTCTCCAACATCCATGGCTACACCAAGTAAGCTTCTTTTTTCTTTTTCTTTCTTTTTTTTTAATATTTTTTATATGATTTTACGTACGTTCAACCCCCTTTGGGATATATATATGTATGTATTATAATAAAGCTGTTGAATATATGTTCATCTTTCTTCTTATTATTTAATGGGGTTCTCATGTTTGCTGTTATGGTGTCAGTCTGCTCTCAGAACTCAGTTTTCATTTTCCTCTAATTTTAATATTCTAGTTCATTTTTGACCCACCTTTGATTATCTTCTTGGGTTTGCGAAATTCTAATCATTTTTGAATTATTTATTCTTTCTGTTTATTTGATTAGTTTGATAATAAAAAATCTTTAAACATTTGAAGTTAAGAAATTGCACTCAGTTGACTCTTAAATGTCAAATTTGGACTATCTACTTTCTTGGAAGCAGATAAGTCAAGTGTCTGGTTGTTTGCTACTTTTGAAGCATGATCATATTTTTTATTCTTTTTTCACATATTGTAACTTGGGAAATCATCTTTCAAATCATTTAATACCGAAACGACGTAAATACCCTTTGTGTAAATGATTTTAGAGGGCAACAACAGTTAATTAAGTAGGTGTTGTTAGCAGCACAAATGATTTACGCGTTGTAAATTACATCCTTTGATTGAGTATATATATGTTGGAAAGCCTTGTAACTGTTTTAAATTATTAAACTTTTTTAACTTTTTGTCTCTTAATTGTAGATGTAAGCAGTATATAGAGTTGTGTTGACTTTTGACTGCATTGGTAATTAATAACTTGAGTCAATGATATTTTTAATTGGGTTTATATATTTACAGATTTTTCAAGGGATTGGAAAGGCTATTTTGAGGTTAAATCTAGTGCTTTATATGGACATGAGTGTTACTGTTGGCATATTCATATGAAGCAAGTGGTTCACTGCATTATTTTCCTTTTGTTGTTGAGCAACTTTTGTTCTGAAAACAAGGCTGAGAGTGAAGGTACTTTATTAAATCTTGCTAAAGTCCTGTGTTTAAAAATGGTTAGAGTATGTGTATAGTATGTATGTGTTTTTAAGTACGAGCTAGTGTGTGTAGATCTGTGTGTTTTCGAAGACGAAAGGGAGTGTGGTATAAGGTGGTGGTAATGATGAACACTTGTAGGAAGAAATTCAAACATGCACATGTGGCGGAGGGTGGTGGAAGGCGGAGGCCAGTAGTGGTAGACAGGGGCGGACCCAGAATTTAACATGGGTGGTAACACCGGACCTAGGATTTGAAATGGGTGATATCACCGACTTGTGCTTGGGTCGGCCCTTGGTGGTAGAGGGGCTTTTTTTTATTAACTTGGGTTTTCGACCCGCTTTGCAAACCGACTAATCACAGGGTGACCATCTGCTTTGCGAATAGCCTATTGTTATCACGGGTAAACCTTCGTAATCACAACGGGGAACTTGGTTGCTCCTAGGGTTTGAACTTTGGCTAACACCTAGGCCGCCACCCTTGTGGTTACGACTCTTGGAAGATGATATTATGAATTATAAAAATGATGATGAACATTATGAACATTCATAACTTATTCATACCATATTTAAGAAAAGCTTAAACAATTTCCAACAGATTAAACTATCAAAGAAGTAAGTACTAAATAATTATAAATTATAATTTTAAAAAAACTTAACTATATATTTTTTTAAATCCAAGTAAGCCGCCAAATCAACGCTACATCACTAAATTTGATCCTAGGAAACACTAGCACCCAAGAGTTACATTAATTGAATCAAACTAGATACCAAATTGGCAGATTTACCCAAATAAAAAAATTTAGAAATAACTTATACTAAGTGAAACAACTCATCGCCTTTGTGGTCCTTGAGTAGTACACCTGTCCCCCATTGAGAAGGTTAGGGAATCAAATCTTGGGGGCTTCAATCAATGTCGTTTCAGAAAGAGCCATAGGTACTAGAATTGAAAATCCTTTTTGTTAACAACCAATTGTCAGAAACTTGTATCCATTGAAACTTGAACCCATTATGTTTGGTTATCCGTTTCTAATATCGCTAGTGGATAGGCCTTTGGTAAAAATATTACAAAAAATGTTGCCTACTAAACTAAATCTTTAATATTTCTTGTATGTTATTTTAACGTAACGAGTTGATAACGTCAGTGTACTAACTTTTCTGGATTGTAGAGTGTTATTGTTAGTACGCACATTGTTTTTGTGTTTTCTTCTTTCAAACGTGCAACATTTACATCAGAAAAGCATACGTTATGTTAACATAATGACATCTTTCAGTCGAAGCTTTGACCGAGCTTTTGATGGATCTTAATGACACTGATGGGAGAATTACGGATTGGAATTACTTTCTAGTTAGCCCTTGCTATAGTTGGTCACATGTCATTTGTGATCATGCGGAGGGAAATGTCATATCCCTGTAAGTTTATACTTCCTTTACTTTAAAGTTGCTACTCTACGAATAAATGTATATGAAAGGGCGTATACACATTTTGGTACGAGTCGAAAATGGGTCAAAATAACTCTGTTCAAGACACCTAACTTTGGTACGAGTAGAAATTATATTGGTTTCACTTGAAACACTTGTCCGAATATACAACTTCATCTCTCTTAGTCTACACATTTGTCCATAACAACACTAGAACCGACAATCATTTTAGAAAATACAAATTGGACAACTTTTGACAACTTCGTTTTTAAGGTACTTTTTAAATTTTATTGTTACATATAGAACATTACTCGAATTGATCTATTCATAAGTAATGGTTGAAAATGCCACACTTTGACCAACCCTCCAAGTCAAATGTTGTAAAGCTAACCATGAACCTTGATACACTAATTTGCAGGAGCTTGGGTTCAATTGGTTTTACAGGGAAACTCTCAAATTCAATAACCAAACTCAAGTTTTTGGTCAACTTGTAAGTTTGGTATCCAGTTGGAACTCTTTTTTTTATTACTATGTGTAACTTGTCTATTGAAAGTCTACTGTTGACTTTTAAGGTGTCAAACTAGCCTACTAAAATAATAATTTTGACAAAGAAATGACTCAAGGTAGAAATTACTAATAACTTATAACTTTACTAAATACATGATTTTTAGGTTATAAACAATTTGGAGATAAGAAACCACAACATGAATGCCAGATTTTTTATTTTAAAATGACCATGTTTGACTTTAAAAACTCAAATATTGACTTTAGGATAAAGAAATTTTATCCAACTGATGGAGATTTCACATATTCAAGCTCTTAAACATGCCTAATTTCTCATTATACATGCCAAATGCCAAACACAGTGACTCTTATAGCACCTTTTTTTTGTTGTATCTTAGAAAATGACAGATTTAAATGGTAGTTATAATGAAAATTTTCATCTTTCTTCAAATTTTACGCAGGGATTTACACGATAATAAGTTATCCGGTGAGTTGCCCGATCTTAGTAGCCTGGTGCACTTACAAAATCTGAAACTTCAACGAAATAAGTTCAGTGGCTCCATTCCATCCTCTTGGGGTCAACTCTCCAACCTAAAATATTTGTAAGATTATCTTTCACTTTTGCCTTTCAATTTATCCCCTAATGTTCTTGTTGAGCACATACATATATATAACATGTTTACATTGATTAAAAAGTCTTGTCTTTTTAAGTAGTCAACAAATTAGAATCTGTTATAGAATCATAACTACATTTTTGAACTTATACTTCTTGCACTTGATTTACAGAAAGTAGAAAGTGCATATTTGTGATGTCAATGTGGTGGATGCGTGTTGACTTCTGTATATTGATGGTGTCGGTCGATGTTTCTGTAGATTTGATAAGATGATCGGCTAATATATTTATCCGTGTTGTTGCTTATAATGAATCCTATTTACATTTTGCAGGGATCTTTCATCCAACAATCTAAGTGGAAAAATTCCTGAGAACTTATTCTCTACAAGCGTATTCAAGTATGCCATCATTGACCGTCACAGTTTTTTCCTTTGATCCGTTTGTCTTTTCTTGAACCGCAAGAGTATCATTGGTAAACTATAACTTTAGGTGGTGTATGACAAGTTTTAAGTGGTGTACAAATCTAGATTGACTTAGATTCTCTAATTGTCACAATATTGAAGAGTATTTTAGACCTTTGACCAAGAGTCAAAGCATAAAGTTTGATAGACCAATGTCTTATTCAGTTTTTCAGGAACATCTCTTGATTGTGGCACTACACTGCACCAACCTTGCATTTCAAGTACCTCTGTTTCAGGTTTATTCTTATCAATCGAGTTTTTCAAGTTTTTTAACAATTTTTATCTTTAAGACATTAGCTCAAATAGGGCCATTGACTTTTTTTCACAGGATCTCCTAAAAAGTCAAAACTAAAGTTGGTCAGCGTTGGCGCAAGCTGTGGCGCCCTGCTGCTTTTGTCGTTTGGCGCCTTCATTTTATATCGTTTCAACCTCAAGCGTAAGAACCGTGATTTGTATGTTGATGTGGAAGGTTAGTTGAATTCTTGCTAATGGTTCTTATACCTTCTCACAAGTTTACATAATACATTTGACTCTAATAGTCAAACTTATTAGAATCTGATTACAGGATTTTTACAAAAAATTATCAATTTTTAAGTTTGAAAGGAAATTATGTGTATCCTTGTAAGAAAATAATGGTGCTAAAGGTGTAGCAAACTTCATACCAATGTTAAAGTTAATCAGTGCTATTGACAAACAAGTCAAAGTTTGACTTTTTTTCTTGAAAATGGTAAAATTTTGTAATAATGAAAAATATTAATTCATAGTGATTTTGTAATGCAGTTTTGACACATAACTGTTGGTTATAACATGTTTGATTGTAGGTGAAGATGCAAGTAAAGTTTCCTTGGGCCAACTTAGAAGATTCTCATGGCGCGAAATACAACTGGCAACCGATAACTTTAATGAAAACAATATTATAGGACGAGGGGGGTTCGGGAAAGTTTATAAAGGTGTTATTGCAGACAACACGAAAGTTGCGATTAAAAGACTGACAGATTATCAGAGTCCTGGTGGTGAAGCTGCATTCTTGAGGGAAGTTCAGTTGATAAGCGTTGCAGTTCATCGCAACCTTCTTAGATTAATCGGGTTTTCGACCACTTCATATGAAAGAGTACTCGTATATCCCTTCATGCCGAATCTTAGTGTCGCATATCACTTACGAGGTACCTACTTTTTACTTAATTTCAAGTCTAAATCATCACTCGTTGTACTGACAGT
Organism: Dittrichia graveolens; assembly: GCA_038502395.1. Classification (NCBI taxonomy): domain Eukaryota; kingdom Viridiplantae; phylum Streptophyta; class Magnoliopsida; order Asterales; family Asteraceae; genus Dittrichia; species Dittrichia graveolens. The sequence goes on from JARJIL010000009.1 coordinate 62,131,573, forward strand.
CTGATTTGGTTTATATTGGTGATGTATAGATTTGAAACCAGGAGATAAAGGGTTAGATTGGGCAACAAGAAAACGAATAGCTTTTGGTGCGGCTCGTGGTTTAGAATATTTGCACGAGCACTGTACTCCTAAGATCATTCATCGTGATCTAAAAGCCGCAAATATCCTTTTAGATGATGATTTTGAACCTGTTCTTGGGGATTTTGGGCTGGCAAGACTTGTGGATACCAACCTCACTCATATTACAACTCAAGTACGCGGAACAATGGGACACATTGCTCCTGAGTATTTGTCTACGGGGAAATCATCTGAGAAGACCGATGTTTTTGGATACGGTATTACATTGTTAGAACTCGTAACAGGACAACGTGCTATCGATCTTTCTCGGCTTGAAGACGAGGAAGATGTTCTCCTTCTTGATCATGTAAGTACTTATTAAGCACTTCTTTCTGTTTCTATTTATGTATCTACATGTTCTATGATGGTTACAATGTGACCCATTTACCCTTACAACTTATTCAGGCTATCAGCTTCTTTTTGCAAATGTTAGAGGGTATTTAAGACATATTCCGTCCAACCAAACACATTTTAAATTCCGTGTATCGAATCCCATGATTTCAAATCCACGAATCAAACACACGAAAGTTTCTTTATTGATTCACATTTTAATTTGGAACTTCAGATCAAGAAACTGCTTAGGGGAATGAGGATTCCAGACATCGTGGACCCAAACCTCGCGGTTTATGATACAAAAGAAGTCGAAACTATGCTTCAAGTAGCTTTGTTATGCACCCAAGGTTCACCCGAGGAACGTCCAAAAATGGGAGAGATCATTCACATGCTACGGGGACAAGGTTTGGCCGAGCGATGGGCAGAATGGGAGCAGATCGAAGAAGTTAGGAACCAAGATTTCTCGCGTATGTCGCACCAGTTTGCTTGGGGCGAAGACTCGACACAGGATCAAGAAGCTATACAATTGTCACAAGCACGCTAAAACCGGGTCAACTCAATACCACTTTGAGGTAAACTTAGATACTTAAAACAGATTAAACATGGAATAAGGTTTTTGGGTTTGTGTTATAAACTTATATATATGCTATACAGTTAGTTATATATGCTGTCTAGTAAAAATTTTTTTACATATATTTGCAACATATATAAACTGTATTGTAAGTTCTTTCTCATAATGAATTGAAGATGGCTTGCTAAGGTTAAATGTTAAAAGATAGGGTATCATCAACACAATACACAAATCTCCTATCGAAAAAAGATCGTAACAAGTTTTTTTTAACCGTTACCGTTTCTTGCTAGGGGTAACCCCAGACCTCGAAGCGAGTGTCATATCTGGTTGGCTGTTACACGGTCAATGCGGTTGACCTGCAGAGGGGACAAATGTTCTTGTGTAACAGCCAACCCTTAATGCAGTCTGCATGGTAGTCATGTCCACAATCCAAACACCCCTTGGTTTGCTTTTCTTGATATTCACCCAAACAAATAGCACAAATATCATTCAACTCTTTGTTTCCATGGATTGTGATCACAAAAAGATGCTCGGAGATCTTTTCTGCCGATAAACCACCCGATCGAGTTGTGGGGTAGGTGGCTAGGTGTGGTAGTAGTGGTCGGTCGTCGGCGGCTAGTTGTGGTGGTAATGGTGGTTGTGGTGGGAATAAATGGCGTATATGCCTCAGGTCGTTGGTTAACTGTCGAATATCTTCCTCCAACATCACTATCCGAGATGCCAAGTGATCGATTTCTCTAGTCTCATCATTGATCTGCAGCGGGTGATTCATTGTGTTGATTAATCTCACTCCAAATTAAACTGAACTCAACTCTTAGCGGCGGACCCACCCGCATAAAAATAAGAAATATTAAAGAATGAGAGGAATTGAAGAACAAATTAAATAGTGATTCAGAGAAAATTTGTTGATTAATACGGAAAAAGGGGACGATCTTGTTATACATATATATACTTTTTGTTTATGAGGCGGTTTCGTATACATCAAGGCTCAAGCAAATCTTCTTCATGTATATTCAAGATTAGTGTACACATAACTAGATTTACCCTCCTAAGATTTTGTAAAATTACACGTTTTATATTATTATTATTATTATTATTAGAGTTAATTGTACAAATGGTCTTTAACTTAGGTAAATCTGTCAATTTAGTCCTTTAACTTCAAAAGTGCTGAAGATTGTCCTTTAAAAACATTTTGTGGCGAGGATAGTCCTTTCTAACGGATTCCGTTAGTCAACTCTGTAGAGTCATGGTAAAATGACATTATTACCCTTATTAAATTACAAGTTTTAATTAATATATAATAAGAAAATATAATCACATTTTTCTTTTTCTCTCTTCCCCTCTCTGCCTCTACACGTCTCTCTTTCCTCCCACTTTTGTCAAACCACCACTACCACCACCAGACACCACCACTAGCGCCACCCACCTCCACCACCACCACCCCCACCCCCACCCCCACCATGTCTCTTTCTCTCTTCCACTCTCACTCTTAACATGTCTTTCCTCTCTCTCCACGTCTCTCTTCTCATTGAGCTTTTACCCACAAATCCTCTTATCTCTCCTCATTTATCTCTCTCTACACCCCACATATGCCACAATCAAACCAGATTTAGGTTTGAAAACATACCCACCACCCCACGTTCAAACACCTCCGGCCAAACTTTGCTCTAGTCACAACCACCATTTTGAACACATACCCACCACCTCATACACACACTTTTTCAAACAAAAAAAAACACACACACACATACAACAATTTCAGATCTAAAGAACAAGAAAAAGAAGAAGAATTAGGGTTTTCTAATTTTCAAGAAAGCATCTTCGTGGTTGTGGTGGTTGATTTGGAGTTTTGGTTTTTAGGGTTGGGCATTGTTTTTAGATCTCTTTTCAGATCTATTCTTGAACAAAGAGGAGGAGGTGGTTACGGTGGCAGCAATGGCGGATGCTAAAGGCGGCGGTGGTGGCGGTGTGCTCAGATTCGGTGGTAGTTGTGATGTGCTCAGCTCTAGTTGAGAGTGAGGGTGCTTAGATCCGGTGGTAGTAGAGGAGGTTGTCGCCGGATATGAAGGTGGCGGAGATGAAAGCAGGTGGTTTAAGTAGATAAGAGAGCCGGCGATGGCTGTGGCGTTAGACGGTGGGGGTGGGGGTGTTTGTTACTTAGAGTGAGAGGAGGGGTGAGAAGGGAGTGAGAGATTGAGAGAGAGTCTAGAGTGCTAGAGAGAGCCGGCGGTGGTGACCACCGTGGGCGGTGGTAATTACAAAGGATGGTGACGGCGGAGATAGGGTTGAGAGGAGAGAGGTAGCTAGAGAGAGTGGGTATAGAGAATAGGAGACTATATAATTATATATATATATATATATATATATATATATATATTTCTATTTAAAAAGATTAAATATTATTTTAATTAATAAAAAATTGAAAAATGGTAAAAAGACGAAACTACCCTTGATTTAACGGGTATAACTAACGGCTAACGTTAGTAAGGACTATCCTCGCCACAAAATGATTCATAAAGGATGATCTTCACCACTTTTGAAGTTAAAGGACTAAATTGACAGATTTACCTAAGTTAAAGGACCATTTGTACAATTAACTCTTATTATTATTATCATGGAAGGTTCATGTCAGAAATTTTTGTTTTGCAAGAAGTGGGAGAAGCGTTTCAAACCATTAGATTAAAGGGTTTAGAACGGAAAGTGTACCGAAGTTGTCACTTTTTGTTATTGTGTATATCCAACTTTCAAAACTACCATTCAATGTACTGAAGTTTCAAAATTCTACCATTAATATATCGTTACCTTTGATAGTAGGTTATGGGTGACGTGGCACAATTAAGTGTGACGTGTCTTTAATAATAATAATAATAATGCACTTGGCACTGACAACTTCCACCACCATCGATCTAGCCATTTCTCACCTCCGGCCGGCACCACCACCGACTTATGATAAGGGACTACGACTTCACCACCATCAATGTGACTTCAACACCATCAAAAACGGCTACTTCAACAGAACACGATTTGATTTGTTGCTTCATCTTCATCTTTGTTCATCTTAGGGTTTCGATTTGGTGTTCATCTTCACATATCCGTTTGAGGTTCAATTTGGGGTAAGTTCAATCCGAGTTTCACACAGATCTGTTTGTTTCGATTTTGCTTCTTGGTTCCGATTTTGCTTCTAGAATGATCGATACCTCACAAACAAATATGTTATTTTAGGGTTTTCATTTTTAGGGTATCTATCGATACCTCACAAACAAATTAAAGAATGAGAGGAATTGAAGAACAAATTAAATAGTGATTCAGAGAAAATTTGTTGATTAATACGGGAAAGACGGGATGATCTTCTTATATATATATATATACTACTATATAAACTATTTAACATTATCTCTCCTCTTAAATTTTAAGACTTCTTAAAATTCAATCAATATAAAATCTTGACCCTTCATTTAATCTAAATTAATCTCATCCACTTAATCTTTAACTATTTTATTCTCTTCTAATTTACTTTATTTAAAATATATTCTCTCATAACACAATTATCCACCCAAATAAATATAATTTTTAAAATCTTATTAACTTTTCTCTTTATTTCATCAATATCAATCTTTTTTCTTATTTTATTGTCTTTTAGAATTTATCTTTAAAATTAATAAAATAGTTAGATGTAAATAAAAGAAATCTTGAAAAAAAAACGGACATATTGCTTTAGAAAACTTTTTCGTGACATTGAATCGCGCGAATAACATATTATTACATTCTTGAAAGCGACATATTATAAACCAAAAACTATTTACCGCCACAGCATTGCGCGGGTATGATGCTAGTATATATATATATATACACATTCTGTTTATGAGTCGGTTTCGTATACATCAAGCAAATCTTCTTCGTGGATATTCAAGATTAGTGTACACATACGTACCTAGATATGATGCCATAAATACTAACTAGATTTACCCTCCTAAGATTTTGTAAAATTACACGTTTTATTATTATTATTATTATTATTATTATTATTATTATTATTATTAAGAAAATAGTCCCTGTGGTTATCACTGATTTTCACTTTTAGTCTTTTAACTTTAAAAATTACGAAAATAGACACCGTGGTTGTCATTTTGTTTCACTTTTGGTACTTTATACTAACTAGTGTTAACTTTGACCGTTAGTCAAAGGGTATTTTCGTCTTTCTTCGTCTTCTTTCATGTTGTCCTTGTTACCAAACAGAGTTTACTCTGTTCTTTTAATTTTGTTCATTAATTACATATTACTAACAATTAAAAAAAAACAGTACTCAAACCACCTCATCCCCTTCATCCCCATTGTTACACCACCGTCGGGAGTCTATCATAAATCCACCGTCTGGCACACACAAAATGACAAAATCTTGAATTGATTTAAAAAAATTTTGTTACTAATCTACCCTTTTAAATTAAAAAATTATGATTAATGTGAACCACTAGATCAAAACTAATCAACGGCTAACAATGCTTCTCGCAATTTAAGAGCTTTATATATATATATATATATATATATATACATATATAGTGAAAAGTTCATTTGAGAATTGTTTTCATTGCGAGAACCGCGAGAACCAATCTTAGCCGTCCAATTCCCCCTCTTTCAATTGGATTGTCCACCCATAAATTCCTTACATGCACATTGCCACACTCAATCCCCCACATTCTTCATCCATGAATTCCATCATCCAAAATGAATGACTAAGATTGGTTCTCGCAATAAAAACGGTTCTAAAACGAACCTTCCCATATATATATATATATATATGTATGTATGTATGTATATGTGTCTATGTGTATTCAAGTTTCATGAAATTGTATAAACCTTATTTAGTTTACAAGCTTCAATAATAAGTATTTTATTCTTCGTATATAATATAATGCAATGTCTCTTTCACCTTACATGTTTTTATTAAATTTTTACAAACCTTTTTTGGTTTATGAAAGTTTCTATAATTACTTTTTGCTCCATCAAGTTTTAATCCTTTTTTAAATCTTTCTAACTTTACCATCATCTAATTCTAATAACCTTATTAAAAGAAAAAAAATGTATGACATCAGCATCCTTTTTAAAAAAAGTTTCCACCAATCATAACATTTCATTTCATTAAAAAAATTAAATAATTAGAAAATAATCAAATTACTACGTCAGTTAGTGCCTCAAATTCTTAAGGAGAAAACACGGATTATAAAATTAATCTGGATAACCTGGTTGTATATGAATTTGTTTTAGGGTTTACGAAAAAAGGAAAGTCGACTCCCCATTCGATTTCATTGAAACATCTTCTTCCAAACCGCGACTTCCCCATTTTGCTACTTCCTTCTTCGATAATTCCATATGAAAGCTTCTTTGCATCAAATTAGAGTGACCTTCTTCGTTTTTCCTATCCAAGAAAACACGCTAGATCCAGTAAGTTTATCTTTATTTTTTATTTCAAATAAGGTAATCAATGGATCCTAATCGATTTGTTTTGATCAAATTTATGATTCTAATCATATAACACTATGAATCAGACTCTTCTTCTTCTTCCCTGTTACTATGAAACATCAATCAAATCTAATTTCACCACTGCCTCCTTCATCATTAATAATACTTAAGCAATCTTCATGGAATTCATGTTTAAAATTGGTAATGTGATTCTGATTCCAAAAGGAGGCCGTGGCATATATTTGTTGATGGTATCAAATAATATACCATAATCAACTAATCGAAAATGTATACCCCGTGATTAATGAATCATTTCGTTAATTAGTTTAAAGAACTGATTCGTAAATTAAATCTTTTAAGAATCGATTTCATGAATTGAGATTTATATAAAAACTCATATTTAAACATCAGTAATAATACTAAAGCGATCTTCATGAATTTCATGTTTAAAATTGATGATGTGATTAATTCTGATTCAAAAGGGGGTCGTGGTATTTATTTGTTTATAGGTTATTGTACTGAATTGATGATGTTTAGAACTTCAAATCCTAAATTTTATAAACTTGATTTATCTCAATGGATTTAACTCATTGAATAATTAGTGTTATTAATATTATTATGTTTATGCACTCGTATACATTTTCAATTAATTGATTATGGTATACTATTTGATACAAGCATATTTATATTACCAATTCATTACTATGTTCATAGCTCATTCCTTTAAAAACTAATACTTTTATTCTATCTATTTGTCCTTGACAATTAATGGAGCATACCATTTTACCCAAAGCAACTAGGCGGAAGTAGTAAGCTTATGCTATATTTGATTTCAAATCTATGAATCGATTTAGTCTAATTTGTCTATGAATCGATTTATGTTTCGATCGAAGAATGTTTTTTGCGAGAAGTACGAGAAGCAATTTCAGCTATTGATTGGTTTTTGATCTTGTGGTTCACACTAATCATAATTAATATTTTTATTTAATTCAAAAGGGTAAATTAGTAAACAAAAATATTTTCTCTCACCTCTTTAATTAATTTTTTTTCTCTAATTAGTTTTTTTTCTAGATTTTTAGATTTACTTTTCCTTTATTGTTAATATATTGTATTCACTACTTAACACAACCTACAATTTACAAACTTTTCTTTATGTACACGGTCTTCATTAGTGAACATATCCCCGCCAACAGTTATCAAAACCATTAATAAACTTTTTAAACCGTATAATTCGAAATTCACTAGTGAACATTTTACATACAAAATAACAATTTTTTCCCTACAACAACAAATATTTCATTCGTGATCACATAATACACTGAACAATGAAAAAAGAAAATTAATAACGGATAACAAATGTTCATTCGTGAACCCATAACACACCAGACAAGATTACCAAAGTTCTTATAATTTATTAGTATTCATCACTGAACAATGAAAAAAGAAAACTAATAACATATAATAAATAGTTATCATACACAAAAACTTAAAATAATGAACCCAAAAAATCATCACGTCTCAAGCACCTGCCTTTAAAAAACAAGAAACTATTCAAATTATTTGTAGACCTGCTTCGATACCCAAACCATTCAAATAATTGAAAATTGAGGTCAATGAAGATGTCTTGTATTTCTTTATTATCTTTATATTACACACCAGCGAGTGACTTCAGGGTGATTGACCTTGATCTGATCCCCATGGCTTTGAGTGTATGCGGCGGTGGCAACGGTAGCGTTGAGGGAGGATACGATGGCGTTGAGGGAGGTGACGACGGAAGGCGGCGGTGGTGAGATGCCCACTAACGATGGAAGGCAGCAAAGGGGCGGCAGCAATGATGACCCGAGATTTGATTACCGGAAAGATAACCGGTAAATGTTGTTAAAGTTGATAGAAGATGGTGCGACTGTGGAGATGGCTAACGAAGGAGATGGATGGTGTTGAGATATATTTTGATGGTTGTGTTATTCAAATGTCGCCTGCAGCTCATAGATTTAATGGAGGCAAGTTAATAAATTAAGTAAGACAAGTTAATAAATTAAGTAAGACAAGTTAATATAGGGTTTTTTTCACGTCTCTACCTAACAAGAGAGGTAAAGAACTAAGTAAGGCAAGTTAATAAATTAGGCATGAGATTTAATGGAGGCAAAATTACTATAGTGCCCTTTTGCTTAATATTTTAATAACCTATAATTTTCGATTAATTACTATAATACCATAACTATTTATAACCATTGATCAAACAATCTAAGGATGAAAAACACTTCTCGCATTTCTTACAAAAATAAATCTTCTCACATGAACCTCCCTATATATATAGAGACTTAGAGAGAGAGAGAGATGTATATATCTATAAACAGAAACCGATTTTCTAAATTAAGGATGGTGGTGAAACTAAGCAGGAAGTAGATTAGGAAAATAAACAAATGACAACAGAAACGGAAGAACGTGCTAAACCTACTTACATGGTACACAATATCTGGTTTACCAAATCACGAGTTAACTTTAAAAGTTGGTGTGACTGTAATGATGCTTCGTAATCTTGAACAATATAAAGGCCTTTGCAATGGAACAAGATTACAAGTTACTGGACTTAGTGCACATGTGGTTGAAGCAATAATAATTGCAGGTAAGAATGTTGGTCACATTACTCATATTCCAAGATTGAAGATAATTCCATCAGACCCTACAATACCATTCAAGTTCAAACGAAGACGGTTTCCTCTCTTAGTTTGTTTGCAGTGGTGATAAACAAAAGCCAAGGTCAATCTTTATCGGATATTTGATTGTTTTTTAGACGACCCATTTTCACTCATGGACTGCTATATGTGACGGTTTCTCGAGTAAAGAGTAAGCAGTGTTGTAAAACTCGGCCTAGGCGGCCAAGTACTCAGGGAGTACTCGGAAATCGGTCACCTGCTAAGGCGAGTAGGGGCTAGTTGGCCATATTACTCTGATTTGGTCAAAACTCGGACCTACTCGACCAACCGAGGTCAAAAAACTTTTCTTGAATTTTTCAAAGGCATACGGCACGCAAGTAACTATATTTTTTAACCTTATCTATTTCCTCTCTTCCGCTATTTATCACGAGTACGAAATCAATAGTATCTCTTTCACTTTTTCTCATGACCGTCGGCTGTACGATGCAATTTGAAGTTTTTAACAATTATGTGTATGTTTCTAACATATTTCTTGGGCCCTATGAACAATTTTATATATATGAGTATTTATGAACATACTACAAGTGAATTTTTGAATTTATACATAAAAATCCCAATCCGGGTACCCCCACCTAGGCCGAGTACTCGTTACTTACCAGTCAGCCCCTCAAGTAGCGCCTAGTGATTTTTGCAACATTGAGAGTAAAGAGTGTTTAAAAGTTTTAATTTGCGATGATAAAGACAATCCTACTAATAAAACCATAAATGTTGTTTATAAAGGGATTCTACAAAAAATCTAATGATAATCTTACGTATAAATTTCAAAATTCTATAATGTTTACTCATTTCTTACGAGATTTTATATTCCTATCTATGATTTCTAATTATTTTTACTGTACATGTTAGTGCTCTTTAAAACTATATAAATTTAAAATTGACTTATATCATCCCCGTGTTAACAAATAGGTCACTCAGCTAGTTTAAATTTAAACAATAAGAACAACCCATATAAAGAAACCCATTACCACAATACTTACACCACAATTTGAAACTTCAATAATTTAAATAAAGAAAAAAAAACTTTTATAACTTATAGCAAGGTAAAAAATGCTTTACTATCACTAGTCTAAAAAAAGTATACCGATTAAAATACCATTAACTCTATGTGTGTTATCAATATCTCTACGTGAAATTGATATTTTTTATACGATTCTAGTAGTTAAACCAGAGGATAAGCTCGTGTGAACACGGGCTTTGATGAACAGGAATTGTATTTGTTGCGTTCAATCCAAGGTTTTTAAAATCGGGATCTCACCTATCATCGTTTTCATCTTCACAATATCGGGATTGTAAGATCAGATCAGTGTTGTAAAAATCGGCCTAGGCGGCCGATTAATCAGTGCCTAGGCGGTCTACCGACCTACAAATCACTTGATCGGTCAAATTTATCAGTCAAGTCAAAATGGGCTCTGGGCAGTCCTGGCGGCCTTAGGCAGTCAACGAAGGGGTTTGACTTATCTTTTTATTTTTTTCAAAAGTGAAATTAGCTTAGGGTTTTAAAGGAACGGGACCTATGGTTTTAATTTTTTTGTGTTTATTAAACTAATTATGAACTTATAGTTTTTATTTTACAGGTTTGTTATACTTTTTTATGGTTATTTGACTTATTTTGTTAGGGTATTGCTAATATTTATTTTTTAAAATAAATTTCTTTATAATTTAGGGGCTCTGCCTGTAAACCGATTAATCAACGTCTAGGCTGATTAATTGCTTGAAGGTAGTCGACCGACTATATACTGCCAAGCGATTTTTACAACCTTGGATCAGATCGAACATTTGCAAGTGTCAAAGAAACTACTGCCTAGAGTTTTAATTCAAGTACTGTCAACAAACTGGTTATAAGTTGTCAAGTGCAACTTACAAGCTTACTTTGTTATAATACAAAAAGAAGTAATAACTAATAAGAAATCATGCAACAAACTAATTAAGAAGCAAAAAAAGGACCTGGTAGGATCAAATCGTTGAATGATCCTACGATCTTATGAACTTACTTACGATCCTACCTCCTAACGATCCTAATATGATCTTGATCGATTTTGTCTCACAAGATCATAACGATTGGTCAAAACTATCAGCAATCCGATTTTGATGAAGTTTGCAACTCCTGCAAAAACAAAATATATTGCACAGATCAGCTGATACAATCTACAAGTATTGTTAGCAGACATTGGAATTAGCAACCTGCGATCCACAGTTCAGGACAAACATATTGAACAATATATATGCATATTCTTACATTTTTCGTCAACATATTGAACAATCTATGCATATTCTTACAGTTCAGGACAAACATATTGAACAATCTATGCATATATGTATATGATTTTGGTGTTAACTACCTGAAATCGTTTCGAGGAAACCGCTATGGCAAATAGGATTTTCTCATTCCGGGTCACCCATATATTGAAAAAGCTTTTCATGGCGGTCTCTTCCCTTTTTATAAGAAAAACAAATAAAATTTATAAATCAATGTGTTGTAACCACATATACCAAATTAAGTAATTCCTAAGTGAGTTTATTGCCTTCAACAAACTATGTCGTGCCAAAAGACAAAAAAGAAAATATAACTACAAACTGAACAAAAACGTTTCCGCTTATTTATACCAAAACATTACCTGCCTGAGCCACCCATTCGGTTACCTACTCTTCATATTAGAGAAACTGCAAACTCGTCAAGATTCTCCATAGGCTCGGGTTTCTTCATCAGCGGTTGGATTGGCAGCTTCGATAGACTTGTTGCCTTCTTCCAGTTTATAAGTCGATATAAGTCTTTTAATGTTCCTAGAAGGGCAAAATATAATGTTTATATCTTGAAACAAAACAATAAATTATTTACTCTTCCATAGTCACAAGAACCAATTGAGGAGGCTGTAAAAGTTTTAACTACCATTAATAACCCTCTACCATTGTTACCCAATGATACGAATGACGGGTAAACGTGTAAAAATTATGAAATCAGAAGCCATTATTTACCTCTCTAAGATCATGAACTTGGAAGTTCCTAGCGAGCTCCGGTCCTTTAGAAACTTCATAAATGTCAGACTCCCAGCGTGAGAAAATTAAACCATACTACAATGTGCTTTCTGCAGCACGATTATTACAATTGGCAATTCCAACCATTTACATATGGATGGGTCAATTCAGGTCGCGTTTTATTCTCTATCAAATCAAACTCGTATTTTTAGAAAGAAAAAGTTAGCTTCAAAGAAAACATATCAAAAGTAGCCCATAGTGTATCTTTAACATGTAAAACCTCATTATCTATACTACTATATAAACCATTTAACATTCTCTCTCCTCTCAAATTTTAAGACTTCTTAAAATTCAATCAATACAAAATCTTGACCCTTCATTTAATCTAAATTAATCTCATCCACTCAATCTTTAACTATTTTATTCTGTCCTAATTTACTTTAACTTTAACTTTTTATTCAAAATATATTTTCTCATACTAACACAATTATTCACATACATTAACATAATTTTTAAAATCTTATTAACTCTTCTCTTCACTTCATCAATATAAATCTTTTTTCTTATTTTATTGTCATTTAGAATTTATTTTTAAAATTAATAAAATAGTTATATGTAAATAAAAGAAAATTTGAAAAAAAGGACATGTTGTAGAAAACTTTTTCCTAATTTTGAATCGCGCAAATAACATATTATTACATTCTTGAAAGCGACATATTGTAAACCAAAAACTATTTGCCGACGCAGCATTGCGCGGGTATGATGCTAGTTATATATAAAAGGTTCAGAATTTTGAACAAAGACCTAACTCATAGAGTTTCGACTTGTACCAAAAGGTTACCCAAACCAGCCAAATATGATAAATATAAACTATATTTACAATGAAGGCTTGTATATTGAAATATACGGTTCAAGATATCACCTGTTGGCCGGCTCGATATTCTATATACAATGGTTTGGTGGCTGTGTCTTGGCATCTAAAAAAAATAACATCAAGAAAGGTTGATCGATGGTTATTTATAAAAAAAGAAACCGAATACGAAAGTATCATGTTTTCTAGATAAATAAGGAAAATTTACCTTACAAGTATGATTTACACTTCCATTATTTACTGCACAATAAATTTTAAAGCTCTCTGCGAGTACCAAAGTTAGGGCATACGTTATGACATAATTACCAATAGCTGCTCCTATGGGCTGCGAAACCTTAAAAAAACATTGAAAGAAAGTACAAAATTCACATCAACACAACCAGAACTGCACTAAAAAAGACTTGTTTCAACCTTGCACTTTTGACCCGCTACCCAACCCTCCCGACATCCACAACTCAAGTAGAGAAAGTACGAGACCTGGGAAAATAAATAAAAGTTGTACATTCAATTTGTCAATTGTTTATCAAGTGTTTGATAAACGGGTCATCTACCATCCTCTATGCAATTACGTACTAGTATTTATTAAGCATGCTTGTATATGAATCCATACCCTTCGGTTGCAAACAAATTATGGTTTTTTTGCTACCCCCATTTTTTTCCTGTATCTTTTTCCTAGTAGTGAAATATAATTCTTCAATACTTTAGTTCAAGTTTAAACCAATGGTTATTTACAACATGGCATTTGTCAAAGGTTATTAAAATCGGGATCTCACCTATCATCGTTTTCATCTTCACAATATTGGGATTGTAAGATCGGATCGAACAATTGCAAGTGTCAAAGAAACTACTGTCTAGAGTTTTAATTCAAGTACTCTCGACAACTGGTTATAAGTTGTCAAGTGCAACTTACAAGCTTACTTTGTTATAATACAAAATGAAGTAATAACTAATAAGAAATCATGTAAAAAACTAATTAAGAAGCAAAAAAAGGAGCTCGTAGGATCAAATCATTGAATGATCCTACGATCTTATGAACTTGCTTACGATCCTACCTCATAGCGATCCTAATATGATCTTGATCGATTTTGTCTCACAAGATCATAACGATTTTGATAACGTTGGTCAAAACTATCAGCAATCCGATTTTGATGAAGTATGCAACTCCTGCAAAAACAAAATATATTGCACAGATCAGCTGATACAATCTACAAGTATTGTTAGCAGACATCGGAATTAGCAACCTGCGATCCACAGTTCAGGACAAACATATTGAACAATATATGCATATTCTTACATTTTTCTTCAACATATTGAACAATCTATGCATATTCTTACAGTTCAGGACAAACATATTGAACAATCTATGCATATATGTATATGATTTTTGGTGTTAACTACCTGAAATCGTAAACCGCTATGGCAAGTAGGATTTTCTCATTCCGGGTCACCCATATATTGAAAAAGCTTTTCATACCAAATTAAGTAATTCCTAAGTGAGTTTATTGCCTTCAACAAACTATGTCGCGCCAAAAGACAAAAAAGAAGATATAACTACAAACTGAACAAAAACGGTTCAGCTTATTTATACCAAAACATTACCTGCCTGAGCCACCCATTTGGTTACCTACTCTTCACATTAGAGAAACTGCAAACTCGTCAAGATTCTCCATAGGCTCGGGTTTCTTCATCAGCGGTTGGATTGGCAGCTTCGATAGACTTATTGCCTTCTTCCAGTTTATAAGTTGATATAAGTCTTTTAATGTTCCTAGAAGAGCAAAATATAATGTTTATATCATGAAACAAAACAATAAATTATTTACTCTTCCATAGTCACAAGAACCAATTGAGGAGGCTGTAAAAGTTTTAACTACCATTAATAACCCTCTACATATATATATATATATATATATATATATATATTGAAAAGTTCATTTGAGAACCGTTTTTATTACGAGAACCGCGAGAACCAATCTTAGCCATCCAACTCCCCCTCCTTCTATTGGATTGCCCACCCATGAATTCCTTACATGCACCCTGCCACACCCAATCCCCCCACGCTCTTCATCCATGAATTCCATTATCCAAAATGAATGGCTAAGATTGGTTCTCGCGGTTCTCACAATAAAAACGGTTCTCAAATGAACCTTCCCCTATATATATATATATATATATATATATATATATATACAACTTGGAATATCTATATATTCTACTAACTTACGTACACGTACATACATATTACAACTAGGCCCAAGTCGAGGATGTTACAAATTGGCATTTTTGGATTTGCTATTGGTCTGGCTGCAATGGATTGTATACTTAGTAGCTATGGCTTATCATCCTTATCTTCAACATCAGATCATCAACTTTCATGTAGTTAACTGATACAAATTGGACCCCTCAATTATAATAACATTCTACACGAAACTAATTCATATGGAGTTAACAAGATTAAGGATATGTATCAATGATCAGTCTTCAAGGACACAACCTGCATAATTAGCACACAATTCACGAATTAGAGTTTCAAATTCCATGACTTACAGGATGCTTTTGCCACAATTGATGAATTATCAATAGTTCCTGTAAATTTTCCTTCACCCGTCACATACTTCAACCTCTATTAAGGAATTAGGCTTCTATTCACGACCTACACTATTTCGCCCTTCAAGCTGCTTCCATCACGATTTCCGAACCCAACCGTTATCATGCAATATGTTGTTTGGTATCTTACTGTATTGACTCAGAATTTTTCTTAACACTCAATGAATTTATAAGTGATCCAAGAATCAAGATTAAACTACTATTTCATGTGATTCTTTTTCTATATTCTGGATTCAAGAGCCTTTTAACAAAGTCCATGAATTCGGTAGCTTTACCTGATTCAAAAACCGTGAAAAAAATGTTGCAATTGTATGTGACATTTCATCAAGTAGGTGATACTGATGTGCACACCGATTATTCTAGCATACATCCACCTACAGAACAAAGGAATCACAGTTCAGTTATAGAAAATAAAAACACAATGGAAGATTGAAATCTAAAAGGGGTTCATAGGTTAACCTGTCCATAACAGCAACAAATGTTGATTAGGGTCTCTACTCTGCTTTGTAGCAGCATCGAATGTCGATTAGGGTCTCTTCATCCCCTTCTAGCAGTTATTACAGTAATAGGCACCATAAATGAGGATCTCCAAATGACGAATCCAGAGCGAAGGACAGGATTGCGCCTTCAATCGATCTCCAATTTTATGCTATTTGATGGACACATAAGCAACACAGGTGGACCAGGAACGATATCAAGTTGACAAATCAGCAAGAAAGCATTTTGTTTTATAAGAGATATAGATGGCATAGCAATTTAACAAAAACATAAACCTACAAACAAAGAAACAAAGAAACTGCAAACCATATGAATTTTCATTTGTACAGGCACATTGATGCACCCAACAAAGATTAACTTACACAATATTTTAAAAGGTTATTTAATAAAATGATAAATAATCCAGTAAAATATAAAATTTACACAACAATGCTTTTATAACTTCAATGTCCTCCAAGATTTATAGAAACCAAAAGACATACTGTTAGTCTGTTAATGTTCAATAAGTTTATAGAGAGACCAGATATGAGGGGGTAAAAAGGAAAACTGCGCACAGAGCTCAAGTATACGCAGAAACTTGAAGAACTCAAAACTTAAATATAAAATAGGAGGTGATATGTACACAACAATCATGACTTCTATGTCCTTACAAACCCGTTGTCATTTTATCCCATCGATATGTATAAAGGTATTATGGTCTAATCATGCACTTTTCGTTGTGTATGGTAAATTTCTGCTATGCACAAATCATTTCTCAATACATCAAATAAGCTACTCGTGGCAGAAAAATTCCAACCCCAAAAACAAATCACAAACACAATAGATAACACAAGCATAGACGTAAACATATAGCATAAAGACACCGACATTAATTTGTCAGTACAAGCACCACCAACACCATCTTCATCTCAGTTTCAACACACTTATCAACCAATGTTCTATGGTGTTCATTTCTGTTACTCTCCTTTCTATGTCATCGGCAGTTTTAAAAGAACCTTCAAACTTAAAACTTTGATAAAGCAAGATACCAAAACTCCTAAGACCTCTTACGAGATAAACACATCAAGAAAGGATGGTTGAGGCTTCAAAATCATTAAGATCGGCTTAAAAACCATCTAGATCTAACACCAAAAAAAACCAACAACAAAATTGATAGATCCAACACAAAACACTTCAATTCTAGGCCAAGTGTTTTTTAAACATTTTAGGAAGTACCAGTGGTTTCTTTTTTAGTGTTGAGAGAGTTGATAAGAGAGAAGGTACATCAGTTCTGTGGTTGTTCCAGAAAGTGGGGTTGGGCACTTGGGGGTGGGGGTGGTTCCTTACGTTGGTGTAACCATCTAAGCCAAAGTTTGTAAGAAATGTGTGTTGTGGGGAGTGTAATTATACGGTAGAGGTTATGCATGTTGTGGCGACTGGCAGATTATCCTGTGGAGGAAGATTCTATATGTCTTCTAATAGAACAACCACTAACAATTTTAAAACTTTATACTTGTTGCAGTAAGTAACCCCTCTTAAGATTCAAAGTAAAAGTATGGACTCTAGACTATTTTATGTAGTATTTGCATAAGCTAACAAACATAAAAACCCAAACTTGGCCCATAAAACAGATCTAAGATCATATGTAGTCGGGTAAAATCTAATCAAATTAATAAACTTAAGAATGTTGTATGCAACTTACTCTTTGAACGATCAATCCCTTTAGCAACCACCGGTTACTCTTCAACATTTTCCACTCTTTCTTCATTAATCTCTCTGACCTTGAATGCTTCCTCCTTTTTAACACTAAATGGCACCTACTCGTCTTTAACCTTAACCTGCTCCTCCTCTTCACCACCAACAGATTCTTCATTAATCTCTCTGACCCGTTCAAGAAGACCCGAAGATGAAATACTTTGTTGGCATCACGACAATCACCGACTGCCCTGAATAATCAACCCATTTACCAACCAGCGTGGCAGCGTCTCGCGCACACAGTTTGATTTTATAAAAAGAAAATTGTTGATATATAACGTTGGAGACACTGGGTTAGCAACGTCTTCTTGCTTCAAACATACATCAATCAAACCAAATAGCTAAGTACAAAATGAAAGCAGGGCTTAAATGTTGCTTTCACGGATCTGTTGAACTGTACTTCAAGCAAAAAGCATAAAAACAGGAGGCACTTACACAACCTTCAACTAATGTCATAAAGTAGGTGATGATACCACCGAAAATCATGAGCCTTTGGGTCCAAAGCCTGAATGAAATCATATACAAAATTCGTACCTTTTTTTTACCAAATCAGTAAGCTATACTCTTCATTAATTCATACTTAAACTTACTTGGAAATGAAAGAATTACTTTAGCTAACCAGCCTCTAAAGTCTAAAACTTACCACAAGGCTGATAGTTAACTAAATCGGGCAAAAACCCGCAACTTGACTCTGTTTGACCGACATCAAAACGACGTTTTAGAGGAAAATTCTATAAAGACAGCTTATTGCCCTTATCATGAGGAGTCTAACTGTGGAGTTTCAAGTCATAACTCAAAAAAGACAAGAAAAGTCAACAAAAGTCAAACATGTCGAATTTTGAGCTTATTTCACCGATGAAACACAAATCTGTTTTCTTTCACAAAATTCTTTAAAGTAATAGCTTATAAACATACTCAGAATCAATGATTAGCCCAAAAGCCCATCTTTTATCGGACTCATGCATTCTTTGTGTTTTTACCCAACATGCCAACGGTTCTACCGCTTCATTTTATTCATAGATAATCTCCAGCAACTTCAACACGCTAATTACACCTATTTATCATGTTCCAAGTTGGACAAAGAGGCTACTTAACTTCGATGGCCATTAAAGTTACAATACTTCAAGTTTTCGCAACCTTTAACTTATCATTTCAACTTGTGAACGTGCTTGAATCAATACCTACCTCAATTACCAAGTTTAGGTTATATTCTGACTCATAACACAATGCCAACACTTCTTATAATCATAACAACTCAATTGATAAGTTGATAACTTTATGCTTATAAATCGTTTTTCCTTATTTTATCTTTAAAACAGACTTGTACAAAAATGGATTTTTGACCAATATAACTTATGAACTAGCTTATGCAATCTAAAAGTGAACTAAAGTAGACTCTTAGTGCTTCGAAATAGCATATGGTACAATTTCTAACCATTTAAGAGTGAATTTATATTATTTTTCAAAGGTAGCTCAAGTGATTTGCTAGAAACTTGGGTAACAACTAGTTGTAACCCATTTTGACCCGTTGCACTATAACTTTAACTTGAATCATTAGGATTCCAAAAACTTCAGCTCATAAACACTTGTTTGAAAGCCCTGTAAACATGAGTTTACATTGATCTTCATTTTATCTACTAAAAATCCCTTTTTAAACCCAAGTTAATCCATAAAACATTTTAATTCTAATCTCTGTCCACTATTTCAATATTCTTGACCTTCTGCCTAAATCAATCCATGAAACCATTATATGATTAAACTAGACTCTTATACCCTTAAAAAAACTAGGCATATGACCCAAATGGATTTTTCTTTGATTTTCTATGATTTTCTTATCCCAACTCAATAACCAATATTTCAATATTCAAAACATGATTTCAAGGCACTTACATGATACATATAAACAAGTCTTGATCATCTAAAACACACGAATTGATCATTAAAGCTTAAAAACTACAAGGTTAGGGTTATATAATTCTTACTTGATGATGATGGTGCTCATACTTGATCTTGACTTCACAAGCTTCCTTCCAATAGCCTCCTTCAATTCTCAAACTTCTCTCTCTCTCTCTTCCTTGTTCTCTCGATCACTAGGTTCCACACACACACACACACTCAAACTAACGGCACCCAAGCATAAAAAGAACTAGGGTTTTCTAGGTAGGTTCAAATACACTATGGGTAGTTAACAATTAAGCCCCCTATGTTTCCTTTATTTTTAAAACTTAACACTAACTTCAAGATATAAATATAACAGCGATAATCAGACAACAATTAATAATTCTTATAACGGGAAAATTAATAATCATTATATTTCTCAAATATTCTAATTCTTTTATTATCAAAATGGGGTGTCGCGTTACATATTTACTCAAAACTAAATCACCTAAAGACCCTTGTTCAAAATTTAAAGCATGAGACCGTGTATCAATGATACCACTTGGAATAGGTGCCCTTGGTACAAACCCATCACATTGTTTCATTGCGAGTTTATTCCCTCATTGATCTTTGTAAACTAACTCACTGCCAACAAAAAATAAAAATAAAAATTTATATATCAGATAATTAAAAACAAAGAAGTATGTTCATAACTTAAAGAAAACTACAAGAAAACAAAATTGTTTAATACCAGAAACATAGTTTTAAAGTAAATCACTTACTTGATATCCCCATAATAGTCGATCAAACAATTTCCGAAAATCTTCTCAAACATAGTAACTCGTGCATCGGTAATATTGTTTTCATAATCACTACAAAAACAATCGGTTTAAGTGCTACCTACTTCTTTCTCAACATTAGATCTAACATCACCACCACCGCTAACACCACCACCATCCAGACCATTACCACTACCACGACCACCATCACCACCGGCACCATCTTCATTCTCATTGTTATCTTCATTACCATTACCACCATTATCTCCATCAATATCAGCAACATCGAAGCCCCAACCTCAAATGATTACAAAACATGACAAGAGCTTCTCCTTCAACTCATTCAACGTGCTATTTCAGGAAACATCTCAAAAGCTTTATCAATGCTTTGTTCAGCATCTTCCTTAAACTTTACCAAATTTATTATGTTGCTGTCTACATTATGAACATCCTGCAAATTAATTGAATGAAAGAAAAAAAAATGACAATAGGATAAACATATGAAAACTAAAACAAAAAAAGAACCAAAAGAAAAATGCTAACCTCTAAACCAGATACTATTGAATCAACATCACCCAAGACATCACCAATTCCAAATCCTCCATTTTCAATCTCAACAGATTCCCTCTCTCTCATCTTCTCCATGGACCAAAATTTAATCGCTGGCCTTAAGCGAATTGATACAAAGTTTGGACAATTCATATAATCCAAATATGCAAGCTGTGAGTTCAGATGAATAAAAAACAAAAACATACAAAAATGTAAAACACAAAAAGACAAAACATAAGTATAAACTTCATTTTAATTAATCACATAAAAGTATAATCTAAAAATTATCTTACAGCTAGCACAGAAATAGGTCCGCAATAATAAGAACGAAGATCATTCCTCTTCCATTTCTGTTTGCTTGAAGACAAACTCTTCTCTATAGTAGCACACCAGTCAACATCATCAACCAACCCTTCACCTCTTACAATCTTGCTAACAAAATCAATCTTGCAAACACCACTGCCCCAACATTCGACCATTGTGTTGTAAAATAACACAATGAAGTTCAGTTTAAAAATAGAACCAGCATCATCAGACTTTAGAATTATTTTCAAGATATCATTTGGCCTAATAAACTGGTCATCAAACTGATTTAACCATTCACGCAGCAATGATGGATTCTCATTGTCAAATGATTGTAAAGATTCAATATCAACCCCTCCATAAGGAATACCAATCATGTCATGAATCAATTTAGAATTGATCTTGATCTCTCCATTTTTGAGTTTGATAGACATTGTCACCGGATCGAAGCGGTCAACAACAAAGTGCCCCAACTTAGATGTAACACCATCAAAAATCATACATTTGAGATTTCCAAAACCAATCTCTTCCAAGGCTTCCCTTTGATTTAAATTAAGATGATTCAGAACATAACATAAAGGTTTTGGAGATGTCCTAATTCTTATAGAATGAACTTTCCCTTTTGACTTATTTTTCTTATCTTCGGCATTAGCTGTAAAATTGAAACAACCATTGACATGTAAAAAACTTTATTAAAAAATACAACATAGAAAACTGATTTCTAGGAGAAACAGCTACCTATTTCCAAATTAGCACCCACTTCATCTAATAGCCGAAACTGATCTAATAGCCGAAAATATCTTTTCCTGGAAGCAAAAGAAGCTTTTTTCTCGTCCTCTTTATCTAAATTCTTTTCAAATACAGATTTAATTGTTGATGCAAGGATCTTTTTCTTCTTCTTATTCTTCTTCTTCTTCTCTTTGTTCAAATCATTAGTTCCAACATCATTATCCTGCTCTTCATTCAATCTATTCTGTTCAGAAATAGTTTTTCTGCTAGATACATCCATTTTCTTTTCTTTACCCTTAGCTGTAAATTTTTTACACAAAATTTCACATGTGAAAAAACTTTTATAATTAAATACAACGTAGGAAACTAATTTCTGATTGAAATATTTGAACTACCTTGTTCATTTTTCTTTTTTGCAACAACTTTACTTGATGTGGCAGCGGTCTCCTTCGCTTTATTTAAATCACTACTTTCAACATCAGCTGCCTGCTCCTCATTCAATGTATCCGGTTCAGAAACACGTTCCGTACGAGGAGTCCTTCGTTTTTTTCTTATATTAACTGCATAAAAATAGATATTAAAAATCACGATATATAAATGATGCAAAAAAATAAATAGAATCAATTTAACCTGAAGTCAATGCTAACACATTCTTTTCTGGAGCAGACTCCGGTAAAGGAGCTCCTTTTGATAAGTCCACAAGAGTCTTAGCAAGAGAATCATTGAAGTCCTGACATTCCAAGCAAAAAATTAGGTGCCAATGAGTTCACAGGATATCATTACAAAATGATTACCTCAATCATGCTTCCATGTTCTTTTAGAAACAAACTGGACGATTCACAGTTATCTGATAGTCCCACCTGAATATTATCAATAGGAGATTTTTAAATAATAGTATGCACTATATATTTCATCTGAAAACTTCCTATCTTCAAAAGGTCTTAAAGCTTGAGTAGGTGTCTCATAATTACATACCTCATCTCCGGAATACGGAACTAACTGCATTCCTTCTTCTGCCTGAACATGAGAAGCAATTTCATGAGATAATTTTAGACCAATGACACAATCAATATCATTGGACTCAACATCTAAATTTGAAGTATAATATACTTCTAAACCATGCGGAACAACTATATTATTCGGATATAGAAAAGATATCGCTAAGTTACATACCTTATCTCCGCCAAGTATAGGATTAGAACACTCCAAACTAGAAAGACCTCTAACATCACCGCTCAATGGTTCACCGAAAGCAAAACTAGGTTCAAGAATTGCTTCATGAATATCATCTTTTATCTGCTCCACAACATCATCGTTGACTTTTTGAGCAACATTTTCCTCGACAACTTTCACAACAGTGGGATCAACAATTGGCTCGCTAAGTTTATCATCTTTTTTGTGTTCAACGTCATCATTGACTTTTGGAGCAACATTTTCCTTAACAGACTCTTGGAGACCAAGATTTTCCTCAACTACTTTCTCAATCAACTCAATATAATCAACTTTCGCACCAACATTTTCATCATCAATTTTGACTGCTTCTACTTTTTGCTCAAAAATTTCTTTACCGGAAGTTGAACAGATTGGTTCTATGCACACGGGTGGAACAATACTTGGACCGGAAGAAATATGAAGAGGATCTATAAAGATGGGTTCAACAGACTCTAAAACAATAGGAACAGACAAAGTCAAACTCCCTGGTGTCGTAGATTCAACAACCATTTCATCTTCATGTTGAGGATCAACATATATTGACAAAGCTTTATTATCTTCCGACACATTCATCCAATCAAGTTTCTTCTTCCATGAAATAACTTTATCATTTGTTGGAAACTTTGAAAAGGCATCACATACAGCTTCTTCAAATGCTTGAAATTTCGCTTCAATATTAAAAACATGATTCTGTAACATAAATTCACATGTGACTATGTGAGGAAACAATAGACTCAGATTAAAGGACAAAAAAATAAGCAATAAGTATTTATTACTCCACACGAGAAAAACAAAATGACAAAATAAAATTTCAGTATAAGGTTACATATGAAAAGTACTGAATAATCTTTTAACTAGTGGTCAAAACACAAAGCTGCAAAATTAAACAAAAATAACTAACCTCGATCTCACATGATTCATGAAGAGTATTAAGATCACAATCAATAATAACTTCGCCAATACCAAAACCTCCATTGGAAATCTCAAATGACTCCCTCTCTCTAATTCTCTCCATTGTCCAATATTTAATTGCGGGACATTTAGGTTTTGAAGCAAAGCCCTTACAATGTACAAACTCAAAGTAAACAAGCTGCAATTAAAAAAACAATAATAACATAAGTTAAGATATGAAATTAAAAATCAAAAATTTCATACAAGAAACTTGAAAACTTACAGCAAGGAGCAATACGGGTCCAGTATAGAAGTTGCTAGAGTCATTTGCTTTCCACAACAACTTACTTACTCTTAAGCTATCAAAAATAAGCTTGCACCAATCTAAGTCTTCAAACTTCTCTACTTTACAGAGATATGGTAACACATTGAGCTTACAAACACCACTACCTTTACACTCGACAACACTATTTAGGAAAAGCATTAAGAAGTTAAGTTTAAAAAGCTGCCCACAATCATCAGACCCCACAATCTTCTTAAAAATATCATTGGGTCTAATATCCTTGACAACAAACTGAGAATTCCACTGAACTAAACAAGGGTCGGTTGATTCACAAGATTCTAAACTAAAAATGTCAATGCCACCTAATGGAACACCAAGTATGAAATGAATAATTTCACACGTGACATTCACAGGCCCATTTTTTGTTTTCAAACACATATTATTTGTGTCAAAAGAATCAACAACATAATGACCCAGTTTAGCAGTCACACCATCACACACCATCCCGAATAACTTCCCAAACCCCATCTCTTCCAAAACTTTCTTCTGATTTTTATTAAGAGACTTTAGGGCAGCACATAATGGCTTTGGAGTTGTTCTAACTCTCATAGAACGCCAAATTTTTGTTGCTTTTACAGTGGAAACAACACCCCCAGCTTCTTTCTTCTCAAGGTGTTTCTTCTCATTCAATTCAGAAACTAACTCATAGTCCTCTTCATTGTCAATACTTTTCTTCTCTCTACCCACTTTCTTCTCGTTTCCCTTTCCATTGGTTTCTTTTTTTCCCCTTTTCTTCTCTTTTATCTTCACGCCAGCCTCTTTTCTCTTCTTTCCCTTCTCTTCTGTTTCAACCAACATCTTTTCTTCAAGATTTTTTTCTTTCCCTTCTTTTTTTCTCTTTTTATCTGACACAACTAAGGACTTCTCAACATCTATGTGCAAAATACATAAACACATGTGAAAAATAAACATAATAATTCATACAAAAACATAAAATCAATAACACACTAAACACTTACCAGTAACATGTAACAAAGCTCGAAAAGACTTCAAACGAGTTTTTAGACTAATGTTGCTTCTCTTAGTAGTTCCAACTATCAAAAAACAAATATATGTTAAAACACAATTAATAAAATATACATAAACAGATTAAAAACAAGAAACAAAAATTATTGTAACCTTTTACAATCCTGTCAAGGTCAATATCATCTGACTCCTCTTCTATCATATGAACAGGAACCTCTGGAGCAACTTCAGCAACTTTTTCTTCAGTAATATCAAAAAGGTAAACGAAAACGTAAACAACAAAAATATAAAACAAAAAAATCTTGATAAATTCTAATCAATAAACATAAATAACTATATAAAAGAGAGCTACAATTCAAATGTGACAAATAGTTATATTAAACATATGAGAAAAATAAACACACACCAAACAAACAAAAACAATTCACATATGAGAAATAAATATAGTTCAACTGTGATTCAAATATGAACACCGAATCTATGTATATTTCATACGTAAATCTATAAGCGTTTCATAAGTGAAAAACACAACAACAAACTTCAAGAGAAGACAGAACAAATGCCAAACAAACCAAAACGATTCGCATATGAGTATATGACAAAAATAAATATATGTCATGTCTAGTCCAAATCTGAACAATGAATATAGGTACATCTCACATCTGAATCAAATGAATATTACACATGTAAAAAACACAATAACACACAAAGAAACTTCAAAAGATTATAATAATGAAATAAAACATAAAAATAAACTAAACACGCTAAAAATATTAAAGCATTACATGTAAAAGAAGAATAACTTACGTCTTTTAGTAACAAACTCCGGAGGACGTTCTTCGGAAGAAGATGAACTACAAGAATCACTTGATGTTGCAGAATACACATATTCGTCGGAGTTGGACATCTTTTTTTCGAAATGAAACTGCTAATAATTAGAATCCAAGTTCAAAACTAAAATACCCTAAGACACTAACGTAATAAAAAAAATTAGAATCACGGAACTCAAAACCTCTAACGCAATAGAATAAAATAATATTCCACCGCGTCGTTTTTAAACCATATAACAAAATCAACAGCCAGATCTTACGATTTTAAAAGAATGGAAGGCTAAGATTCAGTCTCACGATCCTAACTTTATATATAGTTCTTAAATGAACCCTTCGCTATATGTATACACACAAACTACATTATAAAGCATTTTATATTCTCTAGAAAACTTTAATACTACTTAATTTTAGATAGTACATGATGTTTTTATGCAAAGTATACAAGCACTTATAGCAATATTCAAATTAATCATCTCCTTAATTACCTTAACTAAAAAAAATTAATGAAAACATTTATGGTAGCACAGAGATTTCTGCACAGAAATGTAACAGACAATCATCTCCAAAATATCACAAATTTTGCTTGTAATTTATTTTGAAATTGGTTTGTTTTCTAATTAAATGTTTGCCAATATCTTTTCTAGCATATATTCATCTCCAGTTTTAAGACATGTATAATTAAGAACCTTGTATTTGATTTATAGCGTCACCATGAGCGTAAATATATTTCAACTTATTTGTAATTTTTTTAATATGGGGTGGTAACGGCGGTAGTGGTAGGGGTGGTTGGAGGCGGACAGCGGCGGTGGGGGTGGTTGGCGGAGGTTGGTAAGGTGGCGAGGGTGGTTGGCGCCTTGGCGGAGGTTGGTGGGGGTGATTATGGTGGATGGCAGCAGGCGCTACTGGCGGTGGCAGTGCGTATGGTGGTGGGGGTGGTTATGTTGGGTGGTGGCGGCAGTGGGGGTGGTTATGTTAAGTGGCGGCGGCAGTGGGGGTGGTAACGGTGGGTGGTGGTAGTGGCGATGGGGATGGCGTGGTGGGGGTGGTTATCTGTACCAAGAGAATTCTTTTCATTTCCCTTTCTCTATCTTCATTTATCTGTACCAAACACACCCTTAGATTATATAACGTCGAGGGAAAATAGGAGAAATGGGAGGGTAATTATGTAAATTTAGGTTAATAAGCTCAAAATTATTTAATAAGCTCTTTTGAGTTTTGATATTTCTTATTATAATGGGCTTCTTAAGGCCTTAATAAGCTAAAAAGCTAATCCAAACACCTTTAAATTAACAAGGCCCCCCGATAAGCTAATAAGCTTGACCAAACACCCACTTAATGTATACAAAAAGAGAGATGAAAGTGTTATCACATTTAGACATAAACAATTTGGAATTGCATTTCATAGACTAATATTCTAAATGTAAGCATACAATTTGCATACTAAGCCGTTGTAGCCGTGCATTGTAGGATGAGTATAACTATCAACACCCATTGAGCAAGTTTTCCATTTATTCAAGTCTCCTAAGATGCCACTATTAATGCTCTACAAGGTAACTAAAATGGGTCAAAATGCTTAATCGGGTTGACCCGACAAAGCCGAAATATAAATATAGGATCGGGTTTCGGGTTAATTTTCATGTCTTTATTTGGGCTTTAATCAACCTAATTAAGCTTTTCGTTAAGCCCACATTGTATACATACATACATACATACATATATATATATATGTGTGTGTGTGTGCGATGAAACAACCAATTAACTTTATTACATGAAAGAGACTAAAAAACTTAACTTCAATGACTATATATGTGATATCTTGTTTATTAGTTCCCAATTCTCATTGACGAAATGAGAAATCAAACATAGGCAACATTACTTTGGTGATCTCGAACAAATATTAGCTCTACAATTTCATCTTGCAAAATATCTTTAATGCAAGATATGGCATGCTAAAGAGTAAAGATAACTGCCGAGAAACTAACATGCAATATCTACCAAAAAATGGTTATGGTTTTAACTTTATTTAGGTAATCCATATAATTTCAACAACATGCAACATAAATACGTTAGGGAAATTGTTCGGAATGTAATTGCATTGCAGGGAGATGCTCATATAGTATGTTGGGCGGAGTGAAATCAAGAAATTGTGTCAACTTTTTATCTTATTCTTTTCAACGCCTATGTACTTATATTGTTTCATAGTAAATTTTACTCATCAGCCCGATTAAATGACTAACCCGGCCCTATAAACCCGAAACTAAAACCCTAACAAATCCCTACATGTAACTATTAAGTAGTAACTCTTGAAATTTCAACAAATCCCTAACAAAAACTAAAAGTTACAAACTTTGACGAGTATCACACTACAAAGAATGCTAAGTGAAAAGAAAAAAGTTGTAATATTGCTGCAGTATCATAACTTCCTAAATTCTGATGTTCACAAACCTATAACAAATCCAGTACTAGCATTTGAACAAACACCGTTTAAATTGTAACTTCCTAAATTCATCAAAAAAAGATAACTGGAAAAAATAGATAAACATAACATAGTTGTTCCAAACCAAAAGCCAACAGAGTTTAACAGTTTTGAGTCAAATTTGCACAAGCAACATAATCTAAAGCCAACAAAGAAACCCAAATGGAAACAGGAAACTCATGTCTAATGCAATGCGATACAGTTTGTATCTTTCTAAAGCCAGGTCATAAATGAGCTTTGAGTCAAAAATTTATTTGTCTGTGTTATATGTAAACTGTGGACTATGACTTGTACAATGGGGTGGTAAAACCCCACTTGAAGTGGGTACTGATGAATGGAATTGCAGTTCAAAAAAATAACACAAAGAAACCCAGATAGAACATAGTACTCGACTTAAATTAACACATAGTTGATACATAGTCGATTTAGTTACAGATGTTACCAATCGCCTCTGCTAGACTGCCGAAAAAAGGGCCACTGACGAACAAATGGATGCCGCACACTAATCAAGATCGAATGCTTTCAATGTTGAAACTGATGATTGATGAAATGATGATCGATTGTACTCCAAGACTCTAATTCATCCAACACTCGAACTCTACCTCGTGAGATTTAGGTTTGGAACCGTCGATGAAGTCGATGGCAGTAATCAAATAAACCCTAGAAAATTTTCCAGATTACTAAGAAAAACGAAATATAATATATGTTTTTCAAGATTAAATTATGCTTTAATTAGACTGTTGGCTAGGAACAACTACATGGAAGCTGTCGACCCAAGTTCGAGTCACGCGCTAATCATTTCTTATTTTTTTCATTTTCCTATGTTTTTTTTTTCATTCTATTTTATTTATTTTTGTTTTCTCTTTTTCTTTTAAAAAAATTATAATCACAGTCCTTAGATCTATAGATAAAAGTAAAAACAATGAGATTTTAATTTTTAGGGTCAATAATTGTTTAACCATCAAAGTTTTCCTTCAATTTCGGTTTAATCATCAAACTTTTTTTCTAAACAAAATTACTATAAAGTTTGAATTTGTTATGATTTAAACCTCAAACTTTTTTTCAAATGATTTAAACATTGAAGTTTTGTTAAAAAAACTGATTAATCACTTAAGTTTGTATGGTTTTCAATTTTACCCTCTCTACTTATTATATATTTTACTTTTTATTAAAAAGTTAACAAAACTTAGAGGGTTAAATATTTTTTTAACAAAAAATTAAGGGTTAAATCGTTTGGGAAAAAACTCTAAGGTTTAAACCAAAAAGAAAAAGTAACTTTGAGGATTAAATAATTATAAATTCAAACTTTATTCTAAAACTGTTTGACAAAAAAATTCGGAAGTAAAACTTTGATGGTTAAACATTATTGACCCTAATTTTTAAATGGGTATATTTTTTATCATAACATGGATCTTATAAAAAGACAACATGCTTTTTTAAGAGAAAATTACACGGATTGTCCCGTGGTTTATCACTTATTACAACTCCAGTCCTTTAACTTCATTTATTACGCTAGGGGTCATGTTGTTTCGACTTTGTAACACTGATATAACTGAAAAGACCTAAGTACCCTTACTTTTTCACTTAAATGTCCATTATGCCCTTGTTTCTTTCTATTATTATTTTCTTTAATTTTAAGTAAATAAAAAATAATTAAACTAATAAATACTATTATATTATTATATATTATATAATACATTCATTACCCTTCCTCCCTTATCTCTCCCGTGCTCCCCTCTTTCTCTTAAAGGCCACCACCACCACCCACAGCTCACCACCGCCACCCAGCCCCCTCTCTTAGCCGTACCTCCGTCGAAGACCACAACCATCACCACCATCTTCTCACCCCTCCCTTCTTCTCCACCGCCATCACCACTACCTTCTCTCCCCTCCCTTCTTCTCCACCCAACCAACACCACCCATCACCTTCCACTTCTCCGGAGAAGAGCACCATCGTCACACAACATCTACCCTCGGCGGAGGTATGTGTGTGTATTCCATCGCCCATCACCACTGTTGTACATCACCACCGTCACATCATCACCGCCACCGCATTTCAAATTAGGTTTTTTTTCTTCTACTATTATCTCTCTTTACACACATAGACACACACCGTCCCCCTCTCTTCAAAATAGGGTTTGTGGTGGCGATTTCAAATCTTATGCTTAATGGTATTTTGCGATTTTCTAATCTTGTTATTAATGGCGGGTTGTGTTTTAGATCTTGTTCTTAATGGTGGTGGCGATTTTTAGTTCTTGTTCTCGATGATGGTGGTGTTTTTTAGATCTTAATGGTGGTTTGCGATCTTCGGATCTTGTGTCTTGATAGTGATTTGCAATTTTCAGATCTAAATGGTGGTTTGAGTTTCAAATCTTGATTTTGATGGTGGTGGAAATTTTCAGATCTAGTTCTTGATGGTGGTTTGCAATTTTCAGATTTTGTTCTTGGCGGTGGTCAAGGATGAAGTGGTGGTGGTAGGCGGTTGTTAGTGGTGGTGATTTGATTTTTTGTTGATGGTGGCAATTTAAAGCTTTTTCATTTATTTATTAATACTATTTAATTGGTAGCTAATTTATAAAATGAATAAAAGTCATAAAAAATAACAAATTAGTAATAAAAGCTTAAATTTGTCTTTTTAAGTGTATAAGGGGTACACGAGGACCATCAGTGTTACAAAGTCGAAACAGTAGGGACTCTTAGTGTAATAAATGAAGTTAAATGACTGGGGTTGTGATAAGTGATAAACCACATGGACGATCCGTGTAATTTTCTCTTTTTTAAATTGGAAATATCAAATATAAGTATTGTGTATTTCTCTTTGCCAAAAAGAAGCATGTTGTTAATTTTAGAATTTAAAATTATAATATTTTTACCTTTATTTGCATCTCTTAGAACTGTAATTATTATTTTTCTATAATTAATTAGTAGTAG
The DNA here is from genome assembly GCA_038502395.1 of Dittrichia graveolens. NCBI lineage: Eukaryota > Viridiplantae > Streptophyta > Magnoliopsida > Asterales > Asteraceae > Dittrichia > Dittrichia graveolens. The sequence goes on from JARJIL010000009.1 coordinate 62,163,335, forward strand.
TATACATAATATTCAGGTGTAGAACACAACGCTTATTGATTATTAAGTTACGGTAATTGTTTGATGTGTTTTATTAGAGAAATGATATATCCTCCTACTTTTTGTTCTTACTTATAATACTACTCACTTGATCAGATCAAGTTGATTAAGATAAGTGTCAAAATCAAATGATGATATGAAGAAAGAGAACTAATGTCTCACACGTGTTAAAGATTGTGTAGGTAGGAGGATGAAGTATAAACAAAAGGTAGAATGATATATCATTTCTCTTTTTATTAAGGTCGCTCAATCTACTTAGAAATGCTTATATATTGTTTGCCCTTGAAAATCCTTTCGTATAACGACAATCATATGTTCAATAATAATTTATTTTAACAACACCGAATAGTATCGGATTTTGCGTAACACTGTGATAATGATATCACTTGGTTTATCCAACCATAAAAGTGCTCACGAAAGGGTACGAGCTCTCAAAGTTGTTTGAGACTTAAAGCAAACCTTAAAATGAATTCTTTTGATTGATAAATTTACATTATCTGTATTTTATTTATATACAAATTTAGTTTTTTAGCTTTTTAAAAAAAAAGTCAAGTCTTTAATTGATTCCTTCTAATCTGAGCAAGATTTACAAGAACAGATAACATTTTTCTATATGCAATATCAACATTTGAAAAAAAAATTAAGTTTTTAAATATCTTCTAATAACCTATTTAACATCATCATTCTTTTCAAAAAATTATGTTTTTATGAATAATGACATCATCCTATTTATAATTAATTTTATAAATAGGTTATAAGATTGGAGAGAGCTGAATGAAAATTACGAGAGGGTTTTATAAAACATACGAGGGGCTTTTAAGAAAATGTGAGATTTTTATAAAAATTGTATATTAATGTAATTAATTATATTTTGTTTATAGATTATGTTTAGTAACTTGTGATATATTTTATTTAGAGAAAAATAGTTATATGTTTGCGACCGTCTCATTTTTATCTACGTTTTGGTGTAAATTTTATTGTAATATGACACTTTTTTAAAATTAGTATATTCTTAATTTTTTTGTTATACATTAATAGTAGTGGATAGGCAATTTTTTGTTTAGCTTAGGGGTTTTTTTTAGGATTATGGTGATGAAATGAGTGATCAACTTGAATATGCTATTCAAAGTGTTTAGTTATTGATTTTAAAACATCTTATCTTATAACCTTATTAAAAGAAAAGGATGACAAAACTAAATTTTCACCAATCACAACATCCCATTAAAAAAATCGTGTTTAAGAATACAGTGACGTCATCCAAAAAACCAATTTTTGAATTTTAGATTAGTTACAACTAGGAAACTATTGTTAAAGGCCGTGTTTGTCGAAGAGATAAGCATCGGAAAGAAGTTGGGCAGTCGAATAATGTAATGAAGAAGGAGTCGCCTTTTGTTTCTAGAAACCCTAGTAATCTGTTTCAAATCCGGGTTACCCGTGACCCGCGTTTTTTCTTAAGCGGTTGGAATGGGATGTGTGACGTCATTGTATATTTAACCATGATTTTTTGTTTTTTTTAATGGGAGGTTTTGATTGATGGAAATTTAGTTTTGAGAAGGATGATGACATCATCATCGTTTTTTTAATAAGGTTATAAGATAAGATACTCAATTTTCCAAACATAAAATTCTTTGCAACTCCTTGGAAATATTGCACCATTTCTTTATTGTTCTTCAGGTAAATAAGTTTTGTTTATATTTCATGAAAATGATTCACATATGCTAATGTAATATTTTTTTTATTATAGTCATTAATTATGGAGAATAAACTGTTGCAATATGCCCGCTGACACGAACGAGTTAATAGCACTGCTGATGAAGTATAGGCCTACTGGGTCACACACCAAGTATTGATTCCGGCAACACGATCGAGCAACAGAGAGAAAAAAGCCAAAATGGGTTTTGGCAGGATGGTACACGGGCCGTGTGCTTGAACACGGGCCGTGTCTAGTCCGACATACACGGGGCGTATTGGCCCAAGAAAAGACCGTGTGCTTTGGGCCTACACGGCCGTGTAGCTGAACACGGGCCGTGTTGGGTCTATTAGACACGGGCCATCTTGGCCCAGTTAGAGCCGTGGACCTTGGGCCTACACGGCCGTGTTGATGAACACGGGCCGTGTATGTGCTCTGTAACAACAGGATTGATTGGTTTTAAAGCTCATTTTAATGGGATTAAAATTTCATTCAATTGGGCCATTTCAAGGGTCACGAATTCTCTGTAGTTTTTGGAAGAGAATGGCCATGAAGAACACATGAAGTTCATACACATTTTCTCTCTAGAGTATATACACTTTGTGATCATGTTTTGATGCACAAAGTGGTTAGATATACTTTGTTCTTGTTGTTTTGGTGTATGACACCAACCTACTAGCATTGAGGAATCAAGTGTGCTTGGGTGGACTTCATTAAATGGATTCTCTTGTTGAATTCTACACTTGACAAGAAGAAATAGATATTGTGATCTTGCTTAAAGGTATAACTATCTGTGGCTTCTTGTTTATTATATTTTTGGTTGCAATTCCATGTCTAGATATTGGTCCATGGCATCTGTGTTTGTTTGGCAAGTTTAGTTTTGTATTGTATCTTGCTTCCGTTGCTACTCATTTATGCCGAACAAATACATTCAGTGGTATCAGAGCCATATCTAACATGGCTTTGCACTAGCGAGTCTTGAAAAACCATATAAAAGTTTTATACAAGAAATTGTTTTCTTGAAATGATTTTTTGTGGAGACGGTTGCTAGGCTAAAATTGATATGTTTGTAGCCTACATAATATTCATATAAATATTTTTGATATTGGAAAATTATTTTCTAGAAATGGTTTTTCATGAAGATTCTTGTTAGGCTAAAATTGGTATATTTGTAGCCTTGTTAGTATTTTAGTTTTTATATTTATATATTTGTTGTAACTTAGCATGAAGTGTACACAAATATATACTTATAAATGTATATATGAATATGTGTCACAAAAATGGTTTGATACACTAATGCATATGTACAAGGATTGTCATTTTGGTGCCTTTGATGTTGTTGACAATCTTGACTAAAATATAGATATATATTTATATCATGGTTTTGTGTGGCACACAATGTTTCATTTATGTTGCGTGTGGTTAATTCGGTAACACGATATGCCCTTAGACCTATGTGTTGTGGTGGTTGATTGTTTCGGTTTTTTGGTGGCCTGCGTGTCGTATTGATGTAAATATTCATTTATATATTTGTTGGTGTGGCTTGCATGCCATTTATTTTATTCCGTGTATTTGTATAAATAGTGTAGGAATGCGACCTGCGTGTCGTTTACATATATATACTATGTATTTGTAAATAGTATAAAATTAGAACCGAAGAAGTCAACGGGAGTCATGGTGATGACGTCTTGGCGAGAAGGAATCAACACGCTATTGGAGGTGTTGGATTCGGTGGGAGCTCATCCAACGAGACTTTACCTTGTCCTTAGATTTTGGCCTCGTTTTCCCCGTTGTGGCTCACGGGGAAAACACATAGGATTTTTGGGCATGTTACCGAATTATACATATATATATTTGCGTGGTTGTGTTTTATTTTTCTATGCATGGATTAGGATTCGCATGCTAGACAATTTTTCTATAAAATTAAATAAAATACAACGTTTGTTAAAATGGTTAACAATCTCGCACGAATAGAATTGACAAAGAAAATATAAACTTGGTATTATATTTAAGTAGTGCTTAAAATCGTTTTGACACTTACTTTGTTAATTCACAAAAGGTTTTTATAAACCGGAAACAAAATCCCGTTTTTAAAAATGTAAATCACGCACCATCCGTAAGATGACACCACCCGAATCTAACGAAACAAGGATGATTGTCGAGCTAAGCACGAGTCATTCCTTGCATAGTTGTGTGGAAGGTGAGTGGGGTAACTCGCATGATTGGTTGTCGAGCTAAGCACGAGCCAATTGATGGTCGGGAGTGCCACCCGTGTGTCTTGTCGGACGATTTACAATTTTAGTATATAATTCTTGATTAGTTGTCGAGCTAAGCACGAGCTAAACAAAAAATATATATTAAGATTGGTGTAAGAAAGGGGTCAAACATGCCAACCGACATAATGGATGTCAACGGATCCCGCAAGTGTCTAAGAGTTGTAATAGAGATTATAATTGGTAAAATGGTTGCCGGCCTAAATAGCTTTGCCACGTGATCCGCGGCAAACCCGTCATGGTGCGAGGTGAAATAAGGTTCTTAGCCCTTGTTACGAATAATTGTTTTTATCTAAAACTATGGGCTAATTATTTTTAACAAGGTTTATCTAAAATAACCAAAACTCGTATCATTGTTATTTATAGATGGCAAACCAAAACAACACAACGTCAAACATCTCACTTCGTGTGTTCCTAAAAAGGGAGAAACTCACGGGGGTGAACTTTATTGCATGGCTTAGGCAATTGAGGATTGTCCTTCGTCATGAGTCAAAGTTGCACATCCTTGAGGAACCCCTTCCGGAGCCACCTGCTACCAACACGACTTGGGCCGTCCGATACGGGTATGAAAAACGTGTTGAGGACACGCACGATGTTGCCTGCCTCATGTTGTCAACTATGAGTTCGGAGTTGCGAAAGCAGCTCGAGCACATGAGTGTGTACAATATGTTAAACAAGCTCAAGGACATGTTCCAACAGCAAGTTAGGCAGGAACACTATGAGTGTGTTAAGAGCCTAGTCGGTTGTAGGCTGCAGGAAGGCGGGAATGTTGGTCTTCACGTCCTTAAGATGAAGGCGAACGTGGACCAAATGGAGAGGTTAGGATTTCCTATTGGGAGAGAGCTCGCTGTGGATATTGTACTTCAGTCTCTGCCTGCATCATATGGTCAGTTTGTCACAAACTATCATATGCAAGGAATGGAGAAGTCCTTAAGCGAATTGCATGGCATGTTGAAGTCTGCGGAGTCTGACATGGCCAAGCATAATTCCACCTCAGCCACTCCCGTCTTGGGCTTAAAGAAACAAAAGAAAAAGAAGAAGAAACCGACCCTAAAAGGAAAGGTTGGAGTTTCCAAGCCTATCCTTGATGTTGAGTCGAAGGGCATAGAGGATGTACCTCAAGAAAAGACTCAAGAAAAGGTGGTTTGCTACTTCTGTGGAAGATTTAGAAATTGGGGCCGTCGCGCCTGCCCTACGTGCCGAGAGGATATAAAACTTCTCAAGAAAGAGAGAGTTAACTTTCCATCTTCAGGTACGTTCATGATTCATTGATATTCTTCTATAAGTTGGGTTGTTGACCCGAGCTGATTGACTCACGTTTGTCACAAAGTGTAGGTCCTTTGGTGAAAGAAAAACATGAAGAACCGGATCTCGAACGAGGAAACCATGGTGATTGTCCTCCAAGAGAAGATAAGGAGACTTGATCTCGCTTGTGTCGTCGGTTTATTTATTACTTTATTTTATTGCCGTGCGTGGCAAGTAACATCTCTTTGTATGCTCGCTTTAATTACGGTGAACAAACATTTTGGAGTTTTAAGAATTGATGTTGAACCTTTTTTAAACGTTATTTATTCAAGGTTTTTATGTCATAGCTCATGTGTTGTTTTGCACTGCGTGGCGTACAACTTTACATGTGGTGACAATGAGTTTATTCTTAAAATATGAAATTTGTTATGAAAATCTATTGTGAGATATTTTGTTCAAAATTTCCCATGTCATGGCATACACAAGGATTTGTTACAAGTAATAGAATATTCATGAATAATTGATTCTGAATCCAAAATAGTTTGGATGAGTTATCTTTGTGTGACAATCAACTTAACCACATAAACAAGAAATATATCGCCTAGATCCATGAGGTTAGGATCTCGGAATAGTTTAGTCTCAGGCTAAACGCTTTGATGTTGATCTTGTTTATTAGGCTAAGATGATTATGAGATCCTTCGCCGGAGTTTGTGAGAGGATTATAAGCTTGTTGGATATTGATAACACTTTGTGGATAATTCGTTCAAGCACACCACAAAGAATAACGAAAGTGAAACTTCTTCGTCACTACCTTGATGGTAGTAGTTGCAAGACGTTTATTAGTTTGGGATATGTCTGAAACCTTGTTGGTGTTCAGAATTAGCCAAGACAAATTTCAGAATCAATAGGGCATATAGATTAAGGTACTTAGATCTAGAGGAGATGCTAAACTACTTACTATATATATTGGATTACTATATAGTGAATTGTGGAATTGTTTCACAATTCATATCCTACTAAGACACATTGGTACATGGTGGCATAGAGTAGGGAACCGGGTGTTATTGGTACGGTTTATGATGGGTCAAGAATGTGTGTCCGATTTGTCGGGATATTCATTTGCCATTGTGACTAAGTCCTCAAATCCAAATTCAATTGATGGTCTATTTAGCATTTATTAAGATATGACTAGAAAGGTTCTTTGCTTGTCTATCTTAATAGTTCAAAGTTATCCATTCTACATTCAGTGGGAGGTAGATAAACTTGAAATCGAGAAGTGCTAATACATTTGAGGAGTTCTTCTAAGTTTTAGTTATTTAACCTTTTGAGAAAAATGTTTGTTGCTTAAAAGGGGAAGAAGAAAGAAACTAAAACTAAGGCATTCCAGTGGAAGAACGTGAAATTTAAATGAAAGACTTGATGATGATACTAGCATATAATCTGATGTTTTTGATAGATGATCAGCATGGTTATGCTGGTATGCCTGACTAAGAGTCATTACTTCTTTGAATTCTGATAAGGGTCATATAGAGCCAAAGAGATAATGACTTGATGGTGAGTCATGTTGAGTTCACCACCTATCGGAAGACGTAGTGGATCCAGAATTCGCTAAAAATAAAAGAAGTAAATGATAAAGAGATGCAATTCATTTGAAATGTTCAAGTACTTGACTTGACTTGATCCCATACCTAGGTGTATACCAAGGTGGTAGGGATGGTATTAACATGGATGGAATTGTAGACAACTTCAAATACCGACTAGTGGTAAAGTTTTCATGATGGTTATGGAGAAACTTGTCATAGTGGCTATGTTGAAGAATGTTTGGTACTCGTGGATATTAATGACCGCGTTCTGTCATGGAACAATATGATGAGGAAGTGCTTATAACACTCTCCGGGGGTCTTAATATACGTCCGTAGAATCCGAATTGTGTCTACAAAGGTGGATGAGACCACTTCGGGCTTATTCTTGCATCTTGAAGGAAAGATATCTTTGCTTACTATTAGAAGATCATAGTGATGAGTTTTCTAAAAGCATAGATAAAAGCCTTTTACGTATGTCAGGGCTAGTGGGAGCTTTGTTGTATTCCTAGTGTTAATGTCTATGGAAGATAATGTCCCGATATTAGGTTATCTGCAAACCTAATTCAGGAATTACTGTTTCATAGGGGCATTTAAGAGATACAAAATTGGATAATATTTAGTTCAAGAAATATAGAGATATGTTCTTGATGTTTGACGACTTGAATAGGCTTGGAGTAAGTAGTTACTCTAATGCATGTTTCTGCTAGGATAACGGTTGATCTTTGATCAAAGTTGATGATCCTAACTTGTGGTGTTGTTTGTTGATTCTTAAGTATCACTAACCCTATTGTGGGCTTTTGAGACAATGAGGGTGTGATTACTTTAACCTTTTTGAAAAGTAAGATCTCTTTGATGCATACTTTTGAAGTAGTCTTGTCAAAAGAGATATAATTGAATAACAAAAGAACTTGTGGATGTTGTGGGACAAATCCACTAGTTAAGCCGTTGTTATGGACTAGTGGTGTTTGTCATACTAGGTCCATTAGCATGTCTAATGCGTATAACTTGGCTTGAATATGTTTTGGTTTATGTTTGATTTGTACTTATATTTTGGGGACATTAAGCAATATTGCAATTCATACCATATCGATTATTAAATGGAGATTTAATAATACGCCGAGGGCGGGTATTTTATGAATCCTTATTGTGTTCCATCTTAGCATGTTTAAACACTTCCGAGAATGTTTTTCATTCTAAATCTCCACATTGGTTATACTTTATGGGAAGGAATTATAAATTAAGATTGAGGTAAAGAGTTGGTTTTGTTAAACGTGATTCTTGCCTATACTTGAAAGGGGTTTCAAGTGATTGGAGGACCCGCACCCGAGTTCGCTTCATGGTTCTAGTCATAAGAAACTCGGGATGATGATGACGTTTCATCCTTAAACTAGAGATACATGTGATTCCAAAGCATAGGTCTGATTTGCTTTGATCGTTTTCTAACGCGGTCCGTAACTGGTCGTTATAAGGGAGATGATTGGGTAGAGTATTATCTATGTGGCGGGACTATGTAGTCAAAAGGAATTTGTTCCTCTATGTATAGAGAATATATCCATGGGCCCCTCGATGATTGAGTGTTGACGTTCATATACATGGCCGTACACAAGTTATATTGATGATGGATCAATGTTAACTTGGTTTGTTGGTCACCACTAATCTAGAATCGAGAAACATAATCGTGAACGATCTGAAGGTTGACGTTATTCCATGCCTTGTGTTCACATAGGATATCGCGAACAAAGGGATGTACATGTTCATTTGTCTTTAGGACAATCATTTCATGATTGGGATCTTGTCAAGAGTGGCATACCCTATACTGACTTGGGAGCATAGATGTCTTGCTAGAGGCCGCTCTATGTTTGTGTTATTTTTCGTAGTCGTGCCACGTGCAAGTGGGAGTCTGTTGGAATATGCCCGCTGACACGAAAGAGTTAATAGCACTGCTGATGAAGTATAGGCCTACTGGGTCACACACCAAGTATTAATTCCGGCAACACGATCAAGCAACAGAGAGAAAAAAGCAAAAATGGGTTTTGGCTGGATGGTACACGGGCCGTGTCCAGTCCGACATACACGGGGCGTATTGGCCCAAGAAAACACAATGTGCTTTGGGCCTACACGGCCGTGTAGCTGAACACGGGCCGTGTTGGGTCTATTAAACACGGGCCATCTTGGCCCAGTTAGGGCCGTGGACCTTGGGCCTACACGGTCGTGTTGATGAACACGGGCCGTGTATGTGCTATGTAACAGCAGGATTGATTGGTTTTAAAGCTCATTTTAATGGGATTAAAATTTCATTCAATTGGGCCATTTCAAGGGTCACGAATTCTCTGTAGTTTTTGAAAGAGAATGGCCATGAAGAACACATGAAGTTCATACACATTTTCTCTCTAGAGTATATACACTTTGTGATCATGTTTTGATGCACAAAGTGGTTAGATATACTTTGTTCTTGTTGTTTTGGTGTATAACACCAACCTACTAGCATTGGGGAATCAAGTGTGCTTGGGGTGGACTTCATTAGAGGGATTCTCTTGTTGAATTCTACACTTGACAAGAAGAAATAGATATTGTGATCTTGCTTAAAGGTATAACTATTTGTGGCTTCTTGTTTATTATATTTTTGGTTGCAATTCCATGTCTAGATATTGGTCCATGGCATGTGTGTTTGTTTGGCAAGTTTAGTTTTGTATTGTATCTTGCTTCCGTTGCTACTCATTTATGCCGAACAAATACCTTCATAAACAACCTCTTTCATCTGCTCCAAAGTAGCCTTCATTGGAAGAGCATTCAAAAAAAGGAAGAAATCAAAGATGATTCATTCTATACATGACAACTCTGTTCATAACAGTCCAATAACGATTGAAAATGATAGAACAAGTTCACGGATTATTTTAAATGATATATCTAACGGTGCGTTTAATTTCAAATTAGAAGCTAGTTCAAAATTTACATAAAGGCCAGTAGATTTATATTCATTTTATATGCTTTATGATGAGAGTATATATACATATGATTGAGTAAATGATTCGGATGAGAGTATATATCGTAATTTTATAGTCACTAATCGTTTTAATCTTCGGATGATTTTGAATATTTATATATTAAAGTTAATGAAATTTTTAAGTAAAATTAAAGATATGAATTACAATAAACTAATGAACTTGAACTTACTGTCATGATCAACATTGTTTCTCGAATCTGCCAACCATAATTGTCTGTTAATCGGAATTGCTTTAATTTATTTCTAATTATTTTTACTATACATGTTAGTACTCCTTAAAGCTATATAAGTTTAAATCTGACTTATACCATCCTCGTGTTAACACACGGGTCGCTTAGCTAGTACTTAAATATATCAATAAGTGTGTCATTCATTAAATGCATATTTTCTTTTAAAAAACTTAACTCCAAAAATAAATCTATAGCATTAACAACATAAAAGTTGTTATAGTTTCAAGATATTTCAAGGTATGTGTGGAATTCAGGGGCATTTAAAAGTTTGGGGACTTTAAAATAGGTAAAACTATTTGGATCCTCTTGATTGTCTAATTTGCCTCCCATGATGTGATGTATGTGAGCGTATTACCTGCATTGAAAACTCTAGTTAATGGGTGAGACATGTCTATTATGTAAGAATAGGGGGTTCAAATAATAGCATCCCTCTAGAATTAGTTTTACCTTGAGACACACCCCTGGAAACTTGAATGATTTTATATATTTTATTTCCTTTTTAAGAAGAAAAATGATATATCCTCCTACTATTTCTTCCTACTTCATCTTGCTACTTACCACATGATGACATGTATACTCCACTAATTCTCTTTTAAGAATTAACTTGTACCTTAATTAGCATGTTATCCAAGAACCTGTATTTCAAAGTTGTCGACCCATGTTCGGATCATGGGCTTCAAAAACAATGATAACCACACTCCTTTGGTTCATGATAGGAGCAAAAACAATGTGATTTTAATTTTTTAAAAGGACATGCTTTTTTTTATCGTAGCATGGTTCTTATAAAAAGACAACATACTTTTTTAAATGGAAAATGAGTTTTGTGTATTTTTCTTTGCCAAAAAATAAGCATGTTGCTATTTTTAAAATTTAAAATCATACTATTTTTACTCTTATTTGTAGCTTTTAGGACGGTAGTAATTATTTTTCTTTAATTAATTAGTAGTATTATACATCATATTTAGGTATAGAACATAGTGCTTAAACCACATGTAATGTTGACTATATGTCACATCAGCTATTTTATTCGATAATAATGATTGTCATAAGTATCACTAGTTTTATATCGTCACTCATTTTTATTTTTATTTTTAATTTTTAATATCAAGAAAAAAAATTAACTAATATAATTCTTAAAATACCATGTTAATAACACTATATTACATTAAAAATAAATTAGTATAATTATTTTTCCCGATAAGATGTGATAAGTTAGAATTAATACATTCTAAGTGTGGAATATAAAACCTATTAAACAGAGTAACTTGTGTTGTGTGAAAACGACTAAGGACAAACTTAGACGATTAACTCATAGCCATAAAAGAATGAGCTATTATTACACATATTATAAAGATCATAACCATCTAAACAATTACACACGTAAAGATCATATTGACTGTATGAGAAACTAACTCATACACACCTTCAAGCAATAAGAGAGCTTTAAACATAACCACTTAGATCACACTATCTAGCACGGATAAAGTGACATCATTGTAGAGACCGGTTGAGCTTCGGTAGTCTGACTTATTATGTCAGTTATACTTCAGGTTCAGTGAGCGAACTTGAAGGACTTTGGTACATGGTCCTAAAGATGGTTAATCTTCAATAAAGAGGGTTAGAAAGGATGGGCATGGGGCTAAAGGGTTGGAAAGAAAAATGGAAGGAAATGATGATGTGGCAAGAAAAATGGGAAGGATGGGTTCTCATAATGGTGTCGATCAAGTTCCGACTCCTCCACACACCCACGTGATGTTTTATCAATCCCCGCTCACTAACACCACTCCAGCACGTGAATACATAAAATATTCGCTTAACACGTGTAGTCTTGACCATCTAGAAAGACCAAACAACGCATACTAGCTAGCACTATTATCTTGGAAGGTCATAAACAACCAACTAGGCCCGAAGTTTACACTGCAATAAATGTCCTAGAAGGCCACAATCAACCTACTAGGCCCGTAGTTCGATTAGTGAGTAGGATAAGATTCTACCCCCTCGTACTATGTCATGTGTGTATACATTAATTTTGTTAATCATAGGATCCCAATCCAATATCAAAACAGCAACAATCGAAGGGTTCAATCAAGAACACAATGATTTGGAAATTAGCATGAAACCGTATCTATACGTATGAATATTGCGAGTACCAATACGGATGAATTTCTTAAATAATGAAGACCTTAAACTAGGGTTACAATATTAATGACCTTATATACCTATTTATAACACAATAAGTCCTAAAACTTATATTCTAACTAAAATATAAACTAACAATAGTAAACTAAAGTATAAATACGAACACAAGTATGATATAACATTGACCGTTCATTAACATGCAATTTTCGCGTTATATATCAAACATAAACCACAACACACATATCAATCTGTAACATATTCATATCAAACTACAAAACAATAACATGTATTTCATATATGTCATCAAGTATTCCTCAAAACTCGTAACCATTTACACCGAGATCCAATTCGTTAAACTTTATCATAAACATAAGACAACATAGTCGTACTGAATCATGCATACACCGTGCTGTAATTATAGCATGCAATTGGTACTATCATTCTCATTATATTAACCATAGCATGCAATCAATTAAATCGTTTAGTTTTCATTAACATAAATCATAGCATACATATTTTATGCTATCCTAATGACTAATACCCCCATGGAGTTCACATCATTTTCATAGGAAAATTCCTACAGACTACAGACACATATACCACTTAGCAGACGTCACACATATACCACTTAGCAGACGTCACCATAGTTAAGTGTTTCATTAACCGATCATAATCTTAATTTGTATATATGTACATCAAACTCTCAAACATACCACATTTAGATCTCATTAACATATGGATATCACACAAGGTTCTTTACTTAATTTTAGTCTTTTGACTTTAAATCATTACCACACGTAACATTTAAATCCTCATCACTGTACCCATCTTTAGTCATGTATCATATTATTACCACATCAATCATCATATGACTACAAGTAAGTAAAACACTATTAAACGTGTCACGTCCAAGAGAGGGAAGACATTGCGTCGCTAATGAAACAACCAACTTAAGTCGTGAACAAACAACTGGACGCCTCTCTTTTTGGACCATGATGTGCCGCATTGAGTTCAATACGAATAAATAAAAGACACCTATCTAACCTCAACCTATCCAACCTAGAGATATTTCAACCCACTAATAGTCTCTAATCCCCCCCTATGATCATAGAATGTGGTCTACTATTTAAAAATTTAGTTATTAACCACCAACAAAAACTAGGGTTCAAAGATATGAATCATTACCTTTGGAAAATGTGCTCCAAAAAGTAGCAATAGTAGGAAGCCTAAGAACAATAGAATTTAAACCTCGAATCCTCAAGCCATCCTTAGCAACGGCCGGGAATAATGGGTCAATGAAAGAACCAAAACTAAAACAATCTTAGATAGTCGATGAACGCATTATATCCAAGAGAGGGAACACATTGCGACGCCAATGAAACAACCAACTCAAGTCGCGAACAACCAACTAGATGCATCTATTTTTGGACCATGATGAGTCCCATTGAGTTCAATGCGAATAACCAAGCACATTGTAGGAAACTAGAGGGGGTGAAAAGGTTCTTTTACTTAGTTTACCACTTTTTATTACAAAAAAATAAGTAAGTTGTGTTTTAAAGATAATATTGAAGTTTATAACAACACAATAATTATTTGTAAGAAATAAAGAGAGTAGAGATAGATAGATATCACCAATATAGTAGATAAGAGATTTATAGTGATTTATGCAAGTGTTAACAAACTTGCACTACATCCACTCATTGGCATCACCCACCAAAAGTTTCTCCACTAAAACTTTTCTCTTTGAAAGTAGAGATGAACCTGTACAACTTATTTCTTTAATATATAATCTTCTTTCTTGCAAACAAGGCTAAGATTTGCCTAACTTCACTCTAATTCTATTGGTTAGAGTTAATCCTCACACCACACTTTAATTTGTTGGTTAGCATTACTCCTTACACTATTATACAAATATAATGATAGAATGAGATGTAGATTTTCTCTTTAAAGCTTTACACTTTTGCTTTTGCCTTTGATCTTAAAAGATGGAATTTTCTTTTTGCAAATGAGCTCTCAAGAGGTGAGTTAGTATACGATGCTTTTTGGATTGCAAGAGGTGAGAAAAAATGAAGTTATAAGCTTCTTTAATTAGTAACACGCGCGTACCGGTGTATATTTTTAGTGTAAATATTTTAGAGTACACACGGCGTTTTAAAAGTGGTTTCACCTTAAAAGTAGACTACACGCGTGATAGGCAAGTATCACCTATACGTATATAGTATAGCTCTTTGGTAAGACCGAGTATCGAACTCAGGAAACGGTGGCTCCTAATATCAACCTTCACTATTATCTAGCCAACAACAAGACAAGAAGTGAAACAAGCAAAAGACTACAACTAAACAACTAAAAGCAAAGAAACAAAGATAACACAGGAGCAATGCAATAGGAAGGAATTCAAAGCGGGAAGGTACTCATCCAAATCATATACACTCTAGTCAAATGTATTAAAATACATAATTATGTGATACGACTATGTTGACTTATTAAGAATAGAGGATACGAAGTATACACGTTCCAATTAGTAATTCATCTATAAGCACAACGAATTACACCAAACACATAAGCATAACTTCTTGATGCATAAGGCTTTTAAATTGGAAAATAATACCAATACCCGATCATAGACGGAGATAAGATATCATGATTCAACCCGTGATTAGCCAAATCATAAGCATAACCTCTTGATGGTTCAAACAACATACCAAACACAAATGAGCATAACCTCTCATAGCATAAGGACGCATACTTGGTTTAATATCCGAAATCCCAAACTATCATCCACGAACCTCATGTAATGCCATAAATACACATACCAAGTCTTAACTACACCAAGATCCACCAACCTAGTGTCAATCTGAACATAACTTAAACTTGTTTAAATATACATACACTTGAAGATAAGCATTTCACACATAAAGTCAACCTAACATAGATGCATAAAACACTCACATGGGCTGGAAATAACATCAATACCACCAAATATAGTTGTCATTAAATCAAAACACAATATCATCCAAGTCAACAAAAGTCAAACCATCATAAATACATAATACAAACAACTAGAACATGTCTATTCCAGATGAATCAAAGTATATAACTCATAGTTCCTTAAAACAAACCCAAATCATACAAACAATCGGATTCAACATAATAAAAAAGGAAAGATTATACCAAACCCGAAATAGAGACAAATTAGAATGTACAATGAGTTACACACTCCCTTCTAAGCTTGAATAACCTTCCATTGCACCAAGAATCACCCTCCAATCATTTAGAATGAAAGGAGGAGGTTCAGAGCTCCTGGAACCAGAGAAAAACGAGAGAAAACAAACTGAGGATGAATCCCCTGTTTTGAGGCTGAGATTCTGTCTTGAATTGTTAAATTATGGATAACATGGCCCGTGTAGGTCAACACGGGCCGTGTTGACCAAAGTTGACCATAGGCGTGTAGCATATACACAAGGGAGGTAGAATGGGATGTACACGACCACCTACACGGGCCGTGTTCGAGGCCGTGTAGGCCTACATGGCCATGTAGCAGGGTGTGTTGGCTGCCGTTTCTCACTAGGCTCGATACTTTTACGGATCTTCATCCTTTTTACTTCATTTACCATTGATCCATCATCATGAGCCAACAAAACAGATTTATAAGATATTAGGCATCAAATCACGTAAATCTGCCAATAAAAGTGCCAAAATGAGGGAAATCCATTATAATAAATGTGTATAATTTAGTACACATCAATTAGCCACAAAAGAGCAAAAGCAAATTTTGTCCGGATGATTGTGGACATGCCATGGGGTGTTAGTTCATAGTTTTTATATTTTGAATATGGACGTTGCTCTTTGTTTTGTACCATACCCAAACACTTTTTGCCATAAAAAATCACCGGAGAATGCATTTATAAAAGTCTCAAGTTAACCTACCAAAAGAGTTTGAAATCTTTATAAAAAATATTTGCGAGCTCGTATTTGTCTTAATCGCTTTTTAAGATGTCGTCTTCATGTTGAATATGACTTTGAGCATGGGCGTGAAAGATAATCTTGTAGTTTACACTGTGTTCTAGAAAATTTAATAGAAAGAAAATAAAGGGAGGGGTTAAGAAAGAAAAGTAAAAGAAGGAAATTATTTTAAATTTGAGTGTTTTGGAATAGGAAAGAAAAGAAAAGAAAGAAAATAAATTATAATTTGTGTTTATGAAACGGAAAGAAATGAAAAGAAAGTGGGTATATTTACAACTTTACCCCTATTTTATAAATAAATAATAGCACATATATATTAAACAAAAATATAAAGTATAAATTAAAAAAGAAATAAAATACGTCTAATAAGTCGATAAAAAGTTCATAATTATCTACAAGCCAACAAAAAAAAGTTCATAATTGTGTACAAACCAACCAAAAAAATGCAATGTTTTAAAGAAATAAAGCCTATGCTTAAAAAATTATTAGAAATATATTTGTTCAACCACTTTCACCAATTACTTTTGTTAGCATCTTCATGCGCAAAAAAAGGAGAACTAAATAATACTCGTGTCTTCTTTGGATTCTCTACCAAATAAATATCATCGCTTGCAATGACATCAGGATCCAACCCCATAGGCTCTAGCTTTTTATAAATTTCGTCTCCGGTATACTCAAGATGATAAGCTCTTTCTAATATGTTATTACTTTATTGCAAAACAAAATTACGTTCCCTAATTGGATTAG
Organism: Dittrichia graveolens; assembly: GCA_038502395.1. Lineage (NCBI taxonomy): Eukaryota > Viridiplantae > Streptophyta > Magnoliopsida > Asterales > Asteraceae > Dittrichia > Dittrichia graveolens. Next base: position 62,180,248 of record JARJIL010000009.1, read on the forward strand.
TGACGTTGACCATAGAACTCATAATCTTCAAAGAAGCTGCATCATCTACTTCGAGTTTTCTTTTTTTACTTTTATATTTGGTTGCAGTTGAATTCTACTCGGGTGAATATGGAGTGGGAGATTCTGTAACACCACGATTTCTGGTTCAACTTTTGACTTTTTAAAAGTTATATTCAAACATATTTCAGCTTGATAACCAAAATAGCAGAAGTCTTATCAAAATATTTTCTTTATTTAAAATAACCGAGCCGGGTTTTCATTTTACAAACGGGTGTTACCAACATCAATATCGACCGACCATCATACCTTTCACAAGCAACAAGGGTCCCACCTCCACAAGACAACCCCCGACACAATAAGGCATATGCATCTGCAAAACCATATAATCTAGAAGGGGTTAGCTTTAAAAGCTAGTGAGACAAACATTACCAATAAACATCATGTAGTACATATGGCATCATATTCTTTAAAACATATCGCATGGAAACACAAATAGTGTTATCCTATCACATTGTGGTGTGCTGACATGGTCAGTAGGCATCATATCTTGCCAGGGTGCAAATCCGACTCAACGATCCTAACTAGGGAATCAAGCACACCCAACCGCACTGGTGTGTGAATGGGTAGCGGTCCACTAAGCATCGTTAGGAAGCCATAGGCTCCTTTGGGTTCCAGCAGGAAGCTGATTGCCCCTCACGTTAAGGAACGACACTCTTGCAGAACCTACGACCCGGAATACACCTTGAGTCACTGTTGATCCCAAACTATCACCCTTGCCCCCCTGGGATCCAACCATCGGCTGACCTTAATTAACCATGCGACTGTAAAACAGTCCAACAATATCCGGACAATCACATACACATAGCTGATCCAATTAGGATCCAATAACATGCATGCATAACAACAAGTTCAACATAGTTGATCCAATAGCATGCATGCATAACAACATAACAACATGGCAATAAGTTCTACTCACATTCGATGAGCAGAACATACAATTACACCATGAGTGATCCAATCAGGATCCATAGCATGGATGCATTCAAACAACATGTATTCGTTCACTATCATAGTGAACCTAATCAACATAAGCATCGTACACATCATATCATCATGATCGTTAAACCTAATAGACATTGAGTACACTCAAGTCTACAATATTCTTAAGTCTCTGTCTTATCCTTTGTTAGTAGTTATGCTTTATATTTCTTTAAACACACGTTCTTGAATGATTGATACTTGCATGTTCACTTGAATATCATATCAATATAGGTAGCATTAGATCCTTATGGTTGGGAGCATATTTAATTATCGTTAGTATTCATCTTTACGGGTATTGGTCATTTAATAACCAAAATTCAACACTAACTCATCTGTATACCAATCAACTAACAACAAATCAAACTAGCTTACACATGTTCACACTTAAAATTACAAAATTGAGTACAATTTCATTCTTTAAATCATCATGTTTCGTACACATCTCATGACAGTCAACAATTCATAACTACTACATAATGATTAAAGATTAAGTCGGTACTTGGTGTGTAGCCCGCAGTACGGGTTTTTGATGGTGAAAAGCTTTGAAACACACTTGTTTTAAATTTATAAAAACGATATTACTAAGCAGACACTACACACGACACAGGCAAGTATGATCTGGTCAAAGAGTAATATAGACTCGGCAAGACCGGATGTCGAACCACAGGGACAGGGAACTATCAATACTCTAACATCATTGTTGTTTGATCGGTAGAATAATTAGCATGCGAGTAACAAGTAAACTAAATAAACAAAGCAAGATAATTTAGATTTAACACCGAAGAAGCAGAAAGGCAGAACAATTAGATACGGATTCACTCAGGCTTTCGAATCATCCTAACTAGTCATGACAATAACTACAACGAACCAGATAATGAAGACTTGACGAATATGACAGATCAAGCACAGAGCATGTTGTTCTACTATTTATCATAACCACATCATCATGCAATGAATCATCACTCGAGTTATCAAGACTCAGACTCAACAATCAAACAGGACCAGACAAACAGTAGCATATCCGAGTTTTCACAAAGGACATGTAGACTGGTATTTAACTACAGATTCACCAAATCGCGTCCAAATCAGACTAAAATGAACGTACATCTTTTCAAATGACACATTCAGTAGTCGTTAGAACCCAAAAAGGTGTTAAAATGATTAAACACAGTCAAAACAATGAAAAGCAGCACACTGGTATAAAACGGGCGCAAGGGTTCATATGCTTGCGCCCGCAAGCAATAATGCTTGTGGCCGCAAGGGCTACGCCGACAGAATACCTCATTTTCGCACAAAGAGATTCAACAACAAATACAATCTAAACTTTCATCTAAGATCATAAACACATGTAAATAGGTACCATGATGTCATAAACTCAGCAAAACTCAAACCACGCATTGGATTTAAGATTAAGCCACATGCATTTCTAAAATATAAGCATATTAACATGCCATTTCTAGCAAGATTAATATATTTAAAGCATATACATGTGAATATACACAATGAACACTTCAAATAGATCATTCATGGCATATATGTGAGCTTATTTCAACACTTAACATACCAATAAACATATCATGAATTCTTTATGCATATAAATAGCATATTTGACCCATTAATACACCAAAATACCTAAATTTGCATTTAAAGTACTAAGGCATGCATAAAATCACAACATAAATGATACAACCAACATGGACAGATCTGAAATGTTCCAAAACATGTTCCAAAAGTGTTTCCAATAATCAATCATGCACAATGTACCATTTCTAGTAACAAAGTAACATGAAATCTTTGTAAAATCAACATACATTCTTGAATATCCACATACTTTGACATATGGTATTACACCAACACATCATCAAACATGAATATGATTGTATCAGACACATTAACATGATTAAATACACTTGTATTGAGGATCAAACATGCTTGTTCATATCAAGTCAACATAAAAGTCAAACTAAACATTATATTGCCATAACTAGCCAAGAATCATCTTGGCCCAAGTGAAATGAGTTTAGCTACTCATATACATCAGTTTAAGCACAAATACATATGGATTACATGAATACATGATCACAAATCAAAGTTAGAAAGAGAATACCAAGATAATTACACTTTAACTTTGTGATTCCAAGCTCCAAGCTTCCTAGCAAGCTCTCCCTCCTTTGATATCACCAAAATATGCTTCTAGATCGATTAGGGTCGTGGGAGAGTGTTTGGGTGGTGAAAAATCCAAATTGGTGCTTTTTTTTCTCTTGGACAGAATGCAGTCTTTATAACTCTCGAACAAGGGTCCTTGCGGCCGCAAGCAATCCTTTACGGCCGTAAGATGGGCGGTGGATTTGACGTTTGCTAGGTGCAAGTTGTCAAGTGGGCCTTTTCTAGAAGATTGGCCCTTGCGGCCGCAAGGGATAACCGTTGCGGCCGTAAGGAGACTTTTTCACACTGTCTTCATTTTTCTTTTATTTTGCACCGGATTTGTCCATATATCTCGTGTGAGGTCTTTTTTATCCTGCATGGTGAATTATAAACAACTTAGATCATTAAACAAACGATTTACCTTGGAATGGGTTAATAATGAGGCGTTTCGGCATGTAAAACATGCATAAAAACGCAGATATCAATACTCACCTGCAGGGGTACAACAGGCAAACATAATGTTCCGGCTCTACTTGGTCGTCGGTTACACCTGTAACATTGTTACTTACATTAGACGTTTACATACACACGAAGCATCACTACTAGAATACTGGCACAAATATCCTAATGGCATCTTGATTCCAACTACTAGTCCATACAGGCTTCCCGAATGCTAAAACACAAAAAGCAAACAAACTGTTTGTTGTTGCTGCAAAACAACCCCTTACGGTCGCAAGCCTTCTTGCTTGCACCCGTAAGGGTGGTTACTTGCGAAGTTACGCCCGCAAGCCAGATCTCTTGCGCCCACAAGCAGTGTAACTAATAACATCCCTTGCGGCCGCAGAAAATGCCCCTTGCGCCCGCAAGCACGTTTGTTTCAGAACAGGTCGGACAACAGTCCTCTGTTCTGCCTATTTTCACCTCAAAACAACCTCAATCGATCTCAAGTTAACTTCCAGTGTTTGAATAACTTAGGTGGTACCAGAATGAGTCTAAAAACATACAATTTACTCACTTTAACAAACTAAAAAAGATTTGGGATCAATTTCATCAATTTTGACCCATTTGAACAATTTCACTAAACTCAATCAAGATTAACTCTTTAATCCATGATTCTTGCTTAAATTCACCTGTTGACGTTATAGGAACTAATTACAACTTGAAATTTTAGTTCTTGATTGCTATTTCTAGCAAACCCATCTTTTGACCTCAAAACCCAAGAACTTGGAGAAAAAGATGAACACTCATAAGGCTTAGATGATAAAGATGGAATTAGAAACAGATCATGAATACTTAACCACTTGAATCTCGGTTGATTTCCTCTTGAATTGATTCTTCAAAACTTCAAGAACAAAGGAGTGTATGTGTACGTTTATGTATGAAGTATGTGTGTGTGTGTGTAAAGTTGTGTTTAACTAAGGCTGAACCGCCTTTGAGGTTCAAATATATCCATAGTGGGTATTTTGTTCCCTTTTCAACTTACAACTCAATATCCATTTACCTATTTTAAATAATGGAGATATTTTCGGAATCGTTATCTAAAACCATTTAACAATTAATAACAATTATTTATTTTCACTAACTTTTATTTAACACCTCAGTTAATAGTTATAACATAACTTCATCCTTTAATTTACAATTTCTTATTTAATTCACCGGGTTACAATCTTACAAACGTATGGTACAACTAGGCCCATTTTGGGACGTTACAGATTCCACTTGAGTATAATCAAAATTGTTCTCCAAACTACATTATTAGTAGCTACTAGGTTATCAACATCCGTGTTTGTTTCTATTTCTATAGCTTTTGTTGGGGAGATAATTATTTCAGCCCATAATCAAACCTGTTTACTGAAATATGTAGGATTTGATGTTAACAAAATTGTCCTTTAGTTAGATTGAAATTAAACATGTGTTGTTCAATTTCTGACACAAAGTTTACAAGCAATAGAGTAACAACAAGAGTTTCAGTGGAAGACAACGATAGAAGACTTTGAATCATTTCAGATGCGTAAAAGGCTCTGAAGTATTTTAGATTGGTAAATATCAAAGCATCAGCCGAATAGCTTTGGAATACACTAAAGCATATGATCAGCCGAACAACATTGTTTTGATATTAGTTTACATCATCATGTGAAAGCTATGTCGGATATACAAAAGTTGGTGTTACTTGTTGACCCGAATCTCACGACAATTAATTACAAATAAACAAAATATGTGAATAGTCATGTATTCCAAACATATTATCACACAACAAGTCCTTCCCAAAAGCATCTACCCGCCTCACCAGCATCAAGCTATCACTTATCTGCGGATACGAAAACATACATACGAATTTATTAGCATAAGCTAGTGAGTGTACCAAAAACAGTTAATCAAATAAACAAGTCATCTTCACATTTAAAACAATCATGGCATCAATAAGCTAAGCACATAAGATGTGAAGGATAAGTCCACTTGTGCTTGTATCTTCCATAGTAACAAACCATGGTCAGCAAGTCCTCGTGAGGGTAAGTCCACATCTCCCGTCAAGGTGGGGGAAGCACGAAGCAGTCCACCATACAGCGGTTATTTGGAGTGAATGACCTGTTCCCCAAGTCCACTCGTGTTGCTTAGGTTCGGTGGCTCGTCAGCCCAACGAACCCACACGGTCATATGGGTACTATCATCCCCCTCCACTCTTTGCACCAATTCTTCAACCACCCGTGTATCGAGGTCCCTCAATTGCTGAAGTCACATGAACCAATACACATCTCAATAGCCAGGAATCATCCCGGTAGAAAGCACCAATCACAAGCATATGTCCGGACCATAAGGATCAATCACAACACAAGCAAGTTATACACATATGTCACTAACTTGCTAGAATCAACGCATAGCATAATATGCTTCAAATCAGGTGTAGCATATACTCAATACATAACTCATTATCATAAACATGATAACAAACAATAACAATTCACATTTATGCCATTTATATATGTAAAACATAGTACATAAGAAACATTTTATGACTTGCACGTTTAAAAGCAGTTTATGTATCCGCAGGGCACAACTCACATGTTTGAAGTGATGAGGATAACTTCTACTTCAATTCAAAGCTATAGGTCACTTGCACAAAGATCCTAATATCACAAACATAAGTAGTTAAGTTAACCAAACATTGAAGTTATACAAGAGTATAGACTCAACACTCAACTTAAACACATTTTTCGGGTCTAAAACACTTCATATAACCCTTATAAAACATTAAAATCAATCCCCAAACAAGTACATGGTCAATTGGGAGTCAAAATTATGAGTTTTGGAGGTTTCAGAGTGCCTCGCGCCGCGGGAAAGAGGGCTTGCCCCGCGAGAAAATCGCTGGAAGAAGACCCTGCACCCAAACCTGGACCTCGCGCCGCGAGCTACACGTGAACAGTAACCTGCGAGCTTTTTCTTTGCTGTAGCTCCCAATTTTCCAATTTCCCAACACCCAACTTTAGTATATCATACCAAACACTTATAATTCTACAAAAACAACTTCATAACATCAAACACCAACAGTTTTACTACTTTTCATCATCAAAAACTAAATTCACCATTCTTTCCAAATTTCTTGACCCATTTGCTTATTCAAACACAAATTCACCCATAATCACCAAAAATAACATGTAAAACCACAATCAAACTCAAATATCAACACTTTTAAACTCATTTAATCATTTAAAACCCTAACTTCAACAATTACCCCAAAATTGACCCATTTGTCATAATTTCTTCAACATAAACAACCAAAGGTCATTACAAACAACAATCATAACTTAAAATCAAACACAAGTTTGAGTTTAGAACTTACTTGATTTGAACCCAACTTGTGTAGTCAACTTGCTATGTTCAAATCAAAGCCAAGAATGAGAAGGATGAAGCCTAAACTCCAACAATCCTTGAATCCAAACACAAGAACCAATAATTCCTCCTTGATTTCCCTTCTATTTTGCAAGAACCCTTCTCTATAACCCTCTTCTATCTCTCTCTATACGGTTTTGGCCAGCAAAATGGGGAACTTGCATGGACTCCAATAATTGGAGTTTATACACTTATACATTCATATTTAAACAAAAGGTCCTCCAAGTCTCATGCATCTTTCATTTTGTTCACATTTAAACTATAATACATACATAATAGATAGCAAACATAAAATATTACTAACACATAATTTTACTAATTTTCACTTAAACTTGCATTTTATATAATTTTTATAATTTACAGAAATACGGGTATTACATTTATCTTACAAACTCTGTTAAAAATGCAATTTTTAGTAAAAAGACGAAACATGTGTTGTTTTATTATGCCTTGGATCTTTCTTATGTAAAAGTATTCGCAATTCTTGTTTCTTCTGATGATACAAATAAAGATCAAGCTTTACCAATGGAAAAGGTTAAAGTTACCTTTGATGAAAAGATCTCGAAGATTTGTTCAAATACTAAAGCAGGTTGGCAACTACATCTTTAGTAAGGTCAAATATGAAAAAGCATGGCCGACAAGGAAAGTTAGAATTTTAAGGTAACAAGATAAGATAAATAATAATATTATATTATCGATGGGAAGAATCTTTTCCGAAAAGAGCAAACACTCTACTTATACTCAAGTAAATGAGTGGAGAAATGTTTTGTAACAAAAATGAAATGAATTGGTTAAGTTTTGAAAGAACTTGATTTTAGCCATGGAGCCTGTGAAATGAAAATGACAAACTTGCAGGGACGACTCCCATGCCATGCGACTTTATGTTTTTGAGTCATGCAACTTTATGTTTTGAGCCATGTGACTTTATATTTGAGCCCCATGTGACCTTCACTTAAAAACACCTCATGCGACCTACACATGTCACATTATGCGACTTTCACTATACCCAAAATCTATCCATGCGACTTTCATAAAAACCATGCCATTCGACTTTCATTTATACACCAAACATCCATGCGACTCATACTACTCCCATGCGACTTTCACTACAAATACATATACATCATGCGACTTACACCAAAGAAAACACTCCATGCGACTTTCATACTTTATACCCATGCGACTTTTACTTGAAAACCCTACCATCCGACTTTTAGCCTAACTGTGCCATCCGACTTTTGGAAATAGTAAATCATGCGACTTTCGGATATAAACGCATGTTCATGCGACCCTTGGTAGGTGCATGTGGACTCATGTGACTTTCATAGATATATACATATGTCATGCGACTTTGGTACAGTTCATGCGACTTTCTTATGGCCAGGGTGGTCATGCGACTTTCAAACCACCCATCCGACTTTGGGGACCTTAGGTGGTCCAACTTGTGAAACTTAGTAACGGAGTCCAATGTGAGACCCGAACGATTTATGTAAGTAAACGAACAAGAGTTTCATACACGGTATTGATTTGTTTAGACCTATTGTAGGTGACGGTCGATTGGCGAGTAATCACAAGCGAGTTAGTGAACTGAGGTTGAGAAACTGAGAACTACAGACAAGTGAGTATTCTTACTTACCATCTAAACCCTATGATGTATGTGATTAATGTGCTATATGCTATATGATGTGATTATGATTTATGAATGATGAAGTGATAAATGATGAAATGATGACTGATGAACTGATAATGTGCTATGCTATGCTTAATGATGAGACCGTTCACTTCGGTGACGGGAATGATTGGACCGTTCCCTTCGGTGACGGGAATGATGGGACCGTTCGCTTCGGTGACGGGAATGATGGGACCGTTCGCTTCGGTGACGGGAATGATGGGACCGTTCGCTTCGGTGACGGGAATGATAGGACCGTTCCCTTCGGTGACGGGTATGATGGGACCGTTCACTCCGGTGACGGGAATGTGGGACCGACTACTACGGTAGCGGGAATGTGGGAGTGACTACTACGGTGACGGGAATGAAAGATGTAACATGATTGTGAAACAGATGAATTGATGTCATATGGTTGATTGTAAGTAAGTGTACTCGCTAAGCTTCGTGCTTACGGTTGTTGTTTAACCTTCTTTTCAGGTGATGGCCACGGCAGGGCTCCAGTACGCGGTTGATTGCTCATTTTCCACAAGCTTCCGCATTGCTTTAATCATTTCGAATCTACTAAGGTATTCTATACTATTACAATTGAATCTATGATTCTAAGGGTTTCCACCCAGTGTTGTAATTTAATTATATAATGTCTTAATTATGGTAGATTATGAATTGTACGCTTTGGTAAATGTTTATTTCCAAAAAAAAAAAATTGGGACGTTACACCAAAACTCAAGTATTCGAGTAAATCAAAGTATATAAATAAGAAACAAAACTTCATAGTAAACGGCTCAAGTCACGCTAAGGTCGTCTAGAGTCACTAGGCTCCTTATGCGTTGTTATTAGCATTACTTGAAAATTGACACTCGAAAAATGTTAACACAAGGTTGGTGAGCTCGTAGGTTTGGAAGTAAAATAAATTGTGCCATGTATAGTGAGTTGTATGACAATAAACACGTAAGGCATGGTACATATTAATAGTATAGTGATACCCGGAACCTAAGTTCACAAGTTACGAGTCATTTGTCTTCCAACGATCGCCTACCGGCTGGAGCGACTAGTTGGCCATAGATAGTAATGAAGTAATCAATAGTCTTAACCCAAACACGGGTTCAATAGGCATAATCCCAAACACGGGCTCAATAGGCATAATCCCAACACGGGTTCAATAGGTGCACACACATACCACACATTTGTCATACAAGAAAATATAGAAATGAATTGTTGACATGGCATAAAGAAATTTTGAAAGAAATTTTGAGTGTCATTTTCTCCCAATAAAATATATAAAAAGGGGTCACGATTACTCACCTTAGTAAATAGCTTAGTCAATCGAGTCTTAGCACGCTCACAAATCTACAAACAATTAGTTCATATAGATTATATTAGATTCACGAGTAATAGTATTTTTATTCGTTATCCTTGAGCTATTAAATTTATTTAGGATTCGCGATTAACTTTTACACTAGGTTGCATAAGTGCATCCATCTCTTGGGTCTAACCCCAATATGTATATTTTAGTTTTGAAATTTTGTTTATTTTCCTTTTAAATTGTGTAGATTAAATACTGAAATTTTGGGTGCTCTTTGTATATTTTTAAATTAATCCAAATGTCTTAATTATTTTCCTAATTTTTATGTCAGAGACCTTAATGTCTCTATTATTTTATATAAATTTTCTAGAATTTAATAATATTTTTATTATTTTATAAAAATACTTTAATTGGTATGGGTCAGAAAATACCTCCAGTTTGCGCGTCACAAAGTTTTTATTTATTTAAAATACTAAAACACTATATTAAATTCTAAATATTTTACAGTAACTTAAAGACACATAAAAATTCATTCACACAAAATTTTGTTCATTAATTCGTAAATTTGAATATTTTACAATATTTTAAACTCTAAATATGAAAATTTTCTAAGCCTCCAGATTTGACAGTTAAAAAGTTTTTGCACAATTAAAATAGAAAATAAAACTAATAAATCCTAATATTTTCTACAGTGATTATAACCAACCCAAAGTTTATTCATATTAAGTTTTGGCCTCTAATTCGAGACCTAGGATTAATTATGATGATTCAAAGTCTGTTATATAAAAACCTTAGGTTTTCCAGATTCAACCACAAAAATGTTTTTAATTAATTAAAATAGTAAAGCAACTTAATAAATTCTAAAATTTTTACATTACTTTTAAAACTCATGAAATATGCCCCAGATTTATTTTGAAGAATTTTCGTGATATTTAGAATAGGTTTTAGAAATATTAAAGTTGGTAGATTAAAACTGTCAGAAAACACAGATTTGCGCACCTAAACGATTTTGATTATTTGGACGACTAAACCAACTTAGTTTTGCATGAAACTAGTTGGAGACAAAAGTAGAGTCAGAGAAATTGATTTTAGCCCCAAAATTTAAATTTTTATACGTAGATTTGACCAAGTTATGGCCCTCCAAAGTTAATCATCTTCCTGGCCAAAATCCAGGATCTCCAATCTCTAATCATCTCATGACTAGTTATTGTTCAAAACTCTCCTTGTACATTGATTCATTAGCCAAGATTATGGAAAAGAAAGAAAGAGAAGAGATTACATGTGTATGTATGTATGTATACCTTTAATCTTGAAGTTCAAAGAACTTGATCTCTTGAATGGATGAAGAACACCACCAATATTAAAAGTGAACAATTAGGCTTCACAGAGGAACCGATAGAGATTTTAGACCGAGAAGTTAAACAGCTTAGGAGAAGCAAAATTCCAATTTTAAAAGTTTGATGGAATTCAAGACACAGACCCGAATACACATGGGAACGCGAAGACTACATGAAACATAAATATCCTCACCACTTTAATAAGGTTAGTACAAAGTAAATTTCGGGACGAAATTTCTCTAACTAGGGGAGACTGTGACAACCGTCACCAAAAGCAAATGTATATATATATATATTTATATATAAAAAGATAATAATAAATAATAAAAAATATATATATATAATAATAATAATAAATAAATGAATAAATAAAATTATATACATTTATATATAAAAACATGTATATAATTTTATATATATATACATTGTATATAATAAACAAAAAAAAAAGAAGTCAACCCCAAACACCATCATTTATCTTACTTACACACTCAACCACCTCACTACCCCCCCTCCTTGAAGTCGCCCCCCCCTCTCACCTCCTTCTTCTTTTTTTCTATAAATACCAACCATTTCCTTTCATTTTTCACACCACATTCAACCAACTTACTCTCTCATTTCCTTACACTCTCATACTCTCTCTAAAATCCATCTTCAAGAGATCAAAGGAGTTCAAGGAGGAACCATCTCTTTTACATACTTGTTGGTATCTTTTGAAAGTATAATCACCAATCTCTAACACTAGTCTTTGAAATCTTGTTGTTCTTAACAAAACGCACCACATTCATCCTTTTTCCCTTCTCTAACAATGTAAATCTAAGAACCTTAGTATTCTAAGGGTAAATCACACACTAAAAAGTGGTGATCAATGGAAAATGCAACAATATAAGTAGATGAACACATGCATGTTATGATCCTAGCATTATCGAAGTAAGGATTTTATCCTACCATTTGATGTATGGATTTATCCTACCAAATGTTGTATGGCAAAAATAAAAACATGCATGTGCTTATCTCTATATTATAACTAATATTATGGTGAAAAAGAATGATGAAAGTGGTTGGTGACAAACAAGAACTCCAAGAACAACAAAAACTAAAAATACATATTATATATTTATATATATTATATATTTATATACAAGATCATGATGGTGAAACAAAATAATCTTCTACTTTTCATTATTTTCCAAAGGTAAATATATATGATCATGAATGCATGCAAATATGCATCTTTATTTATACATATATACTACATGCATGTAAACTTACCTATTTTTTTAATATATAAACATATATATAAATACACACACACATGGGTTCATGATCACTTGAAAAACTTTATTTAAAAATCTCACATTATATATGTGTGCAAAATTATTTAAAAACTATATATTACACACGAGCGTGTATGTTTATTTAAATACCATATATACATACAAAACTTATTTTCTCACATAATATATATATATGCGTTGAGCAATTTGTATAATTTTCTTAAAATGAATATATAAGTATAATATATTGCATATATGTCCACTTATTTTTAAACAATCATATACACGCATTTATTTACTTATTTATTTAAAAATAACAATATATACGTATATATATATATATATTTTAAATACTATACTTATACACATAAAAGAGTGCCTACTTTTCATGACATAAATAAAATACATAAGTGCGAGTCCACATTTATAGTAAAGCATAATATAACATGATATTATTTTTATTAAAAACTATGTATAAAAATACAATCACCATCATGACAACTTCAAAGAAAACAATAAAAGAACCTTACGGTAGACGTGAACGTAATAGGTTAAGAGCGTGTCAAGGAACTAGAGGATCGCTAAGACTTACTCACTCTTCGTGCTACTAATCAATGCGAGTATTCACAGCCCCATTTTTAAATATGTTTACTCAAATATTTGGGGTGAAAGCATGAATACAAATTTGTTTACAAATATTGATTGTTATGACAAATGTTATACAAAATATTGTACCGTATTGTAGTATGCTTGATGTACTTGAGTTTCCAAGAAAGTCCCTCAAAAACTAGACATTATCCATTAACTCCACCAAGGGAGCCTGTGGTAATTGTAGGTAGCGCTATTTGGGGTAGACACCCCTCACTTATGGTTGACGAACTATAGGTGTACTTTACCATCCGCTAACGTCTAACGAGGTGTTAGGTCTAAATTGGGCACAAGTGTCATAGGATTGGTAATGGCTCAAGCAAAGAAAAACATCATAGTATATTTAAATACCTTGCGCGGAAGGCCAATATCAACACACGACCAGGGTCGAATTGGGGACCCAGGAGGGCATGAGGAGGTTGCTTGTGCAACTAAAGATCCTAGCTGGGATAACACTGGTGATTGCGATCTTAGTGGGAGTAATAATAGGAAAACACTTCTGATTTAGCATAAAGACTATTTTGGACTTTTTAGCTTATCTTCCTAGTAAAATATTAGAACTACTACTTAGACCCCTCTAGAATATAATCGCGATTGGGAAATTTTATTACAAGTACCCAATCATATAAATATAAGTGGATCGGGAAATTTTAAAACTCCATGTATACCCGACCACTCAAGCTATGTAATGAAATAGTTATGATAATATATCAAAAAGTTGCCTATTTCTGTGATATTATGAATATTGTGTTTGCATGTTTAGTTATATTATGAAATATAAATGTAGTGTTTGCGCACTTAGCTATATTACAAATCAACCATGCTTAAACTACCTTATCCCTATGCCTTAGAATCATGCCACCAAGACTAAACCCCGACGTCTCACAACAAGTGACGGAGCGACTCATTGTGGAACTTCCTAATATCGTACGACAAGTAGCAGCAGGGTTGAATACGAACACAGGACACGGAGCGACCGGGAACACCAGTTGTACGTACAAATCCTTTAGGGCATGTAACCCTAAAGAGTTTAACGGAACCGAAGGAGCCGTCGGACTACTTGCTACAAGGTGGAATTTGCTGCCTGCTTACTACAAGGAAGGGCATTATCATGGTGGAACACCCAAGTACAAACCCGAGGAAGGGATGCTTCTCACCAACTCACTTGGACAGAATTCATCAAACTACTGAAGAAAGAGTTATGTTCAAAGAGTGAGATACAGAAGTTGGAAGCTGAACTCTGGAACCACGAGATGGTGGGGAGTGGTATTAACTCGTATAATTCTCGCTTTCACGAGCTGGCTAAGCTAGTACCACACCTGGTAACCCCCGAAGAAAATCGCATAGACAGATATGTCTGGGGGCTAGCTCCTGAAATACGGGCTAATGTCACATCTGCGAACCCCACTACACTTCAGAGCGCGGTAAACTTGGCCACCAGTCTTACCAACAATGATGTCCGATCCGGACTATTTGTTAATGACAAAGGTAAGGGTAAGAGGAGGGTGGAAGAACCCTCAAAGAAAGAATCTGGTGAGAGATCTTGGAAGAATCAGAAGGTCAGCAGGAACTACGGGGTTCAGGCACAAGGGGCAGGAGGAGAAGGAAGGACCAACCAGAGGTGTGATAGGTGCGGGAACCGTCACAGGGGCAAGTGCATTATCTGCCTTAGGTGCAAGAGAGGAGGCCACTTTACCAAGGATTGTAAGGCAAGGCCATGCAACAAATGTGGAAGTTTAGAACATCATCCACAAGTTTGTCCACGCCCCAACCAAGGACCCAATGCCAACCAAGATCGCCAAGGGAACCAGCCAAACCAGGGAGGCCAAGCCCGTGGCCGAGTATTTGAAGTGGGAGTAAATGACGCTAGGCAAAATGCGGATGTGGTCGCAGGTACCTTTCTTCTTAATGATCACTATGCATCAATATTATTTGACTCAGGAGCAGATAAAAGTTTTGTGTCATTAGATTTTAAAACAAAGCTTAACTTGAAAACTGAAAAGATAAAAGAAGCCTATACCATTGAGTTTGCCAACGGTCAAGAAACTAGGGTTAAACATATAATTATGGGTTGCGCATTGAACTTAGCTGACAAGGTATTTAGCATAGATCTAATTCCAATAGAATTAGGAAGTTTTGATGTAATCATCGGTATGGACTGGCTTACCAAACACCGAGCGGAGATATGTTGTTACGAAAAGATCGTACGCATCCCAATGGCGAAAGGTGACAAGCTCGTCATATATGGAGAAAAGTCGGGAAAGAAATTGAGAATAGTATCTTGCATGAAAATGCGAAAATACTTGATGAAGGGATGTGAAGCACTCTTAGCACACGTCGTTAAAAAGGAAGCAAAGGAGAAGTGCTTCCGGGATATCCCGATAGTTCAAAACTTTCCTGAGGTCTTTCCCGAGGAACTACCAGGATTACCCCCGAACCGTCAAGTCGAGTTTCACATCGACTTAGTACCTGGAGCAGCGCCGGTAGCTAAAGCACCATATCGGTTAGCGCCGTCAGAAATGCAAGAATTGTCAGCGCAACTTCAAGAATTTCTTGACAAGGGATTTATCAGACCAAGCTCATCGCCTTGGGGAGCTCCAGTCCTCTTCATCAAAAAGAAGGACCGGTCGTTACGGATGTGCATTGACTATAGAGAGCTTAACAAGTTGACCGTCAAAAATCGATATCCACTTCCTAGGATTGATGATTTATTCGATCAACTTCAAGGAGCTACCTACTTTTCAAAGATCGACCTCCGGTCAGGATATCATCAACTACGAGTAGACGAAGAAGATATTCCTAAAACGGCATTTAGGACCCGTTACGGGCATTTCGAGTTCTTGGTCATGCCTTTTGGGTTAACCAACGCTCCAGCCGTTTTCATGGATTTGATGAATAGGGTCTGTAGACCATACTTGGATAAATTTGTTAGCGTATTCATTGACGACATACTCATTTATTCTAGAAGCAAGGAGGATCACGAACGACATCTAGAATTGGTACTAACACTACTTAAGGACCAGAAGCTGTACGCAAAACTCTCTAAGTGCGAATTCTGGATTCGCGAAGTACACTTTCTTGGTCATGTGGTGAACAAAAACGGGATTCAGGTAGACCCGGAAAAAATTGAGGCCATCAAGAAATGGGAAGCGCCAAAAACACCAACCGAAGTACGCCAATTTCTTGGGTTGGGAGGTTACTACAGACGATTCATAGCGAACTTCTCAAAGATTGCACAATCGCTAACTGCTCTAACTCAGAAAGATAGGAAATTTGTCTGGGGAGAGAAACAAGAAGAGGCATTTCAAACACTCAAGCTCAAACTGTGCAACGCGCCTGTCTTAACTCTACCCGAAGGAAATGATGATTTTATTGTTTACTGTGACGCGTCGCACCAAGGACCAGGGTGTGTATTGATGCAGAGAGATAAAGTTGTCGCTTATGCATCAAGACAACTAAAAGTCCATGAGAAGAACTACACTACTCATGACTTGGAACTGGGAGCAGTGGTGTTTGCACTCAAAATCTGGAGACATTACCTGTATGGCACTAAGTGTACCATCTACACGGACCATAAGAGTCTCCAACACATTTTGGATCAGAAAATGCTCAACATGAGGCAAAGGAGATGGGTTGAGCTACTCAGCGACTATGATTGTGAAATCAAATACCACCCTGGCAAGGCAAATGTAGTAGCAGACGCATTGAGTAGGAAAGAAAGTGAAGCCGACTAGGACTAGAGCAATGGGAGCGTTAGTTCAAACCAGTTTGAAGAGCCAAATTATTTTAAGTCAGGAGGAGGCATTAAAGGAGAAGAATTTGCAAGACGAAGTCCTTCACCGCTTGGAGTCAAGGTTCGTAACCAAGATTGATGGAGCACGCTATTTCGAGAACCGAGTATGGATTCCAAAATACAACAATATAAGGGCTACTATTTTGGATGAAGCTCATCAGTCAAGGTACTCCATACACCCCGGAGCTGATAAGATGTATAAGGATCTTAAGGAGTATTATTGGTGGCCGGGCATGAAAAAGGACGTCGCTACGTACGTAGGAAAATGCCTAACATGTGCAAAAGTAAAGGCAGAACACCAGAAGCCGTCTGGTTTACTACAACAGCCTGAAATACCGCAATGGAAACGGGAACAAATAACAATGGATTTCATCACCAAGCTGCCAAGGACGGCAAAAGCTCACGATGCTATATGGGTTGTGGTGGATAGACTTACTAAGTCTGCACACTTTCTTCCAATCCGGGAAGATTATAAGATGGAAAGGCTTGCCCAGATATATATTAACGAGATTGTGACACGACATGCGTGCCTATTTCTATAATTTCGGATAGAGATAGCCGATTTACATCTAGATTTTGGCAATCACTACAAAAAGCGTTAGGTACTCGGATTGATTTAAGTACGTCTTACCATCCACAAACCGACGGACAATCAGAAAGAACCATACAAACCCTAGAGGACATGTTACGAGCATGTGTGGTAGACTTTGGAGGAAGTTGGGATACTCACCTACCCTTGGTTGAGTTTTCATATAATAACAGCTATCACACCAGCATACAGTGCGCCCCGTACGAAGCACTGTATGGACGTAAGTGCCGATCTCCTCTAAGCTGGGTAGAAGTTGGCAATCGACAATTGATCAAGCCTGATATCATCCAAGAGACCACCGATAAGATCTCTGTCATCAAGGAGAGGCTCAAGGCGGCACAGGATCGCCAGAAAAGCTATGCGGACAACAGGAGAAAGCCTTTAGAATTCCAAGTTGGAGATAAGGTACTTCTGAAAGTATCTCCATGGAAAGGCATCATTCGTTTTGGAAAGAGAGGAAAGTTAAGCCCTCGATATGTTGGTCCATTTGAGGTTACTAAAAGAATTGGTCCAGTAGCATATAAACTCAATCTACCTGCAGAACTGAGCGTTATTCACGATACGTTTCATGTGTCGAACCTCAAGAAATGTTTGTCCGACAACTCATTGGTAGTACCATTAGAAGAAGTTCAAGTCAGTGAACAATTACGCTTCACAAGGAACCGATAGAGATTTTAGACCGAGAAGTCAAACAGCTTAGGAGAAGCAAAATTCCAATTTTAAAAGTTCGATGGAATTCAAGACACGGACCTGACTACACATGGGAACGCGAAGACTACATGAAACATAAATATCTTCACCTCTTTAATAAGGTTAGTACAAAGTAAATTTCGGGACGAAATTTCTCTAACTAAGGGAGACTGTGACAACCGTCACCAAAAGCAAATGTATATATATATATATATATATATATTTATATTAAAAAGATAATAAAAAATAATACAAAAATATATATATATAATAATAATAAATAAATAAATGAATAAATAAAATTATATACATTTATATATAAAAACATGTATATAATTATATATATATATATTGTATATAATAAACAAAAAAAGAAGTCAACCCCAAACACCATCATTTATCTTACTTACACACTCAACCACCTCACTACCCCCCCTCCTTGAAGTCGCCCCCCCCTCTCACCTCCTTCTTCTTTTTTTCTATAAATACCAACCATTTCCTTTCATTTTTCACACCACATTCAACCAACTTACTCTCTCATTTCCTTACACTCTCATACTCTCTCTAAAATCCATCTTCAAGAGATCAAAGGAGTTCAAGGAGGAACCATCTCTTTTACATACTTGTTGGTATCTTTTGAAAGTATAATCACCAATCTCTAACACTAGTCTTTGAAATCTTGTTGTTCTTAACAAAACGCACCACATTCATCCTTTTTCCCTTCTCTAACAATGTAAATCTAAGAACCTTAGTATTCTAAGGGTAAATCACACACTAAAAAGTGGTGATCAATGGAAAATGCAACAATATAAGTAGATGAACACATGCATGTTATGATCCTAGCATTATCGAAGTAAGGATTTTATCCTACCATTTGATGTATGGATTTATCCTACCAAATGTTGTATGGCAAAAATAAAAACATGCATGTGCTTATCTCTATATTATAACTAATATTATGGTGAAAAAGAATGATGAAAGTGGTTGGTGACAAACAAGAACTCCAAGAACAACAAAAACTAAAAATACATATTATATATTTATATATATTATATATTTATATACAAGATCATGATGGTGAAACAAAATAATCTTCTACTTTTCATTATTTTCCAAAGGTAAATATATATGATCATGAATGCATGCAAATATGCATCTTTATTTATACATATATACTACATGCATGTAAACTTACCTATTTTTTTAATATATAAACATATATATAAATACACACACACATGGGTTCATGATCACTTGAAAAACTTTATTTAAAAATCTCACATTATATATGTGTGCAAAATTATTTAAAAACTATATATTACACACGAGCGTGTATGTTTATTTAAATACCATATATACATACAAAACTTATTTTCTCACATAATATATATATATGCGTTGAGCAATTTGTATAATTTTCTTAAAATGAATATATAAGTATAATATATTGCATATATGTCCACTTATTTTTAAACAATCATATACACGCATTTATTTACTTATTTATTTAAAAATAACAATATATACGTATATATATATATTTTAAATACTATACTTATACACATAAAAGAGTGCATTCTTTTCATGACATAAATAAAATACATAAGTGCGAGTCCACATTTATAGTAAAACATAATATAACATGATATTATTTTTATTAAAAACTATGTATAAAAATATAATCACCATCATGACAACTTCAAAGAAAACAATAAAAGAACCTTACGGTAGACGTGAATGTAATAGGTTAAGAGCGTGTCAAGGAACTAGAGGATCACTAAGACTTGCTCACTCTTCGTGCTACTAATCAATGCGAGTATTCACAGCCCCATTTTTAAATATGTTTACTCAAATATTTGGGGTGAAAGCATGAATACAAATTTGTTTACAAATATTGATTGTTATGACAAATGTTATACAAAATATTGTACCGTATGGTAGTATGCTTGATGTACTTGAGTTTCCAAGAAAGTCCCGCAAAAACTAGACATTATCCATTAACTCCACCAAGGGAGCCTGTGGTAATTGTAGGTAGCGCTATTTGGGGTAGACACCCCTCACTTATGGTTGACGAACTATAGGTGTACTTTACCATCCGCTAACGTCTAACGAGGCGTTAGGTCTAAATTGGGCACAAGTGTCATAGGATTGGTAATGGCTCAAGCAAAGAAAAACATCATAGTATATTTAAATACCTTGCGCACACAATAAAATTTACAAAAATGTAGGTTGGACAAAAGTTTCCTCCTTTATAAATTTCGATGGGCAAAAGTCCCCATCACAAATATTATTGCATTAAAGCTTTATTTTGTGCATATAAAACCTGTGTCCTCACCAACTCTCGTAGTTGACCTTTTCTTTACTCATGTCTTTAAGGAAATCGTCGGTAGGTCTTACAGCACATAGGAAGCATGTCACGTGTGGACATTTACAAAATTTCTAATCGAAATGTTTTATTTCAAAAACAATTTATATTTCTGTAATATGTATTGGATTTTCGTACCTTCTTTTAAATTTCAAGTTTATCAGTTATGATTGGGAATTACCTATTACCTTGTGCTATGAGACCTTTGCTGTGACCCCTCGTGTTTCCGCTTTAGCGGGGTGTGACAGTAGAAAACTTTTTCGTGACATTGAATCGCGCGAATAACATATCATTACATTTTTGAAAGCGATATATTGTAAACCAAAATCTATTTACCGCCGTAGCATTGCGCGGGTACGATGCTAGTATATATATATATATTTTATTTATTTATTTATTTTGTACATATATTTTTTTATTGTTTTGCATTTTATAGATAACTTTTCTTGTAGGTGTATTTGACATTTCATATGTTATATAAGTGTTATTTTGCTTACTTAAGAGGTTCGTTGTCCATAAATTAATTAGAGTGCTAATTGTTATTTTATTTATTACATATAATTTGATATGGTGTAATAATTTATAGTTCAATTCATCAGTTTATTGCACCGAAGATGCTTGTACGACTTGAATAAGACGTTAGGAACTTGCTCGATATTCTGAGATTGTATTCCTTTTGTTGTTAGAATAACTATGATCTTTGAGGCATTTGACATGGTTAACACTTACTACTTAGCACTTACTAGGTTTCAAGAGTTCACTCGAGCACATAGATAATATTAAATGACTAACGGCGGTAGGTTACAGGTCGAGTTAAACCCCCTGTTTTGGTGACGGATGTCACACCAAGAACTTCTATAAATAGACATGCATTCACAGCATGCAACACACGACTACACACTTACACTCACCGAACATCTCTCTCGAAAAACTAAGCTTTTAGCAAGGCAAAGTTTTAGAGTTTGCATAAGTGTAGAACAACTTGTCCATATGTTGGATCTCCTAAACATTAGTTGTTTAAGAGAAGCTTGTCTATGTGTTAGACACATTAGCTATCACCTTTTATTGTTTTAGGAATTTCCGCTTCCTCATACATGTAATTCTTGATTCATAATCAATAAGAATTATATTAAAAGTATAAGTGTGTGCAATTAATTCAAAACGCTTAAGTTTGTATTCAACCACCCTTCTACAAATATTTGTTGTTGCGTACTCAATCTGGACTAACAACTGGTATCAGAGCAGGCTATATATTCCATATCTTGATCTATTTTTCTTATTCTACAACTGCTTCTACCCCTTACTAAATTGCCTCATCATCTACTTCAGTTAGTATACTAAACACCGGATCTCTTACTAGGTGTCCTGTGTTTGATGCTGAAAACTTATCCATGTGGAAAAGTAGAGTTCTTTTATTCCTGTCAACTTTAGATATACAAATATTAGACATTGTTAGGGATGGTCCTTATGTCCCTACATCTGTCTTAAGTGTTACCTCTGAATTTGACGACAACCATCCGGTGACAATCGGGTTATTATCAAACCTATTCACTAATAGTCAGAAGTTTCTCTGCTGTTAATGAAGATTTCAGTGAGGATGAAAGAGAAGAGGATAGTGAAGCTGAAGAAGAAGGTGGTGAACAAAAAGAAAACTTGGAGAGTCTTGAGGCAGTTTTTGAACAAGCTGCTATGCTAGTGAGAAAGTTCAAACCCTTCAAGAAGGGATAGAATATTAAAAGATTTAGTAAGAGATTCTCAAAGGATGCCAAAGCCAAAGTCAAATCATCCTTTGATATCTCCACAACTGAAACACAAATTAGATAGGTGCATGTGTGCATATATGTATAGGAGCACCTAGTTTTTTCCGGCACAGATTTAGATAGGTACACATGTGCAACTTAACTTTGGTCGGATCAAACTTAGTGTCAAATTAATAATAACTAAAAATATATAACCTAAATAAGTTTAGTTTATAGATTATTTAGATACTTTTACCAAACTTCAATAATTTTACTAACAAATGACTCGTTACAAGGTGTATTTATTGTTCAAATAAATAAAATGCAAAAGTTAAAAAGAAACTAATTACAAGGTGCATCTATGCATATGCATACGTAAAAGAATAACCAAAATAGACACATTGACTTCTCTTTTTTATATAAAAATAATAAAAACATGGAAACTGATATTGAGCCTATAATTTCAATTAAAACAAAATCGTAATATACTTCAAAAACAGTGGAAAAATCATTAATTAAGTACAACAATGTATACAATTAGCTTATTCGATAATCAAAACTTAAGCACACTATTTTTTCCTTTGGGGCATTTCAATAAACACCTATAGTACATGTTCTAACCTCTACTAGAAAGATTTTAAGTACAACAGATGAACTTACTTAACAAAATTTCTCAAAATATCAAACAAATACACTAAAGTCAATCATAATTTCCCATTAATCGGTTTTTAAAAAAGCTTTTTTATTATTTGGGGAATGACTTTGTACCATCATCAGTAACAAAATAAACAGAACACAAATATGAAAATCAATACCACTTGCTAGAGATTAGAAAATTCTACTACAATTCAAAAGTTCAAGTATGAGGATTATCAAAATCGAAATAAAAACCAACTTGGATGCTTGAAATTAACAAGCTATCTCGAACCATGAACTAGATCAAGTAACAATACCATTGTTCCTTGTTTTCAAATTACTAGAGAATCAACTTGGAAGATCAAACCTGGATTTCTTGAGAGAAGTCACTGGTAGGAATCCTTTTCCGTTATTTTATGCTAATTAGAGACCAATCAAAGACCCCATGGAGTTGTAGATCTCAATGCTGCTGAAGTCGGCAATGTTTTCCATTTAAGATGCGATTTGAAAAAAAGGTATTTTAGATCCGAGTTTTCTTACTAAGCTACTTCATATCTGGGTTTTTAAGCTTGAAAAATATAAAGATAGTGGATAAAAAGTGGCGATGAAGCACAAATTAGAGGTGGATGGTGATGGAAATGGTTATGAATAATGTTTGTTTTGCCGGGTTTTTGAATAAATGAAGGGATATGCATCGAGACAATAAGGGGAAACAAGACAAGATTGTAAAATTACTTGTGTACCCTTTTAATTTTGTTAGACTTAAATTGTTTATAGGCATTGTGTTATATTATGTGAATAGAACAGACTAGTCCGTTATGTAATTGTTATGTACATAGGCTAGGCTTTGTTTGTATTTATTTAAGTCCATGTAGTTCAAACCCAAAGCCTTGTAGGCCCATGGAAATATATCATGTGTAGCCCTTGAGGCATGTTTAACCTTTGCAATAACAATAAATGAAATTACTTCTTTAAATGTGTGTTTTAGAGTAAAGTGTTATTGATATTATTGTGCTCATACTCATTCTTCTTGAATTTTTGGACTTTCAAATCTAAAATAAAATAAAAAATTCAATGAATTAATTGGTTGGATGAAAACGATTCAGGTAATTTTCATACGAAAAACCGTTTTATAGATAATGAGACAGAGATGTAACGATACATTAAACTCTTGTTATGGTAAACACAGGCTATCATGGCAATTTTGGCGCTTACTTAGAAGTAGGTGTTTGATATTACAACGATGGCATTGCAGCAATGATACAAAACACAAAACCACAGCCTCAACTCAAGGCACTTGCTCTGCAGCAACTAGTTTGAGGTCAAAAATGGCATCTTTTATCTCCTCTAGCACAACACTACCAAATTATACCCCTCTTTTAAACCCTAAATTCAAACAATCATCTTTCTCTTCACTCTCCCTTTCCCCCAATTCGAACCCTAGAAAGAATTCGCGTAAAAAACTCTTCTGCTGCTTTGCCGCAAAGCAGCAACAGAGTGGACCCGTAAAGAAGCGTCAATCTTCATCTTCTTCATCGAACAACAAGAAGCCGGTGAAGAATAAGAGTAAGAATGGTGGTTCTGGATCTGGGTTTAAGAAGGGTTTTGGTGTAAAAGATGAAGTAGAAGATGATGATGATTTTGAGGAGACTACTACGTCTTCGTCAAAAGTAAGGTATCAGCCGCTGCCGTTGCCTAAACCACCTGCTGGATTTCTTGTTGATGATCAAGGAAGAGTTGTTGCTGTTTCTGATAGACGAATTGCTACAATTGTATGTTTCTTTATTCATGATTTTGATATTCTTATCTACTTGAGGTGCTTGTATTTGTATATTGTAGATAAAACTGTTTGACCTAATATATGCCAAGTTGAAGAAATTAATGATAATACACTTTAGAGATAAGGCAAGGATGGTAAATTGTGGTTTTGATAATGCCAATACATATCTGTTAGGAAAACTGTAGATAGTGTAGCTGAAAAATATAGGGAATGTATGCAAAATATACTTGTTGAACTTATGTTATGCAGTAGGGTTCGCAGCTACCAAAGGGCTTGTAGCCCAACGGTAGCTGGTGTTGTGGAGTGGTGCCTAGAGGCTGTGGGTTCAAGTCCTGGAGTAGATTTAGGGGTAAGTTTACTGCGTGTGTTTGCTGTTAAAAAAAAGTAGAGTTCACAGCTTTAACTCGCTTATGAGAGCAGTGTTGGGGTGGGTTGGGTTTTGTACGGCTCAAATTGGTAAAAGTGAAATTTAGCTGAAAAAGAAATAGGTCAAACGGTTTGTGACCTCCTATATTACTGTCTTTAAGGAAATTGAATAGTTACTATTTAAAAGTTTTTGTAGAGAGATTTAATGTATTGATTATTTACGAAATTTAAAAAATTAAAGAAAGTTGTCTTGAGGGGTTGACCGTTGACCCAGCCCGTTTTGATCCGCCCTACAATTTACATCTTCTGATTTCAACCCTTTTTGACACATTAGCCAACCTGTTGGTTTTGCCACCTATACAACTATACACTTCAATAAAGCATGTGTTGGCTATTTCATGATCTAATTATATTTTTGCTTGTCCTTCTCTTTTTTTAGTTTGTGTGTGTGTGTGTGTGTGTTTGGGGCTGGGTGATGTGCATTTTCTTACACAGTTGTCAGAAAAATACCATCCGAATAGTATAGTGACCAAAGTAATTTTGATGATAGCAGCTGAGGGTAGAGACCAAATGACTATTTTATATTTTGCATATTGCTTACTCACATTTTCCTTTATTGCTTTTAAGTAACAGTTACAAGTTGATATTCTTTTGCATCATATATATTGTGATAGTCACATCAACTCCAAACAGAGAAAGTGTCAATGTATATTACAAGCAGAAAGAACCTTTTGAGATGTGACTGTAGCTGATATATGTGAAATCTGGGGACTATTTAGTCATTTATTGTCACTGTTACATTTTGCAATTTAGTTAAAATGTAAAAGCTCATGGACAGGTTGATCCTGCAAATAATTTTCCATTAGAGTGTGTTATAAGAAGAGTTTTTAGAAGTTCACAAGGAGACGAATGTATGCTGCTGTGCCCCATTGATACGTAAGTAAAATTTGCACATTGACATTTAAAAAGTTATATTCTTCAGTAGCTCAATATGTGATAAATTACCTATACATCCATGTCGCTTCTGTAGGCCTGTTCAGATACTCAAGAGCACAAACTTTGAAGGATGGTCAGCTGTATGTATTTTGATTCTTTTTACTACCGTTTTTGTAAATTTTGTAATATTACAG
This sequence comes from Dittrichia graveolens, assembly GCA_038502395.1. NCBI lineage: Eukaryota > Viridiplantae > Streptophyta > Magnoliopsida > Asterales > Asteraceae > Dittrichia > Dittrichia graveolens. Next base: position 62,206,644 of record JARJIL010000009.1, read on the forward strand.
ATTGGATGCTAAATGGGTTCTAGTTGGTTTTGGTTTAAGAATTTGATAAAATTCAGTATATTATATGGATGTCTCATCATGGAGACATTGATAAGGATCATGCAATACATAACTACAAATTTATCAAATGAATAGCTAATAGATAATTAGCTTTAGCGAATTCGAAGTTTCCGTATGGGAAGCAAGTGAATCTAATCTGGTATTTAACATATACGAATCGATCGATCTGTTTAACTCGATCCAATTTGATATAATTTAGGTTTTACCTCATAATTACATCATATTATCTTTCATCAACACACTCGCTTATGTGTATTTATTGATAATTTAGGTTAGCGATGATGAAGTTGAAGCCATTCTCCCTACAGCCTCCTATGCTCTTGCCAAGATACACATGCATCTGGTATATAGTGGGTATGTTTACCTAACTCCGTAAGGCTATTCTTGCTACTGTTATGTAATCTGAGATTCAGAGAGACAAAAGGGAAGAGAAAGGTTTTCTATTATCTGATTATATTCTCTTACATCTGGAAAGAAAATGACCCGACTATATATACACACAAGAAAAGGAAAACCCTAAACTTCTTGGGCCCACAAAGCCCATAAAGGGACCTGCTGTGCACTAACTAGCTATACAAAGAATGTTAACTAATGAATTCTAATATCTTATAATTGTTTTTCCATACTTTTGTACAATTTCTCTTGTTTTTGTACTTTTATCGTTTTAACTTATTCTTCATTCTAATCAGGTTTTGCTACACAGCACGTGGAGGATTTTGCTACACTGAGGATGACATATTTGAATGTCGTACAGGTAATGCTTTGTCTTCAAGCATTTTAAACTTGTCAAATTTTGAGTTCATATACTCTGAGTAGAAAACTGGAATTCCTAAATTTTCAAGAGAAATGTTCTTTTTTTCTTGGAAATAATCACTCTTGTAATATCTTTTACGAACGCAATATTGGTAATTATATAGTTTCTAGGTTAGAAATTTGACACTGAGTAGAAAACTAGGTCAAAACTTGTCATGGAGAAAATCGTGCTTGCTGGCCATCAATATGAATCTCGCTAATTCTCTAATATTCAATAATCCCGTCATATTAGTAGGCATATTTCAAAAAACATTATTTTATTCGTATATTAGATTTTTACAAACCGTGTAAAACTTGGATTGTTCCAACAGAAGTTTGGAAAAATACTTCAATGTAACTTTTTATTGGGAAAGCTGCAATATAATTAAAACAGCTCCTAACAAGATGCTAGATTGCAAGGAGAAGAATACAAGCACCAAAAAACATAAAAGACGTTACAAGGGCAACTTCAATAACGGTTAGTGATCCAATGGGACCATTTCAATTTTCTACTAAGCTTTCCCCTGGAGTTAAGCCACTCAAAGGACCAATTTTGAACAGCTCCACAAAGGATTGGTTGTGAAGATGAAGGGAAAGCCTTAGAATTTCTAGCTCTCCGAATTACCTAACAAAGCGCATAAACCATGGTGTTGAAAGCTTGCAACCTCAAACCATTAAATTGCAACTTCTATCCCCACGATAACAGATCAGCCATGCTGTCGCCAGAAGGCCCCTGGACGTCCCACCATTTTTGAACATCGTTTATAAGCACCAACACAATAGAGCACTGCCGAAGTATATGAACTTCAGTTTCTGGACTAACACCGCAAAGAGGTAAAGATAATCAGTTAAAAATCCTCTTCGCACCAGATTACAGCAAGTTGGGATCCATCCTTTCTTGCTGAATTTTCCAAACTAATCAATTGACCTTACTTGGGACAACATTAATCCAAACCATAGGATGAATTGCAGTGATGCCCGACATGTCGTCAAGAACACGCCTGAGTGAAGAAACTGAAAAGGCAAAAACTTTCCACACTTTTCCAAGGCCCATAACCATTTTAGTGAACCATCTTCAGGGAAACTAAGCAAGGTTGTAAAAATCGCGCGGCGGTATACAGTCGGTCGACTACCTTCAAGCGATTAATCGGCCTAGGCGGTGATTAATCGGTTTCTAGGCGGGGAGCTTAAATTATAAAGAAATTTATCTTAAAAAAATAAATATTAGTAATACCCTAACAAAATAAGTCAATAACCATTAAAAATTATAATAAACTTGAAAAATAGAAACCATAAGTTCATAACTAGTTTAATAAACTCAAAAAAAATAATAGGTCCCGTTCCTTTAAAACCCTAAGCTGATTTCACTTTAAAAAAAATTAAAAAAACAAGTCAAACCCTTTCGTTGACCGCCTAGGGCCGCCAAGGACCACCCAGGACTGCCTAGGACCGCCCAGGACCGATTTTTGACCTGACCGATAAATTTGACCGATCAAGTGATTTGTAGGTCGGTAGACCGCCGAGTACCGCCTAGGCACCGATTAATCGGCCGCCTAGGCCAATTTTTACAACACTGAAACTAAGATTAGTCTGGAATGGGGATTTCAAATCAAGATTATACTCATCTTTTTGCAGATTTCTCAGGAAGTCATGTAAAGCAACAATTGATTTTTTCCATAAAATATTGTAATCATTCATCAATCTCCACCACTGTATGGGTAGAAGTGCCAAATTAAGAGCTATTAAGCTATTAATCCCAAGCACTATTCGATCCATTGAAACAATTGCATCCTTCCAAGCAATCCAATGAGCTTTCTTTTTCTTTAGATCACCACCCCAAAAGAACCGGCTTTTAATGCTCTTAAGTTGATTTAATATGCTAATTGGGCCTTGTAGAGAGAAAAGAAATACGTACCGAGTGCTCCCAACACCAACTTGCAAAGCGTCAAACAACCACCAATTGAAAGCTTAGAGGCTTTCCACATTGGGAGTTTTGATTTGAACCTATCAATCACTGGCTGCCAGCTTTGTGTCTTAGTCTTTGAGATACCAACCGAGAGGCCTAGATATTTGAATGGAAGTGAACCAACTTTACAAAACAAACGAGCAGCCATATGATTGACCTCCGTCTTCTCAACACCGAATCACCGTACCGAATAGGTTTGTTTTTTGCATATTAACTTTAAGACCTGAGGCTAGATGAAAGCAACGAAGAATCCGCATCAAATTAAGGGCATTACAAAGAGACCATTTACCCACAAAAATGGCATCATCCGCATATTGAAGATGGGAAATCGTAGGACAGTTATGAGGCAGAGAAATCCCATGAAACACACCACAATCGACTGCACTATGGAGAGCCACATGGCCCACATTTAAACCTTCAGCTGCGAGAATGAAGAGGAAAGGAGCCAGGGGTCTCCTTGCCTTACACCTCTAAACATAGAAAACTCAAGCGAAGGAGATTAGGAGAACCATTAGTTAGAACCAAGACTTTTGAAGAAGATAGACAAGATCAAATCCAAGAACACCACATTAAACCAAAATTCATTTGCTCCATAACTGAGTCCGAGAAACACCAATCTAAGGAGTCAAAAGCCTTGTCAAAATCAACCTTTAACAGCCGCATTTTCCTTTTAGATCTTTTAGACCAAGTAATTAACTCATTGATGATTAATGGCCATCAAGAATGCTTCGATTGGTAATATAGGCTGTTTGTTGCGGCCCAACCACAGAATCTATGACTTGTTTAAGTCTAGAGGAAAGCAATTTCACAATAATCTTATACAAACAATTGACTAGACTTATAGGACGGAACTCCAATAATTAAAGAGGGTCCATTACTTTGGGAGTCAGAGAGAGAAACAAAGCATTAGCACAGGAATTAAATTCACCAGTGGACTCAAAGTGGAAAATAGCAGCAGAAATATCATAACACAGAATGTCCCAAAAAAATTCAGAAAAGAAATTATATATATGAGAATGCTTACATATATGATCCACAGTAATGCTAATAAGTTTTATTATATTAATGTTATTTTTTTCCTCATCATATGATTGCATTCTTTAATGAATTACGTATGATATATCTGCAGATGATGGTCAAGATTTGGATGGATTACCGACTGAGGGTGTAGAAATAACATGCTTTCAGCTGGTAAATTTTAAGACAAGCTCAAAGAAGATATTAATATTAATATTTTTGCGAATTATTATTAGACACTTTACAGAAACAAAATTAATGAAATCCTTTACTTGGAGCTAGAAAAGATGTATGTTTTACAACTTTTCTTTATCTTATTATATTTTTATCTTTTCCCGAGCAGGACGGTTCTCATTACATGATCTACACACCATCTGATCCACTTTTGTTTGTAGCTGTTAAGGTAAACGACCAATTCTTATCTGCTTAAGCAAATTTTATTTGAAAATGTTGGAATTTAATCAAGCCGAAGGAACAAATACATATTTTTTTTATATTTCTTTCTATTCCTGTTGAGTTTTGTTTTTATTCCCTTTCTTTTCTTACAAATTTATCCTTTTATTCACAGGATGGCAATGGTCTATTACGAATCGCTGATGATGTAAGAGATCCCGTTTTATCACACTATATTGCGATATTTTCTGTCGACTTTGTTTTTTAAGTTGCTAATTTATCGTATAAGGATGAAGAAATGAAGCGTGTTAGTTTAAATGTGCCTTATATTATTAATATCATATTATGTATTGGTTGTTACAAACTTCATATGAAAGTATCAAGATTGATTATTGTAGCATAACTCAGTCACATAAATTAGAACTTTAAACGACATACGATTTGCTTGAGGTATTAGGGAAGGAGTCTCTCTACTCTCGGGTAGAGTTACAGCGGTCTATATCTTACCTTCCCATACCCATCTTAGGCAAGATTAGTACGGTTGTTGTATCATATTATGTATTGGTACCAAAAGAAGAATAAGACAATCACTTTAGTAGGGAGGAATTGTGGATGTAGCTAACTAGCTAAGTATCTAATTAGCAGCATTAATAATTCATTATGTAATTAGTTCGTCGTGGTATTTAATATCGATGTAACCCATCTTGTATACGTTAATACGCGCACACACACAGACGTGTATTAGTGACATGAAACTCATGTATGCTTTTTCTTCTTCTTCTTCTTCTTCTTCTTCTTCTTCTTCCAATTATAGCTAAAGTTATAATCTGTTGTTTTCTCGAAACAGGAGGTACTTGAGGATCCTTTGACGGTAAGTGCAATAGACGAGGAAACCGAGTTCAACGCTTTGGTGGTAAGTTTTATTCCCACATTTAAATAGCTTGTGTAGATAGATTAATAAACATCATTTTTTTTTTAATTCTTTTTATTTGTTGTGTGCAGGAAGAAGAGGCTGCTCTGTTAGAATCACTACTGGGCAAGAGGGAGCAGTTTTCATGAAAACAGTATACAACAAGTTACCAACCAGTTTACACAACAATTCTTCCTGTTGCAGAAAACGAAGAACCGCCCCTTTCCGATTATTTTTGTAAAACAAAAAGATCATCTGTATATATTATTCTCGTTCGCCAAGTGCTTAGCTTAGCTTCTTATATGGTCATGTACCAACCATAGCTAACCTTTCGATTCTTTGAGTTTATGCATGTTTTCCGCGTCTTGTTTGGTGTTTCAAGATATGATATTCTCGTCAAACGGAACGTATTGATATTTATTCAAATCGACATTTCAAATTGGTGTTCTATTCACAGGAACAGAAACCAATATTAGATACTCTGTCGATTGAGGTGGTATTGGTAGAGGTACACTGCACTCGGGTGCTCACGAGCTACTTTGGTAAACTGATCTTGTAGAAAGAAGCAAACTAGACAACAACTATACATAATTTACAGGTAACTCAGGTAGATACAGAAAAAGGAAACTATTACATTTTTTCCCTCAAAAATAAAGTAAAACGGGGTTCTCCAAAATAACCGTTTTATGCCTTTGAATACATGTAGAGCACAGAACGACGTGTTCTTTGCAAACAGAGAGGAGGAGGTTCTGGACGGCTTAGGGTCTTAGCGACAAACGTAAACAGAAAGGAGGAGGTTGTTGGCAATTGTTCTTGGTGAGTGGTTCTTTACAACAGATGTTCTTCGGAGATTGCTTCTCGAAGGCGAGATTAGGTTTTCGACAGCAAGAGGAGGTTCTTTCCGGATTGATTAACATGTTCTCGTCGGCAGATGTTCTTCGTAGAACGAGGTAGATTTCGGTGAACAAAAGGGAAAAGATAGGTTGGCAGATGAGTATCTTGAAACAGGTGTGAAGGAGTGAAATGAGATTGTTGAAGATTTGCCGAGTTTACATTCCAACAAAATAGTAAGTTGATATGCTCATTCATTTTATATAAAATTTTGTCGGGATGTCCTCCGCCTTCATCGAAAGAAGAAAAGAGTATTCGGTGAGTCTAGGAATGTAAATGAGCCGAGCTACTCGCAAGTTACTCGAGCTCGGATCGTTAAAAGCTTGAAAATTGTGACCCAAGTTGTTCATCTATTGATGCCGAGAACAATGAACAAGATGTGGCTCTTTTTTTCTTTCTTGTAAATTGTGAATAAGATGATATTTATAGTAGTAAAAGAGGAAGGAGCTAGGGATCGCAAAAATACCTGAACCTGAAACTTTTGGGATGGGTAAATGGTTATGGGACCGGGTATGAGATTTATTTTAAAAAATTTTGCGGGTTTGGAATGGTTATGGTTTTAGTCAATACCCGCTCAATTACTTGATCCATATACCTGATCACGAACCATTTATATTTTTTGAATGTTAATGTTGTTAGAAAATGATAGTTTGAAGAATCCAAACTCATTGTTTGACGTGAATATAAATGAGATACCCGATACCCGTGGGTATACCCATCACCTTGACGGTTATTTAGTAATAGGATACCCAACGAGACAAGACCCAGGTATGAGACATGATTTTATAATAGGGTATAGGACCGGAATGACCAATATCCGTCCAATTGTCATCCCTAGAATGAGTATTATATTGTGGGGTTTGTGGGAGGCGGTGTTTAACACAAGGTTGTGTCGGCTACTAGGCAATGTCAAATTAGGGGGTGGGCATGGAAACGTTCGTTTATCAGCTGAAGTCGAACTATTAATCGAAGGTTTGGTTATTATACTTTCATAACCAATTGGCTTTAGTTATTGACGGTATAGGTTTTTTGTTATAGAATGTTAGGTTATTACCTTCGGTTGAATCGATTAATTGTCTGTTCTATGGGCTGCAATTCTGTTCAGTAACAACAAATTAAATAAAAGTTAAATGAATGTTTTTTACTCGACATGTATCTTCAAAGAAATTTGGGAACGGCAAAGCCATTTTGAATCAAGAACGAGGAATATTAGTTCTATTATTAGAAGAATGTTTAATATAGTTCATACTTAATTCATAGACTCATAGTCCTAAAGGATTAATTTTAACCTTTGTATCAATGACATCAATGGTTTAGATTGCATTTTAAAAATTTGAACGGAGTGACATTTTCGTAATTCACATGTGATTGTATACTAAATCACATGTGATTAAATATTAAAATTTTAGAACCACATTTTTTACATGAAATTTAATGAATGCAACTCACTATTATTAATAGGTAAAAGTAAGCTATTTTTTAATACCAACAAGAAAAGTGGATGTGTAATTAAAGTTGCTTAGTTAAAAAGTATATGGGAAATAAACGAGTCACTTAAATTATTTAAACATATATCTATATTATATATAAAAATAAATTATATCGTATTATATAAATTGGTTCGGTTCGTTTAAAGTAGGGGTGTGTTTGGTTTTGGATCCAGCTTGAATCGGATTAGAACCGAAAGAATAGAAAACTGAAAATGATTGAGGCTAGAACTGAAAACCGAACCGATATTCTAGTTTAGGATCCGGTTATTTTGGGTATGGAATTGGATAAGACAAAAAATAAACCGAAAGTTTACTTTGGAACTAGTTTCAAGTTTAGGAACTGAAAATACCCGATAACCGGTGAATATTTTTGCTATTAAAGACAATTATGATACATTTATATTTGTTATGTTTACCTATAAAGGTTAACTAATAACCAAAAAATAAGTTAGATGCAAAGTAAAGTAATATTTATATGCTTGAATTTTTAAACAACTACACAAAAAGTTAGGTACGAAGTATCTGAAATTATCCTAGAGATTGACAACTAAATAGTTTAAAGTTAACACTAAAAATACTTGAAATTACAATTGAATATGAATGTATCTTCCACACTAACATATGACCAATAAATAATAGTTCGTTGACTTAGTTCTCACAAACAATAAGCATTAACCATAATACCAACGATAATAGTTCAATAACCAATCATATCACCAACAATAATTGTTAAATAATTAACTGTATGACAAATACAAAATCAAATACCAACTAACTACTCAATAATCTCTATTTGTTTTTCCCCACTTCTATTGCGTATCTCATCTTTCAACTCTAATATAAACCGGAAATAAAATAAAGTTGAAAGTTAGTATATATAATTAACGGTCTGTTAATAAGTAATTACAAGATTACTATCATTGTGATGTCATCATCTTTTAAAATGTCTTCAATATTGTTCACAATCGGCTTCTTTGATTTTCTTACTCAATCTTGGATACAAACTAAAGCCTCTACGTTCGGTGTGATCAAATTTGTTCGGCAAGAATTTAAATATGTGTCGCTTGTACTAAAAGTCGACTCGGATGCCACAGTTGATGATTTGAATTGTCAAAGCATCTAACAACATATATATACAAAGTGTTAAAATATAATATATACTATAAATAATATATAAATAATTAAAATTATACCTTTGGCCATCTAAGAAACAATTGGGTAACCGAATGCATTTTGTTTCCACCATGTTAGAATATCAAACTCCTTAGTACATGAAGTTGTCGGTTCGTTCAAGTATCTTCTCAACTCCATTTCCATTGAAAACGAGGGGTTTTTCGCTTCTACTAGAATATCACCCAAGAACTCATTCTCGTCATCAACATATACTATATATTGACTACCAAGAAAATAATCCTCAAAAGAATGAATCTGCATGATTACTTCATGGTTTGGAAAATAATTCTCAAAGGAATGAATAAGCATGCTTACTTGGAAGTTCAAAGACATAAGAAACTTACTTGAGTTTCTTGAATGTTAGTCGAATTCTCCATTAATGAACGATTTTTTTCTTGGATTCTTGATTGATGAATGATTTTTTTGAAGTTGATTTAATCTTGGAACCAATTGAATAACGTATGAGATAGAGAGAGGAGGCTTTTGGAGCCACTGGTAGTCGATAGATAGGGGAATTCAAGAGCCAATTTTACCTAGCGGGTAGATAGGGAAAGACCTATTCAAATTCCGGTTCTAAGCCCGAAAGCTCAGATAATATATGGGCCCGGAACCGAAATAACCAATAAATGGAAATAAAGGATTGAGAGAACCGATAACCGCCCCGTAAACTCCCATCCGCTTCTAACCAGTTCCGGTTCGGTTTTTCGGTCAAAACTCTCGACCCTAGTTTAAAGTGGTTAAGCAAACAATTATAACCATAACTCAATCGAAAATTTTGGGTCTGAATGAAAGGATTTGAAACTTACGAGGCCTAATTGTAAATTTATAATCCCTAGTTGCAACACGCACTAGTCCACTCTACTCCCAAAACCTATTCATTCCAAATCTTCAAAATTCCCGATTATGATCACACTGCAAATCCAATCACCATGAAAACCATTGTTGTTCTTCATCATTTCATCCTTCTCCTCCTCCTTCTTTCTCATCTAAATTCCGTTTTCTCATGGAAAAAAGAAGAATTCAGAAACTGTAATCAAACCCCTTTCTGCAAAAGAGCTAGATCAAGAAAACCCCAACACTGTAAACTCATTGCCACCGATGTAACCATCAATGATGGAGATCTCACTGCAAAACTCATAACCCCAAAGAACTTTCAAGAAAACCCAGATGAAGATTCATCGGAAATCGCATCGAATCAACTGATTCTTTCGTTGTCTGTTTATCAGAATGGGATTTTGCGTATGAAGATTGACGAAGACCCATCTCAAAATCCACCCAAGAAACGGTTTCAAGTGCCTGATGTTATCCTCCCTGAGTTTGAAAGCAAGAAACTTTGGTTACAGAGGTATACTAAAGAGGTAATTCATGGGGATTCTTCACCTTCTTTTGTTGTTTATCTGTTTGATGGATATGAAGCTGTTCTTAGAAGTGATCCATTAGAGGTTTTTGTTAGGGAACAAAGTAGTGGTAAGCGTGTATTATCATTTAACTCTCATGGGTTGTTTGATTTTGAACAATTGAGGGTTAAAAAAGAAGGGGATGATTGGGAAGAAAGGTTTAGAAGTCATACAGATTCTCGACCGTTTGGCCCGCAATCGATTAGTTTCGATATGTCATTCTATGGGGCTGATTTTGTTTATGGTATCCCTGAACACGCAACTAGTCTTTCTTTAAAACCCACAAAAGGACCTGGAGTTGAAGAATCTGAACCTTATAGACTGTTTAATTTAGATGTTTTCGAGTATTTACACGAATCACCATTCGGGCTTTATGGTTCAATACCCTTTATGCTTTCGCACGGTAGGTCTCATGGCACCTCAGGGTTTTTCTGGTTAAACGCTGCCGAAATGCAGATAGATGTTCTTGGATCAGGTTGGGATGCTGAATCTTCGATTATGTTACCTTCTGATCAAAAAAGAATCGATACATTGTGGATGAGTGAAGCTGGAATTGTGGATACATTCTTTTTCATTGGGCCTAAACCCAAAGATGTCGTTAAGCAGTACGCTAGTGTGACTGGAACATCAGCAATGCCTCAATTGTTTGCAACGGGTTATCATCAATGTAGATGGAATTATAGGGATGAAGAGGATGTTAAGAACGTAGATTCGAAATTTGATGAACATGATATCCCGTATGATGTTTTGTGGCTTGATATCGAGCACACGGATGGCAAAAGGTACTTCACATGGGATAGAGTTCTTTTCCCAAACCCTGAACAAATGCAAAACGATTTGGCTTCGAGGGGTCGGAAAATGGTTACTATTGTGGACCCACATATAAAGAGAGATGACAATTATCATATACACAAAGAGGCTTCGAAGAACGGGTATTATGTGAAAGATGCAAGTGGTAGAGATTATGATGGTTGGTGTTGGCCCGGATCATCTTCATATATAGATATGGTTAATCCGGAGATAAGAGCTTGGTGGGCTGATAAGTTTGCATATACCGAGTACGTTGGTTCAACTCCTTCTTTATACATCTGGAATGATATGAACGAGCCTTCAGTGTTCAACGGGCCTGAGGTATGTCGCTTTTGTTAATGTTCCATGTGTTATTTCTACCCGTTTATTTGAAGAATGGGTCTATTTGGATTGTATATTATACAATCTAGGCAAAAGTTCAAACGAGAACTGTTTTTCGTACGAGAACCGCGAGAACCAATCTTAGCCGTCCAATTCCCCCTCCTTCAATTGGATTGCCCACCCATGAATTCCTTACATGTACCCTGCCACACTCAATCCCCCCATGCTCTTCATCCATGAATTCCATTATCCAAAATGAACGGCCAAGATTGGTTCTCGCAGTTCACGTATGAAAAACATTTCTCGTTTGAACCCTCCCCTGTACATGTATATCTTGCCTTCACACTGATTTTTTGGGTTGGGCTCGGTAACCTGTGATAATATGTAAACATCACATAAAAGTATAGAACTCATTTATAAAAATGTGGAATCAGTAGTTTCAACAAAATTAAAGTATTATGTATTTGAAAACTTCCAAAGTTCCAATCATATGACAATGTTATGGTGGACTTTAAACGATGGTATGTTGCTACTTACATTTGTCGCACGTGGGAATCAAAATGTGTCAATTAAGGGCGTGGTTAGATGTGCATTTTGATGCTAATTATTGCGACTAGAATTCGAAGTCACTTTTATCTAAATACTCCAAATTGATGTTGCAACCTGAAGTTGTAGTAATCATTTTTTAAGCACACATCCAAAACCCCTTAGTCATATACAGTCCTTAGAGCTAGCAAGATGGGCGGGTTGAAATAGGTATGTCTCAATACTGCCATACTTGACCCGTTAGCGATTTAAAAAAACAGTTTGATCCATTCATTGGTTAATGTGTGGAAATTGCTATACCTCTAAGGCTCTAACGATCTGTGTCTACTCTTTGTGCTTAGGATTTAGTAGAAACTGTTTGTAAGATCATTTGTTAAGTATTAAAAGCGTTTAACCATGATTTGATCTTGTGCTTCGGGCATGTTGCAGTAACTTTTACTTATTTTTGGGTTTGGTCTTGTTTATATTGATGAGAAGGATAGATATATTTAGGAAAACAGAGTTTTGGGGATCCATAATGAAGTTGTAAAATTGACTTCTATCTTTGACCAGGTTACCATGCCTCGAGATGCGTTACATTACGGTAACATTGAGCACCGAGAGTTGCATAATGCCTATGGTTACTACTTCCATATGGCTACATCTGATGGCCTTCTGAAACGAGGAGAAGGAAAGGATAGGCCTTTTGTCCTATCGAGAGCATTTTTTCCCGGGACCCAAAGGTACGGGACTGTTTGGACGGGAGATAACACAGCAGAATGGGAGCAGCTTCGGGTTTCTGTTCCAATGATTTTGACACTTGGCCTTACTGGGATAACATTTTCGGGTTTGCCACATTTTCTTCCTTTTTTTGTGTAATTTTTTAGTTTCCATTTTTTTTCTTATGGTTAGTATGTGTTGTTTGTAGGTGCTGATGTTGGTGGGTTCTTTGGTAATCCCGACACCGAGTTGCTTGTTCGTTGGTATCAAGTCGCTGCTTACTTGCCGTTTTTCAGGGGTCATGCCCATCATGATACCAAAAGACGCGAACCATGGCTGTTTGGGTAGGAACTACTTTGCTATATTAATGCTATTTTGCTCTTTTTTTCTTACCTGCATTAGAAAAAAAGGTTGAACTGATTATCTGATTATTGCTATTTGCAGTTGCAATAATTAGTTTTAGGGTTTTTTTGGTTATTTTGGGTGTCAAATAATCAGTTTCATACCTGCTGCAATAATGCTATTTCATTTTTAAAAAGTGTAAAACTTAAAAAGTTTGTTATTATGGTGTTCCTTCTAAATATCTCCGTTCGATGATAGGGAGCGTAATACCGAGTTGATGAGAGATGCTATACGGGTACGATACACATTGCTCCCGTATTTCTACACATTGTTTAGAGAGGCAAACGTCACGGGAGTCCCAGTTGCTCGTCCCCTCTGGATGGAGTTTCCCGATGATGAAGCTACTTTCAGCAATGACGAGGCTTTCATGGTTGGAGACGGCCTTCTAGTGCAAGGAGTTTATACCGAGGTCCTTTTTTCTTTTTCATTGTGTTGTTTAACAACCCCACTCCTCCTCGAGTGTGAAGCCTCTAACCGAAACTCTTCTTGCAGCGTGCAAAAGATGTAACAGTTTATCTTCCAAAGGATCAAATTTGGTACGAGCTTAGAAGCGGGACAGCGTATAAAGGAGGCAAGGCCCAAAAGATGGAGGTCACAGATGCATATATACCCGTTTTTCAAAGATCCGGAACCATCATTCCTAGGAAAGATCGGTTCCGTAGAAGCACGGTACAAATGGAGAATGATCCTTACACTCTGGTACGTTTTTTTGAATTTGCGTTTTGAAACTGATTATCTAATTGCCGATGCTTGTAGTTTCAAAAATAAGTTTTTATTTTCTCTTTTTTTTCTTGTTTAGGTGATTGCTGTGGATAGCTCAGGAACTGCAGAAGGGGAACTTTATATAGATGACGGAAAGAGCTACGAGTTCAAGGAGGGTGCATACATTCATCGTCGTTTTATATTCTCCGATGGGAAGCTTACGTCTGTAAACTTAGCCGCTTCTTCAAGCACCAAGTTCTTGTCTGATTGCACCATCGAGAGGATCATATTGCTTGGACACTCCACTAAACCCAAAACTGCGCGTATCGAGCCATCTAATCATGTTACTGATATCGAACTTGGTCCTCTCCAGATTCGATCCGGTGTTCGGTCATCGGTGTTAACCATCCGTAAGCCCAACGTTCGGGTTTCAGATGACTGGACTATAAAACTTTTGTAGGTTGTTAAGGTGGGTCAAGTTTTTGATGGGATGCTATTTGTTAAGAACCGGGTGGCAACAGAGAACCGTTGGCTGTCCGAGTGAATGTGGCGGCGATGGGGTAGTCACCGGAAAACACCCATGGCCGCCGTGAAGTTTGTAGTAACTGAGAAATGGTTCATTTACTGATTAAACATGACGATTGATAAATTCAGGATTTTGTAATAGCTAAAAAATTTTTATTCTTCTTGTGATTCCTTTTGGTTGCACTTTTTTAATTTTTTTTAACAGCTAAACACACATCCTTTGAACCTATTTCTAAATTTGCATCTTTTGGGTAGACGAAAAGGAATATAATGGACAAAAGAATAAAATAGAGGTAATGGAATGAGTCATTAATATATTTGGTTGTTTTGTCAGAATAAAATGAATCATTATTACATGATATTTGAGAAAGAGAATTAGACATAGGAATGTGAATGAATTAAATTTTAGTAAAAAAATTTACGAAAAAATATTAAACTGTAGCATTTCATTCCGTGAAGGAATAAAAAAAACACTCCATCCTCCAAGATTCTTAGAACATAGGAAACCACATTTTGTATATAATAACTCGTTCCAGATCATTTCCTTTCTCTTCCCTATTTCAGCATAACAAACATAACATTATATTATCCTTATGTTATACTACAAGAACTTGGTACATTGCCCATTAGTGTACTATAGTATATCCAATATTTTTCATGAAATATAAATTGTAAAAAAAAAGGTTTGATTATGATGATAGAAAGAAACCTAATTTGACCTTTTTTTTAATAAACCTTTCAAAAGAATAATGATGAGAGGGATAATAAGTTAATGATTTTATTTTTAAAAAAAATGACCCACATTTAAATGTCATAAAAAGGTTCATAAACCTTTCCCATGTTATTTCATGTCATCATAAATTTCAACTCATTATGGAAGGTCAAATAAAGAGCCAATTTATCTTTCTATAACCTTTTTTTTATACGGAAAATAATATATGTTGTCAACGACGTCTAAGTTAGATATTATATATATATATATATATATATATATATATATATCATAAGTAAAATAGTTATATGGCTAAAACTTATCTTATCATTAAAATTATTTAACTTTAATGCTGTTAAAAGCATATATTATTTCTCATTTTCTATAAACCAAGCAAGATGCTCAAATAAAGAATTGATACATCATACAAGTAGATGTAATGAGGAGAACATCAAAATTTGGAATGATATTTTATGATTTTTGTTGTTAACAATATTTCGCTTTTAACGTTTTTACATTTACATATCACTTTAATTAAACGTTAATATTGACATGACATAAATATCACTTATTTTAAATTACGTACGACTATAACAGTACGAATAATTTTATTATTTTTTTATACTTTTGTACAATAAACCCTAGAATAAATACATCATAAAAAATATATTTAGTGGTATATGGAAATTTTGAAAATTTTCTTTTATTTCATAAGACTATAGTAAACCTTTTAAGAAGAGGAAAAAAATAGTTAATTCTTAAATAAATTGCGTAGACACCAGCCAAAAAAATTGATGGAAGTTGGCTTGGGTGCTTGTTGAAGGAAAATATGAGGCAGACAAAAATTTTATAAAATAACTTTTTTATATATTTTCATACTAATCTTTTAACCCCATATGAAAATTGGCTTTTCTTATCTTATTGTTTTGATTTTGTCACTTATTTTGATCAAAGAAGATAAGTAGAAAAATAAAGTAAAAAAACATTGAACCCTCTTTATTAAAAGGGTTTAGTTCACTAAAATGTATCCAAGTTCTCATGTTTTGCTATTGCATATATTGAACTTAAAAAATTTCTATTGTGTATATCGAACTTTTAATTTGTAGTTATTGTGTGTATTAAACTTTCTATTGTATATACTAAACTTGTATATATTTTTTTACCTTTTTATGTAACTAAAATACATACAATAGCAGAGAATTAAGAGTGTGATACACACAATAAAAGCTTTTAAAGTTAGATACACATAATAGCAGTACGTGATAACTTGAATACATTTTAGTGAACTAAACCCTTATTAAAATTAGAAAAGTTTCATAATTATAAATAAATAGTTACATGTTTTCTTTAATGTTAATTATTATCTCTTTAGTTAATATCATATTAATAGTTGTATCTATTATTACTTTGTTATTTTTTCTTAGCAAAATAAAATCATGTCTTCTTTCTTTCTTCCTTTCTTTCTCTCTATATATATATTATAAAAAGTTCTCTCTCTATATATATATTATAAAAAGTTATGAAATTTAGGTCAGAACTGAAATTTAATATTAAAAATGATAAATTAAAATTTTGTTCCCGAGTTTTAGATACGATAAAAAAGAGCGAAAAATATAATTAAGTACATAAAAGAAAAGAAGAGAAATGATAATGATTTTAGTTTTTCGTGTTTCAAGTTTGAAAGAAAAAAAAATAATATTGTTTTTATTTTGTGTTCCCGAGTCGAAGAGGAAGGGAAAAAAAGACTTATATTACAACAATACCTTTATTTCTAAAATCATTTATTGTAATTAGGGGTAATTTAGTTACCAATAAAAAATCATAAAAAATTTTCTTTTCTTTTTATCCAATCTTCCTACTTTTGAGAGAAAAGTTTATAAAAAAAAGTTAAGTAAATTTTCCTTCCAAATCATTTTTTATCTCCCTTTAGAAAAAACTCGGGAACACAGTTTTTATAGCTCCTCCCTCTCTCTTACAAATCCTTTCTTTTATCTCCAAAATAAAACTCTGAAACACAGTGTAAAAAAATACAGTATATGTAAAAGAAATGAAAAAAGAAGCATGAATCAAACTCTTGTCTAAATCAAAGAATTACTACAGATGGAAAAATATTACAATTACACTGCAAAAATATTGAGTTTGGTTCACTAAAATGTATCAAAGTTGTCATGTTTTGCTATTTGTGTGTATCGAACTTTAAAAATTTCAATTGTGTGTATCAATCTTTTAATTTGTTGCTATTGTATGTATTTTGGTTACATAGAAAAGTAAAAAATTGACAAGTTTAGTACATATAATAGAAAGTTTAATACATACAATGGTGATAAATTAAAAATTCGATAAACACAATGAAAAATTTTTAAACCCAATACATACAATAGCAAAATATGAAAACTTGGATATATTTTGGTGAACTAAACCCAAAAATATTTTATAACTAAAAGAAATAACATCAGTAAATAATTTGAAAGATCATTTCTATCTCAATAGATATTAGTGATTTAGTTTACATATTAACTATTCTTAATTCTTAATTCCTAATTTATTATAGGGCAAATTGTATTAAAACATAATGAACTTTGTCTTAGTTACCATTATATACAATCAACTTTAATTTTTTAAAAATAATATAATCAACTTTCATAATCATCATATTGTATGCAACTTGTTGTATGCAATGAAAGTTATAAAGAAGTTTATTATATACAATGGTAACTAAACAACAGACACATAAAAAAGTTGTTTGTATACAATGAAAGAATTATGAAAGTTAATTGTATTATTTTTAAAATTTTAAAGTTGATTGTATACAATGGTAACTAAGACGAAGTTTATTGCATTTTCATACAATTTACCCTTTATTATAATATATAAGGTTACATAAAAAGTAAACTTTCAGGGAAAATGAAATAAATTATGTAATAGTTTTATTTTTAAGGATTCGAATAAGAATTATTTTTTATGCGAAAACAAATCTTGGCTCTTAGTTAAAATTAACCAATGACTAAAAATTATTAATGGCTCATTAATTATTTATTAATGGCTTAGGGTATTTTGGAAAAATCAAGTATCACTCATTAATAACCGTTCATTTGGACACAATTTACGGTTGGATATATATATATATATATATATATATATATATATATATATAATTGACCAAAATACACTTATTAATAAGTCATTAACGATGTTAAAAATAGTTCTCGTACGAAAAACAGTTATCGTTTAAACTTTTCCATAGTATTTTTCTACAAAATCCAATTTTACAATTATTATAATATATAAAATAACGTATATATTGGCGTTATAAAAAAATATGAAATTAGTAAAGCAAAAAATATTCAAATTTCTTTCAAAGAGGGCAATTTACATTAAAATACAATGAACTTTGTTTTATTTACCATTATATACAATCAACTTTATTTTCTTAAAAATAATACAACCAACTTTCATAATCCTCATATTGTATACAACTTGTTATATACTATGAAAGTTATATCAAAGTTCATTCTATATAATGGTAGGTAAACAACAGACACATAAAAAAGTTGTTTGCATACAATGAGAGAAATTATAAAAGTTAATTGTATTATTTTTAAAAATTTATAGTTGGTTATATACAATAATAACTAAGACAAAATTTATTATATTTTCATGCAATTTGTCTACATAATGAAATGAGAAAATTCTAAAATGTAATTAAAGAAGAAAAAAGAGATGGTGAAAAAAATACAAGTGAAAAATAAGATATATGGGTGATGGGTTGTCAATTGTCAACCTTTTGACAATTGTATATAATTAAAAGGGAAACTCCATCAAAATATAAGAAAGTTTGGGTAGATTATTATTGAACACACACAATTTTATATTAAAAAAAACGGTTTTAGTTTGTGGTGGTGCCTTTTGTGTACTATATTTTTAACGATTTAAAAGCTTATTACCACGCTGTTTTAAAGATGGAATTACCCTAGAAACACAACACACACGGGCAGTGAATCCACGCATGTAGTATAGGCTATTGTAAAACCGGATATTGAACTCAGGGAACGACAGCTACCAATACTCAACCATTACCATTGTTTAGTCAAACAAACATCAGAGATCGTAGAAAATGAGCAATAATTCTCAAACAACTAAAGATGGTGTCAACTCTCACACAATCAAACGGGATGAGCACGAAGATAACAATCAATTTATAAAGATATTCACTCAAATCTCAAATCATCCATCATAGCCATGGCAAGTGCAAATATATATATATATATCATCATAACATTGATCAAGTAGATTTCTTTAAACATGCCAAAATAACCAAATCAATATGTAACGAGTTATAAATAATGATGTTTCAACCCGTGTTCATACAAATCACAAGTTTATAGAAATTCAAGATTCAAAAACCTTTGTAACCCCAAATCTTTACTTACAAAATGATTTGTCTAAACACACCAAGTTTCATGAACATAACTTCTCAACCACTAGGAAACACAACAAGGTGCATAAATCAATATTTCAATCCATCTCCCATTAACCTAATGTGAAGCCCCAAAAATGCATACCAAACATGAAACATATCAAAAACCACCAAACCTAGCATGAATCTAACATGAACATACTTGTTTGAATATATGCAATTTTGAAGATAAATTGAACAACCATGTAGACAAACCTATCATACATGTTCATACAACTCACAAGGACTGAAATTATCAATAAACACAGCCAAATCATGCATTCATTGAATCATCATCATCAATAACTTCTAGAAATTCGTATGATCAAAGCATAATAACATATATATATTACCAAAATGCTACATTGGAATCATATTGATTCAAGTGAATAAATGAGTTTAGAAGCACATAATTACAATATCCATCATAAAGTACACTGATTTGATACCTAGCATTCTGGAAATCAGATTAGAGTTTATCAAAATGAAAAACAACAATCAATGGTGATGAGGGTGATGAAGATGGAAGCTCCACAAGCTTGAAATGCCTTCTCCTTTGCTTCTCCAATGCTCCAAGGATTCCCCAGATGTGTTTGGACGTGTTTTGGACCGGGAATTTGAGAGAAATTGTGTAAAAAGTCGACCCCCTGTTCTGTTTTTCGAACAGATATTTAAAGACGCACAGGGCCGTCTTCACGACCATGAAGGTCCTTCACGACCCGTGAAATATGAAGGCTTCACGACCCTACACGGGTCGTGACCGGGGTCGTGAAAGGTTAGTGGACCAAGTGGGACAAGTGGCTCTGCAACTGAAGATAAGGCTTCTCACGGGTCGTGAGAAGGCCGTGAGAGGTCGTGAAGGAACTGGCTCCACATGGCTCGTGAAAAGCTATCCGGTTCGTGTAGCATGTGATCTTCACGGCTCGTGAAGGGTCGTGAGGGGTCGTGAAGGACCCCTTTTCTCTATTTTTCAACAACTTTGTTGTAAATCAACCGGAAACGGCTCGTTTGTTGCCGAAAAGCCAATATATGCCTGTATGGTGAACAACAAGTGATTAAGTAGCTTATACAAAGATTTTCACCATAAATCTAGGCAAAATGCAGGGAAATTCGCATAAGAAACATGTATAAATTAGAGTATATCAGTTTGTTAAAATGTATTAAACTTATTATTTTTTGTTATTGTGTCTATCGGACTTTAAAAGTTTCTATTGTGTGTATCAAACATTTAATTTGTCAGTATTATATATATTAAACTTTCTATTGTATGTACTAAACAAATTAAAAGTTTGATACACACAATATAAACTTTTAAAATTCGATACACACAATAGTAAAACGTGACAAGTTGAATACATTTTGATGAACTAAACCCTTAAAAAAAATACTAGAAACTTTCATAATGGTTACATTGTATGCAATTGACTTATTATAAAGAGGTCACTTTTGTTAAATCAACTGGTTGCTTTTTTTTGTGTACTTTTAATAATTTTAATTAAAAAGCACTCTTTGCTCATAAATAATACAAGTAGGTTCAATTTTTTTTTATCATCAAGGGTAACAATGGAAATCTTCTAATACCCTCTGCTCGACCGGTTGCCCTTTTTTGTTACTTTTCTTGAACCACTGTCGCCAATATTTAAATACCTCCATCACCATCGCCTTCATAACCGCCATCACCACCACTGATACCTTCAAAGGATCTTAGATCTGCAAATTAAATGGTTAACTTGTTCTAGGGGGGAGGAGATTGCTTACCACACCACTGTCGACTAAGGGCTCTTAGATTTGATTTATAGATTTGTATAAGTTTTGTTCTTGTTTCATTCTAGGTCTATCATTTTGTAAGGCTCCGGATCTTCATGTTACAAAATCTTGGTTTCATTGAAGATGAGTAAAAACTCATGAAGATAAATTGAAGAACACAAATAAATACATGAATTCGAAATTAAAAAATGTAAAAAAATAAAAAATGACAGGTTACTTTTATTTCAGGTTACCGATTGCATGCAATGGTAAGGTTATATACGTTTATTGTATTAATTTTTTTTAAAGAAAGTTCGTTGTATACAATGATAGATTACCCAAATTTCGTTGTATTCAAATTTTGTTGTATACAATGTATCCACTTTTATATTTATTGTCGGTTCATGTATAGTTTGTGTGAGATAAGTCAAATAGTAAAAAATGACATAGTTTGTTACATAAAAATGATAATAAAAAAAGTTGGGTACATGTAACAATTATTAAATATGGTTTATTTTTATTGTTATTTTATTTCGGGGACTTGTATTTAAATATTTGGTAATTTCGTTACGCGAGTTTAACAATTAAATATTTATTTGATTAAATTTGATGGCTATATACCTTTATACCAAAAGGTTATTTACACATTAGAAAAAAGGGAAAATTGTGTTATAACAACTAACTTTACAATCAACTTTATCTTAATTACCATTATATATAATTAACTTTATTTTTTTAAACATAATGCAACCAACTTTCATAATTCTTACATTGTATGCAACTTGTTGTATACTATGGAAGTTATGACAAAGTTCATTGTATACAATGGTAACTAAACAACAGGCACATAAAAAAGTTGTTTACGTACAATAAGAAGATTATAAAAGTTAATTGTGTTAAAGTTCATTGTATTTTCATACAATTTGCCCTAGAAAAAGTCAATGAGAAAAATTAAAATTATTGAATATTACCAATAAATATAACACTCATTAAAGTTGCTTGAAAACGTTGCTTAAGCTAAAGAGAGGGGGGGGGGGGTATTTGGACTTCTAAGGTTAAATATACTTTTTGCAACAAAAAGTTTAATCGAAAACTATTTCTAACACTATTAATGATTCATTAATTTATTAATAAGGTTATATTTACTCAACGCATGAATTGTGTCTGGGTGGACGAGTTATTATTAGATTGTCTTAATTTTTCCAAAATGCTCTTCGTTAATAAGCCATTAATAAGTCATTAATGGGTCATTAGAATTCTAAGTCATTGATTTATTTCAATCAAGGGCTAAGATTAATATCGCAGTTCTCGGTTAACTCTCCCCTACGCCGAAATAAAGGTGGTTTCACTTTAAATCTATAAAAAACTGTTCTCATGGAAGAAACTGGTTGGAAAAACGATAAAATCTCCACAAAAAACATCAAATTCGCGTTAAAAAAAGGTCACCAAAAAAGTCAACGACAATAGCTAAGCGGTAGAAACAAAGGTCATACCATGTCATTTAGCTAAAACGACGCGATCCTTGATAGGATATTTGCAGGCATTGGATCTTACGTTGATCTCGATCTTGATTATAGGATCTTAAGATCTCGATCCGATTTGATACTACTTAGCTAAAGTTAGACAAATAAACTGATTTTATTAATATACCATAATAAAAAATAAATAATCAGCCTAGTTAATTGAAATATAAAGGATTTAATAAAGTTTTAAGATTTATAATCTGTATCTATAAATATTTAATAGTTGCATTATTCTATTAATATGCTGTTTAAACTTTGAATTTATATTAAGTTATAATAAGATTACTATTACACATAAAAGAAACTAGGAATTTGTAGTAGAATCTTACAATCTCGATCCGATCTTGTAAAGACTAAAACGATCCATTGTAAGATCCCGATCTTAACAACCTTTTGCACTTCATCAACTTTAATCCATGAACAAGTCCCATTAGAAATGTGAGTTGATTTATGCACAATAACAATTTATTATGCACGACAACAATCTTATGCCATTATCAACTTACGGCAAAAGTTTAAACGAAAACTGTTTTTCGTACGAGAACCGCGAGAACCAATCTTAGCCGTCCAATTTTCCCTCCTTCAATTGGATTGCCCACCCATGAATTCCTTACATGCACCCTGCCACACTCAATCCCCCTCACGCTCTTCATCCATGAATTCCATTATCTAAGATGAACGGCCAAGATAGGTTCTCGCAGTTCTCGTACGAAAAACAGTTCTCGTTTGAACCATCCCCATCAACTTACTATCTATTTTTTCATCTACGATATTATTATTCAAAACAAGTATTTTTTGTTATGTTTGGCAAAACGTTGTATACAAATCATCTCCCTAGTTTGTATAAAATGATAACTAATGTGTAAAAAAAAAGACATACCATAGACATTAAAACCGCCTATTGTACATCTCTCGGTCACTTTAATAAGCCAGTAACAGAAGTTGGATAAGCAAATATCCAGTGGTGAGGTTCCAATTTTGCTATCAAAGGGACCATGGACAAGAAGCCGGATTCACACCAGAGTCCGGTTGTGACTCGAACATAAACCATTTGCCGTCTAATTCTTGTCACGGGCTGACCCTGACCCACCTTGTGTAGTCTTCTGATTCCCGGCTTGATCTGGTTCTTGTTCTTCAGAAGTCCCTTTATTTTGTTGGTCTTTAACTACAGGGTTGCTTGAATGCTGTTTTTTGTCACTTTCGTGTTGCTCAGAAACTTTGATGTTTCGTTGGTTTTTGGATTCTGTTATGATTTCCTTAACGGTTTTTTCTAAGCTGTCTAGTCTCTCTTTTACCTCCAGTAGCTGTGGATTAGACTTAAGTACGTCTTCTTCGGCTGCCTGTATCTTCTTGGCTTCTTCAATTTTTCTCTTCTCTAACTCCTGTAATAAATTTGGATGAGAAAAACAAACAAGAAAATGAACAATTGACAAAATGCGTAACAGTTAAATGAAAAAATGGCGGGAGTTCAGTTACAGCGTCCATTTTCTTCATTTCATGACGAGCATACTGAGCAACCAAATAGACAGCTGATACAGGAAAAGAACGAGCCATTAGATGGGCCAGTGAACAAAAAGAACGAGGCAAACATAAAATATTTTCGAAGAGGTAAAAAGGGTAGTAACGGGTCAACAACTGTAAATTTTAATGATAATCTAATTTTTCAAGTATATAATTTAGGAAATTTTATGCATTTTAAAAACTATTTGGATGACATTTGACCTGTTTCGATTTAAGCTACTATTCATTTTCTTTTACCAATTTGACCTGTTAGATATATAACACAGCAAGATCAACCCATTTATAAGTAAAGTTGTCAAATTGCCACCTCCAACATAGTGTAAATTTTGAATTTAATGAGCTAATATAGATATATACCGAGTGAAGGCAGACATACGAAGAAGAGCTGAACCAGGTGAAAATCAAGCCTGAGAATCAAAGAAACTAAACTGAGTGTGTGAATTGCGATAGAAGCATAATACCAAAGTTGTTCATCAGGTGATAGCATATGCTTTGACGGAAGTAAACATTCTACGGTATAACAATAATCTATAACACATGCATAATATAGTCTTTGGTAGTTTCTTATTTTATTTACATGAGAGCTTAGTTTATCATGGATTTGTAGGTTGGTAAATCATTTAAAAATGTTTAACCTTGTAAAATTAATTATTTCAATGGCTTTTACTGGTTTAGTGTCTTCAATCGTGGTTTTTGTGGTCTTCATGGCAAAAAAAAAAAAAAAAAAAAAAAGATGAAAGCATCATCAACTGCAAAACAAGTTGCTTTAGTGTTAGACTGTAGTGATTTGTTTATATAATCCAGTGAAAAAAAGAACCTTTTGAGAAAGAGAATCACTCAAGAAATTAAAGTATAAAATAGGCATTTATTTGTTGTACGATAGCATCTCTGATTGTAAGGGCTTATCTGTGTTTGGTTGCTGTGTTACCATGTAACAGTCGCTTAGAGAGAAAAAGGAATCTGGAAACGGTTAGCTTTTCAAGATTTAGGTGTATAAAGACGTATATATATTTGTTAATGGGTACAAATAAATCATGACCTATAATTCACGTTAAAAAGTTTAAAAAATAATGTTTAGTGTGTTCGGAAGGCAGAAATTAGTAGAGCAACATATTTTCTTATGAATAAAACAAGAGTCCAACTTAATTTCTCAAGTTGCTATCTAATATCTATCTCAATAACACAACATAATTCACGTGCCAATTATATATATGTGAACGCGTTTAGCAAACAATAATTGACTTAATGTGGCATAAACTGAAGGGAAAAACCATTTATGCAGCCAGTTTCAACCTATTCATATGCAATTGTGTCCCAGGTGTATAACAATATGCCTAAACCAAGTTCATGTAACAACTTGGACAAAAAAGTGTATAAAAGTAAAGGAAAAAATTTGTAAATGTACCCAAATTTCTTCTTTTTAGGGGGAGTGGTGAAGAGAATCTTTGCGGCAGTCATGAAATCAAGCTTACCCAGGTCTCTATACAAGTCATGATGAGTTAACCCGTCGGTCTTTTCTCCGTTCTTGTCAGGTTCTATGGGCGGTTTGTTGTTTGTAGAGAAATGTTTGTTTCCTAAAAGTCTGAATCTTTCAGAAGTTCCAATACTAATTCTCCTGACAATCTTTCCCAACATCATTTTCAGCATGAGAAGGAAAGAAGCAGCAGAAAATAGATTGAACCAAAAGGTTCAAGCATTGCTTCCATATATTGAAACTTTTGTGTCTTAATGCAATAACTCCATTAACACCAGAGCAATTTGTAGACTTCTTGCTTGATATCTAGCTAAAATAGCTGGTGTTTCTCCTGAATTAACATAAAAGGAAAGAGAAAAAAGATTTACGTTAAATTCCTATATAAAGTTTTCCACTCTATTTTATCTCAGATGTGCAATTAACTTCACTCTGAAAGTAATGTTTTGAGTATTCATGTTATAAGAGCTGGTGCAATTACTTGTTGATGGAGCTCATTTCAGCAGATAATGATCAAAATGTGAAATCAAATGTAGAAGATAGTTGCAGATCCAGAAAAGCACTACATAGGTGGTTCGGGGCACAGGGCCTTTTTCGATAACAGGGGTCGGGATGACTCGCAAACAATTTTTGTCCAAAATAAAACTCCGTCTCTAATTGACTTGCCGAAATCAAATCTAAATGTCAAAATTTAAACCCTGAACTAGCTAAGCTAACTTAACAAACATTTGAAAATTCTCGAATTAAACAATCATTGACATTTAAGTACCAACAATAAGCAACTTAACAATTCAAGAAATTTTGAAGAACACTGCAACAGTTCAAGAAGATTTCAAGCAATTGAAAACCATAAACTGTATCAACATACAAGTCCGTAATCTTAACCTAAGAAAACATAGTCATAAACCCTTGGAATTTACACTAAAGAGCAACAATTATTGATGAAAGAATAGGTCGAAAGACAAAAAAGACACCTAAACACAAAATTGATACAAGATAATCCATAGAAATTAGACCTTCAGAATTTAAGCTGTAAGTTGTACTTTTATCTGTTTAGTTAGCTGGACGTGTAAGCTTCGAGATTAGAATTGGAGGCATCGAGACTGACTAACATTGAAAAACATTTCATAATCACAAATTCACAATTAAAACTTCAAAACTTAGCAATTAATGTATTCCAGTTAATTAAATAGCATATTTATAATTAGAAAAATTGACAAAAAGAAAACCAGAACTGATTGATGTCCCATGGAAAATTACTATATACACATAAAGTTTATCTATTTGGTCATATATGCATTTGCTGAAAACACATACGGATACACAGATAATTTTTAGACACTTGTTGAGTCTTAGGCGCAAGATACTATATACACATAAGAATCATCAGCACTTGCTAATAGTATATCTGAACCATTGAACTATTAATGGCAACTTCTAACAACAGCCACACCATCAATATGATGCATGCAATCTTCTGAATAATCTCTCATCAAAGTGTCTCTCCCACTACAATGTTACTCGTTCGGTTGCTTCATGTAGTTGTTCCCAGTGGTGCATCCAGAAAATTAGTGTGATGGGGGCACTATTCAGTAGGACTTGGTGGATAACAGATTGAAAAAGTAATTTTCTGATATATATCAAAACGGGTAGGGTTTTATTGACCCATAAACAATTTGTCATTCTCACCCAGTGTAACTTTTTCAATCAATATATCCATCCATTTTACAACTTTAAGAACCAAACCAAGTGGAAAATGGCATCAAAAAGAAAACTTCTAAGAGTAAACACTCCCATTAATGGCTGATCTGATGTTCAATGTAGTGTTAAGCTACAAGCATTTGCCCAAACTACAAGCCTCGTAGTTGAGCCTAAATGCAAAACCAAAACCCCATCTATATTGGACCAGCCAAAAACATGTTTGGAGTGAATCCAAATGTATGTCAAACCAAAACCATAATCAGCTAAGATAACTTAATTAACATTTCAAAGGTTCACAAATCTAACCAAATCAAGTTCATTAATTATCAAAGAACTATAGTTTAAAGTTTTCAACCAATCTCAAGTTGTCAACCAAATAATCAATCATACATTCTTAATATACCTGATAAAAACAAGTAATAATCATGTAGTCATTGTAATTTCAACCAAATTAGGTGGTTAAAATTTTTACCTCTTAAGACTTCGAATTCCTGTAGACAGTGGCACGCTGGGAAGGGCTCCTTGTTCGTTGTTTCTGTTTGCAGAGGCGGGTGGAGAGGCAGCGGACGGGGTGAGTGGCGGCAGAATGGGGACGGCGGGTGGCACTGCTCCTCAGTCTCTCGCCGTCGTTGGAATGTCGAATGGGGAACTTGGGAGGCTGACGGTGAACAAGGGCTTTTTCTTGGAATGGCAGAACGGAAAAAGAAAAAAGGAAAAAAAAATACAGACCGGTTTTGCAAGAAAATCAAAGTAAAAAAAGTAAAGGAATTTTATTTTTAAAGACTAAATCTATCTTATATTTGTTCATAAATGGATAAGATAGCGGCACCGTATTAGAACCGATATCGCCGTATCGGTACTGAATTAGAGTTTTTGGTTCGGTATTTGGTACTTGAAATATTGCTAAACCAGTACTCGGGACTAGTACTGAACCAACTAGATAAAATAGGTAGTCGGTACTAGCACGGATACCGTATATGAATATTCGATACGGTATTCAGTACCGTCTTTAAATCAAATTCGGTATTCGGTACCGGTACTGGTCCGGCACCTTGCTAACCCCTACTTTAGATTATGGGTAAATATCAAACACTAATATAGCTGGTTAGAAGCCATTGGTAAAAAAAGAGAAGTTAATTACATTTTTCAATTATGTAACACTAAGGAAATTAACGAGATAAAAGAAAATAAAAGATAATGATTTTGATTTATTATCTTTTTAAGGTTGAAAGAAAAGAAAAAGACTCATTTTACAGTAATACTTTTATCTTTTAAAATTATCTATTGTGATTAGAATTAATTAAGTAATTTACAAAAAGATAAAGATTTCATTTTTTTTCTTCCGGATTCTCCCACTTTTACGGGAAAAGATTAGAAGAAAAGGTTGACAAAACTTTCATTTCAAATTATTTCCCTTGTTTCTGTAAAATAACTTTAAAACACAGTTTTTTTTATTTTCTTTCAAATCTCTTTTTTTCTCTTCAAAATAAAACTTGAAACTATAATGCTATTCTCAAAATGCCAAACCTTCTTCACTTTTAGGCTCTGATCAAAATAAAATAATCAATATACCTCTATCTTAATTATTTATTTATTTTTCTTGATTTTTGGGTATTAAATAATATTTAACATTTAAATAATAAAAAAACAAATCTCTCTCTTTATTAGAGAAGCATCAGCACCACCATCGCTCCTTCGCTATCGCTACACCACTTCAGCCATCTGGTATGCTTCTTCACCATTATTGCTCAACCAGTGTTTGATTCTAAACGAATCGGCTAGATCCAAGGTATGTGACCCAAATTAGCGGCTGTAATACCCATTCCTAAGTTGTAATTAAATAATACTTTTATTATATTACATTAATAAGTTAGGGACTTCTTTATTAATCGAAGTTGTGTTTATTAGACATTTAGTATTGTTTAAGAGGTGTTTGGACATTCGGAATACCTTGGGAAGGTATAAATACCCAAACTAGGGCACAAAACCCTAGGTAAAGCACGAGAAATATCATCATTTTTTCATCAAATCGTGTGAAATTTGCTAGAAATCTATTAGGTATGAATCCTCACATCCTTACAATCAGTTAGTTACTGAGTTTACATCTTTTGGTTAAAATTAATAGAACTTTAGTTAAATTCGAGCTGTGTTTGTTAAACTATGAAAAACCGAGAACAAGAATCACATTTAGACCAAGTAAAACCTGGTGAAAATGCAATTAATTAGTAGCGGTTTGTTAGAACTTTGTTAGGAATCCATTTCAACAAAAATGAGTTGAAATTATGTAACATCCAAAATTTTATTAAAAATTTAAAACGAGAAATGTACAAAGTGTTATATGTCTTATAAGTGGATATAGGTGATAAGATGTGGTTATAAAATAGAGGGGTCAAAATCGTCAGAATATAACTTAAATAGTCAAGGGACTATTTATGCAATTATGGTAAACTTGTATATATATTGACTTCCATATGTCAAAGAATTTTCAAGAAACATATATCACAACTATATACATACGTGCTCTATGTTGACCAAATTCATCTTCAAATTGTGATAAAGAATAAGTGCTGTTAGGCTTCTCAATCATCATCTCCTTCAAAGAAACCTTGAGGTATGGTTGTTTTATGGTTTTGAAGCTTCAAATGGGTCAAAGGTGGAATTAAGAATCAAATAATGTTTCTTGTTGTTATTTGGTTGTTATGGATTGGTTTAGGGTGTAGGAAAACACCCATACAGAGTTAGAAGTGTTAAAAATGAGTTTTTGTGAGATTTTGGCCGGAGAACAGTAAGTTGGATGACTTACGGGTGCAAACCAGAGGGGGCACGGGCGTGCCTTTGAAGGATACGGTTGTTCCTAGTGGCCGTGACCGCCATTATTCATAAGGTCCGGGCGTACCGGGCACGGGCGTGCCTTAGGAACCACGGGCGTGTTTTCAAGATGTACGACTTAGGAATGTATAAGTCGGACCCATAAGTCGGACCCACTATTAGTCGCTGATATCGTGCTAAATATATATAAATATTATGCGATATCGGGTTGGTTTTAGCCGGAAATTGTGCATTTAATTGTAAAAAGATACGTTTACCGTTTCTTTTATGTTTTGCAGGCTAAAAGGGCGAAATATCCAAACAATCGAGAAATTAAAAAGAAATCAAGAAAGAAATAGATGGGCCAAAGAAAGAAAAGAAAAGAGAAAGAAAGCCCAAAAAAAAAGAAAGAAAGAAAAAGAAAGGAAAAAATCTAAGCCCAATAGGCCCAACCCAAGGAAAAAGAAAGGATTCAACCGGGCGTGAAATTAGGCATCGCGGCGCGACAGCCTTAGTTGTAGCGGCGCGACAAACTCTATTCGGATAAGCCTTATCTGCTCGCCACGTGTTGTCGCGGCGCGACCAACTCGATTGTCGCGGCGCGACGCGTGTACGGATGACGACAAGATTGAATTTTAAAGAGTTAGGATTGGGGTAAAATAGCTCGTCGCGGCGCGACACTTTCTCGTCACGGCGCGACACCCCTGTTTTCAGTTTTCTATTTAAACGAACTTCCAGATCTGAAAAAGGGTTAACCACTCGATTTCTTCCACCATTACTCTGCTAAACACGTTCCTTAACATATCCCAGAAGGCTTGAGCTCGGATTTGAAGGATTGGAGCATAATTTTGAAGATTAAAGGCTTTGGATCTTGCTTTATTACGGTTTTTCTATTCTTCTTCCATTCTTAATGTTTATTCTTGAATTGCAGAAGTCTAGTATGCTTGTAATAGGCTAGTTTTTCTGTTTTCCTCCCTAGAGGAGATGAAACTCTATCAAGTTGGTTAATTTTACATAGTTTTTGACTTTAATGACATTATATTTATCTTTCAAGTCTAATCAATGATCCTAGCATGTTTTAATTCTGTTTTTGATATGTTTAGAATTTGAATTGATGTAAATTGGAGGACCAATCCATTTATATGACTTTAATCAATGCTAATTAGGACCAATAATTAGTGTTGACTAGTGTTTGATCAAAACCTAGGGTTAAACAATCAAGATAGGAACTTTAATGTGTTAGAATTGATATATGATGACTTTCATGTGTTAATTGAATGATTTTGTAACTTAATCAATCATTAAAGATTAGATCTTGATAGATACGAACTTAAATATGCTTAATTGTGTAGTTAATTGATTTAATGACCAATTGATTAGTTAATTGCATGATTAGAAAAGTTAGATACTCGGATCAAGAGTCTAACAATATAGAAATCGGTATAGTGTTCTTTAATGGTCTAATGCGTCAATTTTGATATTTAAAACTAACTTGAAAAAGGGTGGAATTGAATCTAGGGAGGGAAAGCTTTTAATTGATATTTAATCCAACAAAGTTTCTTGCTTTTTGCTTATTTTGGTTGTTTTTGGTAACTTAGTAGTGTTAGTGATCCTTTAGAACCATAAAGTTTTAATCTTGATAACAAATTCCCTTTAATTTAGTTTAATTGCTTTAGTTTAGTATTTTATTGCATTTATTTAGTTTAATTGTCTTTATTTGCTTTAATTAGTTTATTTTAGTTAATTCTTAGTTAATTTGATAAAATCAGTTTAGCTTCCGTTCCCCAAGAGTTCGACACCCGACTTACTAACTATAATACGAAACTATTAGGTACACTTGCCTATTCGTGCAGTTTTTGGTAATTAATTCGGTAAAAATATAAATTTAAAACTAGTACGTAAAACGCACATCAAGTTTTTGAACCAATGGTTAGGCACGGGCATGCCTTTAGTAGGGTACGGGCGTGCCCCTACCCAGTACAGTTTTCTGATATTCGGTTTCAGCATGTGTTTAATATATTATTGATATTTTACCGATAGAGCTTAGTCTTTGGCGTGTTCACTGAATTATTATTGATTGTGGACTGTTATACTATAGTACTAATTATAAGGTGAGTCTTCTAGACTATTTTTCATATGTACAACATGTGTGTTATTACATGGAATACTTTTATGTATTCATCATATTTGTTATTCAGCATACTGCTATGTGCAATAGTGGCTCAGAAATAGTACAGTACCGTGACTCAGTTTGCTACCCTGGGTCTAGAACTAGTGGCTGATAGGTTATCATTATGTGTTGCCTATATGTGATCTTATACATGAGTTTATATGATTGACAGTCTGGTTTACTCACTAAACTCTCACAGCTTATCATATATTATTTTTAAAATATTTTGCAGGTTACAGCAAAGACAAGGGCAAAGTTCCGGTTTGACTACATTTTGATAAACTTTTTAGAAACAATTAATGTCTGGTTTGTAAATGTCAAGTTTTGGTTTTAAACTTGTGTTAGTACATATTTGAGTATCTTTTGGTACAACAGATTTTCGAACATTTACGCTTCCTCTTTTATGAAATACTTTCGAATGAGAATGTTCAGATGTGGTTTTTACCGCTATTATCAGTTTTATTAAATTGGGGTGTTACAAATTATTAGTTATGGAAAGAGTTTGATTCTTGGGAGTCGACTGTAATGTGGAATCACAAAAGTTCTTAACGGTCAACGAATCATAAATCTCTCATATGGCTTGAATAATATACCTTAAGCTAAACCCCAAATTTCAAATGGTAGCATTAGTGTAATGTCCGTAATCCAAAAGTAGTAATACTTCAATAATAGAATGGTTCGGTTCATGTCATTTTTTGTTGCGAACATTTAAACTGTAAATCGAAATACAAGGACTTATATTGTAATTGTAAATCGAGGGACTAATAGTATGCTTAAAGAAAGATGGAAAAGTATATAAATCAAATTAGGGTACAAATCTCAATCCTTAATACTATAGCCACATAGTAGTGTGTATGTTCAAGGTGTAAGTGCATGTGTTCTTCATGAGCCGAAAGACAGAGAGGTTGGATATTCATCGTCTGAGCACCTAGGTAATGATCCTTTTACCTTTGTGATCAACTAAATACTGGTTCCATGAATTTTAGTTAAGATTGTAGGGTTTTTTAATCTATTTTGTGGTTTGAATGATGAGAAAGAAACCGAGAATGAAATGTGGGATTTTAATCGGGTAAAACATAATGAAAACTCATTTAACTAATAAGGATTTACTTAAAATGCTGTTAGGAAGCCATAGAAACCAGAATTAATCGATTTGGTGGAGAAATGGTTAAGATGGAATTGAGATCTATCGATTGTGATAATATGAATCGTAATTTCTTGAACTCAATATTGCTAATTAGAAATTCTTGTATAGGGTTAAATCGCAAATCAAAGATAGACTATAATTCAATCGCAAATCGTAATCCAACACAATCACAAATTGGGTCTTGACTAGAATCGTAATTCTCAAAGGAGTAATCGTAAATCATGAATAGGAACCTTAACTCAATCATAAATTAGGAAACTCTTACTTGTAGTGTGACTAGGGTTAAGTTCATGATGTTTGATGATGTGAAATCTAACTTGTAGGTGATTGTTGGTAATCTTATGCCTAACAGATATTCCTATTATTGTCGACTGATTTTGACTGTGTTGCAGTTAGGTAAGTTACACTAACTTGCTCATTATATTAGTGTAAATGTACTTGTTTTCATGATATGTATGTGTAATTTATGTGAACCGGTGATGCGAAGTGAAGGGTTGTGTAAATGGAGTGAAAACATAACTCGGGCATAGAAATGACATAAAACCCTTGGGGTGCCTTGGGTAGTTAGTTGTGATCCCAAAAGACGTAAGACCCTTGGAGTGCCATGGGTAGTCGAAGAGTGAAACGTTGTCAGTGCACTGCTTTGGTATTATGTGAATTTGTTGATGTGAATCATATGAATATGTGATAGAATGTACATACCTAGTGTAACGTGGAAGTAGGTGTGCTCACTAAACTTTATGCTTATTGTCTTTCCTTTTGTAATAATGAATGTTTGTGTTTACTCTGATATTTACTATTATTTCTATTATTATTTTTGAAAAAAAAAACGGGGCATTACAATGAGTTAAATTGTAAATTTGATTTAAAGGACTAGGATTGTAAAACAAGGCTAGTAGCTTGAGTCCCTTGAGGATTCACAAAGTTCATAAGTAGGATTGCAAATGTGAATCGTGAACTAGAATCGTAATGTTGGATCGTAAAACATAATCATAAGATGAATATTAAATTAGAATCTTAAGGTGAATAGTAAATCGGAATCATAAGATGAATCGCAAATCAGAATCATAAGATGAATTACAAATTAGCACCATAAGCTGAATCGCATGTTAGAATCCAATTACTGAATTACAATTTAGAATCGTAAAAGCCTAGAATCGTAAAGTGGCAATTAGCCACTGAATCACAAAGTGGAAGCTGAGGTTTAATGGTTTTGGGGGCTGGGGTTTTCTAGTGTCATGAGAATAGTTAACCCATACCCAATGTTTAATTTGGTGGAACCGTGTTTGTAGGTTCTTGACTTCTTGTTAGTAGACGTATTTAACTTCCGAAGTTACCGCTATGCTTGTGATCAGTTGAGTTTTTACTAACTTACTCATTATACTATGATGAATGTTCATGTGTGATATGTTACTATTATATGTCGATATGATAACTATGCGTAGCTGAGTGCTTATTATTTCAACTTTGGAAAACTCTTTTATTGATGCAATAAGTTCAATGTGTGTGGTAGGTGAACATGGTGTTTTGGAATTGAAAACTCTATTCTATGTTTATTAGAAATTTTATATTAAAAAATTGGGACGTTATAGCGGCCTTCTGAAATCTGGGTTTGATTCCGTTCTTGATTCCAAATGAATCGACGATTCATGGTTTGATTTCGATTTTGGGTTTTCGATTCCATTTTGGGTTTCTGATTCCATGCCCTTCAACCGATTTTTCGTTTTGTTTTGATTGCACTTCCGGTTCCGGTTCTGGGTCTAGGTTTTTGCTTTCGACTCGATTTAGAGGTTTAAGGGTTCTCTATGGCTATGGTTCGTGTTCTTTGATTGGAATATGACTTCGTTATTGGTTATGAAGAGGTTCAAATGATTCGAAATGGTGATGCGGGTGTGATTACAGGTTAAAAGGCTAGATTGATTCATCAATTGGTGGTTGTGTGTTGATGGCGAGTTGCAAGGGGACCAAGCTACATAAAAATTGAATGGGTGGTGGTCTAAAAAACTTGAAATGGTGTGGGCGATGGCCTAGCCAAAAGTGGCCGTGGAGGTGTAGGGGAGAGAGAGAGAGATAAAGAGGGGAGATAGAGAGTGAGCGTGAGAGAGATGAGTTAAAAATGTGAGAGAAAGGAGAGATATCTGATTTTTTATTCTTTATCCTTATTTTTTAAAAACAAATTAAAAATCAAGTAAGAAAGAAAAAAATAAGGGCAAGGGCAAATTGTGGGTTGAAAACTTGAAATCGTTATTTTCCTAAGGTTCAAATCTGACTTAAGAAAATAATTTTAATCTTACCAACACATGTCAAGATATTTTTAGTTAAATCTAAGAAAGTTTTGTGATTATCAAATCCTAAGGTTTAATTGTAGGGTGAAATGGTTATTTTTACAACAGTCTTTTTGATTAATTTGTTTGAAACGGTTTTTTTTTAAAAAATTTAATGGGTATTCCTTTTACTCAACATGATCGATGGAATAGTCAATCACCAATTCACTGGTGAGAGGCTGACGGTAAGGTAGTCGGTAGGGTTTTCTTTTGCATTTTTAACGAATATTTGGTTCGACAGAAGATGACCGAGAAATGAAATGTATGGGGTAATTGAATGTGTATTATCATTCTCTCGGCATGTTTGGTTGTTTTGTTCGAATGAAAAGAATCATTACCATAAAATATTTGATAGTGAGAAATAAAATTAAGAACGGTAAAAACTAAATAATGACAAAAGAAAAAACTTAAGTATTAACCATTTAATAAATAATTTTTTAATATTTAGTTACGGTGTACGAACAACATAAAATTAACTTTTTTTTATTTCAAGGATATATTTTCTTATTTTATTTGTTATAATTGACTGAAGCCCAAATTACACGGGTCCATTTAGGTGTTTTTTGGTTGTCGAAAAGATTACATACATGTAAGCAAGATGATTTGTGTATAATATAAATTTGTAATATGTAATAATAATTGTATGATTAGACTATAATACTCTTAAACATGTGAATGAGATAAATTTACAATAAGGTTGTTGAGACATAAAAATCATGATTGTTGTACGTGATAAATCTATGTTACGTATAAATCACAACCCTTTATAGAACTATAAAAATAGAAATTTTAAGTGGGGTCAACACATCGTATTAACTCATATGTGGGTTCACATTTGTATCCGATTCACTTTAGTTAATACATTTAGAGAGATGATATATCCTTTTATTATTTTCTCCTACTTATAAGATCAACGTAAGTGTCAGAATCAATAGAAAAAAAATAATAAAACAGAATTAATAAATTTTAAATATCATCTTGTAACGAATAAAAAAACAAAGTAAAAAAAAAATAGTAGAAAAAAAATTATATTTAACACAAACCAAGAATAAGCCGCCCTTGAGGGTGTATAATATTTCATTAATGATGATATTTCCAAGAAATGGAACCCACAAAACATTTAATAATCTACACAAGCAGCCAATATCATCTACCAAAATTTAATATTTTTTTATTTTAGTGAAAGCTACACGTTTTTCTAATTACTTAATTCGAAATTCTAAATTTATATTTTACAATTTTGTTTTTAACCTAACCACAGTTTGATAGCTAAGTGATAGGTTAAGTGATGTTAATAAACAGAGGTTTGTATCGTAGTGGTATTAAAATGGTAAAATATGTTTCTTATGGTTGAGGCTGATAATTTAGATCGAGTTCGTGTAATCAGAATTCGTGTCAGTTTTGTTTTGACCCATTTATTTTCGTGTTAGGTTTGAGACGTGTCACTTTTTTTCGTGTCCAGTTTGTGTTTTGTGTCAACCTATTTCGGCTAAATGTATTTGGCGAGTATTTTTTTAGCTTTTCGTATATTGTTTTCATTTTAAATTATTCTAATTCCTTTTTTGTTTCAATATGATGTTCGAAAATGATTTTCATTTAGATTATAACTTCAATATTCATTGTTCCATTCGATTGAATTTGAACTTTAAATACGGTGTTTGTTTCGGTTTGATTCAAATTTTGATTTTGCCTTTTTATATTAAACTTATATAAATAAATATAATAAATAATGTGATGTACTGTAATTCTAAATAGAATTATGAAACCAATTCAAAATACTAAAATATCACCTACTAAGTAGTCAAATATTAAAGTAACAAAACTATATAGTCAAAATAACAATATCAAAATGATATAATATTAAACTTTAAATATTTTATTATTTATTTTTAAGTTTTTAAATTTTAAAATTTAAAACTTTTGTTTCGCGGATTTATTGTTTTAATATGCCACTTTCTTATTTGAAATCACAATCCTTTTCAAAATTTAAATTTCAGTATTAAATTTTTTTATAATTTTACGCTTTTACTCTTAAACAGGTCATACGGGTCACTTTCGGGGTTGTTGGGTTGACCCTAACCCAAAACATTTATTTTTGTGTCGACTCGCTTTTAACCAATTTTAGATTCGTGTCACTTTTTCAGGTGATGTTTCGTGTCGACCCAAAAATTGCTAACCTTACTCATAATCATAGGTTTTACTCTCGTTGTAAACAACAGATGTAGATTTAAAAGTAAGTTTAAAATTTGTGTATATTTTGTTAGAAAAAGAAATGGTGCTAATATAATGTTTAAGTGATAGTATTAATTATTTTTTTAATGTCTAAATGAATTTTATATATATATATATATATATATATATATATATATATATATATAATGAGAAATTGAGAAAACAACTTTCCATCAAGTCCAAATCATGGCATAAGCAACCTTCCCCACATCAAGCTAAAAGGCTCTCATATCTACTTCACCCATATTTTTATTATTGTAATTTGTAATAATTCTTCAATTAAATTAGTTTATTATAATGACGCATGATGTTATTTTATTAATTTCATTTATTATATTGTTACAATTATTAAAATTTAATAATTGTTATCATTAATTTTTTTAAAAGATAATAAATTAAATAAATTTGGCAAGATGATAGAAAACCAACAAATAAAATAAGAAAAATTTAAACAGATTACAAAAGATATTAAATCAAAAAAATAGCTAACATGTCAGGCCAACCATTTGATTAACAACTTTGAACCATAACCTATCCAGACCACAAACCTTTCAGCCAGACCACACAACCACTGAACCACACTCCAACCATGAACTACTAAGCGGAAACACAACCACCGAACCACACTCAAACCGCACGAGCCATGAACCACAATCCTCAAACTGCGAACCTCGAACATGGCCACACGAACCGTGAGCCACAAAACCACCATCGAACCACAAACTCCAAACCACACACGAACCATGGCCATCCACCCGAACCACACGACACCCACATTCTGGTAACTTTAATTTTTTTTCGGTGTTTCTAACGTTCTTTCAACTGTATTTTTTAAAATAACAAATTTCGACCGATATGTTAGGTTTTCTGAAAGCTTTTAAACGAAAATCACCACTTTTTAAACATTTACATACAAACATATATTTTAAGTACTTTTCAACCTACCTTACAAAGACACCAAGTCATATTTCCCAATTAATTGAATATATAAGGGGGGAAATTTGATTGAGCAATTGCTTACTACATTACAAAATATGAACAAAAATTCATATAAATCTTCACTCTTCTTCAACCTTGGTGGTTCATAAAGCACACAACCTGCTTCTTTGACAACCTGGTCGCTAAAGGTTGACTTTTAAAACTTAGTCAACAAAATATCGTGTCGATAACACACCGAGAATGAATAGCTTCTCAACACGAATTTACATAATCTCATCAACAAACCGCTTAACGAAGTATATATAACCCTAGAGTTTTATGTTCAACGTATAGTCGTATACACTCAAAACACCGACTCACAGTAAAAGTTTCTATTTACACGATATCTATCACAAAGAAAACCGTTTGACATCAACACCAAGATTGCTGCATTGATGGAATTACGCCAGAAGCTTATGTTTCGCTTTGGATCTTTTAGTCAAATGAGTTGTGATCTTTGAGATCTGGTGGGAGTTTGGGTTCTATATTGGGGCAACGGGTCAAGCCCGGTCGTTGCATTGGGTCTCACCGGACCCATCAACACGTCGGTTAAAGTGTGGTTACTTTGACCAATAAGAGTAAATGCTGGGTGAGGTGGGGAATAATAACAGTTTCTGTATGAAGGCCCATACTGCCTTAACGGGCTTGAACTCGGCGAACCGGGCAAGGAAGTGATTGTTCTTGTATTTTTCCTGCAAGGGTATTTTAGTCAATTCACTAGTAAAATTTACCACAACCTCGGGTTTTAGTTTCGAAAATACCTTGCACCCAATAAAGGGCCTTTAGATGCCGTCACTTCAAATGAGCGAGCGTTCCTGTTGGACTGCATCTCTGATACCGTCTGTTTCAATGTTTGCATTTATAAAAAAACTGTATCCTTGTAAGTGTTCAAGTCACTATTAAGCATGTAAAAAGGGTTTACCGTTGGGCGACTTCCATCAAAAGCACTAGGAAACGCTTCTTTCGTTAGGTTTACATTGGCAACTCGTGTTGTAGCTTGGTCACGTACAAAGGGATGCTCCAATAATTTTGAGGCCGTGGGTCGCAAAGACGGGTCTCGTTGTAGGCATTGTTTAATAAAAGATTTTGCATCATTCGAAAGATGATCTGGAATTTCAGGCATATCTTTGCTATTTCCTATCTTGAATATCGCCGCCACCTGTATTATTTAAGTGTTCGACTATCAGTCAATTGTTTAAAATATATTACGATCCTCTCAAGTTGAGGAGAACACGACCACAACAAAAACCAGTGGCTCCTAATATGGGATGAATGGACAAATAAGTAACTTAGCTTATATTTTTTTACCAATCGAAAATAAAAATCGTCATAGACAACGGAGTAACATCATACCCCCTCATATTGACCCCAAGGTGGTTTTGACGTTGCCATTTCAAGAACCGTACATCCTAAGCTCCAGATATCAACCGCAAGGTTGTAACCATTTGTATTCATGACTACCTGAGATCAAAGCTAGCATCAGCGTAAACTAATGGTGGCGAGATTCGATCTAAATCTGTTGTATATGTTATTTCATGAGAATAAGGCTAAGGGGAGAATTACCTCCGGTGCCATCCAATACGGACTTCCTTTAAAAGAGAGCATTGACGTACAATTTGTTATCTGATAAAAAATAAACAAATTAGCATGAAAACATCAACAAAAGTATTTCTTCCATCTCGAGAAATTTGGAACGCTTTCCTTTTTCAGAAACTTCATCAAAATCGCAACATTTTATCTTTCGTAAACATTTTGATCTAAGGCTAGAAACGTACATGTTTTGCCATGCCAAAATCGGCAAGCTTGATTTCACCATTTGGGTCTACTAAGATGTTTGCACCTTTAATATCCCTGCCAAAGAGTACATATTGACGATTAATCGAAAAAGATTTTTTTTTTTAAAAAAAAAAACAAGAGAAACTCTGTTTAAAAAACGCTGCAAGAGAAAGTTACCTATGAACTGTATTTCTCCCGTGTAAAAAGGCAAGCCCGTTTAAGACCTGCCTAGTATAATTTTGAATTACTGGCTCTCGAAATGGTCCGTATTCTTGAAGTAACTTGTGAATGGAACCACCAGAGACGTATTCTAAGTAAACCGATAGCGTTTCTTCGCCCTAGAAAACAAGGTAAAATCTTTAAATATTAGATAAATGTTTAACTATCAAGTATGTGTAGATATCCACGCATTCCATCGGGCCAAAGGTGACTTGGTAAAACGTTTAACTATTAAATAACTGTCCTAAACACACCGACAACAAAAATTCCCGGTGGGATGTATGATGTTGACAGTGAATCCTAAGAAGAAATTTTTTGCGGTTTTCGTAGATTAGAGGAGGCAGTGTTGTAAAACTCGGCCTAGGCGGCTGAGTACTCGGGGAGTACTCGGAAATCGGCCACCTACCGAGGCGAGTAGGAGCTACTATGAAATCGATAGTCTCTCTTTCATTTTTTCTCACGATTGTCGACTATACGACACAATTTGATGTTTTTAACAATTATGTTTGTGTTTCTAACATATTTCTTCGGTCCTATGAACAATTATATTTATGTTTGAGTATTTATGTACATACGACATGTATAATTTTCAAATTTATACATAAAAATCCCAATCCGAGTACTCCCCGCCTAGGCCGAGTACTTGCTACTCCCTGGTCGGCCTCTCAAGTAGCGCCTAGCGATTTTTGCAACATTGAGAGGAGGTATATACGTACCAGTTCACTTCCATAGTATTGAACGATGTTTGGATGTAAAAGATGACTTAGCAGAGTGATCTCCTGTCGAAAAAGGCAAAATTTGTCAATAAAACTAGCAATTAAAGATCAAAATTTCAAATCAAATAAAACTACAAAAGTGATGAAAATTAGACCTGGTTAAGCTGCTTTAAACTCTCTTTTGATGACTGATCATCCCCTACAACCTTTACTTCTTTCATTGCACACATCTGCCCGCTCTCACTATTAAAACATGAAAAATTACAACGCCAAAAGTAAACTCCTTGAGCAAAATTCCACTTTAACAACATACAACTTAACAATGTACCCGATACAAACAAATATACGCGAATTGCAACAAAGAGTAACATACGTTCGCTTCATTTCTAACTGTCTCAAACGACTATCGCAATCGTTACTAAGAGTCAAAAACCACTGTAGTTTCCAAAATTCGTTTTTTATAAAGATTTTCAAGAGTTTGGTGGCTATTTTTAAAACTTAAAAAGGGTTTCACTCCCTTTAGGGGTCTCCACAGACCACAGCCAACCCGGAGGAGGTAAATCGCGTAACCCAGAGCTAAACAACTGGTGCTAGGGTTTGATCCCTACGCTCCCACTACATTTTCCATGTCCCCAACCACATTTTTAACACTAACTAAAAATGAATTGAAGTAAGTTGCCAAGTATAGAAATTTGCTGATGCAAATCTTGAAGCTAAGCTCACACCTATTAAACCCGAGGTAAACATGCCCGAAAGTGCCTCTACCCAATAGTCTTCCCTTCTTCCACTTCGAGAATTGGTTATTCGAATTTTCAGGTACCCCAACATTTTTCACATTCGCTACAATCGAAGGTCTACTCGGAGAGCTGCAAATTCTTGAACCGGGTAATGGAGAAGGAGGACTAGTTGGTGAACTTGGTGGCAGGGGCAACCGATGGCCTTCACTTCGGTTAGGAGAATCAAGACTCGAACCCGAACCCAAAAACCGCATGTGAAGAGGCGAAGTTGGAGCCCTTGATCCTGGGCCCGGGCTTCTCGGTTGCGGGCTGAACTTGTGCTCCCCATATCCTCTGTCATTAACAAGATAATTTATCAGTAACAATCTGAACAAATAGCCTGTACACACACTCTTCTCACACAGATAGATACTCATAAGTTTCTGATACGAACCAAATGTTATTTTCTTGTTACTCTGATTCTTCAAATTGATTGTTTCATCACCTTCAACTAACATATATGATCAATTCATAGAATGGAATCCAAAAGGCTTCTCTAATCAAATTGACTTTCATTTCCACTATAAATCTCATAAGAACCCTAATGATATATCAAGAACTAATTCAATTACCCAAAAAAATTAAGAAAAAGTAGAAGGAATTAAAATCAACGAACCTAAAAATACCCAATTGACCATGATCAAGATTGTGATCATCAGCAGAGGAAACAGAAGAGTCTCCGCTAGAAGAAACCGACCCGGATCCGGGAGTATACCCGTGAGCATCAATCACCGTAAACGACGTCGTCGGCGATGTAGAGGGTTGAGGTAAAGGATGCCCAATACGATCCGAATCAAACCCGGAAAACCCAGATGGAGACCCGGCTCCGACCGACGGAGTATATGAAGAAGAACGTGCCGATAAGACCTCGTCAAAGCTCCTATGGTGTTTCTTTTCATTTTTGCTATCGATTAACGAAACTTTGGTCTGTAAACTCTTACTGACAATTGGGTTATCTTTCAAATTCTTGTGTTGATTCGACTGATCTCTGTTCTTCACCGATTTCCTCCCCCACCACGACGGCATAATTTTGGGCGATGAAATTTGAATTGATTCCTTCTTCTTCTTCTTCTTGTTTGTGTAAACCAAAAGAGATGAAAAAGATGGATAACTACTACAATATATATGTATATATATATATTATATATAGAAAGTATTTGGTGTCAACGTGATGTGTACAAAATTGGGTAAATCGGAAATGGGTTTATCGTGTAATGAAGAAGATATTATAATAATCGAAGATGGATTTGGATTACTGGAATCGTGGTTGTCGTTGAGAAGAAAAACCGAAGAAAACAACAAACGAGAGGG
Source organism: Dittrichia graveolens (assembly GCA_038502395.1). NCBI lineage: Eukaryota > Viridiplantae > Streptophyta > Magnoliopsida > Asterales > Asteraceae > Dittrichia > Dittrichia graveolens. The sequence goes on from JARJIL010000009.1 coordinate 62,250,325, forward strand.
AAATCTGTGGGACCCACACCCACCAGTAGATAGAAGAAGGAACAGCTACGAGAAGAGAAGGTTTGTTGGCGGCCGGGTGTTTGGGTTAAACCCGGATGCTACTATTCACTCTATGGTTAATTAATTTTTAAACCAATTTGAAATGAGATTATAAAATTTTATATATTGTAAAAAAGAAAAAAAAGAAAAATAATAAGATTAATAATTAATTTTCATTAAAATAAAAAAGTGTACGTAAAAAATTACAATTAATAAAAAAACATAAATGATTTATTTTTTAATTCATATTTTTTTCGAATCGTGTTTTTTTGCTGTTGAACAATCTAGAGATCCTCGTCTTTAAAACCTTTGTCGGATTGTTTTAAAAATTGTGATGCTTTTTGGAATTCTTGTTCTTCAAGTAAATGCAGCTTCCGTTCATTTTGCTCAAAAAGTCTACCGTTGTATTCGTCCATTGAACTTTGGAAGCCGCCGAGATCCTTGAGTAATTAGTTAAATTCTTCCGATGAAACCCGAACGAGGTTGAAGAAACCGCTCATTTTCTTTTCTTTTTTCCAACGAGGTCGAGGGGATGTGCTTGTGCGTCCGAAAAAGTGTTGGAGTCGGACGTTTTGGTTCTTTTGCTTAAACCATACGATGGCGGTGGTGAAACAGGAGCCCATTTTGGAGAAGCTCGAAGGATCTCTCATATGCGTTCAAGGACAAAGTTGGTGTTGTAAATTTTGTTCAACGTTTTCCATTTGGAGTTGAGTTGGTAGTTCGTGCGGTGAGTTTTCCCTGTTTCTTTGTGGAAGTAATCCACAACATGGTTCCAAAAAGAAGTGTATTTTTGCGAGTTTCCAACTTGGTTTTTTTCGGATATATCGACCCACCCCTTAGCTAAAGCCACCTCCTCCTCGAGAGTCCATTTGGTATTGGGCTCACGTCCCCTTTTCCCTGTTTCCTTGCGTCGCGATCCGGACGCGTGTTATGTGGGTCTCGGGGTTGGTGTCGAGATTGTGTTGTGTCTCGGGAACGAATAGAGACTCGTTGTAGGGAACTTGGGTAGGAAAGTTAAGATTTTGAGTAAGAGGTTGATTGTAGCCCATATTGTATTGAGGGCTAGGGAGGTTGTAGAGTTGTGGTGGAGCAAACATCGGGTTTGATACGTACATTGGTGGTGGCGTATCAAGTCGGAATGCGTTAAAAAGCGTAGTTGGTTGACAGTTGGGTGTTGGAAAAAGACTCCATTTTGAAGTTAAAATGTAAAGAATATAGAAGATTTATAAAATTTTTAGAGAGAATAAGTAGAAGTATCCTGTAAAATGGTTAAAAATGAGGTGTTTATATATAAAGTGGGTACAAAATATTTTTTTTTGTTGTTTAAACTGTCAAATGATTGTTGCTATCTCTCTCCTCCTCAAAAACATGTGTACCTCTCTCTCTACTCGGCATTCAAGCACTAAAGGCATTTGAATTTTTCGGTACCGATCATAAAGGGTGGTGTTCCCTCTTGGTACCGAAGTGCCACATAGGCACGTCAATGGTTCAATGATGTTACACAGTACACACATCGTTCTAAATAAGTTAATGGTGTGAATAATTTAGAGACTCTGTACGGGATTGGTTCCATGGTTCTGAATGTGACAAACTGTTTGATATTGATTCTGAATAAACAATCTAAATGATGAAAATTATCACATTAACTTTCATAATGATTTGTTAAAGAAAAAGATATAGTTTTAATACGAGAATGCGTGAAAAATGGGGTACTAGGTTAAGATACTGAGTTTTTAATGATTCATGAACATTGAAAAATTCAACATCATCATTTTCATGTTTCATTCGGCACGATCTCCATTCAGATGCGGGAATCAAACACGCTCCGTGTTGCATGATTCTATTCAGCTGCAAACAAACACCCACTTAGACGGTGTTTTTTCAAAGGTAGAATGTCTGATATCTATTTTTATACCTATAAGATAATAGGTGGACTAGAAGGAATGTCTATTTGCTTCAAAGGTAGTTCCATGTCTTTTATAGAAAAAGGAAAACAACATTTTTGTAAAACAAGAAATAAACGGTCTATTTTTCGCAAGTCCACGAACATCTTATAAAACAAATCTGTTTTGCAAAAACCAACACCCCTTAATTTTTTTTTGTTTGAGTGTTTTACATTTTTATCAAGTATTGAGCATTTTTTAATTTAAAATATTTTTTTGAGTGAATTAGGCCTTCCGTAGCGCTTTCTATTTACCCAAACCAACCTAAATGTCACATCAGCGTCACGTCAGCTTTTTTTACTTTTTCTTCTCAACCCAAAACCCAAGTATAACCCTTTCCAAATCAACCCAAACAACCCAAATATTTTTCTCTCTCCTCACACTCACAAAAAAACTAAAAAAATAAAAAAAGAAAAAGCTTGCAACTATCATCGGGTTGGCAGACCCGAGATGAAAAAAATTTGAAGAACCCGAAACCCCCGTAGGGGTGTTCCCGAAGCAAGCAGTACAACCCAAAAGAACCCGAGACCTCTCGGGAGAGGCCTTAAGTATGGGCTTATATCTTTGGTTCCTCGTGTTTACCGAAAATTACCAATTTGATCCGCGTAGTTGAAATAGGGTTCGGTTCCTCTTGACTAAGATCCATTGCACTTTGGTCACTAGTCAAATTAAAATGACCGAAAATGTTGTAACACCTCCAATTTCTTTAAATAAAATATTCCATAAAACAACTATTAAATTACAAAAGATAGTTTAAGTTCAAAGCGGAAGCAAAATACAAGTTCAAACGTGATGTTTATATAAAACATTATACAAAAAGTCAAAAAGGGGCATTATGTTAAGGTTGACAATTTTTGGGCGATACAAAACCAACCCAAACCCGGCATGAAAAAAGTAACACGAACCTTAAATAGGTCTAAAGTGGGTTGACACGAAAATAAATGAGCCGGGTTAGGGTTAACCTGACAATCTGAAAGTGATATGTATGGCCCGTTTAAAGATAAAATTATAACATTATAAATTCTTTTTAATACTTAAATTTTAAATTTTGAATAGAACATTGTAGATTGAAATAAGTGAGTGACATCTTAGGACAATAAAACCTTGCCAAACAAAAATACAAAACCCTTAAACGATAAAAGATTTACAATTAAAAGAACAGTACGTCATTTTAGTATTTATTATTTTGACTATATGGTTTTGGTACTTTACATTTGATTACTTGATATGTGATACTTTAGTATTTTAAAAATTAGATTCATATAGTATTTTAAATTAGATTCATAATTCTATTTAATGAAGAATAGTTTTAAATTATTCGGTTGTTCAATAGTATTATTTATCGGTATTTGATATAATAGTAGTACATCATAGTTTTATTATATTTATTTATATAAGTTGAATAAAAAAGTAAAATCAATATTCAAATCATACCGAAATAAATACCGAATATAAAGTTCGTATATAATCGAAACAAACATTGAATATTTAAGTTAGAATATAAACGGAAATCATTTTTAAAATTCTTATCGAAAATTGGAAAACAAATATGAAATTTGAAAGATTGATAAAGAAAATCGTAGTTTAAACGAAAATCCGTATTCGAAAACCATATTGGAAAAAAAAAATACTTTTCTATTACATTTGGTTAAATGGGTCGACACGATGGTCGACACAAACCTCACATGAGCTCGACCCCAATTGACAACCTTACATTATGTGCTTCAAAATTTTATCTCCGGTTGCTAATAAAATGGAGGAGGCCTTTTCCTTGCCTTCGTCTTCTCCTAAAAGATGTGGATAACAACTAATAAGCTTTGAGCTTAGTGAGCATACCAAATGATTCATCATATAAATGCATGAGCACGGATCATACCGAAGATCATACACATATAGGTTTGGTAATGTTTCCACACATACATATATGACTTATCATATGAAGTGAGATTCTTATCAAACCGGTATTGTCGTGATACTTATGTATCCCAATGTATGATAGGACAAAAACCTCTTGTGGCACTAGTACAAAACTGAGCCCATCGTGTGCTGGCCACTGGATCTAGCCCTAGGGATGCAAACATGAGCCACAATATTATGCTAAACGTGAGCCCTACTACTCACAATAGTATGCTAAATATACACATTAACAAAGTCTCACATGATTACACACATATTGCATATATAACGGAAATGTTAGTATCACTCACCTTGATGAGTGAGAATCTGAGAACAACGATTTTACAACTTGAATCAATTAAACAAACAAATAATCACCTTCTTGTGCAAATTTTGTAAACACAACATTAATAGATTGTTTTATGTTCTCCTACAAGGCCTGACATGCCCGTGTCACAAAACTCTGTCATGGTCCGTATAATATGTGCCTGCTTAGGGTTTGGCACATCTCATGCTTTGGGATGTAAACGAGCCGAGCCGAGCTTTACACTAATAAAGTCGGGCTCTTTTAAAAATACAGAAGCTTGAGCTCATTCGAGCTCATAATTTGAGGCTCGAGCTCGACTAGGGAAGTGTTTTACGAAGCTCGTGATAGGCTCACTAAAGCTCGTTTATTTATTTTTTGTTTTTTTAAATAGTTTAAATTATATAAATAATGAATATTTTTTTGGAATTTTAACATTTTATTTTTTAATTACTTCTTATTTTTTCATATTTAATGATATAAAAACAATTTAAATTTTGAATTTTGAATTTTTTTTCTTATTTAATGATATAAAAATATATAATACAATTATATAAGTAAAAAAAGTAAAAAATAAATATTATCTCAAAGCTCGTTTAAGTTTGCGAGCTTAAACGAGCCTGTTATACAAGGCTCGGGCTCGAGCTCGTTTAATAAATGAGCCTTAATCTAGATTCGGGTTCGAGTTCATTTAGTCTTGGCTTGTTTCAAGCTTTTAACGATCCAAGCTCGAGTAGCTTGACTCATTTACATTCCTACTCATGCCCTATATGGGCTTGGTCGTGTCTACGGACACGCCTTTCAGGCATGACCTATTATTCAATGGCACGCCCGTGCCTCAAGGACACACATCAGGTTAGTGACGAACCGATGAAATTTTTGACCCATTTGGCTTCCAAAACCATTTTTGACTTAGGAGTGTTATCCTACTCTCCAAACAACCATCCGGATAATTTTCATACATAAATAACATCCGAGCCTTTATTGTATTCCATCTTAGCATGGTTATCCTACTCTCCAAACAACCATCAGGATAATTTTCATACATAAATAACAACTTGGTACGATAATATCACATCATTCTTAGACCGGAGATACATGCGATTCCATAAATGGGTTAGCTTTACTTTGATTGCTTTCATACGCAGTACGTAACTTGCTGTTATAAAGGGAGCTTTTAGGTAAGTCCATGTAGCGGGACTATTTAGTCGAAAGGATTGTTCATATGTTTAAAGAGATATCCTTAGGTGGTTAGGCCCCTCAATTAATTAGGTCTGATACCAAAATACATGGCCGTGCTTAAGCTACAATAATAGTAAATTAATTGCAACTTGTTATTTTGGTCACCACCAATCTAGAATCGAGAAACTGAATTCTATCTAAAGATTAACATTAATCCATGTCTCATGTTCACACCGGATATCGTGAACACGGGATGTTATGGTCATTTATCTATAGGACTATTTCAAACCACTAGGCGATATGGTTCTTATTAGGGATGACTTAACCTATGCAGACTTAGGGAAGGGATGTTTTGCTAGAGGCCGCTCCTTATCTGTAATACCTAAGATACGGTGTGTCATGTTTAAATGGGAGTTTGTTGGACTCTCAGTGTCTACCCACTATCACATGCATGTTATGTAACACCGGCATTTAGAATTGTCAAAAATTATTGAAGTTCGAGTTTTCAAACTGCGTGGGTCCATATGTAAATTGAATATTTCCAAAACCTGTTTTTATCAACCATAATTGTCAAAAATTATTGAAGAACCTGTTTCAAACTGCGTGGGTCCATCTATACATTGAAGTTCGAGTTTTTAAACTTTAATTACATACCCACAAGTACTTTTTTTAGAGTAAACATGGTGGCTAAATTACACAACAAAAATTTTCCTAGTTTAAAATAAAAGCGAGTGTGTTACTTAACATACCAACCGACCATTAACATAAACACAAAACCAACCAACAAACAAAAGAGGGCTCCTCAAAAGCTGACAACAACATGCACCCAAAAGTAACCCGTCCTCACCAGGCACTAACGATCTCCTACACATGGCAAACATAACACGAGGTTAGCTATAAATAGCCAGTGAGAACAGATTTAAACACAAGTATCAATAAACATATCACAAAGTAGGAATAAGCAAATAATGCTATACTATCACAAAGTGGAATGTTGACAAGATCTGTAGGCATCATATCTCGCGGGATAGCAAATCCAGCTCAACGATCCTAATTGGGTATCAAACAAAACCATCCGTACCGGTGGGTGAGCGAGAAGCGATCTACCAAGCAACGTTATCGAGCCAACAACTCTCTTGGGATCAGCGGGTAGCTAAGTGTGTAACATCCTGAGATTGGGCCTAGTAGAAACGTAGGCTTTGGGGTATGTTACACGTGAATTATTATGTCATTATGTTAATTGATTATTAATTAGTGTTGATTTAATTGATTAATCATTTACTTAATTAATTTATATGGGTTATATATGTAGGTATGCATGTATACGGTTATGTGTGTATGTGTGTGCATGTGCTTAGTGTTTTAAAGCATGCCACCTCATGCTATTAATTGCATATACGTGGGTTATGTTAGAATATTACTTCACTTTGAAGTTTGCATGTGTGTGTGTTTTTGTGTGTAAAACCGAGAGCAAGGAAGCAAGAGGAAGAGGCAATCGGAATTCTGTGATTCCTTGATATTGTGAATTCAAGTTAGAAGGTTGCTGATTCTTCTTTTATTCTTGTTGTTATGCTTCGATTAGTATTAACATGCTACGGTTTTGAGTGGATTTGATTTGAACATCATATGCTCATGCTTTATGAAGTTATCGGATTTGGTGTTTATGGTGTTAAAAGGTGTTCTTGATGCATGTTTGTATGTTTAAACATGTTTATAAGTGTTTTTATAAACTTGTATGTCAATTGTATGATCTGGAAAGTTGATGTATACAAGTTTGAAGTTGTCGGATTGATGAAATGTTGAAGATGGCGGATTTTGGTGATGATGATGAAAACCGAGTGAAGAAATCCGATTCTTGTGAAATCCGGTGTTTAGAATCCGGAACTTATATTGAAATCCGAAACTAGTGAAATCCGGGTGTTTGAATCCGATAGTGGATTCCAAAGTATGAAATCCAATTGTGGGTGCCAAGATAAGATACAAGTGTGGAAATCCGACAGGTAGTAGCGGATTTCTTGAAATCCGATGGAGAGTTGCGGATTTGGTGAAATCCGATGGTAGTATCGGATTTCTCATAAAATCCGACAGTTTGGACTTGTTGATTTGCATTGTTTAATGCTATGTGATATATGGTATTCATATGTGAATCTTACCTGTTTATGTTTGATTAAATGGATATAAATATATGATTGATATATATTTATTAATTGAATACTGATTTCAGTTTGTTGTGTTCTTAGGAACAGACAAGGCTCAGTAACATTAGATCACTAAGTGGAATAGCTGAGAATCAGAGGTGAGTGGATGTTTACTCACGGGTGATATTAGTTGTACTGGTTTGGTTGCAATTATTGTTGGATAGATTGTATATTTGTTGGTTAATTAACTGTGAATGTTAATTGTGGTATTCTGTGATATGTATACATGTTGGAAGGGAAGTCAGTTTACGACTGGGCTTATGGGCTGGGTTCATTTGCTGTTGGCTAAGCAGTATCAGGACCTTAGGATGCATTTGTTGCTACCAGAGGATGATACTGTGTGAGGATAGCAAATGGACTATCGGTAAACCTTTGCTTTGGCCGGCATTGGTTGTAGGTTCCTGCAGATCGCCGGTCTTCCCAGGGTGCTTATTTGTGGTTGTTGATATCATGCGGTTCAGGCTAATATATTTGTTGTGTGTTACTCCATTCACTTAGCTTTGTGCTAATCCCCCACCTCTCACTCTTTTTACAGGTTTTGGTAAGTCAGCGGCTCGGCTGAGAGTGGTTAGCTTGGGGAGTAATCACCTAGGACTCTGATAAAGTATTTGTGATGAGCCGTGTTTTGTAATACTGATAATTTATAAACAGTGTTTTGTAATTAGTTGTAATTACTTTGGTGTTTTATAAACGCTTCCGCAGTGTAATTAAAAGTGAAATTTTTTGGGTTGAAAACACTGTGTTACAAAGTGTCCCTAATATAAACCAATATTGGTCCTGCAGAACCCCCATTGATCCCGACCTATGAGTCTACCGAAATCATCGACCCCGACCCGTAAGTCTACCAAAATCTAGCCATATAGGTGCCTTGACCTGAAGGATCTACCGAGACCCAGTCATAACAGCTGACCTCAATCACACGTCACATGACTGTATAAACAGTCAATAAATGTCCGGACAAACACATATTACACAAATTATCCATCTAGGATCCAATAGTATGCATGCAGCTCACAAATCAAGATATACAACATTCGAGATCATACCTTGCACTTACACATGTGAATATAAAGATTGCTCATCAAGTCAAAACTATAATATTCTCACTCACTACTATATCACAAATCATAATATTTAAAAAATATATATATTTAGTGGTTGTATTGGTACTTTATGAATTATGGTATTAACGTGTATTAATTCTTGATTTATCGAGACTTATGAAAACTGTACTCACCTTGCTTCAAGTTACTTGAAACATTATTCTAATGATGCCTTTAGTCTAACTATCAACCTATAACAGCATACTTAGCATCAATACACAAAGAACAACAAAGCATTCTACGGATACAAAGATCGCGCTGCGATCTTTTAAAGATTCGCGTCGTGACGAGCTTGTAGTCTCGAACTGTAGTGTTTCTTCTCAATTCTAGTGTTTGTATACACTAAAGGATACTAACATGAGGTCATAAGCATATAAATTACACACTACAATAATCGATCCAAGATTTGAGTTAATCTAGTTTGACCTATTTGAACATTTAAACCAGACCCAATCAACCCTAACACTTTAATCAATAAAGCCAACTTACAAAAGCTCCTAATGATAGCAAGACCCAGTTTATAAAACTCAAAATCACTACTAAAATAGCAATTTATCAAAAAATCCATTTGCCCTAAAACACAAGAAAAACAAGAAGAAAAGGATACTTACAATCAATAAGATGAAGAAAATGAAGATGAACTCTAATCACAAGCAACTCTGGAAGATCAATTACTGAATTTCTTGAATAACATCTCCCAAAATCATGCACAACAGTTGTGGGTGTGTGTGGGCATACGTATGTCTGTGTGTGTGTGTGTCAATACAGATAAACACAAAGAGCAACCGCCTCTTATTTTCTTTTAATTCATAAAGCGGGTATCTCGCTCCCCTATCCAACTTACAATAACTCACTAAAAATCTTATCTTAATTAACGGAGATATATTTGGAATCATTATTTCAATCTTTTTATTTCTTGATTATCTTTTGTTTCTTTTTATTATTATTTTACATAACCATTTTCACAACTCAAACACATAACAATTAATAAATTAGAATATTTAAATAATTATTAAGTTAAGGACTTACTAGCACGAGATGCAACTGGACCCAATTCGGAGTGTTACAAATCCACCCTCCTGAAAAAATTCCGTCTTCGGAATCTACTCCGGCCCAAACAATTGAGGATAGCAGTTCCTCATGTCATCCTCGGTCTCCCAGGTCAAATTAGGACCTAGGTTATGCTTCTACTTGATCAACACCAATTTAATTATTTTCTTACGCATCTTCTTAGTCTTAGAATCAAGAATTTCAACTGTTCTAGATTGTCATAAGGTCTTTGATGTCCAGTTTTAACTCGTGCACAGATTTGACATTTCTCTATAAACGAAGCAATGTCTTGTTTCAAAGTAGGCCACAATTACAAAGATTTGAAATCATAATACATCTTTGTGCTTCCAGGATGGATGAACACATAACCTGGATTTATGGCTTCTCGTAATATCAACTCACGGTTACCCCTAAGAAATGGCACCCAGACTCAGGATTGAAAAGTCTTTAACCCACGATTATCTTTACTTAATTGATCCTTTAGTTTCTTCATCATTTCAATTCTCAAGTTTTCTTCCTATAATGTCATCTGTTGGGCCTCTTTTAATCTTGAAGTAATATCTAGAACAATGGTAATTTTCATAAATTTAGCTTCTACCGAGGAACCTTTTCGACTCAAATCATAAGCCACGACATTGGCTTTTCCAGGATGATAACGTATTTCACAATCATAATCTTTAATTAATTCAAGCCAGCGACGTCGCCTCATGTTGAGTTCTTTCTGTGTAAAGAAATATTACAGACTTTTGTGATTAGTACAGACCACATATTTAGTGCCATAAAGATAATGCTGCCATAACTTCAATGCAAACACTACATCAGCAAGCTCGAGTTCATGGGTTGGGTAATTCTTTTCATGAGGTTTTAATTGCCGAGAAGCATAGGCAATTACTTTATCACGTTGCATTAACACGCAACCTAATCCTCAATGAGAAGCATCACAATAGACAATGAAATCTTCAAATCCGAAAGTAAGAATAGGATCTTCACATAATAATTGTTTCAAAGATTGAAAAGCTTTCTCCTGATCCTTAGACCAAACAAAAGCAACATCTTTTCGAGTTAATTTGGTCAATGGGCCTGCAAGTTTAGAGAAATCATGAATAAACCGTCGATAATATCTAGGTAGGCCCAAAAAGCTTTTAACTTCAGATGAAGTTTAGGGAACCCCCTATTCATCACGACTTCACCTTTAGCTAGATCTACTTTAACGCCTTCCCGACAAATCACATGTCCAAGAAAATGCACTTACTAAAGCCAAAACTCACACTTAGATGTTAGTCCCAGATTGAGTACACAACAACAAATATTTGTAGAAGAGGGGGTTGAATACAAACTTTAGCTTTTAAAAATTTAAAGACCCACTGATATACTTTTATATAATTCTTATTGATATTGAATCAAGAATTACATGTACTAGAAGCGGAAATTCTAAGTACAATAAAAGGTGGCAATCTATTCGTTTAACACATAGACAAGCTAACTCTAAAACAACTAATGTATATAGAGTGTTCAACACATGAACAAGTTTGATTCTACATAATGCTTAAACTCTACGAATTTCTCAACTGATGAGATTTTCTTTCTATGGAGTAGAGACTTCACTGTGTTGTATCTTTGCATGTCCACCATGCATGAGTATATATAGAAATCTTGGTGTATCCGATTGCATGAAGGTAGGAGACAAAGAGGATGTGGAAATATAATATTTTATTTGTAAAGGTAGTGGGTGAAAAGTAAAGTTACTTGAATCAATAGATTGATAAAAGTAATTGTACTTTTCTGCAAAAGTGCAACCCACTCACAATATAAAATATTAAAACCCACATCTACTGTCGTGTAGAAGTTTCTTTCACTTTCCATGCTTGTACTTTAATCAACACCATGCTTCTGTTTGATTTGACTTTACCAAGTATGGGATTGCCAGCCATACTTAGTTGTTTGAACAAATCTTCAAGATCTTCGTCTGTTTGAGGTATCATTATCCTTTTCCAGAGGATAAGATCAAACCTTTTTGTCTCATACTTGATCCAAAAAGTGCATTTTTACTTTAACAAACAAAGATCTAAGGCATAATAGAACAACACATGTTCTGCCTTTTACATATGACTTACAATCTGAAAAGATAGTGCAGATTTGACATTTTGCACGACTCAGCTAACAGATTGTACTAGGAACTCTGATATTCACTACTCAATTGAAAAAACATATCAGTTGATCACTTTTTGCTAGGACTCAGTTGATACATATTGCTCAGCTGATCATGTAGATGCCCAGCTGATCAATAGTAAGCTTAGGAGGGCATAAGCTCATGTATTTGTATGATCAGTTGATCAAGAATGCTCAGCAGCTGATCATTCAAATACATCAGTTTATGAGGAGAGATGAATTGTGTAAAGGAAGACTTACTTAGCTGATGTTCTGGGCCTCAGCTGATCCATTTGTTCACTCAGCTGATAGAGTAGCTGAGCAAAGTCCTTGCTCAGCTGATGGAGTAGATGAGCAAAGTCCTTGCTCAGCTGATGGTGTAGGCACTCAGCTGATCAACTTTCTTCACTCAGCTGATGGTTTATTTTCCTCAGCTGATGGTATTCTTTACTTGTTTTCTTCATCTGATGCTCCTTGGCTAATATCCCTTGGTTGATACTTTGAGTAGGATCTGATGCTCAGCTGATGGTTCCATACTTAGCATATTTTTACATAAACTGATTCAAACAACACATGTTTGAATTCTTTCTAAGTCATTCTGAATGTAGGGTTTGGTTATAATCAAATTCTATGTTTTAGGATAGGTAGAGTTGATTATTAGGGTGAAGTGATTATCTCCCCAACAATCTCCCCCTATTTGATGATGACAAAACCTTTTTCTTTTTGAAGAATTAGTTTGACTTCGAATACAAAAGATTTGAACTTTTAAGTACATTTGGCTACCTAGCTATCTGTTTTTGGTAGCTCTTTTTATTTTGATCATTGTTCTGTTTTTGGTTTCTTTTCTAGTGTTCCATTTTGTTCTGTTTTTGGGAATCCTTTTCTGTGTAGTACCATTTTGTTCTGTTTTGTGGTATCTTTTCATTTTTCCATTTTTATATGTTTTTGATTTTCTGATATACATAAACATCACTTGAAATAACAAAATAAAGAAATGTACATAAGTATTTACAGAGATTAACTACTAACTAACTAGTCTATAATATATAATCAACTAGATATCAACAAATCTTCAGAATTAGATCAGTCTTCAATCATCTCACCATGGTTCTTCTTTTACTTCAAAGTCTTTGGCATGGGGATCTGCTTCAACTAAGACTTCACATTGGCTTGTACAAGGGCTTCAAAATGTTCATTTCCAGTTCTGCCTCTTGTAGATGTTCTTAGCCCAAAGAGAAAGCTCTTGCCAGCTTTAGGGATTTCAGATTGTCTAAAGAACCTCCAAGTACCAACTCTGTCCAAAAAGAATAAGCCTTCAACAGGAATCGATATAAACTTGTAAAGCTCAGGGGTGATGTTCAATGGTAGAGTTGTGTTGAGACCCTCAAAATCATACAAGTACTCATGCTGGGGTAGTACCTCTCTTAGCTCAAATGGTTTAAAGGGCTTGGAGCCTTTCTTGTGAAGATTATCAACTGTGTGCACATGTCTGTAATAGTCATTTGGAGTGAAGGCCCTTTGTGACACAGCTAGAGCTATCCAATTTTGAATTTTCTGAATGAATTGAACTTTAAGCTTGGATTTGGATTTGAAGAGAAGGTACATGATCTCAACTAACTCTGGTAGAGGATACTTGTTTTTCACAGTTCGATTTCCCAAACTTCGGAAGGAGCAAGACGATATGGAGCTCTAGCTACTGGAGTAGCTCTTGGGACGAGGTTAATCCGGTAATCTACATCCCTTATAGGAGGCAAGCCGGGTAATTCTTCAGGGGAACACTTGAGGATATTCCGAGACCACCCTGATGTCTTGAAGTGATCTTTTCTCCATTTTAACATCAATTACATAAGCCAAATAAGAATTACAGCCTTTAGCAATAGACTTTCTAGCTTTGATTACCAAGATAATAGGAATCTCAGATTCCGGTCTCTCACCTCGAGCCACAACGTGTGACCCATTAGGTAAAGGAATTTTAATCAACTTCCTCGAACAAAGAATCTCATCATTGTGATTGCTAAGCCAGTTGATGTGTGTGAATTAGATCAAGTTTTATATTTATAAATTGGAATCACCAAAATTTTGACTACAACACAAATAGGCAGGTGTACCTAATCGTATCGTAGTATAGTTCTGAAAAGACTGAGTGTCGAACACGGGGAACGAGTATGATTTCATATTTAAAATATTTAATTATTAATTAGTCTAAAGAAAGCAATTAAATGGGGAAATTGGGAATAAATCTAAGAATGTGATAAAATATTAATTAGACAAAAGAGAAAACAATTCAAAAGTAAGATAAAGCTGAGAGCTTGGAATGGAAACAATTAATATGAAGTATTCTTACCTAGACTTGATTACCCCCTTGTCTACCGTCAGTCTCATGGAAGTGCAATGTATATTATTTATTATATACTGATTTCTAAATTAGTTAGATCTTTTTATCAGACTCACTAGCACTATAATTATAGAAACATTAATCCAATGGTCATGACATTAACTATCCCTATAATTAATCAATAAATTCGTATCAAGCAAGACTTAATCTATTGATTCGTATTGGTCACAAAATCAATCAATTAACACCGATTGGTCATCGCATGCAATTGTCAAACATATTAAAGTTAATTTCTTTATAACCAAACCCTAGGATTTGGTCATCACTAGTCATGAATCCTAAAGGTCATAGAAACTTATGATTAAAGCAAACATAGATAGAATGGTGATCTTAAATATGAAATGCTTAGAAATAGGCATAAAAAACAAACCTTTATCACGAATGGATCTTTGACAAAGCTAAACACGATAAATTATACGATTACTAAACATCTGAGTCAATAGAAATCAAAACAATAAACAAGAGTTCATCTAATCAAGGTGAAAAACAGAAAACGTAGCCCATAGACAGACTAGAACACATCAAAAACGAAAAAGAACAGAACTTGCAAACCATTATAGACCGATGGTGGCAAAACCGAGTCAATCCCGTCAAAGTTGTGGTCTTCCTCTTCGTTATTGAGCTCCAAACCTTCTCTCAGACCTCAAAATCACTTCTAGACATCCTCAGCCATCATATTGGAAGCCTAGAATCGCATGTATATCCCTTAGGTCGAAATGAGGTCTGAATTTATAGATTTCACGTTTCGGCACTAACGCGTCGCGTTACCCTTTAGACAAGTCGCGTCGGGAAATCAATTTGTGACATTATCGACCTGCACATTAGACGCGTCGCATTGGACCTTATAATGCGTCACATTGTCAGCTAAAGCAATATTCTTCCATGTATGATCGTAGTCCTATGAGTCTAGTTTCCATGGACTTTTGAATCACCTCAATCCGAGTTCATATTAGTGAGATATGATTAAAACAATGAATGTAAGTCAGAACGGATGACTTTTCTTATTTCTTCATTTTTCTTCGGTTTTTGGTTAAAACTTTTCATAATCTATCCTTTTAACCTAAAAACCAACATCTCAAGATATTAAGTATCTTTTAACTTATTTATGAACAACTAGCAAGGTACCCGCGCAATGCTGCGACGGCAATATATTTCTATTTTACATCATGTTGCTTTTAAAAATGTAATAATATGTTGTTTTTAAATAGATAAAAAGTTAAAGTAAATTAGGAGAGAGAATGAAATGGTTAAAAGGGGTATTTTAAAAGTTAAAGTAAATTAGGAGAGAGATAAAATGGTTAAGAAGGGGTATTTTAGTACATTCAAGTTACTTAAAATTAAGAGTTTTTAAAGTTGTAAATGTATTATAAAGGAGTAAGATAACAGGCTAATGTATAACAAATATCACTTAAAATATATAAATCTAAATATGGCGATATCACCAATCCATTCCAATAGCCGCATCAAACCCCGCAATGGGCATAAGAAGGGAGGAGATGGGTAAGCTATTCCCATCAATGTCAATAGATGCTTGAGGGACATGATTAGTAACCGGCACTACTTTACCATCAGCAACCTCTACATTAAATGGAGTTGCTAATGCAGAAACATGTATTTGCAATTTATCACAAAATGTCATAGATACAAAAGAATAAGTAGCACCCGAATCAAATAATACACATGATAGAGTGGAATTAATAAGAAAAATACCAGGGATCACATCTCCAGCTGCTCTAGCTTCCTCTGCAGTCATTTGGAAAGCCCTTCTTTTTGCCCGAGGAGCACCACCCCTCTCTATCCCGAAGATGACCCACCAGTTCCAGAGTTAGGTCTCGTAGGACATTCAAAGATTCGGTGCCCAGGTTTATGACACCTATAACAAACACTCTCCGTAAACTTGAAGTCTAATATTTCATGCCCATTCTGCCCACAACTAAAACATCTGACAACTGCTTTTGGACATATACCAGTGTGATTGGCTCAACACTGATTACACCAACGACTGTCGGGTTTTGCCCTTTTTGAGAAATCAGACTTCCCAGCTGCTGAAGATTGCCCCTTAGACTGATTAGTCGTTAGGCGTGGTTGAAACTTTCTCTTTTGAATTTCACTGGAAATTTCACCTTTACATTGCTCACGATCACTCTCCATTTGCCAAGCTGTTTCAAATGCTCGGTCGAGATCAACAGAGGCCCGGATGTTGGCGCGATATTCTAAGGGCAAGGTATTCGTAAACTTGCGAATTTTGGTATGTTACAAACCTCATGTTATCGGTCAAGACGTTAATAAAATCTTCCATATGTAGGCTTGTCTCCCCTTTTCAAATTATTGAATTCACTCTCTATGCGTTCCATAACATATTCGGTGCAATATTTCCTCAAAAGTCTTTCAGAAAACCCTTCCCATGTCATAGAATTTAACACATGTTTCTGAACAAAGGCCTTCACGGTATCCCACTATAGAAGAGCACGCCCTTTCAACATTCTAATCGTGTATTTCACACGATAATCAACATCACAATCACAAGATTCAAAAACCTGCTCTATTTCCCGGATCCATTGCATAGTAACCGAAGGATTATCGCTACCCGAATAGGTAGGTGGCTCGTAGGTAAGGAAGGTTTTATAGGAACATGGTTTACGAGTATCAACATTCGGTTTCTAAAGAAGAAGATATTTAGCTTGACGAAGCTCACTTGATGTAAGCCTCTCGATATCATTCTTGTCTTGAACTCTCAGTAAGTGTAACACCGTATTTTCAATCCAAAAATTTTCATTTTAAAAATACACTGTGGAAGCGATTAAAATACTAAAAGTATTTACAACTGTACACAAACAACAGTTTACAAAACCAACCATAGTTCAAATACCAGTATTACAAAAATTACGGCTCGTCACAAATATAAACATTAGAGGCCTAGGCAATTACTCACCAAGCAAACCACTCTCAGCCGAGCCGCTAACTTACTCAAAACCTATAAAAAGAGTGAGAGGTGGGGGATTAGCACAAAACAAAGTGAATTGAGTAAAACACAACAGATACATCAGCCACAACCACATGATATCAACAACTAGTAACAAATAATCGTGCCCTGGGAAGACCGGCGGTTCTGCAGGAACCTGCAACTAATGCCGACCAAAGCAAAGGTTTACCGATAGTTTATTTGCTATTCTCACACAATATTATCCTTAAGTTGCAACAAATGCATCAAAAGGTCCTAATACCGATTAGCCAATAGCAAACAAACCCAGCCTATGTGCCCAGTCGAAACTGACTTCCCACAATCATGTATACATATCACTGACACAACAATCAATTAACAAACAACCAGTTAATCAATTATTAGTCAATAAGTCTATCCATGTGTCAATCCATAAACAGTTGCAACCAAACCAGCTACAACTAACATCATCAGTGAGTAAACATCCACTCACCTCGAGTTCTCGAACTCCTACTCTGTTATCTAATGTTGCTGAGCCTTGTCTATTCCTAAAAACACAATAAACTGAAATTAGTATCCAGTTCATAAATATATATCAAACATATATTTATTTCTTCTTTAGTCATAAACATCAAACTAAAGTCACATATACATGTACACTTAGCATTTAGCATCAAATGATCAACACACATGAAAAACCATCGGATTTCAATGAAATCCGCTGCAAGGTATCGGATTTAAGGAAATCCGATACAATCTGTCGGATTTCAACAAATCCCGGATTCAATCCATCGGATTTCAACTCTTCGGAATCCATCATCGGATTCTGACCTGCGGATTTCCTCATTAGCGGATTCACTTCTTTGATTTCATTATGTCGAAATCCACCATCGGATTCCACTCAATCGGAATTCATCCCATTGGATTTCATCATCATCTTCCTCACACACAATCCGGCAACCTCATAACTTCCATGATTATATTCCATAGCTTTACAAAACTTAATAAAGCTTACTAAAAACATATCCAGATATCTATAAACATGCTACATGCATCAAGAACATCATAAAACTCAAGAATCATGACCAAACCAACTTAACCCATTTGTCAAGTTTACATACAAGTTCATCCATGGTGGTTATATTCAAAACCCAGCAGGTTGTTAATCAAAAGTATAGCATGATAACATGATTCAAGAGTTAAACATATAAAATATGTTTACCAACGTAAACTCGAATCCAATATCTTCAAGAAACCAAATACCGATTCTTTGTTCTTCTTTTTCTCTCGGCATACACATAGTAGACACACTAGCAGATTATCAAGTGAGGAGGTTTTCTACAATGACTAATCCTCATATACACTTACATATACTAATACCGAAGGAAACAAAGAAGGAGGTGTCAAGTTAATACAAAATTCCAATTTCAAATACATGCAAAATATCTCACAATCTTCACCATCTTAAACCTGTATACGTACACCCGCATATATAAATATATATATATATATATATATATATATTAATTAATATATACATTAAACTTAATTAAAATAATAATCAAGTATAACCTTACCGAAAGCCTACGTAATTACTAGACCCAAAAACCGTATGTTACAGTAAGAGGTTCAGAGTGTTTACCCTCTGCCTCAGAATGAGTATGAGTAGCCTCATCCTCTACTAGCTTGATTGTTTCCTCCAAGGGTTCCGAATGTTCCGACATCTCAATTCAACTTACAATAGTACAAAAAGATCATTCAGTAATAACAATCAACTTTACATGTAAAATGCGAATTAGCCTTAACAAATAATTAACAAATAGCACTCAACTCAATCTCTCCCCTAAGGAACACTTAAATAATGGTCGGGCCCAGGTTTGAGACTGAATACTCCTTCAAGTACCCAATTCACTCAAACCTAGGCTCAAATACCAACTTGTAACACCGCCATTTAGAATTGTAAAAATTTATTGAAGTTCGAGTTTTCAAACTGCGTGGGTCCGTCTATGCAACACCGGAAAACCAAAGCCATTTTTAAACGCGTTGCGGAAGCTTAATTAAACATACTTTACATACAGTACAAAAAATTTTCAAACCACAAACATCTGTTCACAAACAACAAAATCATATGTCTTGGTGTTACATAATAAACTGGCTCGTTTCCTTTTAAAATTCAAACATATCAGAGCAAGGTCGAGCTTTCCTTCTACAAACACTACCAACTCACAAACCTGCAAAAACATCAACCGAGGGGAATTAGCACAAAGCTAAGTGAGCAGAAGCTAAACACAAAGGCAAACATCAACAGTCAATATCAAAGCATGTAACCACATAATCAAAAAGATCGGTGGTTCGGCGCAGAACCTACAACCAATGCCGGCCAAAGCAAAGGTTTACCGATAGCCCTCTACTGAATTGGCATAATGAAATTCCCCTCTGATACAATGCATACATCAGTAGGACTACCACTGTTCAACCAACCAGTAAACGAGCCCAGCCCAATTCCACGTATAGCTGACTTCTCAAACGCAACTCGATATCATCCCTTGAGCACGTATCGGCCAAATAGTCATGCAACAGATATAATCAATCAACAATCTTAATCAACAATCAACAATCAGACTCAACAGTCTAAAAATCATAAACGCATGCATCACATCAATAACATCAACCATAATATTTACCATCCACGATTAACATCCACTCACCTCGTGATTCCAAACGCGTAACTTAGATATCTTATATTCTTGAGTCTTTGTGTTACATGAAAACACAGTAACAACGAAATTAGTCTCGGATATATAAATGCCCACATATATTTATATCTCAATTATTTATAATCACAAAGTTTAATCCTCATAAGATAGTACATCTAACAAACCACGTCAAAGAATCATCAAACAAGAACATATGTTGAAAAACCGGGGACGCGTCGCGTCGTATCAATATATCGGATTCCGAAAGCATCGGATTTCAGGGTCTCAGATTCTAGGGTTCCCGGATTCAAGTGTCGGATTTCATCTTGGATTTCATAAGGTCAGATTCTTGGGTTATCGGAATTCATAGCGACGGGGTATTGTAGTATCCGGATTTAGAAATCCGTCGGATTCAAGGGTTAGAATTAACAGAATCGGATTCTAGTATTGTCGATTTTAGGGTTGTCGGTTTTATAGTATCAGATTCAAAGTATCGGGATTCAATGACATCGGATTCTGGGTCTAGAGTTTAAGAGTATCGGTTTTAAGGTAACCAGACTTCATCAACATCATCGGATTCATTATCATCTTCTTCAACTCATAATCCGCCAACCTCAACCATCCATGGAACAATTCCAGAGCTTCAAAACTTACTAAAACTAACCAAGAACATATTTAAACATCTATAAACATGTATTCATGCATCACAAACATCCTTTAATCACATAAATCACTAAAACAAACAAAACTCACTTAACCATGTGTAACACCCTAAAATGGGCCTAGTTGTACCCCTTATACTTAGGGTTGTACACTTGTGAAATAAATAAGTATTCTAAGTTTATAGGAGGACGATATGTATATTGTTATTACTAAATGAGGTGTTGATAAAAGTTGATAAAAACGAATAACAGTTATTAATTATTAAATGATTTAAAATAAGGATTCCAAATATATCCTCGTTAGAATTTACGGATAGCGGTTGGATGAGTTGTAAGTTGAAAAGGGGAGCGAGATACCCGCTAGAAAAAGGGCCACCCCCAAAGAGGCGGCAACCCCTTTTTCCTTCCCATTTAATGTTGTTTTTTTTTGTTCTTCTTCTTTTCTTTTTCCTTTTTCTTTCTTCCTAAGAATAAACACACACACACATAGCTCAAATGATTGAAGAATTTATCAAGTTTGAAGCTAGAGATTTGGGGAGAAATATTACAACTATCATTTGGAGCAAGTAAGTATTATTATTTTGAAGTTTGAAGTGTTAATGGGTAGTTAACCCAAATCTTGAAAGGATTGTTCAAATAAGTTTTAATATATGTTAGTAGACTCCTTAAGAGGATAGGAGAGTGTACAAATGATTAAGTTTCAATTCTAAACTGATTGGAGTTCTTGAATCAAATCTTGATTCTTGCAATTAAGTGGTGTTATCAAATCTTGATTCTTGCAATTAAGTGGTGTTAGGAGGTCTCCTATTGGGTCCTATAACTTTGATAAACTATATTTTATGTCAATAAGTGAATATAACATCATAACTGATGTATTTGAGTATAAATTATTTTAATGGGATTATTTTGATTTTAATATTATAAAGTGCCTAAATAGTCCCAAACAAGCTTTGTAAGTGTTAGGAGATGTTTGGGATTAATTTAGATGATATTTGGTCGAGTTTTAATCTGTAAAAAATAATGGCGGTTTCTAACTGTTTTAGCGACGCGATGCGTTGAAATAAAGATTGCAGTGCGTCCGGCTATTTAAGTGTGACGCAACGTGTCTGGGATGTCAGTTAGTAGTTTTGCTGTTTTTCTAATATTAATGTGTGGGCCATTATTATAGGTTAATATACGGATTAAAGACACCGTTAGAAGATTAATACGAGCATCCTGGACTCAGGTGAGTACCGACTTAACTTGTAATCATTATGCAGTATATATGGATTTATTGATTACCATTAGGTATATACGATATATGATAATTATGATTAGGATTAGTAAGATTATAAAGTGAATTTAAACTGGTGTTTATAGAAACGCTAAGTATAGATGCCTGTACGGTTTATGTTTACAATTATAATGAACAAATACGTATTATATGATATGTATGCATGTTGATGGATCCGGATTGGATCCGCCTTGTTAAGTTGTTAGTTATTATAGAGTGCATGCCAGCGAATCCAAATTGGAGCCGCCCATAGACTTGATGATATGTATGTTATATTGGATTGTGACTTGATCACCCATGTTGTACTTGTGTATTCTACTCATTGAATGTGAGTAGAACTTGTTATTATGTATGCTATGGATCCTGATTTGGATCAACCATATGAAATTATTGTTATATATGCTATTGGACCCTGATGGGATCCCCATGCTGAAACAAGTATTGTCGTGATAAATGATATGACAGACATGTATTTAAGTACATGTGCATATATTGTTGAATATGAGTTATATGTAAATGCATGCATGCACTTGTCCCTGAAAAGGGTTCTTGATGAGCTATCTGTATGTCAGGACTAACATGTAATTAAGGTCAGCTTCGGTTGGGTCCAGTGCCTTCGGGCTAAGATTCTGGATCAATGGTACTCGAGTACCATTCCTTTCAGCACTTGGGGTGAGTGCCTTAAATGGCTGAGCCTATGAGCCTTTGGCTCCTTAACGAGCACGGTGATTCACTTATGTGATGAAACCAGCACGGATGATAGTGTCTGATTCCTCGGTGGAAAATTGTTGAGCTGGATTAGCTACCCGGCAAGATATGATGCCTGCTGGTAGGATCAGCACTACGCTATGTGATAGGATAGCATTGTTTGTTAAATCCTGTGTTATATGACTCGTATGTATCTATGTTGCCATGTTGTTAGGCCTATGATGATGTGAAGAATATGTTGCCCTATATGTTGCATGATGCTTAGGGTTAAGTTTGTATTCACTAGCTTTTAAAGCTAACCCCCTCCCAGTATATATGTATGTTTTTGCAGATGTATGCTTAGACTGGGCATGGGAGTGCTTTTATTGTGCTGGGACACTTGTTGCTTATTGCAGGTATGATGGTCGGTCGGTATTAATGTTGGTAACACTCGTTTGTAAATAAAGAAAATGTTTTAAGACTTCCGCTGTTTTGTTATCAAACTAAAATATGTTTGAAATTAGGTATCTAAAAGTCAAAAATTTTACTCTGAAATTGCGGTGTTATAATTAGGTATCAGAGCCTAAGTTTGAGTGAATTGGACATCTGATTGGTGTTCAGTCTCAAACTCGGGCCCGACCATCATAGTGTTCCAAAGTTATTATGAGTACGTTATGCATTATATGAAGATAGCAGTGAGGTAAGAATGATTCTTGCTTCAATATTGATAAACTAGGTTTCCTAGAGATAGGATGGCCTAGTAGAATGAAAGGGATAGCTTGATGTTAAGTCACAAGAAGTGAATTGGAAGCATGAAAGAATTGAACCATGAAACTACATAAGTATGTAAAACTTACGATAAGTGCCTTAATGGTAAAAATTGGTAGGGTTATGTAAGATAACTCAAAACGATAACGGTAAAGGTTTAAAATACGATGACCAATATATTATTGGTTACATAATAAAATGTGAGACTAAAGGCGTCAAGAGACGTGAAATGGTGATGATCGTGAATCTAAAACTAAATGTATGAATATTTCAAGTGAAAAGTAATATATAGATCAATCTGATGTAATCAGATTGATAATGATAGATTAAAAAGTGATGCCAAATGAATAGTTGGAGTCATAGTAGTCTTGTTGCTACCAGTAATATGATAAAGAGGGGAACTGTCCTCAGTTCCTATGAAAACTAACAAATAGTAAATGATGAAGTTTGATCAGGGATTCTAATTGAATCCTAGAGTATGAAGAAGAGTTTTGATGAATAGCTATGCTAAGATAAACGTTGATTAAAGTCGAATATTAATTAAATACAATCGTTCTAATTTTAAATAATTAGAATGATTGATTGTGTAATATTAAACTAGCATGAGTTGATAAGAATTGAATTTGGAAGGCAAAGATATTGAAGAAGTATACTTTTGATATAATGTGGTACCTCAACGGTACATGATGTCTTATAATAGATGAAACTTTAAATGATATGTGAAACGCTATAAGCATGTTGATGAAATCTAAATGATTAATAAAAAAAAGAATTGTGGGTTCACGATTAGTTAACCCAAAATGCAGAATTAGATTGAATGGAAATAAGATTAACTCGATTGGATTAGCAGTTTTCTTTTCTTTGGTATTAGAAAGAAAGTCGTAAGATGTTCGAATAAAAATGTGTAAGGGTAATTAACACTTCACAGTTGAACCATTCGTGAGATCAAACGTGAGAATGAATTATGGTCAAATAATAGTTGTTAAGATTTGATGTAATGAGCTCAAAGCTCAATAGTTGATTGTGTGTCTAACTAATCAAACGTGTGTGATTTCCAAAAAGTATAAGTAATGATATGTCTTTGTTCAAATGAACAATGACATAAGGACATAAAAGTCCAAATGTAAAAGTAAAGAGACGATAATTTCTAAAAGTTGAGAGTGAAATGAATATGAATGTAACCCTGAACAATCGGCGGTTACAAGTAAACGAGTGAATTTAGTAACACAAAAACGGGGACACATACATTTGGTAGTAAATGAAATATGAGATTATGAGGTGTGTAAAGTAATACATATGTGTAAGATTGCAATGGTACATGGAAGTTCATTTATGGTATGAATTTCCAGAAATGATAAGTTCACCTACGAGTGTAACTGTAATTATAAGAGTAGAGACCCTTATGAGGTAAGTTAAGAAAGATTAAGTGTGTTTGAAAATAAGTGGTAAAGTCACAAGTGATGATTTACTAAAGTGAAGTATATGTATACGAATGAAATTTAGTTAATGTTATGAATGGATAGTGTTTTGATAAACACCATTCTTAACATAAGATGAAATATGAGAAATTGTTTAGAAAGACATAATGTGAAAGTAAGTAATGCGAGAACCAACGATGTTTAAGGTTGTATTAAGCAAAGTATATATGTGTAATAAAAGAATACTTTGAGGTATTCCAAGTGTAATGTGACTTTCAAGTGGGTTAAGAATTACCCTACAATTGTAAGTGGTTATGATAATAGTAAGATGTTTAAGTGACTCGAAAGAATTAAGATTGACCTGGTAAAAGACGCGTAAATAACATTAAGTATATGTGAAAGATGACTGTTAGGTAAGGTGTTTAATAGACAACAGGTTTTGTTTAACACTACCTCAGATGGAAGATGTAAAGTTGACATAAGTATAATGTAAGTGTTAATGATGCTAATATGATAATGAAGTGTTTAAGTACTGAATGTGTGACTGATGTTACATGATCAGATGAAAGATTGTGTGATATACAAACGTTGTAAGAGTGTAGTGTGATAAAAGATAATTAAATTGATTATGCTAGTATGAGAATCCAATGATGAAAGAGAATGATTAGAAAGTAATGTGAATAATGGATTCTCTAAAGTCTATTAATTCAATTGAGACAATCCTTGTCTAAGGATTTGTACTTAAGCAAGAGTGTACTTGGAGTAGGATTTAACCTTTTGATGGTAAAGTGGTTATGTATGAATGACTAAAGATGTTAACCAAAGATCCATAAGTAAAACTGATG
Organism: Dittrichia graveolens; assembly: GCA_038502395.1. Lineage (NCBI taxonomy): Eukaryota > Viridiplantae > Streptophyta > Magnoliopsida > Asterales > Asteraceae > Dittrichia > Dittrichia graveolens. The sequence goes on from JARJIL010000009.1 coordinate 62,275,873, forward strand.
TTAATCATCAGTGAATAGAATATAGAAATGCATGTAAAGTAATGAGATAAAACCATGAGAGTATGTATCTGTACATGTACGTGTGCGTGTACGGATTAGAGAAATAAGTGTTTAAAAATCTAGTTAAGTTTTCAATGATGACTACACACCGGAACACTTGTATGTTGATAAAAGAAGTAGATATTGTGTAGAGTTTGAATGTAAGATGAATGGTGACCCATTCGTAAGATTTTATTGAACTCTATAATGTGAAATAGAGGTCATGATGAATGTAACAACCCAAAGTGATGTATTGGATTCTTCTTGGTGATATTAAGCTTAATCGTAAGTGTTGCTTATTGTTGGATAATAAATGTAGTTATGACTACATATATAGATGTGGCAGGATTCCGAGGACGAAATCCTCTTTAAGGGGGATAGATTTGTAACAGCCTAAAATGGGCCTAGTTGTACCCCTTATACTTAGGGTTGTACACTTGTGAAATAAATAAGAATTCTAAGTTTATAGGAGGACGATATGTATATTGTTATTACTAAATGAGGTGTTGATAAAAGTTGATAAAAACGAATAACAGTTATTAATTATTAAATGGTTTGAATGTGAGCTATCTGTATGTCCGGACTAACATGTAATTAAGGTCAGCTTCGGCTGGGTCCAGTGCCTTCGGGCTAAGATTCTGGATCAATGGTACTCGAGTACCATTCCTTTCAGCACTTGGGGTGAGTGCCTTAAATGGCTGAGCCTTTGGCTCCTTAACGAGCACGGTGATTCACTTATGTGATGAAACCAGCACGGATGATAGTGTCTAATTCCTCGGTGGAAAATTGTTGAGCTGGATTAGCTACCCGGCAAGATATGATGCCTGCTGGTAGGATCAGCATTACGCTATGTGATAGGATAGCATTGTTTGTTAAATCCTGTGTTATATGACTTGTATGTATCTATGTTTCCATGTTGCTATGCCTATGATGATGTGAAGAATATGTTGCCCTATATGTTGCATGATGCTTAGGGTTAAGTTTGTATTCACTAGTTTTTAAAGCTAACCCCCTCCCAGTATATATGTATGTTTTTGCAGATGTATGCTTAGACTCGGCATGGGAGTGCTTTTATTGTGCTGGGACACTTGTTGCTTATTGCAGGTATGATGGTCGGTCGGTATTAATGTTGGTAACACCCGTTTGTAAATAAAGAAAATGTTTTAAGACTTCCACTGTTTTGTTATCAAACTAAAATATGTTTGAAATTAGGTATCTAAAAGTCAAAAATTTTACTCTGAAATTGCGGTGTTACACCATGTTTCTTCAAAGACCATTCATGGTGATTCTTCATGTTTACGTAAAACTCAACGGAAAAATATATCACAATTATTCTAAACATATCATGAACATAATCCAACCTTTAGTTTGACTTATCAATCAATCAATTCTTGATTCACACCAAGTTGTAAAGCTTGGTTTCTTCGACAAAGAGTGAAGAACACATACTACATTTTGTTACTTTTGAAAAAAACAAGCAGATGAATACTTCAATTTGCCTTTTACCATACATGTACACATAAATCCTCATTTCCAAGCAGGAGGTGGCTATCTCTCATTAAATTTGCATACCCACACACATACGTATACACTAACTTACATGCATACATACTTACATTCTTAATTCCATGCATACATACATACAAATTTTATCTCTTCTAGTATAATCACATACACATATTAAATCTCAATTAGTTAATTAATCAATTAACTTAAATAACCACATAATCAAATTAAACGTCATTAATCACATACCGCTAACCCGCTAACGTCTAGCCCAGGTTTGCGGGTGTTACAGTCTGTAAATTGAATATTTCCAAAACCGGTCTTTATCAACCAGAACTCAGAGCAAGCAGCGGAATTTTAAAGTTTAATTACATACCCACAAGTACTTTTTTTAGAGTAAACTTGGCGGCTAAGTTACACAACCAATATTTGCCAAGTTTAAAATAAAAACGAATATGTTACTTAACATACCAACCGACCATTAACATAAACACAAAACCAACCAACAAACAAAAGAGTGCTCCTCAAAAGCAGACAACAACATGAACCCAAAAGTAACCCGTCCACAACAGGCACTAACAATCTCCTACACATGGCAAATATAACACAAGGTTAGCTATAAATAGCTAGTGAGAACAGATTTAAACACAAGTATCAATAAACATATCACAAAGTAAGAATCAACAAATAATTTTATCTTATCACAAAGTGGAGTGTTGACAAGATCAGTAGGTGTAACACCCGCAAACCTGAGCTAGGAGATTAGCGGGTTAGCGGTATCTGTTTAATTGTTTTAAACGTGATTATATGTTTATTTTAAGTTTGAAAATCAAATTAATTAAATGAGATTATATATATGTGTTAGTATATGTAGATTGTATGTATGTATATGTATACGTGTAATTGTGTGGGAAATTAAGAGGTGGATTTGCCACCTCCTGCTTAAATGTGTGTGTACATGTGGGTTAATGAACATAGCATGAATGTTACCTGCCATATTTTCAAAATAAGAAAAGTGAAGTGTGTGCTTTGTGTGTTTGCTCTCGGCCGAAGAAAGAAAAAGAAGAGAATCGAATTTCAAGTTTTGGTGTGTACAAATTCAAGTAAAAGGTTAGATTCATATTCATGATTAAATGTTAGCTTGGTAGGATTGATGATCGTATAACATGAATTTAGGAAGAACACTATTATCGGTTTTGAAGAAACATGATTTTATGAGTTTTGGTTGTTCTTGTGGTATATGAACTTGTGATAGGTTATGATTATTGAATATGTGTTTTAATATGTTTAAACATGTTTCTGGTATGTTTTCATGAATGTTATAACTTCTGGGTTTAATTATCATGATGATGAAGTTGTAGGATTGTGTTATTGAAGAAGATGATGAAACCCAGTTGATGTTGAAAACCGATTAGGCCAAAACCGATACATGTGAAATCCGAATACCCATAATCCGATAAGTGCTAAAACCGAAAAAGCTAAATCCCACACTTGAAAACCGATATATATATATATATATTGTTGGTTCTATGTGCACAAGACACAAATTAATACGATATTACTGATAATAAATAAACCCATAGGGTCACACATTTACAATCAATGGACACCAATTACATATTTGAATATGATTTAAATATGTTTCCAACTCATTATATATATAAGTATATATATATATGCATTGTTGCATATTATTATTTATGTGAAATAATAATAACACTCTTATATATTGATATAAGGTAATGCATATCAAATACATAAATATAAACATATGATTTTATATATATGTATGAATATATATATATATATGTATATATATATGCATAAATATATATTTGTTACAAGTAAATTGTTACTAGTAACAATTATATAAATGTATGTATATCCTTGTTACAAGTAAAAGGTTACTAGTAACAATCAAGTATGTATATAAAATACATGTAGATGTATTTTATACTTAGTATGACATATCTAGTATACTCTTTTATATAAATTGAAAGAAAACTAGAAATTCACACATTAATCCTTCAAAGGGGCCATGTATTGCTTCTTGATTGGAATTGACCAAGGCATGGACATGTACACCAAGTGAAGAAGCAAAGGAAAGAGGGGCCCTCCCCCGCTCACCATTTTCGGCCGAAAATGGCCTTGGGGAGGGGCCTCCCTCTTGGCTTTTGTTTCTTGGTGCTTTTAAGTCTCCATGCATGGTTTTGTGTTATAAGTTTTATGTTACCACCTTTCCTTGTGTTATTAGAAAAGTTCTAAGTATTTTCATACTTGAAAACATCCTTACTTTATAGTATTGGTGTTCTTCAAGTGAGCAAAGTGTGGTACTAGAATACATACTCATATACATACATAGCAAGTTCAAGAAGAAGAACAAGAGGTTGTTGCTTGCTTGCTTGAATTTCAAGGGTTGGAGAGACTAGCATCTTGGAGGTGTTGGACTCATTGATTTGTGGATACCTTGGAGGAAGTCTTCTCTTGGCTTCTCATAGATCAACCACTTCATCAACGGTTTACTCACGCTACAAAGGTTGTAGTTCTAAACACCCTATGGTTGTTTTGTTTCTTAAGGCTTGCATATGGATCATTGGTGGGGAGTTTTATAAGTTTAAAATTATTGTTCATGCTTCCGTTGCTAAAATATATTTTAAAAATGAAAAAACCGAACAAACCCCAACAGTGGTATCAGAGCCACTTATGTATAGTTTTAAGAAACTTTTTGAGTATGTATTGTTTAAGAAAATGGACAACTTTTCTTTTGTTAGAAAAGTTATGGATTTTCTTGTTGGCAACTTATATATGTTTATATATTTATTTTGGGAGACAACCAAACCACATGCATGTTTGGTTGTAAAAGTTGCCTAAATATCAAGTGTTGATATATATGTTTGTTTGAGTGTATGTTGTGCATAACAAGCCATAGACCTTTTGTGATGTGTTGGAAATTCGATTTGGTTGTAAAATTATTTTTTCATTTGGTATGTAATAATATTTTTAGTTTTGTTTCATCTTGTTGTATTTGTAAGTAGTAGAATAGTTTAGACTAGTTTACTTTTATAAAGATGTAACAAGATGAAGAAATGACCAAGTTGGAGTTTTCAAGTGTGGTGGAGTCAACCATGAAGGCTTGGAGTCATTTGCACTACAAGGAGTTTTTTTGGCAAGTAGGAGCTTCAAGTTCATCACAAGAGGAATATTTAGTCCTTAGTTATGACTTGGTATTTTTGTATGGCTCACAAAAATACCACTTAGGATAAATGGCTTGGTTATGCACTTATACATGTTATTTGTGTGTGTTTATGTTTATATTATTATGCATGGTTGAAAATAGGATTTTTTGCATGCTAGATAATATTTTTACATAATATAAATCACACAATGGGAGTTTGGTATTTTAAGTTGACATAACATAAGATGTAAAATGAATTTTATATAAAAGGAGTTTTGTAAAGATTAAAATTCATTATGTCAAAATATATATCTTTATATATATATATATATATATGAGTTTTATAAAATAGAGATTTTAAAACTCAACCAAACTCCATTCAAGCTTAATAATAAAATGGTTTTATTACAAGCTAAAATTGGTCGTATTTGCGCGCTCGAAACTACACACGTTAATATAGGATATTAATACTAGTTTAAAATTGAACGCGTTGAGAGTTCGTAAAATATGGATTTTAAGAATACTCAAGACCAATATATATATAAAATATGATTTTATCAAAACGTGGACTTGTTATTGTATGCATGCAATACTAGTCACACGACTCGTTTTGTTTTATTTAATAAATATACAAAACGGTAAAAGCCCTTTTTCAAAACGTAAGTCTATGCCATCCCATTTTAAGACACTCGCTTGTTGCAACGACACTCACGTGGAGAGAGCATTAGCCAAACGCGTGGATTGTTTTTGTAACAACCGAGGTGTTTTTCTGCGAATTCCATGAACGTCTTGGGCCGGAAATTCACCGTCTTGAAATAGGACGACTTAATCGGAATCTTATTACGGAGAGAGCATTAGCCAAACGTAAGGAAGCCCGAGGCATAGATGGGATCAAACATGTCAAAATTGACAATCGTTGTCTAGGATCCCATAAAGATCTAGGAATTACATACGAGATATAATTGGTAAACGTTACCTACCTTGTTGTTTTAACTTGATGGAGAGAGCATTAGCCAAACATTCAAGGTTAAGTTCAACTTGGATCCTAGCCTTTAAAAAATTAAAGAATTTTATAATTCTAAAGGGTATTAATTATTAAAGGATTAAATATCAAAAATACTAAATTGAACTTTGTTAATTTTGTAGATGGCCCCTAACTCAACTACGCCCGTTAACAACTTATCTCTTCGTTCAATCTTAGAGAAAGAAAAACTCAATGGTACAAATTTCTTAGACTGGTATCGTAACTTGAGAATCGTTCTTAAGCACGAAAAGAAATTGTACGTACTTGAGGATCCCGTCCCTGAGGAACCTCCATTGACTGCGGCCAAAGCCGTTAGGGATGCTTGGGTGAAGCATTCCGACGACTCGGTCGAAGTTTCATGCCTCATGCTTGCTACCATGTCTCCGGATCTTCAAAAGAACCTTGAGGAGCATGGAGCATATGAGATGCTTAGCCAGCTTAAGGAAATGTTCCAAAAGCAAGCGAAGCAAGAACGCTTTGAGGTCACTCGAGCTTTCCATGCATGCAAGATGGAGGAAGGTCAATCCGTTAGCGACTATGTGCTAAAGATGAAAGGATACATTGACCAGCTTGCTAGGCTTGGATCTCCCATAACCAACGAGTTTGCACAGGATATGATCCTTAACTCGTTGACCAAAGCCTATGATCAATTTGTCATGAATTATAACATGAACAATTGGGAGAAATCTGTCTCAGAGTTGCATGGGATGCTTAAAACTGCTGAGAGTAAGATTCCAAGCAAAACACCTCAAGTCTTGATGATTCAAGAAGGGAAAATCAAGAAGAAAAAGAAAAACAACTCAAAAGGGAAAGGCAAAGCGAAGGCAAAGGGAAAGGACAAAGGCAAGCAAGTTGCCAAGGCTCCTACACCCAAGACGGCGGGAAAGGTTCCCAAGAATGACCCGTGCTTTGAATGCGGGGTGGTAGGACATTGGAGGCGCAATTGTCCAACCTACCTTGCAGAGTTGAAAAAGAAGAAGGCTGGCGAGGCTAGCACTTCAGGTATATATATGATTGAAATGTATACTTTTTCCATTAATTCCTGGGTATTTGATACCGGTTGTGGAACTCACATTTGTAACAATGTGCAGCGGTTGAGAAAAAGTAAGCTGCTGAAGCCAGGCGATTTGGATCTCCACGTGGGCAATGGAGCAAATGTTGCTGTTGAAGCCCTTGGAACTTTTGAATTATTATTACCAAATGGCCTGTACTTAATATTAAACAATTGTTGTTATGTACCTAGTTTAACTAGGAATATTATTTCAGTAGCTCGGTTAAGAGAATCTGGATTCACTTTTGGTTTCGTTGATGATGGCATTCGTGCCTTCAAAAACGACATTTTGTATTTTGAGGCTCGGCCTCTTAATGGAATATATGAAGTTAATCTTAAAAGATCTCTTGATGATAATTCTATATATACCACTAGCACCAAACGACCTAAGCACGACTTAAGTCAAACATACCTATGGCATTGTCGACTTGGTCATATAAACAAGAAACGCATTGCAAAACTTCAAAAGGATGGAATTTTAAAATCAAACGATTCTAGCTCATTTGAAGTTTGCGAATCATGTTTATATGGGAAGATGACTAAGGCTCCTTTCTCCGGTTCAAGTGAAAGAGCCAAAGATCTATTAGGAATCATACATACGGATGTATGCGGTCCTTTTAGATCAATGTCTAGGGATGGTGATAGATACTTCGTTACATTCACCGATGATTATAGTAGATTTGGTTATGTTTATTTGATGAAACATAAACATGAAACATTTGAGATGTTCAAGCTGTTTCAAAACGAAGTACAAAATCAACTCAACAAAACAATCAAGGCCCTTCGTTCCGATCGAGGTGGTGAGTACTTAAGCCAAGAGTTTATGGATCATCTTAGTATTTGTGGGATTATCTCACAACTTACTCCTCCTAGAACACCACAACATAATGGTATATCTGAAAGGAGGAACCGAACTCTACTAGATATGGTTCGGTCTATGATGAGCCGAAGTACTCTACCCTCGTCCTTTTGGAGTTATGCTTTATTAACTGCTGCGTGCATATTGAATATGGTTCCAACCAAGAAGGTAGATAAGACACCATATGAGATGTGGTATGGAAAGGTTCCAAACTTATCTTACTTGAAAGTCTGGGGTTGTGAGGCTCATGTACGACAAGAAGCTTTAAGCAAACTCGATCCTAGATCTATCAAATGTAATTTTGTGGGATATCCTAAAGATTCATTAGGATATTATTTCTACAACCCAGCTGAGAACAAAGTGTTTGTTTCTAGGCATGCCACTTTCTTAGAAAAGGAGTTTCTTTCGAAAGAGGCAAGTGAGAGCAATGTAGACCTTGAAGAAATTCAAGAACCACAAAATACAAGTCAGGTTGACACTAGCACTCAACAAACGGTTGTTGAACCTGAACAATTGATTGTTCAAGAACCTACTGAAACACAAAGTGTTCGTAGATCTGGTAGACCTCGTCAAGAACCCGAGAGATACGGATTTCTCATGTCCAATGATGAGATTTTCTTGGTAGACTCTTCTGAGCCTACTAACTACCAAGATGCTATATCGGATCCGGAATCCGATAAATGGCTTGATGCCATGAACACTGAGATGCAATCCATGTATGAAAATCAAGTATGGGACTTGGTTGATCTTCCTCCCAATAGTAAGACTGTAGGGAGCAAGTGGGTCTTCAAGAAGAAGACAGACATGGATGGAAATGTACACACATTTAAGGCAAGGCTAGTGGCGAAAGGTTTCACTCAAACTCATGGTATTGACTATGATGAAACTTTCTCTCCGGTAGCCATGATTAAATCTATTAGAATACTTATTGCCATAGCTGCATATTATGACTATGAGATATGGCAAATGGATGTCAAAACGGCTTTTCTAAATGGAAACTTAAGTGAAGATGTCTATATGGTTCAGCCTGAAGGTTTTGTAGATTCTAAGTATCCTAATAAGGTGTGCAAGCTTAAAAGATCCATCTATGGACTAAAGCAAGCATCTCGAAGTTGGAATCTTCGATTTGATGAGAAAATAAAAGAGTTTGGTTTTATCAAATCAGAAGATGAACCGTGTGTTTACAAGAAAACTAGTGGGAGCGCAGTAGCATTCCTTGTCTTGTATGTTGATGACATACTACTCATTGGAAACGACATCCCGACCTTGCAAGACATCAAGTCTTGGCTTGGGAAGTGTTTCTCAATGAAAGACTTGGGAGAAGCCGCCTACATTCTTGGAATAAAGATCTATAGGGATAGATCTAGGCGTCTTATTGGCCTAAGTCAAAGTGCATATATTGACAAAATCTTGAAACGATTCAAGATGGAGAATTCTAAGAGAGGATTCTTGCCAATGGCACTAGGCACGGTTTTGAGTAAAGCTCAAAGCCCTAGCACAAGAGAAGAGCTAGATAGAATGAGTGACATCCCATATGCTTCTGCAATTGGATCCATCATGTATGCCATGCTATGCACTAGGCCAGATGTCTCGTATGCTTTGTGCATGACGAGCAGATACCAGCAAAACCCAGGAGATAGCCATTGGATGGCAGTCAAGAACATTTTAAAATACTTGAGAAGAACCAAAGACATGTTCTTGATCTATGGGGGTTTGGAAGAAGATCTTTGTGTAAAGTGTTACACAGATGCTAGTTTCCAAACGGATCGAGATGATTCTCGATCACAATCGGGCTATGTCTTCGTTATGAATGGAGGCGCGGTTGCTGGGAAAAGTTCTAAGCAAAGTGTAGTTGCACAATCCACTACAGAATCTGAATACATTGCTACTTCTGAGGCTGGACAAGAAGCTGCATGGATGAAGAAGTTCATTGCTGACCTTGGGGTAGTAACAAGCATTCAAGACCCCATAGAAATATTTTGTGATAATGAAGGTGCTATTGCCCAGGCAAAAGAACCTAGATCACATCACAGCACCAAACACATCCTCAGGCGTTTCCACTACATACGGGATATAGTGGATAGAGGAGATGTGTGTATTCGCAAAGTTCATACAGATCAGAATCTTGCAGATCCTTTTACGAAACCTCTTGCCTCGACTAAGCATGAGTCTCATACTAGGGCAATAGGTCTTCGCTTTGCAAGGGATTGGATTTCAATTGTAATTTAGTATTTGGATATTTTGGAACATTATGACAATATCTATTTTATCTGAATGATGTATGGGATATGATCACTTCATTAATATATATTGTGTTCTTTATTAGCATGTTTAAATCCATGAATAATTCTTTATTCTAAAACGTCCATAGTCGGTTATAACTATGGGAATAGTTATGAATTAAGACTAATGTGAATAAGTTGGTTGACTTTCATTCGTGATGAAAGTAGGCAAAAAGGTTTGCAGCCAAATTCACTAATGTTTGTTAGGGAACAAACATTGGACATGACCCGCTCTTAAGATCGCTTCATGGATCAGTGTCATAAGTAAATCTTGAGAAAAAGGTGGTATCTTTGTATCCTTAGACCTGAGACACATATTGGGACTCGAGTATGAGGAGTATCATGCTTTAATGTGGTTAAACGCTATCTTTAACCGGGTAGTTATAAAGGCCATTATTAGGTATGATATGAGTCTTATAAGAGACGTATGTGGTCAAGATGGAATTTGTTTCTCTCATTTAATTGGGAGTATAATATCTCTGGGCCCTAAAACAAGTTGAACATTATATGAGAATTGATGACGATCCATGTCTCATGTTCAATGAGATGTTAAAACAAAGGGATAATTGATGACTTACCTATAACAACGATTTGTAGCTAGTGAGTTAATTTCGTTGGTGAAAGTGTTGATCAACACACTTTATTTATTATTAGGGGCAATGGGATGTTGCTAGACGTTCTTACCATTGTCTATATCGGCTTAAGTTGTAACTTGTGCAAGTGGGAGATTGTTGGTTCTATGTGCACAAGACACAAATTAATACGATATTACTGATAATAAATAAACCCATAGGGTCACACATTTACAATCAATGGACACCAATTACATATTTGAATATGATTTAAATATGTTTCCAACTCATTATATATATAAGTATATATATATATGCATTGTTGCATATTATTATTTATGTGAAATAATAATAACACTCTTATATATTGATATAAGGTAATGCATATCAAATACATAAATATAAACATATGATTTTATATATATGTATGAATATATATATATATGTATATATATATGCATAAATATATATGTGTTACAAGTAAATTGTTAGTAGTAACACTTATATAAATGTATGTATATCCTTGTTACAAGTAAAAGGTTACTAGTAACAATCAAGTATGTATATAAAATACATGTAGATGTATTTTATACTTAGTATGACATATCTAGTATACTCTTTTATATAAATTGAAAGAAAACTAGAAATTCACACATTAATCCTTCAAAGGGGCCATGTATTGCTTCTTGATTGGAATTGACCAAGGCATGGACATGTACACCAAGTGAAGAAGCAAAGGAAAGAGGGGCCCTCCCCCCTCACCATTTTTGGCCGAAAATGGCCTTGGGGAGGGGCCTCCCTCTTGGCTTTTGTTTCTTGGTGCTTTTAAGTCTCCATGCATGGTTTTGTGTTATAAGTTTTATGCTACCACCTTTCCTTGTGTTCTTAGAAAAGTTCTAAGTATTTTCATACTTGAAAACATCCTTACTTTATAGTATTGGTGTTCTTCAAGTGAGCAAAGTGTGGTACTAGAATACATACTCATATACATACATAGCAAGTTCAAGAAGAAGAACAAGAGGTTGTTGCTTGCTTGCTTGAATTTCAAGGGTTGGAGAGACTAGCATCTTGGAGGTGTTGGACTCATTGATTTGTGGATACATTGGAGGAATTCTTCTCTTGGCTTCTCATAGATCAACCACTTCATCAACGGTTTACTCACGCTACAAAGGTTGTAGTTCTAAACACCCTATGGTTGTTTTGTTTCTTAAGGCTTGCATATGGATCATTGGTGGGGAGTTTTAAAAGTTTAAAATTGTTGTTCATGCTTCCGTTGCTAAAATATATTTTAAAAATGAAAAAACCGAACAAACCCCAACATATATATATATATATATATATATGAAATCCGACATTTCATGAATCCGGAACATAGGAATCCGATGAATCTTAGGGTGTGTTTGGTAGAGAGAAAAGAAATTAGGAGAAATGAAAATGGAAATAGGGGAGAAATGGAAACGGGGAGAAATAGAAATGTGTGGAGAATTGGAATTGATTTCCTTGTTTGGTATCAGGAAAGAAATGAAACAGAGAAATAGTGGCTCAAGTCGCTGGACGGCGGTTGCGGCGTTGGCTGCATTGCCGGACGTCGACGATGATGATTAGAATGTCGGAAACACATCGCAACCGGACATCGACAATGATGAGTAGACACTGGTTGTCCTTTCTCTCTATTTCTCTAGAATTTGAAGAGAAATGAAAATACAAAGGAAGTAGAGAAATGGAAATGGGTGGAGAAACCATTTCTCCTCCCAAAACCATAACCATTTCTCCCAAACAAGAGAAATCAATTCTCCCCATTTCTTTTCTCTCTACCAAATACCCCCTTAGAATCCGGTGAAATAAAATCCGACACTTATGATTGGCGGATTTCCTAAATCCAATTACCTCAAATCCGAGACTTTGAAATCCGGAACCCCAAATCCGATAGATATGAAATCCGGCGGATTTCAAGAATCCGACATTTTGTGAATGGATTTCTAATTGTTTGTTGTTAGATCTATTTCATGAATGATTAAATTAAATATACATGGACATATATATTTATGAGATTGAGACTGATTTGGCTGTTATCATGTTTTCAGGCAATCTAAAGACTCAATGATATTAGATATCTGAGTTCACGCTGATTTTGAGGTGAGTGGACGTTAAACGCGGATGGTAAAGATTATGGTTAATGTTATTGATGTGATGCATGTGATTGTGGTTGGAAAGATTGATTGATTGAATTGTTGATTGTGATTATAGATTGTTGATATCTGCTGCATGACTATTTGGTCGATACGCGCTCTTTGGATTATATTGAGTTGCGTTTGAGAAGTCAGCTATACGTGGAATTGAGCTGGGCTCGTTCACTGGTTGGTTGAACAGTGTTAGCCTTACTGGTGCATACGTTGCATCAGAGGGGGATTTTCACTATGCCAATTCAGTGGAGGGCTATCGGTAAACCTTTGCTTTGGCCGGCATTGGTTGTAGGTTCTGCGCCGAACCGCCGGTCTTCTTGGATATGTGATTACATGCTTTGATATTGACTGTTGATGTTTTCTTTTGTGCTTAGCCTCTACTCACTTAGCTTTGTGCTAATTCTCCTCGGTTGATGTTTTGCAGGTTCGTGTTTGTGGTGTTAGCAGAAGGAGAAGTTGACCTGACTCTAATATTCTGTTTTAAAATAAACGAGCCTGTTATTTTTGTAACACCAAGACTGATGTTTATGAACAGTTGTTGTATTATGTAATTTGGATTTGTATGTAAATGAGTTTGTTTTATTAAGCTTCCGCAGTGCAATTTAAAAAAAATGGCTTGGATTTTCCGGTGTTACAGTAGGAATCATATCTCAAGGGATAGCTAGTCCAGCTTAATGATCCTAACTAGGGTATCAAACACAGCCATTCGTGCCGGTGGGTGAGCGAGAAGCAGTCCACCAAGCAACGTTATAGAACCAATAGTTCTGTTGGGATTAGCGGGTAGCTAAGTGCCCCTAATATCAAGGAATGACGGTCCTGCAGAACCCCCATTGATCCGACCCATGAGTCTACCGGAATCATAGATCTCGTCCCATAAGTCTACCGGAATCAATTTGTATACGTGCCTCAACCTGAAGGATCTACCAAGACCCAGTCGTAACAGCTTACCTCAATCACACGTCATACGACTGTACAAACAGTCAATAAATGTTCGGACAAACACATTTTACACAAATGATCCATCTAGGATCCGATAGTATGCATGCAGCTCACAAATCAAGATATATAGCATTCAAGATCATACCTTGCACTTACACATGTGAATATAAAGATTTCTCATCAAGTTAATACTATAATATTCTCACTTACTATTATATCACAAATCAGAATATTAATATATATATATATATATATATATATATATATATATATATATTTAGTGGTTGTATTGGTACTTTATGGATTATGGTATTAACGTGTATTAATTCTTGATTTATCGAGATTTATGAAAACTGTACTCACCTTGCTCCAAGATACTCCAAGAAATCTTCTAATGATGCCTTTAGTCCAACTATCAACCTATAACAACATACCTAGCATCAATACACAAAGAACAACAAATCATTCTGCTGATACAAAGATCGCGCCGCGACGAGCTTGCAGTCTCGAACTGCAGTGCTCTGCACAACCTAAAACCAATCCAAACTCATACTCAAAGTGTTTCTTCTCAATTCCAGTGTTTGTATACACTAAAGGGTACTAACATGAGGTCATAAGCATATACATTACACACTACAATAACCAATCCAAGATTTAGGTTGAGTTAATCCAATTTGACCCATTTGAACATTTAAACCAAACCCAATCAACCCTAACACTTTAATCACTAAATCCAAATTATAACAGCTCCTAATGATAGGAAGAACCAGTTTATAACCTCAAAATCACTACTAAAATACCAATTTATCAAAACATCCATTTGCCCTAAAACACAAGAAAAACAAGAAGAAAAGGATACTTACAATCAATAAGATGAAGATGAAGATGATGAAGATGATGAAGATGAAGATGAAGATGATGAAGATGAAGATGAACTCTAATCACAAGCAACTATTGAAGATCAATTACTGAAATTCTTGAATAATATCTCCCAAAATCAGGCACAACAGTTGGGGGTGTGTGTTGGCATACATATGTCTGTATGTGTGTGCGTGTCAATACACATTAACACAAAGTGAAACCGCCTCTTATTTTCTTTTAATTCATAAAGTGGGTATCTCGCTCCCCTATCCAACTTATAATAACTCACTAAAAATATTATCTTAATTAACGGGGATATATTTGGAATAATTATTTCGATCTTTTTATTTCTTGATTATCTTTTGTTTATTTTTAGTATTATTTTACATAACCATGCATTTTCACAACTAAAACACATAACATTAATAACTTAGAATGTTTAAATAATTGTTATGTTAAGGACTTACAAGCACGAGATACAACAGAGCCTACTTCGGGGTGTTACATGTTGGTGTCAATGCTAATGAAGCACGGGCCTATTGGGTCACATGCTAAGCATCGATCCTCACAACACATACGAAAGGAGAGGACCGAATGGCCAAAATAGTTAATTTTAGACCATCAGGGGCTTCATGGCTTGTGAAGGTTATGCCCCATGAAGGGTAGCTGACATGACAATTTGTTTTCATTAGACTATATGTTGGTCCAATGCATGGCATTAGTTTTGGCCGGACATGGGAGGTCTAGGGGCTTTCTGGCTTTAAAAGACCACACATGCTCTCTCCTTGCTCTCTCTTGACCATACTTGATACTAGCAAAATACACATACGTACATATACTAAGAATGATTTATACTTGAGTGTGGGGTGCAAGAGGAGATCAATTTATTGTAGTTCTAGAAGCGGGGTGGATTATTCAATAGAAGAAGCCTGCTTTGGTGGATTTGGTCATCCCAATGTTTGTGCTTGTTCAGCCTCATGAAGGTATAATCCTTTTCTCTTCTCTCTCTCTCTCTCTCTCTCTCTCTTCTATTTTGTTTCATTACTTCTTTGAAGAGTAGTTTCAATGGTGGGCTTTGATGGCACCTTGTTTTAAACCCGAAAATTGTTTTGAAAACTTGTGTTTCTTTGTTTCCGTTGTGAGGGTTGGGTGGCCATTGGTTCCAAAAAAAATCGTCAACTCAAGACCTCCACCAACCCCTACTCCCCCATCCTACATGGAGAAGCTATGAACGTTGGCATCTCTCTTATCTACATTTTGCCAAATGATAAATAAGCTTTTGCCGGAGCGCAATAGCTTATGTTTAGAAGTGGACACCAAAAATTAATGAAACAGAGAAGAGAACATATATTACATACACACACATATGTATCGCATAACTTCATGGTGAAAATTGGTTGCTCAACTTGCACAACCAGGTTTTGCAAATTAGGTTCGGTTAAAACAGTTATCGGATATGCTTAATCAGTTAATTCGGGTCGGATAATTCAGTTATCTTATCTTATAACCTATTTGAAAGAAAAGGATGATGACATCATCATCCTTTTCAAAAAATAATATTTTTAAGAATAATAATATCATCCTATTTATAAGATTGAAGGGGGCCGGATGAAAATTGTGAGGGGGTTTATAAAACATTTGAGTGGGTTTTATAAAACATGTGAGGTGATTTTAAGAAAATGTGAGAGATTTTATAAATAGGTTATAAGATTGGAGGGGACTGGATGAAAATTATGAGGGGGTTTTATAAAACATGTGAGGGGATTTTAAGAAAACGTGAGAGAGTTTTATAAAAATTGTATATTAATGTAATTAATTATAGGCTGTTTATAAATTATGTTTAGTAACTTGTGATATATTTTGTTTAGAGAAAAAATAATTATATATTTGCGACTGTCTCATTTTTATCTACGTTTTGGTGTAAATTTTATTGTAATATGACACTTTTTTAAAATTAGTATATTCTTAGTATTTTATTGTATATTTAACCATGATTTTTTGTTTTTTTTAATGGGAGGTTTTGATTGGTGGAAATTTAGTTTTGAGAAGGATGATGACATCATCACCCTTTTATTTTAATAAGGTTATAAGATAAGATACTTAATTTTTCAAACAAAATTCTTTGCAACTCCTTGAAAAGATTGCACCATTTCTTTATTGTTCTTCAGGTAAATAGGTTTTGTTTACATTTCATGTAAATGATTTACATATGCTAATGTAATATATTATTATTTTTATTATAGCCATTAGTTATGGAGAATAAACAACCTGCTTTATCTACTTAACAATCTTCATTGGAAGAGCATTTAAAAGAAAGGAAGAAATCAAGGGTGCTTCATTCTATACACGACAACTCTGTTCATAACTGTGAAAATTGATCATCAACAGATTCAAAGATAGAAATAATTTGTATTCAATATATTATAAATGAAACTTACAGCCAAATGCTTGAATAGAATATATACTAAAGCTATTAAACTCAAAAGAGAGATCAACAACAATACGAGCAGGAGCTAAAATAATGCAAAATTGCATACAACAGATTCCTCAAAAAATGGGTGAAGAAATTCTTCAAAGAGATGGAGACTTGAGAGAATATCTTTTTTATTTTCTTGTGGTCCTGGTGCCTCCACCGATTGCTACTATATATACACATTTGAGATTTATACTAGACAACCTTTAACTTTAGGTAAAGGGCAAGTCACACCCAAGTTTCCTAGAAACGCTGCACAAATTAAGGGAACAATTAGAGAAAAGATACAAAAAAATAACCTTACCTATTTCACAATTAGATTGTATTTTTAACATCTCCCCTCAATCTAACTGTGAAATAGATTAAAAAGCTTTAAATTTTCACATAATGCCTTGTGCTGCACAAATTAAGGCAATTTTTTCAACTTTGATAACTCCTGAATTAATTTTTTTCTCTAACAAAATGGAGGTCAATCTCAAAATGTTTAGTCCTATCATGGAAAATAGGGTTAGCAGCAATATGGATGGCTGCTTTATTGTCACAAAAAATATTTACAGGGATCTCAATATTGCATTTTAAATCAATTAAAATTTTCAGTACCCATATCACTTCACATGTAACTGAAGCAAGAGCTCTATACTCTGCTTCAGCTGAGGAACGAGAGACCGTTGATTGTTTTTTACTTTTCCATGAAATCAAGCAGTCTCCCAAAAATAAACAAAAACCTGTAACAGACCTCATAGATGATTTACACTTAGCCCAATCAGAATCAACATAGGCACATAGATCATACCTTGAAGATTTATTGAAGACAATACTCTTACCTGGAGCTTCCTTCAAATATCTCAGGACTCTCATGGCTAGTTTTAGGTGAGACTCATAGGGAGCATGCATGAATTGACTTAAGCAATGAACAGAATGAGAAATGTCAGGTCTAGTTAAAGTAAGATAAATCAATTTTCCAACAAGTTTTTGATACTCACTAATATTAGTCAAAGGTTTATCATTTAAGCTTTCTTTTCCAATAGGATTTTGATTTTCTTGTAAAGGAGATTGATATGGTTTGCATCCAAGAAGCCCAAAATCAGAAAGAAGTTCTAAACAATATTTTCTTTAAGATAAACATAAGCCTTTATCACTATCTAACACTTCTATCCCTAATAAATATTTAAGCAACCCAAGGTCTTTAATTAAAAATTTTGAACTCAAATATTCTTTACATTTTTGAATTTCATTTTGATTATTCCCGGTAATGACAATGTCATCGACATATACAAGAAGGACAATAAAGCTGTCATCGGATGATTTTGTGAAAAGAGAGTAATCATTTATACTTTGTTTGAAACCATTTTCAATTAGAGCTGAGGTTAATTTTTCATTCCATTTTCTAGGTGCCTGTTTAAGGCAATATAAGGATTTGACAAGTTTGCAAACTCTAGTGTCCTTTTCAGAGAAGTAGCCTTGAGGAAGTGTCATGTAGACATCTTCATCAAGATCACCATAAAGGAAAGCATTATTTATATCAAGTTGGTATAGAGGCCAACTGTTTTGAACAGCAACACTGATAACACACCTAATAGTCTCCATTTTTGCTACCGGAGAAAAAGTTTCATCAAAATCCAGACCCTCTTTTTGACTATACCCTTTGGCAATGAGTCTAGCCTTATATCTATCGACCTCGTCGTTAGGTTTATATTTGATTTTGTAGATCCATTTGCACCCAATGGGTTTTCTATTAGGTGGAAGCTCCGTTAATATCCAAGTTCCATTTCTATTTAAAGCTTCCATTTCAAGATTCATAGCTTGTGTCCAATTCTTATCTTTAGAGGCTTCATGGAAGGAGTTTGGTTCTATGATCTTATTTATGTTAGATACAAAACATAGGTTTTCTTGACTTAGTTTAGAGTAGTTCACAGTTTTTTCTATACCATATTTGACTTTTCCTTCGACAATATAATCAGTTAACTTAGTAGGAAAGTTAGTGTGTCTGTTGGATCTTCTTGGATTAGATAGGATAGAGTTAGTTTGGGTTTGAGCATATGTGTTTTCATTTGTGCCCTCAGGGATGTGAGAATCACATTGTGTTTCATCATTTGGATTTGCAGCACTATGGGTAGCATCGCTTGTGCTGCCACATGGTGTCTTATTGCCATCACCATTTGAGATGCCTCTCCCTTCATCATTGGGCGTAAGAGGGGATGTCTTAGTTTCATAAAAATATGAGTCAAAAAAGTTTAAGTGAGTCAACTCTAAGTCAACTTCAGACCAAGTTTTAAAATCCGTTTTTAATTTGAAAGGGAAGATATTTTCATAGAATTTAACATCCCTTGAGAAGAATATGGTTCTTGTTTCAAGATTGAATAGTTTGTAACCCTTTTTCAAGTTAGAGTAACCAATAAAAACACATTTATTAGCTCTTGGGCAGAATTTATCGTTATTGTTTAATACAGTAGAGAAACAAAGGCATCCAAAAGTTTTTAAGTGGAAGAGATTGGGCTCAAACCCATGAATTAACTCATAAGGGGATTTTCCAGCTAAGACAGAGGAGGGAAGCCTGTTAATAAGATATGTAGCAGTTAGGATACATTCTGTCTAAAGGTTCAATGGGATTCCCCCTTGAAACATAAGGGATCTAGCGACATTTAAAAGATGCCTATGTTTTCTTTCAGCAATTCCGTTTTGTTGTGGGGTGTAGGAACATGAAGCGTGATGAGTAATTCCATTTTGTTGTGGAAAGGATTCAACTTTCTTATTTAAAAACTCTGTTCCATTATCGCTTCTTATAGTTTTTATATTTGCTTTGAATTAGTTTTTTAAAAGTTGGTAAAATGATTCTAGATTGTAGGACACTTCGTCTTTGGTCTTTTGAAGATACACCCACACAGCTCTAGAGTAGTCATCGACAACAGTGAGGAAGAATCTGAACCCTTCCTTGCTACTGATTTTGTATGGTCCCCAAAGGTCCAAGTGAATAAGGTCTCCTACTCTCTTTGATGTATGGTTACTTAGAGGAAAAGGTTCCCTTGTTTGTTTGGCCTTATGGCAAACTTCACATGGAGATGTGTCATTGTGGCTATTAAGGTTGAGTTTGGATTTTAAAACATTTAAGGCATGGTCAGAGGGGTGACCAAGTCTAGAGTGCCATACGTGTTTTATTGAGAGAGAAATAGAATTATAACAATGAGAAAACTCAGTTTTGTTGGAGTCATCAAAGAAGTATAACCCTCCAATTTGACTACCAGTCCCCAATATTTTCTTTTGATTCAAATCCTGAACATAGCAACATTTATCATCAAAACCAACATAGAGTTTGTTATCTTTGGCAAGTTTATGGACAGAAAGTAAGCTAACACAGTATTGGGGAACAACCAAGACATCAAACAACACAATGTTGTTTGTTAATTTTAAAGTTCCAATTTGTTTTATTTTTGCTTGTGTTCCGTTTGGATGACCAACCTTTAAGTTGAGATCAGAAACATCTATAACATTGCTAAGATTGTGACAAGAGGCAGTCATGTGTTGATTTGCCCCCGAGTCAACAATCCATCCATGGTTTGGTTTATTTGGTGTAGAGTGAGAAGAGAAGAATTTATCAAAATTTAAATTAAAATAGGTATTGCTATTGAAAAAATTACCTGCCATATTGGAATTTGACCTTCCTGAATCTGGATTCTCATTGATAAGCCTCATGAGTTTAGAGATTTGTTCATTTGTAAATGGGAAAGATTGTTCATGTTCAGATTTATCTGCATAAGAATGGTGACTAGAGACATTTTTAGAAAAACCTTTGGTATTGTTTTCCTTTTTGTATCCCGAAGGATAGCTAACTATCTTGTAGCACCTATCAATTGTGTGACCTTTGATGCCACAATGTTTACACATAAGATTTTGATTTGGACCTTTATTTACTTTTCTTTGGTATTCAAAAGTTTTTGCAACAAAGGCAGAAGTTTGGGTTTTATCTTTAGAGACACTGCTTGTGGTATTACTACGATGGGATTCTTCTCTAGAGATGATGGCAAAGGCAGTTTTAACATTTGGCAAAGGGTCTCTTGTTAAAATATTACTTCTAATTGGAAGATAAACTTCATCAAGACCCATTAAGAATTGCATTAGCTTTAATAGTTGATTGTGTTCTTGATAATCCTTTGCAGCATGGCAATTACAAGATGGAAGCTTGATTAAAGCATCAAATTGTTTCCAAAGCGAGTTCAATTTATGATAATATTCAGAAATTGATGTACCATTCTGAGTCAAAGAATTAATCATGTGATGTAGGTTAAATGTTATAGATCCATCAACTTTATCATATGTTTCTTTAAGCTCTTGCCATACTATAGAGGCATTTTTTGAAAATATTTGGCCAAGATAGAGTTCCTCTGTGACACACCCTAGGATCCAAGATAGAACCACAAAGTTACATCTATCCCATTGTTTTGAAAGTATTTCGTTTCCTGCAGGTCTAAGGCATGTGCCATTAATAAATCCCAATTTGTTTTTTGTTTCAAGAGCAAGTTCCATTGCGCAAGCCCAAACTTTATAGTTTCCAGTTCCTTTTAGTTTTAGACTTATAATTGGTGCATTACTAGTGTCACTTGCATGTAAGTAAAGAGGGTCACCAAAATCAAGATTACTGATTTGAGTTGCATAAATGTTATTATTGATGACCTCACCCATAGATTATATATATAAGACTACAAAATATTAAACTAATAGAAGCCATTAGGCAACTAAGTCTACCAGCAAGCAAGAAATACCAGTAAAAAAACTATGCACAATAACACAATGTTAGAAAGAAACTACTGTTAATATCAACCACAGAGATGCTCACTTATGGGCAAAGGAGAAGGTTTATTAAACAGAGAGAGTAAGAACGGCCTTACAGTGAGTTTTAGCAGTACTCCACTTAAACACAAAGCTGCACAACGGAAACAGCAATAACACAGCTAGAAAACAATTCGGGCCTAACAAGGATACAGTCCTTAATGTTGGGTTTACCCCAAAAAGGAAGTCAATTTATACCAAACCAGATCTTATTAGGATTAAATTGAACCCTAACTTTGATGGTTCAAATACAAGAAAAACAATAAATCAGAGACTTTCTTGAATCCAAGTGGGTGAATTTGACACAAGGGTATGAACCCTTACAAGCAAACATATCTGACACAAGGGTATGAACCCTAGATCAGGTAAAAGATCTCAGTTATAGCAATCAACAGGTATCACGACTCGGAGGTATAAACCTTGAGTCACGAAAAAAAATCGATGTAAACCTAATCCGTATGAGGATTAACAGTTCAATCGCAAATGATGCAACCGAGCTCTAATACCATGTGAAAATTGATCATCAACAGATTCAAAGATAGAAATAATTTGTATTCAATATATTATAAATGAAACTTACAACCAAATGCTTGAATAGAAGATATACTAAAGCTATTAAACCCAAAAGAGAGATCAACAACAATACGAGCACGAGCTAAAATAATGCAAAATTGCATACAGCAGATTCCTCAAAAAATGGGTGAAGAAATTCTTCAAAGAGATGGAGACTTGAGAGAATATCTTTTTTTATTTTCTTGTGGTCCTGGTGCCTCCACCGATTGCTACTATATATACACATTTGAGATTTATACTAGACACCCTTTAACTTTAGGTAAAGGGCAAGTCACACCCAAGTTTCCTGGAAACGCTGCACAAATTAAGGGAACAATTAGAGAAAAGATACAAAAAATAACCTTACCTATTTCACAATTAGATTGTATTTTTAACAATAACAGTTCAATAACGATTGAAAATTATAGAATAAGTTCACGGATTACTTTAAATGATATATCTAACGGTGCGTTTAATTTCAAATTAGAAATTAGTTCAAAATTTACATAAAGTCTAGTATATTTATATTCATTTTATATGCTTTATGATGAGAGTATATATATATATATACTTGTGTAAATATATACACACATGATTGAGTAAATGATTTCATCGTCATTTTATAGTCACTAATCATTTTAATCTTCAGATGATTTTCAATAAGTATATATTAAAGTTAATGAAATGTTTAAGTAAAATTAAAGATATGAATTACAATAAACTAATGAACTTGAACTTACTGCCATGATCAACATTATTTCTTGAATTTGCCTACTATAATTGTCTTTTAATCGGAATTGCTTTAATTCATTTCTAATTATTTTTACTATAAGTGTTAGTACTCCTTAAAACTATATAAATTTAAATTTAACTTATATCATCTCGTGTTGACGCACGGATCGCTTAGCTAATTTTAATTATAGAATATTAACCGTTAACTTGATGTTATTGAAAGCTTGATGTTATTTTAATCAAGGAGAGTCGATACTTGATGTTATTGAAAGCCTTTTGATTGCAATTTCTCGGCCGCCTAGTTTTTCCTATTATGGTAATTTCAATAAATCTGATTTTCGTTAGATTAGATGACTGAAATCTGAATATATGAATTAAATAATATTATGAAATTTGGATGACATGAAAGTAATATAACAATATAAACAAGTCCAAAACAAACTTGTTCAATATTATTTTAATAAAAAAGGATGTGTCTAGCTAGAAGCATCTATGATAGGCGCTTTCACATTTACAAACACTTAAATGACTAAATGATAAAATGACTAACATACCCCTCAATTAAAATGTTTGTAAGCTCATATATGTGATGCTAAAAGCGTACATCCTATACTCTATTTTAATATGAGAAATGATATAATTCATTTGACTCTTGAGCCATTCTAACTTGCCTGTTTTGCTAGCTGTAGAAGTATTAATAGAAACTTAAGAAGTATCAATCAGTGTGGATGACACAAAATCATTTCTTTTAAACAACCATCACAGTATCTGTGCTGTTAACAAATGAAAACACATGCCGAAAACATCCCTATTCGTACGAAAAACAGTTCTCGTTTAAACCCTTCCATATATGTATATATATAGTAAAAAGTTCATTTGAGAACCGTTTTTATTGCGAGAACCAATCTTAGCCGTTCAATTCCCCCTCCTTCAATTGGATTGCCCACCCATAAATTCCTTACATGCACCCCCACACCCAATCCCCCCATGCTCTTCATCCATGAATTCTCGCAATAAAAACGGTTATATATATATATTTTAGGTCGCATTCTACACCAAATAATATATAAACTGTATATAATACTATCAATTACCTTGTAAAAAAGATGGTTGCAAATGTGGAGGCTACATATTCAAAGTCATAAGTAAAGGAGGATTTATTAAGTGCTACATGAATAAAAGTTTATAACTTCTAGTTATCGAAATAGAATGACATGCTTAAGCCGACCCCAGCGGTCGACCTGAAGTGAAACATATTTGGGTTGCTTGGGCTTCATTGGGTTGTCTCGGCTTGACCCATTCGTGTTAGGGGGTCGGTTTCCCCAACTCGACCTCACCCGCGCCATTACTTTTTTTTGCTATGTAAGAGAGAGTAAGGGGAAGAAAAATACTGGGTTAGTTAGGTTAGGCTATACTTGACTCACGGGTAAGAGGGAGAAATAGAAGAAAAAAGTGATATGACATTAATGTGGCATTTGGGTAAGAAAGAGAAGAAATATAGGCTATACTCATGGGCTTACAAGAATGTTACACTGTATTAGATTATCTGTTGTAATTCCTGTGAACTGCACAAGAAAGCAATTGCTAGAAATGAACACACTAAATCTAAATAATCATATCACTTAATTAAACATGTAAATGCATGTAAATCTTCAAAAAGAGCATTTTCATCATGCTTGATCTCCTGTATTATAGATTATAATAATAAGAAAAAATCACTTGAAACTTTACAGTAAAAACTGTCAACAAAATCGATATATTGATATAGAGGAACGATTACAATAGTGAGTATGCTATCGAGAGGCATCCGTCTCTTCTTGGCCTACTTTCGAGAGGTAGGACCTTTTCCTAAAAACTTTTTCTAAAACCAATTTTCTTCTCCTGTTAAGAACATACCCCTAAATCCTATCTTTATAATAAATAAATAATTTACTTCCTAAGATAAATATTTTCTATAACTGAAATCTAATAACTACCAAAAATAAAATATCTCTAATATATTAATAACAAAGATTGTGTAATATCACTTTTGCTACATTAGCCAACTTGAAATTGATATCCATTATTTTTCTCTTAAACCAACACAGGTATTAATATCTTTGCTAGCTTTCCTCTTGATTCAAATTCACAGTTGATTGGTTTGACTTTATAGTTATAAGCTGTTGAATTATCATCTGTTCGTTGTTTTCCTTCGCTGCTTGTGCGATTGAACGGCACTATATTTATTCAAACAGGTAAAACACAATCGTATATATGATAGTAAGAATCACAGAACAAAAATATAGGAATTCACGAAAGAAAAACTTGGATTCACACACACTTATTTGTCTGTACATTTAACACCTAT
The DNA here is from genome assembly GCA_038502395.1 of Dittrichia graveolens. Taxonomy (NCBI): domain Eukaryota; kingdom Viridiplantae; phylum Streptophyta; class Magnoliopsida; order Asterales; family Asteraceae; genus Dittrichia; species Dittrichia graveolens. The sequence continues at coordinate 62,301,292 of JARJIL010000009.1, forward strand.
ATATAGCCACATGAATGGCAGTTTCTTACTTTCTTTGGTGCCAGAACTACCTATGGCAGTTGGCGGTGGTGGCTAATGTGGTGGCTGCAAACTGCAGCCAAATGTTTGTGTGTCACACGCACTTTATTGTAAATATAATACGTATAATAGTAATAATGTTTCATAAGTTTAACTTGGTACAAAAATGTTTTGATTAAAACATTAAGATCCAACATAAGCACTTTTAGCTCTTTAAAATTATCAAAGTAACATACATTACAAACTTTGGGTTCTTTAGAATAGAATAATCTGGAACTATATATTGATTTGGTTTACACCTAGCTAATAACATAATCTTGTATAGCCCATCATCCCTTTGAAAAAAGTTGTATCTAAGATTTAATTAACGACCGACATGTTGAGTAATGTACTACATCGAACGAAAAGTGACTTTGTAATGTGTTTAATAAGACAACTAATTAGTAGGCAACTAATATTACTAGAAAACTAACAAAGACAAAGCAACATATAATTTCATGATATTTGGATCCAACTAAAATCAGGGAGGGTGGTTGACCTTGCAAAACATTGACTTTTTTTCTGATTATGATATGAGAATAATATGATCATCAAACAGAATTAAAAAAATAAGTTCAGCAGCAAACCTTGTATGAAAATTGCAGAAGCTGCAACACCAAATATAAAACTGGTGACCATGAATCCAAACTATAGAGTTAAACAAAATATATATACACTACCAAAGGAATGATGTGTATATATTAGTGTAGATACTCTCATGGAAACCCAACACAAATGAAAATCATTAAAGTGGCTGAAACTACTTACACAAATGCAAGGAGAACTGGAGAAGCTATCAACATGGCAGCTAGAGGGCAACATCTGTAGGACTGTTGGAGCCTCTTTGCATGAATCATGGCTTTTGGCCTTTTGTTTTAATAAAAAAGGCACTGTTCATGTTAATAAAAAGGAACTTTGTTATACTATTACCATAATATCTGCTTCATGTTGTGGTTAGCACCTTGTTCAATCTGCAAGTAGCATAGAACATGAAGATTCAAGATTTTCAGGCAATTCATGGCTATTAGGCATGTTACCCTCGTTACTCGTGTTTGTAAATATTCTGCATTCAGATCCTGAATCGGATCCCCGAGCTTTTCAGGCTCATTTCACTTACAAGATGAAGAAGGGGTTCTTGGAGTTACTAGTGTACGTGGACATGTTTGGCAGGTTCTGACATTTTTCTAGCTTCCATAGCTAATATGGTTAACACATTATTGGCGACAACAAAGTCTTTGATGTGCAAAGTCTTCTATTACCACCAAAACCGTGCTCAAAGCTTTTTTTCACCATTCAAACAGGCCTAAATCTTCATCTAGGAAGTTATGACTTTTTTTTGTCAAATGGACTTTTGTCTAAGTCAAAATTTGTATTACTTTCTAGATCACATCATGGGCCTTAGCAATTGGGGATAGACCAAACTGCCGGCGGAGAGAGGGAGTACAGGAAAGTCCATTTAGCTCATCTCTGTTACGATGAAGCAAACATAAACCCTAGTTGGTCCATTGCCACTAACGCTGCGTTCCCGAATTTTAGATAAGAAAGAAAAGAATAGAAAAGAAAATTAAGGAGAGAAAAAAAAAGAAAAGAAAAAAAATGATAATAGTTTTAGTTTTTCGCGTTCCCAAGTTTGAAAGAAAAGAAAAAAAAGAAAAAAAGTATTGTTGTTATTTTGTGTTCCCGAGTCGGAGAGAAAGGGAACAAAATGAGTTGTATAACAATAATACCCTTATTTTCTAAAATTATTAGTTGTTAGTAGGAGTAATTTAGTCACTAATGAAAATCATAAAAAATTTCCTTTTCTTTCCATCCAAATCTTCCCAAGTTTAGAAGATAATGTTAATTAAATTTTCCTTCCAAACCTCTTCTCCTCTCTACTCAAAAACACTCTGGAACATAATTTTTTTTTTAATTCTTTCTTCCTTTCTTCCAAATCATTTCTTTTCTCCCCAAAATAAAATTCTAGAACACAACGTAAAAGAAAAGCTTACCATTACAATTGATAGAGAGTAGACAGCGCGGTTATATGAGCATTGCCGATGTGGGAAAAAACACCGTCGGCCGATCGGCGGGAAGGGGGAAATACATGTCTCGTAAGTATGATTTTGGGTCGCCTCCCCTACGATTGTAACGGAGGATCCAATATGAAGATACCGAATCTCAAGTGGCGGAATAACGACATGGAACCTGCAGCCGCGCTAGAGAATGTTGAAAACAAACCGCCGTTACATACAACCAAGGAACCGGAGTCGCAGAATTACAAACGATAAATACACCAAAAGCTAGAAGCTTTAAGGCTGAAAATCAAAGAGGATTGCTATATTTTGAGCTTGAAACACTTCTCTCTTCTTGTCCTTCATGGTCTTATCACACAACACATGCAAACGCATTACACACTCGCTAGTTCCACATAACACACATATGTCTAGATTTTGGGTGAAGATTCATTTGAAACACAAGAACATGCTTTCCCATAGTTGCATCACCCAAATGTGTGTTTGGCGAAAGAGGCTGAGCTAGAGCTGAGGGTGGACTGATTAATTAAAATCTCAAGCCCAAGTCAAGAGCTACTTGAGAAGACTTTTATTTTTGGGGCTGATGACGGCTTATGTTTTCAATAATCCCTTCAAGATTATAACACCCGAACAGGGCTAAAGGGCTGGGGATTATAAAAACTAGAATCCCAAGTTCCTACAATCCCTCATAAGTCCATTGCCGAACACACCCAAAATCCACAAAAAGTTTGTGGCTTATTGGAAAATGATGTTGTTAGGTGCAGACCCGTTTCGAGTAGGGGAGGACTCCCGGAAGAAGAAAAGAAATGGCTAAAAAGTACTATATTTTCATTGCCAATCAGATTACAATACTTCTCCCTTTAAATAGGAGACTCGATTGAAATAAAAGAAATGAAGAAATAATTAATAATCATATCACCCTTATGCTTTCCTAGCCACTCCTTACATAACAAAATCTATGAAACGGTTAGAAAGTTTGTGGTTTCTTGCACTTGGCCCCCTCAAGGTTTGGTTTATGTTACTAATTGGTGAGCTATGAGAGGATGTATCATTCCTTTCCCCATCCAAATTGACCTTGTCCTCAAGGTCAAAGTTCAGAAATTTGCGTTTAAAATTAGTGACCGTTTCCCATGTTGCCTCGTCGTCATTGTGATTGAACCATTTAACCAAAAGTTTAACGGGATTAGCTTGTTTGTTGACAGCCAGAACAGCTTCTGGACCGGTATTGTTGGTCCAAATGAGGGTATAGGATCAAGTTCCAGGGGAGGGGTGCCACGTACTCTCGTAGTAGGGAAACATGAAAAACTGGGTGTATGCTTGCTTCCAGTGGTAGAGCTAACTTGTAGGCAACAGGTCCAATTCTTTCTGTTACTTGATATGGACATAAGTATCTTTTAGATAGCTTTTGAGAACTCCGGTTAGCTACGGATTGCTTCCGGTAAGGTTGCCATTTCACATAAACAAACTCACCAGTGGAAAATTGTTTATCTTTCATGTGCTTGTTGTCAATTTGACCCATTCGATTTTGGGCTTTCAAAATGTTGGCTTTGAGTTTTGCCAACAATGTTGACCGATGTGTTAGAGATAAGTCCAGGTCCGCATTCCCCGCTTGGCCTTGGATATAGTGTGGAATGTTTGGAGGGAGTCTTCCATACACCGCTTGGAAAGGAGACATGTGAATTGTTGACTGCCATGCTGAATTATAAGACCACTCGGCCCATGGTAAATAACGAGTCCACATTTTAGGCTCATCAACAACAAAAAAGCGTAAATAGTCCTCCGGACAGAGGTTTAGCACTTCGGTTTGACCATCCGATTGGGGGTGGTAGGCGCTACTCATGGCCAAGGTGGTTTTATTGAGCGAGAACGTTTCTTTCTAGAAGTTGCTCACAAATAAGGGATCGCTGTCACTGACAATTGAACGAGGAAAACCATGCAGTCTAATAACTTGAGTGAATATTGCAACCAACTTCGGAGCATCGACTTTAGGTGGTAAAGCAGTGAAATGGGCAGCTTTAGTAAGACGGTCTACTACCACCATTATTGCTGTTTTTCCCAACGAGGAAGAGAGACCCGTTATGAAATCCATAGACACATCATCCCATACATTTTCTGTATTGACAAAGGTTGCAGAAGACCTGAAGGTGGTTGTGTGTTGTACTTCACCTGTTGGCAAACCTGACAATGGTTAATAAAATTGGTGACTGACTCACAAAGTTTCGGCCAAAAATAGCTTGTTGTTATTCTCGCAATCGTTCGCTTGATTCCAGCGTGACCCCCGACTAGAGTGGAATGGTTTTCCATGATAATGTCACTTCGCAATGTAGCGTTATCAGGGAGGAATAAATTTGCCTTGTAATAAACCAACGCATTGTGAATGGAAAAGTTTCCTTCATTTCTGTTTGCTTTTGATACAATAGTGGCTGCTGATGGATCATTCGCCCAATAGTCTTTGAATCATTCCAGAAAGGAAAATACAGGTTTAGAAACATTAGTTGTAACACCCGCAAACCCGGGCTAGTCGATTAGCGGGTTAGCGGTACGTGTTTATTTATGTTTGATTTGTTTGTGTGCTAATTTAAGTTAATTGGTTAATGAACTAATTAATAATATATATATATATGTAAATATATATATATATATATGTGTGTGTGTGTGTGTGTTTTACCGGAAGAATTAAAGGTTATGTAATTATGCATGTATGTATGTATGTGTAGTATGTATGTATGCATGCAAAGTGGATAAGTACATGAATTCCACCTTCTGCTTTGTAAATTGAAGTCATATGTGTGTACGTCTATATCACCTGCTCATATTTCTCAAAGTGTGAAGGTGTTCGTGTGTGTATTTAACTTCAAGGTGAAGAAACCTTCTTAAAAGCCTTGCAACTTGAAATTCCAAAGTATAGGATTTGTAGGTTGATAAATCAAAGTGAAGGTTAGTTTGTGATTATAGTATGTTTAATATCATGTTGATATGCTTTTCTGTAGAAATCCATGAGTATATGAGAAATAACCATTAATGGAGTTTGAAGCTCTATACTTGTTAAATGGGTTTTGTATGTTTTGGTGTTTTGATGAGATGTAAGATGTTTAAGATGTTTGTATATATGTTCTATGAATTTGTACATTTTAGAAGTGTTTGGGATTGAAATCAGATGTCGAAATGAGATTTTATGAGTTTTGAGTCGCCTGTGTTTTTGGAGAAGATGATGCAGGGAGGACGCGACGCGTCCCCATAAATTAGGTATAATGAGAATCCGAAGACCCTTGAATCCGACAACTTAAACTCACACCCAAAATCCGACCTTGACAATTCGACAATCAAGGAATCCGACACCCTAAATCCGGGATGAAATCCGGAGACTTGAAATCCGAAACTTTGAGAATCCGATGAACATGAAATCCGACATTTGGGTTGCGTCGGATTGTTGGACGCGACGCGTCCCCGGTTTTTCAGCTTATGTTCTTGTTTGATGATTCTTTGATGTGGTTTGTTATATGTACTATCTTATGAGGATTAAGATTTGTGTTTATGAGTAATAAAGATATAAATATATGTGGACAAATATATTTATGAATCCGAGACTGATTTTGTTGTTACCGTGTTTTTAGGAAACACAAAGACTCAGTGATATTAGACATCTGAGTTTCACATCTGAAATCATGAGGTGAGCGTATGTTAATCGCGGATGGTAAAGATTATAGTTGATATGATGGATGTGATGCATGCGTATGTGATTGATAGACTGTTGAGTCTGATTTTTGTTTGTTGATTGTTGATTGATTATATCTGTTGCATGACTATTTGGCCGATACGTGCTCGAGGGATAATACCGAGTTGCGTTTGAGAAGTCAGCTATACGTGGAATTGGGCTGGGCTCGTCTACTGGTTGGTTGAACAGTGGTAGTCCTACTGATGCATGCGTTGTGTCAGAGGGGAATTTCACTGTGCTAATTCAGTAGAGGGCTATCGGTAAACCTTTGCTTTGGCCGACATTGGTTGTAGGTTCTGCACCGAACCGCCGGTTTTCTTGATTGTGTGGTTACATGCTTTGATATTAACCGTTGATGTTTGCCTTTGTGTTTAGCTTTTGCTCACTTAGCTTTGTGCTAATTCCCCTCAGTTGTTGCTTTTGCAGGTTTGTGAGTTGGTGGTGTTTGTAGAAGGAAAGCTCAACCCTACTATGATATGTTTTGAATTTTAAAAGGAAACGAGCCAGTTTATTATGTAACACCAAGACAGATGTTTTTGTTGTTTGTGAACAGATGTTTATTGTAACACCGGAAAACCAAAGCCATTTTTTTTAAATTACGTTGCGGAAACTTAATTAAAGAAATTCACTTTACATACATAACGAATATTTACAAATCAAAACATCTTATTCACAATCAACAAAACAACTATCATGGTGTTACAAAATAACTGGCTCGTTTCTTTTTAAAAGAAAATAGATCAGATCAGAGCAGGGTCAACTTCTCTTCATACAAACACCACCAACACTCACAAACCTGCAAAGCAACAACTGAAGGAAATTAGCACAAAGCAAGTGAGTAGAAGTTAAACACAAACGCAAACATCAACAATCAATATCAAAGCATGTAACCACACAATCAAGAAGACCGGCGGTTCGGTACAGAACCTACAACCAATGCCGGCCAAAGCAAAGGTTTACCGATAGCCCTCTACTGAATTGGCACAGTAAAATTCCCCTCTGACACAACGCATGCATCAGTAGGACTACCACTGTTCAACCAACCAGTAGACGACCCCAGCCCAATTTCACGTATAGCTGACTTCTCAAACGCAACTCGATATCATCCCTCGAGCACGTATCGGCTAAATAATGAGTCTTTGTGTTGCCTGAAAACACAGTAACAACGAAATTAGTCTCGGATATACAAATATGTCTGTCCACATATATTTATATCTCAATTTCTCATAAACACAAATATAAATTCTCATAAGATAGCATTTAAATCAAACAACATCAAAGCATCAACAAACAAAAGAGTTTTCTAAAAAAACCGCGGACGCGTCGCATCCAGGAATCCGACGCGTCACGTCGGGTGCTTTTGTCGGATTACAAAGCTCCGGATTTCGAGTCCCGGATTTCAAATGTCGGATTCTCAGGGTCGGATTTCACTTGTCGGATTGCCAGGGTCGGATTTTGGGTTTCGGAATTTGAACCATTGGATTTGGTCTTATCGGATTTCAAAGAATCCGGCGGATTCTTGAGGATGCCTCGCGTCCAACTAAATGACGCGTCGCGTGTTTCCTGCATCATCCTCTCTAAAAACTCAGCCGACTCAAAATCCATAAAATCCCATTTCAAGCTCTGTTTTCAATCGCAAACACTCTTAAAACATATACAAACTTCATAGAACATATATAAAAACATCATAAACATCTTAAAACTCATCAAAACATCAAAACACATAAAACCCACTTATCAACCTTGAGCTTCAAGCTCCATTAATGGTGGTTTCTTATAAACTCATGGATTCTAACTGAAAAACATGTCAAGATGCATAATAACATACTAGAATCACAAACTAACCTTGGTTTGAATTAACAATCCACAAATCCTATACTTTGAGATTTCGAGTTTGCAACTTTTCTACAAGCTTTCTTCAACAGAAGGTTTTACACATAAACACACACTACACCTTTTCTTTTAGAAACTAATGAGCAGATATCTTCCATGAATTCACACGTATACATAAGTTTCTTCAAAAACCAAGAAGGAGGTGGAACTTTTTGACAAAAAAACGGTTCTGTTGTAACAGGGACAAAACATGGTATAAATGGGTCAAATGCTACTCAAACGATTTGCTGTTAATGAGAATATCATCAAAAAATACCAACACGAATCTTTGTAATTCGTTCCGAAACAAATCATTCATTGTAGCTTGGAATGTTGAAGGCGCATTTGAAAGCCCAAATGGCATTACCAAAAATTCGAAATGCCCCTCCGTAGTTCGAAACGTTGTTTTTGGGGTATCCGCAGGATGTAATTTGATCTGGAAGTATCCCTGACGTAAATCGAGCTTTGAAAAATATTCAGACCCATGTAATTCATCAAGAAGTTCTTCAATTGTGGGAATTGGGAATCGGTCTTTTACTGTAATGGTGTTTAATGCCCGATAATCAACACAAAATCTCCAATTGCCATCCTTCTTTTTTACTAGAAGGACCGGTGAGGAAAAAGGGCTCGTGCTTGGCTTAATAATTCCCTCATCGAGCATTTCTTTGATTAAGCATGTGATTTCAGTTCTTTGGAATTGGGGGTAACGGTAAGGTCGGACGTTCACAGGCTGTGAGTTTGGTAGTAGGTGAATATGGTGATCATGGAATCGATGTGGTGGTAATTTAGAAGGTGTCTCAAAGATGGCTGGAAATTGTGAAAGTAATTTGAGAATGGAGGGGTTAGTGGATGGAGGGGCTGGTGGTGGATCCATAAAAACCATAGTGAATGCTATAACAGAATATGAATCCAACGAGGTACGTAGATCAGCTGTAGTAATGGGAACGATACCTTGCTGATTATTTCGGATAAGGGACTTTAGTTTATCGTTATAGATAAAAGACATTGTGAACCGTGAATGGTCGGTCAAAACCGGCCCCAAGAGCGCAACCAGACTAAATCACAACCATGGGTGGGAAGAATATGAAGATCAGTAAACCGAGTCCCCTGAATCCAAAATGGTGTTGTTCGAAGGACACCACCTGTTTGTAAAGTCTGCCCGTTTCCCACTTTAATACAATTTTAATATTGTATTTAATACGATACCGCTTTTATAAATCCAAGCTAATACGAATATAATAAGTTTATAAAAATATTTATTACTTGAATACATGAATTGTTTGGCCATAAAATGAATAGAGAGTATTTTCGAATACGAATGACCATACATGGTTTTTTAAATAAAAGTGGAAACCTTGGTTTTAAAATACATAAATTTTAAATCACCTAACAAATGAGTTAGTTGATTAAAAATCCAAGATGTGAGCTTTCATATGTTGATAAATCTCTTAACAAATCTACACATTGATAAGAGAGACAACAAAAACCAATGGATAATAGCTTTAACGAAATGGATTAAAGTTAAATACTATCATTTGGATTATATGTTGGGAAAACTTTATTACAAGTTATTCAAACAAGGTTTTTAGAGAATTTGAAATTCAAAAGTGTTAACAAATAACACATTACATTCAAAAGAGAGAATACAAAGTTTGAACAGAACTGAGCTGCCCGTAGTTGACCGTGGGTGTGATCCGCAGGCACCCATATCTAAAAAATTGTTCTTTCATTTCTCTTAAAAGTCACACCTATATTATTTCTATTGACACTTTCCCCTCTCTATTTTGGAAATATTGTGAGCATTTTCTAAATTTAAAGTCTATTTTCTTGAGTTGTTAACAAATATCCTATTCAAAAAAGAAAAACTCAACGGTGATCTCTTCCAACTAAGAGACGTTGATAGTGAAGACAACTCTCAGTGGAAGGTCAAAGAGTAGACATAGGTTAGATTTGTTAATATCTAATTGAACCACTATAAATTTGGATGTCACCATTCTCTCTTCCTACTATTTACATATTTTTTTACATATCTTGCATCTAATTATTTACTAATTGCTTCGGTTGCGGATAACTATATTTTTAAAGTTGAAAGATAATTTCAAAAAATGGACGTAGAAACTATTTAACGGCCCTTATGGTTTCTACAATTTACATGATAATTGATGGATTGACGGAGAGAACAATGTACGTGATACAACGAAACTTGATCAACATGCACAATATGAGTCGGAGTGATTTGATGTCTTCTTTCTTATGAAAGGAACAAAGGTGATGAATTGGGTCGCCGCCCTGTCCATGTATTTAAAAAGGTTCCACGCCTAATTGTTCTAGAACCATGATGTCATAAAACATAAAAAATCAAAATTCGACTAAATAAAAGGTTATGATTAACTGATTCAAACTTATTTAAGAAATGTTGATGTCATAAACGCTTTATTTTATATAAGCGATATAATTTTTTTTAACCTTCATATAAAATAATCTACTATGGAGTTCTAAGTCTATATTTTAAAGGAGTAATCGAATGTTTAATTATGCATAAATTGACTTTGAATAATATTTCTAATTCATCATATCTTCTAAACACGTTTTTAATGCTCAATATTTAATTATAATATATAACAAAATATATATATAATTTTAGCTATTGGATAATAGTTAATTAATTAAAGGGAAAAAAATGTACATAGTTAACGACTTGTAATGTAGGTGTTATTTCACTCACAAACTATTTAAATAAATGTCATTTACATCACTTAGCTGGAAACTAGCTTAAGTGACTTGTGAGTGTAACAACATTTAATCTTTTATGAATAATATCTCTATGCAAATACAAATTTTTTTAACGGTTTATAAATCTATTCAAATTTATTTACGACATGACTTGAACTTATGACTTTATGTTATGTACAATATGAAACTTAGGTGTTATTTGTTTTCGAAGGCATAAATGTCTTATGTCTTATTTAGTGTCTTCAGGAGAAGATGTGGTTTAGAAGGTCTTAAGTCGAGAAGGTCTGTGAAAAAAGATGTATTTTTTAGCTTCTTAAAATAAGCAAAAATAAGACAGAATAAGGTCTTATGTATGCAAAAAAACAAACAGCCTTATTAGAAACGCGGGCACGCAAACGTTTATTTGAAAAAACAAACAAGCTTTTCAAAAACGTCTGTACACCCACAAATTATGGGAGATGAATTAAAGCTCAAAGAAAGACAAATCAGTAGCATCCATCTGCAACCTAATTCTCATTCAATAAGTAATATGAAGAAGAGGTGTTCTTTGTCAGTATCTTGATTGTTGACTATAATTTCAAATGTAACCAGCTTGACTTTTATAAATTTCCACACCATTGTTTTAGCATATACCCACTCTACACCTCACCAAGACCAATACTTTTCATACCTCAATCTCTCTCTGTTCATTCTCCCTCTAAATTTGCGCGCGAACAAGAGAAGATGAAGAACAATAGAAGCGGTGGGGGGAAAGTATCACCCAAATGGATTATCATTTTCAGCATATTCAGTTTCGTCTTAGGAATGCTATTTACAAACAGGTTTGTAGTTGTCTGTTTCATGTAATCGAAACTGAAATTGGGGTTTTAGCGATGATTTTAGATAGGAAACCCTTTTGATCGGTGGGTTTTTTGTAATTTGAATATGATTTGGATGGAATCAGATCCTTTTGGGTCTCTAATTTCTGCTGGTTTTGACTAATTTTTTAGGGTGTGGGCTCCGATTGAATCGGATGGAAGGATTATGAGACGGAAAGAACAAGAGATGAAAATTATTAGCGATGATTGCAATACAAACAAGGTTTTTGATCATCACAAACATCTATATGGTTTTAATTCTTTAGGGTTTATCGATTTTTGATGTGTTCTTGATCTGTTTGGTTCAGGATAATGATTTACTGGGAGAAGTTCATAAAACCCAAGAAGCAATCCAGTGAGTACTCCACATTTTATTACTTTTTATTGCTCTATTGATGCTTGATTGTGTTAAAACTGTGGATCATTTGATCATTATGATAAGGTCTAGATCCTATTAACCATACTAGACAAGCTTAAACATAAGAGAGTTTTGAATGATCATGAGTTTGAACATACTGAAAATTAGATGATCGAAATCACAATATACACATAATAAAAATGGACCATCATCTTGAGGAGGCCAAAATTCATCAAATTTAAGATTTTGTACTATAATTTGTAAGCACTCTATCAAATTTTAAAATTTGAAGGTAGCTAATCGTTCCTGGTAGCTCTGATTGGCTTTGTTAATGAGTGCGTCCTGAAAGATTTCTTGTAAATCTTGGATCTAGTATTGATTGAGTGATATGATTTAGATTTTTTTGTTGGAATATAAAATTGTTCTATTATTGGAGGTCTATCAGGTCACTTGGAAACTCGATTTCAGAGCTGAGATTGGAGCTCCCGCGCAATCAAAGTTCATCGAATGAAATGAAAGATGAGAATTTTAATGGTAAAAAGACAGTGGAAGACAAGAGTGAAGCAAGGAAAAAGGCGTTTATGGTTATCGGGATTAACACTGCTTTTAGTAGCAGAAGGAGACGTGATTCTATTAGAGAAACATGGATGCCTAGGGGTACTGCTTCCTGTACTTGTTTATAAGTTTATATATAATTTTATTTGTCTCTGCCTTTTATTTTACTAAAAATAGTTTAGTTTTTGTTGTTGTTTGATTAGGTGAAAAGCTACTTCAGCTTGAGAAAGAAAAGGGTATTGTTGTTCGGTTCATGATTGGTCACAGGTAGCGTTGCTTTGCTTTTTTCCTTTCGTATATTTATTTATCAATGCTTTTTTTGGGTTGTTTATATTTTGCAAATCATAGGCCATTCTGATGGTACACAATAGGGTATTGTTGTCCTTTTCATGATTTTGCATGCTCAAAAAGCTTGTTAAGTTGTAAATCAGTGTGCCAATATTTATCTTCTGTTACACTTTTTATTCAGCGAGAAATTTTCAAAATTTCAATTCTGCAAACGTGCAATTTCACATCTACTCAACAGACTTCATAAGTCCAAAAAATGAGGGAATTGGGGTGGAAGTTACAAACCAAAGATGGGGTCGTTAAAAGCTACATAAAGTATCAATTTAAGCTAGAAACACTAGAAAACCTAATCAACATTGAATTTTACCAGAAATTGCCAAATGATTGAGTTTTTAATTGAGAAAATCGTTAATAGTTGGTCACTACTTGACTAGTGTTGTCCCGCAAAGGTCTAGCAGTTGAGGGCATGGAATCTGCAGTGGAGGTGCAGGGATCAAACCCTGGTACATGTCTTTTAACTTTGGGTTACACCATTTACCTCCTACATGTTGGCCATGGGTCCGGTCAACAACAAACAAAACTATTCTACGCATTAATTTTTTTCTTTTTTCATAATTAATGATAAATATTAGTATGGATTTGGATGTCTTCCTCTCGTCTCTATAACTCTATCATGTTTCTCTATTGTATTTAATAACACATCTTTTATCTTTTAATCTTTTCTTTTAATCTTAATAAAAGACTTGAATAAAATCTATTAGACAATCCTAGCCATTGATTTAGATAAACAATTAATTTTCAGATCTGAACCTTCCATTTTGGTAAAAATTGAAATCGGATTTTGACTTTTTTTGGTCAATAATCACCAATACTATGCAATCAAACTTGATTCAAGACATTTTAATCTACATTTAAAAATTGCAAAAGCCATCTTAATTTAATATTTTTAAAACTTCAAAATGTTTTTATCACAAGATCAAATGTTTAATTTGTAATAAACAATTGTCATATGATGTTAAATTTGATTATTATGTGAGTAATATTAAAATTAGAGTTATGTTAATACAATTATAAAATGTCTCTTCATAAATTTTTTGATTCATACATTCTTTGAATCAAGCCGTGTAATACAAGAGTATTTAAACTAGTACTTAATAATAAATCAATGTATACATCTAAAGATTTACGTTCTTTACTTTTATGTAAGACTTTTAATACAACAAGTCAATAATATCGAATACGTGATGATTTTCTTGTGCACTGGTGAATATAACTTATTTTAAAAATATTGAAATAATGATTTATAGTTTTTACTTTTAATTACAAATGCATATATTGTTATAGTATAGTGTTTCTGTTTTCAATCGATGATTTTATAGTTTGATTATAAGGAATTTATTGAAGTCTAGATTTTTATATGTATTATGTAATTTAATGGTATATATAATTGGTTACCCAAAGAAACCTCTATCAAATCGGGCTCTGATATTCATAAACCTTCACGAGCTAAATCAACCCCGACGAATCAAATAATCTAAACCTAATATTCTAAAAGTGTATACTGAAAAATATTAAGAAATGAATATTATCATTATATCGTTCACATCCTTACTCGGATTTCTGGATCCGCCACTGTCGGTGGAGGACCCCAAAGGGTGGGCCACCCTTTATTTAGTTGACTAGTGTTGTGAAGCAGGTTGCCTCATTTAGAATCCTAGATAATAAAGTAATAAGTTAGTAGTGGGTAAGTAGACCGTTGGTGCTGGACCTAGAAACTGAGAACAAGTTTTGGTTAAGTACTCTAACCATGTTATCATATAACTTCTAGTAAAAGTTATTTTTCTCAAAAGAAGTACTCTCTTAGATAATTATAGTTTTCATTTTTATTTATTCTTGTAGAAATTCATTCTTGTGAAATTTTGATTTCTTAATATTTAATTTGAACATTCGCTTGTTCTCATTAGTTCAAGTTATCATCCCTATAGTTATATTTGCAAGCTGAGGATAAAACGTGTTTAATGTTCCTTTTATTTTTCCTATATCCAACTCATTCTCGGTCGTCTTTTACAGTGCAACATCTAAGAGCATTCTAGATCGAGCCATTGACTCTGAGGAAGCTCAACATAAAGATTTCTTTAGGCTTGTAAGACCAAAAACAAGATATGAATGATGTTGATTGTGTTTGAATTCAAAGTATAAGTATTTAACCCTATCATCATGATAGGAACATGTTGAAGGGTATCATGAGTTGACTGCTAAAACAAGAATATTCTTTTCCACGGCATTCGCCAAATGGGATGCAAAGTTTTATGTGAAGGTGGATGATGATGTTCATGTCAATCTTGGTATGATTTTTCTAAACTTCTATTTTTTCTAGATTTTTCTGCATTTGTATTATTCCCGTAGTCCCTTCACTTGCGACAATTGCATTTTGTGATGTATGAAGGAAATCGCAACATTTACATTCATATAAATCATTGAGTAAAAGTTATTTTTTACCTATAATCATCATTGGAAAATGATGATATATTGATTCATGTCATTACAGTTTCTTTAGATATGGCAAAATGGGCGGGTTGGGTAATGGGTCAACTTTAAATATCGCCAGGTTGGTTGATCTGCCGACGTTTTTTTTTTTCGTATGAAATTATGTATTACCGATTAAAGTATATAAAATGATCACAAAAATCATATTATAAAAATAATGATCTATTGTTTTTAAATAAAACAATTTAGATTGTCCAATTTGATTACACTTCGACCCGTTTGACCCCTTAAAGCTTTCTGTTGCCCCGTTTGACCCATCATCAACAAACTAACCCCCCCCCCCCCCCCCCCCATCTCATATGACAACTAATTTCTGATTTAAGTAGTAGAAAACTGAAGTGGGTAATTCAATCTATCCTATAAAGTGGGATTATTCACATTTACCTTTTGATTGTAGTACTGAATAATATGGTTTGCTGTTGTTAGCGTAGTTGGAAAAAGTTAAAAACTTTTTGAATGAAAAATCATATACATAATATTTAAACGTACTTTTACCTTTTGTGGCAATTACTTTGATTTACAATCCGATATGGTTACATTCCTAAAAATAGGCTTTCCATAATCAGTTTGTAAATAAAAGGTGGGGTTTGTTAGTCAGATTTTTCCCTCCTATTTCGAATAATTAGAATTACATGTCTATTCGTTCTTGAAGTAACTATCTGTAAAAGTGTTTATTTATAAAAAAAATAACGTATACTAATCATTTCTGTGCTTATAAATTCTAGAAAAAGTTGATTCATATATGAAAATCAAAAGCTTAATGCCTCTGCAAAAGTTTTTTTGATATGTGCTTAGTCTGTTAAATACTAGAATGTCTCCTATCTACATTGTCTAGAATACTAGTTAGCAATTATTGAAGGCTATTTTAGGCATCTGGAAGATATTCAAACATTATAAATATTATTTACCTTTCTTGAGTTTGATTATGGTTTCATTGACTTTAATGAATTAATGATTAATCTTTTATTTCGAAAGAAGTCAATAGAAAGAAGAAGAACATACGCGCTCATTTCGGTATTGAGTTTTGCACCACAATCACCTTATACAAGTAACTTCGAGTCTTCAGCTGATAAGCTGAGCCCTGCCCAATTAGCTGTGGCTATCATTATTTTCTATGATATAAATTTACTGTGTATCTAACTTACAACCCATGAACCAGTAGCATTAACTGGTACAAGTTGGGATTTTGGGTTAGACTTGAAAGTGACTAAAATACCCGTAAGAAAAAAGAAGTGCTACACACATGATTAATATAAAGAAGTCACAACAATACAAATTTTATTAGATTTTGTGCCCGAAACTTTAATTGGGATTTGAAGACTTGAATAGCGGGTGTGTTACGTTTCAAATAGTTTGGTTTATAAGATCGTATAGTTTGCTCTTATCATTCTTTTGCTGTTATGACAAGGAGGAATTGATTTTTTTTTTAATTTGAAATGCAGGCATGTTAGCTACAACTCTTGGACGACATCAGTCAAAACCGAGGGTTTATACAGGATGTATGAAATCTGGGCCTGTTCTTTCCCAGAAGTAAATTCTACCTACACTTTTATTTCATCAAGTGGTTCTTCTAGCCCGACGAAATTTGGCATATTTTTTTATATAATTTGTTGTGTAGGAATGTCAAATACCATGAACCCGAATACTGGAAGTTTGGAGAGGAAGGAAATAAGTATTTTAGGCATGCAACCGGACAGATTTACGCAATCTCAAATGATCTTGCTGCATACATCTCCACCAACCAGTAAGTCTCTACTTTGTATTTCTTGAAGTCAAACATAATCTTTTTAAAATTCAATATTCGTATGAAATTCTTTTATGTTTTTTGTTAATCTTTTTGACAAATTGGGTGCTTTCCATATAGTTTTTCGTGGCTTAAATAACATATCAAAGATCAAATGCATTTATATGAAAATCAGTAGTTCCAAAGTTGTTTGGCTGACTCCAAAAAGTCAAGCGTGGAGCAACAGTCATGGCTCTTTTTCATCGACCTAAATAACTATGGTCGTATAATTTTAGGCCCATTTTGCACAAGTACGCAAATGAAGATGTGTCACTTGGGGCTTGGTTTATTGGTCTTGACGTTGAGCACATTGATGATCGCAACATGTGTTGTGGGACCCCTCCTGGTACGCTCTTCATCATTTTTTTCGGGTCATTTATTAAAAAAAATTATTCTAAAGTCGCTTGAATTGTTACAGATTGTGAGTGGAAGGCAGAAGCAGGTAACGTGTGCATAGCATCATTCGATTGGAGTTGCAGTGGGATTTGTAGGTCGGTGGAAAGACTCAAAGATGTTCACAAGAGATGTGGTGAAGATCCCGCGGCTCTTTGGAGTGCGCAATACTGAAATCCGACAAGGGAAGTTGTGTAGAGCTGATATGATGAGATTGGTTCTTTTGTGGCAGTTATTTTATGTGTCAGAATGTCAAATTTTACAAATGTATGATAACTGTTGCAGAAAAAAGATCAAAAATTTTGGGGGATATGTAATATATTTGACTAGAATAGTGTTCCAAACATACTTGTTAGTTGTATCGTTACTGTTATATATAATACAAGATATAGAGTTGCAAATACGAATCTTGTTACCGCCATAGCCCAATCGACATGGTCGGCTCATGACGTTGCATCCTTACTACCTCCACCCTCGCATCTCCTACGATGTTGCCACTCCAATACCAATTTTGTTGTTATTGTTGTATAGATCTATGTTTTTTCGCTTTAACATTTGGTTATAGTAGGTTTTTGTTAGATGTGCGTGTGTTTTTACGTTAGAATTAAATTTCTTTCTTCCTCCCGTTTGTAGATCTATGTTTAGACATCTCATCCTAGGATTGTGCCTCTTTGAGCGCAAACCGAAAAACATGGTAAAAAGTGCATGAACTGAACTTTGCTGAATAAGGTAATTTAGGCTGGTATGTGGTTAGATACTTTGTCCATTTTCGATCTTCGGGTGTAACACCCCAAATTTATAAAATTATTAAATGAGGTGTTAAGTAAAAGTTGAGGAAAATGAATAAAAAATATAAGTTATTAAATGGTTTGAAATAATGATTTCAAATATATCCTCGTTGAGAATTATAGAGGTCGTATGAATAAGTTGTAAGTCGGATTGGGGAGCAAGATACCCGCTTTAAAGGAGACCACCGACTTTAAGTTAGCTGCACCATCTCTTTACTCTTCTTTCTTGTTTCTTTTTCCTTTCATGTTCTTTCTTTTATACACACAAACACCACACTTTCTAGTTCTTGGTGGAGGAAACAACAAAGAAATCATCAAGTTATCTTCAAATATAAAATCAAACACCATCATCATCGTCATCATCTTTCAATTGTAAGTGTTCATACCTACTTTCTTATTGTTCTTGAGAGATATGGAGTGTTAATGGGTCAAAATTAGTTTAGATGATGTCTAATAGATGTTATGTGATTATTTAAAAGTACTAGATGTGTTATGATTCTAATTAAAATGAGTTTTGGATGGTTTTGGGGCTGGACATGACTGTTCACGAAGAATGGTCTGCTGTTCTGAAGTCAACACGGGTTGTGTAGTTTGAGGGCGAACACAAGCCATGTAGGATAACAAAGAACGTATAAGTCTAAACACAAGCCATGTAGGTTGAGGGAGGCAATGTAAGTTAAGGGAGGCCGTGTAGGAAGCTATGTGGGCTAAACACGGACCATTTAGATTGACACAGGCCGTGTATGGCTTAACACAGGCCGTGTAGATCCAACAGAGTCCATATAGGTTGACACAGGCCGTAGGCCTCTATCAGACTATAAGTTTGGTTTTTATGCTTTATATAAGAATGTATTATTATCAGATTATAAGTTTGGTTTTTATGCTTTATATAAAAATGTATTATTGTTATACTATCATTACTTAGGTCTTATGAGACTTAAGGAAAAGATGAGAGAAGACATTGAAAGTTATGGCCACAAGTTAGTAACTCCATCCGGTACTCATAAATAGTAATTCATGACTACACATAAATATATATATATATATATATATATATATATATACATACTAGCATCATACCCGTGCAATGCTGCGGCGGTAAATAGTTTTTGGTTTACAATATTTCGCTTTCAAGAATGTAATGATATGTTATTCGCGCGAGTCAATGTCACGAAAAAGTTCTCTACAACAACATGTCCGGGTTTTTTTCAAATTTTCTTTTATTTACATTTAACTATTTTATTAATTTTAGAAATAAATTCTAAAAGACAATAAAATAAGAAAAAACATTTATATGTTGATATGGGTAGATAATTGTGTTAGTATGAGAGAATATATTTTGAATAAAGTTAAAGTAAATTATGAGAGAATAAAATAGTTAAAGATTGAATGGATGAGATTAATTTAAATTAAATGAAGGGTCAAGATTTTATATTGATTGAATTTTAAGAAATCTTAAAATTTAAGAGGAGAGAGAATGTTAAATGTTTAATATATATATATATGAATAATGTTTGTATGGTAAGACAATATACTAAGAGATATGAGTTTGAAATAAATAGTATGTGTAATTTAAGAAGATATAAACGAGAGAAATGCCCAAGATTAAAGTGCAACAAATGTGCAATGTTAAATACATTAAAAGTATAGTATGTGATCCACAAAATGTATTATATTCAAATTAAAGAAAAAAAATGAATTAGAATTTTGTTTTTATTGTTTAAATGATATTTCTTGTTACATGTCTAGTTATTTTTTGAGGTAATAACCAACACACACCACTGTTAGGTCAGTTTATTTCTAATACTCACTAACTGGACAATTAAATAGTATATTGTTTAAGTGCAAACAAATATTCTATAAATAACTTAAAAACCAACCTACAAAGTTAGAAGTGAAGTTGAGCTGAGAAAACAAGCAATCATACACTTGCAGAACTTCAAAGAGTAAGCCATGTAAAAAAAACGGCTCAACGATTAATGGGAGTGTGCATACGCTCAACGATCTTGTTAACAGCATCACGAGACATGATTAACGTGTCATGCAGAAGGATGCTATACACGTTCAAACCCTGCAACAAATCCAAATCGTTCAATCGTTCATCCTTTTATAATACAAAACTAGCAATTTCGACCCATTTGCTTATGAATGGGTCCATTTTGATTGTGTTTTATCACAAACGAGTCAAATCAGTAAATTAAAAACAATCCTAATAGAGAATTAGGTCAGATGGGTCGAACAAGTTGAGAATTAGGATTTCTCAGGGTTTGAAATCTCAATCCCAGGAAATACCATGAAAGAAACAGGGCCTTAGTTTTATAAGCATGAAAAAAAATTTAAAAAAAATGGTATGGTAGCTTAGCTTACAATAGAGGGAAGAACATTGACATAATGTAGGTTTTGAGTTGCAAGCTTTAGCTTTTCATCAATTGGACCACCATTCACCATAAGAAGCTTCTTGGTTTCTTCCATTTGCTTCACATAACTCACAATATTCTTTGTTTTATGAGTTGGGAGCTCTAAATCATCAAACACCAAAAGCTGCAAATTGGCTCCTTTACATAAGTTGTATCACAAATATTATACCATATTACCATATCAATTTTACAATATATATATACACACATACGTATACTCGAAACTTCATGTTAATTCCGCAGAGATAAAATATTAATATTCACAACTCGGAGGTCTGATTTGCGGTCTTGTAAGTAATCGTATCAATAAGACAATAAACAAAGAAACTAGCCAGCCATTTAAAAAGATGCTATATAGTGTTAACACTAGCTCTCAAATGTTTACACACTGTTTTGATGATAAATTGTATCTTAATGAACCCCTTATGCTTAATCTCTATCTAATGCTGTTCTAAACGCTAGCTTAAACGACAAACGAGTTTGACTTAACAAGCCCTTTATGCCTTTAGAGGTTGCAATTTCAACCCAGATACTTAAAAAGGTTGACTCAGGTTATCTTTATCTCTAACAGGTCAAATTAAAAATAATGTGATATAGCTATAAAGGAAATGGGTCAAACATGGATCAAATGCCACCCAAGGTGAATTTATATAAAACCTTCAAAACCTTATTATTTAAAAATTAGATTATTTTTGAAATAACAGCTTTTGTAATCATCGTTGCAACAATTCACGTCTAGAAAACAAATATTCTTAAAACTTCTTTGAACGAAAAGGTTAGTGTGTCAAGTCAATCTAACTCGCACCAACATTACATTTACATAGGCCAAGGCCCAAACATTAGCACACTGGTAAACACTAACAACTATAATAAGGATTAAAACCATGCATTCTGCAACTCAAAAGACAAAAAATATCATGCACTACAAAAAAAACACAGGAAAAAAAAACAGTGAAGAGAGTACTTGCCTTCCCTTCCGCTGCACGAGCAGATAGTGCAATCTTAAGGCCAAGCCGCCTCACCTTCTTGTTGAGCTTGAAAGCATGGCTTCGTGGTTTTGGACCATGCATAACAGCACCATGCCTAAACTATATTCCACAATTTCCAAACATACAAGTAAATAAATTGACATACACCATATAAAAAATTAAAATAAACGATACCTGAGGTCCACGCAATGTTCCATGTCTTGCTCGACCTGTACCCTTTTGGCGCCATGGCTTTCTCCCCGTACCACTAACCTCGCTGATTGTTTTTGTTGAATGGGTTCCCTGTCAAATGCAAACCAAGTTTCAATATAAATATATATTATGTTATAGTGTTATACCCTCCTGAGATCAATTTATTATTTTGGAATTTGGAGAAATATACATGCTATTATATTATACCTGTTGTCGTTTAGCAAGCTGCCATCTTACAACACGGTGGATAATATCCTTCCTAATGGGTAGATCAAAAACATCACCTGCCAACACCATCATTCCTTTATCTTCATTTTGAAAATTTGTCACCGGGATCACCAGGTCTTGTAATTGCCCTGTAAACAAATAGAACTACTTCAAATTAAGTTGATAATTTCTCTTATAGTGTTACTTTCCTAAAAAACAATTTACATGATTTTGACCAATAAAATCATGAAAGACAAATAATTACCAAAAATATACTGGTTCTACTCTTCTATGTCAAATGCTTACGCTTATAACATTGTTTACACTATAAAACTACAGAAATTGTGACTTGTACAAGTAAGAAGACAGATAAGCACACTAAAGAAAAGAAGAAAAAAGAAGTAAATAAGAAATGGCACTTAGATTATTAAATGAAGGGCAAACTAAACATACCTATAGCACGTTCAGGAGTTAAAATCTGTTTTCTAGATAACAGATCAGATGGAAATGAACCTTCACTTGCCTCTGAACTTAGCATAGAAGTAGAGAGCCCTCGGGTCCCCATAAAAGGAAATCCCGCCTGCATAAAATATAGAATACAAAATTATTAAGATACCAAAAGCTCAATTATCCATCCTACGAAGAGCTTTAGAAACATTTCAAATCAATTCATTTATATAATGCCAAAAGATATATGGTAGAATTGACTTACCTTTCTAAAGATTGAATATTCCAAAGAAGATTGTGTATCACCAATGTCATGATCACGCGAGGCTATATGCAGAATTAGAAATATATAAGACACCAGAATAATTTAGTTACTATAGCAATCAAGTGATCAACATAAGGAAACTAAACCTGATGAATCCATTTATTACCACTTGAAAGAATGTGAAAAGATCGACGTACAACTTCCGGATTATAACTGCAATGGTGTTTATAAGTTGAACTCATACTGCGTAACAGCCTCCTGGAACATGGTAATGCCATACTAGTTGGAGAAAACTAGAAGAATTTATCTTCGTTTTAGAGACCTGCAAACAAGTTAGAAAAAGGTGATAAAGCATTAAATTAATGAACTGAACAATTATAATGATATGAAGCAAATCATGTACTAAACTGGTGATCAATAGGAATCTTGTTAGGGGAGATTAACTACTTGTTTTTTTTCAATTTTAGTTTGAAATATGATTAAAATTTATAGACCATCAACATTCTCAATATACCACTAGAAATTAGAATTTATTGTTATACGCTTCAACTACAAAATAAAAAAAATACTAAAATAGACAACCATAAAAAGGTAAGAATCTATTTTTTTAAAACCTTTAGGTCCCGTTTGTTTTGCGGAATTCGAAGGAATAGAATTGAATTCCTAAGAAATTAGATTCCACATTCACGTTTGTTTGTCAAAAAAAGGGAATGAATATGAATTCCAATCCTATTTTCTGTTTGTTTGTAAGTTTACCAAAAATTGGAATGGAATCACATCAAAAGACCAAAATATCCTTTATTCATTTTTATATTAAAACTTCATAATTACACACACAAACACAAGCACAAGTATTTATGTGTGTCAACACACACACACACATATATACTTACCTATAATATGTACGTCTATATATGTGTGTCAGCGTGTGTGTACACCTCACAAGCTTTTACAATTGCAATAACTCTAAACATTCAACCAAATTCAATTTACTCTGTCATTTCAATAGTACTTTACCGTAAAACTAGCATAGCTCAAATTAAGTACTCCGTACACAATTCTCGAACTAATAAAGTACCAACATAGCTCGAAATTATAATCACTCTAATACGGGTCTCCTTGCTAACCGAAGCAACAACTATAAGTACTAAGACTAAGTCATCGTAATTTCATAACCGTTGGAAGTGCTGGGTCACGTTAATTACCTAGTCTTTTGGCTGCTTTCATGCATGCATAACTTATGTTTTCCTTTTAATTAGGCTAGTGGGTCACGTAGGTAGGAAGTTATTTGTTTTAGTACTGCATTTTGTTTTCTATAAATATGTACTTGAGTTCGGTAATGAAGGTAGGTTGAAAAAATTGCTTCAAAGTTCCTGTTTCTTATTCTTAATTTCTTGGAGTTTAGCCAACTCGAATCGGCTTCCTATCAATTGTTGCTTTCATTCATGTCCTCACAATGCCTCCTGGTAAAGAACCACCGCCAATGGTAGAAGCCCTGTCCGCCATGGTCGAAGCCATCACCAAACTTACCGACACAATCACCGCTAGCCAATCCGACTCTAAAGCCCAACTCGATATCATCGTTAAACAGCTTGCCACACAATATGATCAAACTTCCACCCTCGTTGCCTCAATCTCCCAAGCCGGTCCATCCCACCGAAAAGCGCCGCCACCACCACCACCACCTCCACCTCCACCGCTGCCGCCTAACAGTAACCCCCTACCGCCACCACCGCATCATCCGAGACCACCAAAAATACTACTCCCAACCTTCAACAGCTCTAATCCGCTTGATTGGCTATTTCAAGCCGACAATTACTTCACATATTATGCTATTCCACCTCATCAACGTCTATCCCTTGCCGTTTTCTATTTCAGGGGAGATGCCTTGAGTTGGTACAAGCATTTAGCCAACAATAACCTTCTTGGCAATTGGCCAGAGTTCACACGGGCACTTGAGCTACGTTTTGGTCCTTCCACTTATGAGAACCATCAAGCCACCTTGTTCAAGTGAAGCCAAACCACAACCGTCTCGGCATACCAAAAGGAGTTCGAAAAGATTAGTAACTGAGTTATTGGTTTATCTCAACAAGCACTTCGCAATTGCTACATCTCCGGCTTACGCCCCGATATTGATTGTGAAATTTCTATCCATAACCCACAAACGCTTCATCAAACATATGGTCTAGCAAAATTGATCGAAGACAAGCTCGGTGCTGAACTTCCATCTAACGATGGTCCCTTCGAGCTTCTACCAACAAAATCACCCTTGTTGGCTGCCGCTCCTCAATCTACTCTACCACTTCCAATCAAGAAGTTAACCCCGGTGTAGATGCAAAAACGAAGAGCCGAAGGTTTATGCTACAATTGTCCTGCAAAGTATCAACCGCGCCACCAATGTAACCCACCGAAGTTTCTTCTTCTTCAATCCGAAAATGACCCTTCGTGGAATTTCGTGATGTCAATCAATCCGGGCCTTGTCAATTCAAAGGGGGAGGTATTGATACGGGTCCTTACTAACCGAAGCAACAACACTAGAAGTACTAAGACTAAGTCATCGTAATTTCATAACCGTTGGGAGTGCTTACCCAAGTCCACTTTAATTACCTAGTCTTTTGGCTGCTTTCATGCATGCATAACTTACGTTTTCCTTTTAATTAGGCTAGTGCGTCATGTAGGTAGGAAGTTATTTGTTTAGTATTGCATTTTGTTTTCTATAAATATGTACTTGAGTTCGGTAATGAAGGGAGGTCGAGAAAATTGCTTCAAAGTTCCTGTTTCTTATTCTTAATTTCTTGGAGTTTAGACTTTAGCCAAGTCGAATCGGCTTCCTATCACACTCTTCTAGCATAAACTTCACAAAATACCAAGACAATTGACCTATAACTTGATGCTGCAACTCTTTCACTATAATGACCCTTCTCAGTAATCCTATCAAAAAGTTCATCACCTTCACAAACCTCAATAACCAAATGCACAGTTTGTGTAGAAGTTTTTTTGAATAAAAAAGGTGAACAGATTGTGTAGAAATGTAAACACAGTTGAAGATGAAGATTGAACTATATACACAATTGAATAAAACGGAGAACATGTTGTGTAGAGTGTAGAACAAATGCCCTTCCACATTTCATCACCACAAGCACACTTGAAGTTACGTTATCAAGTGTGTGTAAAAAACCAAAAAAACGGCTAAACCGAACTGAATCATATGATACAAAACAGAAAAAAACGAAATAGGGTACCCATGCAGTCACGGAGAGGGTTCGGTTATGTAAATATTCTATCCACAGGTATCCACTGGTACCCGAACCAACCAGCATAAATTTGTGTACTAAAATTATATATTGATTAATATCTAGTAATGAAAATTCCCACATGTACACACTTAAGAAATTGATTTCCAACTTGTTTCCATTTTTTAACTTGTTCTGTGAACTCATTTCTGTTTTTGATTATGTGAACTTGTTTATGTGAAATTGGGCTTGTTTATGCTTTTACATCATCTGTTTTTGCTTATGATAGGAGATGAATTGAACTTGTTTATACTTATTATAATGTGTTTATACTTACTATTGAACTTTATTTAACTTTAGTTTGTTGTGTTTGAGTCATGAACTACGGTTGGTTTTTTTCAATCGCTATATCTATCCCATTATACAAACAGACTCAAAATAAAACAACACATTTGACATCCTCTCTGTATCAGGCTCGATACAAATAAATTTTTCCACAGCCTTCAATGGATCCTACACAATCCTCTGCTCATGATTCAAGAAACATAACTTTCATATATGTTATTAATCAAGTAATAAACACAAATGGCCTACAAAGACCTGATTTGATATTTTAACATGAAGACTACAGAGAAACCAACACACAAAGATCATACACTAGCATACAAGAGCAGCATTAGCAAAATCGTTGAAATCAGCAACATAAATGTTCGCTATACATAGTAACCGATGTATGGAAGATAGAAAATTCGACCAAAGCAACATAGGGTTAATAATTTACCCAATAATCCAATCCAAATCGTGATGGTGAGATTCGGTTTCTGATTTCTTACCTGAATTCAAAGTCGTGAAGGTGAAGATTTCGTGTAGCTCCGATGAAGTGAGAGATGGCGAAGGTACGGAGCTTCGACGACGAAGGAAAGGAGTTCCGATGGTGATTTCACGAGCTCCGATGGTGAGTTGCTGCTGCAATTCGGTGGTTGATAGAATCATAGAATGAGGGGATTAGGATGAGGGGGAGGACGACTGATCTCATCTGTGCGTGGGATTAGGGTTTAAAGAAGGGCAAAATTGTCTTTTCATTCAAAACAAGGGCAAAAGTGTCATTTTTAAGTTCATTATATTCTTTTAAATTCTACAAAATAAATGAGACCGTCGTATAAATAATTCATGTGGTATATGAATTACCTAAAGAAGCAATATTTTTTCTTGTTAAATTAATTTAAGATATATTACGAATATAACAACTTTTGAGCATGTTTCGCTCTTTTTTGATTTAGTGTTAAGAAAATTGTTTAACTTATTTAATATATTATGGATAAAATTTGATCTAGATCGACTTTTTTATATATAAATGGATCGAAATTGTCACCTTCAATATTGTACAAGTCCTACTCATCTATGATTGATAAGAAATGTGAACTTACTATCAGCGACATTATTTATTGTGATGAGTATGCTCTTGGATAATCCATTATTGTCCGGAAACTGTATCGAAAGTTGAATTTATATGTATTGTTTCTGAAGTTTGTAAACGATCTTTATCTCTTGAACCTTTTCTGTTGGTGATAAATCATAATCCAAGCACTTTGATTCTTCACCATGGTTAACATCTACATTTATGATTATTTCGTTTTTCTTTTGAAAATATAAGTCTAGTTATGGGCTTAGCTTATTTGTTGAATTGTTGATGTAGTTATTCTATATTCTGTAAAATAAGTTTTAATTTTAGAGGAAAAAATGTTTTTTTTTGCTTTAATAAATTTTAGTGATCATATATATGTGTGGAGTTCAAATGAGAACTGTTTTTTATACGAGAACTGTAAAAATTGATGTTGACCCTTGATTAAAATAAATTAATAGCTATTAATGACAGTGACTCATTAATGAGCCATTAATGATGGGTATTTTAGAAAAATCATGTCTCAAAAATCGCCTTTTATTTATATTTGATCTAATGGTGTACATTAATCATATTTTTTATTTTTTAATTCAAAATACGTAATGATAAACATTTTTTTCTTATTTCTCTCATAATTTTCTCTCCGCTATAATTTATATAAAAAATAAAATAAAGAAGTAATTTACTAGCAAATTTTTAGGTTTACAATGTTCACTAATAAACTTTTTTTTTCATTTTATTTTGTTATTTCTCTAGAGTTTTTTGTATTGTGTTCACTGTTAAATGCATAGTGAATACAATTATTTTCTTGTTCACCATTCTTAATATGTTTTTATTTTATTTTATTTGTTGTTCCCGGCTTAAGTTTGTTCACTAGCATTTCTATTACTATTTCTAGTTTATATAAAGATACTTTTGTTATTTAATCTATGTTATTAATGAACCTGTAAAAACACAAATCACGTTATGTTCACTAGCAAACTAGTAATCAAAAGACTGAAAGTATGAAACTAACATGGGCTCACTAGTGAACCAATTCCTAACCATTATGAAAAAAATAGTTTTCCTTTGGCACCTATATATGTGTTCAATGTTGAACTAGTAAAAAAATAGAAATCTTGACAAATTAAAGCAAAAAAAAAAACTAAAATTTATGTTCATAACCAAAAACAACTTCAACCTTTTATGTTCACTAATAAACATTTATAAAAAAAACAAAGACCCATTAATTACAAGCACCAAGAAAAACTAATTGTGAAAATACCTAAAAGTATCTACATGAGTGTTCACTAGTGAAAATTATAACAAAAACCCAAATATAGGATAGATCAATATTTGATTGAATTAAAAAAAACTAAACAATACTTCATCACTTTCGTAACCACCGAGTGTTCACTTTAAATACCAAAATATAAGCAAAAAGACAATACAAAAAACTCATCACAAAAAATAAAAGAGAAGAAATTGAGATGGTGATAATGATGACGAATAAAAGGTAGTTCACTCCAAATTGGCGTTGTAGCAGAGCGGATGAGTGTCGAGTTGGGTAGTGCTGTGATAATAGGCGGTAGGTCTTCATCGGTGGGGTCGGCAACAACCATAATTGTTGCGTAGGGCCATGGGCGTTGGCATAAACGATCGATGGTACCACTTGCTACATCCGTCACAAAAACTCCATCACCTGTGGGGTAGCCATGGCGATTTCTTTGTCTTTGAAGGTAATGGGACAGCCATGGAAACACAAATAAGAAAAGATATAGAGATCTAGGATTTATGTTTTTTATGGAGAAAGAGAGAGGTGAGTGCTTTGGGTTGGGGGAATACATGTGCAAGCATTAATAGAAGGAAAGAGAGATATTTAATCCTAGTTAATTTGCGAAAAGTGTAAGAAATATTCTTATTCAATGATTTGTTTTTAATCTAATAGTCTTTAATCATCATAATATAATAATTTTTTAATTCAAAAAGGGTAAAATAGTAAGGAATTTTTTCCTCTCTCATCTCTCCTATTATTTTACTTTCCAAACTTCTCACATCATTGTTCACTAGTGATCATGTTATAATAATTCCCTTTTTATTTCATGAGTAATTAAATTTTGGTCTAGTATTATAAGTTCACTAGTGAACATTTTAAAACATTTGATATTTTGTAACTAGATTATTAGTGAATACTTAAAGATTATTTGTACTTAATTAATTAAGGTATTAGGTGGTGTTGTATGAGGTTGAGGATTCTCTAAGAATAAAACTCTCTTGGTTTAAAGAGATTCAAATGATTTTAATCACTAACGAACACTTTAAATAATACCTCAAAATTATTGTTCACTAATTAATAAGGGTTTACTTCTCAAAATGTATTAAACTATACCCTAAATGTTAATATGTATATCCACCTTTCAAAAATGTTATTGTGTATATCAAACTTTCAAAAAATGTGTTATTATGTGTATTAAACTTTCTATTGTATGTACTAAACTTATACTTTTTTTTGTTTTTTTATGTAATCAAAATACGTACAATAAAAACAATTTTCAATTTCAATATACATAATAACATTTTCGAAATGTGGATACACACATTAACATCTGGAGTATAGTTTAATACATTTTAAAGAAGTAAACCCATTAATAAAAACAAATGAACGGATTCAAAAATACTGTTCACTATGGAATGAACACTATCTAAAACAACACGTAATAAATGATATGTACAAAGGTAATGTCATTAAAATTATTGTAGCACTTTTCTAATAAAATCAATTTTAAAATATGACCTACGAAAAAAGGAAAAAACGAATATTGCTAAAATTAAATGATAAAAACCAAGAAAAAAGATAGAAGAAAGAAAAATTAGGAGATTTTATTAATATGAAAAATATCATATATGCCCCTCTTAACTTACAAAATATCATATAAAATCAAAGTATAAATTTTTTATGCATAAATTACAATGATCTTAAAGCATGTTTTGGTATATCCGTATATATGATATTTTATAAGTTAAAAGGGGTATATATGAAATTGTCAATAATAAAATTAAGTTCCATTACTACCCTTTAATGCTTTGTAAAATATAACATGATATAATCTCAAATTACATTTATGCCACTACGGATTATTATGATCGATGGTTAATGATGTTTTTCGCTTTTTTCGCAAAAAGAAAAACTTTTCGCAAACAACTTCTTTCTATTTTAAACTATTTTTAAAAGTTTTAATATTACAAAAAAATATTATTATCATGATTTACAAATAATCTATATATTTTAATAAAAACAATTTAGGAGGTGGTACGCATTAACAAATGAAGATTCATAACAAGATGTTCAGTATGGTTGATGTCATTGTGACATCTTCAGTGGTATAATCTTGTTATTATGAACCCTTTTGACATGATGACATCACGGTTACTTATTCCTTAAACGGTAAATGAAGGGTGTTCCCTATTTAAGTTTCCCGAGGTGTCAAGCCTTTCGTTCAGATGTATGTCTAACCAGTATACACGTAACCATTTTCAAAGTATCCCTCTAACCACCCCTAATTGAAACCCTTGTCAAACTAGAACTTTTGACCTTCCCTACGAGAGACAAATGCTCTATGCAATAAGTTTTACTTATGCTTTAAATTTATGTAATAGTCCAAAGACTATGCATCATAACCTATGAACTAGTTTTTATGATAAACAAATATATGTATCAAACCAACTCTGAGAAACATAAATCACACATAATATATGCATTCTGCTCTTAACATCGCCAAAATGGAGGTATAAAAGTTATTTTCTATAAAAATATTTCAATAATAATATACTAATCTTTTAGATTTGTTTGACCTGTTCAACGCATTTGACTTGTTTTCTTTTTAAGCAAATTTTGTTTTAGTATTTAACTCCGACTACTCTACGGGGGTGTTTGGAATTGCGATTTGAAAATAGATTATGCGTTTTTAATAACCATAAGAGAACGTGCTACTGAATAATAGTGTTTGGATTTGATTATGTTACTTCATATCGCAATAATCAGATAATCAGTTTTTTAAGTGCTTAGCAAAGTAAATTAATTGATTTTTAAAGGGTAAAATCACAATAATCAAATAATCAGTTTGAAAAAGCAACTCAAAAGTAGATTCTCAAAAATGCGTTTTTTAGTCTCCAAAACGCAAATAATTGATTTTTGAAAACACAACCCCAAACACTTTAAACTAATTATCAGCGATTTCAAATCACAATAATTAAATAATCAGTTTTTAAACGCAATCCCAAACACCTTCTTCATCTCAGCTGCACTTACTCGGTATTCAACAGCCGGAAACTTTCGGGGATTGAATGCCTCGTAACGAGCTAGGGAACCCGAAACACTTTTATTTTTTAGAAAATTTAGATTTTTTCTCCACAAAATAAGTATATGTAACTACAAATTTTAGAATTTCAATAGTAATCGAATCTTTAGAATAAATCCATTTAACTTGTTCGACCAATTTGACTTGTTTTTCTTTTTTAAACAAACTTTTTTGGTTTTAAACTGTTTGAACCGTTACATATAAAACATAACTTGGATCGACCTATTCATAAGTAAATATCTAAAATTGCAACCCTTACTTATTTGGTCATTTTAAGGAGATGATTTCTGTATGTTTGTTGATACTTGATAGGTTGGCTATAACAAACTTGAGTTGCCTACTGGCATTCAATTTATAGGGAAGCCTTGGTTAGAAGATTTGTTGATCTTTATTGCTTATGCAATGGAGGTAAGTTGGCATGCTCTTTGTATTGGAGATATTGTTGTTGTTGTCATAGTTATATTACTATTATTAGTATTATTGTTTGGGGATATGATATATGCTTCTAGCAACACCTATGTTAGTTGTTTGTACACTCGCAAACACTTTAAATCAGGGGTAGGTTAGTCATTTCTCTTTTACTCATTTAAGTGTTTGTGAGTGTAAAAGCACGTATAATAGACAGTATTGTAAAAATCAGTCTTAGCAGCCGATTAATAGGCCCCTAGGCGTTATTGGCGGCCTACCAACCTAGAAATCACCTTATCAGTTAGGTTTATCGGTTGTGATCAAAATCGGTCATCGCCAGTCAACAAAAGGGTTTGACTTTATTTTTAATTTTTTTTTTTGAAATCTGCTAATATTTTTTGACTTGTTTCGTTAGGGTCTTACTAATTAGGGACTTATGGTTTTTATTTTCCAAACTTTTTGATAGTTATTGACTTATTTTGTTATGGTATTGCTAATATTTATTTATTTTAAATGAATTCCTTTATAATTTAGGGTCCTCTCCTAGACCGATTAATCACTTGAAGGTAGTCGACCAATTGTATACCGCCTACCGAATTTTACAACCTTTTGATCATTGATGCCTTTAGCTGCATACACCATTTTCCCTTGCTATATTACTATTTTTCATAGTATTATTATTATTATTATTATTATTATTATTATTATTATCCTTCTGTATTCAAAACCTAGTGCCTAGTTGGGATGGTAGTTGCAGGCATTCTGCAAGGCAGCCTAAAGTTTACTATGATTTACCAACTAACAGCTAATTGCATTACAGATCACCTCATCACAGCATGTTGAACCTAGGGGCCATGGGTTCAAAAACTCAATTCTAACAGGGTGTGTATTTTCTTTGTTCCTAATTTTCATGTAAAAAAGATAACTCTGTTCTAATAAGAAAAATGGAACTATGGTATACTGCACTAACGGGGAGGGTTCAAACGAGAACTGTTTTTCGTACGAGAACTACGAGAACCAATCTTGGCCGTCCATTTTGGATAATGGAATTCATGGATGAAGAGCGTAGGGGGATTGAGCGTGGCAGGGTGCATGTAAGGAATTCATGGGTGGGCAATCCAATTGGAGGAGGGGGAATTGGACGGCTAAGATTGGTTCTCGCAGTTCTCGTACCAAAAACAGTTCTCGTTTGAACTTTTGCCTTGCGCTAATAAGTAGGATCAAGAAAATGTAAAGTATACATGTATAATATTTTGCTTGTTTCATGTTCTTCTATCAAAAGCATAGACATAAGCTTACAAGCAATCTTCGTTTTCTTAAAGAATAGATTATCGTAAAAACAATATACAATGGCAGGAGGATAAGTTTGTTAAGGTTTTGTACCGTGTGAAACACCTTAAGAAAGCGTGATAAAATCTTGCAAGGATCGAACCAAACTTGGAGGCCAGTGTTTTATATCTTTTACGTATTCGAGGTCGGTATATTTTGGATCGAGTAGAGTTGCAATCGTGAATTGGTTTTCAGCAAGCACGGAGGCATGTTTATCTGAGTATAACGCTGCTGCTAAAGCCGCATGCACTTCTGCAAACAGAAACACAAGTGCAGAATATTAATAAGCGTAAAACATATCGAGATGTAGTTATGTAAATGCATATGTATGTGTGCATGATATAACGAATTGGTGTGACCTTGAAGCAACCGTAAAAAGGTAAAATTATTATAGGAAAAATAAAGGCAACATGGGCGGATCAGGATTATATCATTGCGCCATTGACCGAACAAATAAAACGAAAATAAAAAAAGAGAAAAGGGTTTACCGCAATTATTTATGAATTACCTGGACTGCCTTTTAAGGAAATGGAAACATCCTCCATTTCTGATATTGCTTCGTTTTTGTCCCCGACCTCGTATAAAGCTAACGCTCTACCAACTCTTGCATATTCTGAAAGAGCAAAGTCTTTGTATTCTCTTACAACCTAAGTTATACACAATTTAATGATTCCTCTTAGTACATTGTTTAATCAAAATGTTTGACTACTTGTTATTCATTTATGAACTAAGATGATCTTCAAGAAGTACAAATCAAGCTAGGTAATGCTAAATAGTAAATACCATCATTTTAGTTGTAACGATGATCGTCGGCAAATATTCAACTCTAATAGGAAAATAGGAAATTTCGCATTTGTGAATAGGATAGTTTCGTACTTTCGTAGTCTTAAATGCACAAGTAATCTTCATATTATAGAAGAAGATTACAAGTTACAATTGCATATTTGCATCAAGCAAGGACTAGAACCATTCAACCATTAGGTATGGAACTTAAGTTTATTCGACGGGAGTATGAGTTCATTTCCCATTTCGAAAAAACATAATGGTATCTCATCTCATATACCTAAACCAATAGCAAGAATTCACGCCGTTTGTTTCGACTTTGACGAGGTCTAACTTCGAAGTTGATAAGATTTCTCATAGAGCCAAATCAATAACATCGATATACTCATTTACATCATGCGTCCGCTTGAAATTACAACATTGACTTCACAAAGTTTGTAAAAATTCCTCATAACATCAATTTATAGCACATAAACTCACAAACCACTTCATTCACTCACAAACTAATAAAAAGAAGGATTCGACTACTTAACTATCTTAGTGGCTTGCGAGTGCAACAACTACTAACTTGTCGGTTGGTTGAATAGATCATTTCTCAAGGGTATTTTGGTCATTTACACTTTCTTCTATGGTTAATTACTCTAATAATAAGAAATAACCTTCCTTTGGTTAGCATTTTCCTAAAACTAATACAAGAAATTATATATATAAAAAGCCTAATTATTCACAATTTGAGACTAAAAAATGGGTAACAAATTAGGTTTAAAATGAGATCAATGTGTATACCTTTGTAAAGTATTGAAGAGCTTGGACATAATCACCCTTTGTCTGAAACTCCTTCCCTTTCTCAAGAAGCTCCACCGCTTCCGCCACTCGTCGGGAAACCTCGGAGCTCGCAGCTCTCTCAGCATCCGTAACCGGGTCGAAAACAGCAGCTGAACCCGAACTACAACCCAATTGAATATTCACGATAGAGATTGGGAGAGAAAGCAACAACAACTGTCTCCTTCGTATTGTTAATTGGGGTTTTGATGATGAGGAAACGATGATGAAGAATGGTTTCTTCTTGTTGTTCTTAACAATTAGGGTTTTGTTAGGGTTGGGAAGAAGATGAGAAATTGGTGGGCTACAAGCACCCATTGATCCTGGATACTTGCTTTTTCAGCAAGAAAATAAAGAATTTTCAGTTTGAGCTCATAAGCGCCCAAAAGTTCTCGCTGATAACCAACCAATTTTTCAAGATCATGTTACCGATTGAACATGCTATTAAGGGGTGTTTGTGTAAGCTTATTATTTTAGCTTATTAGTTTATGAGCTTATATTTTAAACTTATTATGTTTTAGGTGTTTGGCCCTTAAAAAGCTTATAAACTCATAAGCTCAAAAGCTCTTAAACTCATAAGTTTAAATGCTCTTAAGCTCAAAAGCTTATAAACTCATAAGTTCAAAAGCTCTTAAGCTCAAAAGCTTATAAACTCATAAGCTCAAAAGCTCATAAGCTTAAGCCCTTCAAAAAAAGCTTAAACAAACACCCCCTAAAAAAAGTACGGGTCTCTTATATTAAGCTAACAATACCAATTACCAAAGCGTTTGTAGTCTGACGGTATTTGACGTTGCAGAGCGGTGACTTCTTCCAAGAGGTTGTGGTTTAGTGTGTGTATGTTTTTCGTTTAAAAAAAGTTAAGAATGAATCTTTTTATAAGTCACACTCTTATATTATGAATCATATTTAACCATAACATAAACTTATACAAATTATAATATTTATTTGAGAATAATATAACACGACTTATAATATAAATTTGTAAGCAAAATCTATAAAATAAGATGTATCTTTATAATATTTATTTGAGAATAATATAACACGACTTATAATATAAATTTGTAAGCAAAATCTATAAAATAAGATGTATCTTTATAATATTTATTTGAGAATAATATAACACGACTTATAATATAAATTTGTAAGCAAAATCTATAAAATAAGATGTATCTCGCTCTTTCTAGCTAACCTGGAAGTCGAACGTTGTTTCCGGGGCAAAAGGAAACGAGGCTCCTCTCTAAAGTCTTCCTTTTTCACTTTGGCTAATATGAGTTTACCTAGTTCTAGTAGCAATATTCACTTTTCTTTATTCAAACTACATGTGATTCGGTCGGTAAGGAACCCCGTTGGCTTGGTTTGTGTGTTTATAGTTTGGGAAGGGAATTTGATTGATAAAGTAAAGGTTGTAAACACCATATTAAATAATATCGAACGTGTCACTTGCTCACTAGCTCAAAAGGAGGCAGACGGATATATATTTTAGGGAAAATTATCGAAAAAAGTAACATAAATATTTAAATTTATCTACAAGGGTAATGTCTAATTTTTAGGTTAAGAAAAGAGTTTAAATTTCAATTTCTAATATTAAAAGTAACCGGTTGCCATTATAGCAGGTAACTGGTTAAAGTTGATGATGTGGCTACTTTTCATATTGCACAAATTTCCAGAAAAAGTAATATCAAATTCGAAATTTGTCAATAAAGATATGTGCTTTTTTTCTAGACCAATAAAAGTTTATGAATTTCATTATTTCAATTTGAAACAAAACATATTGTATTTGGATCTAGATTCGTGTTCATGTGTGTGTTGTCTCTTTTCTTTATATAACAATAAAAGATTTAAAATTAAAATAATATAATATCATTTTGGTATTTGATATTTGCACGGTATCATTTTGGTACTTTGACAGCCGGTTACTCTTATATTGGTTTTATAATTGTATTAAATGAACCTAGACCAATTTGAAGTTCAAAATTCGAATCAAACTGAAATGAACACTGATGTGCGTTTTACGTACTAGTTTTAAATTTATATTTTAACCGATTTATTTACCAAAAACTGCACGAATTGGCAAGTGTACCTAATCGTTCCGTATTATAGTTAGTAAGTCGGGTGTCGAACTCTTGGGGAACGGGAGCTAAACTGATTTTATCAAATTAACTAAAACAAACTAATTAAACCAAATAAACACAATTAAACTAAATAAATGCAATTAAATACTAAAATAAAGCAATCAAACTAAATTAAGGGGAACTTGTTATCAAGTTTGAAACTTTATTAACCTAAATGAATACTAACACTACTACTTTACCAAAAACAACCAATTAAGCAAAAAGCAAGCAACTTTGTTGGATTAAACTATCAAATAAAAGGCTTCCCTCCCTAGATTCAATTCCACCATTTTCAAGTTGGTTTTATAAATCAAAATCAATGCATTGGGCAATTAATGAACACTATACCGATTCCTATATTGTTAGACTCTTGATCCGAGTATCCAACTTATCTAATCATGCAATTAAATAATCAATTGGTCATTAAATCAATTAACTACACAATTAAGCATATTTAAGTTCGTATCTATCAAGATCTAACCTTTAATGATTGGTTAAGTTACCAAATCATTCAATTAATACATGAAAGTCATCATATATCAATTCTAACACATTAAAGTTCCTATCTTGATTGTTTAACCCTAGGTTTTGATCAAACACTAGTCAACACCAATTATTGGTCCTAATTAGCATTGATTAAAGTCTTATAAATGGATTGGTCCTCCAATTTACATCAACTCGGATTCTAAACAAATCAAAAACAGAATTAAAACATGCTAAGATCATTGATTAGACTTGAAAGATAAATATAATGTCATTAAAGTCAAAAAGATATAAAATTAACCAACTTGATAGAGTTTCATCTCCTCTAGGGAGGAAAATAGAAAACCTAGCCTATTACAAGCATAATCAACTTTTGGAAATCAAGATTAAACATTAAAAACAGAAGAGAAGTAGAAAAACCGTAAAAAGCAAGAATTCCAAGCCTTTAATCTTCAATTGTAGCTTTAATCCTCCAAATCCGAGCTCAAGCCTTCTGGGATGTATTTAGCAGAGGAATGGTGGAAGAAATCGGGTGGTTAACCCTTTTTCAGATCTGGAAGTTTGTTTAAATAAAACTCTGAAAACAGGGGTATCGCGCCGCGACGAGGAAGTGTCGCACCGCGACGGAGTGTTTTACCCCAATCCCACTTCTTTCAAATTTCAAAGTTGCCGTCATCCCATCTCGTCGCGCCGCGACGAGGTTCTAGGTCGCGCCGCGATGATACGTGGCCAAAAGATAGACCTTATCCGGAAGACCTCGTCGCGCCGTGACAAGCAAGGCGTCGCGCCGTGACAAGCAAGGCGTCGCGCCGTGATGCTTCCTTTGGCGCCCGGATCCATTTTTTCTTGGGCTGGGCCTATTGGGCTTAGCTTTATATTCTTTTCTTTTATTATTTCTCTTTCTTGGGCTCTTTCTTTTTCTCTTTTCTCTTCTTTCTTTGGCCCAATTATTTTTCTCGATTTAT
This sequence comes from Dittrichia graveolens, assembly GCA_038502395.1. Lineage (NCBI taxonomy): Eukaryota > Viridiplantae > Streptophyta > Magnoliopsida > Asterales > Asteraceae > Dittrichia > Dittrichia graveolens. The sequence continues at coordinate 62,339,643 of JARJIL010000009.1, forward strand.
TTTCTCGACTTCTCGGGCTTTATTTATTTTTCTCGATTATTTGAATATTTCGCCATTTTAGCCTGCAAAACGTAAAAGAAACTGTAAACGTATCTTTTTACAATTAAATAAACATTTTTCGGCTAAAACCAACCCGATATCGCATAATATTTATATATATATATATAGCGCGATATCAAAATACCCCACACTTGAACTTTGCTTGTCCTCAAGCAAATCACAACTGTATCCAGGCTTAAACTTTAAATAATAACACCATTCTTGAAAAATTAAATATAACTTACGAATGTCAAAAAGGTTGATTAAAACAAATCATAACATATACTTAGAATTATGCATATACCTATGATTAGATCCTCATTTACTTTCAACCATTCCTAAAGAATATTCCTATCTATATACATCCAATCCTTAATTTAAAAATTGCATTTATATTTAATTTGGTTAATTTACCCTTTAAAAATCCCCTGACCTCAAGACTTATTGCAGATTTTCAACTTTATTTGCACATATGTTTTCTCTCTTTTCAGCTCTCTTTTTTTATATAAGCCTATGACTTTCTATGGAACCCATGTAGCGAATTCTCAACTCAACCGATCCCAAACCAGTTGGTTTTAGGTGATTAGGTGTAGAACACCCCTCAGAGTCTACTAATTCGAGTTCCAAAGGCCATTTATTTGACTTATATAGTTTTTCTAGCACTTTTGCATATTTTTTTCATTTTTTTGCACATTGGCTTTTTTCACTCTTTTTTTTGTAACACATGCTTATAAAAATTGAAAATTCAACTCAGTCTATTTTCATCAAGCTTTGACTCAAAAAGGGCTTAACCTTATATTTTATTGCAGCAATTCAGAAATTAAAGATTGTGTTAATCTCAGATTGAGTACGCAACAACAAATGTTTGTAGAAGGGGGGAGTTGAATACAAACTTTAGCTTTAAAAAATTAAAGACACACTTATATACTTTTATATAATTCTTATTGATATGAATCAAGAATTACATGTACTAGAAGCGGAAATTCTAAGTACAATAAAAGGTGGCAATCAATTTGTCTAACATATAGACAAGCTAACTCTAAAACAACTAATGTATTTACAGTGTTCAACACATGAACAAGTTTGATTCTACACAATGCTTATACTCTACGAAATTTCTCAACCGTTGAGATTTTCTTTTTGTGTAGTAGAGACTTCACTTTGTTGTGTTGTGTAGTATTCTCTATTTGCATGTCCACCATGCATGAGTATATATAGAAGTCTTGGTGGATCCGGTTGCATGAAGGTAAGAGACCAAGAGGATGTGGAAATATAATATTTTAATTGTAAAGGTAGTGGGTGAAAAGTAAAGTTACTTTAATCAATTGTATGATAAAAGTAATTGTACTTTTCTGCAAAAGTGCAACCCATTCACAATATAAAATATTAAAGTCGACATCTACTGTCGTGTAGAAGTATCTTTCCCTTTCCATGATTGTACTTTAATCAACACCATGCTTCTGATTGATTTGACTTTACCAAGTATGGGATTGCCAGCCATACTTAGTTGCTTGAACAAATCTTCAAGATCTTCGTCTGTTTGAGGTATCATTATCCTTTTCCAGAGGATAAGATCAAACTTTTTTGTCTCATACTTGATCCAAAACGTGCATTTTACTTTTACAAACAAAGATCTAAGGCATAATAGAACAACACATGTTCTGCCTTTTACATATGACTTACAATCTGAAAAGATAAAGTAGATTTGACATTTTTCACGACTCAGCTAACAGATTGTACAAGGAACTCTGATATTCACTACTCAGTTGACAAAATATATCAGTTGATCACTTTTTGCTAGGACTCAGTTGACACATATTGCTCAGCTGATCATATAGATGCTCAGCTGATCAATAGTAAGCTTAGGAGGACATAATGCTCATGTATTTGTATGATCAGTTGATCAAGAATGCTCAGCTGATCAATCAAATACACCAGTTTATAAGGGGAGATGACTTGTGTAAAGAAAGACTTACTTAGCTGATGCTCTGGGCCTCAGCTGATCCAATTGTTCACTCAGCTGATAGAGTAGGCACTCAGCTGATCAAATTCTTCACTCAGCTGATCACTTTCTTCACTCAGCTGATCAAACTGTTTACTCAGTTGATGGAATATTTTCATCAGCTGATCAACAATTTTGCTCAGCTGATAGACTGTTTTCCTCAGCTGATGGTCTTCTTTACTTGTTTTCTTCATCTGATGCTCCTTGGCTGATATCCTTTGGCTGATACTTTGAGTAGGATCTGATGCTCAGCTGATGGCTTATTTTCCTCGGCTGATGGTTCCATACTTAGCATATTTTTACATAAACTGATTTAAACAACACATGTTTGAATTCTTTCTAAGTCATACTGAATGTAGGGTTTAGTTATCATCAAATCCTATGTTTTAGGATAGGTAGAGTTGATTATTAGGGTGAAGTGATTATCTCCCCAACAGATTGGATATTATAGACTCAAATTTCCAAAGAATTGGCGAAAAGCCACAAGCACTATGCATAAAAGCTAAATATAACTATGAAATGCTTATAAATAAACAATTTTGACAATCTTAAATAATATCTAACTTTTAACTCGAATGATACTAAAAATTTAAAATTTAACGCCCCAAATATAATCAACAATTTACTACGAGGACAAATAAATTTCAAGCGAGTAATCTTTTTCTAACCCCCTACCTCACACTTAAATTGTACAATGTCTCCATTGTACACAATAAAATATAACTAAGGTAGAAAAAGATTAGAAAAACTCCCTGGGTATTAGCAAGGCGAATGGAGCAATAAATGATAAGCAATCGCTGAACTGACTGCCAGCATATACGCACACTCCATATAACAACCAAACATGTTGAAAAAGTAAATCACTCATGCACCAAATATTAGACAAATATTAGAATTAAAATATATTAAAATTCAGTACATTTACATCACAAGATAAAAAGATACAATTATCATCTCAGTCTTCATCATCCGAGTCGTGACCCGCATGTCCAGACAACCCCGACATATGAGTATCCAATTGGGGAAAGTGCGAACGCCAGTCTGGAAATGGGGGCGGGTATGGCGTGAATGGCGGGGGCGGATATCCATAATGGCTAAAGATGTTAGACATACTAGAGTGCATATCCTCGAAATTTTGCTCGTGCACCGACAGGCGCGTTTGCAAGTAATCATGATAGTACCCCAGTGTGTCTATTCTCATAGACATATTTCCCATTTGGTCGGAAAGACGTTCTATCAACCTGGATATCTGCTGCAGCGAGTAAGGCTGCGGCCCCTTATCTGGGTGTCAGGCGCCTGTCTCCTACGGCGCTGGCGCGGCTGCTGCTGCTGTTTGGGCCCCTGCTCAACCTCTGGCTCAGGCCCAGGACCCTCCACGGGTACAACTCGGTAACCTCCATCATAGGTCCTTTCTAGGACCCGCATTGTCTCTAAGTATCCAATACTCATCAGGCGCGGTTCGTACTGCACCTGCCTCGCATCCTCCTACAGTGACAGAATCCCATATGAACGGGCCAACCTGGTGACAAATTGGCCACCACAGATAGGACTCGCCGGTTTGGATCCAGTGGCCCAGTGAGCGAGATAGAAGGCTAGGTGGAACGGCACGTTGAACAACACGCAAGGAGTCAGAATACTGTATAGAAACATAAGGTAACTGTTGTGACCTTCTCACCACCTCGGTGATGAGAAATGGAGGTGGAGATAAGACGGAGCAGACGGTGGATCGGAAGGCGGATGCTTCTCTCGACGGCTATGCGGGGCTCGTACCCCCCGTTGGCGATCATCGCCCACATCTCCGCAGGGGAGAAACCCTCGGGCTCATCCCTATCGTAACTCGAAAGGAATTGCTCAAAGAATGGGCTGGTGGCCTCCACGTGCGTGTATAGGCCCATGCGGCGACTGAAATCCGCGAGACTACACTCGCGGCTAACTCCTCCAAGATGGAAGGACAGGAATCGACGATCAGTAACGTCGACGAAGACTGAGCTGAGCTGGACGGTAGAGAAAAACTCTAAACACAACTCTCAAAAAACTGGCTCACGCAAGCGGAATAACCGCTCCCATGCGTTGCAAGTAAACACTACAGTCCCGTCTGCAGCAAGGAACTGTTGTGGCAAAAATCCGAGGAGCTGGTTTGAAAGCCCAACTCCATCAGTGATCTCCCAATCAAGAGAATGGGGGATGTCCACCTCTCTACGAAGATTCTGCTGTAGCCGAGAGGTATAATCAGCGCGCAGCCGGGCAAGCAAAGTTGGCGAAAATACCAACCACGGGTGGTATACAATCTCCTGCTCTTGACGACCCCTGCGTCCACGTCCACGGGCTGCCATAGCTGTGTACAAGGTTAACAAAATCAGATCAGGCCCACATTATCATAAAACACGCAGAATGCCCACAAATATTCACCAAAAACCATTACAAGGGCAGAAACCCCGGGTTTGGCAAAAACCCATACTCGGAAGATAATGTTGCAGAAAAAGAGATGATAATAACCGAGTGAAACGCAGATGTACGATGCATGAGTGTTTAGAAATGATATATTAACAAGACTCAGCAGATTAATCATCAAGAACTTGAAAAAAAAATCAGATTTAATTTCGGGTTTTAAAAACCTTAACTGTTCTTGAACGCAGATCTTGAAATTTCGCATGCATGGCTGTAAATAATCGCTTTAGATATGAATCTTGAAAGATTTTAACATGATAGTAGTAGAATACTCAAGAAATTGAGAAACCCAAGAAATTAGTCAGATACGGTGACTGGAACTAACAAGAAAACGTAATGCAGGTGGAGAAACACTTACTATCTTGTTAGATGGTGAAGATTTTGCTCACAAATAAGTAAATCCGACCTTAGAAACTTAAAAACCGGAGAAAATATGATTGTAGCGCCGTGAGAATGAAGATTTCGTGCGGATAAGACGATTGGTGAAAAGTTCTTTCTAAAATGGCCTGGAACATGTCGCACCGTGACAAATAGAGGTGTAGAGCCGCTACGCCACATGTCAAAAGAAGGCTGGACCGACACTGCCACGTCGCGCCGCTACGGGGACAGGTTTCGCGCCGCTACGACGCGTGGCAGAATATGGCTGAATCTGGAAAAAGGTCTGTCGCGCCGCTACATTGACAAGTGTCGCGCCGCTACGCTACATGGCGCAGAACTGATGGGAGTCTGAAAAGCTACGTTGCACCGTGACAGATTTCTGTGTAGCGCCGCGACGCCACCTGGCCGCTTCTAAGGTGACGGGCCAAAAAAATCGTCGAGCCGCGACATATATTGGTCGCGCCGCGATAGGAGCTTTTTCCATATTTGCTCGTTTAGAGATCTCGTGCGTGGGATTCGACAACGGATAGTTCCTACGGCTCAAAATATCAGATATGAGTGTGTATGAAGACCGACTAAGGCTAGGAATCTCTAAAAATGACAAAACGAACGAAAAATGAAAGCAAAGGAAATCCTAACTCACTTTCGTAGGAATCACGGTTGCATTTAGCGTATGCAACAAGCCTTTAAACCCCTCTGTAGTCCGAGTGGACGAGTTATAGTCCCGTGAGGGTTTTAGGCAACACACCCACAAAGCTGGAATACGGGGTGCCTCCCGAAAGCGCTTCTTTAAACAAGTCTTTAGCTGGACTCCACCCCACACTTAGGGCTTTAGTACGGCGAGGTTGATATCCTCACCTTCCCTTTCTTCGGGCATTGCTTCCAAGTAATGCTTTACTCGGTGCCCGTTGACTTTGAAGGTAATTCCCTTGGAATCAAGTAGTTCGATAGTGCCGTATGGGAATACCTTACTAACCACGTATGGGCCGTACCATCGAGTTTGGAGTTTTCCAGGAAACTACTTCAACCTAGAATTGAATAGAAGAACTTTATCGCCAGGTTCGAAGTGTTTGATTTCTTTCAGACGTGCATCGTGCCATTTTTTCGTACGATCTTTATAGATCAATGAATTCTCGTATGCTTTGTTTCATGATTCATCTAACTCGTTTAGCTGTAAGAAACGGTTGGCACGTGCCTTATCTAGATCATGATCGCATGCCTTCAATGCCCAGTATGCCTTATGCTCTACCTCGACTGGAAGGTGACATGCCTTTCCGTAGACTAACCTAAAGGGAGTAGTACCTAAAGGAGTCTTATAGGCAGTCCTAAACGCCCAGAGTGCGTCATCGAGTTTATCTGCCCATTCCTTACGGTTCCCGTTCACTGATCGTTCTAGGATTCGTTTCAGCGCGCGATTGGTAACCTCGGTTTGCCCGCTTGTTTGCGGATGATAAGGCGTTGCAAATCTATGGTTCACACCATATTTCTGCAGTGCTTTCTCCATTAGGCTGTTAGCGAAATGCGTACCCCTATCACTGATCAAGGCTTTAGGGATACCAAACCGAGAGAATAGCTTCTTTAGGAATTTCACTACGACTTGGGCATTGTTAGTGGGTAAGGCTCGTGCCTCGGCCCACTTCGACACATAGTCGACAGCTACTAGGATATATTTATTTTCGCGGGATGAAGGAAATGGACCTATAAAGTCTATACCCCACACATCAAAGATTTCACAGACTTGGATGTTGTGTTGGGGCATCTCGTTCCGGGAGGATATATTACCGGCCCTCTGACAGGCATCACACTCCTTTACGAGGGTGTGTGCGTCTTTAAAGATGGTGGGCCAATAAAATCCGGCTTCAAATACCTTCTTTGCGGTGTAGACCGCACCGTGGTGTCCCCCGGTGGGCCCACTATGGCAATCCCTCAGTATTTCCTTCGCCTCATCTCCTGAAACGCATCTCCGGATGATGTTGTCTGCGCAGTGTCGAAATAGATAGGGTTCATCCCATAAATAGTATTTCACATCTACCATGAATTTCTTCTTTTGTTGATGTGTCATACCTTTCAGGAGAACCCCTGTAGCCAGATAGTTCACGAAGTCTGCAAACTAGGGAGACTGATTGCTGACCTTCATGAGATGCTCGTCTGGGAAGTGGTCAACGATGTCCGACACTCGTAATTCGTCAAGATGTGGGTTTTCTAATCTAGACAAATGGTCGGCTGCCACGTTTTCTGCTCCTTTCTTGTCCCTGATTTCGATGTCAAATTCTTGCAGAAGCAAGACCCATCGGATAAGCGTAGGCTTGGAGTCTTGTTTGTCAAACAAGTACTTCAAAGCAGAATGATCAGTGAAGAAGATAAGTTTGGATAGAATCAGATAAGATCAGAATTTATCAAAGGCATAAACCATAGCTAGGAGTTCTTTCTCAGTAGTAGTGTACTTCTCCTGAGCTGGGTTCATGGTTTTACTCGCATAATGAATCGGTTGGAAACGATTATTAACCCTTTGGCCGAGAACTGCCCCTACCGCGTAATCGCTGGCATCACACATTAGCTTAAACGGCAAGGTCTAGTCTGGAGCAATCATGATCGGGGCAGTAGTGAGTTTCTCCTTTAATGTATTAAAAGAAGTTAAACACTCGTCGGAGAACTTGAATTTAACGTCTTTTAATAGGAGTTGTGTCAGAGGCCTTGTGATTTTTGAGAAATCTTTGATGAAGCGGCGATAGAATCCCGTGTGGCCTAGGAAACTCCTCACCCCTTTCACATTAGTAGGCGGTGGTAACTTAGAGATAGTGTCTATCTTAGCTCTATCCACCTCTATGCCTGCTTGTGAAACTTTGTGTCCCAACACTATGCCTTCACGTACCATGAAATGGCACTTTTCCTAGTTTAGCACAAGGTTGGTTTCTTCACAACGGGCGAGCATTTTGTCCAGATTAGATAAGCACGAGTCGAAAGAATTTCCGAATACCGAGAAGTCGTCCATGAATACTTCCATGAAATCTTCCACCATATCGTGGAATATGGCGGTCATGCATCGTTGGAAGGTTGCGGGAGCATTACACAGACCAAACGGCATCCTCCGGTAAGCAAATGTCCCGTATGGACATGTGAAGGTCGTCTTTTCCTGGTCCTGAGGTGTGATGGGAATCTGGAAGTAACCAGAGAAACCATCTAGGAAGCAGTAGAATGCATTACCAGAAAGACGTTCAAGCATTTGATCTAAGAATGGGAGGGGAAAGTGGTCTTTACGAGTGGCATCATTTAATCTTCGGTAATCAATGCACACTCGCCAACCAGTGACAGTTCTGGCAGGAATGAGTTCATTCTTTTCGTTAGTTACCACTTTCATCCCTCCCTTTTTAGGAACCACGTGGATTGGACTAACCCACGGGCTGTCTAAAATAGGATATATCATACCGGCGTCTAAGAGTTTGACGATTTCTTTCTTCACAACCTCTTGCATTTTAGGATTTAAACGGCACTGAGGTTGGACGACCGGTTTGGAATCATCTTCCATGAGGATCTTATGCGAACAGTATGATGGATTGATTCCTTTGATGTCGGAAATAGACCAGGCGATCACATTTTTTCGCTGTTTAAGGACATCGACAAGTTGGATTTTCTCATATTCGGATAGTGCCGAGGATATGATAACGGGGAATGTAGAATTCTCCCCTAGATAGGCATACTCCAAGTGTGGAGGTAATACCTTTAGCTCAGGAGTAGGACCCGAGAGTAGAGGTGCCTCCTTGGATATGTCAGGAGGTTCTGGATCCTCTACTTCAACAGCTTCTATGTGCGATGATGCAACCTGTCGCGACGCGTTCATCGTGCTGCGTGCCGCGACGGCTGAAAATCCTGCACATCAGAACTTGGCTCTGGCCCTTCTGCCAGCAGCCTCTCCAACTCCTCCAGGTCTCTCTTAGCATCCAAGAGACCTTCCGACAGTGGCATCTGCCCTTCATCTCCATGTGTGTCAAACTTCTGCAGCTCGCTCTCAAGAAGGATATCAACTATATCCACAAAGAAGGCAGAATCATCACAGATTTTGGAATGTTTCATGGATTTATCAATCCCAAATGTGATAGCATCTGTGCCTACCCTGAGTGTCAGCTGTGACTCATGAATATCAAATAATGCACGAGCTGTACTCAGGAAGGGTCTGCCCAAGATGATGGGAACTGTATCATCCTCCTCCATATCTATAACGATAAAGTCCGCAGGAAAGATGAATTTGTCTACTTTAACTAGCAAGTCCTCCACTATCCCGCGTGGATAAGTGACGGACTTGTTTGCCAGATGTATAGCCATGCGAACGGGTTTAGGCTCGGGCAAATCTAGTTTGGCGAAGAAAGAATATGGCATAAGGTTCACGCTTGCTCCCAAGTCAGCAAGTGCATGACTCACGGGTAGATTGCCAAACTGGCATGGCAAAGTAAGACTCCCAGGATCAGTCATCTTCTTTGGGATCTTATTGAGCATGGCTGCTGAACATTGATCGTTCAGAGTGACACTCGACACTTCTTCCATTTTCTTGCGGTTGGTAAGAAGGTCTTTCATGAATTTAGAATATTTTGGCATCTGTGCCATAGCCTCAACAAACGGGATGTTGATGTGAAGGGATTTCAAGTGCTCCAGAAATTTCCGGTACTGCTCATCCTGTTTGTTTTGCCGAAGACGCTGCAGATAGAGGACGGTAAGGTTTAACTGGAGGTGGAACACATGGAGTAGGTGGGATAGGTTCTGGATCAGGAGTGACCTCCTTCTCCTTCCCCTTCCCTTTATCCGGCTGAGTGGATAGTTGCTCAATAGGATCAGGATGGGAGCTGGAAGGTGGTGGGCCTGCAGCTTCTTTTCCACTCTTGGTGGTCACAGCTTTAATTTCGGCCTTCGGGTTCGGTTTAGTGTTACTAGGAAGAGTGCCAGGAAAACGGTCCTGGAGAACCCTAGAGATCTGCCCAATCTGGGTCTCTATGTTATGGATGCCTGCTGATTCCTTAGTGCGGCCTCAGTAGAAACGCCTATCTTTTTCACTAACTCCTCAGTCTCCTTATGCCTCTGATCTGATGCTGCTGCGAAGCGCGTGAGCATATCCTCGAAATTGGGGTTCTTCTCTGGCAGTGGCCCCTTTGGCTGGTCTCTCTGATAAAATCCTGGGCCAGTCTGCCTGAATCGCCCCTCCATCTCCTTGCGGTATTCAGGATATGGTTTCCAGTTGGGCTTTCTATTGCGGAAGAAAGCCACATCCTTTGGATAATCATATTTATATCCAGCTGAATAACACGCAGATTCTTTGAGATCCCCATTCTCGTCATATGGGCAATCTCTCGCAAGATAAGGTCCACTGCAGTTGTCACAACCGACTTACATTGCGTGAATGTTTTGATTCACCTTTTTCATGTCATGCCCAAGTGCATCAAGCTTGGCACTAAGGGCCGCTATGCTATCAGATGAGTCGGCTGTAGCCACAGTCTTCTTCCGGTAGGAAGAATCTCTAGAAGAATGCCACTGATGGGAGTGCTGAGCCATCTCCTCAATCAGGGCGTACCTAGCGGCGGGTGTTTTCTTTGGTATTGGGCCTTGAGAATCGACCATTTGTCTAGTGCAGACATTTATACCATTATAGAACGTCTGGTGAGCATTGAGATCATGCTGTGGACAATTTTGGAGCATCTCCTTATATCTGTCCCAGGCGTCATAGAGGGTTTCGTCCTCAGATTGTATGAAGTTTTGGATCTGCATTTTCATCTTGGCAATCTTTGATGGAGGACTGAACTGTTTAATGAAACGAGTTTTGAGCGCATCCCATGTGCGGATGGTGGGCTCGGATTGTAGCCAACGTTTGGCTGCACCCTGGAGTGTTATCGGAAACACTCGCAGCATAACAGCGTCACGAATAACTCCCGACATGTGCAAGTAGTCAGCAATCTCCAGAACGGCCTCGACATGCTGGTTGGCATCCTCGCTATCCTTTCCGGTGAAAGGAGTCTCGCGTAAAAGATGAAGGAACTGGCCTTAGATTTCGAAGGTTCTCTCCTCGGGTATTTCAGGTCGGTGAATACCCACTCCGGTGCCAAAAACTTGATGTGCGTTTTACGTACTAGTTTTAAATTTATATTTTAACCGATTTATTTACCAAAAATTGCACGAATAGGCAAGTGTACCTAATCGTTCCGTATTATAGTTAGTAAGTCGGGTGTCGAACTCTTGGGGAATGGGAGCTAAACTGATTTTATCAAATTAACTAAAACAAACTAATTAAACCAAATAAACACAATTAAACTAAATAAATGCAATTAAATACTAAAATAAAGCAATCAAACTAAATTAAGGGGAATTTGTTATCAAGTTTGAAACTTTATTAACCTAAATGAATACTAACACTACTACTTTACCAAAAACAACCAATTAAGCAAAAAGCAAGCAACTTTGTTGGATTAAACTATCAAATAAAAGGCTTCCCTCCCTAGATTCAATTCCACCATTTTCAAGTTGGTTTTATAAATCAAAATCAATGCATTGGGCAATTAATGAACACTATACCGATTCGTATATTGTTAGACTCTTGATCCGAGTATCCAACTTATCTAATCATGCAATTAAATAATCAATTGGTCATTAAATCAATTAACTACCCAATTAAGCATATTTAAGTTCGTATCTATCAAGATCTAACATTTAATGATTGATTAAGTTACCAAATCATTCAATTAACACATGAAAGTCATCATATATCAATTCTAACACATTAAAGTTTCTATCTTGATTGTTTAACCCTAGGTTTTGATCAAACACTAGTCAACACCAATATTGGTCCTAATTAGCATTGATTAAAGTCTTATAAATGGATTGGTCCTCCAATTTACATCAACTCAGATTCTAAACAAATCAAAAACAGAATTAAAACATGCTAGGATCATTGATTAGACTTGAAAGATAAATATAATGCCATTAAAGTCAAAAAGATATAAAATTAACCAACTTGATAGAGTTTCATCTCCTCTAGGGAGGAAAACAGAAAACCTAGCCTATTACAAGCATAATCAACTTCTGGAAATCAAGATTAAACATTAAAAACAGAAGAGAAGTAGAAAAACCGTAAAAAGCAAGAATTCCAAGCCTTTAATCTTCAATTGTAGCTTTAATCCTCCAAATCCGAGCTCAAGCCTTCTGGGATGTGTTAAGGGATGTATTTAGTAGAGGAATGGTGGAAGAAATCGGGTGGTTAACCCTATTTCAGATCTGGAAGTTCGTTTAAATAGAACTCTGAAAACACGGGTGTCGCGCCGCGTAGAGGAAGTGTCAGGCCGCGACGGAGTGTTTTACCCCGATCCCACTTCTTTCAAATTTCAAAGCTGCCGTCATCCCATCTCGTCGCGCCGCGACGAGGTTCTAGGTCGCGCCGCGATGATACGTGGCCAAAAGATAGGCCTTATCCGGAAGACCTCGTCGCGCCGTGACAAGCAAGGCGTCGCGCCGCGATGCTTCCTTTGGCGCCCGGATCCATTTTTTCTTGGGCCGGGCCTATTGGGCTTAGCTTTATATTCTTTTCTTTTATTATTTCTCTTTCTTGGGATCTTGCTTTTTCTCTTTTCTCTTCTTTCTTTGGCCCAATTATTTTTCTCGATTTATTTTCTCGACTTCTCGGGCTTTATTTATTTTTCTCGATTATTTGAATATTTTGCCATTTTAGCCTGCAAAACGTAAAAGAAACGGTAAACGTATCTTTTTACAATTAAATAAACATTTTTCGGCTAAAACCAACCCGATATCGCATAATATTTATATATATTTAGCGCGATATCAAACACCCAACTTGAAGTTCAAATCAAGTCAAAATGAACATTCCATTTTAAAGTTTGAGTCGAAACAAAAACCATATTCGAAGTTCGTATCGAAAAAAAAGAATTCGAGTATTGAAAAATCGAAAAAATACTCGTCGAATAAATTTGGCAGAAATGGGTCAACCTGAAAAATTACTTGTGAATAAATGTTCAAAATGGGTCAACACTAATTGACACGAACACGATAATAAGAGCTTGTCCCAAATTGTCATCCTTAGTACCATATTCTTTTTTATTACATATTGAAATTTATCATTCTTTTTTTGACATAAAAAATAGTCATTACCTTTATTAGAAAATTTGGACATTCTTAACATGCTAACTAAGTGACGAGCATGTTATTCATGTCATCATATCATTTGTTGTTAGAAATTGAAATTTAAAATCCCTTTCTAGTCTTAAAAATTGGACATTTATCTTTATTCACATATTCAATATTTTTGTTACCAATCTTGACAATTTACTCTATATTTAATGTTACCAATCTTGACAATTTACTATATATTTTATTTAATGTAGTAGAGTAGACCCTGCCAACCAACTAAAAATAATAAATAATTGAATAATTGAAAAATGAGATTATTCAAGAATATACATTAAATGTTGAGATTAAGCGTTGACATTTTTTTGAAAAGTTTATTATTATAACTTTTATATCAAAACATATATAAAAATGAAACGATTACAATCATTTAACATGTTTACATAATACATAACATACAAAAAGTTATACAAAACATTTTATAAAAACTCTAAAACTAATACACTATATTAACTTACATAAATTGCCTCCTTAATTTTACAACAAAGCCCCTACATTTTATAATCTTCACGTTTTGTGAAAATCTATTCAAACTTTTTAATTACACTAAAAGCATCTAAACTCATAAATCTTTTAAAATTATAATAGTTTTTTTCTCCTCTTCCCATATTATTAAACCTAGGGGAGGGTTCAAACGAGAACTGTTTTTCGTACAAGAACTGCGAGAACCAATCTTGGCCGTTTATTTTGGATAATGAAGTTCATGGATGAAGATCGTGTGGGGATTGTGTGTGGCAGGGTGCATGTAAGAAATTCATGGGTGGGCAATCCAATAAGAGATGGGGAATTGGACGGCTAAGATTGGTTCTCGCGGTTCTCGTACGAAAAACAGTTCTTGTTTGAACTTTTACCATTAAACCTATACAATAATTTCACTCCCAATCATGAAACATAGGTCCTTATTTTCTATATGTTTAATAACTAATATATATTTGTATACTAATTTGTTTATTTTATAAGATTATAATGTTGACCCAATAATGAAATCGTCTTGTTGGAAAACTTAAAATTTGTGTAACACCGCAAAAAAATATAAAGAATATTTTATACATATAATAAGAAAATAAATGAGATGAAGTACTAAGGGTTGAAGGTCAAACTATATTAATAGTAAAGAAAGTATCTGAAATATAAAGTTATTAAAATTGCAAAACGTTAGTGGATAAGAGTATTTGTACCCACAACTTTACACTTACTATGAATGCATATTTTCACACATTAAAGTGTGCAGATTTTTATGTGAATATGTATTAGAGAGAGTAAACGGCCCGAAGCCCTATCAGTGACGAATACTTCATTATCTGAAAACAACCGTTTTCCTCGTCTATCACTCAACCTTCTTTGTGATTAACACAATATTAAGCAAGATTAAGCTTATATCAATAGAAAAATGTTTAATATAGTCCATATTTAATTCATAGTTCTGAGTGACTAATTTTAGCTTTTGGATCAATGACATTAATGGTCTAGGTTGCATTTTAAAATTTTGGGCGAAGTGACATTTTCGTAATTCACATGTGATGCTTTTACAAATCACGTGTGATTGAATATTAAAATTTTAGGACTATGTTTTTTACATAGACTTTATTGAACACAACTCTATTATAATCAAGTTTTGGGAGCATTTCTTCACTATAATCACATCTGGAAAATACACACTTAATATGTGTGTTAGAGATTCGAGAGAGAGTTCAAATTTAGGAGGCTAATAAAGGGATTAAGGTTTGCATGTTTATTTTCATTGTTATGTGTTTTTAACACATTGTAAAACACTTGTAAGTGATTGTATGTTAATTATGATGGATTTTTGCCATCCATTTGGCTGCTAACACGTCGCGCCTTGTCGTCACACAGTTTTCGCTTTTTAGATATATATGCTCTTTTCTCTTTTCTATTATGTTTTATGTTTTAATTATGTATCTTTTCGCTTCAGTTTGAGCATCCGTTCTGCCGCTCTCATTGTGGGTGAAGTAGTAGAGATATGTAGATTAGGGTCTACTATAGAATTTCTTAACCCAATTGAATAAATAGGTTAGGACTCATTAAGGTTTTTATATTAGAGTTTCTCTTGTACCCTTTTTAATCTATAAATAATTATCAATGTAATATAAAATACTTATGGAATTTTCAATATTCTATAATTTCAGTTCCATTTTGAATTTGATGAATTATAGTTAAAAGTTATAATATGTACCCTGCTTGTTAATATTGGTTGGCCTTTGACATTTAATTCACATTTATTATTAAGCTTTTTATTAAGGTAGTTATTTTTTTCCAAATTAATTAAACATTAAATTCCCTTTTTCCTATTTAGGGTATTTATTCATGTACCATAATCTAAGGATCATAGCACCCTAACCTATATTAAGTATTACCTAATACCTAATTATAACACCACCGGCCACCATCGTCCGGCGGATCCCGCTCCGCCCACCGCCCCGGATCTGAAGAGATCTTAAAAAGAGAAATGAAAAATGGAGAAGGGAGGCTTCAGCTCGGGCCACCGTACCATATCTGAAAAGAACTTTTGACCAGAGGTAGTAGTTTCGACTAGGGGTAGCACCATAGCGGTATAGACGAAGGGCAACGGTTTCTTGTGAGTGGCGGCCGTGATGATGTGCAAGGACGGTGGTTTTGAAAAAATGGGAGAGAAAAGGAGTTTGAGAGATCGAAAGAGAGAAAAAAGGGGAATGTGGATGGTTGGTGGGTGGGTTTTTAAAAAGAGTGATATGTATGGATTGTTGTTTTAGGTATATTTTTTTATATTTAAAAAAAGTTACTAATTAAAATACACAGGATGAGCTTAATAGGGGTGGTTGGTTAGTTATATATAAAACCCTCTGCATCCGTAGCGGGTACGGGTGTTGGGTTCCGTCAGGTATCCCGGGAACACCGTCGCGGGTGTCCGGGTTTCATCGGGTTCCCGACCCATCTAGTCCACGAACCCGATCGGGTTTAATTTTTTTTCCTTTTTACCGTTCAACAGTCATATATATATATATATGTATATATATATATATATATATATATATATATATATATATATATTTTCTTTTTTTCTCTCATATAAATACCATTCAAACCTATATATATTTTACACATCTTACTATCTTCTAATATTTCATTTCTCATTCTTAAAAAAGAAAATACATTACGGTTTCAAAAAAATGTCTTCTTCTTCGTCTTCCGATGGATCTCGTATCGCCGCATATCGTCAAACAAGTGGCGTATTTTTTTGTGCACTACTAATGTCGGCTGTGAATAGGCTTGTTGACGATAATGAAGAGAGCTCGCGTCCAATAAGACGGAGGGGATCGAAACTAGTTAGAGATCGCGAAGCTGCCCACGACCAACTTGTTGTAGATTATTTTGCGGAAAGCTGCAACTACAATGACGAGTTTTTTAGGCGATGTTACCGCATGAGCAAACGACTATTCACACGGATAGTTGCAGATCTTGAGGGATGGGACACATTTTTGTACATGTAACATCCTGAGATTGAGCCTAGTAGAAACGTAGGCTTGGGGTATGTTACACGTGAATTATAATTTGATTTGGTTTATGTTTAATTGATTATTAATCATTTATATTAAATGTTATATATGTTGATATATGTATGTGTATGTACGGTTGTGTGTGTGTGTGCATGTGTTTAGAATGCCACCTCATGCTATTGTTTTCAAAGCATGTATATACGTGGGTTTTCATATGGGATTCTTCACTTTGACGAATCCTTGTGTGTGAACTCTGTGAAAACCGAGAGCAAAAGAAGAAAGCAAGAAGAGGCAATCGGATTGTTGAATTTCTGTGATTCAAGTTATAAGGTTGTTTATGATATGATTCTTGTTAACATGTTATGAATGGTATGAGCATGCTACGATTTTAATCTTGCTGGGTTTTAGTATGAACGTCATGTAACCATGTTCTTATCGGATTTGGTGTTCTTGGGTGTTAACAAGTGTTTTGATGCACGCTTGCATGTTTAAACATGTTTATATGTGTTTTTATAAACTTGTATATGAATTGTATAATCTGGAAAGTTGGTTTATACAAGCTTGAGGTTATCGGATTCTTGAAGTTATGAATATGGCGGATTTTGGTGGTGATGATGGAAAAGCGGGTGTTGAATCCGGTAGTTATGAAATCCGAAACTAGTGAAATCCGGATGTATGTAATCCGAGTATTGAAATCCGATGGTATGAATCTGATGGTGGATTCCTATTGTGAAATCCGATTGTGAATGCCAAGTTGAGATACAAGTGTGGAAATCCGATGGGTGTATCGGATTCCTTCAAATCCGATACAAAGTAGCGGATTCCGATGGTGGTTGCGGATTTGGTGCAAATCCGACAGTTTTGATTTGTAATTTGCATTGTTTAATGCCATGTGTTATATGTGCATGCATATGTGAATCTTACATGTTTATGTTTGATTAAATGGATATAAATATATGATTAATATATATTTATGAATTGGATACTAATTTCAGTTTGTTGTGTTCTCAGGAACAGACAAGGCTCAGTAACATTAGATCACTAAGTGGAAAGCTGAAAGCTTGAGGTGAGTGGATGTTTGCTCACGGGTGATATTAGTTGTACTGGGTTAGTTGCAACTATTGTTGGATAGATTGTATATCTGTTGGTTAATTAACTGTGAATGTTAATTGTTATATTCTATGATATGTATACATGTTGGAAGGGAAGTCAGTTTACGACTGGGCTAATGGGCTGGGTTCATTTGCTATTAGCTAAGCAGTATGAGGACCTTGGGATGCATATGTTGCTACCAGAGGATGATATTGTGTGAGGATAGCAAATGGACTATCAGTAAATCTTTACTTTGGCCGGCAGTGGTTGTAGGTTCCTTCAGAACCGCCGGTCTTCCCAGGGTGCTTATTTATGGTTGTTGATATCATGCGGTTCAGGCTGATATATCTGTTATTGTCAGGATCGAATATAATCAAAATTAATAACAAGAATTATCTTATTAATTTAAACTAGAGTTGTATAAAAAGACAATATTTGAGTTTGAGCACAATCAACTAAGAAGTTGCGGAATCACACTTAATTGATTTAATAAAGGTTTTAATCACAAGAACAGTTTAATCAATTCAAAGAATAACTTCAAAACACAAGATGTTTATTAATAATCAAGGATGATTACAATATTCACCTACACCTCCAATCTAACTCTTTTGTTAGACGAAGAACACACTTTGTTCTTAGGTTTCAAAGAAACATGGAGGCTGATACACTTTCTGAAAACTATGAACAATACGAATAAGTGTAAACTATCGATACTAACAAACTATTCTAAAAAGAGTATTTATAATCTCTTAATCTTCCTTGAATAGTTGAAGTTTGTTAATCTTCTATCTTTCGAGATAGTCTTCTAATCTTCAAATCTTGATAAGATATCTTTCAAATCCGCAAAGATAGTAGTTTCCATAAATATCTCAACAGAAACTGTTTGTTGAATAAACAGTTTTGAGTTTTTTCTAACAGTTGTTACGATTGAACTAACAGTTCTTAAACCTTTTGTACTAACAGTTTCAAAACTGTTTTCTCAAGATTTCTCTAACAGTTTTGCCTTTGTATGTCTAATAGTTTTAAATTACTTAACCAATTTCCCAACAATCTCCCCCTAACTTAAGATATTGAACAATATACTTAAGTTGTTTTATAGGGTTCAACCACAGAAAAATTAACCTAAGCAAATAAAGTATGCAAAACTGTTTCAATCAAAACATAAAGATTAAACTTTCTTGGACTGTAGGGATTCCAACCTTTCTTTGAGCCTCTAAAGAAGATTTTCTTTAACTTTAGCAGGGCCAAAGAACTTTGCTTTTATCAAATATTAGAGCTTTGTTTTGTTGTGCTCTATGAATTCAATATCAAACCATTGAGTTATGGCATTTCCCATTACAATATGATAAGTCTTTGACTTAGCATATACCTTGACAGTACTTATTGGGAATGCCTCCTCAGCTATCAGCATTGTCATTACTTTTAGAGGATCACATATGCTTGTTAAATGTCTCATCAGCACTCTGATTTCAATACCAACAGCTTCTCCATAGTGACTTAGACCATATTCATACATTTCTTGCACATCTCTTCTTGTCACACTTTCCATTAACTGCAAGAAGCTTGCATAGCTTTCTGTTGTGCGTGTAGCGTATCAGTTTTAAATTTATAAAATCCGAGTTATTTAGCACGACTACAACACAAATAGGCAAGAGAACCTAATCGTATCGTAGTATAGTAAATAAGTACGGGTGTCGAACACAAGGGGAACGAGTATGATTTTGAATATAACTCCACTAATTAAATATTAAACTAATAAAAGCAACTAAAAGGGGAATTAGAATCTTATCAATAAAGAGTCAAACTTTATTATCCAACTCACTAAATAATAATAACAAGAACCAAGAACAAACCAAAAGAAGTGGAAAGCAACAAACTTTATGGATTTAAACTTATCAATTCAAAGGTTTCCCTCCCTAGACTCGATTTCACCTCTTTTTAGCTAATTAATTCAATTAATGCGTGCAATGGACAATAAATTACCATATATCGATTCCTATATTCGTTAGCATCTTGATCGGATTAACTAACTATATTAACTATGCAATTTAATCAAACTTAAGGTCATGAAGTCGATTAAAACACAAAGTTATCCGGTTTTAAGTTCGTGTCAAGAAAGACTTAATCTTTATGTTTGTTTAGGTTAACAAAACATGTATTAACATATAATTGGTCATTATATATTCATCACACACATTAAAGTTTCCTTATTTAGAAGCTTAACCTAGGATTGGTCTATCACTAGTCTAGATTGTCTATTGGTCCTAAACAATCAAGATTCAAGTCACACAAGTGGATTGGTCCTCCAACTCGTTCAAACTCAGTAAATAAACTCTAAAAACAGAAACCAAAACACATGTGGATCATCAATTAAGCAATACAAGACAAATTATATGGCAAACATGTCCAAATTAACATAAATTAATCAACTTTATTGAGGTTCATCTCCTCTAGGGAGGAAAACAAGAAATTATAGCGTAGAAACATCATAAAATACTTCTGGAAATTAATAAACATTAAAAACACAGAAGATAAATAATAAGAATGATAGAACCAGGATGAATCTAAGCCGAAATCTTCAAAATATAAGCTCCAATCCTTAAAAGTTGAGCTCCAGAACCCCTAGAATGCTTTTGGACGAGTTTTGGGAGTGTTTGGGTAGTATAAGTTGGGTTGTTCTCCCCAAAACCGATCTGGATGTTCGTTTATATAGAAAACTGAAAATAGGGGGGTCGCGCCGCGACGGGTAAGTGTCGCGTCGTGACGGGTGTGTTTGACGCGATCCAAAACTCTTTTAAAAATTAAATTCTGACGTGATCTGACGCGTCGCGCCGCGACCCAAGCAACTGTCACGCCGCGATGACACGTGGCGAGCTTTTGGACCTTATCTTGAACAGCTCTGTCGCGCCGCGATTCTTGAAGGTTTCGCGCCGCGACATCGCTTTTTCAGACTTTGACCATAAAAGTGATTTTGTAGCACTCTGAGTCTAGTTTCCGTGGTCTTTTGAATCACCTCAATCCGAGTTCGTATGAGTGAGATATGATCAAAACAGTGGAGGTGTGTCGGCGCGGACAGTTTTTCCTATTTCTTCGGTTTCTTCCGTTTATTACTCAAAACTTTTCGTCATCCGCCTTTTTGACCTGAAATTCAACAAATGAAGATAATTAAATATATTTTACTTATTTATAAACAATAACAGGCTAAAATAAAACAGATATCGCTTAAAATATATATCTAAATTTGGCGATATCAAAATACCCCACACTTGAACTTTGCTTGTCCCCTAGCAAACTACAACTCTATCCAGGCTATAAAGTTTAAGTAATCAATACCATTCTTTGAAAAATTAAATATCACTTAAAAATGTTAAAAAGGTTGATTAAAAACAAAACATAAGTTATATCTAGACATATGCACATACCCATGATTTGATCCTTATTTACTTTTCAACCATCCCAAATAATTTTTTCATTTATACATATCCAAACCTTAACTTAAGAATTGCATTTATATTTAATTTGGTTAATTTACCCTTTAGGAATCCCCCAACCTCAAGACTTATTGCAGATTTTCAACTTTATTTTCACATATGCTTTTTCATCTTTTCAGCTCTTTTTTTTATAAGTCTATGACTTTCTATGGAACCCATGTAGCGAATCAATCTTTTGATTCTTGAATTGCAACAACTTTGGAATATTAACAACAACTTCCTTTCCCTTTCCTAGCACAGGAGGCATCTTCTCATCTTTTTTTGATTCTTGAATTGCAATGCCTTTGAACCTTGGCTTAGGTGCAATTGGCTCTAGTTTAGACACTTTGCCATCTAGCCAGCCATCATCAATCTTTTGAGTCATTTTCAATGTGCTAATATTAAGTGTTTGAGCCCCAACTGCAATCAAATGATCTTGTTTAGCTTTGGACCATGATTTGAATACCTCTGTTGTTGGATAATCCCCAGACATGATCATCCTATTGATCAAAACTCTATCAACTGCAGACAATTTATCTTCTTGTGATTGAGCACTTGCAGCTGTTTGAGCAACTGTTGTTTGTGGAGCTGCAACTGTTAGTGACTCTAGTGCAGCTGTTTGTGTATTTTGCACATCCTTCACTTGCTCTTTTATGATCGCCTTCTCCCCCTTTTTGATTGGAACTGTTTGAGAAGGAGTGGCATGAATCTGTTTAAACATTTGATCATGAACTCAAAGAACATCCATAGCCTTCTTGAGAGTAGATGATAAGGCTTTGATTTGATTGTCTTGCTGAATAATAAGCTCATTATGCTTGGCAAGAAGCTTGTCTTGTAAGGTGCTCCTCTTTTTGCGGTAAAGGAAGGCAGCAAGAAATGGTACAAGTTCAGGATTCATCAATGCCTTTTGTTTCATACTTGCCTCAATGTCAGCAAGTGTTGCCACTTCAAACATATCATCGGCAGATAGAACTGGTGGGTCACTCCTAGAAGTTCCCTCACCAGTACCCCTTTGTTCTTGGTACTGGGGATTTCCAAAAGCTGTTTGACCAGCCTTTGTTGCCATGGTTGAGGTCTTACTTATGTTGACAGTGCCCTGCTCACCCCTTGCGGATGAAACAGTAGTGCCATCCTCAAGAACCACATGATCACCCTCCATTGAAGTGATCACCTCCGTAGTGTGCTTGGGAGACAGCATAATGGGTTCCCTTTGGATATTCTGCACAGGTGAATGCACCTGTGTAGGGCTTACAGTTTGGGATAGTGGGATTGTGGTGGAAGGAGCACCAATAGTTCTCTTCCTCTTTTTGAATGTTATAAGTGAGGGGGCTTGAGTTGTAGCTTGAGAAATGGTAGCAGAGGGGGATATTTGAGTATCGTGAGCTGTGGGTTCCAGAGTTGGTGGTGTAGCAATAGTTTGGGCTTCATGCTCAACTCTGGCAGCTCTGTTTCTTGAAAGAAACTCCACCATTGCAGAGAGTGGTGGAGTGATGTTACTAGAAAAATTCTTCCCATTTATCAATAGTTTGCTCAATGTGGAGGCCACATGAGCAGAGGGAAACAGAACCCTCTTGTGAGTTTGAAGATTTGGCAATAAAGAGTTTAAACAAGTTTGCACAAATCTGGGGTACATCAAAAAGAGACCATATTTGGTCCCGAGATGCTTTACCATACCATTAAAAATTAATTTAGAAAAGTTGAAGCGATGATTGTTGGCCAAACAGATTAAGGCCAAAGCAATGTTGCTTCCAAACTCATTCCAACCAGTTCTTTTGGGGCTTAGACATTGTTGTAAAGTATGTATCAAATATTTCCAGTGAGCACAAAATTGCCCTTTGTAGAAGGTACCCTTTCCTCTAGGGCCCTCATACCCCAGCTTAACCAACTCCTCGTGCAAGAATTCCTAGGAGACGGAATCAGAATACTCACCCTCAAGATCATCAAGGTGAAGGTGTTCACGAATGGTATTCTCAGATAATGAAACATCATTAGCATCAACATTTGAAGTGATCCATTGCACTCCATCTACTTCAGTGAGCGTAGCGTTTTTCCAGAATTGATCGAGATGGGAAGTGTAGATGGTTGGATTGATGGTGAGAGCAGTGTTGAGGTTTGACAGTGTAAAGTAGTCTATCATGTCATGAAAGACATGCAACTCAGCTGGTTTGGAGATGAAGGCTAGCATGTTGTGTTCTTTGACAAACGGAAGGGGAGCCATGGCGATTTCGAAGAGAAAGTCTAGGGTTTAGCGTTCGATTGAAGTTTAGTAAGCGTAAAGAAAACTGCGAGGAGGGAATGACTTATATATGTAATGCATATTAAATGCAATTCAAAATGCCTCAGAATATCTTCAAAGACTGAAATACCCTTGACTAACAGTTGAAGGAAGATTTAGGGCTAACAGTTGAGAACTGTTTGGTTAATGAACTTCAACTGTAACACTCCCCCTTAACTGATTAGGCAGCTTGCCTAACAGTTGTGACACCTATGTACTAACAGTTGAAAACTGTTAGTTGCAATTTGCACTGTAGATCCCTGAACACTTACATAAACAGTTGTTAGACTTTAAGACTAAAAGTTTCAAACTGTTAGTGTAAAAACACAAAAACATAGAAGGAAAAGCTAACAAACTATTACTCTAAGTTAATCATGCCAATATTTGAGATTAGAAAGTTAAATTTGCTCACATCAAATGCTTTAGTGAACAGATCAGCTAACTAATCATCAGTATGAACTTTTAAAACTTGGATTAACTTTTTCTCATTGCAGTCTCTGATGAAGTGAAACCTAATATCTATGTGCTTTGTTTTTGAATGCTTCACATGATTGTTAACAATGCTGATAGCACTTGTGTTATCAACATAGATAGGAGTATTCAAGAAAGACATACCATAATCTAGAAGCTGATTCTGGATCCACAACACTTGTGAACAACAACTTGAGGCTGCAATATATTCAGCCTCAGTTGTTGAAGTTGAAACTATTGTTTGTTTCTTGCACTACCACGATACCAACCTTGAGCCAAAGAATTGATATCCTCCAGAGGTTGATTTTCGATCCACATTAGCTCCACCATAGTCACTATTAGAGTATACCACCAATTCAAATGGTGAATCCTTAGGATACCAAAGACCCAGTTTTTGTTGGCCTTTGAGGTACCTAAAGATCCTTTTTACAGCAAAGAGGTGTGACATCTTGGGATTGCATTGAAACCTTGCACAGACACACATAGCAAACATTATATCTGGTCTAGAAGCAGTTAAGTACATTAATGAGCCTATCATAGACCTATACAAGTGTATGTCTACATCCTCCCCCTCAAAATCTGCTCCCAACTGTTTGTGTGTTTCCATTGGAGTACTTGCCAACTTTACATCTTGATAGCCAAACTTGTCCAGAATTTCTTTGACATACTTTGATTGACTGAGAAAGATAGTAGATGGCTTTTGCTTTACCTGTAATCCCAAGAAGAATGTAAGTTCTCCCATGGAACTCATCTGGAATCTCTTATGCATGATGGCTTCAAATTCCTTGCAAAGATCGTCATTTGTGGATCTAAAGATTATATCATCAACATAGATCTGTACAAGTAAGATCTCTGTTTCAACACTCTTTGTAAACAATGTTGTATCAATTGTGTCTCTTTTAAAACCATTCTCAATCAAGTGAGATGACAAGGTCTCATACCAAGCTCTAGGAGCCTGATGTAACCCATACAAGGCTTTATCCAACCTATATACCCTATCAGGATACTTTGAGTCTTCAAAACCAGGTGGTTGACACACATATACCTCCTCATCAATAGTTCCATAGAGAAAAGCTGATTTGACATCCATTTGATATACCTTAAATCCTTTGAAGCTTGCAAAGGCAAGGAACAATCTAATTGCTTCTATTCTTGCAACTGGTGCAAAGACATCATCATAGTCTATAC
The DNA here is from genome assembly GCA_038502395.1 of Dittrichia graveolens. Taxonomy (NCBI): domain Eukaryota; kingdom Viridiplantae; phylum Streptophyta; class Magnoliopsida; order Asterales; family Asteraceae; genus Dittrichia; species Dittrichia graveolens. Next base: position 62,364,675 of record JARJIL010000009.1, read on the forward strand.
CCTCCTCTTGAGTATAACCCTGTGCAATAAGTCTAGCCTTATTCTTGATGACTATACCTCTTTCATCCTTCTTATTTCTAAACACCCACTTGGTGCCAATTGCTCTTTTGCCTCTAGGAAGCTCTACCAACTTCCACACTTGTTGAATTTGGAACTGTAAAAGTTTCTCTTGCATTGCTTCTACCCATGAAGGGTCTTTCAATGCCTCTAGTGCTTTCTTTGGTTCTATCTGAGATAGAAAGCAGGCATTCACATCAAACTTTTCAAAAGTTGCACCACTGTTTTCATTTTGCAGCATAACTCTTGTTTGAATGGAGGTGGTAGGATCACTTATAATCTGTGTTGTAGGATGATTCTTGTGAACTCTTGATGTAGGGATGTTCTCTTCAGGCAATACATTCTCAAAATTTGACATATCAACATCAGAGTCCCTTTCATTCCCCGAAGAGTTGCACACTTGATCTGCAACTGTTTGATGTCTAGATCCATGGAGTTGGGGAGAAACATGAGATTCCATGTCCTTTGAAGGATCAGCATCATCATTTGTTTGACCATTTGCGTTGGAAGAATTACTTTCAGTCAAAGGAATCACTGCAAAGTCTTCAAGCACTTTGTTTTCACCAACAGTTGTTGGAATGGAACTAACAGTTTCAAAACTGTTAGAACTGTGGATAACAGTTTGTTGGTCTGTACCAATAGTTGTAGAAACATCTGCAACTGTTTCTATAGAAAACTAAAAAGACAAAGATTTGGTTAGTGCATCAATATCAAATAACCACTTAGGACCATTACCTGAAACATTGATCCTATTCTCATTGAAAAATACATGCATACTCTCTTCTATGATCCTAGAAACATTGTTAAAGACTCTATATGCTTTGCTTTGAGTGGAGTATCCTACAAAGAATCCTTCTTCTGCTTTGCTTTCAAACTTTCCTAATTGGGACTTGGTATTAAGGATAGTGCAGGGACATCCAAATGGTTTCAAAAAGTTGATCAATGGCTTTTTGTTAAGAAACAACTCATAAGGAGTTTTTCCTTTGGACTTGACAACTTGTACTCTATTCTGAACATAGCAAGCAGTGTTCACAGCTTTTTCCTAGAATGTCATTGGGAGCCTAGAATCAGCTAGCATTGATCTAGCAGCCTCTATCAAAGTCCTATTCCTTCTCTCAGCCACTCCATTCTGTTGTGGAGTCCTAGGAGCACTAAAATGTCTTTCAATCCCTTTTTCTTCACAAAAACTGTTTAGCTCATAGTTCTTGAACTCAGAACCATTGTCAGTCCTAATGACTTTCACCCTCAAATCAGATTGATTTTCAATTCTTAGAATAAGAGATTTAACTAACTCAGCAGTTTCATCCTTAGTTCTAAGAAATTGAACCCAAGTAAATCTGATGAAATCATCAACTATGACTAAACAATAAGCTTTCTTCCCTATACTGACCACAGATGTAGGACCAAAAAGATCCATATGCAATAATTGTAAAGGTGTAGAGATGGAAGAAACTTCTTTGGTCTTAAAAGAAGTTTTGTGTTGCTTGCCTTTGAGACAAGCAATACAATGATCATCACATGAGAATTCCTTTTGAGGTAAACCTCTTACCACACTGTTTTTAGCTAATAAATTCATGGTTTTAAAGTTCATGTGACAAATCCTTCTATGCCAAATGGCAGACTCATCATGAGATGCCTTTGAGTATAAACAACTTAAAACATTCTGCTGAGCAACATTTTGAGTATCCAAACAGTATACATTATCCTTTCTTGGTGTTCTTAAAAGAATATCTTTTTCAGTTAACTTAAAATCTTTTGAAAGGATAATGCATTCAGTGTCTGTGAACAATACTTTGTTCCCAATATCACAGATTTGAGACACACTCAACAGATTGTACTTGAGCTGTTCAACAAAGAAAACATCATTAAAAGTAAGATTACCTGCATCTACAGCTCCTTTACCTGTGATTTTTCCTCCCTTTGGATTTCCTCCAAAAGCTACATATCCTCCATTGATTCTTTTGAAATCCTTCAAGCAGTGTGGATTTCCAGTCATGTGCCTTGAGCATCCACTATCCACATGCCAGATTGCTCCTTGATTGGCCCTATGAATGCTCTACACAAAACAAACTCAGTTAGTAGCAGGAAGTACCCAGGCCATGCAGGTCTTGGGTACACCATTCATGTCATAATACTTAACCACAGATTGAGTTTTCTTAATTTCATCCCAGTTATATTTCTCTATTCTGTGTGAAGAGTATTTAGTGAGAACATGTGGTTTTCAACTGTTGTGATTAACATGTGGCTTGATTTGACTTTCAGGAGGATTATCAGCTTTAGCCTCTTCATAAACTGTTTGTTTCTGCAATTTTACCCAAGCCAGACAAACATTCTTTGATTTTGGCTTAACAGTTGAAGAACTGTTAGACTGTTTTGGCTTAACAGTTGAAGAACTGTTAGACTGTTTTCTGGTACTTAGTTTCTGGGTTCTATAGACCTGTGGGTTATGATAACAGTTTTGAGCTAAGTGGTTTGCTTTCCCACAAATGTAACATTTTTTGGTTTTGACTATAGGTAACCCATTTCTTTGTACCCATAACTGTTTTCTATTTCTTTGATTTCCCCTCACTGGTGCTAAAGGAGGAAACTTTTGCACACCATGCTGTTTGCATGTGCAAACAGGCACTTCTGTATGCTTCTTCACATGTTTGAATTTAGATAGTGATTTTGAAGCTTCCTTCTTTTGCTTTGCAACTGCAACTTCACCAACCTTCTTCTTTCCTTTGGTCTTAATACTAACAGTTAAGGTTTTTGGATGAAGACTATTTGGGCTCTCTTTTGAACGGTTAGTGTAAAGGTGGGGACTGTTTTCAACAGTAGTGAAACTGTTTATAGAAGTAATAGTTTTGAAGGGTTTTGGTTCACTGGTGGAAGGTTCTGAGGATGCTTTTATAAATATCACATGTTGTGGAGAAGATTTAGGTGCTTTAGGTTCACAACAGATGTGATTTTCAATTGGAATGACTTCTCCTTTCTTCACACATCCCTCCTTCTTCTCATCAATTACCTCATACACAACTCCCTCTTCTTCACTTTCAAGCTGTGGATCAGCTGACTTCAATTCTTCTTCTAGTGGTTCATTAACATACCTTTCAGCTACATCAGTCATGGGAGTTATATAGTTATGATTGTATGGAGGAGGGGTCTGTTTATAGCCTATGCCTGTTTTTACTTTGTTTGATATCTGTGATTTCAAAACAGTTTCAAGTTTAAGAGATGAAGCTTTGAACATGCTCAAATCCATGTCCACACCATTCAATTTCTTGGTTAACTCATCTATCTTACTCTCTTTCTTACTCAACTTCTACTTAAGACTATCAATCTCTTCTTGAAGTTGCTATTTCTCCCACTTATGATACTTTCTATCATAATCCATTTGCAGTTCATTAGCCTGATAATCTTTGATTTTCTTTTCAAAGCTTTCAATTACAACACTGGTTTCATACCTTCTTTCTTCCATTTTGCTCAGAGCAGCATAAACCTTTCTGTTGTGCTCTCTAAACCTTTTAACTATAGCTCTACATTCACCAGGACATAGTTTAGAAGAAACCTGAATGTCTTCTGTTTCTGATGAATCCATGTTGATGGAGGAGTCAGTCAATGCCATCAATGCTTTGTTGTTAGTAGCTTGCTCAGTTTGATCACTCCAATCAAACCCATAACCTTCTTGAGAGACCAATGCTGATGAGGTGGGAGTTAAATTTTGACCTTGATGCTGGCCTTGTCCACCAGATCTGCATTCCCTGGCAAAGTGACCATGCTGTTGACATCTGAAACATCTTATTTTGGATTTGTCAAATCCAGTCTGACCATCAGCCCTGAAGTTCATGTTTTGTTTTCTTGTTCTTTTGATGAATCTCTTTGCTCTTACAGTTAGCATAGCCATCTGCCACTTGAGATACATCTCCTCAAGATCATCTGGATGCACTTGTTCAAGATCCTCATTTGTAAGGGTTAAATGTGCATGACTAGCTAAGAATGCTTCAAGCACTGCATCAGAAGTATTCACATCTACTCCAGTAACAGTACCTACACAACCATCTACTGAGTTAGTTAAAGAAAGATTTGAGTCCATACTTGAGGATGAAAGAAGAGCAGCATTGTGACTAGGGGTCATAGACTTCCTTTTTCCTTCAATTTCCCCTTCAAACACAATCAAACTGTTGTAAAGATCGTCTAATTCTATATCTTCCAGAGAATCCTTAGTTCTCCATTGTGCAGCATACACTGTCCATTCATCACCTAAGGACCTGAGAAACTTTCTATTGATGTCATCTTGCTCTATTCTAACCTTGGCACTCTCAAGTTGACTTACCAGCTTATAGAACCTATCAAAGATCTGAGTGATACTCTCATTCTTTCCACTAGAAAAGTTCTCATTAGCTTGTTTTAGAAGATCCCTTTGATTCCTTTTGGAACTTGCATTCCCTGCAAACCTTTTCTCTAAAGCATTCCACAATTCATAAGCACTCTCAAACTTCTTAAAGTGATGTTGATACTCATTTGGAATAGCAATCTGAAGAATGCTTAGAGCTTTCATCTCTAGCATCCTCTCTTTTCTTTCAGTATCTGTTTTTGGTGGTGGATTCTTCCTTGGTTTTCCAGTTTCATCTAAATCAATAGGAGTTGTGGGTTCATTCTCAATGATTTCCCAAACAGCATAGTCCATTAATTGAACATGCTCTTGATTCTCAGTTTCCACATCTCAAAATCAGTTGGTTTGAGCATGGGAACATGAATGTTTGACCCAGATCCAGTGTTATCAGAAGATCCACCAGACTCCATTGCAATACAGTGATTGAGAATTCACAATAGAACTTTAGAAAGACTTTAAAACAATAAAACACAACAGATTTGTGAAAAACCTTCAACTGGTGATCAAAGGAACCTTAATGTTAAGGTTCTGATACCACTTGTCAGGATCGAATATAATCAAAATTAATAACAAGAGTTATCTTATGAATTTAAACCAGAGTTGTATAAAAAGACAATATTTGAGTTTGATCACAATCAACTAAGAAGTTGCGGAATCACACTTAATTGATTTAATAAAGGTTTTAATCACAAGAACAGTTTAATCAATTCAAAGAATAACTTCAAAACATACGATGTTTATTAATAATCAAGGATGATTACACTATTCACCTACACCTCCAATCTAACTCTTTTCTTAGACGAAGAACACACTTTGTTCTTAGGTTTCAAAGAAACTTGGAGGCTGATACACTTTCTGAAAACTATGAACAATACGAATAAGTGTAAATTGTCGATACTAACAAATTATTCTAAACAGAGTGTTGAGAAAAATAGGCTTACAAATATATCCTCTTTTGTTGACACAAAAATATATAACTTGTTTATATAATTGTATGTACTAACATTAACATATGTGCACATATACATATATATATATTCAATCAAATATATTCTCATCTATGATCTACAAAATAAGCATCATCAAATGGCCAAGCTCCAAGCGTCAAGATCCGAGTTCAAGTAGAAGCCGATGTCGAAGATTCCTACAAATAAACGTTCAAAGTTTATGAGCTTACAAAATAAATAATTAAATGAGTTTAAGTTTTTATAAAATAATTTTTATAAAAACTTTTATAAAAATTGAGAAATTTTTTATAAAATCACAAGCTTGGTAGTCAAAGCAAATGAATTCCTATTTTGGCAAATACTAAACATAATCTTCTATTGAAATAAGCCAAAACCATATTTAGCAAAAGGAATCTCTCAAAGAGGTAAACTTCCAACATGCTTTGTGCATTTGGTTTCTAAACTACCATTTTTATGATTAAATTCAAACTTAAGAAGTATGACACTAACCCAACTTTTCTTAAGCTTCTTTTCAGTGCATTTTTATGGTAAAAATGGGTTGTGTGTGATTTTGGTCGACGGTCGATGCCACGGTCGACCGTGGATCGACCGTGGACAGTCTGGACACTTTTTGAGCTTGCACCTTTTTGCTTATTTAAGGCAACTCAAGTCTTGTTTTTTTACCAACCTCTTGCAATCTGAAAAACACAGAACATAAAAAAAAAAAAACTTGTGAGCTCATATTCTTGATACAAATTCAACATTTCAAGATCAAGAATGAAGCAAGAGTGAAAGCATTCAAAGTTCAAACACTACATTACCTTCTTATATATTTGTAATAGTGTGAGGATCATCTCTAGCCTTAGAATTAGAGAGAAGTGAGGATCATCTCTAGCCTTAGAATTAGAGAGAAGTGAGGATCATCTTTAGAATTAGAGAGAAGTTGTAAAAGGTTTATCTCTACCTTTAAAGAGAGAAGTTAGTGGAGCAACTCTTGGTGGGTGAGGCCAAGGAGTGGATGTAGAGCAAGGTTGTTAACCCTTGCTTGAACCACTATAAATCATTGTGTCCAAACTACTTCATTGGTGATATCTTTTTTCCTTAAACTCTTTAATTACTTGCAAATATTGTTAAAAACTTCAAAAAGTTGGCATATAACCTATTCACCCACCTCTAGGTTCTAACAATTGGTATCAGAGCAAGTTGCTCTAGATAATTTTTGAAAAGTTGATTAAATCTTCTAAAAATTTTTTTCAAAAATTTTTTGAGTTGATAAAATGGGACAAAATTATATAGAGGGGAATTCTTTGGTTAGACCTCCACTTCTTGAAGAAGAAGACTTTTGCTATTGGAAGGAAAGATTCATGACCTATGTAAAGGCCAAAGATATTGACCTTTGGGAGATTATTGAAGAAGGAGATCATGTTCCAAAAACCTTTGATTCTAAACAAAATGCCTATGTTCCAACCCCTAAAGAAAAATGGAATCAAGAGGATAAGAAAATGATTTCAAAAAATTTTCAAGCACAACTTTTTCTATACAATGCTTTACCTAGAAAAGAGTTTGAAAGAGTTTTCATGTGTGAAAGTGCAATTGCCATTTGGAAATCTCTTGTCATCACACATCAAGGGAATTCCCAAGTTCTAGATAACAAAACCGAATTACTTGTTCAACAATATGAACAATTTCAAATATTTGATGATATGAAAATTGATGATGCTTTTGCAATGTTTAATACTATTGTTACTAGTCTCAAGGCACTTGAGACTATTTACTCTAACAAAAATATTGTAAGAAAGTTTCTTAGGGCTCTTTCACCAAAATGGAGAGCAAAGGTGACGGCTATTGAGGAGTCAAAGGACTTGAACATACTACAAATGGATGAACTAATAGGAAATCTCAAGGTGTATGAAGTAATCATGCAAAAAGATGATGAGATTGCCAAGCTAAAGAAAGAAAAAAGCAAATCCATTGCACTTAAAGCTAAACATGTCAAAGAATCCTCAAGTGATGAAGATGAGGAAATAAAAGAAGAAAAATGTCTCATGGCTTTTGAGACAAGTGAGGTACATTCCGATTCTAGCTACTATAGTGATAATGATGACCATCAATATGATCAATTATGTGACTTTAGCTCTAAAATACTTGCTAAAAATGAGGAGTTAAAAAATGATAATAAGAGCTTGAAAAAGGAAAATGTCAAGTTAAGAAATGAAAATGATAACTTGAACTTGAAAATAAAAGATCTAGAAAGTAAAATTGCTTCTCATATATCTCCAAGCTTGAAAGATTTGGAAAGTAAGCTAAAGACAAATTTTGACAAAACCACCTTATCAAAATTTGAAAATAGTTCAACCAAGTTAGATGAGATGTTAAAGATTCAAAAATCATCAAAAGATAAAGGTGGTCTTGGGTTCTCAAGTAACTCAAACAACATGCCAACTAGTCACTTAACACCTATCAAATTTGTGAAAGAAAAAGAGGAAGAAAAAATCTAGGAGCCTCACGGTCGACCCACGGTATCGACCGTGAATCGACCGTTGTCTCACTGGAATTTTCCAAAAGTTCAAAATTGCAACATTGTCTCTAGTTCTTCCACTTGTATGCCAAAGGTTGCAAGTAATGAATTAATGAGAAAGTTTTATACTCCAACTACAAGGCATGGACTTGGATTCAAGAAACCTAAATCAAATACAATTCAAAAATCAAGACATTCTCATAAACCTATTAACTCTATGAACACATGGTATCATAAAGGGTTCAAGATTACACAAAGGTGGATTAGAGTAGGAGTTTTTGATACTAACCATCCTGGACCCATGAAACATTGGGTACCAAAAGCTTGAATGAAAATTACACAAGTGTAGGGATGCAACAAAAATGAGATTATGTCTCATTAATGGATTCTTGATAATAGTTCCTCAAAACACATGATCGGTAATAGAGAACTCTTCACTTCATACAAGGAGTATGATGGAGGATATGTTTGAAAGCAACCTAAGAAGAAAGGTAGTTGGTAAAGGTATCATTCCTCATATCAAATTCTCAAATTTTGAGCATGACAGTAGCTTATAAGATTTGAATGTTAGATTCTCTAAACATGAAAGTTTGATATGCAAAGGATGTTAGGAGAAATGGACATGATACATGTAGAGTTGGTGATAATCCTAACACAAGTATGTCTTGCATCTATAATTGATAATTCAACATTGTGACATAAAAGACTAGGACATGCTAACATGAGATTGATACAAAAATGACTAGTAATGAGCTTGTTAAAGACTTCCCAAATGTAAAATTTGATAATCATCTTTGTGTGATGAGTTTTGAAATCTTATACATGATGAAATTGAAATGAGAATGATGGATGAGTTGAATTACTTTCTTAGTCTTCAAATATGAAAATGGTACATTCAAATTAGGCATCATTTCCTACGTGACAATATGCAAAAAGGAAATATAAATTTAGAAAAGGTTGCTTCGTGTGAAAATATTACCGACATATTCACTAAACCACTAAAAATTGAAATGTTTAATACATTACGACTTGGTTTAGGAATGATGGAACATCTACCCTAAAAACAACACCTAAACAGCATTAAAATGGTAAAAATATGGATTCCAGATGCACCACGGTCGATACCGTGGATCGACCGTCGGGGTACTGCAGAAACACCAAAACAGACTTAAAAAGGGCGCGGTCGATATCACGGTCGACCGTGTATCGACCGTAGGGTACCTGACGATTTTTAACCCTATTTTACTCTCTCTTTCTTACACTTTCTCTTCCCCACACAAACCCTAGCCGCCATTAACAACTAAGAGCTTAAAAATTACCTCAAAAATCAAGGTTTTTACTACGGTTGAAGCGGTAATCGAAGGCACGGTTGGATTCACGGTTGATCCACGGTTGAAGACTCATCCTCTCTTGCCTTTTCCCTTCCTCACGAATTTCTTGTTCAAGGTATAAGTTTATCTCTTCTTCCTTTTTCTTAGGGATCTCTCTTTGCACCAAAGAATCATGTGGATCTTAGGATTAGGTTGACTTTTGGAAAAGAAAATATGTTAGGTTTGTTGAGTAGTAAATGGTATATGAAAATGATGGGTTCAATTTTAAATATAGATGATGTCTAAGTTATTATTATAAGATTCAATTAGTGTATGCGTATCATGTCAAAAAGGGACAAAAATGAAATCTTGAAAAAAGTCCATTGCCGGTCGAACCACGGTCGACCTTACTTCGACCGCAGATTATTACCAAAAATCCAGACCAACGACGGTCGATCCACGGTCGATACCGTGCATCGACCGTAAGCCCACTGGAAATTTTTTGAACTTTTAAAGTTTTATGTTTTGACTTTTAATGTCCAAAGTCAATGTAGTTTTGCTTAATCTACATCAACTAACCTTAGTAACCACATGATTCATCAAATCTTCTCAAATTTAGGCACACACTAGTTCTAATACTATATATTTGTACTTAATCATATAATTATTGTCTCTATAGATAATCATGCCACGTGTTCGCACATCGGCTTCAAGAAAACCCGACAACCCTACCCCTCGTCAATCCGCCAATGCTCTAAAGAAACGGGCCATAAACGAGGGTCGTGTAGTTGCGGTCAATCAACTTGACCAATATAGGACCCAAGCCACCTTTGAGGCTATTGGGTGGACTATTTTCCTTCTCTCTCAAATGTCATTTATAAAAACCGTCTCTATGAATTTTATGCCTCCTTCATCTATAATGAGGATGATGAAGTAATCACCTTCAACATTGAAGGTAAGGACTTTACCTTCACTCTTGTCCGACTAGGTAGGATTCTACGCATCCCATCCTCTGGCCTCAAATACTATCATACCGGTCATAGCCTCACAAACCTTCCACCCGCCTTCACCATTCCTGAAATCATTGGGTCTGTTTGCAAACCAAATGTTCCCCACACCACAACCAATCTTTTCGGAAGAGATCTTCTTCCCGAATGTGCCGTTTGGAACAAAATCATTGATTCCAATATCTTTCCCAAATCTGAGAATCATTCTGAAATAAGTGCTATTCAAGCTGTTCTTCTTCATGCTCTTAAAACGGGGACCGAGATCAACCTCACGCACATTCTTGCTAAACGCATGAGTGGTCTCGTGACAAGTCGTAGGGATCTTCCCTATGGCCGTCTTCTATCTCTTCTTTTTACGAATCTACCGGATGTTTCTCGCATTGTCTCAACTCCGGGATCCTCCATGCCCATCGACCTTGCGACACTTTGCAAGATGTCTTCCCATAAAGGGACGAAACGGGCACACTCTTCCTCTTCCGGAGATACGGAAGCCGAGATTGACAAATTCACCTTTGGTGAAGAGGAGGAAGGTGAAGCGGAGAGTTTAATTCCTCCGGATTTCGGCATGGTTGAAGGCACTACCGATGAACGAATTGCGGCACTAAATCGCAATGTGAATGCTTTACGGAATGAAACTCGCTCTCTCCGTAAAGAAATGAAAGGGGTAAAGGGCATGTTGAGATCAATTATGAATGCTCTTAAATGTAATTCCGGAACCGATGGAGGTGAGCCGTCTCAATCATGAGTCTATGTTTTATGATTACCACATTTGTCTTTCAAACAATTTATTTCTATGTATTCACACAATAAGGTATTTATGTTGGTCATGTGATACAATATTTTATGCTATGATGTACGTTTTGTGGTTTGATATGCATGCTTTCCATATAACATGTATTGTGATTAATATTGGCTATGCTCACATCACTCGTGCAAGTCCTTGGTAGAATTTTGTATGTACTCTAGCTCATCCAAATCAAGATATGGAGATCTATGTTAAAGGGGGAGCTTATGTCAAGGGGGAGTCTCCTTTTTGTTTAAGACAAAAAAGGGGGAGAAGATAGAAGAATATATAGAAGATAGAAGAATATATAAATATATATGTATATATGCACATGTTAACATGTTAAAGTTATATATACAATTCTTATACAAGTTATAAATTTTTGTCTTCAACAAAAAGGGGGAGATTGTTGGGAAAAATAGGCTTACAAATATATCCTCTTTTGTTGACACAAAAATATATAACTTGTTTATATAATTGTATGTACTAACATTAACATATGTGCACATATACATATATATATATATATATTCAATCAAATATATTCTCATCTATGATCTACAAAATAAGCTTCATCAAATGGCCAAGCTCCAATCGTCAAGATCCGAGTTCAAGTAGAAGCCGATGTAGAAGATTCCTACAAATAAACGTTCAAAGTTTATGAGCTTACAAAATAAATAATTAAATGAGTTTAAGTTTTCATAAAATAATTTTTATAAAAACTTTTATAAAAATTGAGAAATTTTTTATAAAATCACAAGCTTGGTAGTCAAAGCAAATGAATTCCTATTTTGGCAAATACTAAACATAATCTTCTATTGAAATAAGCCAAAACCATATTTAGCAAAAGGAATCTCTCAAAGAGGTAAACTTCCAACATGCTTTGTGCATTTGGTTTCTAAACTACCATTTTTATGATTAAATTCAAACTTAAGAAGTATGACACTAACCCAACTTTTCTTAAGCTTCTTTTCAGTGCATTTTTATGGTAAAAATGGGTTGTGTGTGATTTTGGTAAAAGGCCAACGTCTATATTCACAAGTCTCAAAAAGTTCCAGCAGGCCGACGGTCGATGCCACGGTTGACCGTGGATCGACCGTGGACAGTCTGGACACTTTTTGAGCTTGCACCTTTTTGCTTATTTAAGGCAACTCAAGTCTTGTTTTTTTACCAACCTCTTGCAATCTGAAAAACACAGAACATAAAAAAAAATTGTGAGCTCATATTCTTGATACAAATTCAACATTTCAAGATCAAGAATGAAGCAAGAGTGAAAGCATTCAAAGTTCAAACACTACATTACCTTCTTATATATTTGTAATAGTGTGAGGATCATCTCTAGCCTTAGAATTAGAGAGAAGTGAGGATCATCTCTAGCCTTAGAATTATAGAGAAGTGAGGATCATCTCTAGCCTTAGAATTAGAGAGAAGTTGTAAAAGGTTTATCTCTACCTTCAAAGAGAGAAGTTAGTGGAGCAACTCTTGGTGGGTGAGGCCAAGGAGTGGATGTAGAGCAAGGTTGTTAACCCTTGCTTGAACCACTATAAATCATTGTGTCCAAACTACTTCATTGGTGATATCTTTTTTCCTTAAACTCTTTAATTACTTGCAAATATTGTTAAAAACTTCAAAAAGTTGGCATATAACCTATTCACCCCCCTCTAGGTTCTAACACAGAGTATTTATAATCTCTTAATCTTCATTGAATAGTTGAAGTTTGTTAATCTTCTATCTTGTGAGATAATCTTCATAATCTTCAAATCTTGATAAGATATCTTTCAAATCCGCAAAGATAGTAGTTTCCATAAATATTTCAACAGAAATTGTTTGTTGAATAAATAGTTTTGAGTTTCTTCTAACAGTTGTTACGATTGAACTAACAGTTCTGAACCTTTTGTACTAATAGTTTCAAAACTGTTTTCTCAAGATTTCTCTAACAGTTTTGCCTTTGCATGTCTAACAGTTTTAAATTACTTAGCCAATTTCCCAAAAGTTATGTGTAACTCCATTCACTTAGCTTTGTGCTAATCCCCCACCTCTCACTCTTTTTACAGATTTTGGTAAGTCAGCGGCTCGGCTGCGAGTGGTTAGCTTGGAGAGTAATCACCTAGGACTCTGATAGATTATTTGTGACGAGCCGTGTTTTGTAATACTGATATTTTGTAAAACAGTGGTTTGTTATTAATTGTAATTACTTTGGTGTTTATAACGCTTCCGCGATGCAATTAAAAGTGAAAATTTTTGGATTAAAAAATACGGCGTTACAGTACAGGGCTACGATGCTAGAGGTAGGAAAGAGTTATCTCCTTTGCAAAAATGTACCTCGGCAATTCGGCAAATGACGTATGGGATATCTGCCGACGGATTTGACGAGTACTTGAAGATGGCAGAATCAACCGCACGACTATGCGTACAAAACTTCTGTAAAGGTATCATCTCTCTTTATGGTAAGCGATAGTTACGTAAACCTTCTTACCATGATATTCAGCTTTTATACGCCGCGCATGAGGCTAGACACGGGTTTTCTGGCATGTTAGGAAGCATAGATTGTATGCATTGGGACTAGAATAACTGCCCAAACGCATGGTGAGGGCAGTTCATGAGAGGTGATCATCAACGGCTAACTTTGATACTAGAGGCAGTTGCATCACTAGGATCTTTGGATTTGGCATGCATTCTTCGGGTTGTCCGGTTCCAACAACGATCTTAATGTGCTAAACCAGTCGCCGTTATTTAACGACGTTTATAATGGGAGAGCACCACAGTGCCCGTTTCAAGTAAACAACGTACAATACAAACTCGGGTACTATCTTGCAGATGGGATATACCCTGAATGGGCTACCTTTGTCAAGACATTCAGAACCCCTCTAGATCAAAGACGAATAAGGTTTAGTGCCGCGCAAGAAGCCGCAAGGAAAGATGTGGAACGGGCTTTTGGTGTGCTTAAACAACGGTGGCACATTATACAAAGCCCGAGAAGATTGTGGCACCCGAATAAAATACGTAAAGTAATGTACGCTTGTATCATATTACACAATATGATATTAGAAGATGAAGGCCACGTGATTTGTCCGTTCGACGAAAATGCTAATCAAGCGAATGAGGACGAAGACGTAGAGATTAGCGACAACAATATCATGATAACATCCGAGAAGTCCGAAACACGGAAACACATCACAACCTTCAATCGGATTTAATCGAGCACATTAATCGGTTTCCAAGACACAACGCCAATAACTAGTTCTTGTTTTTTAATTTATTTACTTCTATTTTTTTTATTTTTTAATGTAAGGTGAAATATTATTTTTATTATGAAATTATGTAATGAAATTTATAAAATATTATTAATTGTTTTTTATTTTATTGTCTTTAAAATAAATAAATTATTTAAATTAAAACAAAAAATAGAAAATAAAAATTGAAAAGATATAGGGTTGAAAAAGGTTGGATGTGGGGGTTTGTGGGGTAAGTTGGGTTGAAGGTGAAAGATGATGTGGATGCTGATGTGGGTAAGTTAGGTAAAATGGGTTGGATGCGGATGGTCTAATATTTTTTAATAAACCTATTGTTTTATAACCAAATCATTTAAATTTAATTATTTTTAAATAAAGTGTCTTTTATAATATTAACTTTATTTTTTTCTTATAATATCTAATATTAATAATATTTATTTATGTGTGAGTAATTAACTAATGCATTTATCGATCTTTTCTAACATGAAGTTTTTCTCAAATTTTACGTATTTATATCTCGTAAAGATTTAATGACTCATGTACAAAATGTGGCATGTTCTCAAGGTTTCATTATTGTGACAACCGTCAATAGAATCCACAGGTTAGCTATTAAAAACTCTAATATAAGTCTGGTTTAGCTAAAAATATTAGTTATGACTTAAATATATCAATAGTAGGCTTGAATTCCCTAGAAATTCTATCTATGTACTTAAAACCTTCACTAACTCGTAAAACCGATTTATTAAAAGCCAAGAATTATAAATCCTGTACAATAATAATAATAATAATAATAATAATAATAATAATAATGTTGTACATCATAATAATTATAGATAAGTTAAAATATAAAACTTCTATAAAAACTTATAAAAGTAATTAAAACCCTATTAAATATAAGTTTTAATCAAATAACCAATTTATACAAATTTTATCCTACACTTTTTATACACAATAATTACCCAAAAAAAATAAAAAAATAAACCCCTCCCCCTTTGTACGGCCACCCCCCTTTTGCCACTTCACCTACTTGCCACTTGAACTACTCCTTGCTCTATATAAACTCCTCCCTTCATGCTTTTACAACTACTTTCCATCTTCATCTCCTACTTCTTCTTTCTTGCTTACAACACCAAGAAATCAGCCTCAAACTCCATCAAAAACTTAGGTTTTTGAAGATCAAAATAAATATCAAAGAGGCAAAGCTTGGTAAGATGATTATACATCAATATCTTTCCACTCTTCTACATTTCTTCTTGTTTTTCCTAGATTTCCTTTGATTTTCATCTTATTTCTTAAGAAACTAAGAATGCATGAGTAATCATGTACTTAGATGGTAGATTTTACACCAAAGACATGAAAATGTCCAAAAATGGTGAAAATCCATGATCCATACAACTAAAAACTCAAGAAATAAGAACTTTGATTATGCATGTGTTATCATCCTACCAATGAAGTAAGGAACACATGAAAATGTGTTATCATCCTACCATTGATGTAAGGAACACATGGATTTTCTATTTTTATGTTTATAATAGATGATTAATCATAAATAATAAGCTATATTAAAGTAATGACCCAAAAGCTAAGAAACTCCTCTCTTGTTCTTGTTATATCTGGAGTTCTAAGTATCAAAATCGTTTGATTCTTTTTGCTAATTTTAGTTTGAAGTGTTATATTTTATTTGAATCTGGATTCACTAGTTTTCATGAAGGTTTGATATTTCAAACGTATTTTATAAGACACATATGTTGAATCTGGAAATCTGACAGATTAAAAGGGGTACACTTTAAACGTATATAACTTGGCCATTCTTGGGTCAAAATATGTTTAGTTTTTTTTAAAGTTTCATCTTTGAGTTGTGGATATTTTCCCTTTTGAGCATGTAAAATATGTTTAGTAATAGTGTGTCATTCAGACACCGATCAGTGAACACTTTATATACTTTTAATTATTAAAAATATTAAATATAGTTTATAAATTCCTATATTTTTACTGATTATTCTAGAAACATGTATTGAGGTTATATTAAAATATTGAGCCTTAATATGGTTTCTAAAATACAGATTATAATTTTTAAAGTTTAACTTAAAAGTATATAAATTTCAGTAAACCTTTATAACATAAAGAAAATAGAGAAAAACCTTTAAAAATTAATTAATAACTAATAATTGGTAATAAATACTAATTAATAACTAAAATAGTAAATCTAATAAAATTACATATTTCTTATATTAGGAAAGGAGCTTGGTAGAATTGAGAAACCACTTACAAGCTAACACGTTACCATACCCGAGTGAGTATCATAGCCCCTTTTTACCGTACTTTTTTATGGTTGTTCTATGAAAATATATGATTTAAATAACTTAGCACTTGTTTATACCTATATATGCAATGCCTGAGTTTAAAAGTGTAAGTCCCGGATTGTGATAATTAATTGTTACACCACCATTAACCCGATTGAGGGCCTATAGTTTTGTGGATATCGCTATAGGGGTAGGGACGCCCCCACTTAGGGTTGACGAACCTTAGGTGTGCATTACTGCAGAAAATACTTGGAATAAATTCGTAGATTTTTGGGCATCGTTATCTGAATGGTTTGGTAGGGGCTCATGGTGGATGTTGCTAAAGTACTCAACTCTTTGTGCTTAAAGTGGAGAACAACTTGAAATATCTTGCATATAAAAACCTATGATCTCACCAACTATATTTAGTTGACACTCGTTCTTAAATTATGCTTTTCAGGTAATAACAAGTAAGAGTTTGGCATGGGTGCATCTTGTGTGGCGTCAACCTCATGAACATTATTTTACTCACGTCTTATGTTGTTTAAACTTATTTGATTTTGGGAAAGTTTTTGTAAACAATATTACTTATGTTTTGGTTAAACTTTCATATATTATTATGATTGGTAATTATCTACTACCTTGTGCAATGAAACCTTGTGCTGTGACACCTCGTGTTTCCGCTTTAGCGGGGTGTGACGATTATCATCACTAGACGGTCACTGTAAAGATTTAGCAATTAAATGAGGTATGCGTGTTAAATTAAATATCCTCAAACAGGCCTAGTCATGCGTGAAATAGGTATGCGTGTTAAATTAAATAAATTAATGAAAATATATATTCTAGTATTGATATAAACTATTAAATTAGCCATTAAATGAGGTTATAAAAATAATAATAGTAGATAAAAGTAATAAAATAATAAACGGTTTCAAACGAGAATTCCAAAAATATCTCCGTTAGTTGAAACGGGTAAACGGGTGTTGAGTTGTAATTTGAAAAGGGGAACAAAATACCACTTGTGGATAATAGAGAACCACAAAGTCGGTATTGGCTCTTGGTAACACAGACTCAACACACACGTTACCTACACATACTAACATACACTCTTCACCTTGTTCTTGAAGAATTGAAGGAGAAACAAAGAGAAGACTTCAAGTTTTTGATTCCAGCAGCAAATCAAGTCTAGTTTCGGTTCATAATTCCATCCTCTTCCTCTCAAATCCTTGTAAGTTCTAATGTTCTTCAAGTTCTTGAGCTCTTAGGTTTTCTAGGTCAATATTAGGTCAAATCCGAAATTGACCAACATGAACTAATTTCTATGCTTCCAATTGTTCCTAAAATTCATATAGATAGTTAAGAACACAATTTATGGATTGGAAATGGTAGAATTGCTCAAATTCAAGAAATGACCAAATGTAACACCGGCTTTGCAAACACCAGAATTTAGTAAAAATTTGCGTTTTTAATAAACGTGAACTCTATCACGTTTAAATAACTTGGAGTTATGCAGCGGAAAACTAAACCAAAAGGTTTACATTAATTATTCACATTCTAAAACTTTATATCAACTGTTTGGTGTTACTCTACATATAACCGACCATAATGTATATTACATCATAAAGTGTTCCACCCAAAATATCCAGCAAAAGGCGACCCACCTCACCAAACAACCTATTCTTTATCTGTAAAAAGAGTCAACGTGGCACCATTAGCTATACACATAGCTAGTGAGTACAAACTTAACATAAGCATCAATAAAGCAAGTCATGCATCACAGGAATAAGCACACAAGGCTATCCTATCACATTGCGGTGTGCTGACAAGATCGGTATAAGTCATTTCTTGCAGGATAGCTAGTCCCGCTCAACAACAATAAACCGGGGGATCAGACACGACCATCCGCGTTGGTGGGGGAGCATAAAGCAGTCCACCAAGCATTGTTTACGGAACCATAGGCTCTCAAGTAATCTCAGCCGTATTCTGGGCGATTACAATCTCACGTTAAGGCACGGCGGTTCTGCAGAACCTAAGATCCGGGATGCACCCTAATCACCGTTAAATCCCGAATTAAGACCGAAGTCCTGTTGGGATCCAGCTATCCGCTGGCATGTACTTAACTTACATTCAACAAGTACTTAGCATGGCATTGTGCATAAAGTAGCATGACAATACTTACTCATTAACTTCTAAACATACATTCACTTTAAACATCTTTAAATTACATTTAGTACATTTAGCAAATAAGTCTTCCTCTACTGAGGCTTACGGAAGTCGGTACTCACCTGAGTAACTTAGAGTACATATTACTTTAACTATGGTTCAGCTAACTCGGCAAGTTAACCTAAAATCATCATTAAGCGCGTTAAGCGTTTACTCCTATGGAATTCTATTTCTAGAACCCTTACAAGACCTTTCTAATATTCATAGATCATTTATTAGACTTACTTTTGACATTACACAACCCAACCAACAAGAACATGTATTAAAACAAATCCTTGCTCAAAAAGGCCTAGTCGCGCCGCGACACTTCAACCTATCGCGCCGCGACGTGCAAGATCGAGTCGGACCCAAAGAGTCGGATCAAAGGCTAGTGGCCTATCCGATAGTTGGACCAATGAGTTGGATGGACCATGCGACATTTGTACCCAAGAGTCGGATGAATCATGCAGCACTCGGATCAAACAAGTCGCATAGTGCAAACTTCATGGGGTCGCGCCGCGATCTTCAGTTGAGCTGTTTATCATCTTATTTATTTTATTATCCAGCCGACTTTTCTTAACTTTTCAAAAACAAAAATCTTCAAACTTGTTAGTTTTGCTTTCAAAACACTTTAGAGCTTCATATATCATGCATATGAACCTCAGAAACACATCAAATCCAATTAAGAACATCAAACATACAAAACCCACTTGCAAAGTGAGCTTGTATATTCAACAATGGAGTTCTTACTTGAATCTCAAGTTTTAGCCATGATTTAAAGATAAAACAAACATCAAACATGTTTAAACTTCAAGAGAAACATCAAGCTTACCTTGGTTTGCTTAACAAACACCAAATCTTCTAACTTTCTAAGTTTCAAGAATCTCCCGAGAGAGAAAGTGCGTGTGTTTTGAGTGTGTTTTCTTTGTATCAACTTTGACTATTTCTAGTCAAATTGAACACATACATATATGCTTACACAAACCCACATCTAGAGGCAACCGCCTCCGGATCCTTTTTCTTTTTCTTTAATTCTAATTTACTACCTTTCTTTTTCTCTTTTCTAAACATATATATATATATATTACTTACACAATTGCACATATATATATATATATATATATTTACATTTAACACAATTTCATATATTCAATCAATACAAAAATACATACAACTTGGACTATTTACACAATTCACTATCGTACATACTTTTACACACGATTTACAGCTAGGCCCAAATCGAGGATGTTACACCAAATGGGTCAAAATTACCAAAAACAGGTCAAACCCAATTTGACCCTCAAGGACTGATTTGTAATGTTCTAACAAGTTCATATAACTCATATGGATTGATTGGAACATAAATTTCAGATTGTAATGGTGGTTTTGATTGAATTGGCTAAAATAGTGCTAAAATAGGCAATAAATGGTCAAAAATTGGAAAATACTATCAAACGATGGTTTTAATTGATTTTGTCAGTTCAAATGGCTTCAATAAGTCATTTCAAGTTGGGATGGTGTATTGGAAGTGTTGGAATTGATGTATTTCAAGTTTTGGCCAAAATGGACAATTCTTTGTCAATTTAAGTGTGATTTTTGTATGAATTAATTGAGCAAGTGTTAGGGATGTTATAAAGCTCCAACATGTGTTAAATGATGTTAAGAATCACTAAAAAATGACCAAATTTGGATTCGTATAATTGGGATGAAATGGTACTGTTGTGCACAAACAGTAGTATGTGCACTACAGTAGGGGACGCGACATGTCAGGCTAGTTTCAGCCTAAGTGCTGTTTTTTGTAGTTCTTTCCCGTATTGGTGTTTGGGCTATCGTTATAAGTTAGTATATAGATTAGAGGCACCAGTAGAACATTTTTTTAAGTGTCTTGATTGTATGCTTGCGCGTTTAATTGTTTAAATGTAAATGACATGTATATAGGTGCCCCCAACGACCTTGAAGAGCCAGAACCTTATATTTGTTTATTATAACGTTACAGGTAAGTACCGACTTTCATGAGTTCAATAAAGAGAGATTTAAATGCTAATTGACTAATTTAATTGATTCAATGTCATTGCAAGCTATATGTCGTATACTTTAAATCCCTAGATATGCAATACAGATCAGGAAATGAATGTTGCCATGTTGTTTGATATGTTATACATGTATTCATATACATGTGCACGAGGTATGATATGTAATGCTTAATATAAGCTAGTTGTGAAATGCATGCATGCTAATGAACCCGGAATGGGTTATTGATGTGGTATGTGATTGCCCGGACATCTTGTGGCTATGTAATTAAGGTTAGCCGATGGCGGGATCCCATGGGGTCCTTGGGCCATAGTTCAGGATCAACGGTGACTAGAGGGTCCATTTTGGGTTGTAGGTTTTGCAGGACCACCGTTCTTTAACAGTTGGGGGTATTCGGCTACTCACTGAGCCCTAGTGAGCCTATGGCTTCGTAACATGCATGGTGGACCACTATATGCTTACACACCAGCACGGTTGGTAGTGTCTGATCCCCTAGTGAGGGTTGTTGAGCTGGACTGAATATCCCGCAAGATACGACCCCTACTGATCTTGTCAACACTCCACTATGCGGTAGGATAGCATTGATTGCTTATTCCTGTGTTGTTTCTTTATTGATACTTTATGTTTGTCTGTGCTCACTAGCTATTTATAGCTAATATTGTTGTTGATTCCCTTTTTCCCATGTAATGATTAGGTGGCCTGATGAGATGGGATTGCTTACAGTTACTTGTGAATATCTTTTGGGAAGGAACACTGCTTGTTGGTATTTTGTTTATAATGGTCAGTCGTGAATAGAGTAACATCAACAGTTAATGGATTTGGCATATTGTGTTTTGTACATATTTGATGTGCATGTTGCGTACCAGTTTTAAATTTATAAAATCCGAATTATTTAGCACGACTACAACACAAATAGGCAAGAGAACCTAATCGTATCGTAGTATAGTAAATAAGTACGGGTGTCCAACACAAGGGGAACGGGTATGATTTTGAATATAACTATACTAATTAAATATTAAACTATTAAAAGCAGCTAAAAGGGGGAATTAGAATCTTAACAATAAAGATTCAAACTTTATGATCCAACTCACTAAATAATAACAACACGAACCAAGAACAAACCAAAGAAAGTGAAAAGAACAAACTTTATTGGATTAAGCTTATAAAATAAAGATTCCCTCCCTAGATTCGATTTTTACTTTTTCAAAACATTTAATTTCCAATTAATCGTGCAACGAACATTTGTTTCATCTCATACCGATTTCTATAATGGATAAACTCTTGGTGTGAGTTCTAACCCTCCAATCATGTATTTATTCAATTCTATGGTCAAGAAATCGTTTAAATGCATAATTAGACGTGTTTAAGTTCGTGTCAAACAAGACTCCACCTTTAACAATTATTTGGTTATTAAATTGTTAAATTGACAAATAAAGGTCATTACATGCCAATCATAAACATGAAAGTTCCATTCTTGGTTATCTAAGCCTAGGATATGATCAATCACTAGTCAAGATTAATTATTGATCCTAATTAATCATGATAAAAGCTATAAAAAAAGATTGGTCCTCTAATTTTTATAAACTCAGAATATAAACAATCAAAAAACAGATCTTTAACACATATGAATCATTGGTGAGCTTATAAGACAAATTATGAGATGAAAACATGTTCTAATCAATGGAATTCAAACATATTTACAAAGTTTCATCTCCTCTAGGGAGGAAAACAAGAAAACTAGCCAATAACAGTCATATCAAGCTTCTGGAAATCATAAATAAACATGAGAACAAAGAAAAGAATGATAAAACCGTAATAAGAAAGCCTCGTAGCCACTTTAATCTTCAAAATAAGCTCCAATCCTTCAAATTAAGCTCCACAGCTCCTGGAATGACTTTTAGACGTGATTTGCCAGAGTTTGGGTAGTATAAATTGGGTGGTTCCTCCCAAAACCGATCTGGATGTTCGTTTAGATAGAAAACTGAAAACAGGGGCGTCGCGCCGCGACAGGTGAGTTTGACGCGATCCAAAACTCTTTTAAAAATTGAATTCTGACGTGATCTGACGCGTCGCGCCGCGATGACACGTGGCGAGCTTTTGGACCTTATCTTGAACAGCTCCGTCGCGCCGCGATTCTTGAAGGTGTCGCGCTGCGACATCGCTTTTTTAGACTTTGACAATAAAAGTGATTTTGTAGCCCTCCGAGTCTAGTTTCCGTGGCCTTTTGAATCACCTCAATTCGAGTTCGTATGAGTGAGATATGATCAAAACAGTGGAGGTGTGTCGGCGCGGACATCTTTTCCTATTTCTTCAGTTTCTTCCGGTTTTTGCTCAAAACTTTTCATAACACGCCTTTTTAACCTGAAATTCACTAAATGATGATAATTTAGTATATTTTACTTATTTATAAATAATAACCGTCCAAAATAAAACAGATATCGCTTGAAATTCACCAAATCGGTCTTTTGAAACATGTAATAGTTGTAGAACTTGATTCAAATTTCCGCTGTTTGGTTGTTAAACCTTGATTAAATTAGCAGGTAAACCTTCTAGTTACAAATGAACCCACACACTTTTAAAACTCGATTTTTATAACTAAATTCACTAATTACAAAGGCAGTGTTAGGGTTACAGTCATGGTCAAGTACTATAGGCTAAACTTCTAAAATTGTTCTTGGTTGTGATCGTGGAGATGTAGCTAGAAGTAAAGATGTGGAAACAAAAATAAAATTAATTGTTCATTAGAATTGAAAGGTAAGTATTCGAAGGCACATGATGTTGGGACCTTAAGGGTCATACATGATGAACGCAATCACGGACATGCAATGTTTATGGAGGGCCATTCGCATATGATGCGATTGTGTAATAATGAATATTGTTTGGTGCAGGATTTGGAAAAGCTGAATGTAAAACCGCGAGATATTTTATCAACACTAAAGGATTAAAATAAATAATGTGTATGAGAACTATATACAACGCTTGTCGTATGTTTCACATGACTAAGCAAGAAGGTAGAAGCCTGACGCAGAATCTGATGTACATTTTGCAAACTAAAGGGTACGCTTTTGAGTATCGTTTAAATGACGATAAGAACGAGTTAGAAGAACTATTTTTCATTCCTCTAACATCACTACACATTTGGCAAGCATTCCCATATGTTGTGTTGATGGATGTTACGTATAAAACCAACAAGTATAATATGCCTTTTTATAAAAAATTTGGTGTCGCTTCTACAAATAAGACCTTGTCCATAGCCTTCGCATTCAAGCATAATGAAAAGGCATGAAACTATAGGTGGGCGTTGACTTGCCTAAAATTGACTATTAATGCATCATTTTGCCCTCATATTATTTTCACCTAAGAGATTTAGCATTGATGAAAGCGTGCAAAAAGTATTTCCATAGAGTAACCATTTACTATGTAGTTGGCATATATTCAATAATATAATAAAGCATTGTAGGGCACGTATTAGATCATACCAGACTTGGAGTTTGTTTCGGCCAAAGTGGAAAAAATTAGTTGAATCATCAACACATACTACATACATGAAAAACTATGCAAACCTTTAGGTCGACCATCATTGTTCAATCATACTAATTTGAGTTTCCCTTACCTTTTGCTTCACCTTGTAGAGGTTTTTGGTTACCTTTATAATGTTTGGATAAACAAGTATGCGGAAAGATTTGTGTCTTTGAGTTTCTTTTACCTTTTTCTTCACCTTGTAGATGTTTTGGTTACCTTTATAATGTTTGGCTAAACAAGTATGAGGAAAGATTTGTGTCGGTGTGGACCAACAAACATATTAATTTAGGAAATACAACTACAAATATAGTTAAGAGCTAACATGAAAAGCGGATAAAACACCTAGAATCGGGGAAATGTGACTTAGACGGTTTCATATACATTATTGAAAAAGTTATACACTCACACGACAGTGCTATCAAAGAAAGTATTGAAAGATGCAAAATCATTAATAAGCACAAATTTAACAAACCCATATTCCAACAACTATAGGGTTTTGTTTCAAACCATGTCATGGATATGATTTTAGAAGAGTTTAATCGTTCAAAAGGCTTTATGTAGACTCCTCAGAATTGTGGTTGTCAATTGCGGACATGTTTAGGGTTATCGTGTACTCATGAACTTGTGGCGTATATTAGTGAAGGTAATTTTTTGCTTACTAAGATTAAATTGATAATGATATATTTTTAATCAATAATAATATTTTGCCTTTTTGGCAATAGGTTTGTCTATACCTTTAGATTCACATGATGCTTTTTGGAGAAAGGCTAACTTGTCACCTTCTATACATGTGGAATATTGTGATCTTAATTGTGATCATGATATGCAAAGACTTGAAGAAGTCTTCAACGATCAATTGGATAATGGCAAATTTAGTTTCTTAAAGAAAGTGGAAGGGGGTAATGGATCCATCAAAAACTTTGATTAGTGAACCTTTGGTTAAGAAAAATAATCGAGGACGCCTAAAAGCAAAGCATGTTCATTATTAATATAACATCCTCAAACCCGGGCTAGTTGTTAGCAGTTTGGCTGTATGTGTTTTCGTGTGTTTTTTTAATATAATTATGTGATTATATTAATTAATTGTTATTCTTGATAATTAAATTGAATATGTATGTATGCATATAGATATGTATGTATGTATGTATGTATGTATGTAGGTGTGTATTAGATATTTATAATTACACATCATGCTTAAACTAAATGAAGTGTGTGTGCACATGTACAAGACTTATATGGATAGGCATGCATGAGGAATCACCTCTTCATTTCTCATATCTTGTATGTGTGCTGGAGTGTGTGTTTGCTTCCATTTGAAGAAACTTGCAAACTTGAATTTTAGATTTGGAGATTCATTGATTGATAAATCAAGACAAAGGTTAGACTATATTTCTTGTATGATTATGATCACTTTGACATGGATTGCTAGGTTTTTATGGATATGTATGAAGAATCACCATTGATGAACTTGAAGTAAAAACTTGCAAAATGGGTTTTGTTTGTTTTGGTATTTTAATTGAATTTGAAGTGTTATAGATGTTTGTATACATGTTATTTGAAGTTACTATGGGTTTAGAAGTGTTAGAAATCATTTCCAGCTTTGATTGTATGTTGGTTCGTATTTGGTTGGAGCTGGAAGATGAAGAAAAGTTGCAGGTTTGAGCTGTAGAGAATGCGACGCGACGCGTTATTTGGAGGAACGCGACGTGTTCATTTCGATTCGAAGCCTTCTTTCGAAGGAAGACGCGCTCGAAGTCTATGGCCATTTGAAGGTCGTGTGAAAGTTTTGGGCGCTCGAAGGGGCCGTTCGAAGTCCCCATTTGAAGGTGGCCGCTCGAAGGCCTGACGCGACGCGTCAATTGGTTGGATGCGACGCGTCCAGCAATTTTCAGATCTTAGAGCTTTTGTTGTTGGATCTTTTGGAGTGTATTATATGTGTTAATTTTATGTGGATCAATCATGAGTATTCTTGATATAAATATATGTGAAGATATATTTATTGGATACTAATTTTGGTGTTGCTGTGTTTTCAGGCAATACCAAGACTCGGTAATATTAGACTTCTGAGTGTGGCATTCGAGAAAGAAGAGGTGAGTGGATGTTAACTCACGGATGGTAAAGGTTATGATTGATATGATTGATATGATGCATGTGTTTGTGATTGATAGACCGTAGAGTCTGATGATTGTTGATTGTTGATTGATTATCTGATTGTATGAATATTTGATCGATACGCACTCCTTGGATGATATTGAGTTGCGTTTGAGAAGTTAGCTATACGTAGAATTGGGCTGGGCTTGATCGCTATTGGTTGAGCAGTTGTAGACCCTCTCGTGCATGCGTTGTATCGGAGGTGTACCAATGAGTTGTGGGCTATAGGTAAACCTTTGCTTTGGCCGGTATTGGTTGTAGGTTCTTCGCCGAACCGCCAGTTTTCTTGATTGTGTGGTTATGTGTTCTTGTGTTGATTGTAACCATTGGTTGTTGTGTTTTAGCTTCCTATCACTTAGTGATGTGCGTATAGCGTACCGGTTTTAAATTTATAAAATCCGAGTTATTTAGCAGGACTACAACACGAATAGGCAAGAGAACATAATTGTATCGTAGTATAGTAAATAAGTACGGGTGTCGAACACAAGGGAAAGAGTATGATTTTGAATATAACTATACTAATTAAATATTAAACTAATTTAAAGCGGTAAAAGGGAATTTTGGAATTGCAGCTCTCTAAAACCAACTACCAACTAATTTAAACACTCAAACTACTAGAAATCACCAAAAACAACTCAAAGGAAGCAAAAATCACAAAACTTTATCAGATTAAACTATTAGAACGAAGATTTCTGTCACACCCGCCAAGGCGGAATCGCGAAGTGTGATGGAGAGGATCGTTATAACACATTGATATAAAATAGAGGAAATCACTAAATGCAATTAATCCAACGTGTCACGACGTTCCCCGACACAAGAGGAGTCTTGTGCCGTGTTAAGTCGGTTCCACGACAACATAGACAATCAACGAAAGTAAATGATCGTGCGAATGTAAACCCCACAACCCGGGTCAAGTATACGGGCGACAAGCCCAAAACCATATAACAATTTGAAGTGTTAACAAACACCAACATCACAAATTAATATCAATAGTTCGGTTCTCGCTATGAGTCACGCTGAGGTCCGTCTAGAGTCTTTTAGGATCCTTAAGCATTAGTGTTAGTATTACATGAAAATGAACACTCTAAAAATGTCAACACAATGGTTGGTGAGCTCGCAGGTTTAAACAAAATAATTGATTTGCCGTGTATACAATAGTTTGACAATGGATATAGTGTAACACATACTCGCAATAATGATAACCGGACCACAATGTACCATATGAATAATGATAACCGGACCACAATGTCCCATTGATATTTGTCATCCAACAAGGCCTACCAGCCGGAGCACTAAGTTGGGTAAATTTGAATTCAATTGACTTAACCCATCACCGGGTTCATTTGTTTGACTAAACTCATCACGGGTTAGACTTAACCCATCACGGAGTTAGTTTGATTGACTTAACCCATCACGGGGTTAGTTTAATTGACTTAACCCATCATCGGGTTAGTTTGATTGACTTAACCCATCACGGGGTTAGTTTGATTGACTTAACCCATCATCGGGTTAGTTTGATTGACATAATCCATAATCGGGTTCACACAAGCATGTAACACATAATCCAAGTTGTCAAAAAGAAAAGAATTTCAATTCACGGCATGAAAAATAAAACAATTCATTGAGTGTCATTTTCCCCCAAGAAAAACATGCAAAAGGGGCCACGAGTACTCACCTTGAGGGTTGATAGTAGCTAGTGAGATGAATCCCGCTAAAAGATCTACAATAGGTTTCGTGACATCAGTTTCTATGGTGTGAAACTCTTAGGTAGCAATCTAACTTTCATAGATTGCTCTTGTATTGTATCCAATACTTTGAATAATGCCTTTCTTATGTAAGGTATACTTGTATTATCACTTAGATTTGTTATAAATTCCATTGTTTTATTTTAATGCTTTTAGAAATACTTTTTAGGATTCAAGTAGTTTTATGGCAGAATTTGTAGTCCCATTTTGTAATTTTAAACCCCTCTAAATAACCTAGTTAAATTCCTAAATTTTTATGAAATGTACTTCCATGTCACTAGATGAAACCCTAATTTTTCCAGAATTTATTCCTTTACTTTTATATTAAAATAAATTCGTGATAATAGACTAACCCGAAATTACCAATATTTTATGCGACAGAAAGTTTATTTCTATTTAAAATAGTAAAAGAACCAATTAATTTCCAAAATTTTTACAGAACTCCATAGACACGTAAAACTTTATATTGTATGAATCTCACCATTTTATTCATCAAAATAAGTGATTTATAGTGCGGGTAAGTTACCTATGCTTCTGTCCCAAAAATCAGGATTTGCGCACCAAAATGTTTTAATCTGTTTGGACGACCAAACGATATTTTTTCGAGATGAGACCAATTGGAGTAGAAAGTAGACTCAAAATACTTCTGTTTAGACTTAAAATACGATAGAAAAGTCCACGAATTGCCCAAGTACCTTTTAAACATGACTCAAAGTTTCTGTCAGAATCTCAAAACTTTTAAAAGGTGGTTTTGATTCAAGTAGAACACAAGTGTTTATAAAAATCGGCATTCATGAGTATTAAACTTGATTTTGGATGTTCTTGGGTGTTTAGTTTAGGAGTTGCTTCATTAGCCAAGATGATGGAAAAGAACAAGAAAGATTTAAGATACCTAAGAATAGATTCATACCTAGATGTTTTCGAATGATGACCAATGTGACTTGATCTCTTGAAATCTTGAAGAACACCACCAAAGCTTGTTCTTGGCCTTCAAGGAATCGAAGATGAGGGAGTAGGGTTGGAGAATTTTCGATGGATGGAGGCTAGGGTTGGAGAATTTTCGATGGATGGAGGCTAGGGTTTATGGAGTTGGTGTTTTGGAAATAACTCTAGGTATTTAATATAGAATCATGTTATTTTTGGTTATGTTTTGAATTTTAAAATTTACTCTCCCTTTTCCCCCCTTTGTTGGCCGAAATTTCATTAATATTCTATACATATATATTTTTATTTATTTTACTTCATTGAGTAGGAGTGCAAGTGGTGCACTTAACCTTGCCATGTGTTACAATTCATGTTATTAGTTAGGGTTACTAGATTTTAAGAGTTGTTCTAGAATTTTATTAATTTGGTTTGTAATGCCAACTTATTTGTTGTGTTATTATTATTATTACTTTAATTTTGGTGTCATACGGTTGCTTGTTAGTGTATTAATCTTCTTTAAAATTATTCGAGTCTGAATAGAGTTTGTGCACTTATAACAACTGTTCCATGAATTGTACTTTTATTCTCATGAGCTCTATTTAGTATTTGAGCTTGTATCACCCTTGATGTGCATTCAACGTGCATATAATGAATCAGTTACACACTTTAGGCATGTAACTATGGAATTATCTAAATGTCATGGTCTGAATAGTGCGTAAAGAGGATATACCTTCTAATACTCATCACTCATTTGGTTTTTTAGGGTTTCAAGGGAAATTAAACGCATGAAACCTAATAACAATTTGAGAGTCTAAACTGGTTAACCTGCTTTGGTGACGGATGTCACAATTTCCCTCCCTAGATTCGATTTCACCTTTTCAAGTCAAATGATTTCAAATAAAGATGTGCAATGGACAACTAATTATCATGTACTGATTTCTTATGTGATTAGACTCTTGCTCAGATTATCTAACCCTATAATTATGCAATTAATTTTATGGTCATGAGATTAATTTAGAGCAAAACTAGTCTATTTGGTTCGAATCAAGAAAGACTTAATCTCTTGCGATTGTTTTTGTTAACAAATCATTCACTTAACACATAAAGGTCATTATCTGTCAAGCATACACATTAAAGTTCCTATCTTTGGTTGTTTAAGCCTAGGATTGATCAATCACTAGTTAAAATTACCTATTGGTCCTAAATAATCATGATTGTAGTCTCACAAAGAGATTGGTCCTCTAATTTATGAAAACTCAGTTTCTAAACACCAAAAATATATCCTAAAACGCATGTGGATCTTTGATTAAGCTTGCAAGACAAATATATAATAAAAAGTATCCAACTTTAACAAGGTTCATCTCTTCTAGGGAAGAAAATAGTAAATCTAGCCCATAATCATCATTAAATACATTCTAGAATCATTAAAAAACAGAAACGTATGAGTTAAGAATGAAAAACCATGATTAAGTAATGATTAAAGCATTGAATCTTTACTCCTAAGCCTTGATCTTCAATTCCAAGCTTCTAATCTACCTTGAGACGTTTTTGGGACGTTTTTAGGAGTATAAAGTGTGTAAAAGTCGGATGGATCTCCCCCAACAGATCTGGGACTTTGTTTAAATAGATAAGCTGAAACAGGGGTGTCGCGTCACGACAGGTAAGTGTCATGTAACGACGTGTGAAGTTATTGCGTAATCCGAACTCTTTTTTTTTGAAAATTTGAAATCTGCCTTATCAGGTCGCGTCTCGATCTATTTAATGGTCACTCCGCGATCTAGTATTTTTAGGAATTGACCATAAAAGTGATTTTGTAGCCCTCTGAGTCTAGTTTTCGTGGCTATTTGAATCACCTCAATCTGAGTTCGTATGAGTGAGTTATGATCCAGTGGAGGTGTGTCGGAGGGGACAACTTTTCTTATTTCTTTAGTTTTTCCAGTTTTTGCTCAAAACTTTTCATCATCTGCCTTTTTGACCTGAAATTCAATAAATGAAGATAATTAAGTATCTTTTACTTAATTACGAACAATAATAGGCTAATATAAAACAGATATCGCTTAAAATATATATTTAAATTTGGCGATATCACTTAGCTTTGTGCTAATTCCGCACCATTGAACTGTTTTTGCAGGTTCGTGAGTTTTATGATGTGTGTTAAAGGAAAAGTTGACCTTCCGCTCTCATATTAATTTTGTTGGAAACGAGTCATATTTTGTTCAAACTCTATAACACGAACAAGATGATGTATTTTTGTAATTAGCATTCCCAGTTGTGGGATTTATGTAAATTATGTTTGTTATTGCATCTGCAATGTGTTTTTTAAAAAAATGGCTTAGAATTTTACTGTGTTACAATTAAAAAGTTCCTCACAGACATAATTGTTCAAACGTGAATTGAGAACCGCTTAGACATAGTTCATTCTTCATAAATGAGGAACCACCAAGGCATAGTTCATTCCAATGTCAAATCCATTTAACTTGAACGAGCAACCAACAGGCCTATGTTTAAACCCATTTGACTTCAACGAGGAACCAACATACCAATGTTCAAACTCTTTTGACTTGAATGAGGAACCAATAGGACAATGTTCAAACACGTTCGACTTGAATGAGGAACCACTATTGGGACATGGTTCATTGCGGAAAGAAATTTCTGTTATCACTATATCACAAGTATACGAGATGTAAAGGGTGATGGAAATTGTGGTTTTTGATTGAAAGCCGCTTGTATAGGTGTAACGTCCCAATTTATTGTTTTTACACAATAAGTTAATAAGATTAAAGTTTCAACCAATCATTCAAATATTTGATTAAAGGCGAATGAAACAAGTACCGGTTGTATCAAAACAAGAAAGCTTTAAAAACATATCAATGTCTGTAATTTGATGCATATTAAAATTCTTGAACGCTACTGTCGCCGCTGCTATGCTGGAGCCTTGTCCTTGTTGATCCCCGTAGAACCTGAAACATAACAATAGCGGGTAAGCACAAAGCTTAGTGAATCACCACTACCCTTACCCTTCGTAGGAATCACATCCTGCCATCATGTAACACATAACTAGGGACTCGCCCTCTACCGCATCTTGGGTCCCACCCGTTTGATGCCTAAACCATAATCACATCCTGCCATCATGTAACACATAACTAGGGACTCGTCCTCTTCCGCATCTCGGACCCCACCCGTTTGATGCCTAAACCGGAATCACATCCTGCCATCATGTAACACATAACTAGGGACTCGCCTTGTTGCAACGATACATTTAGTTAATTCGCGCATTTCTTTACTTAACGGGTCGGTATGACCCGTTTCAATAAAACTTGCATAAATCAACAATTCACCCATCTTTTGCATTCATAAATATTCCCAAAAATATCACCTACAATAACCTCCATAATCATGCTCAAAATCAATTATAATGGCTACTAATTCTAAATGCTCAAATAATTAATTAAAACTTCAAGTATTAGGGAATCAAGTGTGCAACACTACAATTTGTGAATCAATAACACCAACTAGTTATTCAAACCCATACATCAATTTATAATTCAATCCTTTAACCAACTTGTGATTCATTTTAAAATATGATATGCAGTTGTACATATCTCATCCATTTATTGATTTAAATCAAATGGGCCATCTTGTAAATTATTTATTAAATAGTCTAACCTATGTTTGATAATGTTGGCCCAACGGGTGAACCTTGGTCCAAATCCAAGTTTGTCAAGTGTCAACACATACACACAAACACACACACAGTTGCTTGTTCTTGACTGAAACAAAAACCCAATCAAGAAATCTTAATCAAATTCGAGTCCTCATCTTCTCGGTCTGACCCACTTCACAATCTGGGGCACACCCTACTGTTTTCTATGAGTTTCCACATTTAAATCAGTTACATAAGGTATGGATCACCTATCTGTTTGTAACACCGGAAAACTCAAGCCATTTTTTTTAAATACGCTGCGGAAGCTTTAAGTAAACAAACTTAATTACATACAAACCAATATTAACAAATATACATCATTATTCAAACAAAATATCATTGTGTGTTACAAAAGCTACAGGCTCGTTTCATTTCAAAAACTAATATCAGAGTCTCCTTCAGCCAACCTCTCAAACACGAACCTGCAAAAGCAACAACTGATGGTAATTAGCACAAAGCTAAGTGAGTAGAGGCTAAACCCAAAAGCAAACATCCACAGTCAATATCAAAGCATGTAATCACATATCCCGAGAAGACCGGCGGTTCGGCACAGAACCTACAACCAATGCCGGCCAAAGCAAAGGTTTACTGATAGCTCTCCACTGAATTGGCACAGTGAAAATCCCCCTCTAATACAACATATGCATCAGTAAGGCTAACATTATTCAACCAATTAGTGAACGAGCCCTGCGCAATTCTACGTATAGCTGACTTCCCAACGTAACTCAAAATCATCCTAAGAGTGTGTATCGACCAAATAATTATGCAGCAGATATCAATCATCAATAATCACAATCAACAGTTCAATCAATCCAATCCAATCTCAATCACAGTCATACATCACATCAATAACATTAACCGAAATCTTTACCATCCGCGATTAACGTCCACTCACCTCAAAACCAGCACGGGCTCAGAAATCTAATTTTACTGAGTCTTTTGATTGCCTGAAACACAGCAACAATCAAATCAGTCTCGAAATATATAAATATATTTTCTCACATATATTTATACTTCAAATCCATAAAAACAACTCAATAAAACCACATATATAACATGTCAAGTTATTCCATACAAAACACAACAAGAAAACAAGAAACATCTGAAATGGGGTTTGTCGCGCCGCGACACATACCCCGTCGCGCCGCGACCGAGTCGGATTTCAAATCCGAGAGTCCACCCTCGGATTTCAGTGGCGGATTTCACAAGTATCGGATTTTGGTGTCGGATTTGCCAAGGTTCCGGATTTCAAGGGTCGGTTTTGTAAAAAATCTCGGATTCTCACATTCCGAAACTTCATTGTCAGATTTCACCAACGTCGCGCCGCGACACTTAAGTGTAGCGCCACGATGCCCCTTTTTGCAGCTTGTCTTCTTCATTGATGTCGGATTTCCAGCCACATAAATTCATAGAATCCTTTTCTAACATCATATTTCTTCCAACAAAACATATCTATAGCATATAACATGTCTACAAATCATTATAAACACCTTTTTACTCAATTATAACTACAAAATCTACAAAACCCATTTACCAAGCTTTCTTCCAAACTTATCAATGGTGAATTTGCATAAACTCATGCTTTTCAATATATAAACATACCAACATGTACTATAACATGCTATAAACACTTTCTCACCTTCCTGTGGAATTAAACAACACCAAATCTTGACTTTAGGAATTCAAGTTTGTAACTTTTCTTGAAGGTTTCTTTCAAAACACACACTTCACTTTCTTCACATTTTAGTAAATGAGCAGATGCTAATCTCAACACACGTATACACATATAATTGTTTGAAGAAATCTAAGTAGGAGGTGGCACTTTTATTTTCTTTCCATACATACATACATACTAACACACATGCATACCTACTTGTGACTTTCTTTTCCTATTAAAATTCCATGAGTAACATATATTCACATTTATAAATTCATATTAATCAATTTCATTAACACTTAATAAACACATAATCAGTTAAAACAAACCAATCACATACCGCTAACCCGCTAATCTCTTAGCCCAGGTTTGCGGGTGTTACACTGTTGAGCTCTCAAAAGAAAATCCCATGACGATTTGGTGAAGCTAGCTTCTATTTCTTGAGCTCTCTCTTGACATTCCTTCCTGCGAACACACACACTCAGAATGGCTACAATAGAGGTAACCTTAGGGCTAAACCCTAATAGGGTGTTCATACCTTTACTTAAGCCCAAGCCCAATGCATGATAAGCCCTCCATAAGACCACACCTTGATTAATAGTCTATAAGTGTACCCAACCTCATGTCCCTCTTAATCCCTATTACGTGTAAGCCCAATATGAGTCCAGTTACATGGTCCTATTTTTATATAATAAATAATAATTGAGATAGTAATATCACATCGTATATCTCGTTAAGACACGGGTATTACAATAGGGCTTGGTGAAGATCGATGGCGTTACGTTTGTCAACAATTATTAAATAAGTTATTAAGTTCGTATGACGCCTACGCTAGAGTTTACACTGATGCTATAGATGCTTTAGTTACTTCATTGTGTTTCTTCAAATTACCAGCACCATCTCTAACACTAGATGATCATGTCTGTTACAAGTATCCTCATATAGCCGACACGTTTGGTGTGATCCTCTATGTCTTATCCAATAAAATGTCTAGAACCTTTTTTCCTCTCTCGAAAGGTCTGAAGAGTTTCAACACCATCATGTTCTTACAATTGTACAAGTATATGACAATCATTATGTGATGGTACAATTAGGAGAAGAGTACCTAATGCTCGTGCTATGGGTTTATGGATCTACCACAAAGCTCCGTCAGCAACCACATGGGAAACTAGGTATAGGTCACGCCTAGAATCCTATAGAAAACTCAAACTTGTTCTAAAAGATTTCGTAAATTTAGATTATTATTGCTAATAAAATTTATGTTTTTTATATTTATTGAATTTTGTCTCATATTGGATTTTATTAATTTTTATTTTCTTGTTTGATGTTAATAGCTTGTTTAAAGTTAATGTAAAAAAATTATAAATAATACAAAACAATAAAGTGAGACACTAAAGGAATAAAAAAGATAGATAAAAATATAACATAAAGAAAAGTCAAAACAATAATAAAGTAATAATTAGAAAATTAAGTAAAATACCCTATTAATATATTAAATGACATTATCATTTATTTTAATATAAACCCTACTCTAAGATTAAAAAACAAATTTAAATTATACAAAAGTATAAAAAGTAAAGTATTAAAGTAATAATAAAGAAATATGTAGTTATAGGATAAAAAAAAGTAAAAGAATAAAATAATAATAAAGTAATTAAATAATATGGATGTTAGGTTAGTAATTAAATATATTAGCAATCATTAGTGTATAATTAAATAAAGTTAGTAATTATTAGTGTATAATCATTAGGTATGAGATATGTAATTAAATGAGAATAAGTTGGTAATCATTAGGTAATTAATAGGGGGTGTAGTAGACTATTGTATTTGGTTATATAAATGATTATAGTATGATGAACTTTATTGGTCATTTAATAGGGTGTTATTCATTACATGATAATCTTCTAATATAATGATTATAGTATGATGAAATTTATTGGTCATTTAATAGGGTGTTATTCATTACATGATAATGTTAGAGCGTTTTATCCCCATCACATGCCAATACTTCTTTATAAACTCAAATGACAACCCATTAGGCCCTTGGATAAGTTGGATATTAAGGTAGAAGTGTGTGTTCTTTCTACCGATGAACAAACAAATAAAGTTGATCTTAAACGTAGAACTTTTTAGATGGAGAAAAAAGAGTTATTGGATACTAAACAGAAAGCTAGAGTAATCTGGGTTGTTATGGGGGATGAAAATTCAAAATATTATCATAATATTTTGAATAGAAACCATGGAAGAAACTTTATACATGGTATTTCTCACAATGGAATTTGGGTGGCTGATCCAAGTGAAATTAAA
Source organism: Dittrichia graveolens (assembly GCA_038502395.1). Taxonomy (NCBI): domain Eukaryota; kingdom Viridiplantae; phylum Streptophyta; class Magnoliopsida; order Asterales; family Asteraceae; genus Dittrichia; species Dittrichia graveolens. Next base: position 62,401,430 of record JARJIL010000009.1, read on the forward strand.
AAGTTATTTTTAAAATTTTTCTCTTGTAAATAGTTGGAACCTTATCCTTGCTGGCCTTCATTCTTCGGTGACAGATTCAAAAAGCTAACCGATGAACAAAGGAGTGTTCTTGAAGGGTCTTTTTCATCACAAGAAATCAAGGCTGTGTATGGGTTGTCATTTGAGTTTATAAAGAAGTATTGGCATATTCTTGATGCGGACATTGTTAATGCAGTTCACTCGTTTGGTGAGCCGCTTTCGCTTCATCCCGGCTCAAACTCTTCTTTTATCTCATTGATTCCTAAGGTTCGAGACCCCTTATACATCACTGACTTCAGACCGATCAGCTTAGTAGGAGCCATTTACAAAATTATCGCAAAGCTTTTATCTTCTAGATTAAAACAGTTGATTGGTTCTGTCATTGATTGTGAGCAAACAACGTTTATAAAGGGTAGAAGTATATTAGATGGCCCTTTGATTATAAATGAACTTGTATCCTGGTCAAAGCGCTTGAAGAGGCAAATGTTTATATTGAAGGTTGACATAGAGAAGGCTTTTGACACAATTAGCTAGGATTTTTTGGACTCAATTTTTGCTCAAATGAACTTTGGGCAAAAATGGTGGAGTTGGATTAAAGGTTGTTTATCATCTTCTTGTGTGTTTGTTCTTATAAATGGATCTCCTACTCCTGAGTTTCAAATGTTTTGGGGTGTTCGTCAAGGGGATCCTTTGGCTCTTTTCTTATTTATAATTGCAATGGAGGCACTTCATGTGGCCTTAAAAGAAGCAGTAGTTGCTGGTATTTTTGATGGTGTTAGACTACCAATCGGGAGTCCAGTTCTATCTCATTTCTTTTACGCTAATGATGCTATTTTTGTAGGTTAATGGTCTCATTAAAATGCTGTAAATTTACTACGAATTTTAAGGTGCTTTTATATTTCACCTGGCCTCAAAATTAATCTTGCAAAGACAAAATTATACGGTATTGCGATACCACAACACGAGGTTATTGATCTCGCACGTTCTTTAAATTGTAATAGGGGAGTATTACCATTTAAGTTTCTCGGTCTTCCTGTGGGGCTCTCTATGAATTGGAAGGCATCTTGGCATTCTATGGTGTCAAAATTTCAAAGCACGTCTTTCTCGATGGAAAGCTTCTTTACTTTCATTGGCGGGTAGAGTGATGCGTTGCAAGTCTATTTTGGGATCATTGAGTATTTACTTATTCTCGTTATTTAAAGTTCCAAAATCAATTACTTCTCGGTTAGAAGGGATAAGGAATGCTTTCCTTTGGGGAGGTAACAAAAACAAAAAGAAGATAAGTTGGATTTCCAGGAAAGACACGATGGCTGCTAAAGATTTAGGAGGGCTTGGTGTTGGTAGTCTAAAAGCTTTGAATATTTCATTGTTGGCAAAATGGTGGTGGAGGGTGAAGGCAGAAAAACAGGCCCTTTGGCACTCTGTTATCATCTCCCAGCATGGCTTTCATAGGTCAACTAGAGTTGACCCTCTCATATCAAAAAGACGTGGTGTATGGCGGGACATTGTTTCTCTCAGAAAATATTTCAGGGAAGTTAATCTTGATCTCATTTCATTATTTCAACTGAATCTAGAAGGAAACAACGGAGAAGATAATGTTAGGTAGCGGTGGAGGCTGGACCCTTATGGTATTTTCTCGTTTGCTTCTCTCCGAAAGGAATACGAAAATAGAGTTCTAGTGAATAACAAAGGCTTTAAAACAATACGGATCAAGTGGGTTAAAGTCAACATACTTGTATGGAAACTTCAACACAGACGGTTAGCAACTCTTACAAAACTATCTAAAAGAGGTGTGTCTATTGCCTCTCCAACTTGTCCCTATGCTCATTGGTGGAAGTGTAATACCCGTGATTTTGTAAATTTATAAAATATATATAACGCAAGTTTAGTTGAAGATTTAGTAAAAATTATGTGTTTTGTTAATATTTAATTGCTACCTATTGTGTATGTATGTATTGCAACTAAAATGTGAACAAAAATGTAAAGGAATGAGACTTGGAGGACTAAGTGTAAATAGGTGTGTGTATGTGTATAATTGTCAAAAATTGAAGTCAAAGCCCCATTTTTGGCCCGGTGAAAATGTAGAGAGAGAGGGAGGGAGAGATCTAAAGGGTTCTTGCAAGGAGAAGAAGGAAGAATCAAGGGGGGATTGCTAGTTTATTTGTTTAAACTCTTGAAATCGGGTGTTTGGACTTCATTTTCTTCACCTATTGAGTGTGGTTGAGCAAGAAAGCAAATATACAAGTTCGGTGTTGGATCAAGTAAGTTCAAACTTATATTTATGTTTGATTTTAGTTATAAATGTTGTATTTGATGAATTATTGTTGAAATATGAGAATGGTTTAATAAATGGGTCAAAATTTAGGAAAAATGGTTAAGTTAGGGTTTTGATGATCAAAGGTGTTAAAAGTGTTAGTGTTTGTTGTTATGAAGATGTTTTGGTTGAGTTTTGAGTCTTATATCTGCTGCATTAGAATTTGGGTGTTAAGAAAATGGAATTTGGAAGCTGCAGCAAAGAAGGAAGTCGAAGGTTATTGTTCACAGCGGGTTCGCGGCGCGACGCGCTTATTGCAGCAAACCTTATTTTTCCAGCGATTTTCTCGCGGCGCGAGCTTCTTAACCCGTGGCGCGAGGCACTCTGCAACCTTCAAAAATGATTGTTTTAACCCCATTTGACTTTGTATTAGATTGGGGATTGTTTCTAGTGGTTATAGGAAGCTAATATGGAGTCTTTAAGACCCGAAATGAGTGTTTAAGCTTGGTTTTGAGTCTATGCTCTTAAGAAACCTCAATTTTGGTTAACTTAACTAAGTTAACATTATGTTTGTGATCATAGGACTCTTGTGCAAGTGATATAACTCTGATTTGGATTGGAAATGATCCTCATTACTTCAATCAGGTGAGTTGTACCCTGCAGATACACAAATGGTTTATAAACTCACAAGTCATCAAATGTTTCTTGTGTTTTATGTTTTACACATATATATGGCATCAATGTGATTTGTTATTGTTTATTATCATGGTTATGATAATGAGTTATGCTCAGTATATGTTTTACAAGTTTTGAAGGCATGATTATGCTATGTGTTGTTTCTTGCAAGTTAGTAACCATATGTGTATAACTTGCTTGCGTTGAGATTGATCCTTGTGGTCCGGACCTATGCATGTGATTTAGTGCTTTGTACCATATGGTTCCCAACCATTGGGTGATGTGTATTGGTTCATGTGGCTTCGGCAATTGAGAAACCTAGATACACGGGTGGTTGAGGAATTGGTGCAAAGGGTGGAGGGGGATGATAGTACCCATTATGACCGTGTGGTTCAATGGGCTGAAGAGCCACCGAACCTAAGCAACACGAGTGGACTTGGGGAACAGGTCATTCACTCATGATAACCGTTGTACGGTGGACTGCTTCGTGCTTCCCCCACCTTGACGGGAGATGTAGACATACCCCCACTAGGACTTGTGACCATGGTTGGCCACTATGGAAGATACAAGCACAAGTGGACTTGTCCCCCACATCTTGTGTGATTTGTTAAGTGATGCCATGTTGTTTTAAATGTATTGATGACTTGTTTATTTAGCTAAACTGTTTTGGTACACTCACTAGCGTATGCTAACAACTCGGTTGTCAATGTTTTCGTATCCGTAGATAAATAGTAGCTTGGTGTCTGTGAGGCGGGTAGAAGCTTTTGGGAAGCCTTATTACCTTGTGATATGTTTGGAAATACATGACTATTTACCTCTTTTGTTTATTTGTAATTAATGGTCGTGTATTCAAGTCAAAAAGTAACACCACACTTTTGTAAATTTGATATAGCTTCCGCACAATGATGTCAATGAATATCAAAACAATGTTGTTTCTAGTAAGATTAAAAAGTTTAAATTTGTACCATAATTCAGGGTGTTACACGAAGAATCCGAATCACACTTATTTCTTGAATGCTTGGTGGCAAATTCTCTAATAGGTGAGGTACGTAAATGGTGGAGGATTAATCGGCCTTTATATTTGACAATTGATTCTCTTTTAAAATGGGGTCTAGAATTGGATTTTAAAGGAGGTTGTCCTGAAGCTTTTTCATCAACTATTTATACCATATGTTGGCTACTTTTGAAGCTAAGATGCAATTGGTTGTATGGTTTAAAGAAAGATTCCCCATCAAGACCGGGAGATCTTCTTCTTCATTATTCTTTTTTTGGATAAACTCGAGGAGTGGTAGGAAAAAATTATTAGATTGGAAAAATTGGTGCTCTAATCCAAGTTCTGAATTTTAATTATGATATAAGTTGTTGCTTGTTGGTTTCTAGCTTCTCGCTAGTTCCTCTTTTTTTATAATTAAATAAAATTTGATGTTGTCGTTTAAAAAAAAACTTAATTATTTAAATTCAAGTCAACTACATTGAAATTTGATAAAGTTAATAAATAGAATTAGGTGTATTTGACCCTTAGTTTATAATTAAAGTACAAGGGTATGAGGTTGGTACAATAATTGTTGAAAATTAATTCATACCCTATCTTAGTGTTGTTGTAGACACCCTAGTCTACTACACCCCCTATTAATTATCTAATAATTACCAACTTATTCCCATTTAATTATCTATCTCATACATAACCATTATACACTAATAATTACTAACTTATTTTAATTTTAATTATACACTAATGATTACGAATATATTTAACTACTAACCTAACATCCATATTATTTAATTACTTTATTATTCTTTATATTCTTTTACTTTTTTATCCTATAACAACATATTTCTTTATTATTACTTTAATACTTTACTTTTTATACTTTTATATAATTTAAATTTGTTTTTTACATCAACCAAGAAAATAAAATTAATAAAGTTTCAATATGAAAAAAAATTAGTAAATGTAAAAAACATAAATTTGACTAGCAATAATCATCAACATTAACAAATTCTTTTACAATGGGTTTAAGTTTCGTATATAATTCTAGACGCGACCTATACATAGTTTCCCATGCAGCTCTGATAGAACTTTGTGGCAAATCCATAAACCCACAATGTGCATCACATTCTGCATTGGGGTTCTACCTCCTTGCTCAGACATTTGAAACTTACGATGAGCATTGTATATAGTTCTCAATGAAGACACGTTATTTTGAGCGAGAGAAAGAGACATTGACTTTTCACTTATGCTATCACTGTCTTTCTCAGAATTGCCCCTCATAGCCAACACGTTTGGTGTGATCCTCCATTTCTTATCCAAAAGTATGTTTGTAACTTGTTTTCCTTTGTCGAAAGGTCCCGAAGAGTTTCAACACCACCAGGTTCTTACAATTGCACATGTATATGACAATCCTAATGTGATGGTACAATTAAAAGAAGAGTACATGATGCCTCCTATTGTGGGTTTGTGGATCCGGCACAAAGTTCTATCAGAAGCTGCATGGGAAACTATGTTTGCTGCCCAAGTTCTTCAAAGCAGTGGTAAAGCATCAATCTCTCGGGAAATCCTCTTCATCCTCTTCCAACTATATATATATATATATATATGTGACATACAGTTGATGAACACAATATTGTTACATATTGGACGCCTTAAGAAAGTGAAGAAGATGTCAACAATAAAAAGTGATGGTGGATACCCTTCATCGTTATAGAAGTCAAAGAAGTCTGGCTTCGATTTCGTAAGATTTAAATTAACGTGACTTTGATTTCAAAAGATTTACATTAATCAAGTTAAGGTTAACATGCACAACACGAGTGTATCTACAAATAGAGACTACTCTCCCGCATACTATGCACATGCCTCTCACCTCCTATTTCCAACGACGAGGTCAATCTCTTTGTTGTTGACAGATGTATTATCAACTGTTTGATCATATTTGATCATATTGTGATTGGTCTCCTCAACAACAGGCAAATTATCAAAACAAGATGCAAATTAAATAGCCAACAAGCTTGCCTCATACATGTCTTTCTCTTGAAGCAATAATTATTATTTTTGGCATATTCAGCAAGCCTACCTGCTGCATCTTGATGTGCTTCTTTCAAAGAAAGAAGCTTTATTAAAAATTTATTGGGACCGATTGCTAATCTAGTTTTACCAGCTTAGTTCATCCACTCAATCAACTTCCATAATGCTTCAACCCTGTGCAGTTGGTTTAAAGAAGATCTACACAATCATTTGGAAGGGGAAGATTGCTTAAGGTTGTCAAAGTTTACTTTCAAGATCAAGAACATCTCCCCGCTCAAGATGAGAAGATTATCTGAAGATGATAGAGCAAAGATTGACTAAAGATCCACTCATGCTGAAAAGACAAAACAACTTTTATTTCTATACAAAAGGGGAGATTGTTAGTATCAAATTATTATATAGAAATATAAGTTTATATTGTGAGTGATGTTTGCATAAATATGCAAACTTATGTGCGTAAATGTAAATACTCCAAGGAGTATATATATAGGGATATGACTAAGGGTAATGTAACTTGAGATCTCAGTCAAACTAATAAAGTGTGTGTGTTTTTACGGTGTAAATCTCCTCTCTCTATCTTGCACATCAAACACCCGTGATTCTCTTGTTCCGTCTTCATCTTTGGTTCGGCATGGATCACGACCGCTTTAGCAAAACGTTAGTGGGCAGCTATATGGGAAACAATGTATAGATCACGTTTAAAATCCTATACGAAACTCAAACCTTTTCTAATAGATATTGTAAAATTAACTAATTATTGTTAATGAAACTTATGTTTTTTATATTTATCAATATGCATATGTTCTCTTAATGTAATGTAGAAAACAAATTAAAATAATAGTATCAACGAAAGATATAAATAGAAAATAAAGAAAAGACTAGGGTGATTAATAAAGTGGAGTAGCAATAATTACATTATAAATACTTAATAACCTATTCATGATTACAAAAATATGAGTAACATTAATATGCTATGGTGATTAATTATGGGGTCTTTCCATATACACCTTATCCTATTTTCATTTTACATCTCATCCTATTAAAATTTTTTAATCCTGTTATTGACATTAATCACTTTCCACTGCTACTATTAATTATCTAAAATTAGCACTAAAAATGAATTTAAAGAGCCCCTCATCTACTTAGCCCCCCTTTGTGTAACATCCCAATTTTTTTAACATAATAATTTAATATATGCCAACCATTACCAAGATCAACTGCTAAAAATTTAGCATTACCAATGTTATTTGTTTGATACAACAAAAGCGAACAAAATATAAAATTGTTTGACTGGCAATTGAGTTAAAACATAAAACGCTACGGTCGCTGCCATCATGCCGGAGCCTTGCCCTTGTCCAATCTCGAAGAACCTGAAACATAACAAGAAGGGGTAAGCACAAAGCTTAGTGAATCACAACTACCCTTACCCTTCGCAGGAACCACATCCTGCCATCTTGTAACACATAACTAGGGACTCGCCCTGTGCCGCATCTCGGGTCCCACCCGTTTGATGCCTAGACCGGGCCTCGCTTGCTATGGATCACAGGTCCCACCTTTAGATGAGGTCATCTGCCTCGACCGACCACGAAGGCATGGTTGGTTACTAACATTTCACAACCGTAACACGTAATAACTTATCACATTCAAGCACATACTTTGCAACGATAAACATCATTCTTACTACTTACACATTACGGGAACGAAGTAAGTTAGGGTAACTCAAGTGAGTGATGACACAGTAAAGTCAAAAATATTTCTCGACGCTACTTGACTAACAGATCCTGACAGTAAACCTACAACACAGTTGCTGAGTCAGGCCAAGTACAAGCCTCCATGTCACACGAGTTAAAAGTCGCGTGAACCGTAAAGTCGCATGGCTATATGTAAGTCGCATGGCCATATGAAAGTTGCATGGAATGCAAGTGTCGCATGAGATGCAAGTGTCGCATGGAATGGGTGTAAGTCGCATGGGGTATAAGTCGCATGGAGAATAAGTCGCATAGAGGTATAAGTCGCATGGGGTATAAGTCGCATAGAGATATAAGTCGCATGGGGTATAAGTCGCATAGAGATATAAGTCGCATGGGGTATAAGTCGCATGGAGTATAAGTCGCATGGGGTATAAGTCGCATAAAACTAAGTGTCGCATGAAGCATGTGTCGCATGAAACTAAGTTTCGCATGACACATCTCCCTGACAGGCCACAACCCGGTGGCGCACAGTCTTATTTTAAATTTCTGAAATCCCATAAAACTTAACCAATTCATGTCATTTTTGTTCCAAAATCTTCCTAACAGCAAATAAACAAATCCTTTTGAAGATAACCGATTTCTATCTTGATTTCTAGGCCTAGAATCTCATTTTTGTTTCTCAAATGGTGTTTCACCAAAAACCCAAGAACACGGGATAAATCCCAACTAATACCCTTCTTAAAACAACTTGAATTTGCTTAACTACTCACAAAAGATAGAATACAAGTTTTAGAGCCATTACCTGGTGATTCCTTGATGGTTTGGCTTAAAATCATTGCCTTGCCTTCTCCCTCCTTCTTCTTCTTGGTAGGAACACATGTACACACACTTTCTCTCTCAAGGTTGAATGGAGAAGAAGATGAATGGAACAGTAACATATCCTTGGAGGTTGTGCCCTAGCTACTTCTATATATACATGCTCTAGCTTGGGCCAAGCCCACTCTTAAATCTTCTTGAGCCAACCTTAGCTCCTCAAGAAATGGGGCTAATCCACTAAACTCAATACATAAGTCCACTCGTACAAATAACTTCACATTTCTAATTCTTGAAAGTGAGACAATATAATAATAATAATATTCAACTCGATTGCGAATTTTACAAATGATAATACATGATTACGAAAAATGGACATTACACTTTGTAATCTTAATGGACCCCCTAATAATTACAAAGATAAATTTCTTAAAATAACATAATAATAAAGTTATTATTACATAATCATTTCAAGTTCTTTACTTTTTAACAATATTTATATCCTTCTAATAATAAGATAATCATGAATAATTATTAATATTTTTTATTTTTTATTTTATTTTTACAAATTTTATATTACTATTTCTTTATTTTCTTCATTTTTTTAAGCAAATAAAATGAATTGAGACTAAAAAATGTACAGTCTTTGTCAACTTCACCGCTTTATAAGAAAACTTCACTTTTAAATTAAAAATTATATATTAAATGAATAACAAGGAAAAAAAGTATAAAAAACTATTACACTAACTTAAAAGAAACTATATATCAATATTTACAAGTAAAAACAAAAATAAAAAAGGACAACAAAGTAATATATTTTTTTATAAAAATATTATAAAAAATTAATAAAAGTATTATAAAATAACTTACTGTTCAATATAAAAATATAAATTATGATTTATTATTACAACTTTAATTCACATTTAAAAATAAAGAAATAAAATAAACTAATCAAAAAGTCTCTCTCTCATAACTTTAAATATCTTTTTATCTTCCTCGTAACTCTACTAGACACTCTCTATTCCCCATTATTGGAAATCTAAATGTTAGTCAAAATCCTACCAAAAAGTAATAATTAAGGGGGCTAATAAGATAAAGGGTTTAGTATCCAAATGTGTATCGAAGTTGTCACTTTTTGCTATTGTGTATACCCATCTTTCAAAACTACCATTTAGTGTATTAAACTTTATAAAACTACCATTTAGTGTATCCGAAAACCTATGGTTCAGGTTGCCGGTTATTTTTCACTTTTCCATTTATTTTTAATTACACATCATCTTCCACATCATTAATTGTTGCCACATAAGTGTTTATAAAAAAATAAAATCCATAATTCATATGAAATTCATAGGTGAAGAACTTGAAGCAGAAAACCTAGCACAAACAAGAAGCAAAACCAAGAACAAACTCATGGAATCAAACAGATCTGAAATAAAGATTGAAATACAAACAAGAAGTAAAATCGATAAACCAAAATCGAAGAACAAAGATTGAAAACTCCATTCAAGAACCCCAAATCGAACCAAAATCGGTGATATTGAACCAAGAAGCAAAATCGAGAACTGCAAATCGAGATTGAAAACAAGAAGCAAAATCGATAAACCCTAAATCGAACCAAAAGCGGTGATATTCACACATGAAAACTCCATTCAAGAACTTTGTGAATGAAATACCCACATCTGTATATGAAATCCGAACCTAAAACCTTTGTAAATTGATGGCCATTCAAGAACTTCAAAAAAACCCTAATCGTATGAACATTGCGGAATCGCCATTAAAGATCTTGAATATGATAGTGTTTGAGTATCATGGTCTTGAATCGTATGAAATCCTTCAATCGATACATGTACCCATCCTCTGAATCGGTAAAACAAAGCTCCTTGAGTCCGATGGTCTTGAATCTTGAAACATGTATGGTGATGAAGATGCATACATCTGAACCCAAAATCGATTGTAAAACAGTTGATGGAACCCAAAATCTGAACCCAAAATCGCTTGTAAAACAGTTGATGTATGGTGATGAAGATGCAACACAAAGCAATATCGATCGATGACCCTAAATAGATTAACATAAGCATACTCACCTTTAATGGTGGTGGCATTCGGCCTTTAACCGGAGCTCGAACACGTGGTGGAGCGGTGGTGGTGATTTCCAGAAGGTGGTGGTGGTTGCCAGAAGGTGGAGCGGTGGTCGACCTCCTATCGAGGAACAAAGCTATCGATGGTGGTTGAATACAGATCACATGCCAATTTTTTAAAATTTTTTTCGAGGTGGTGCTTTAATCGAGGAACAAAGCTGTCAAAAATTTTCTTTTATTAAAAATTTCATTATTATTATTATTATTATTATTAAAAATAAATATTCATCTTAATTGAATTTCTATTAAATTTGAAAATCCAGATCACATGCCACATCACCTGACACATCATCAAAACCGGTGACATGGCACCCTTTAACCTTCTATAGCAGGTTGAATACATCATTTGGTAGTTATATAGAAAGTTCAATACAGTAAATGGTAGTTTTAAAAGTTAGGTATACACAATAACAAAAAGTGACTACTTCGATACACTTTTGGATAATAAACCCTAAGATAAATATGTGGTCTAAATAGTATGACCCTTATTTTAATAATACACTAATGATTGCTAATATATTTAATTACTAACTTAACATCCATATTATTTAATTACTTTATTATTATTTTTATTCTTTTACTTTTTTTATCCTATACCTACATATTCTTTATTATTACTTTAATACTTTTCTTTTTATACTTTTGTGTAATTTAAATTTGTTTTTTTTACATCAACAAAGAAAATAAAATTAATAAAGTTTCAATATGAAAAAAATTAGTAAATGTAAAAAACAAAAATTTTACTAGCATTAATCATCAACATTAACAAATTCTTTTACAACTAGTTTAAATTTCGTATATAATTCTAGACGCGACCTATACATAGTTTCCCATGTAGCTGTTGACCAAACTTTGTGGTGGAATACACAGCTACTGCACCCTAAACCTGACGTGCTCAACGCTTGCGTGTGTGTGTGGTTCTCGACCTCAATCCCGCCGCAAAAAGGGGGCGGGGTCGCGTCGCGAGGGAGTTGCCGCCAAGGGGCACTGCCGTCGTGAACCACCGTTGACCACCGCCTTGTGCGGTGGTGGCTTCTTCTTCGGCCGACGGAAGGAGAGGGAGAGAGAGTGTTGGTTTTTGTAATTTGTTTCTTAAGTTAATTGTCTTGCATTAGGGTTAACACAATTAACATGCTAATCCCCATATATATAGATATCTAGGTGGATTAGGCTTTTAAGAACTCGTTAAACTCTTTAGAAAAACTACCCTCAAGGTTTAAACATTATTAATTAACTTTACTAATTAATTAATAATCTATCAAACCTTTAATTAAATACTATACTTAATATTTACTTTCCCAAATAATAAATAACTATTTATTATTTATTTCCTTGATAACTAATTAACTATTAATTACCAACACACATGTGATGTATTTTCTATTAACTTGGTTCGAGTTTGGGTGTGCAGCCATGTGAGCCTATAGTGCCTTATAGTGCTCGGATATGATGACACGTGTACACTATCTATGCACATAATCCAACATCCCGCCACTCACCTCTCGCCTCTCGCCACTCGCCTCTTGCCACTAGTCACCGGAGATGTCGGGGAAGGTGTAACACTAGAAAACTTAAGCCATTTTTTTAATGCACTGCGTAAGCTATATAAAACCAACACAATTACATATAAACCAATAATTACAAATGTACAATACTTGTTCAAAAACCAACAACAACAACAACTGTTTTGGTGTTACTAAAATAGACTGGCTCGTTTCACTTTTAATACAAATATCAGAGTTAGGTCAACTTCTCCTTCAGCAACTATAAACACAAACCTACAAAACATCAACTAAGGGGAATTAGCAAAAAGCTAAGTGAGTAGAGGCTAAGCACAAAAGCAAACATCCACAGTCAATATCAAAGCATGTAATCACCATATCCAAGAAGACCGGCGGTTCGGCGCAGAACCTACAACCAATGCCGGCCAAAGCAAATGTTTACCGTTAGCTCTCCACTGGATTGGCACAGTGAAAATCCCCCTCTGATGCAACGTATGCACCAGTAAGGCTAACACTGTTCAACCAACCAGTGAACGAGCCCAACCCAATTCTATGTATAGCTGACTTCTCAAACGCAACTCAAAATCATCCTAAGAGCGCGTATCGACCAAATAGTCATGTAGCTGATATCATCAATCAAAATCACAATCAACAGTTCAATCAATCAATCTTCCAATCACAGTCATGCATCACATCAATAACATGAACCATAATCTTTACCATCCGCAATTAACGTCCACCCACCTCAAAAACAGCACGAACTCAGATATCTAATATCACTGAGTCTTTTGATTGCCTGTAAACACAGCAACAATCAAATTAGTCTCGAATATATAAATATATTTACCCACATATATTTATAAGTTAATCATTCATCAAATAAACAACAAACAATTAAAAGTCCAAACACAAAATGTCGGATTTCATGAATTATCGGATTCTCAGGGTTCTCGGATTCTTGAAATCCGCTGGATTTCATATCTATCGGATTCTAAGACTCGGATTTAGGGTATCGGTTTTCAAAGTACCGGATTCAAGTGTATCGAATTTCGTCCTTGGATTCAATCAATCGGATTTGGGTTCTAGATTTCATAAGTACCGGATTTCAAGAGTTCCGGATTTAAGGCTCTCGGATTTGGACTATCGGATTATGGGTATTCGGATTTCATAGTCTCGGTTTTCATACAAGGTCGGTTATAAACAGTCGGATTTCATCATCTTCTTAAACACACAATCCGACAACTTCATATCATCATACATAATCAAAACCCAGAAGTTTATAAACTCATTTAAACTTTCCAGAAACATGTTTAAACATAATCGACATGTATTCATGCATCATAACAACATATAAACCATAAGAACACATAAAACCCACAAAATCAAGTTTCTTTAGAACCGATTATGGTGTTCCACATAAATTCATTTTATTCAACATAAATCTTATCAAACTAACACTTAACATACCAAGCATATAATTTCTAACCTTTTCTTGAATTTAAACACACAATCTTCAAAAACCGATTGTTTCTTCTTTCTTTTCTTTCTTTGACCGAGAGCTTCACATAAACACAAACACCACACTTTTCTTTCTTTCGAAGATAATGACTAAAACAAATTCTGTTATGCATATAACCTACACGTGCACATACTCTCTAAAAAACAAGCATGAGGTGTTAATAATATATACACGCATGCATACGTATACATTTATATACATACATACAAACATGCTCGCATACATACATACCTACACTTTTATTTTAATTAAATTAACCAAATAATCACATTTAAAACAAATAAGCACATACCACAAACCCGCTAATCTCCTAGCCCAGGTTTGCGGGTGTTACAAATATCCCCTCCTTAAGAGGATTCCGTCCTCGGAATCCCTTCTCGCTCAAACAACTGGCGATATCGTTCTTTCATCTCAGTCTCAGTCTCCCAAGTCAAGTCAGAACCTAAATTGTGCTTCCACTTGACCAATACCATTGGAATCTGCTTCTTGCAGAGCTTGGTCACCTTTCGATCTAACAGTTCAACAGGTTCCTCTATCAATCTATTCTTTGAATCAACTTTCAATCCATGCATTGGGAGAATCTGACTTTCATCTTCAATCTTACATTTCCTCAGATACCAAACGTTGAATGTATCATGAATACCAGCAAGTTCCGCTAGAAGATCCAGTGTAACTATTTGATCATTCACTATCTGACGGATGCGGATTAGACCAATAAAACGGGGAGCCAACTTCCTGCGTTTGACAAATGAATCACGCCCTTCCACGGAGAGGCCTTCAAATACACTAACTCCCCCACATCAAACATTACTCGACGACGTCGTGGATCTGCATACATTTTCTATCTATCTCTGGCATCTTTCAATTTCTCTCTGGCAATAGCAACCTTGTCAGCAGTTAACTAAACAAACTGTTTCTCACTAGCCTCTAACCAACAAGTCGGAGTACGGCAGTAACGACCGTACAACATTTCATACGGAGGCATCCCAATACTGGAGTGGTAAGAATGGTTATACTCAAACTCTATCAATGGCAGGTGTGAATCCCAAGATCCACCATACTCAATTACACAGGCACGTAACATATCTTCTGGTGTCTGTATGGTTCGTTCAGTCTGACCGTGGATGATAAGTTGTACTCAAGTTAATCCTCGTCCCCAATTCCCTCTGTAAACTTCTCTAGAAGTTAGAAACAAACCTGGAGTCTCTGTCAGACACAATAGACAACGGTATACCATGCCTCGCAACAATCTCATCTATGTATAGTTGAGCCAACTTACTCAGAGAAGCTGTCTCACAAGTAGCCAGAAAATGAGCACTCTTCGTTAATCGATCCACGATCACCCATATCATATCATGATTCTTCTGAGTTCACGGAAGTTTTGTCACAAAATCCATCGTTATGTGCTCCCATTTCCACTCAGGAATCTCTAACTGTTTCAAAGACCCGTAAGGCTTCTGATGTTCTGCTTTCACTTGCGCGCAAATATGGCATGATTCTACAAAGTGTGCCACATCTGCCTTCATCGTAGGCCACTAGTAAAGCACTTTCAAGTTGTTATACATTTTAGTGCTTCTTGGGTGAACAGACAGTCTCGACTTGTGTGCACTTTCAAGTTGTTATACATT
The DNA here is from genome assembly GCA_038502395.1 of Dittrichia graveolens. Classification (NCBI taxonomy): domain Eukaryota; kingdom Viridiplantae; phylum Streptophyta; class Magnoliopsida; order Asterales; family Asteraceae; genus Dittrichia; species Dittrichia graveolens. Next base: position 62,416,690 of record JARJIL010000009.1, read on the forward strand.
TTAGTGCTTCTTAGTGCTTCTCAGTAAGTTCATCCTTACGTTTTTTCATCAATTCAGCCTTCAAATTTTCTTCCTTCAGAGCTTCCAACTGGTCAGACTTCAGTCTATCCACTAAATCAAACACAATCTCCATATGCATAAACTGGATAGGACTTCCAGATCCCTTATGACTCAGGGCATCTGCCACCACATTCGCTTTCCCAGGGTGATATCTGATTTCGCAATCATAATCGTTTATGAACTCCACCCATCGTATTTGTCTCATATTCAGTTCTTTTTTTGTAAATACGTACTATAGGTTCTTATGATCTGTACAAATAACACATTTGGTGTCGTACAAGTAGTGTGTCCATAGTTTGAGGACAAATACAACCGCTGCCAGCTCCAAATCATGAGTCGGGTAATTCTTTTCATGTGGTTTCAACTTTCTTGAAGCATACGCAATAACCCGATTCCTTTGCATAAGCACACAGCCCAATCCTGCAAATGATGCATCGTAGTAAACAATAAAGTCATCTGATCCACTTAGCAATGCAAGGATAGGAGCTTGACACAACAAGTGCTTCAACATTTGGAAAGCTTTATCTTGTTCACTACCCCAAACAAACTTCACGTCCTTTCGAGTCAACTTAGTCAACGGACCCGCAATCTTGGAAAAATCTTTAATAAATCTGTGGTAGTATCCGCCAATCTAAGGAAACTCTTTATTTCAGACGGTGTCTTTGGAGCATTCCAGTTCATTACTGCCTCTACCTTTGAAGGATCCACCTTCACTTCTTCATTACATATCACGTGCCCTAAGAACTGGACCTCTCTCAACCAGAATTCACACTTTGAGAACTTAGCAAACAAATGTTCTTTCTTCAAAGTTTCCAGAACTTGTCTCAAATGATGTTCATGTTCCAATTCAGTCTTCAAATAAATCAGGATATCATCTATAAAGACTATCACAAAATCATCCAGATATGGTCGAGAGATCATGTTCAACAAATCCATAAATATCGCAGGTGCATTGGTTAAGCCGAACGGCATAACCAAGAACTCGTAATGACCGTAACGCGTACGAAAGGCTGTCTTTGACACATCTTTCTCTTAAACATGCACTTGATGATAACCCGATCTCAAGTCAATCTTAGAAAAGAACGAAGCTCCCTGTAGCTGATCAAAAAAATCATCAATTCTTGGAAACAGATACTTGTTCTTTATCGTTCTCTTATTCAGTTCACGGTAGTCGATACACATACGCAACGTACCGTCTTTCTTTTTTACAAACAAAACCGGTGCACCCCACGGAGACGAGCTTGGACGAATGAAGCATTTGTCTAACAGATCTTGAATCTGCGTCATCATCTCCCGAGTCTCTGAAGGCGCCAATCTGTACGGAGCCTTCGCCACTGGTCGAGAACCAGGGATTAGATCAATCTTGAATTTTACCTCACGAACTGGAGGCAACCCTGACAATTCCTCGAGAAATACATCCGGGTACTCCGTTACCACCCGAATATCCGTCATCGCCTGCTTTTCTTTCTTTCCATCAACAACATATGCCATGTATGATTCACATCCTTGATTTAACGCCTTCTTAGCCTTCAAACAGGAGATAATTGGGATCATAGACCCAGCTTTCTCACCCCTTGCTACCACTCTTGTGCCATCAGCCAATGGGAAAGAGATCAACTTCTTATGGCACTTGATACTGGCTTGATTCAGACTCAGTCAGAGCACCACATCAAACCCAGATAGTGGCATAACAAAAAAGTAAACAGGGAAACATATACCATCTATATCAATTTTAGCTCCAGCCACAACAGTCGTGACCGGAACCATCATACCGTCAGCTACTTCTATCTCTAAAGCAGTAGCAAGTTCAATTACAGGCACATTTAATCTACCACTGAATTCCACAGAAACAAAGGAGCGGTTTGCCACAGAGTCAAATAACACTCTAGCAGGAGTAGAGTTTATTAGAAACATACCCGTGATAACATCGTCTGTGGTGGTGGCATCATCCACCGTCATTTTGAATGCCTGACCCTCAACAGTGGGTGGGTTCTTTCTTTACTGACTAGCTAAAGACAATCCCCCAGCTCCTCCCCCTCCTGAACCTGACCCTGACTTCTTACTTAGCGGATAATCACCAACTCTATGCCCCTCTTTCTGTCAATTCCAGCAGACACTCCTTGGTAGTCTACAATTTTTCAGATCATGGCCAAACTGGCCACATTTCACACATCTCATAGTTTGGGGCGTACACTGCCCGTTGTGGTAAGACTTACACCTACCACACCATAGTGCCCGCTGGGTTGATCCACTCAAAGTTGGCCTCTTATTCTGCTCCCCCGGCCTACTTCCACTACTCTGCCCTCCCTGCCTCTGCTGAGTATTATAATGTTCAAATCTTGTCTTTTGTTGGGAGATCCTCTCCCCACTCAGCTCGTTCCTCGCAATCAAATCCCTTCAGCCGATTTGGCTAAAGTGAAAGCCTGGGATAGGGTGGTAGCCCACCTAATGGTGCTACGAAGATCCGGGTGTAATGCTCCAACAAAATGGGCAATCTTCGATTCTTCATCAGGTACCCAATGTTTAACAAATCATATATTTTCGTTGAACTTCTTGATCAAATCATCAACAATCATGTTCCTGTCATCTTCAAATCCATAAATTCCTTCTTGATTTTGACAATCTCGAAGGTACTGCAATATTGTTCACACAACTTCTCCTGGAACTGACTCCAGGTGATGCTCTCCTGTTGTTGCTCAATAAAGTGGCCGGTAATCGAATCCCACCGGACCATGGCATCTCCCTTTAGCATTCTCGTTGCGTATTTTACTTTCAACTCGTTCTCGCAATTACAGGCATCTAGTTCCTTCACCATCTCTCTCAACCAATTCAAAGTGATGTTGGGATCAGAACTTCCTTTGTACTCTAAAGGTTTACAATCCAAGAATTGCTTATACGTGCACAGTTGCTTATATCCAGGAAACGCAAAGGGGTAAGCTCCTAGTTGTGGATACGGGTAGTAAAATGGTTGTTGATAAGGATGCTGTTACTGGTGCTGTTATTGCCTGTGTAGGAATCGCAATTGGCACTGGGGTTGGTTCAGGTTGGTTCTATTGTTGTTGCTCCATACTCTGAACTTTGTTCCTGAGTTCCACCAACTCATTCTGTAGTTGATATAGATACTCGCTTTGATCCTCTACACGGGCTTGACCCGATGTTCCAGCAACCTCTGTATTCCCTAAATGTTCAATCACTCGTGCTTCATTTGTAGCTTGGGTCACAGGAGGAAGGATGGGAGTCTCTCTGTCAGCCATAATCTGTTACAATCACATCACCTCATAGCTCATTAGCATAAACAGTTAGTACTCAAAATACTAACTACTACAAGCAACTCTAACTCACCCTAATTCCCCCGAAGGAAAGCTTGACCCGTCACGAGCCAAGATTTGGGAATGAAACACTCTAGCCGTGCATGCATCGCCAAACCTAGGCTCTGATACCAAACTGTAACACTAAAAAACTCAAGCCATTTTTTTAATGCACTACGGAAGATAAATAAAACCAACACAATTACATATAAACCAATAATTACAAATGTACAATACTTGTTCAAAAACCAACAACAACAACTGTTTTGGTGTTACTAACATAGACTGACTCGTTTCACTTTTAATACAAATATCAGAGTCCGGTCAACTTCTCCTTCAGCAACTACAAACACAAATATGCAAAACATCAACTGTGGGGAATTAGCAAAAAGCTAAGTGAGTAGAGGCTAAGCACAAAAGCAAACATCCACAGTCAATATCAAAGCATGTAATCACCATATCCAAGAAGACCGGCGGTTCGGCGCAGAACCTACAACCAATGCCGGCCAAAGCAAATGTTTACCGTTAGCTCTCCACTGGATTGGCACAGTGAAAATCCCCCTCTGATGCAACGTATGCACCAGTAAGGCTAACACTGTTCAACCAACCAGTGAACGAGCCCAACCCAATTCTATGTATAGCTGACTTCTCAAACGCAACTCAAAATCATCCTAAGAGCGCGTATCGACCAAATAGTCATGTAGCTGATATCATCAATCAAAATCACAATCAACAGTTCAATCAATCAATCTTCCAATCACAGTCATGCATCACATCAATAACATGAACCATAATCTTTACCATCCGCAATTAACGTCCACCCACCTCAAAAACAGCACGAACTCAGATATCTAATATCACTGAGTCTTTTGATTGCCTGTAAACACAGCAACAATCAAATTAGTCTCGAATATATAAATATATTTACCCACATATATTTATAAGTTAATCATTCATCAAATAAACAACAAACAATTAAAAGTCCAAACACAAAATGTCGGATTTCATGAATTATCGGATTCTCAGGGTTCTCGGATTCTTGAAATCCGCTGGATTTCATATCTATCGGATTCTAAGACTCGGATTTAGGGTATCGGTTTTCAAAGTACCGGATTCAAGTGTATCGAATTTCGTCCTTGGATTCAATCAATCGGATTTGGGTTCTAGATTTCATAAGTACCGGATTTCAAGAGTTCCGGATTTAAGGCTCTCGGATTTGGACTATCGGATTATGGGTATTCGGATTTCATAGTCTCGGTTTTCATACAAGGTCGGTTATAAACAGTCGGATTTCATCATCTTCTTAAACACACAATCCGACAACTTCATATCATCATACATAATCAAAACCCAGAAGTTTATAAACTCATTTAAACTTTCCAGAAACATGTTTAAACATAATCGACATGTATTCATGCATCATAACAACATATAAACCATAAGAACACATAAAACCCACAAAATCAAGTTTCTTTAGAACCGATTATGGTGTTCCACATAAATTCATTTTATTCAACATAAATCTTATCAAACTAACACTTAACATACCAAGCATATAATTTCTAACCTTTTCTTGAATTTAAACACACAATCTTCAAAAACCGATTGTTTCTTCTTTCTTTTCTTTCTTTGACCGAGAGCTTCACATAAACACAAACACCACACTTTTCTTTCTTTCGAAGATAATGACTAAAACAAATTCTGTTATGCATATAACCTACACGTGCACATACTCTCTAAAAAACAAGCATGAGGTGTTAATAATATATACACGCATGCATACGTATACATTTATATACATACATACAAACATGCTCGCATACATACATACCTACACTTTTATTTTAATTAAATTAACCAAATAATCACATTTAAAACAAATAAGCACATACCACAAACCCGCTAATCTCCTAGCCCAGGTTTGCGGGTGTTACAAATATCCCCTCCTTAAGAGGATTCCGTCCTCGGAATCCCTTCTCGCTCAAACAACTGGCGATATCGTTCTTTCATCTCAGTCTCAGTCTCCCAAGTCAAGTCAGAACCTAAATTGTGCTTCCACTTGACCAATACCATTGGAATCTGCTTCTTGCAGAGCTTGGTCACCTTTCGATCTAACAGTTCAACAGGTTCCTCTATCAATCTATTCTTTGAATCAACTTTCAATCCATGCATTGGGAGAATCTGACTTTCATCTTCAATCTTACATTTCCTCAGATACCAAACGTTGAATGTATCATGAATACCAGCAAGTTCCGCTAGAAGATCCAGTGTAACTATTTGATCATTCACTATCTGACGGATGCGGATTAGACCAATAAAACGGGGAGCCAACTTCCTGCGTTTGACAAATGAATCACGCCCTTCCACGGAGAGGCCTTCAAATACACTAACTCCCCCACATCAAACATTACTCGACGACGTCGTGGATCTGCATACATTTTCTATCTATCTCTGGCATCTTTCAATTTCTCTCTGGCAATAGCAACCTTGTCAGCAGTTAACTAAACAAACTGTTTCTCACTAGCCTCTAACCAACAAGTCGGAGTACGGCAGTAACGACCGTACAACATTTCATACGGAGGCATCCCAATACTGGAGTGGTAAGAATGGTTATACTCAAACTCTATCAATGGCAGGTGTGAATCCCAAGATCCACCATACTCAATTACACAGGCACGTAACATATCTTCTGGTGTCTGTATGGTTCGTTCAGTCTGACCGTGGATGATAAGTTGTACTCAAGTTAATCCTCGTCCCCAATTCCCTCTGTAAACTTCTCTAGAAGTTAGAAACAAACCTGGAGTCTCTGTCAGACACAATAGACAACGGTATACCATGCCTCGCAACAATCTCATCTATGTATAGTTGAGCCAACTTACTCAGAGAAGCTGTCTCACAAGTAGCCAGAAAATGAGCACTCTTCGTTAATCGATCCACGATCACCCATATCATATCATGATTCTTCTGAGTTCACGGAAGTTTTGTCACAAAATCCATCGTTATGTGCTCCCATTTCCACTCAGGAATCTCTAACTGTTTCAAAGACCCGTAAGGCTTCTGATGTTCTGCTTTCACTTGCGCGCAAATATGGCATGATTCTACAAAGTGTGCCACATCTGCCTTCATCGTAGGCCACTAGTAAAGCACTTTCAAGTTGTTATACATTTTAGTGCTTCTTGGGTGAACAGACAGTCTCGACTTGTGTGCACTTTCAAGTTGTTATACATTTTAGTGCTTCTTAGTGCTTCTCAGTAAGTTCATCCTTACGTTTTTTCATCAATTCAGCCTTCAAATTTTCTTCCTTCAGAGCTTCCAACTGGTCAGACTTCAGTCTATCCACTAAATCAAACACAATCTCCATATGCATAAACTGGATAGGACTTCCAGATCCCTTATGACTCAGGGCATCTGCCACCACATTCGCTTTCCCAGGGTGATATCTGATTTCGCAATCATAATCGTTTATGAACTCCACCCATCGTATTTGTCTCATATTCAGTTCTTTTTTTGTAAATACGTACTATAGGTTCTTATGATCTGTACAAATAACACATTTGGTGTCGTACAAGTAGTGTGTCCATAGTTTGAGGACAAATACAACCGCTGCCAGCTCCAAATCATGAGTCGGGTAATTCTTTTCATGTGGTTTCAACTTTCTTGAAGCATACGCAATAACCCGATTCCTTTGCATAAGCACACAGCCCAATCCTGCAAATGATGCATCGTAGTAAACAATAAAGTCATCTGATCCACTTAGCAATGCAAGGATAGGAGCTTGACACAACAAGTGCTTCAACATTTGGAAAGCTTTATCTTGTTCACTACCCCAAACAAACTTCACGTCCTTTCGAGTCAACTTAGTCAACGGACCCGCAATCTTGGAAAAATCTTTAATAAATCTGTGGTAGTATCCGCCAATCTAAGGAAACTCTTTATTTCAGACGGTGTCTTTGGAGCATTCCAGTTCATTACTGCCTCTACCTTTGAAGGATCCACCTTCACTTCTTCATTACATATCACGTGCCCTAAGAACTGGACCTCTCTCAACCAGAATTCACACTTTGAGAACTTAGCAAACAAATGTTCTTTCTTCAAAGTTTCCAGAACTTGTCTCAAATGATGTTCATGTTCCAATTCAGTCTTCAAATAAATCAGGATATCATCTATAAAGACTATCACAAAATCATCCAGATATGGTCGAGAGATCATGTTCAACAAATCCATAAATATCGCAGGTGCATTGGTTAAGCCGAACGGCATAACCAAGAACTCGTAATGACCGTAACGCGTACGAAAGGCTGTCTTTGACACATCTTTCTCTTAAACATGCACTTGATGATAACCCGATCTCAAGTCAATCTTAGAAAAGAACGAAGCTCCCTGTAGCTGATCAAAAAAATCATCAATTCTTGGAAACAGATACTTGTTCTTTATCGTTCTCTTATTCAGTTCACGGTAGTCGATACACATACGCAACGTACCGTCTTTCTTTTTTACAAACAAAACCGGTGCACCCCACGGAGACGAGCTTGGACGAATGAAGCATTTGTCTAACAGATCTTGAATCTGCGTCATCATCTCCCGAGTCTCTGAAGGCGCCAATCTGTACGGAGCCTTCGCCACTGGTCGAGAACCAGGGATTAGATCAATCTTGAATTTTACCTCACGAACTGGAGGCAACCCTGACAATTCCTCGAGAAATACATCCGGGTACTCCGTTACCACCCGAATATCCGTCATCGCCTGCTTTTCTTTCTTTCCATCAACAACATATGCCATGTATGATTCACATCCTTGATTTAACGCCTTCTTAGCCTTCAAACAGGAGATAATTGGGATCATAGACCCAGCTTTCTCACCCCTTGCTACCACTCTTGTGCCATCAGCCAATGGGAAAGAGATCAACTTCTTATGGCACTTGATACTGGCTTGATTCAGACTCAGTCAGAGCACCACATCAAACCCAGATAGTGGCATAACAAAAAAGTAAACAGGGAAACATATACCATCTATATCAATTTTAGCTCCAGCCACAACAGTCGTGACCGGAACCATCATACCGTCAGCTACTTCTATCTCTAAAGCAGTAGCAAGTTCAATTACAGGCACATTTAATCTACCACTGAATTCCACAGAAACAAAGGAGCGGTTTGCCACAGAGTCAAATAACACTCTAGCAGGAGTAGAGTTTATTAGAAACATACCCGTGATAACATCGTCTGTGGTGGTGGCATCATCCACCGTCATTTTGAATGCCTGACCCTCAACAGTGGGTGGGTTCTTTCTTTACTGACTAGCTAAAGACAATCCCCCAGCTCCTCCCCCTCCTGAACCTGACCCTGACTTCTTACTTAGCGGATAATCACCAACTCTATGCCCCTCTTTCTGTCAATTCCAGCAGACACTCCTTGGTAGTCTACAATTTTTCAGATCATGGCCAAACTGGCCACATTTCACACATCTCATAGTTTGGGGCGTACACTGCCCGTTGTGGTAAGACTTACACCTACCACACCATAGTGCCCGCTGGGTTGATCCACTCAAAGTTGGCCTCTTATTCTGCTCCCCCGGCCTACTTCCACTACTCTGCCCTCCCTGCCTCTGCTGAGTATTATAATGTTCAAATCTTGTCTTTTGTTGGGAGATCCTCTCCCCACTCAGCTCGTTCCTCGCAATCAAATCCCTTCAGCCGATTTGGCTAAAGTGAAAGCCTGGGATAGGGTGGTAGCCCACCTAATGGTGCTACGAAGATCCGGGTGTAATGCTCCAACAAAATGGGCAATCTTCGATTCTTCATCAGGTACCCAATGTTTAACAAATCATATATTTTCGTTGAACTTCTTGATCAAATCATCAACAATCATGTTCCTGTCATCTTCAAATCCATAAATTCCTTCTTGATTTTGACAATCTCGAAGGTACTGCAATATTGTTCACACAACTTCTCCTGGAACTGACTCCAGGTGATGCTCTCCTGTTGTTGCTCAATAAAGTGGCCGGTAATCGAATCCCACCGGACCATGGCATCTCCCTTTAGCATTCTCGTTGCGTATTTTACTTTCAACTCGTTCTCGCAATTACAGGCATCTAGTTCCTTCACCATCTCTCTCAACCAATTCAAAGTGATGTTGGGATCAGAACTTCCTTTGTACTCTAAAGGTTTACAATCCAAGAATTGCTTATACGTGCACAGTTGCTTATATCCAGGAAACGCAAAGGGGTAAGCTCCTAGTTGTGGATACGGGTAGTAAAATGGTTGTTGATAAGGATGCTGTTACTGGTGCTGTTATTGCCTGTGTAGGAATCGCAATTGGCACTGGGGTTGGTTCAGGTTGGTTCTATTGTTGTTGCTCCATACTCTGAACTTTGTTCCTGAGTTCCACCAACTCATTCTGTAGTTGATATAGATACTCGCTTTGATCCTCTACACGGGCTTGACCCGATGTTCCAGCAACCTCTGTATTCCCTAAATGTTCAATCACTCGTGCTTCATTTGTAGCTTGGGTCACAGGAGGAAGGATGGGAGTCTCTCTGTCAGCCATAATCTGTTACAATCACATCACCTCATAGCTCATTAGCATAAACAGTTAGTACTCAAAATACTAACTACTACAAGCAACTCTAACTCACCCTAATTCCCCCGAAGGAAAGCTTGACCCGTCACGAGCCAAGATTTGGGAATGAAACACTCTAGCCGTGCATGCATCGCCAAACCTAGGCTCTGATACCAAACTGTAACACTAAAAAACTCAAGCCATTTTTTTAATGCACTACGGAAGATAAATAAAACCAACACAATTACATATAAACCAATAATTACAAATGTACAATACTTGTTCAAAAACCAACAACAACAACTGTTTTGGTGTTACTAACATAGACTGACTCGTTTCACTTTTAATACAAATATCAGAGTCCGGTCAACTTCTCCTTCAGCAACTACAAACACAAATATGCAAAACATCAACTGTGGGGAATTAGCACAAAGCTAAGTGAGTAGAGGCTAAGCACAAAAGCAAACATCCACTGTCAATATCAAAGCATGTAATCACATATCCAAGAATACTGGCGGTTCGGTGCAGAACCTACAACCAATGCCGGCCAAAGCAAAGGTTTACCAATAGCTCTCCACTGGATTGGCACAGTGAAAATCCCCCTCTGATGCAACGTATGCACCAGTAAGGCTAACACTGTTCAACCAACCAGTGAACAAGCCCAACCCAATTCTACGTATAGCTGAATTCTCAAACGCAACTCAAAATCATCCTAAGAGCGCGTATTGACCAAATATTCATGTAGCTGATATCATCAATCAAAATTACAATCAACAGTTCAATCAATCAATCTTCCAATCACAGTCATGCATCACATCAATCACAACAACAGTTCATACAAGGTCGGTTATAAACAGTCAGATTTCATCATCTTCTTAAACACACAATCCGACAACTTCATATCATCATACATAATCAAAACCCAGAAGTTTATAAACTTATCTAAACTTTCCAAAAACATGTTTAAACATAATCGACATGTATTCATGCATCATAACAACATATAAACCATAAGAACACTTAAAACCCACAAAATCAAGTTTCTTTAGAACCGATTATGGTGTTCCACATAAATTCATGTTATTCAACATAAATCTTATCAAACTAACACTTAACATACCAAGCATATAATTTCTAACCTTTTCTTGAATTTAAACACATAATCTTCAAAAACCGATTGTTTCTTCTTTTTTTTCTTTCTTTGACCAAGAGCTTCACATAAACACAAACACCACACTTTTCTTTCTTTTGAAGATAATGACTTAAACAAATTCTGTTATGCATATAACCTACACGCGCACATACTCTCTAAAAAACAAGCATGAGGTGTTAATAATATATATACACATGCATACGTATACATTTATATACATACATACAAACATGCTCGCATACATACATACCTACACTTTTATTTTAATTAAATTAACCAAATAATCACATTTAAAACAAATAAGCACATACCACAAACCCGCTAATCTTCAAGATGTCTGTCTATACAAGGTTAAATCAGATCTGAATTTTTTTCTTATATATTTTTTTTTCAAATCTCTTCGGATATAAAATTTTGGCCGGTGCCGGAGTTGAAATTTTGGTTGCTAGACACCGACGGTAGGGAAAACTTACCTCAAACATTCTTTCAATGTTGGCCGGAGGTTGGGTGGATGTATCAAAATGCCTCAAACAATCTCTTTTTTTCTTCTAATTTTTTTGTTTGTTAATCTGAATTCTTACAACACCCATATTTATACATAGATAATTTTAGATATGAGAACTTGGTCTGATCTCTTTTGTTTGTTAATTCTTTTTATATTTTTTATGAAAGTTTAGTTTTTAATGTGTTTGACTATAGATAATTGGTTATCATATATGGAAAATATAAACATTTAAAGGGAAGAAAATCAGGTTTAAATCAGGTCGGAGAACGAATATCCTTCGGTCAAAGGGACAAAAGCCGCAAAACTAAGAACCAATAGAATTCAGTCAAAAGAATTAATTACCCTATACTAAGGTATTTTGATCGTTAGACTTGTGTGTATGAATTAAAACCCTTTGGTGTTATATGGGTTTGAGTTATTCTAAGATACCCTACCCTAGTAATATATTAAATGACATAATCATTTGGTATTAATTAATTACTATGACATTAATCGTTATGATACTAATCAATTTAATGTTCTTGTTTTTCAAAAATAAATTAATGTTATTATAACTACTCTACTTTATTAATCACCTACTCTTTTCTTTAAATAATACAAAAGAATAAAAAGTAAAGTATTAAAGTAATAATAAAGTAATTAAAGATAGTAATCATTAATGTATAATTAAAGTAATATGGTGTGAGGTAGGTAATTAAATAAGTTAGTAATCTTTAGTGTATAATTAAAGTAAGGTTTTAATTCTTGAACCCTAGTATATGAATCAAGAAATCCTAGTCTATATAATAATTAATTAACTTTACAGTGTTGCTTTAAGCCCCCTACTCTAAGTTACTCTACCCTAGTTTTATATTAAATGACACAATCATTTGGTATTAATTAATTACTATGGCATTAAACAATTTAATGTTCTTGTTTTTCATAAAGGGTTTAGTTCACCAAAATATATCCAACTTGTCACATTTTGCTATTGTGTGCATCAAACTTTAGAAGTTTCTATTGTGAGTATGGAACATTTAATTTGTTGACATTGTATGTATTAAACTTTCTATTGTATGTACTAAACTTATAATTTTTTTATTTTTTGTGTATCCAAAATATATATAATAGTAATAAATTAAAAGTTTGATACACACAATAGCAAAACGTGACAAGTTGGATACATTTTGGTGAACTAAACCCTTTCATAAATAAATTAATGTCATTATAACTACTCCACTTTATTAAACACCTACTCTTTTCTTTATTTACTATTTCTATTTTTTCTATTATACTATTATTTTAATATGATTTCTACATTACATTAATAAAAAAAACGTATATTGAGAAATATAAAAGACATAAGTTTCATTAACAATAATTAGTTAAATTTACAAAATCTTTTAGAATAGGTTTGAGTTTTGTATAGGATTCTAAACGTGACCTATACATAGTTTCTCATGCAACTGCCGACGGAGCTTTGTGGCGTATACATAATGTAACACAAGAAAATCCTAAGCTATTTTTTAAATACGCTACGGAAGCATTAACAAACATAATTTACATAAACATGGATCAAAACATCTGTTTACAAATACAACATAGTATCCTTCGTTGTGTTACAAAATAAAACATGGCTCGTTTCAAAACAAAGTCAATATCAAAGCGGGGTCAACCTTTTCTTTTCAAACATCTCAAAATCTCAACCTACAGTGGAAAATTAGCACAAAGCTAAGTGTGAGGAAGCTAAACACGAAAGCAAACATCAACAATCGATACAAAAGCATGTAATCACATAACCAAGAAGACCGGCGGTTCGACGCATAAACTACAACTAGTGCAGGCCAAAGCAAAGGTTTACCGATAGCCCTCCGCTGAATTGACACATTCAAATTCCCATCTTACACAACGCATGCATCAGTAGGACTACAATTGTTCAACCAACACTTTGTGCCCTTCTTTCTAATAGTTCCAACAAACACTCCTCGGGAATCGACAATTCTTAAAATCATGGCCAAACTGACCACATTTCACGCATCTCAGAGTCTACGGTGTACACTGACCATTGTGATAGGACTTACACCTACCACACCAAGGTGTCCGTTGATTTGACACATTTGGAGTAGGTCTCTAACTCTGGACTCCCTGCCTTGAACCACTCTGCCCTCGCTGTCTCTGTTGAGTACTGTAATGTTCAAATTTGGATTTCTGTTAAGAAATCCTATCCCTACTCAACCTGTCCTTGCCCGGATATCCCCTTCAGCCGATTTGGCTAAAGTGAAAGCCTGGGATAATGTACTGGCCCACCTGGTGGCGCTACGATAGTTAGGGAGCAAAGCTCCCACAAAGTGCTGGATCTGATATGCCTCATAAGGCACCAACTGTTTCACAAACCTTAATCTTTCATTAAATAGCCATACTAGATCATCAACTGACATGTTCCCGGTCGTATACAAATCCATAAACTCCTTCTTCATTCGTGCAATCTCAAAAGAGCTAAAATACAAAGTTTCTCCTGGAATTGATCCCAAGTAATGCTTTCTTGTTGCTATTTAGTGAAATGCCCCGTAAGAGAATCCCACCAAACCATGGCGTCTTCCTTCAACATCCTTGTTGCAAACTTCACTTTTGATTCTTCCTCATAATTACAGATGTCCAACGCCTTAACCATCTCTCGCAACTAGTTAAGGATGATGTTAGGGTCAGAGCTTCCTCGGTATTCCACTAGCTTGCAATCCAAGAATTGTTTATATGTACATGGCTTTTTTTATCCGGATATGCAAAAGGAAAAGCTCCTTGTGATGTAAACGGATAAAAGAACGGTTGTGGCATAACCTACCGGAGGAAGTGGTATCGTCACTAGCAATGTGGTGGTTGATTGTGTTGTAATCGTAGTGGGAATCTGTATTGGTTTAGTCTGAGTCTGCCTCTGCTGCTCCATGTTATGAACCTTATTTCAAAGTTCCAGCCGTTCATTCTCAAGTTGATAAATATACTCTCTGAATTTGACCCGAAGTTCCCGCTATCTCAGTAGCATCCAAATTCTGTTTAGGTCACTGGAGGAAGGATGGGGATCTCTCTATCAGCCATATCTGTAACAATCACATCATCTCACAATTCATTAGAATAAACCGTTAGTACCCAAAATTGTTAGATATTAATTAGTTTGTTTGCCTTGTGTTCTTTTGTATGTAATCTATATATTCCTAGACTAGTTTATGCTATGGGCTTGGCCCACTTTCTTTATGTATTTCCTAGTTTAGCTTAAGTGTTAAGACTTGGGCTCATGTGGCTTTATAACCCATGTGGCTTATGTATTTATATCCTTGCAAACCGAGTTTGCAAGGCAACTCTTTGTAATTGTATTCTCTGCTCTTTACGTTCAAGAAATATACAAGAGAGAATCTTCAAGTTCATGCAAAGTGTTCATACTTGTTCATACTAACTTCATCATCTTTACTTCAAGTATTCATTGTTTACTCATCCTTTTCACAACAAAGGACTTTCAATTGGTATCAGAGCCAACTCCCTACTCGATTGGTTCAACATTACATGAAAGAAACATTTGTGTGTGAGAAACAAAACCCAGAAGCTGCTTCTGTTCTTGTTTACGTAAAGCTTAGAAGGAAGAAAACCCATTTAGCCAAAACCTCTTGTTTTTCAAGTTATTTGGTGTATCTAAGAAGTATTTAAGAAGGGTAAAACCTTTTTAAGTGTTTTTAGGACAAACAAACAACATCTGGGTAGTGTTCCTGAAAATTTAGTGTTCTTCAAGTTCTTAGAGTTTTCTACTGTTTCATCAAATTTTCAAAAAATTTGTTGTTGTTTTGGGTTAAAATCAGTAAAGGGAAGTGTTTCTAGTAAAAAGAAAGGTCAAAACAAAAGTTTAGTGAGTTTTTAGTGTGTTTTGGGCAAAATTAGCAGTCTGTTCGATAACAGAGTACAGACCTGCAAGTTTTGGATCATTACCCATCCGACAGTCATGTGACTCTTAGCTCATCCGACTTTGGCTCATCCAACTGTCGTGCGACTATACCAAAAGTCATGCGACTCCTGTTCTAGGTTCATCCGAACTTGTTTTTAAAAGGCACACGACTTTTGTCTCATCCGACTTTCGGATTGAAAAACTCATCCGACTTTCAATTCAAAATTTCATCCGACCTTCGGATCACCAGTCTCATCTGACTTTCAGATTTAAAAACTCATCCGACTTTCGGATCACTATTAGTCTCATCCGACGTTCGGATCACCAAAGTTCATCCGACTTTCGCATCCAGAATCCGATTGTCACCAAAATCCGATAGTCAATAAAATCTGATAGTCACAATCCGACAGTCACAGAAACACAAATCCGATAACCTTTAGTCCATCCGACTTTCGGATCATCCGACAGTCGCATAAGCAAACAATCCGACAGTCGGACAACCTCACTAAATCTTCAAACACTTCATCTGACGTTCATAAGTTTTCTCACACACATACTAACCATTCTACTTCACGGAGAAAGATCCAAATAAAAGATGAGTTCACGCAACGAAATTCTTGCCATAGGAACAGACACTAAACCTCCGGTACTTTTCAAAAATGAGTACAATGTATGGAAAAGAAGGTTTATGGACTTCATAGAGCACAATGAAAAATATGGTGAGATGAGGAAAGACAGCATCTTAAACGGTGATGCCATTTTTGAGAAAATCATCGAGGTTGTTCTAGATAACAACCCACCAATTGTTGTTGCAAGGAGACGGAAGCTCCCATCAGAACTAACTGTGGAAGAGAAAGACCGTGCACGCGCTGAAAAAGACGTAAAATATTACTTGAAACAAGGGCTATGCGCGGAAATCTACTAAAAAATAGACAGTTTGACTTCTGCCAAAGAAATTTGGGACGAAGTAAAACAACAGATGCAGGGTACGGAGCAAAGGTCATTTATTAGGGAAACGCAACTTGTTAACACCTTCAGGGAATTCAAGGCCAGGCAGGGAGAATTGTTGCAGGATACTTACAGTCGCTTCTACAGACTGTTGAACGAAATGAGGAATCATGGCGTGACGAGATCCGATCTAGATATAAATGTCAACTAGATCAATGCACTTGGTCTAGAATGGAGTGAACATGTTCTCTTGTATAAACATGTCAATCGGAATCTCAAGGCGGTATCTCACCACTCGATTTATGAGGACTTGAATCAATTTCAAGATGAGTTCCTCACCAAACTCTCAATGAAGCAACCATTTGACCCGGTTGCACTAGTGGCTGAAAGGAGACCACAGGAATCATCAAGGGGTAGCAAGGGAAAGCAGACTGTGGTTGACTCCGACTCCTCTAAAGGAGAGATGGAGATGTCAGAAAAGGATGCAGTGCTGAAGGCCATGTCATTGATTACGAGAGCTTTCTAGAACAAGTATGGAAAGACCAACAACCGACAGCTGTACACATCTGGACCAAGAAAAGGTGAAGGGATGGTAGCTGATGAGAAGAGGAAGACCGACAAACCCGCAGAACTTCAGGAGGAGGAAAAGAAATGCTACAACTGCGGTAGAACAGGGCATTTTATCAAAGACTGTAGAAAACCTAAGAACAAAGATGCCGAATACTACCGTAACAAACTGCGGTTGACAAAGAAAAAGGAGAGTGAGAGAGTGATGCTTGTAGAAGAAGACCAATTTCTAAGCGACACTGACGGGGTATCCTCAGATGATGAGGATGAGAATGAAGCTGATGGTACAGACGAGTTCAAAGAAACACACAATGATGATGCAGGTGTTTATGGGAAGATATCTAGCCGGTGGTACCTGGACTCCGGCTGCTCGAAGCATATGACGGGCGAAAAGAGTCTCCTTACTAACTATGTCCCAAAATACTCGGGAAATGTTCGTTTTGGAAACGAACACGTGGCACCAATAATGGGAACTGGGGACATTATTAAAGAAAAAAATAAAAATAAGCAAAGTATCGTATGTAGAAGGATTGGGACACAACCTATTCAGTATTGGGCAATTTTGTGACAAGGGGTTAGAAGTTAACTTCAAGGCCAAAACTTGCTCAATTAAGACTGAAAACGGTGATGTGGTACTGACTGGGTCCAGAAGGTCAAATCTATACACCATTGATCTCGCAGATCTGGAAGGAAAACAATCGGTATGTCTTCTGTCCAAGGCCTCATCGGAACTGACATGGATGTGGCATCACAAATTATCTCACCTAAACTTCAAGAATATCAACAAATTTGTCAACGGTGATTTAGTTCGCGGATTGCCCAAACTGAAGTTTGAAAAAGAGCACCTCTGTGAGCACTGTGAAAGGGGCAAAATGAAACGGGCATCTCACAAAATCAAACAGGTGTCCAGCACAAAAGCTCCTCTCCAACTGTTGCACATGGACTTGTGCGGGCCGATGAGGGTTCAATCTCGAAATGGGAAGAAGTACATTCTCGTGATAGTTGATGACTATTCGAGATACACATGGGTAAAGTTCTTGAGGGCGAAGGATGAAGCTCCATCTACAATCATCTCGTTCCTCAAACAGGTGTAGAATCAATCACAAGGAAAGGTTAGATTCATTCGAACCGACAATGGCACCGAATTCAAGAACAAAGTCTTGGATTCTTTTCTTGAGTCAGTGGGAATCATGCATTAGTTCTCGGTAGCATATACTCCAGAACAAAATGGGGTTGTCGAACGAAGAAATCGAACGCTTGTAGAAGCAGCTCGAACCATGTTGTCTTATGCTGATTTGTCACCTTCCTATTGGGCAGAAGCTGTCAACACAGCATGCTACACGCAAAACCGCACAATTTTGCACCGTCGCTTTAACAAAACTCCCTATGAACTTGCCACGACAGAGTGCCCAATATTAAACATTTTCACGTGTTTGGTAATCGGTGCTTTGTTCTTAATGAAAAGGCTAACCTAGGAAAGTTTGACCCCAAAGTTGATAAGGGAATTTTCCTTGGTTATTCTTCAGAGTCTAAAGCATTTCGTGTGTTAAATAAACGAACAAATGCTGTGATTGAAAGTATTAATGTAACTTTTGATGACACTTTAACCACTACATCTTTATCACCTGAGTCACCTGGAGTCGTTTCTGAACATATCAGTTCAGGACCGGGACTTAATCGACAAGAAACAAATATAACACACGCAAATGAATCTTCTGATTTAAAGAATATATTTGATTTCTTAGATGCTGATGATTCTGTAACTAATAGTGTAACTTTTGACAGGCCTACAGATGTTGTTCAGGAATCCCTTGAACTCACGCAACAAACTGCCACTACATCCACATCAGGGCCTGTTAATTCATCTGCTGACCCATTCCTTGTTCTGGGTGAACGGTACATTGCATCCAACTCTACAGTAAACACTATCGACGATGCTGCCACTGAGGATCACGAAAATAGAACACCTCAGTCCCTCCTAGAGTCATTTACTCCTGAAGGTGAAACATCTATTCAACAACGCCTGGATGAATTCTTTCCTGAGGATGTTACTGATGAAGTAGCTGATAACTCTCTTCCCCATATCACCAAGTGGACGGCTGCACATCCTGAAGCACAAATCATTGGAGACAAAGATGCCGGCGTTCAGACCAGATCTGCCACAACAAATGAGTGTCAGTTCTCCAGCGTTCTTAGTCTATTAGAACCCACACGAACTGCTGACGCCCTGCAGGACCCAGACTGGATTCTTGCTATGCAAGAAGAGTTAGATCAGTTCACCCGTTTAAAGGTTTAGAGACTGGTGCCCCGACCCAATGACAAGACCATCGTTGGAACCAAGTGGGTCTTCAAGAACAAGAAAGATTCCGACGGTGTGGTGATTCGGAACAAAGCCAGACTGGTAGCTAAAGGATACAACCAGCAGGAGGGTATTGACTACGATGAAACCTTCGCTCCTGTTGCCTGTATTGAAGCCATCCGAGTTTTTCTCGCGTATGCTGCTTACAGGGACTTTAAGGTATACCAGATGAATGTCAAAACGGCATTTCTGAATGGAATCCTTAAGGAGGAAGTCTACGTATCTCAACCAGAAGGATTTGTTGATCCCAAACAACCAACTGATGTTTACATACTTGATAAGGCCCTCTATGGACTCAAACAGGCTCCACGGGCTTGGTATGATGTTCTCTCGGCCTACCTGGTTCATGAAGGCTATTCAAAGGGACAAATTGACACCACACTCTTCACCAAGAAAATTGGGGAAGTCTATATCTTAGCTCAGATATATGTAGACGATATTATCTTTGGCTCTACGAACCCACAGTACAGTCTAGAGTTTTCAAAACTACTGGCGAGCAACTTTGCTCATCCAAATCAACCCCCATGTCTTCCAAAACCAAATTTTCTGCTGATCCTGATGGAAAGGCAGTCGATTTGAAAACCTATCGGGGAATGATTGGCTCTTTACTGTATCTCACGGCTAGTAGACCGGGCATAATGTTTTCTACCTGTCTCTGTGCTCGTTTTCAGGAAAATCCCAAAGAATCACATTTACTTGCCGTGAAACTTATCCTCAAATACCTGAGAGGGACCCCTGACCTTAGCCTGTGATATCCCCGCGACTCATCATTTGAACTGCTTGCGTATTCCGACTCGGATTATGCCGGGTGTATGTTGGACAGGAAAAGCACGTCAGGGAGTGCACACTTCTTGGGCGATCGCTTGGTCTGCTAAAGTTCAAAGAAACAGAACTGTGTGTCTACTTCAACTGCTGAAGCTGAATTTGTGGCTGTACGTTCCTACTGATCATCAGCTGGCTGGTCTGTTCACTAAACCACTGGACGAAGCCCGATTCTCATTTCTGGTATCCAAGATTAGAATGTTGAATCTCAAACTCTAATTCGTTACTGTTTTCATGTCTTGAACAGATTTACGCGTTGTTTTATTCTCTGTGCAGCTATACAGATGCTCTTGTCTAGGGGGAGCGATGCGATTCACTGGTTAACACGAATGTTTTACGTGCATTCGTGTAGGGGGAGAAATGTTCAGAATTCATCTTCGCAGATGATTCTTTGTCAGATGTTTATTTTATGTCTTATAAATGAAGTAGAAAACAACAAAAAGAATGAATAATAAATTTTGGGCTTAAATAATGCTAAATTCTAAGTCTTGGGCTTAAATAGAATAGATTGGACCAACCATCAAGTTTGGGCCAAACCAGGTCGATCCAACAGTCGGATCAAAGCCCCGACCCATCCGACCGTCGGATAGTCTATAAATAGAACTATCCGACCCTTCTTTCCTTTCACGCTTCCAAATATTTCAAAAAGCAAACACTGTTCATCTTCTTGCCTTCTCAACTGCTCTCGATCGAAACTCACTTATAGTGAAATTTTTTGTGTTTAAACAACACTAAACTGAAAGGTAAGATGATTTGAACAAGGAGTGGTGAATCCTTTGCACATTTACATGTCAAAAATCAAATTTTTTGTGGTTTTTCAACCCTTGTTATCGAACAGTTGGGCCTTCGGTGGGTTTGAATAAAAACACCATAAATGGTGTTGTTTGTTGTGTTTGAAGGGCATAGAGTAACATTTGGATGTTTGCGAACCCACTGGAACCAAACTAGCATTCAAAATCACACAGAATCGAACCAAATAGGATTTTTTTTGTGGTTCTTGGGTACTATTCTTCGTTGTGAAGAACAGAGGTCTTTGAGTCAAAATGTGCAAACTTTAGAGCTGTTTAGGTTTGATTGAGTGTACACAATTGTTTGAGGTTAAAATCCGAGTCTATTGGTACCAAATTTGAGTCCATCCGTTTACTTTATGTCAAAAATCATGTTTGGACTTAATATGAACAAACTGAGTGTTCATAATAGTCGGATGAAGGGAAAATGTGATTCATCAAACAGTCGGATGAAATTGGTCTATCCGACTTTCGGATGAACTTTGTTCTATGCGACTTTCGGATGAACTTTGTTCTATGCGACTTTCGGATGAACTTTGTTCTATGCGACTTTCGAATGAATAACTTTACACCATGCGACTTTTGAAACACAATAACACTGAAAAGACTAAGTTTTATGCCATCCGACTCGCATGAAACAACTCCATCCGACTTTCGCATGAAACAATTCCATCCGACTTTCACATGACTCATTTGCCCATCCGACTTTCGGATGAATTTTGTTCATCCGACTTTCGCATAGAATGTGCTCATCCGACTTTCGAATGCAACTTGGGTTATCCGACCTTTGCATATCTCAAACCATCCGACTTTTGCATGAATTAAGTCCATCCGACTTTCATTTGACTGTTAAACTCATGCGACTTTCAGGATTAAATGTTTCATACGACTTACACCCCATGCGACTTTCGCATAACTTAGGTTCATCCAACTTTCAACACTTAGGAAATTTTGACTTGATTCCAAAAACTCCAATTAAGGGTCAAATTTCATTAGTCACAAAATCAAGGTCAAAGTCAAAATCAAACATTCACATGTGCATTGAACTACAAAACACAAATTCATTCATATATTCACATGTGCATCAGACACTATCTGTTTCTTCTATACTAATCTGATCTATCTTATCTGTGACAGATGGCTGCTAACCAACCCCTTCCCGAGGAAAGCCTAGTCCCTGCTACTGACAGGCTTGAAACACTGAGTAACAACATGTACTTTGACCTAGCCACAGATACCAAAATCCCTATCATCACTGAAATTATCTGTGCCCATCCTGTCCGCCAGACCATCACTGAAAACCCAAACACATCACCCACCCACGTACCTGAAATTTACCTGCAACAACTGTGGTATACCTTTAATGAGGGTGTCACTCGCGTGGGACACAAGTGCCTCCGTGGCAGAATTGAGAATCTCCGCACAACTCTTTCTGTTGTCAGATTGAGAAATCTACTGAACCTACCTCCTGCTGATCACTATCCAGACAAAGCTGACTTTGATGAAAATCCTGGAGTTGATACAGTACTAGACCTGATCAGAGGTCTTGGATATCAAGGAGAGCTGTACCAAATTAACCAGTTCAGACGAACAAATCTTGCACCTCTCTGGCAGACGCTTGCCACTTTAATCTCCCGTACACTTACTGGTATTCACCGAGGTACCGATGGCGGATCCTACTACTCCCTACTACTGTTGGCTAGTGTTGCTTACCACCGCCACTTAGACTACGCCATCATCATATTTGAGGAGATCGTTCGCATGGTCAAGGAAAAGGAAACCACTCGCCAGAAAACCTTCATACCCTTTCAACGATTCCTGACCATATTCATCGCCACCGATCTGGAAACCTACCACACCATTCCTTGGTGAATCAACAACCCGCAGGTCCAAGTACAACGCATCACCAGATTCCTACGAATCAGAGACCTCCCCAACATCGTAGCCATGACCGTGCGTGTTGCCCTTCTTTGAATGCTAAATCAAGAAAGTGAGGCAGTGCGTGAGTACATGAGAGTCAATAGGATTGCTCCTCTGGCGCAACCAGAGCCGGTTGTGCCTGCCCCGAGAGAAGTAGCACTTGGTGAGGGTCCTAGCGGTATTAGGACTCGGGTGCGCAGGGGTGCCCCGAGCAGGGTTGTGATTGAGAGGGAAGAATCAGTATAGAGGGGTGGTGGAAGTGGTGAGGGAGGAGCGATACACGAGAGCGAGGGTGTTGTAATAAGTGACTCAGAGGCCTCCACCCATGCCGAATTAGAGAATAAGTCCTGCACAGAAAGGACTCAAACAGAATCATCCTCCTCCGGGCAATCAATCTCATTGGTCCACGACCTTCTCCAGTCCGTGCTGAATCCACTAGCACGCGGCAAGTATCTGATCATCCTGAGGACATCCATCACGATCTATCTGACATATCAGCCACCTTTGGTGATGTACCATTAATGGAAAGAGAAGATGAAGAAGTAGATGTTGTGGTGAGCGATAGTGTAAGTGAGAAAGAAAAGAATGAGGGTGAGAGTACCCCAGACCGAGAAAGCCGGGAAGCCTCATCCACTACCGGTCGAGACACTATTCCGGTTGGTATTGAAACAGACGCTGGCATCCCACCAGTGCATGCACCTCACCCCACCAGCCACTCTACTTCCACTCAAATGGCAGTAGTTTCATTGCACGGGGATTTATCACATACGCAGTCGGCAACTCGTTCGGAGTTGACTGGCTTTGAAATCAGTGGACCACCTCCCCCGTCCACATCTTCTTTCCATGCACAATCGAGTCTAGCACCAACCTTGACAGGTTTCCAATCTTTTGCTACGACACCATCACCACTAGCACGTCTTCGTGACGTTGCCAGAACGCCCGTAGCGGCCTCTACTAAAGAGGTAACGCGAGGATCGAGCGGAAGTCCCTCCAGTGCTACCATTTTGCCAACACCGCGTGAGGGCCACGGGTCTGAAAGACTTGTGCCAACCGAGCCTCTTAGTGAGGTCGGGGTTACACCAGAGCTTAGATCCTTCCTGAATTTTAAGTTCTCCTCTCTTGAATCCGGCATGAGGGAGTGTGTCAACACACAACTCCATTCTGAAATCAACTCCCTCAGAGCCCAAATACGAGCCCTGGAAAACCGCCCACCTACTATCATTGAGTGAGATTATTCAATCGATGAACTCAAGGACCTCCTCCATGCCAAACTACATAGTGTTGCCAATCCTACACCTGAACAATCAACCATACTTGCAGCACTGCAACAACAACCCCAGCCCTCTTCCTCCAGCTCCACTACCTTCCAAGATACAGTCCTACAAGCCTTGAATGCCTTAACCTCCACCGTATCAAATATAAGCAAAAGGCTAGAAGTAGTGGAGGAGTCCTGCAAAGCTCAATCCGAATCTCGCAAGCGTAGGCATGATGATCCTGAGGATCCAGGACATCATGAGGGGGAGAAGCGGCAGCGGCGATACATTGGGGCTCAAAGCACCGTACTCAGAATCGAAGCCGCCCCAGTGTCAAGGCCGTTAGAGGGTCAAAGCGACAGTGGGAGTGGGGTAAACAACAACTAACTGAGCCTGCTATGGCAGACTTTGAATTTGAAGCGGGTCAGGGGGCAGAGTCAGAGACGGAAAGACAAGAGACCCCAACAATCCTCCCAACAATCCAAATCCCGCAAATCTAAACATATCCAAAAGAACCAGAATCCTCTCTTCCTGAATCTTCAACTGAAAAATCCAAAGGCAAAAGGCCGATTACTGAGGAAGTAGAAGAGACTCCACTGATCAACATACGCAAGGTCTTTACAACGGTAAACAGGGAGCTGCTTGACATTTTTCCACCTGAACAGGGGCAATTCAACATCGCGCCCATCAATCTTATAAGTCAGCAGCAACCTCAAGAATCTGAGCAGAAAGAGGGTGAGTGGCCGGTACCTGCAACTTATCATGGAGGACCTATGCCCTTGGCCACTTACGAGAGAGTAATAGCTGAAAGGCCAAATATAAGAAACATCAGGCCTAGGGAAGCTCTAGCAAAAGACCAACCTCGCTGGCCTACTCAATGGCTAAATACTCCATATCTTGAAGAAAGAATTCCGGGTATCTTCTCAGAGATTGTCAGAGAGGTTGACGATCTGTATGTACTGAACTCGGAAGAGCATGAAAAAGCCGTCCGATTCGCCGCCACCTTCCATACAAGCAAAAAACAACAAGTGGCCTCCAAATATCCAATCGTCAAGATCGAGTTCGTGTACTTGCGTAACTTCCTCAACTACCAAATGGTTCACTTTCATGTAACCAGAGCAGATGGGAAAAGGTATACATTTCACGAGGTCGAGCTTAGATTTTTGAATTTGGGGGATATAACACATATGGAAGATGAGCTGGCCTGTAAGCTGGAAAAGAATCGTGAGGAGCAAAGAGCTCTCCAAGTCATCAGAGACTTCATGCGAAAGAAGATCATCCTGTGCAGAACCTATGATCTACAGCTTGGTGCTGAGGCTGATCTTGCAAAGATAAATCTTCAAAGGCCTAACCAACACAGAAAATACACTATCATAGAAAAGTTTGATGAAGATTACGAAGGAGCCGATGGATTCGGCATGCCAAATCTTAACGGAGACAAAGCATTCCTTCGACTTTCAGAGCTCAGTGCATATTCTGACGGGACGCTTCAAAGATACATATCTAAATTGCGCAGAACATGCTTCAGAAACCGACACTTGCCTGATCAATCAGAATTGGTAAAAATGACCAGAATTGCATATCAGTTGGAGGAAAAGATTCAAGAAAGAAAGGTCATCCGGAGCTGGGAAAGACTCCTAGGTCAGAGAAGCAGATGAAAAGTACCTACTTCAGCACAAGGCAACAAAAGGGGGAGATTGTTAGATATTAATTAGTTTGTTTGCCTTGTGTTCTTTTGTATGTAATCTATATATTCCTAGACTAGTTTATGCTATGGGCTTGGCCCACTTTCTTTATGTATTTCCTAGTTTAGCTTAAGTGTTAAGACTTGGGCCCATGTGGCTTTATAGCCCATGTGGCTTATGTATTTATATCCTTGCAAACCTAGTTTGCAAGGCATCTCTTTGTAATTGTATTCTCTGCTCTTTACGTTCAAGAAATATACAAGAGAGAATCTTCAAGTTCATGCAAAGTGTTCATACTAACTTCATCATCTTTACTTCAAGTATTCATTGTTTACTCATCCTTTTCACAACAAAGGACTTT
Source organism: Dittrichia graveolens (assembly GCA_038502395.1). Taxonomy (NCBI): domain Eukaryota; kingdom Viridiplantae; phylum Streptophyta; class Magnoliopsida; order Asterales; family Asteraceae; genus Dittrichia; species Dittrichia graveolens. The sequence goes on from JARJIL010000009.1 coordinate 62,442,877, forward strand.
CAAAAATACTAACTACCACAAAGCATCCCAACTCACTCTAATTCCCCTAAAAGAAAGTTTGACCCGGCACGAGCCAAGATTTGGGAATGCAACACTCTAGCCGTGCTTGCATCACCAAACCAAGGCTCTGATACCAAGCTGTAATACCGGAAAATCCTAAGCCATTTTTTTAATACGCTACGAAAGCATTAACAGACATAATTTACATAAACACGAATCAAAACATCTGTTTACAAATACAACATAGTATCCTTCATTGTGTTACAAAATAAAACATGGCTTGTTTCAAAACAAAGTCAATATTAGAGCGGGGTCAACTTTTCCTTTTCAAACATCTCAAAATCTCACAAACCTGCAAAAGCAATCAACAAAAAGTTAAGTGAGAGGAAGCTAAACATGAAAGAAAACATCAACAATCGATACAAAAGCATATAATCACATAACCAAGAAGACCGGAAGTTCGGCGCAGAACCTACAACCAATGCCGGCCAAAGCAAAGGTTTACCGATAGCCCTCCGCTGAATTGGCACAGTCAAATTCCCCTCTGACACAATGCATGCATCAAATGTTCAACCAATAAGCAGACGAGCCTAGCCTAATTCCATGCATAGCTGGCTTCTCAAACGCAACTCAATATCATCCAAAGAGTGCGTATCGGCCAAATAATCATACAATCAAATAATCAATCAACAATCAATAAGCATCAGACTAAACAGTCTAGCTGTCACAAACACATGCATCACATCTATCATATCAATCATAATCTTTATCATCCGTAAGTTAACATCCACTCACCTCTTGTTTCTCGAACATCACGCTCAGAAACCTAATCTTACTAAGTCTTGGTATTGCCTGAAAACATAACAATCACCAAAATTAGTTTCTGATTCATAAATATATATATATATATATATATCCTCATATATTTATATTACATATGCCCTCAAATAGCACAATACTTCCCATATAATAATAATCACATAAGACATATCATTAATAAGCAACAAAGAACAATTCATGCTAAAAATACTAGATCGCGTCGCGACCAAGAATAGTGTCGCGTCGCGACATCTTCGAATGGTTCTATCTTCGAGTTCGAAGTCTTCTTCACACAGACCCTTCGAGTTCGAAACCCATTTCGAGCGCGTTCTTTAAATTCGAAACCAACGGATCGCATCGTGACCTAATAACCCCTCATGTCGCGACGAGCCTTCGAGCGGCTTCTTTCCAATTCGAAGCCCTCTCTTCGAGTAGTCCTCTTCGAATTCGAAATGCCTAGATCGAGCCGCGACCTCAACACATGTCGCGCCGCAAACTTTTATTTTCCAGTTTCATCTTCTTCTTCAAAATTCCAGCCGACATAAGAACTCTATAGAACCACTTCCAGTAATTTCAAACTTACTAAAAACATATACAAACATCATTTGACATGTTAAGAATGATCAAGAACATCTTTAAATCACTTAAAACATCAAAACAACAAAACCCACTTAAACAAGTTTTCATGCAAGTTCAACTATGGTGGTTCTTCATTTACTCATTCATGAACTAAATAACAAATCAAAATCATGATATAAACATAGTCTAACCTTTGTATTGATTTAACAATCAACAAATCTTTTATTCCAATTTTCAAGTTTAGCAAGTTCTTAGGCTTTCTTCTCAATGAAGTAATTTACACACACAACACCTTTTACTTTTCTTCCAAATGAGCATGCTATTGTCTATTTCCTCTTCAAAATACACGTATACACACACTTTCTCATATCTCCAAGCATGAGGTGTCATGTAACACTTATCCATTTATTTACTTACTTAAACATGCATACATATATAACTTCCAGCATACATAAACACATACATATTAATTTGAAATAGTTAATTAATTAACTATGCATAGGATATTAATTTCCAATTTATAAATAAACATATAATTAATAAATGAACACACGTAAACACGTACCGCTAACCCGCTAACGACTAGCCCGGGTTTACGGGTGTTACACATAAACCCATAATGGGAGGCACGAGGCACTCTTCGCTTAATTGTACCATCACATACTGATTGTCATTTACTTGTGAAATTGTAAGAATCCGGTGTTGTTGGAACTCTTCGGGATCTTTCCAAAAGAGGAAAACATGTTATAGACATTGTGTTGGATAGAAAACGAAGGATCACATCAAACGTGTTGGCTATCAAGATACTTGTTGTAGGCATAGCCATCCAGTATTGAGGTTGTGAAGTTGATTTTGAGAAAGACAGTGAAGTAACTAACTCATCCGTAGCATAAGCGTAAACTTTAACGTAGGCATCAAACAAACTCAATAAATTGTCTAATAATTGTTGACAAATAATATTGCCGTATTTAGATATATATTTTATGCGATATCGTATTTATTTTTAACCAAATATTGTTTGTAAATGAGTCAAAAGATACTTAATATCTTAAATTATTGGGTTTATGGTTAAAAAGGCGGATGATGAAAGGTTTTGAGCAAAAACCAATGAAAGTGAAGAAAATAAGAAAAGCTGTCAGCTTCGACACACCTCGACTATTTTGATCATATCTCACTCATACGAGTTCGTATTGAGGTGATTCAAAAGACCACGGAAACTAGACTCAGAGGGCTACACTCATGAAAAGTATAATATTGCATTAGTCACCAACGCAACGCGTTATAAGGTCCAACGCGACGCGTCCGTGTAAAAGTTTGAAAATGTCACAAATTGATTGTCCGACGCGACGCGTCAACGCCGAAACGTGAAATCTATAAATACAGCCCTATTTTCGACCCAAGGAACATACATGCGATTCTAGGGTTCCAATATGGCGGCTGAGGACGTCCAGAAGTGATTTCAAGGCCTGAGAGAAGGTTTGGAGCTCAATAACGAAGAGGAAGACCACAACTTTGACGGGATTGAATCGGGTTTGCCACCATCGGTCTATAATGGTTTGCAAGTGCTGTTCTTTTTCATTTTTGATGTGTTCTATCCTGTCTATGGGCTAGGTTTTCTATTTTCACCTTGATTAGATGAACCCTTGTTTATTTGTTTGATTTCTATGGACCCGGATGTTTATTAATCGTGTTAGTCCTTTTATTTGTATATATTCCATTTCTGAAGAAGCTTTAGAAGAAAGCAACAGAAGGTGTAATATATCATTCTTTTGTAAACTGTTCTGACGTGTTATCTGAAGAAAGAAGCCCATAGTTCATCTGAAGATTAGTTCTTAAGTGAACATCAGCAGAAGTTTGTCTTCAGTCATCAAAGGGTCTTCTGAACTGAAGATACATCTGACAACCAGAATCTTCCTGTTATGTAAAGTGCACGATCTGCGCATTCTGAAGGAGCTCGAAACGGCAATCTTGTTTTCTGTTCCTAATTTAGTGTAGAGCGGTACACGTGTAAATAAATTAGATGGTCAGGATTAGTTTACTTAGCCTATAAATACCTGCTCGATTAACGAGAAAAGGTTAAGCGTTTGTTCGCTAATTTGCATTCAAGTTTGTTCTTGATTTAGTTTGTACTCGGTGCTCAAGTTTGTTCTTGTGCACACTTTGAAGTTTGGTTATTAATATAATCCTACTTTGAAAACTTTCGTGTGTTCGCTGCTTTAAAACTATTTCCGCACTTTGATTTTATTCATAGTTAGTTTTATTCATATTCGGGAAAAACAATTGGTATGAGAGCAGGTTCTAATTTTATCTACAAATTAGTGATCTGTTCAACATGTCGAAGTTTGATTACATCGATAATGGCTCCTCTGCCAAACCACCAAAGTTTTCTATCGAACATTTTTCTAGCCGGAAAAAACAGAATGCTCTTGTATTTAGAAAATCTTGATTGCAACCCTCTTGTTGTTTTGGAGGAAGGTCCTTATATTCCTCAAACCATCTCCATGGAGACTGGTTCTACTGAAACTTCCATTCCCTCTCGTCCGAAACCAAGATCTCAATGGACAGAGGAGGAGAAGAAGCTAGTGGGTCTGGATGCTAAGATACGAAACAGTATTGTCATTGCTTTACCTAATGAAATATTTCATACTGTTTGTAATCTAAAAACAGCTAAGGATATGTGGGAGAGCATCTGCATATCATTCGAAGAACTGTTGAAATTCGTGAGAACAAGAAGACCAACATCATACGCAAGTATGAAAGTTTCTGTGCTAAAGACTCAGAGTCTCTCACTGAGGTCTACACAAGATTTACATGTCTACTATACGACATGCTGCAAGATTGATGATGAAAGTCAGATTCTCCCAGTACAAGAGCTGAAAGTTGATTCTAAGAAAAGATTGATAGAAGAACCTGTAGAACTGTTGGATCATAAAGTGACCAAGCTCCGAAAGAAACAGATACCAATGGTGTTGGTTAAGTGGAAGCACAGTCTTGGTTCTGATTTAACATGGGAGACTGAGTCAGAGATGAAGGAAAGATATCCCCGTTTATTTGAGCAGGAAAGAATTCCGAGGACGGAATCCTCTTAAGGGGAAGAGATTTGTAACACCCTCAAACCTGGGCTAGGAGATTAGCGGGTTTGTGATACGTGTTTAAATGTTTTAAACTTGAATAAATGGCTAATTGAATTAATTTCTATTATGTGTTAATGTTAATATATAATTATATGCATGTATGTATGTATATGAAACCGTATGAATGTATGTTTGTGTGTTTATACGTGGAGAAGAGATGGAAGAGGTGGGTTTGCCACCTCATACTTGTTATGAGTGTTTGAATTATTCAAGGCATGCAATAATCTGCTCATTTCCTCAAAGCAAAGAAAATGTTTGTGTGTGTGTTTGTTTACTGTGAAGAACAAGAAAGAAGAAAAGTAAACTTAAATCTTTGAAGATTTGTTTGAGTGCTTGTTATTGCAAAGCAAAGGTTTGTATATGTTTATTATTGATTATTATTAAGATTCATGAAGTTTTGATATGTGTTTGATGAGTTTAGCATGTGTAACTGGAAACACCATTAATGGTGAAAGTTGATAAACTTGAGAAATGGGTTTTGTCATATGATAATGTTTAAATAATTTTGATGTGTTCTTGATGATTCTTGACATGCTATATGGAGTTTGTATGTGTTAAATTTTAGATGAAGAAGATGATGATTTTCAGGGTTCATCCGACTTTCGGATGAGTCATGCGACTTTTAGAGTGTTTCATCCGACTTTGTGTTTTGAAAGTCGCATGGCGACGCGGCGCGTTAACTTGATTAACACGACGCATCCGAGGATTTTTGTGTGTGATGCAACTTATTTTGTAACAGTTCGACTGTCGCATGAGACCCTTTAGTCCGACAGTCGTATGAGACCTTTGGTCCGACTGTCGCATAGAAGATCAACGCGACACGTCGATGTACTTGACGCGACGCGTCCAGTGTATTTTTCAGATGGAAGCTTTTGTTTGACGAATCTTTTGGATTGCTTTTTGTATGTGTATATTATATGTAAATCTAACTTGTTGTATATGAGTATGCTTGATATCCTATATGTGAAGACATATTTATGAATCGAGGACTGATTTCTGTGTTGTTGTATTCTCAGGAACTGCAAAGACTCAGTAATATTAGACCACTGAGCAACGTGATTGAAATCAGAGGTGAGTGGACGTTAAACACGGATGGTAAAGATTGCAGTTAATTTTATTGATGTGAAGCATGATTGTGGATTGAGAGTGGATTGATTGAACAGCTGGTTGTGATATTGAATATTGTTAACTGTTGCATGAATATTTGGTCGAAACGCGCTCTTAGGATGATTTTGAGTTGCGTTTGAGAAGTCAGCTATACGTGGACTTGGGCTGGGCTTGTCTAACTGGTTGGTTGAACAGTAGTAGCCTTTCTGTTGCATTTGTTGCTCAGAGGGGAGTTTACTGTGCCAATCTAGTGGAAAGCTATCGGTAAACCTTTGCTTTGGCCGGCATTGGTTGTAGGTTCTGCGCCGAACCGCCGGTCTTCTCTGGATATGTGATTACATGATTGATGATTGATTGTGAATGTTTGCATTTGTTGCTTTAGCCTCTACTCACTTAGCTTTGTGCTAATTCTCCTCAGTCGATGTTTTGCAGGTTGGTGTTTGTGGTAGAAGAAGGAAGAAGTGACCATTACTCTGATACTTATTTTGAATAAGAGACAAGCCAGTTTTATTTTGTAACACCAAACTATTGTTGTGGTTGTCTTTTGAACAAATGTATGTATATTTGTAAATTTTGGTTTTATGTAAATAAGTTTGTTTAATTAAAGCTTCCGAAGCGTATTTAAAAAAAATGGCATGTGATTTTCCGGTGTTATAGTTTGGTATAAGAGCCTAGGTTTGGCGATGCATGCACGGCTAGAGTGTTGCATTCCCAAATCTTGGCTCGTGACGGGTCAAGCTTTCCTTCGAGGGAATTAGAGTGAGTTAGAGTTGTCTGTAGTAGTTAGTATTTTGGATACTAACGGTTTATGCTAATGAGCTATGAGGTGATGTGATTGTAACCGATTATGACTGATAGAGAGACTCCCATCCTACCTCCTGTGACCCAATCTACAGAGGCACCGGTGATTGAAGATGTGAATCAAGCAGGAACATCTGGTCAGGAACAAGAGGAAGATCAGAGTGAATATATCTTCAAGTTAGAAAATGAGTTGATGGATCTCAGGAATAAAGTCCTTAACATGGAGCAGAGATTAAACCAACCTAAACCAACTCCTGTACCAATTGCTATAACCACACAAGCAACAGTACCACCAGTGTCAGTACCTCTACCACCAATGACACAGATGATGCAACAACCTTTCTTCTATCTGTATCCATAACCTGGAGGTTACCCTTTTGCGTTTCCAGGATATAAACAACCATGTACGTATAAGCAGTTCCTAGACTGTAAACCATCTGAATACCGGGGGAGTTCCGATCCCAGTTTCACGTTGAACTAGCTTAGAGAAATGACGAAGACCTTAGATGCTTGCAATTGTGAAAACGAGTTCAAAGTAAAATACGCATTGAGGATGTGAAAAGGGGAGGCAATGGTTTGGTGGGATTCGATTACCGGCCACTTTACAGAGCAACAACAGGAGTGTATCACCTGGAGTCAATTCCAGGAAAAGTTATGTGAACTGTATTGTGGTACTTTTGAGATTGCAACGATTAAAAGAGAATTTATGGAGTTGCAGATGACTGGGAATATGACGGTGGATCAATTGATTAAACAATTCAACGAGAAAATGCGATTTGCGAAGCACTAGGTACCAGATGAAGAGTCAAAGATCGCCCATTTCGTTGGAGCATTGCATCCGGATCTCCAGGTGGGCTATCACCCTGTCCCAAGCCTTCACGTTAGCCAAGTCGGCTGAAGGGGATTTAATAGCAAGGAACATGTTGAGTGGGGAAAAAATTTGTTGGGGAGATAATCACTTCACCCTAATAATCAACTCTACCTATCCTAAAACATAGAATTTGATGATAACCAAACCCTACATTCAGTATGACTTAGAAAGAATTCAAACATGTGTTGTTTGAATCAGTTTATGTAAAAATATGCTAAGTATGGAACCATCAGCTGAGCATCAAATCCAACTCATTGTATCAGCCAAGGGATATCAGCCAAGGAGTATCAGATGAAGAAAACAAGTAAAGAAGACCATCAGCTGAGGAAAACAAACCATCAGCTGAGTGAAGAAAGTTGATCAGCTGAGGAAAATACTTTATCAGTTGAGTGAACAAATGGATTAGCTGAGCATCTATATGATCAGCTGAGCAATATGTGTCAACTGAGTGCTAGCAAAAAGTGATCAACTGATATATTTTGTCAACTGAGTAGTGAATATCAGAGTTCCTAGTACAATCTGTTAGCTAAGTCGTGAAAAATGTCAAATCTACTCTATCTTTTCAGATTGTAAGTCATATGTAAAAGGCAGAACATGTGTTGCTCTATTATGCCTTAGATCTTTGTTTGTAAAAGTAAATATGCACTTTTTGGATCAAGTATGAGACAAAAAGGTTTGATCTTATCCTCTAGAAAAGGATAATGATACCTCAAACAGACGAAGATCTTGAAGATTTGTTCAAACAACTAAGTATGGCTGGCAATCCCATACTTGGTAAAGTCAAATCAAACAGAAGCATGGTGTTGATTAAAGTACAAGCATGGAAAGGGAAGGGAACTTCTACACGACAGTAGATGTGGGTTTTAATATTTTATATTGTGAATGAGTTGCACTTTTGTAGAAAAATACAATTACTTTTATCAAACAGTTGATTAAAGTAACTTTACTTTTCACCCACTACCTTTACAATTAAAATATTATATTTCCACATCCTCTTTGTCTCTTACCTTCATGCAACCGGATTCACCAAAGATTTCTATATATACTCATGCATGGTGGACATGCAAATACAACACAGTGAAGTCTCTACTCCACAGAAAGAAAATCTCATCAGTTACGAAATTCGTAGAGTTTAAGCATTGTGTAGAATCAAACTTGTTCATGTGTTGAACACTCTATATACATTAGTTGTTTTAGAGTTAGCTTGTATATGTGTTAGACAAATAGATTGCCACCTTTTATTGTACTTAGAATTTCCGCTTCTAGTACATGTAATTCTTGATTCAATATCAATAAGAATTATATAAAAGTATATTAGTGTGCCTTTATTTTTAAAAAGCTAAAGTTTGTATTCAACCCACCCTTCTACAAACATTTGTTGTTGTGTACTCAATCTGGGACTAAAAGAATTTCCTAACAGAAATCAAAGTTTGAACATTATAATACTCAACAGAGGCAAGGAGGGCAGGGCAGTGGAAACCGACAAGGTAATCAGAGTAGAGCAGCTACTGCAGGTGGGTCTGCTCAGAGGGCACCTTGGTGCAACAGGTGCAATTCATATCATCATGGGCAGTGTACGCCCCAATCCATGAGATGCGTGAAATGTGGTCAGTTTGGCCACGATTTGAAGAATTGCAGACTGCCGAGGAGCGTCTGCTGGAATTGTCAGAAGGAGGGGCACCGAGTCGGTGATTGCCCGTTGAGTAAGAAAGCGGGAATCGGGTCAGGATCAGGAGGGGGAGCTGGGGGATCATCTTCAACAGGGCAGAAAAGAAGGAACCCACCCACGGCTGAGGGTCGGGCATTCAGGATGGCTGTGGATGATGCCACTACCACAGATGATGTTATAACTTGTATGTTTTTGATAAACTCTACTCCTGCTAGAGTGTTATTTGATTCAGGGGCAAATCGCTCCTTTATATCTGTAGAATTCTGTGGTAGGTTGAATGTGCCTTTAACTGAACTTGCTACTGCTTTAGAAATAGAGGTAGCTGATGGTATGATGGTTCCGGTCACGACTGCTGTGGCTGGAGCCAAGATAGATATAGACGGTATTTGTTTTCCTGTTTATTTCCTTGTAATGCCATTATCTGGGTTTGATGTGGTGCTCGGGATGGATTGGTTGAGTCTGAATCAAGCCAGTATCAAGTGTCACAAAAAGTTGATTTCATTCCCGTTGGCTGATGGCACAAGAGTAGTAGCAAGGGGGAGAAGGCTGGATCCGTAATTCCGATTATCTCGTGTTTGAAGGCTAGAAAGGCGTTGGATAAAGGTTGTGAATCGTATCTGGCCTATGTTATTGATGGAAAGAAATAGAAGCAAACAGTGAACAACATCCGGGTGGTAACGGAATACCTGGAGGTGTTTCCAGTTCGTGAGGTAGAGTTTAAGATAGATCTGATTCCTGGTTCCCGACCAGTGGCAAAGGCACTGTACAGGTTAGCACCTTCAGAGATTCGGGAATGGATGACTCAGATACAAGATTTGTTAGATAAGGGTTTTATCCGTCCAAGTTCGTCTCCGTGGGGAGCACCGGTATTATTTGTAAAGAAGAAAGACGGTACGTTACGAATGTGTATCGACTACCGTGAGCTAAACAAGAGGATGATAAAGAACAAGTATCCGTTGACAAGGATAGATGTTTTCTTTGATCAATTACATGGAGCTTTGTTCTTTTCCAAGATTGATTTGAGATCAAGGTATCATCAGGTGCTGGTTTCAGAGGAAGACGTGTCAAAGACGGCTTTTTGTACGCGCTACGGGCACTACGAGTTTTTGGTTATGCCGTTCGGCTTAACCAATGCACCTGCGATTTTCATGGATTTAATGAACAGAGTTTGTCGACCATTCCTTGATGATTTTGTAATAGTTTTCATTGATGACATCCTGGTATATTCAAAGACTGAGGTAGAGCACGAGCAGCATTTGAGACAGGTTTTGGAGACACTGAAGAAAGAGCATCTATTTGCTAAGTTCTCAAAATGCGAATTCTGGTTGAGAGAGGTTCAATTTTTGGGGCATGTGATCTGTGACGAGGGAGTGAAAGTGGATCCTTCAAAGGTAGAGGCAGTTATAAATTGGAACGCTCCAAAGACACCGTCCGAGATCAAGAGTTTTCTAGGGTTAGCTGGATATTACCGCATGTTTATTAAAGACTTCTCAAAGATTGCGGGTCCGTTGACAAAGTTGACTCGAAAAGATGTGAAGTTTGTTTGGGGCAGTGAACAGGATCAAGCTTTTCAAATGTTGAAACAGTTGTTATGTCAGGCCCCTATTCTTGCATTGCCAAGTGGCTCAGAGGATTTCATAGTTTATTGCGATGCATCGTTTGCGGGATTGGGTTGTGTGCTTATGCAGAGGGATCGGGTGATTGCGTATGCTTCAAGACAGTTGAAACCCCATGAAAAGAATTACCCGACACATGACTTGGAATTGGTAGCAGTACTATTTGCCCTAAAGTTGTGGAGACACTATTTGTATGGCACCAAGTGCGTGATTTGTACCGACCATAAGAGCCTACAGTATGTATTTACACAGAAAGAGTTGAATATGAGACAGAGACGCTAGGTGGAATTGATTAAAGACTATGAGCAAACGTGGTGGCAGATGCCTTGAGTCGCAAGGGAGCAGGAAGTTCTATCCAGTTTATGCGTATTGAGATTATATCTGATCTAGTGGATAGACTAAAGTCTGCTCAGTTGGAGGCTCTGAAGGAAGAACACTTGAAGAATGAACTGATGAAGAAACGTAAAGACGAACTTGCTGATGACTCTAGTGGATTAAAAGTATACAAGACTCGTGTGTGGGTGCCTATGCTTGGAGACTTGAGGAAGCTGATTTTGACAGAAGCACACAAGTCCAGATTGTCAGTACACCCAGGAAGCACTAAAATGTATAACGACCTGAAAGTGCTTTACCGGTGGCCTACTATGAAAATAGATGTGGCACAGTTTGTGTAATCATGCCATATTTGTGCACAGGTAAAAGCAGAGCATCAGAAGCCCTACGGATCTTTGAAGCAATTGGAAATCCCTGAGTGGAAGTGGGATCATATCACGATGGATTTCGTAACCAAACTTCCACGAACTCAGAGAAATAATGATATGATTTGGGTGATTGTGGATCAGCTGACCAAGAGCGCTCACTTCTTAGCTACATGTGAGACGGCTTCTCTGAGTAAGTTGGCTCAACTTTATGTTAACGAGATTGTTGCGAGGCATGGCATGCCATTATCAATAGTATCTGACAGAGACTCCATATTCGTTTCTAACTTTTGGAGGAGTTTACAGAGAGAATTAGGGACGAGAATTAACCTAACTACTACTTATCATCCCCAGACAGACGGTCAGACTGAACGAACCATACAAACACTTGATGATATGTTGCGAGCTTTGTGTAATTGAGTATGGTGGATCTTGGGATTCGCACTTGCCGTTGATAGAGTTTGCGTATAATAATTCTTACCACTCGAGTATCGGAATGCCTCCGTATGAGATGTTGTACGGTCGTCGTTGCCGTACTCCGACATGTTGGTTAGAAGCAGGTGAGAAGCAGTTTGCAGGACCCGAGATAGTTCAGATATCAGCTGATAAGGTTGATATTGCCAGAGATTAGTTAAAAGCAGCCAGAGATAGACAGAAAATGTATGCAGATCCACGTCGTCGCCCAGTTAAGTTTGATGTGGGAGAGTTAGTGTATTTGAAGATTTCTCCGTGGAAGGGTGTGATTCGATTCGGTAAACGCGGGAAGTTAGCTCCCCGTTACATTGGTCCCCTCCGCATACGTCAGATTGTGAATGACCAGACAGTTACACTAGATCTTCCGGCAGGCTTGCAGGAATTCATGATACGTTTAACGTCTGTTATCTGAGAAAATGCAAGATTGATGATGAAAGTCAGATTCTCCCGGTACAAGAGCTGAAAGTTGATTCTAAGAAAAGATTGATAGAAGAACCTGTAGAACTGTTTGATCATAAAGTGACCAAGCTCCGAAAGAAACAGATACCAATGGTGTTGGTTAAGTGGAAGCACAGTCTTGGTTCTGATTTAACATGGGAGACTGAGTCAGAGAGGAAGGAAAGATATCCCCGTTTATTTGAGCAGGAAAGAATTCCGAGGACGGAATCCTCTTAAGGGGGAGAGATTTGTAACACCCTCAAACCTGGGCTAGGAGATTAGCGGGTTTGTGATACGTGTTTAAATGTTTTAAACTTGAATAAATGGCTAATTGAATTAATTTCTATTATGTGTTAATGTTAATATATAATTATATGCATGTATGTATGTATATGAAACCTTATGAATGTATGTTTGTGTGTATATACGTGGAGAAGAGATGGAAGAGGTGGGTTTGCCACCTCATACTTGTTATGAGCGTTTGAATTATTCAAGGCATGCAATAATCTGCTCATTTCCTCAAAGCAAAGAAAATGTTTGTGTGTGTGTGTTTGTTTACTGTGAAGAACAAGAAAGAAGAAAAGTAAACTTAAATCTTTGAAGATTTGTTTGAGTGCTTGTTATTGCAAAGCAAAGGTTTGTATATGTTTATTATTGATTATTATTAAGATTCTTGAAGTTTTGATATGTGTTTGATGAGTTTAGCATGTATAACTGGAAACACCATTAATGGTGAAAGTTGATAAACTTGAGAAATGGGTTTTGTCATATGATAATGTTTAAATAATTTTGATGTGTTCTTGATGATTCTTGACATGCTATATGGAGTTTGTATGTGTTAAATTTTAGATGAAGAAGAAGATGATTTTCAGGGTTCATCCGACTTTCGAATGAGTCATGCGACTTTTAGAGTGTTTCATCCGACTTTCTGTTTCATCCGACTTTGTGTTTTGAAAGTCGCATGGCGACGCGGCGCGTTAACTTGATTAACACGACGCGTCCGAGGATTTTTGTGTGTGATGCAACTTATTTTGTAACGGTTCGACTGTCGCATGAGACCCTTTAGTCCGACAGTCGTATGAGACCTTTGGTCCGACTGTCGCATAGAAGATCAACGCGACGCGTCGATGGACTTGACGCGACGCGTCCAGTGTATTTTTCAGATGGAAGCTTTTGTTTGACGAATCTTTTGGATTGCTATTTGTATGTGTATATTATATGTAAATCTAACTTGTTGTATATGAGTATGCTTGATATCCTATATGTGAAGACATATTTATGAATCGAGGACTGATTTCTGTGTTGTTGTATTCTCAGGAACTGCAAAGACTCAGTAATATTAGACCACTGAGCAACGTGATTGAAATCAGAGGTGAGTGGACGTTAAACACGGATGGTAAAGATTGCAGTTAATTTTATTGATGTGAAGCATGATTGTGGATTGAGATTGGATTGATTGAACTGCTGATTGTGATATTGAATATTGTTAACTGCTGTATGAATATTTGGTCGATACGCGCTCTTAGGATGATTTTGAGTTGCGTTTGAGAAGTCAGCTATACGTGGACTTGGGCTGGGCTTGTCTAACTAGTTGGTTGAACAGTAGTAGCCTTTCTGTTGCATTTGTTGCTCAGAGGGGAGTTTATTGTGCCAATCTAGTGGAAAGCTATCGGTAAACCTTTGCTTTGGCCGGTATTGGTTGTAGGTTCTGCGCCGAACCGCCGGTCTTCTCTGGATATGTTATTACATGATTGATGATTGATTGTGAATATTTGCATTTGTTGCTTTAGCCTCTACTCACTTAGCTCATTGAAAAAGAAAATGAGAAATTTCTTCAAGAGTCTTATGCCTTAAAGAATCATCTCGAGTTTTTAACAAATGAACTCAAAAATGTGAAAATGGATTTGCAAGACTCTAACGAAAAAGTGAAAGATCGTCAGTCGATTATTGATCTTTGGTTGAGTCCAAATTAACTAGCATTTGAGAGTGTAAATCATCAGATGATAATTCAAAGAGAAAGAGTAGGCATAGGACACATTAAACAAGCCGCTGATTTCAGCAAAAAGTGTAAAAATGTCGATGAAATGATTTTCAATGACATAAGTATCAATGATGTTGGAAATCAAAATCTTCTTAAAAAGAGATTCACCAAGTCTGAAGTTGTAAATCCAATCTTTTCTGAAAGAACAAATTTTGAAATTAGAAATCTTCAACTTCCTACTGAGTATGATACTCTTGCCAACGAAACTACTGAACCAATCACTGAAATACCCATTACACCAAGTCCTACTGAAACCCAACCTGAAGTTATGTCTGTTACCCCAACTGAAACCAAACCTATAGTCATACCTGAAACCCGTACTGCAACCCTCAACCAGTCTTCATCTGAATCAGTTGGTGAAATATCTTCTGAAATCAAAATAACTGAGTCATCCAACTCAAGCTTTCTTCCTGAAGCCAGTGTCTTTTATGACATTATCATTCCCATGATTTCGTCAAATGAAGAATCTTCAGTTGAAACCATACAATCCAAAGCTGAAAGTTCTAAACCCTTCAAAATCAAAAATAGTGATAAAACCTTTGCTCTGATCATATCCAAACTCAAAGAAGTTAAGGATTCTCTTTTCAAAGTTTTAAATTTAATTGGTGAAAAAGAGAAGAAAATAAAAGATTTAAGGCAAAGAATTCTAAATCCACTCGAAAATGCTATAAATGTGGAGTAAGAGGTCATGAAGCTACCTCTTGTTCTAATGAAGGCAAAATCTCGAGTTGTTTTTCTAAGCAGTGTGTCTTGGAGCCCAGTAAAGTTTGGGCTCTTCAAATGAACTAATTTTTTCAACTATCTGTGTAGGGCGTTCAGCATGATAACATTCGGTACCTTGACAGTGGATGCTCAAGGCATATGACCGGATGTAAGTCCCTACTGAATGGGGTTCAAGAAGCAAATGGTCCCAAGGTCACATTTGGTGGAGGAAAATGTGGCAAAACTAACAGTTATGGTTATCTCAACCAAGGCTCAGTCAACATTAAGAATGTTGCTCATGTGACAGGACTTGAACACAACCTGATCAGCATCAGTCAATTGTGTGATGCGGATTATGAAGTGCATTTCAAAAAGACCAAAGGTTCAATCTTTAACAAGAAAGGCAAAGAGGTCTTACAAGCAAAAAGGCAGGGTAACATGTATGTTGTTGATTTCAACTCTGCCACCTCTGAAAGAGATGCTTGTTTCTTTTCAGAAGCTTATTCCAAAGTTAACTGGTTATGGCACAAAAGATTATCCCATTTCAACTTCAAAAACATTAGCAAACTCTCTAAGCTTTAGCTTACCAGAGGTATACCGTCAGTTCGGTTTCAGAAAGACAAGTTGTGTCATGCATGTGAGAAAGGAAAGCAAAAGAAGTCTGTTTTCAAATCAAAACATTGTAACCAAGTTAACTCCGCCTTTCATCTCTTACATATGGATCTCTTTGGTCCTGTCAGTTCTCCTAGCATGGGAGGCAAGAAGTATACTCTGGTTGTAGTTAATGAATACACCAGGTTCACATGGGTATTCTTCTTGCATAACAAAATTGATACTGTTGAAGTTCTGATGAGCTTTATTCGTCGTGTTCAAAGACAGTTTGACACACAAGTTAAACAGCTTCGTAGTGATCATGGAATAGAGTTCAGGAACTCTACTCTTCAAGATTTTTGTGATGAAAATGGCATCATCCAAAACTTCTCAGCCCCATATACCCCTCAGCAAAATGGGGTTGCTGAAAGAAGAAATAGGACCCTGATAGAAGCAGCCAGAACTATGCTAGCTGAAGCATCTCTGAAAGGCCATTTTTGGGCTGAGGCTGTTAATGCTACTTGCTATACTCAGAACAGGTCTATCATTGTCAAGCGCCACAACAAAACTCCCTACGAGCTACTTTATCTGAAGTCACCCAATGTCGGATACTTCAAAGTCTTTGGAAGTACATGCATCATCCTTAACATCAAAAATCAGAAAAGCAAGTTTGATCCCAAAGGAGAACAAGGAGTGTTTCTAGGCTATTCTGATATCTCTAAAGCGTATCGTGTTTTTCTTCCCAAGAAGAACTCTGTGGTTGAAACAATAAATGTCACCTTTGATGAATTCAATGAAGAGTCAACCTCCAATCATACTGATCAAAGTGTTTCCGATGAATTTGATGCCCTTCTACAGGAGTCATTTAATGATGATTTGGATGACTATTTTCAGGAGGTAAATACTGACAATAATGTTGTTTATGTTAGTGTGAATCAGGTCACTAAAGATCTCTTGGAAACAAATAACTCCTCTGCTGATGAACAACAGGATCAACCACAAAGGGTCACGAAATGGACTCGAGCTCATCCCATCACAAATGTGATTGGTGATCCAAATACTGGTGTGCAAACCCAAAATGCAACTATGTCTGCATTCTACATGTTCTATGAATTCATATCACAGGTCAAACCAAAGAAAGTCGATGAAGCTCTGAAGGATCCAAACTGGGTGGTCAATATGCAAGATGAGCTTAACGAATTTGAAAGAAACAAAGTGTGGACGCTGATTGCCCCACCTGAAGACAAGTCTATTATTGGCACAAAATGGGTCTTCAGACACAAACGTGATGAAACTGGGTCAGTTGTGCGTAACAAGGCCAGACTAGTTGCAAAAGGCTACTGTCAAGAGGAAGGGATAGACTATGATGAAACGTTTACTCCAGTTGCTCGTCTGGAGGCAATACGCATGTTTCTAGCCTTTGCAACATTTAAGGGATTCAAGGTCTTTCAGATGGACGTTAAAAGCACCTTTCTGAATGGGAACTTCAAGAAGAAGTATTTGTTCAGCAATCACCTGGATTCGAAAATCCCAAGTTTCCACACTACGTTTATAAGCTCGACAAAGCCCTTTATGGAATAAAACAGGCTCCGCGTGCCTGGTATGATACTTTGTCCACTCATCTTCTGAAAAATGGATTTCATATAGGGACGTCGATAAAACTATCTTTTAGTGTAGAGAAAAAGATGAACGCATTCTAGTTCAAATTTATGTTGATGATATTATATTTGGCTCTACTGACAATCGTTTATGCAAGAAATTTGAGAAAATTATGTCAGAAAAGTTCAAAATGAGCATGATGGGAGAACTGAATTTCTTCCTTGGGCTTCAGATAAAGCAATCTGACCAAGGCATCTTCATTAATCAAGGGAAATATGTCAAAGACTTACTCAAAAAGTTCAACTTTTCAGACTCCTCTCCTATGAAGACTCCCATTGTTCCAAAGACCAAGCTTACCGCTGATCCGAATGGGAAAGCAGTTGATCTTCCCACATTCGAAGGGATGATCGGATCCTTACTATATCTGACGGCCAGTCGTCCTGATATTATGTTCTCCACATGCCTATGTGCAAGGTTTCAGGTGAATCCAAAAGAATTACATCTGACGGCCGTCAGACGAATTTTCAGATACCTGAAAGGTACTCCAGAGAGTCCGGCTTTGAATTAATTGGATTTTCATATTCAGACTATGCCGGATGTCAGATTGATAGGAAGAGTACTGCCGGTGGGTGTCAGCTACTTGGTGGAAAATTAGTAAGTTGGCAAAGCAAGAAGCAGAACTCCATTACTCTATCCACCACTGAAGCTGAATACATTTCAGCTGGGAGCTGTTGCGCACAAGTTCTATGGATGCAACATCAGCTCGCTGACTATGGCATCTCCTTTCAGCGCACTCCTATCTATTGTGATAACACAAGTGCTATTGCAATCTCCAATAATCCGGTGCTCCATTCTCGCACAAAGCACATCGATGTTCACCATCATTTTATTCGAGATCACATAGCCAAGAATGAAGTTGAGCTTCGTTTCATCTCCACTGAACATCGGCTAGTTGACATCTTCACTAAAGCTCTAGATGAACACCGGTTCAATCAAATGATTGCAGAAATAGGAATGCTAAATCCTTCAACAATATAGCTATTTCAGGTAAGTTTGATTGTTACTGTTCATTCTTTCTTGTCACATTTAATGCCAGCCACCCTAATAGCTAAGCTTGAATAATTACTTTTACCCTGCCTCTATCTGACTGTCAAATCATCTCTGAAGCGTAATCATGAGTAAATTTCCTTATAAACATCCAAAGATTTTCTTTCCTTTTTCATCTTCAGCAAATCAAGACACGATTCAAAGAAAATCTTTCACTTTCTCAAAAACTCATGGAATTCACAATCACCTTCGTTTTCTTCCCGGTGTGCCATGTCATCACTGTTCGCATCCCTGATGAAGGGATTGGAATAGAAGTTTCATCTCAAATATTTGTGTTATCGTAAACATGAATGTAAGTTTTTTTTGGCAGTCTATGTAAATCGTGATTAACATCATGTAATCATCTTTTGTTCATATATGGAATTAGTACTTTCCAAGCTTAACTATTATTCTTGTTGGCATTGTGTTCTTCTTTATTTTTTTTCTATTTTTTTCCTTGTTATGATTAAAATTTCAAATGCAAAGTTTGGATATTTTTTTTCCTTTGCATTGTGAAATTTTTATCTTCCTGCTAATGGTTTGTTGATGAAGTTTAGCTAGTTCCAAGATAACGCTGGGTAAATTGGTTTACCCAATAACTGTTTGACATCACAAAAGTTATCCTTGCGTAATTTCCAGCTTCACGCGCTCATTTTCACCCTAGATTTACTCAACTACCAAGATTGATTCAGTTTAAACCCCTTTAAAACCCAATATTGCCCCTTCAAGTTCTTTACCTGCAAATCATCTTCTCCGGCGATTTCTCTTGTTTAAAAGCAAAAACAACTCTTGTGCTTGAACCAATGGCCCCCAAAATTGCTTCTGCGAAGGTAACTCTTCCAACTGATGTTGTCTCCAAAATCCCACTTGAATCAATCTGTCTCAAAGATAACAATTTCACCACTGACCTAACCATCCCTCCTTCATCCTCACCACTTCACCAAATAATGACCTATCTTCGCAACTGCCCATTGAACTTTGCTCTCTCCGCAAAGGTTCCGATGTTTGAAGAACACCTCTGTGAGTTTTGGATGACCGCTGAAGTCATCAAACCCAAAACCTCCGGCCAAAGTATTTACTTCAGTAAGCTCTCTGGTAGCAAGTTTGCTGAAATCACCACGAAGTTTCTTGCATCTATTCTTCATCTTCCTCGCCGGGAACTCACCTCATCTACTGCCAACGCTAAGGAGCTGCTCTTCTCCTTCTTTCAGTATGCTGATGAGTACAAGGTGAAAGGTAACTCTATGGTTCACACTCGTCTTCCAAAGGAATGGAACTGTCTGATTGCTCATCTGAACTTCTGTATGACGAGCAAAACTGGTGGTCTTGACCAAGTCAATGAAGCTGTTCTGAAAATGGCCTATGCCATTATCCATGGTCATAACATTAACTACGCTGAACTTATCATGGAAAGTCTTGTGGTCTCACTGACGGCCCGCACAAGGTCTCAACACATTCCTTTTCCTAGGTTTGTGTCACTGGTTATCTACTCCTTGTTACCACTTGAAGCATACAATTCTGCTTCTGTTCCACTTCCATCTCCCTCCTTACCGGGTTCAGTATGGACAGGTTCCTCGTCTGCCTTCAACCTCTGACTGCACCAATGCTTGCACTAGTCTTGCTGAAGCCTTCTCCTGCCATTCCACCACCATATTCAGGTTTATCATCTGAAGCTGCACCTTCTAAACCTCAACCCCAAATGCTTCAGTCCTCTCCATCGAAAACAAAGAAAAGGAAGCTGATATCCACTTCAACTTAGCCATCCACCAAACCTTCAGCCGTACCCAAATCCACCACTAAACAACCAACCACCGCGCTAAGATCACTCTCCAAACGCCACAAACCCAACATTCCCTCCAGTCCCATCATCTCTCACTATGCTTGAAGTGAGGATTCTCCTGATGATACCCCGTTGATTCTTCGCAAAACTCAGCTTCACTCATCAAAATCCGCAGAAGCCGTTCAGGTACGATCTCCTCTACTTAAATTCTCTAAACCTAGTCTAACTGATGAAGAGACAGCTCAAACCCAAGCTGTACCTGAAGTCCCACTTCTACTACCACAAGTTCAGGACACTGACATACACCAGTCAGCCAAGACTTCCTCTATCCCCACCATTGAGTCTGCCAGCACACCCACTGCAACTTAGGTACCACCAGAACAGGGAACACCCATTCCTGCTTCTGCTAAAATTCCCCCTTTATCCCTTAATGTATTAGTAAACCCAACTGATCCTATGGATATCATCCTAGCACTTGATGAGTCAGCACCCAACACAGCTAACACTGGTGCTCGGCCAATCACCAATGATGGAACTACAATTTCCCTAGTTTCGGAGGTCCAACCAGTTGATGATTCTTCCGTTCACCCTGAAGATGAAACTGCACCCCAATTCTTTGATGTGTCACAAAACCCCATTGACACTATGGATTCTACTAGGGCAGATGATTTATCAGTTTCACACCAAACTGAGAGTGATGCCCAACCTTCCATTATCAATGACACTGAAGTTCAACCTCCTTCAGTCGAGATTCCTACTGCTAATGAAGACACGATCTTAAACCAGACTGTAACTGAAGCAAATGAGCCTCGGGCCCTTGATGCATCAGTCACTCCTACTGATGCTACGGCCTCCCCATCTCTCCTAAACACCTTGTTTGACATCCCTTCTCCTGATACAACTGTCAATCCTTTTGATAACAGTGATGCTTTTGATTTTCTTCAATCCCCCAAGTCTGTACATTCTCAAACTTCTGAGCCTTCAACAGACATTGCTTCCTCATTGGAAAGTCTATCTGAACTCGTTCTTTTTGTCTCTAATTCCATTAAGACAAACACCTTTTACGGACATTGTGTCGCCAACAATCAAGCCAAGCTTGAAACTGAGCTCAAATCCCTTGTTGAGTCTATCAAAACTTAGTTTACCACCCTCACCCAAACCATTGATTCTAAAAAATCTGATACTTCATGAGATGTACACTACTCTTCACCATCTTGTGAAAACAATAGCTGATCAAGAGTGGCAGAATCAGCTCCTCCACCTCTGTAAATTCTCTTTCCTCCAAGGTTGACAACATCCATGCTATCAATCTTTCTGAAATTGCAACTCGGCAGTTGCAAGAATTGTTTTCTCTCTCCTTCTTTGGCCTTTCAAGAGAGATTTCGGCCCTGTCTCGGTCGGTAGAAGCTTCAGGAATCTCTGCAGCTTCTAAAGGGGGGAAAGTTCGAAGACAGTCCAAAATCTGTCAGATTATAAGAAGGAAGGCTACCGCTGATCGGAAGATAATCAAATGGGATAAAAAGTATTCACGTGCTGAATACTTACAAAGATTAGAAGAGGAAGTGGCTCACCTCAAAACCGCTAAAGAAAACAAAAATAATTCCTTGATCAATTTCGAGGCCAGGTTAGCCAAAGCCGAAGAAGCTAAGGCACTTGCTGAAGGGGAGCTCAAGAGTTTCCTTGATCAAAGAAACGCTGAAGCTGAACTTTTCAGTTCAGAGCTAGATGGAGCTGAATGTCAGCAAATCATAACCGAAGCCAAAGCCTCTCAGATTCCCATTCAATCAGCTGCTCCTTGTCAGCCAAGACAGTCTGATAAAGGTAAAGGGAAAATGATGATAATCTCTCTGGATGATCAAATGAGTAAGGGTATATATGAATTAAGTGACTCAGATGATGAAATCCAAGAGTAAAAGACTTGAAAGTGGCTGATGAACTTGGCAGAATAGCAGCAGAGAAAATGGCACTTGAAGAACTTGCTGCAAACAAAATTCAACTATCTCTATTCGATCATCAAAAACAAATTCAGGAGAATATTGAAGCTGAAAAATCCTTAATTGAGGAGAAGAAAAGGATCATGGAAGAAAAGCAAGAAAAGTGGCTAAGCTCTCGACATCAAAGAAGGCATCCTGATAAAATCACAGCAATAAAGCTAAAGAAGGTAAATAATGAAATCCTTCTGAATGTTCAGCGCAAAAATCTTCCTCTCTTCAGCATACAATCTGTCAAGGATGTCCAACTCAATTATGTTGTGTCTGAATGGAATGAAATTCTTTCTTATTTATCAAAACTCAAGCAAACTGATGATGTTAAGTTCATTCAACGAGAGATCACCAAAGTAATTGAATATTATGAGGAGGAAGTAAAGAAGAGAGAATCTGATGTAATTGTCATGCCGCAGAAAGAGAAACCCACTCGAACTGAAAAGTTAAAATTTCAGAGAAGGAGACTCACTCTCAAGAAATCTCAGCAACAAATCTTGGAGCTGATATCTATTAGAGAGCTTCCACATTGCAAAGGCTTCGACACCACGTTGCCTCCTGGTTTCATTCCTGAAGTGGATAAAGTTCTCTCAAATCCGAGTGGATTTTAATTTTCTTGATGCATATGACAAGATTCGTTTTCAGAGAGTTTCAGACTTCGCCAAGGCTGACTGGCTTCATCTGAGATCTCTTCGATATTTTATCAACAATAAAAATCCACAAGTTAAAGACATTCTCGTTGAATACTTGAAGCAAATGAAGCTCAAAGCTCCAAAGGAATCTTCTCCTGAAGAGTTCAAACCGGATATTTAGAATAGTAATTCTTTATTCTTTATTCTTTCTATTCTTTATTTTTTTCTTGTATATAGTCATGGATTATAAACAAATAGGGGGAGATTGTTAGTCCTTTTATTTGTATATATTCCATTCCTGAAGAAGCTTTCGAAGAAAGCAACTGAAGGTGTAATATATCATTCTTTTGTAAACTGTTCTGACGCATTATCTGAAGAAAGAAGCTCGTAGTTCATCTGAAGATTAGTTCTGAAGTGAACATCAGCTGAAGTTTGTCTTCAGTCATCAAAGGGTCTTCTGAACTGAAGATACATCTGACAACCAGAATCTTCCTGTTATGTAAAGTGCACGATCTACGCATTCTAAAGGAGCTTAATACGGCAATCTTGTTTTCCGTTCCTAATTTAGTGTAGAGCGGTACACGTGTAAATAAATTAGATGGTCAGGATTAGTTTACTTAGCCTATAAATACCTGCTTGATTAACGAGAAAAGGTTAAGCATTTGTTCGCTAATTTGCATTCAAGTTTGTTCTTGATTTAGTATGTACTCGGTTCTCAAGTTTGTTCTTGTGTACTCTTTGATGTTTGGTTATTAATATAATCCTACTTTGAAAACTTTCATGTGTTCGTTGCTTTAAAACTATTTCCTCACTTTGATTTTATTCATAGTTAGTTTTATTCATATTCGGGAAAAACAAATCGTATAATTTATCATGTTTAGCTTTTTCAAAGATCCATTCGTGTTAAAGTTTTGATCTTTACGCCTATTGCTAAGTATTTCATAGTTGAGATGACCATTCTATCTATGTTTACTTTAATCATGAGTTTCTATGACCATTAGGATTCATGACTAGTGATGGACCAAATCCTAGGGTTAGGTTATAAAGTAATTAACTTTAATGTGTTTGATAATTGCACGCGATGACCATTCGGTGTTAACTGATTGATTTTGTGACCAATACAAATCAATAGATTAAGTCTAGCTTGATACGAATTTATTGACTAATTATCGGGACAGTTAATGTCATGACCATTGGGTTAATGTTTCTATAGTTATAGGGCTAGTGAGTCTGACCAAGAGATCTAGCTAATTTAGAAATCGGTATATAATGAATAATGTCCATTGCACTTCCTTGAGATTGACCGTAGACAAAGGGGTAATCGAGTCTAGGTGAGAATACTTCGTATTGATTGTTTCCAAGCTCTCAGCTTTATCTTACTTTTGGGTTGTTTTCTCTTTTGTCTAATTAATATTTCATCGCATTTTTTGACTTATTCCCATATTTCCCCATTTAATTGCTTTCTTTAGGCTAATTATGAATTAAATCTTTTAAATCTGAAATCATACTTGTTCCCCAAGTGTTCGACACTCGGTCTGAACTATACTGCGATACGATTAGGTACACTTGCCTATTTGTGTTGTAGTCAGAATTTTGGTGATTCCAATTTATAAATATAAAACCTGATCTGATTCACGCACATCAACAAACGTAATGCCACCAATCTTCACCAATCTCTAGACGAGCAGCTATTGACCGAAACCCACAATTTCCATCACCCATCACATCTATTATACCTACGATGTAGGGATGAAAGATTTTTGGAATTTCTTTCCACAATGATCCATATTCCACATGCGGTTCCTTGTTCAAGTCAATCGGGTTAGAACATTGGCCTATTGGTTCAAAGTTCAAGTCAAACGGGGTTTGATGTTGGACTATTGGTTATGGGTTCAAGATAAACGGGGTTTGATATTGGGTTGTTGGTTCAAAGTTCAAGTCAAACGGGTTTGGATTAACTATGCCTTAGTGGTTCAAAGTTCAAGTCAAACGGGCTTTGACAACTATGCCTCGGTGGTTCTACCTTCTTGCTCAAATTTCCAAAACTTATAACGAGCATTGTAGATTGTTTTCAGTGAAGAAACATTATTTTGATTTTGCTCCTTTATAGTTGTCAAAATATCTCTGAGTTTCACATTCAACTTTGTCAATCCTTTCACCAAACCATATTCATTACCTGACAATCGCATTACATACGGGTGACCGCCCATATATGTTGCATGTTTGTGATTGTGTTCACCACATACAACCCTTAATGTCCAAACATCACACACCTTCATATACGTTCCTACCAATTCAAACGAACAATTATTTTTTTGTTTCCATGTTTTTACTCCTTGGTACACCACAACGATCACAACCAAGTACAATTTTTGAGATGTGCCCAATACGTCTTGCTCTTGACCGTTTAGTGACTATAATGAAACCTTACAAGTGTGCCACATTTTGCACCCAATTCATCAATTCTTCACGACATTGGAACACCTACAAAATCTAAAAAGTAATTTTAAAACAACAATTAAGTATATTAATTAAATATACACATGAAAATAATAGTAAGATTATATATTATACTTGATCGGTAACAAATTCTGAAGTACTCGACATCTTTCCTTTTCCTGCGAATCTTGAAAAAATAAAGATCAAAGGTGAGATAACATTTTGGTAATGTACTCTTAAAATAATATAATAAAACAGTTATATATTAAAATAATATAATAAAATATTTTGGTATTTAACCAACCACTCATACTCCTTAAACCCCAACCTCTTCCGTCTTCCCCAACCCCTCTTTCCATCCTCTCACCAACCTCCGTTGCCGGAGACTCGCCGAAGATTCCACCGCCTCCGACGGAGACTCACTCGGCTATTTCTGTCTCTCTCTCTCGCCTACACATGTAAGTGAGTTTTGGTATGTGTGTGTGTGTTTTGTTTATTTTCCGGTGCGTGTGTGTTCTTTTTGTATGTGTATGTATGGCCGGAGGTGTGTGTGTGGCCGGAAGTTTGCATGTGTGTGGCTGGAGGTGTGATGTTTGTGTGAGTGTTCTGTTTTAGTATGTGTGTGTGTGTTTTTTTTTGTTTTCTGGTGTGTGTGACCAAAGGTGTGTGTGGCCGGAGGTGGTGTGTGCGTGTGTGTGTTTTTTTTTTGTTTTCTAGTGTGTTGTGGCTAGAAGGATTGACAATCATATAAATTTTTACCTTTAGATAGCCGGAGGAACAATAGTGGCCGGAAGAACAACAGTGGATATTTTTTACCGTTGTACAATATAGTTTACTGTATTTTATAGTATTTGTTGTATAATACTGGATTATATTAATACATCTCTTAACTTATTAATTTTTGTTTAATTTTGTCTATTTTCAATGTGAGTTTGACTATTGACTTTACAAGTAACAAGAAAATGATAGCACATTAGTGTTTGACCGGTGAGGTGTATAATGAAAATAAGGTAGTGTGTAATTTGAAAGACCCTAATGAAAATAGGGTAAAGTGTAAGGATCAAAACACCCTTTTTTTGGAACTGCATAAGATTTTATTAAGAAACACTAGCAAGAAGCTAGAAAGGAAAAAACAAAATTACAAAATTACAAAAAATTAGACACCTCTTGGATCACAACACCAATCTATCCAAGAAAGTCTCCTACCAAGCTTACCCCTTACATTTATCAAAAACAAAGACAAACTCTGTAATTGATTATAGACATGAACAAACGATACCGATTTTGAATTGAAGACCTTGTTGTTCCTATAGTCCCAAACAATCCAACAAAAGGAAAAGATCACTGTATTGAATGCTTGAAGTTGTTTACCTTTAAAACCAACAACCGATCCCCATTTAATTAGCCTATCAATTGTATCAGGAGAAGATGAATCTAAACTCCAACATTTGATGATTTCTTTAAGAATAAGAGATGCCCAAGAACAGGAGAGGAATAAATGATCTTCAGACTCGTCACCAAAACCACAAAAGACGCAACAATTGGTAACTACTTGAATACCCCTTTTAACCAAATTTATCCCGGTAGGCAATCGCTTTCGCATCAGACGCCAAACCATGATATTAACTTTTGAAGGAACTGAGTTTAACCAAACCGTTTCCAAGCCACTAGGATTGACCAAGAGTGAATCATCATTTAGAGTTCTCAAAGATTTGACCGAGAACACCCCTAAAGAGTGCAACTTCCATGACCAAACATTGGAAATATCATGAGCTCCTTTGATTGTAGTGTATGAGAAAAAAAATTAAGTTGAATTCATAAAACAGTAGATCAAAACACCTTAGTCTAGGGTAATTAATAATTTTTTACTTGATTCTATTGGCTGGTTTGTTACTTTTTCAGAAATGAATTAAATTTTGAATACTACACCCCTATTAATGACCTAATGATTACCAACTTATTCACATTTAATTACCTATCTCATACCTAATAATTATACACTAATAACTACCTATCTCATACCTAATAATTATACACTAATAACTACTAACGATTACTAATATACTTAATTACTAACCTAACATCCATATTATTTAATTACTTTATTAACTTTTTCTTCTTTTACTTTTTTTATCCTCTAACTATATATTTCTTTATGGACATTTTCAAGGTGTTGCTTTACCTAATAATGGCCTGGTTCTCTCTCATTTTCTTTTTGCGGATGATGTTATGTTTATGGGCAAATGGACAACATCAAATGCCGTGAATCTCACAAGACTTCTAAGATGTTTTCACCTTGCATTAGGATTAAAAGTCAATTTTTCAAAAAGCAAAGTGTTTGGACTTGGTGTTCACGAAGATGAAGTTCAAAATTTGTTCTCTTTCCTCAAATGTGAATGGGATAAACTTCCATTTACATACCTTGGTCTCACGGTGGGTGCCAACATGAATGTTGCAAAAAATTGGAAGCCGGTGGTGGATAAAGTGAAATCAAAATTATCTAAATGGAAAGCCAAAAACTTATCATTTGGAGGGAGGATCACTCTTTGTAGATCTGTTCTCGGTAGTATCCCTTTATACTTTTTGTCACTTTTTAGAGCTCCTACGAAAGTAATCGACTCAATTGAAAAAATTAGAAGATGTTTTATTTGGGGTGTTTCTAATATTGGAAAAACGAAGATTTGTTGGGTTGGGTGGCATAAACTATGTGCTCCAAAAAATCTAGGAGGCCTTGGTATTGGATCTTTAAAGACTGCCAACATTTCATTGTTGGTAAAATGGTGGTGGAAACTCAAGATTGATAATCAAGCTCTTTGGGCTAAAGTAATTAGTGCCATTCATGGAATTCAAGGAGGAGAATTCTTATCATTTGCAAACCAAAGAAAAGCAGGTACATGGCTTAACATAATCAAGGCAGGTAAATCTCTCTCTTCTCTTAATTTAAATTTAGAATAATTCTTTACTAAGGCTGTGGGCGATGGGAACAATACTTTATTTTGATTGGATCGATGGGTGGGTAATACTCCACTCAAAGACATTTTTCTAGATTTGTTTTCATTAGAAACAAACAAGGATTGTACTATTGCTATGCGTTATGTTGATTCTTTGAACAATGGTGCAAAATGGAGTTGGTCATGGACTTAATTAACACGTCTGGATCAATTTTCAAATAAGATTTTAGAGTTAGAAAATTGCAATATGTGGAATTGAATGAAAGTAATGATGTTTGGTGTTAGGATGGTGATCCAAGTGGGATATTCTCGGTTAAATCTTTGAGAAGTATTATAGAAAACTTATCTTTCTCATCAAATTCCTCTCGAAGTTTATGGAATAATTGGCTTTTGCCTAAGGTGAAATGTTTTGTTTGGAGACTTTTGCTTAATCGAATTCCCACAAGATCAAACTTTTTGTTCATGGTATTGTAATTCCATCAATTTTATATCCTTTATGTGATTCTCACGAAGACTGTGCAACACTTTACACTTATTCTATGCATGTGCTGAAACTAAAAAAGTGTAGAGATGGCTGTTAGAATGTAAAGGTGGACCATCATTCATCATTGGAAGATTTGTTGAGTGGGTTGCAAAATGGTGTAATTACAGATAAGAAGAAAAAGTGTTTAAAGGCCGCATGTGGAGTTTTACTTTGGCTCGTGTGAAAAGCTTGCAATAATTGGGTGTTTGATGAAAAAAGATTCATGGCTCGATTAGTAACAGCTGAGATTCAAACTACATTGTTTACTTGGATAAAATTTAGAGCTAATTGTAAATCATTAGAATGGTCCATGTGATGTTGTAACTCTCGTTTTCAATTGTAAACATTTTTATATCTCTAGTATCTTGCTAGAGTTTTCTTTATTTAATATAAATATATTAGGCCTGCTAGGAGAGGGTGATGGTCATGCCGAATCTCTTCTAGTTTGCCCTTATTGTCGTTCAAAAAAATATATTTCTTTATTATTACTTTACTTTTTATACTTTTGTATAATTTAAATTTGTTTTTTACATCAACCAAGAAAATAAAATTTCAATAATTTAAATTTGTTTTTTACATCAACCAAGAAAATATATTTCTTTATTATTAATAAAGTTTCAATAATAAAAAAAATAGTAAATGTAAAAAACATAAATTTTACTAGCAATAATCATCAACATTAACAAATTCTTTTACGACGGATTTGAGTTTCGTATTTAAAAACATCACATGTTAGAAAGAATCGATAAATGGACGGTTAATTACACACCAATAAATATAATTAATATTATACTTGCTCCGTTGAAAATTTTGAAGTACTTTAGATAAGAAAAGAAATTAAAGTTAATATTATAAAAATTAAATTTTTAATCAATAATAAAATTTAAAAATTTGAATGCACATATTAAATTAATAAAATTTTTAAAAAACAAATTTAATAAGAAAATTAGTTGAATACTGAATCTCTTCATTAAATTTGTTTTTTAAAAATTTTATTAATTTAATATGTGCATTCAAATTTTTAAATTTTATTATTTATTAAAAATTCAACTTTGTAATATTAACTTTAATTTTTTTATCTACAGGATGACGAGTACAAAATTTTTAAAGGAGCAAGTATAATATTAATTATATTTATTGGTGTGTAATTATATTTAAATACGAAACTTAAACCCGTTGTAAAAGAATTTGTTAATGTTGATGATTATTGCTAGTAAAATTTATGTTTTTTATATTTACTAATTTTTTCATATTGAAACTTTATTAATTTTATTTTCTTGGTTGATGTAAAAAACAAATTTAAATGATACAAAAGTATAAAAAGTAAAGTATTAAAGTAATAATAAAGAAATATATAGTTATATGATAAAGAAAGTAAAAGAATAAAAAAAATAATAAAGTAATTAAATAATATGGATGTTAGGTTAGTAATTAAATATATTAGTAATCATTAGTAGTTATTAGTGTATAATCATTAGGTATGAGATAGGTAATTAAATGAGAATAAGTTAGTAATCATTAGGTAATTAACAGGAGGAGTAGGGATGGCAATGGATCGGATATGAATCGGGTGATGCCATATCCACATCCATATCCATTTAATTTTTCATCATCCATATCTATATCCATATCCATTTAAAATAATTCCATCCGTCTGTATCCATATCCATCGGATTAAACGGGTAAATGGATATCCATTGGATGTCAAAAGAACTTTTGCCCTAAAGAACATACGATATTTTTATATATAATTTATGATCTTTATTGATATAAATACATATTTTCTTCCAAAAAAAGATAAGAATCATAGTCTCTTTCACTTTGACACTTAAATATATATAATTGATACAACTATACAAAAATATTATTAAAGAGAGTGTGAACTTAACCTACACAATTATATACATCTTTATTAGTATATTTATCTATAAGTTTTAAAATTAAAATACATATATGAAATTATACTTAATTATATATAAAATTATAATTATATCAACCTTAATTCGGGTTAATGGATTTATCCATGGATGAAAAATCTTTATCCATATCCAATCCAATAAACATCCATATCCACTCCATATCCGAAATTCACCCATTTAACTTCGTCCATATCCATCACAGATGGATCGGATCGGGTGGATGATCATTAGATCGGGTGACAATTTCCATCCCTAATGAGGAGTGTAGTAGACCGGGGTGTCTACAACAACACCCTTTTAAAAGACCCATTAATGTAACCAGCAATTAATGACCTTGACGTATTAATGTACCTCATTTTTTTTAATCATGAATAGATTATTAAGCAATTATAAAATAATTATTACTACCCTCACTTCGTAGGCACCCTACACTAATTTCTACCTACCTCACATCCCTATTATTTTAATTATACACTAATTATTACTATCTTATTTAATTATCTACCTCACATCTCTATTATTAAGTTATAAACTAATTATCTACAAGGTAAAGGAAACTCATATTGGTATGATTGAATAACTAATAAATGTTAAAGAAACTAAGACCTCAAAATATACATGTATGGTCATGTCCGGAGGTCTGCATAGTTTTGATGTATGCGGCATGTGTTAGAGATTCAACGAATTTTTTTCACTTTGGCTGAACGAAGTCTAAGTCTTGTGTGATTTGCTACATGCCCTGCAATGCTTTATTATATCATTGAATATATGCCACCTACAAAGTAAATGGTTACTTTGTGGAAATACTTCTTCGCACGCTTCCATCAATGCTAAATCTCTACCGGTGACAATAACACGAGGGACAAAATGATGCATTGATGTGTGAAATCAGGTTATAAAATGTTAGTCAAATAATCACATAGTTTATATTATGAGACTATTGGCTTAGAATAATATAGCTAAAGTAAATAAAAGGGTATGGTGTCCGTAAGGAATAGTTTAGTTGATTACTAATATAAAAACAAACTCATTTAACCTAAAGCAAATTTGATTAGAAAGGGTATTTTGTGATTTAACTAATTACTACTAAATTTAACTAATTAATTAAAGATATTGAAACTTTATCTAATTAAGCGAACTTTGAATGAATTCTAATCGGTGGGAAAAGACATTCACTACGATTAACTCCCCCTAAACATATATTTGGTTTATTAAGTCCCGATTAAATGGAATTTCCTAGAGGTTGATTGATTAACTTTCGTTCAATCTCTCGCAATGCTAAAACACGATCTCTAAGCCTATGCAAAAATACACCTCACATTATCGTTCAATTATGGGATCGGATTTCTCGTCACCCTTAATCCTAGAAATTCCGTTTTAATAATTAATCATTTAAGTAATTAACTAGGTTATTGGTGCTCAATTTCAACCCCTATTTCTAGTGAGTTGCCTACTCTATCCCCAAAGCGAAAAGTAGAAGAAATCACACAATTATGACACTTTGATGATCAATAAATACATGTAATTAATAAATCAACCAACCAAAGGTTAAAGCAATAAACTTTAAGGTTCTTTAATTGATAAAATGATAATTTATCAAGAAAACTAAATTATTCCATAAAGATAACCTAATCTAGTATAGGGTTTGTTAAATCATATTTAATACAAGAGATCTAGCACATAGACATACTAGAATCAACCAACATTGCATAAAACTTCAAGAAAGAAAGCATCTTGATTAAACAAGAGATCAAACCCAAGGTAAACTTGAATATTCTCCTTATGATTTAGAGTAGAAAGAACTTGGTGAACAACTTCTTCTGCTCCAACAATAAGCTCCTAGTTAGAATTCTCCAAAAGATCGCCTCTAATGATGTGAAAAATTAAATTCATAATGGGGTTTCTTGGCAGGCTCGCGGTGCGTGGAAAAGATAAATACTATCTTTTTTCAAATTTGAAAAGTTCAACGGGATAAAACATGCGACACATAGTTGAATGTCCCGAGACACGAGGCTCAACATGAGTTTTGACCAAATATTTCTAGCTGGCGTGAAGCAAATTCCTCACGTCAAACAGATCTTCGCGGCGTGAAATGTGCTAGCTCGCAGCGCGAAGGGTGATGGCTCACGGCGCGAAGGGTGATGGGTCGCGGCACGAGGCTTGGTCTCGAGTTCTGTTTTATGACCTTTTGACTTTCTTGGCTAGTTTCGTCATTCAATAAGGCATTTTTGTATCCAAGAATCTAAAAATCACAAAACACACAATTTAAGTGCAAAATCCAATCTTTTATCATGTTTCACAAATAAAAACCAAGATATTGACAGGAAGTATTTGACAATATGATTTTGACAATATCATGCATTAATGGTCAATTTTTGGCAAGTCAATGCCCACCTATAATTGCATGCCTTTTCATTATGCATGAATGCATCGGCTACGGAATAGGTCTTATTTGTATAAGTGACACCAACAATTACCAGAAAAGGCAGACTATAGTTGTTGTTGTTTTTACATAGCATCCATTAAGACAACATATGGGAATGCTTGCCACATGGTTAATGATGTTTGATTAATGAATAATAATAATTCTAACTTGTTTGTATCATTGTTTAAACGATACTCAAAAGCGTAACCTTTAGTTTGCAAAATATGCATCACATTCTATATTGGGGTTCTACCTTTTTGCTCGGACATTCAAAACTTACGACAAACATTGTATATAGTTCTCAATGTAGACACATTATTTTGATTTTGATCCTTTAGTGTTGACAAACTATCTCGCGGTTTTACATTCAGCTTTGTCAAATCTTGCACCAAACAATACTCATTATCACACAATCGCATCATATGCGAATGTCCCTCCATATACATTGCTGGTTCATGATTGTATTCATCACGTACGACCCTTAAAGTCTAAACATTATGTGCCTTCAAATACTTTCCTACCAATTCGAATGGACAGTTAGTTTTTTTTCCGCGTCTTTACTTCTTGCTACACCTCCACGATCACAACCAAGAACAATTTTAGAAGTGTAGCCAAAAATAGGTTGACCTTGACCGTCTAGTGACGATGATGAAACCTTGATAACGCGCCACATTTTGCACCCAAGTTATTAGCTCTTCATGAGATATAAACACCTAAAATTTGAGAAAAATCAAATGTTAGAAAAGATCGATAAATGGATAATTAATTACACACACGATAAATATAATTGATATTATATATATTATACTTGCTCTATTAAAAATTTTAAGGTACTCGTTATCCTCTAGATAAAAAAAAGTAACTTTAATATTATAAAAACAAAATTTTGAAAAATAATAAAAATTAAATTAAAAATTTTAAAAATAAGTTAATAAAGTTATTCACTATTTATTTAGTAACAAACCACCCCATATTTAAATTAATAAGTTTTTTAAATACAAAAAAATATATATTTTTAAAATAACCAATCATCTCCAAAATTACCTTTTTTAAAAACCCCAAACCATCCCCAATTTCCCATTCCCGATTATTTCTCTCTAACTCAATCTCTCTCTCAAGTATCACACTCCCCAAAGATCGCCTCGTCGGACACCGCCGCAACTTGCTGGCCACTGTCGCTGTTGCTACAGACGTTCCGGAGAAGGTTAGCAACGAGCTCCGATAGCTTCGACTAAGATTCCAACGTACCTACAAAACAATATACCGTTAGCCTCGTCACAAGGAGTGATCCTCGTGACCAAGCTCCGGCGTGAGGATAAGTCGATATTCTATCTGAGAGTGTACCGGTGTGTGGGTGTTTAGAGAATTGGGTGATAGAGTATGTTACTTACCTTTTTTCCTCTGCTTCAAATTGATTTTATAGTGAGGGAGTCAAAGGGGGGCATGCCATTACCCAGCGGTTAATGTAATGTCCTCTTCCAGCTTTTCAATTAGATAGCTACAGCTCCCTTTTGTCTGTTGCAGCTGTGATCTGTTTGGGGATGTGGTTTTTGTCTGATTTGGAAGACTTTGGTGTGATTGGTTGTTCTTTGTCCGGTGTAGCAGGGTGTAATTAATGTGCTCTCTTTTGGCTTGGGCTTTTGTGTTTGGGCTGTAGGTTAGGGACTTGGTTTTAGTTTGGGCTGTAAGAAATATTGTTTTGGGTTTAGGATGTTGTGTTTTTAATATTATGTTTATATACATACGCTATCAAGTCCCCCAGTCTAGGGTGTATTATTTGTTCAAAAGATAATAGGCACTAGACTTGATAAACTAGAGTAAAGAGTTTTGGGCTTGATAAATGAGCTTCATATTATTCCCTTTTCTTTTGTTTGGGTTGTTGATACACGGTTAAAAAGGAATAATAAGTGAGGGAGGTAAAATATCTAGGATAGAGATAAAAGTATGTGCATGCTATTGATGTGTGTGTGAGAGGAAAATAAAATTTGAAATTTGAATTTACCTGCAGTTGATGGGACAAGGCGTGACATCAGCGCCTCATTAATATTATAGGGTATCCGATTTGAAAAGCTTTGTAGCATTGAATCAACCGGTTTTCTTCTTCGAGGGGTTGTTGAAGAGAGGGTTTTCCGTGAGTGAGTGTTGTTTCTCATCGTGTGAAGATTTCCGGTTGAAATTTCAGGGGATCTCCCGTCGAATCATCGTTCCGTGCTTTCAGGTTCGTAATATTTCTTCGCTTTAGTTTTTCTGTCTTATCATCTCCCTGTTGAGTAGTCGTTCTTTACTCGAAGATGCCTAAAGATAATCTCCAGTCGACGCATTTTGTCGTCGATAAGCGTAGTGTTGAGAAATTTTGTGTTGCGTATCGAATAGGAAAAGAGTTTTGCCCAACTTGCCCCATCAATCTGCGACTATTCGAGATTTCCCGACTGGTTTTGTAGGCGTGTACATGAAATGGTTTGATTTTGGAAATCTTAGGTTTCCTTTTTCAAAGTTTTTTGTATCAGTGATTGAATATTTTCAAATCCATATGTCACAACTGTCACCGCTTGGGGTAATCAAAATAACAAGCTTTGAAGTACACTGTAGAGCACTAGGGGGTGAACCTTTTGTGCCCATGTTTCGAAAATTCTATAAGTTAGGAAAGGCCGGCGATTGGTTTACTATGGAGAAAAGGAAAGTGCCTTCCCCTGTGTATAACGGATTCACCGTCATGTTTGAAAGTTTGGAAAGGGTATTTCTTTTGGGTAAAAGCGTCTGCCATTCCATTGGCAATGTCTTGGAGAGAAATGGAACGTCCTATCGCTGATCCTGTCCCGGAGGATGATGAAGTGGATATGAAGTTGTTTACGCGATTAGTGAAGAATCCTATTCATGTTCGGTCCTTTGAGGAGGAAGTTCTTGTATTGACCGGGATAAGTTACTTGTGGGATCGTCCAAACAAGCGACCTGTGCTTCTACACAATGGGCAGGGTATGGTGGGGAAAAACTTTATTTTTAATTGATATAACTATTATTTATTTGCTAATCTGTATTGTTTGCTATTTCAGCCATGAGGGTTCTGGACTTTATTCTGCTGCCTGTCATAGAGGAAGTGGAGGTTGGAGAGGAGAATATCGGGAACAAAGAGTTGCCATTGGTTGAGACAAATAAGGACAATCTTGGTATGCCATTGATTGAAGCTGCACCTGAAGCCAAGACTGCTATGACGAGGTCCATGAAACGTGCTGCGAGTGGTGAATCCGGAAGTTGTCCTCCTACGTCAAAGAAGAAGAAGTTGGTGCCCCGGAGTCGTTTATCTGATTTGGTGGTATTGGATTCAGATGATGCAAATGGGGAGACACCAATGCCTGTTCCGGTACGTGCTACTAGCAGTCGTCCTACTATGGGGGGAAAGGGTGGTGAGTCATCTGTGAAGAAAGAGTCAGCACCGGCTGCAAAAGCGACTCCAAAAAAGGTGGATCAGGGAAAGGGTAAAGCTGCTTCTTCAGAACATGATCTAGAAGATGATGAGGACATTCCTACTTTTTTTGGAGCTAGCACTGTTGTAAAGGATTGGCAATTTGTTCCTTTACTTCCTTGTGTGAAGAATAATTCTACTTGTGATCAATCGGCAGTTTGCAGGAATCTGGTTAACGCAATGATCACACCAATTGAGCTCCGGAAGGCAGCGAGTAGGGCTGATGATTTTCTTACCAATCATCTGTTTTATCATCTTGTGAAGCTAGGCATCATAAGCACTGAGATTAATCATCATTGGGAACGTTCAGATGAAGATGCCGAGATTGCGGAGAATAAGATCACGGAATTGACTTAAAGGGTGGAAAATTATGAGGAGCGAATCAATGGGTTGGAGGAAAATGTGACCACACTTCGTGAGGCAAGGAAATCTTATAAAAGCGCCTGCAAGGAAGCGTCTAAAGTAGCTTCTGCTAAAGAGGAGGAGAATTCCATGTTGAAGGCAGACCTATCTACAAAAGATGCGAAGATTAAGCGCTTGGAGAAAGAGTTAAGGGGTGCAAAGGCTTTGGTTGATCGACTGGAGAAGGACAACTTGTGGCTCGTATCGGAGGGGTTCCAACATGTGTTTGGAGAGCTTCGCCGGAGCAGTGATTACCTTCGTCCGTTGGGTGATCTTCAAACCAAAAGTTATTCCGCAGGGTATGTACGAGGTCTGGAAGTTGGGGAGGGTTATGGAAAACGGGGATTGGATCTTTCGACAGCATCATGCTACACTGCTCAAGCTCCCCGTGAGTTACGTATTGCTGCCGAAGCTTGGGATAAGGCGTCGTTCGGGTTGTTTTTTCAGAAGGTGGTTGAAATAGGAGATGTGGAGGGCATTAAAAACATAAAGCTGGAATCGCTGGCGCCGGAGCATGTCGTGGGGTCTCCTGGATCGGAAGGATTAGCCAAGGGTGAGGAAGTACAACAAGGTGGAGAAGGTCAGAATGATGATGATGGAGGTATGTCTTCATTGGGAAAATCTGCCGGAAGTGATGCTGTCGTGAATGTGCCGGAGCCAAGTGAAAAGTTTTTAGCGCTTGTTGTCATTGGTGTTGGGTCTTTACCCCTAAATGCTGTTGGAAAGAGTGTCGGTGCTGTTCTGTCGGATGCTCCTGCTGAGGTGGCGTCCGCTCTCCTCTGAAGTTGGTGAAGGTAACTAGTATTTCATAAATAACGGTATGTAGGTAAGGGTGGGTGTAATTGAATTGTGTTGATGTCACAATATTTTGTGGATGGTATGACAATTTGTGTAAGACAATATGTTCGCGGGTTGCATATGCTATTTTGTTGGAGGAATATGTTATCCTCCGCATGTGCTTTGATATATATACTTTCGTGGCAATGTAGCCTTTATGATATCATGTTTTTCGTTTTATGATTGTTTATTATCAATACTCGAGTAGATTACATAGCCAAGACCGTTGTCGAGGACTATGGGGCAGACTATTTATGTGCCACACTTTGTTGGATTAATATCCATGTTGGCCTCCCAAAGACTATCGTCGAGGGTTACGAGGCAATTTCTTTGTATGTTGTGCTTATGTTAGGGATTATCATCCACGTATGTAAAGCTATGGTTATGCTATTGCGTGTATGTTACCATGCTTTACTCAAATTGTTTGTGTGTATGAACAACAACGATAGGAACTCTTATTTTATTCATACACTTTAAGGTTCATAAGACCTTCAAAACAGAGAGAAGTACATGAGATCTGTCAATGAAGGGAATGTATTAATTTCTTGGGCACATTGACCTGTGAGTTTCCTAGGACAAAAGTTTGATTGAGGTTTCCACTTGCTCAACTTGCGAGATAACACTTGCGGAGGTGCATTCCATTCCACATTCGTGGGATCAAGTTTCCTTTTAGGTCTTCTAGTTCGTATGAACCATTTCTGTACGCCGTCCGGACCTTGTATGGTCCTTCCCACTGTGGTGCTAGCTTCCCTTGCTTTTCGTGCCTACTTGCTTCGTTGTTCCTTCACACCAGATCCATCGGCTTGAATGTCACCTCTTTGACCCTGCTGTTGTAGTATCGTTCGATTTTCTATTTGTAACGTGCTTCTGTTATGGCCACTATCTCTTGTCGTTCCTCCAATGCGTCGAGATTGTCACACAAGCTGACATGATTGTCATCTTCATTTGCTTGGCTGCAACGAAAAAAAGGTGCCCCGATCTCCGAAGGGATTACTGCTTTGGTACCGTATGTCAAACTAAATGGTGTCTCCCCATTGCTTGTCTTAATCATTGTTCCGTGTGCCCGTAGCACATGGCTGACGTGCTCCAGCCAGCTTCCTCCGTCTTTCGCCATCCTTGTCTTAATACCTTCAACTACGCTTCTGTTCATTCGCTCTACTTGCCCATTTGCCTGGGGATGGGCAACAGATGTGAATCGTTGGTCTATCTTCATTACGACACACCATGATCGGAAAGGGTCGTTGGCAAATTGCTTGCCGTTATCGGTGATTAGTATTTTGGGGAGCCCAAACCTGCAAATGATGTTTTCCAAACGAATTTCATTACTTGTGCTCCGATTATGCTAGCTAAAGGCTTGGCCTCGCACCATTTCGTGAAATAATCAATTGCTACTAGCAGAAATCTCACTTTACCCTGAGCTTCGGGAAATGAACCGACTATGTCCATTCCCCACTTTAGGAACGGCCAGGAGGCAGTAATTGAAGTTAAGGGGTTCTTTGGTAGTTTGGGTAGTGGTGAGTGTATCTGACAAGCGGTGCACTTTTTGATTTCTTCAAACGCATCTTGATGCATGCTTGGCCAGTAATACCCAATTTGCTTTGCTTTCGCAACTACTGACCTTGGACCGGCGTGTAGTCCGCAGGAACCTTCGTGTATTTCTTTTATCACATAGTTGGCTTGACTTGGTCCTAAACAACGAAGGTCCGGCCCCAAATAGGATCTTCGATAAAGGTTTCCGTCTATCAACTTGTATCTGCTTGCCACTCGTTCGAGCTTTCCGTCGTCGTTTCCCGCCTTGGCTCCTTCGTCCATTAAGTACCGGATGATTGGTGTCATCCAGCTACTCTTTTCATCTTGTGTGATGACGTGGATTTCATCGGTTTCAATGGATCGCTTATTCATAACCTCCACCAGTATCTCCTTTGTGAGATGTGCAAACGTCATTAAGGCTAGTTTGCTAAGAGCATCGGCTTTCTTGTTCTGGCTGCGAGGTACTTGCTTGATTGTGCAGGTTTTGAAGTTGCCCATGATCTCTTTAGCTTTCTCCAAGTATCATTTCATTGTTGGGTCTTTTGCTTCATATGAGCCGTTGATCTGCGATTCAACTAATTTAGAATCAACATATACTTGCAAATTACGTACCTTCATTGAGAGTGCTATCCGGAGCCCCGCGAG
The DNA here is from genome assembly GCA_038502395.1 of Dittrichia graveolens. Taxonomy (NCBI): domain Eukaryota; kingdom Viridiplantae; phylum Streptophyta; class Magnoliopsida; order Asterales; family Asteraceae; genus Dittrichia; species Dittrichia graveolens. The sequence continues at coordinate 62,482,627 of JARJIL010000009.1, forward strand.
GAGAGCTTCGTACTCCGATTCGTTGTTAGACTTGTTGAAGTTAAAGCGCAAGGCGTACGTAAATTCAGATCCAGTGGGACTTGTCAAGATCAGGCCTCCGCCAGAGCCCTCTGCGCTGGATGCTCCGTCTGTGTACAACTTCCAGCACCCCTGGTCTTCGCCTCCTGTATTTTGGTGCTGCTCCCATGATTCTGTTGATTCAACCATGAAGTCCACCAAAACTTGCCCTTTGATGGATGCCCTAGGCTCGTATGTGATATCGAAGGTCCCAAGTTCGACTGCCCATTTTGCCAATCTGCCTGAGGCTTTGGACTTCCCCAGCACGTGTTTAATTGGAGCGTCGGTAAATACCTTGATGTGGTGTGCTTGAAAGTATCGTCGTAACCTTTTTGCAGCAAAGACCAAACATAGGGCTACTTTCTCCAATGCTGGGTAATTAATCTCCGGACCTTGTAGTACCTTGCTTATGAAATATATAGGCATCTGCTTGTTGCCACGTTCCGCCATTAAGACAGCTCCTAGTGTGTGAGAAGACGCGGCTAAGTACATTATCAACGTTTCACCTTCTTTCGGAGCTGTGAGGGCTGGTAATTCTGAAATTATCTTCTTTATGTTCTGAAATGCATCTTCTACTTCTGACGTCCACTTGAAATCTTTTTTGTTGATGCAATTCTTTAAAGTTTTGAAGATGGGTAGCGAATGCTCTGCTACTCTTGACGTGTACCAATGCAGAGCCGCTAGTTTCCCACTCAGACTTTGCACCTGTTTGACTGTCTTGGGTGAACGTAACTCCATGATGGCCTTTGTTTTATCAGGGTTGGCTTTTATCCCCTCCTGGGTGATCACATGCCCCAAAAAACGCCCTTGTTCCGGGCCAAAGGAACATTTCTTGGGATTAAGCTTCATGTTCACGCGCCTGAGATTTTTGAAGGTCTCTCTAATGTCTCGTAACAGGTCCTGTTCTATGGAGATTTTGATCACTATGTCGTCGACATACGCTTCGACGTTACGCCCTATCTGCCCTTCAAAAACTTTATCTACCAAGCGTTGGTATGTCGCTCCGGCGTTTTTTAGGCCAAAGGGCATCTTTTGATAACAGAAAACTCCTTTATCTGTGTAAAAACCTGTCTTGTCTTCGTCCTCTTCGGCCATTTGTATTTGATGATACCCTTTGTACGTGTCAAGTAAACATTTGAAACGATACCCGAACAATGACTCGACCTTCAAGTCGATCTCCGGCAAAGGATACGGATCTTTAGGGCATGCTTTATTGAGATCCGTAAAATCTATGCACATTCTCCAGGTCCCATCTTTCTTTTTGACGATCACCGGATTAGCTACCCAAGATTGGTATTGCACCTCTCTTAGGATTCCAGCGTCTGCTAGCTTGCTTACTTCTGCACAAGCAGCCGTGCTTCTATCCGGTGCTAACCCTCTCTTCTTCTGGACTACAAGTTTGACCGTCTTGCTTATGCCTAGCCGGTGTTCGATGACTTCTCGTGGTATCCCCACCATATCCGCCAGCTGCCACGCAAAAACATCTTTGCTCTTCCGGAGCAGTTGTATCAGACGACTTTTGCATTCATCACTCAACGTCGAGCCTATTTGTACAGGTTGCTCCGGATATTCGTCATTGACAATCACATCCTAGTTCCGGCCTTCTTCAACCGCTTTCTGTTGTGATTGCTGCTCTTTCCGCTCAACCTGCAAGCATTCTTTTGTGACCTTGTCTTCCGAATACACCGTTGCTACTCCTTCGGGCGTTGGAAATTTAATAGAAGAGTGAATGATGGATACTACTGCTCATAAAGAGCTTATTCCCGTCCTCCCCAGGATAACGTTATACAAGGAGGTGTATCGGACTACCATGAACTTTAGATTAACCGTTCGACTTAAAGGAGGGTGACCAAAGGTGACAGGCAGATGAAGCTCCCCTATTGGCCAAACCAATTCTCCGGAGAACCCTATGAGTGGGATAGTTGGTCAGGTTAGCAAATTCTTCACCTCTGCTCCCATCTTCAGGAAGCAATGCTCGTACATCACATCGGTGGAGCTTCCCCCGTCTACGTATATTCGATGCACTTCATACTCTGCGATCATGCCTTTAATAACCACCGGACCTACTTTTGGTCCTTGCTTTCCTAATGGTGGAAATTCGATTCGCGCGTCCATCCATTCTTCGTTACTACAAGCTGGCCTCTTCCATCCCCTTCCTTCGGACCTTATCATAAGTATCTCTTTTCCCTTGTTTCTGTTTGGCGGTTGATCTCTAGTGTTTCGATTTTGATTCCTGATCGTCGGACGTTTGATCTCTTTCACGAGGTGGGCTAGCTGCCTGGTCTTTACTGTGTCTTCTATCTGCTTCTTCAGCTGGAAACAGTCGTTTGTATGATGGCCCCGGTCGGCATGAAATTCACAGTATTTATCTTGATTTCTTTTTTCGGGAGGAGCTAGCATAGGTCTTGGAGGCATGAAGCTTTGGCTCGCCTCTTCCGTGGCCAGTATTTCTTGGGGTGTTTTGATCAACGCAGTGAAATGTGGTCTTTGGTTGTCACCTCCGGAATGTGCGACGCTTCTTCGGCTATCCGTAGCTCTCTTCTCTCCGTAGGGAGATAGCGGTACGGAGCTGAAGGTCCTTCTAGGAGGATGGGGCTTCCATACGGAATGCTTGAGGTGAATGGTTGTCTTCCTGGACGTCTCCACCAACTGATTAGCAGCTTCCTTTCCTCTGATGAACGCCCTCGCCATTTCCATCATTTCATCGACGGTCTTAGGTACGTTGTTATAGTATCTTTCAACGAGTTGTTTGGACCTAATCCCGTGTACAAACCCGGATATCCTCATCTTCTCGTCCGCACCTCCAATTTCCTGCCTCTCTTTCAAATATCTCCCCATGAATGCCCACAAAGTTTCGTTCTCCTGTTGCTTTATATTGTGAATCTCCACTGGGTCTCTGGTGTATCTTTTCTGCTGCATGAAACTGGATAGGAAGCGCCTTTGAAGGTCTTCGAAGGTATCTATCCTTTCGCTACGTAAGTGATCGAACCATACCCTCGCCGGTCCAATGAGGGTCTAAGCGAACATGTGACACCATACGGTCATCGACCATTGTTCAACCTCCGCCGCTCCGGTGAAAACACGGAGATGATCCTCCGGGTCGGAGGTACCTTCGTACATGCGTATATGGGCTGGAATCCTTATCTTTCCTGAGAATTTGAAGCGGGCTATTCTTTTGGTAAATTTAGTGGCTTCTGATGGTCTATATGGCTTTGTGAGCTCCTCATCTTCACGCCCATATTCGTGGTAATCGTTGTTATGAGTCCTGGTCATTTCAGGTAGGGAGAAGAGGGTAGATGTTACAACGGCGGTGGATGTTTCTGACGGGGTAAGGATATGGGAAAAGTGGAGTAATTCCGTTAGGGGGCGGGTTACAGTTCTTTCTCCGAAGTTTAGTCGGGTTTGGATTTCTTTTATCCTTTCCTCCCGTTCGTGGTTCTCGAAGAGGGCTTTAAGGAGGTGATAATTTTGTCGTACTAACTCGGGGGTTATCGGTATTTGACTTTGGGAAGGGAAGGTTGTTACGATGGTAGAATCTGTTGGTACGATTGAAAACAGAACCGTCGTTGTCCTAGTGCTATCGGGGTGAATAGTTCGGAAATACGTGGTGGAGACGAACCCATGTTTAGACGCGTCCCACGGATGGCGCCAAATGTTGCTACAGATGTTCTGGAGAAGGTTAGCAACGAGCTCCGACAGCTTCGAGTAGGATTCCAACGTACCTACAAAACAATATACCGTTAGCCTCGTCACGAGGGGTGATCCTCGTGACCAAGCTCCGGCGTGAGGATAAGTCGATATTCTATCTGAGAGTGTACCGGTGTGTAGGTGTTTAGAGAATTGGGTGATAGAGTATGTTACTTACCTTTTTTCCTCTACTTCAGATTGATTTTATAGTGAGGGAGTCAAAGGGGAGCATGCCATTACCCAGCGGTTAATGTAATGTCCTCTTCCAGCTTTTCAGTTAGATAGCTACAGCTCCCTTTTGTCTGTTGCAGCTGTGATCTGTTTGGGGATGTGGTTTTTGTCTGATTTGGAAGACTTTGGTGTGATTGGTTGTTCTTTATCCAATGGAGCAGGGTGTAATTAATGTGCTCTCTTTTGGCTTGGGCTTTTGTGTTTGGGCTGTAGGTTAGGGACTTGGTTTTAGTTTGGGCCGAAAGAAATATTGTTTTGGGTTTAGGATGTTGTGTTTTTAATATTATGTTTATATACATACGCTATCAGTCGCCACTCACTGAAACTGTATGTTGCACTTGTCGCCACCGTCGCCTCTCGCCAGAAGATCTCTTCAGATCTGGACGGTGGCCGGAGGTGGAGCTGCTCTTCATTTCTTCTTTTCTTTCTTCAACATCTTTTCGGATCTGGGACGGTGGCCAGAGCTTTGTAGCTTGCAGTTCTTAGATGTGAAAGGTTGGCCGGACACAGTAACATGCAAAGCATTACTTAACTCTCAGAATACCTCAAAAGTCACTAAAACGTTGACCGGATGAGGATACCTTAGTCTAAAAATCACCAAAGTTGACTAGAGGTTGGCCGGAGATTGACCTGGACAATCTTTTTTTTGGGTGCTACTATTTAGCCCCCTCTCCTCACAAACCCACATGTCAAATCAAGAATGTTACATTTTCAATATACATTTTTCACTCACATATGTGAAATCAAAGGGCTATATAGAATTACCCTTTTTTTCTTATTTTCTTAACTTTTTATTTGGTTAATCTGAATTCTAATATCAATCATATTTATACAAAGCAACTGGTTAATCTGAATTATTGCAAGTAATTGGATATCAAACATTGATAAGATAAACATTCAAATCATACTGAAAAAGTAATTAATCTGCATAATTGAGTAAAATCAAAGTGATTAATCAAGTTATAATTCTCCTAGACTAAGGTGTTTTGATCTTTAAACTATGGTGCATGAATTAAAACCATTTTGTGTTTTCTTTATATACTATTTATATCTTTCTTTTATAATAATATTTATATTTGTTTTCTACATTACATAAGTGTGTGTGTGTGTATATATATATAGGGAGCGGTTCAAAAGAGAACTGTTTTTCGTACGAGAACCGCGAGAACCAATCTTAGCTGTCCAATTCCCCTTCGTTCTATTAGATTGCTCACCCATAAATTCCTTACATGCACCATGCCACATTCAATCCTCTCACGCTCTTCATCCATGAATTCCATTATTCAAAATGAACGGCCAAATTGGTTCTCGCAGTTCTCGTACGAAAAACAGTTCTCGTTTGAACCCTCCCCTATATATATATAATATTTTGCATGAGTGTGTAGAGTTAAATAGAGAGTCTAAATTATACGAGTTTCATATGATAAAGTATATCAAGGGGATGTTCTTGTCATTAGCTCAAACTACATATAAAAGTGAAACAGGGTCAAGGTTTGTCAAAATAGAAGTATGTGTTTGTACTATGCTAATGGAAAAATCGAGAATTGAGGGAAGAACAAGAGGGGCAGATTATTGGTGGAAATTGAAGCTATTTTTGAGTACAAGAGGTAACTATTCTAACTAATAAGCTTAATTTTGAGTTAAAAGTGATGATTAAAAAGTGTAGTGTTCTTAATAGTAATATAATCATCTAGGTGATAATTCAATAGAGTTTTGTTATTGATTTAAGTGAAATTTAAAACAAAGAGTATGGATTTTAAGATGGTAATGTGTTTTTGAGTTGCAAATGGGTCAAAATTGATTGTTTAATGTTTAAATTGTCAATGGATGATCAATTGCTGACAAAATGTTGTTTTTGTGTTTATGTTAGAACAAGTGCCGGAATCACCTGAATGTGTTTTGGTGTTGTTTCTGGTCGAAATTGTCAATGGTTCATGTCAAACAGTTCTGGAAAATGGTCAACACGATCCGTGTAGAAGGATACATGCCATGTAGTGAAACATGGGCCATGTTTGGATGATACGGGCCATGTTCAACCCTTCATGGTACAAACCATGTAACAAAGCTATAAACTGTGTATAGTTATGCTACACGGGCCATGTAAGCTAACACGGGCCATGTAGGGTTAGAGTTAGACACTAGTAAGCTGGTCATGTAGAATTACATAGGCCATGTTAGAGGCCGTGTAAGGTTCTGTTAACAAGAAATAGGAGATTTTTTAAATCTGAGATTCAACTAGTAATAACTTTAGGTGATCGGTGAACAAAAATATGTTGAATTAATTACTATTGACGAAAGAATACCCAATCTTAAAATGGATCAAGGTGAGTTACAAAGTCTCTACTACCAAACTATTTGTTATGTGCATTATGTGTTATTTGTGATATGATGTGATGTGGTGAAGTCCTGTGTTGGTCAATACAACTGACATGATGGTGATGTAGCATCCAAAGATCCATGTGATCGTAGAAGTCGATGTGACTTCCAATAGTCGGGATCGTGGGACCACATACGTGTTAATGATGTAAATTACATGTATACATGATGTATATATGCAAATGTTTGTTGGCTATTGATTGTGTGCTCACTAAGTCTCGTGCTTAACATTGTGTATGCTATCATTTGCTGGGATAGATAAATGCAAGGCCCCAACACGTGATTAACAACTCAAACTTCCACATGCTATAACTTTTGGGAACTTAGTTTTACTTAAAACAATATTTTGCGACTGGTCTTTGTATCTAAGTTCAAACATAATGTAAATATTGATTTATGTATGTAAGTTTTACAAAGATGTAATTAACTAAGGTTATGTTTTCCTTTTAAAAAAATTGGTGCTTATTAAGCGATTCAAACACAACCAAGTGAGTTGTGTGGAATTAAACCATGGTTATGATATAGCGGAGCTGTCAATTGGAACCAAGTGATGTGTAGACATGTATAGTGATAATAAGTCTTTGACTTAAGACACTAAGATCTGTATTAGTGAGATGTTAAATTGTTTTGATATCTTGTACCTTGAGAATATTATTGAATGACTACTATATGATAAATGTGGGTATGACTATCAATAAAATGGTGAATGTGATAATGGGTGAATGGTAACCTTGATGTAATAGTAGTGAATCATCATTGATATTTAGAAACTTGAATTATGTGGTGGATATGTAATACACATGTTTACTACTTGTCTTAAATTATAAGAGTAGAAACCACGACCTACACTTGTGAATCAAAATAGATAATGATGGAGTATTATTATAAACACATGGTTCACATTGAACTCAACAAAGTCATGAAAGCATTTTGTGAATCAAGTTATGCGTAGAGGATAGAGATGATAGGGTTGTATTAATAAGTAGAGATTTTATTAAGAGACAGTAAGAGAGTATAATGTGATGTATGAGCATGCTAAGTGATTATAAGTAGAGATTATATTAAGAGACGGTAAGAGAGTATAATGTGATGTATTAATAAGTAGAGATTTTAGAATGGTGAATACAAGACGAAGTATAGATGTGAATACCCCACAAATTGGCCTAAGTAGACCACAAGATGGTGAGGAAGCTAGTACTACAAATGTGGTAGTACCTTCTCAACCCGAGACAATACTACCTCTAAACCAAATATTGGAGTTACTGCTAATCCCGTAAGATAGACCACCAGTTGTAGAAGAGATTGAGATGACTATGTTGAACCTACAATACAAGAAAGAGTGATAAAGATGTTGGAACTAAAATACGAAATCAAGAGTTTTGAATGCAAAGCTTTTATTGATAATCTGGAATATGTGTGTTTACATTACTTTGTTCTTCTACATCGATTACTTTGCACGTGTCGGAAAAGTGGAGGAGTTGTAAGGCCCTTAAATTTCTAAGTTTATATTTAAATCTTTTAAATAATTGACTAAAGATATATATATATATATATATATATATATACACACACACAATTTTGCATGAGTTTATGGAGTTAAACATATAGTCTAAAATATATGAGTTTCATATGATAAAGTATATCAAGGGAATGAAATTATAATTACCAATGTTATTAAATGAGTATGAGATTGTTTTCTGACAAATATCGCAATAAGAGAACTAGAAGGAATGTTCTTGTCATTAGCTCAAACTACTTCATATAAAAGAGAAAGAGGGTCAAGGTTTGGTCAAAATAGAAGTGTATGTGTGTGTTGTGCTACCGGAAGAATCAAGAAATGAGGAAAGAACAAGAGGGCAAATTATGGATGGAAATTGAAGATAATTTGAAGTAATTCTTGGTGAATTCAAGTAAAAGAGGTAATTATTCTAACTAAATACGCTTAATATTAAGTTAAAGTGATGATTAAAAGAGTGTAGTGTTCATGATAGTAATATAATCATTTAGTTGATGATTCAATACATTTTTGTTACCAATTTAAGTGAATTTTAAAACAAAGAGTATGGATTTTAAGATGGTAATGTGTTCTTGAGTTGCAAATGGATCAAATTTGATTGTTTAAAATTAATTGCTCAATGGATGATCAATTGTTGATAAAATATTGTTTTTGTGTTATTAGTTGTGCTTATGTTAGAACAAGTGCCGGAATCATTCGAATGTGTTTTGGTGTTGTTTTTGGTCGAAATTGGCAACTATTCATGTAGGATAGTTTGTTGGAAAATGGTCAACACAGGCCACGTTGAAGGATACACGCCGTGTAATATGGGTCGTATTCGGATGTTCATGGCACAAGCCTTATAGCATAGCTATAGACCATGTGTGGTAATGTTACACGGGTTGCATAAGCTAACACGGTCCATGTAGGGTTAGGATTAGAAACTAGTATAGCCCAGCTTGTGCAACCATGTAAGCTGTCCATGTAGAATTACACGGTTTGTGTTTGAGGCCATGTAAGGTTCTGTAAAAAAAGATAGGAGATGTTTAAAATCTATTGTTTGTAGGTGATTGGTGAACAAAATCCATTGAATTAATTACTATTGACGAAAGATACCCGGTCTTAAAACCAATCAAGGTAAGTTACATAGTCTTTGCTACCAAACTCTTTGCTATGTGCATTATGTGTTATTTGTGATATGATGTGATGTTGTGAAGGTCTGTGTGGCAACTATTGTTGGTCAATACAACTGACATGATGCTGTTGATCGATGTGATCTCAATTGATGTATTAGTCGGGGACTACGTGTGGTCGGGGACCACATATGTGATAATGATGTAAATTACATGTATACATGATGTATGTATGCAACTGTTTGTTGGCTATTGAGTGTGTGCTCACTAAACCTCATGCTTAATAGTGTATGTGCTATCTTTTGCAGTGATAGATAAAAGCAAGGGCCTAACACGTGATTTACAGCTCAAGCTTCCGCATACTATAACTTATGGTAACTTAGTTTTACTAAAACAATATTTTGAAACTAGTCTTTGTATCTAAGTTCAAACATAATGTAAATATGGATTTTAGTATGTAAGTTTTACAAATATGTAACTAACTAAGATAATGTTTTCCTTTTTTAAAAAAGAAAATTGGTCCTTACAAAATAAAAGCTTTTAGCAAGATGTTACTTGTTAGAGAGCAAGAATACAAAAGTTTACAAACCCAAGAAAGGAAATACACAATGTCATCACATAAACACCTAATAATGCTAGATATGTAAAATAGATTAAAAACATGAAAGTAGTGAACAACACCAATCTACCCACTTGTATTTAAAAGCCCCCTTGATCTTTATTTAATCCAAAAGAAAGGTTGCGCCTTGAAATTGATTGAAGATCAAGGCCTCCTTCCCACGATGTGAAGGGGCGCTTGGTTAAATAGAGGGGAATGGGAATGGCAAAGGGTAAGGGAATACAAAGAAATGCAATGAGCATTCCCTAGTATTATCATTACCATTGATATTGCTTGGTTAGTATAGATAATCACTATATACATGTGTGTGTACATATACATACATATATATACATATGTTTGTGTGTTGTACATGGCGGTGATAGTAGTCGGTGATGATGGTTGTTAGTGGCAATAGTAAGTGTGCTAGTGGTTGATGATGGTAGAGCAATCTTTGTGCTGATAGTAGGTGGCGGCGACAGCGATGTTAATTGAGGCATTGATTAATGTCAACTAATGGTGGCGGGTGGTATTTGATGATGATGATGGTTACGACAGGCGGTTCCAGTAGTCGATAGAGGTGGCAACGGGAGGTGGAAGTGGCGGCTTCGGCTATTCGGCAGCAGCAGCGCTCTATGATGGTAGTAGAGTGAGTGGTGGCGGTGCGGTTTATGATGGTGATAGAATGTAGTGGTGGCTGTGTGGTTTATGATGGTGGTAGAATGTAGTGGTGGCGGTCATGATTGTGTGATGAGTTAAGGTGGTGTAGTGGTTGCAGTCGGTGGTGGCGGCGACGGGAGATGGTGGTGTCAAAGAGTGGTGGTAGCGATATTGGTGGTGGTGATTGAGCAACGAGTTATGATGGTGTAGTGGTTGTCGCGGTAGCGGCGGCAGTTGGTGGTGGTGGTAGCGGCGGCAGTTGGTGGTGGCGCTAGAGGGTGGTGGTGGTGATATTGGTGGTGGTCGGTGATGGTGATGATTGGTGAGGAATGGTTTATTACCCCTTAATGAGTAATGATTGATTATATTCCACCTAAACAAGCAATATTAATCATTACCATTACCATTTCTTACCCTCTAAAACCTCCAATCAAGCACCCCCTGAGTTTTCCAAAACCTTTTCGGCCATTTCTTGTCGACCAAACTATCCATAAGAAGGAGAAAATAACACCCATCAAAGCCTTCCTCTTATCTCATGTTATATTCAACTTGCTGTTGCAGCCCAAAACTGAACTATCTAATTGAATCATCAAACCCCCACCAAGCACACACCTCTTTCAAGATTTTCTTAGAAATCCATACAGAAATTTTTTCCCGGAGAATCAAAGGCTTTGGATGTATGTAAGTTTTTTTCCAGCACACCAATAAAGTTTGCTTTATTTAATATTAACCATCGCACACTACAAGTTACGTTTGATAATTCTCTCACTCACTCAAGTCAAAGTACCACTAGTCTTGCATATAGTACCAACAACCCTCTTTAGTACACAAACCCAAAATCGGATCATCGGCTAATCTAACCACTTAAGCCTTATCATAAACAATCCTATGTTCCTAGCATCTTCCTTGAATGAAAACTTATGTTGAAACTCAAATCTGATTTGAAGTAAGGACCAGCATATGTGCAGCATGGAGGGATTGTTTTAAAAAAAATTATGGGTTTGGATTGTGGATAAATCTAGCAAGTTCTCGGTTGAGGTATGCTTTCGAAGACTTTTACTTAAAGGGTACTTCTAAAACTTCTTTGTGTTTCAAAAATAATGATGTTATGTTAGAAGGCTTCGCTAATGTAGGTCTGGGAGGTTGTTCAGGTTCAAGCAAGAGCACTACAGATTTTGTTTTCACAGTTAGTTGGATGTCCAAGTTAAGTACATGGCGATTGCAGAAGCAAGTAAAGAGCTTATTTGGTGGAAAACGAGATGAAAATGTTCTCTATTGTGATAATAAGAGTGCACTTCACCTTGCAAAGAATTCAGTGTTTCACAGTAGAACAAAACATATTTAGATGAGGTATTACTTTATCAGGAAGTGATAAGTGATGTTACGTTGTCCTTGAAAAAGATCCTAGGTACAAAAAATCCCGCAAATACGTTTACTAAGATGGTGACAACATATAAGTCTTTGCATAGCTTCAGCTCGTCTTCGGATTCAGTGATGAATGAAGACGCCGAGCTAGAGAAAAGGTTATAGAGATTACGGGTCTTGGACGGCAATTGTGACATCCGTCACCAAAGCAGGTTGGCTTACTGCCGCTAGTCATTTAGTTTAAATCTATGTGCTCGAATGAACCCTTGTAATCTAGTAAGTGGTAAGGTCTAAGTGATAATCATATCAAATGCCTCAAATATCATAGTTATTCTAACAACAGAAGGAACACAATCTCAGAAGTTTGATCATATTCCTAATGCCCGATTTAAGTCATACAAGTGTCTTCTGTGCAACAAATTGATGGATAGAAGTATAAAATGAATACACTATATTAAATTATATGTAATAAATGAAATAATTTAACAACAGGTACTATAACTAATTTCTAGACAATAAATATCTCAATTAAGCAAAATGGTACTTATGTAACACATGAAAAAGCCAAATGCACCTACAAGAAAATGTGACATACTAAACAAAAAATAATAATAATAATAATTAGTATGTATATATATATATATATGAAAATTTTGGCCAAAGACTGTGTGTGTGGGGGGGGGATATCCACCTTCCAAAACTTGTGTAATAACTTACCAAAATACACATGGTTGCCATATGTACCTAGAATTTCCGTAAACCCTCATTAACACACACACAACACCACAATTCGGTTCACCCTCTCCCTCTCCATCTGAAAATTCCATGTTCCCAACTCCATTCTTGGTGTGTTCTTCAAGGTTCCTAGAAATCAAGCCATCTTGGTCTTCAAACTTTAGGTTATGCTTTCACATGTTCTTGTAATCTCTTCTTCCCTTGTTTCTTTAAGTATAACCCTTGATGATGGATCATCATAGGGACCAAACACATCCTAATCATACATAAAGTAATGATTTTGATGTGTTTGGGTGAGTAACAAACTCATAGGGTTGGCTTATATGAATAAAAAGACATAAAGATCAAAGCTTTGTAATCTGGGCAGAAATACACACTAACTTTAGGAGGCCATATCTCAGCCAAAACAAAATGAAAAAAAATCTATTCTTAATTCTAAGATTAAGTTCAATGAATCTACTACTTGTTCCAAGTGGTTTCATGCAAAAATAATGAGTTTTGGTCGTCCAAATAGTCAAAACCGTATAGGTAACTTTGGCATATCAAAAATCCACCCAATGCTTTGTATAAAATCTTGAAAATAATTCTATAGAATTTTTTAGGAGTCCATAACCCCCTGTAAAAATATTAGAATTTAGCAAGTTTGTTTTCTATTTTAATTGGTTAAAATGTTTTAGTTGTCAAATCTGGAAATTTTAGGGTTTTCTATAGCAGAGTTTAAAACATTATAATTCATCCAAAAATTCGAATTTGATGAAAAAAATTAATATGGGGAAATTTTAAGGTGTTTAAAAGTTTCTGTAAAAATATTGGATTTTTTTTAGATTTATAGCTATTTATTTAAAAATAAACTCATGGTAATGCAAACTAGTAGGATTTTTGGTTAATTAATTAGAAACACTATATTAAAAATAACAAAAGAAGAATTTCAACTCTCGAAAAATATTATAAAAATAATAGAGACTTAGTGCGTGTTCTCGAGTTATTTTTTTGGAAGGAAAGGGAGGGGAAGGGAAGGAAACAATTAGTGGTGGGTGTTCTCAAGTTTTTTTTAAGGAGGGAAAAGAAGGGGAAGGAGGGGCAATTTTACCATTTTTATGGTTTAAAACAACCCTCCCCCTTTTGGGATGATTGGGAGGGGGAGTTTTCATTCCTTCCCTTCCCTTTCCTTCTCTTTCCTTCGTTTAAAAACTCGGGAACAGGCCGTTAGAGTCACTGCCTTAAAATTTTAAGAAATTAATTTGTTCGTTTGGACTATCAAAAAATACACGAAGTGGACCGTAAACTTCAGGATTTAATTTAAACTTTTAAGAAGAAAAACAAACAAAGATTTAAAACCTTAAATATAGATTTTGTGTTAGGATTAGATATACTTATGTAACCTAGGATAAAACTTAATCACGAACCCTAATTAAATTTAATAATTCAAGGCTATTACAAAAGGACTTTTACGCGTGAAACGAATATAACTTATATTAAATAATTGTTTGTAGATTTGCGAACGCGCTAAGATTCGAGTGACTAAACTACTACCAACGTGAGTACTTGTGGCCCCTTTTCTATATATTTCTCGGGGAAAATGACACTCAAAAACTTATTTCTAGAATTTCTTTATGCTGTGTGAATAATACTATTATTTTCATTTATGATAATTACGTGGCGTGTATGTGCAAAAGTGAACCCGTATTCGGGTTATGCCTATTAGATTCCCCATTCCTATTGTAGCCAACTTGTAGCTCCAGTTGGTAGGCGATCATTGGAAAACTAATTACTTGTGCTAGGTAAACTTGTATTCCGAGTATCACTATATTCCTATTTGTGTGCCATGCTTTTATGTGCTAATTGTCATAAAAACTTACTATACACGGCAAGCATACTTTTACTTTAAATATGCGAGCTCACCAACTTTATGTTGACATTTTCGAGTGTTTATTTTCAGGTAATACTATTAATAATGCTTAAAGAGCATAGACGACACTAGAGGGCCTTAGCAAGACTTGGGTAGATAGACTACTAGATTTTAAATCTTATATACTCTAATGAACTTGGACTTATAAATCTTGGGCTTGTATCCCCGTATACTTGTCCCGGGTTGTGGGAACAAATTTTTCGTATTTTCTTTTCTTTATTGTTGACTATAATTGTCGTGGATTGACTCATGATGCGTTGGTGTGATTCATTTAGAAATTTATCTACCCCTATATCAATGTGTTATGACGATGTTCTCCGTCACACTTCGTCTTCCCGCCTAGGTGAGGTGTGAGAGATTGTTAAGGATAAGATGGAGGCTAATTAAATTAATTCAAAAAATAATTGGATTTACTCAAATCATGATTTAAAATAAGTTAGTTGAGTAAAGATAGAATTAATTTGAAAGATAGATTTATCTAGTTTTCTCCTATAAATACGTCTCTTGTAATTGTAACTTTTATGCACCAAATAATAAAAGTAATCTCTTGTTCGGCCATGGACATAGCTTGATCACATCGATCAAGTGAACCACATAAATTTTCATGTTCTTGTTTTCGTTTCCTATTTGCTTGTTTGTGTGGTGATATTATTTGAGTCCATTCCGCGTTTCCTTAGACGGCAGCCTCTCTCATCATAGATAGATATACTAGACTTGAGTAGTGATAATTGCAACTTTATAGAGATCAATTTTCATGGGGCTCATTTAAGTGAAACCTTCCTAGTGATGCTTTTGTCCCTTAATTGTTTTCGATCTGTTTTCGTTTTTCTTTTTTTCCTAGCATCTTGCTATTTTTGTTTTTTTATACTTTCACCGTTCAAAAAATATATATCCAACACTATACAAAATGGTAACATATTTACACAAGTAAAGTTGTGATGAATTATACCCGGTTTTAAATGTAAAAGTATTTATGAAATTAATATTAATGAAAGTTGGGTGTTAGGTCTACCAAGTGACCTTGTATATTATTATTGATTAATTAAAGGACTACTAGTGTCATTTGAGGAATACAAGGAAGGTATATAAGTTTGAATTAGGGCACAAAGCCCCCTACCCATACCACGGCCGTATTTATTGCCAAAAAAGGTTGAGTGTGTGCACTGTGTGTGAACTATGTGAAGTCCGAGAACAAGAGAGGAAGAAAGGAAGCCGATATTCGCATCAAACCATTTGGTTTTCAAAGTAAAAGAATCAGGTATAATTCCTTGTATCATTATGATTATTTACATACCTATTTTGTTCAATTGAATTAGTTTTAGTGAGGTTTTGAGTGACTACTAGATTGTTCAAACCATGTGAGAATACGGAGAAGTATATGTGGATTTTGAAACCTTGAATCTTGATAGAAATGCAATGTTTAAATGATGTTTGGGACATAATGCAACAAGAATTAATTTCATAATTTGAATAAGTTTTAAGCGAGATGGAATTTTGTTATGTGTAGATTGTGCTGTAACAATCGCAAAAGTTCTTGGAATCGCAAATTTGTTCTTGAAATACACCATGAGCACTGATGTGTGTTTTACGTATTAGTTTTAAATTTATAAATTCCGATTATTTTTACTAAAAACAGATAGGCAAGAGGACCTAATCGTATTATAATATAGTTGGTAAATCGGGTGTCGAACTCTTGGGCAACGGGTATGATTCTGATTTTATTAAATTAACTTAGAATTAAACTATTTAAACTACTAAAACCAATTAAAAAGACAATTAAAGCAATAAAAGCGAATTTTGGGATTTATCAATAAAGATGCAAACTTCAACACCTAAACTTACTCAAACACTAGCAAACACTCAAAAAAAGCCGAAGGAAGTCAAAATCAAAGGTTTTTAACCAGTCAAATTGAAGCTCCCTCCCTAGATTCGATTCTACCATTTCCAAGTTGATTAAATTCAATCCATTAAGTGCAATGGACATCTAAATTATCATATACCGATTGCTATATTGGTTAGATTCTTGGTCCGAATATCTACCCCTATAATCATGCAATTAATTAATCTCTATGGTCATGAAGTTAACTAAAAGCAAGATTAGTCTTTTTAAGTTCGAGTGAAACAAGATTCTACCTTTAATGATTGTTTAGATTAATATATCATTAAGTTGACATACAAAGGTCATTATGTCAATCACACACATTAAAGTTCCTATCTTTTTATGTTTAAGCCTAGGATTTGGTCAATCGCCGGTCAAAACTACTTATTGATCCTAAATAGTTAAGATTAAAGCCACATAAGTGGATTGGTCTTCCTATTCATGCAAACTCGGAATATAAACAAGCAAAAACATGAGCTAAAACATATGTGGATCTTTGGTAGAACTTAATTTGACAAATATATGATAAATTAGCATCCTAAAACATATAAATTAATCAACTTTAATAGGGTTTCATCTCCTCTAGGGAGGAACATGGAGTTTCTAGCCTAGATACATGCTTCTTGAATACTGGAAATTAATAATAAGCATGAAGACGGAATAGAAAGATGAAACCGTGATAAGAACAATGCTTCCAAGCCCTTGAATCTTCAAAAATTAGCTTAAATCTCCAATTTGGAGCCTTGAGCTCGTGTTTGAGTAGGAGAAGTGGGGTGATTAACCCCAAATTCGATCTAGAGTTGAGTTTAAATAGAACTGCCGAAACAGGGCTGTCGCGCCGCGATCCTAGAATCCATCGTGATCTCAAACTCTAACTCTTTTTGAAGCCGGTCGCGCCGCGATCTCTTGAACGGTCGCGCCGCGACCCTTAGCTGTCCATCGCGATGAGCACAATCTTCAAAGCTTCCCGGGCGCGATCTACTTCTCTTGTCACGCCGCTATCCTTTTATGCGTCGCGACGCGATCTCTCTTTTTCACCCGGCCAACTTGATTTTCTTTAATTCTTTTCTTTTATTCTCTTAATCTTTTTATTCTTTTAACTCCAATATTTTATCTTCTTATCTTCCTTTTTATTTCTTGAACTTCTTTTCTTTCTTTTATTCTTTTAACTTTTATTTCTTTTATCTTCACTTGATTTCTTCAAATATTTAATCTTTCGCCTTTTTAGCCTGCAAAATAAAAACATACGATAAACGCATGGTTCTAAATAATGTAAGGCGCGGGGTGGCGGCAAGGTCAAGCCTTAAGCTTTTTAGAAGCGATGGCTTTTTTTAATGCGGCACTTAAGGTGACAATTTTGTATATATTTTATAAATATTTATATCCACTTTATCATTATTAATATAGAAATTACACAAAATTGCACAAATTAGGAGCAAAGTAACATATACAAATTACAAAATACAAATGTATAGAAGTTCAATACACGCGATCGCAAAATGTATATAAAAAAGTCAAATTAAAAAAATATATTTTTTACGCGTCACGCCTTAAAAAACTCGCCATTTGGCGCGTAAAGGCGCGCCTTATGCCGCCTTGTCTTACGTCACGCCTAACCCCACCGCCAAGGGCTATTTCTTAACGGCGGAGTCGCGCCTCACGCCTTGACGCCGCCATGCCATGACGCGTTTTTTAGAACCCTGGATAAACGTATCTTTATACAACAAAAGGCAAACTTTCCGGCTAAAAATCATGAATTGAAAATCATGAATAAAGGGTTAATACGTGCAGATATCACGCTTAATTTATAACTAATAAGTGTGATATCAAGCATGAATTGAAAATCACGCATAAAGGGTTAATATTGTAAGGTACTAGTAATCATGAATTTGGGGTTGGGTCCCTAAGGAGATTCCCCTATCATCAAACAAATCGTGAATCAAATTTCGTCTGTATCGCAAATTAGACTGAACGATGGAATCATGAGTGGTTAGATTGGATAAATCGCAAATCAGAACATAATGTGTAAACTAGAAGCTGGCTTTATATATGCCAAATCATAAATCAATCTTAAACACATGAAGTAAATTGTAACGGCTATTAGACTTGAATCACAAATTGAACCATTGGGAGGAAATCGTAAACTGGATTATTGATACAAAATCATAAAGTAGGGTTGAGTCCTCAAAGACTCCCCAATCGTGAACCATAGTAAATTGCAAAACAATCTCTTATATGGGATTTCAAATTAATTATCACAAACCATGAAATCGCAAAGTGACTAAGGTCACTGAATCACAAACCGGAGAAGACCCAATCGTGAATCAGGAGTAAGGACAGAATCGCAAAATGGGGCCTATGCTTAGAATTTTGAGGGTTAACCAAGTGTCAAGTATAGATAGGGTTGTGACCCTAGGAGATGGACTGATATTATGGAAACCTTATATGTAGGTGATTACCATGCGTACATCCGGATACTTAATGAATTGTCACAGCTTTTACTTAAACGGCAGTGAGGTGAGTACTCTTACTTATACTATATGCCGGTGACGACCAAGTATGTTAAAGTGTAAGTATATTACATGTAAGTGATGTTAATGATACATGTATGAAATGATGAGGAGTAATCGGCATGGAGAATGCTAGAACTGTTTCCTATGGTACCGAGTATGATATGACTGTCTGAGGCTGTTAGTATGGTACGACCGAGTACTTCGGTAACGGGTATGTAATGCATAATATTAAGTTTATGTCTTTATGTTATATAAAAATGATGTTAACATACTTAGGATAGTGTGCAAGTAGTGTACTTATTAAGTTTTATGTTTATTCTTGTTATTTTTACTCTTTTCAAGGCTCCAGCGTAATGAAGACAATTCACAATGAAAAGACTTACGCTAAAATAGTTTTGATGTTTTTAATACATGAAGTGTTTTTTCTATACACATTACTTTTAATGTCAATTTAATGAACCTCGGTATGAGATTTTACATTGTAAATTGTTGATGTAATTAATAGATTATCTTATGATATGGTTTATTTTATACTCTGATTATATATATATATATATATATATGTAATTTGAGGTGTTATAACTTTTAAATGTAAATTTTTTCCAAATTTTATCCCTGAGGTAAAATATGGATAAAGTGAGTATGACGTTAACATCAACATTTTGCAGTAATTTCACTAATCCAATAATTTCAATTATCTTCCTTCATTTGAGATAGTTTATTGAACACATCTAAAGGGATAACAACATGAACCACTTTAAAACATACCACATCTCTCCGACAAATTCTCCCACCAAGTAGACTAATACGGGTCACTCTTTAAAAGAAGTGGAATTGTTAGCATCAATGTTTCTAGTATGAAGCTTGCAAGGAGCAATCACGTTTTTTATTAATTTTTGCCACCTGGTTACAACATCCACCGAAACTTTGACCACCATCATAAAGCGAATCCAGCTTCCATGTAGCAACCATTACTACTGGGATAACGAGCCATTCTAATCTTTTTTCATTAATTCCTATATAATCATAGAATATGGTATTAATATCAAACTCCTAATGACGTGTGTGGGTATATATATAAAATCAAATATTATGTCCACTCATATCAAAAACCAAAACAATTAAAAGTGAAACCGGAATACTATGTGTGTCTAAGACAAAATGACCAAGTGCCAATTTCCAAATGAGAAACTATATGAGTTTTTATGTATGCGTAATCGTTCAACCATCGCATGCAAGAGATAAAATAAACAACAATCCGCTTCAGCTTATTTGTTGGATGACACAGCTAGAAAGACGGAATCCTTATTTATTGGATTATGTTAAAGATTTCGGCCTTTATAATTAGTAAGAGTGATTCGACTTGATTTATTTATAGCAAAGTAACGAATTTATCATAAAAGCAAGGGTGTATGCCTGTGGGCATGCTCTTGAGAGATGAAAATGCAAACATCAACTGTTAGCACACAACTTTCCTCTAGAATAAGTTATTTTAATAAGATGTATAGAAAAGTAAGGAAATTAAAAATTCAACAATTAAAATCATCTATCAATAAGCCTATGGAAAACATATCTTGTCTATAAGAAATTTACCTATGTAAATTCTAACTTGTAGGAAGAGACAAACATGAAATTTATGACACTCTTATCATTACATCTCAATAGCCTTTATGGAATTATCAAGAATGTCCATCAAAGCCTTGAGGTCAAATTGTTATATAAGCACATGAAATAGTCAACTTTGCATAACAGTTTCCAACAAAGGGTTTATCAAAGCTACAATTAAGGAGTAAAGCCAAAACAAAAAAAATAGATGTTAACTTTACCTCTTTTTTGATCTTAGAAAACTTTAGTACTTTCAAATTCATCTCCCAGACATAATCAAATTAATGCTAATTCAATACTCAAGAACAAAGGGAATGTAAGTTTGTATCTCAAGAGACCAACACATTGTCCTTTACCTGTAGCAAAAATATCTATTACATTTTAACCATTGAAAAATCAACCAAATCCAATTGCACTACAAGAAGAAAAAAATGACCACAAAGACAATCTACAATTAGGATATATGCTTTACCTTAGTAAATATTTTGAATAATTATGATTCAACTAAAGAAAGTTGAAGCAACTTTTTCTTTGAACGGGATATTTCTAACTATAAGGCTGGCCATATCCATTATGTAAGGGAATCTCATATAAAAGAAATGTCTTAAGTATCTCATCTAACAGGTTGTCATCTTGAAGTTTCATCATAGAATAACTCAAGGAATTATGTTTACTTGAGATCTTTTCCAAAGAAAATTCAAACCGAACACCCATTTAGTAGTTGAAAGTATATATTTTTTGGTTTAGTCATTTTAGCAAGCACCTAGCATGTGTATTAGCAAGAAGATCACTTGAGGAACAACATTGTAAACCACTTGTCTCCATGCCTAGTGTAACATCCTCAAAACGCGCCTAAACGTGTGCGAATATGAAGCTAACAAGAAATCATCCAAGATACAAATTTCCAGCTGCAAATCAAGGCTCAAATCTGTCCAAGAACATCATCTTCATCATCTCCATCACCTTCAGTGAATTGAGCTTCTAATTGGTCCTACAAGTTTATTCTAAACATCCTTTGATCATTGTAAGTTCCAATTCATCCTTGTTCTTGATTATGCCTTTCAAGACTTGAAATTTTAGGCTTCAAGTGAGTTCTTTGATTTAGCAATCAAGAACTAAAATTTATGATTGAAATAGGTTCTAATATCATTTCTAACTACATAAGAATCAATTCCATGAATTAAAGTAGTGATTTTGATGAATTTTGAATTTTGGCTCAAATAGGTCAAAATTGGTCAAATACGGGTCAAACTGATTTTGACCTTCAAGAACTAAAAATTTAGTGTTCTAATTGATCCTATAACTTATTAGGATTGATTAGAACTCATATGGTGCATTAGAAGTGCTGTTTTTGCACAAATCCAAGAATTAGCCTAAATGGGTCAAAATGACCAAAATGAGATCAAACAGTTTTTACACATCAAGAACTGATTTTTAAGGTTCTAATAGGTTCATATGACTTGTATGAATTGATTAGAACATTGGTTTTGAATTCAAATGGTAGTTTTGCTTGAATTGGCTAAAATAGTGAAAAATAGGGCATAAATAGGCAAGAAATTGGAAAATGGTATCAAACAAAGACTTTAAAGGTTTTGGTCAATTGCAACACCTTCAATACATCATATTAGGTGTATATGGTGTGTTGCAAGTGTTGGAATTAGTCTATACCAAGTTTTGGCCATTATGCGCACATCTTTGTCCATTTAATTGTGATTTCCGTATGAATTAATTGGATAGGAGTTTTTGATGTTAGAAAGCATCCACAAGTGTAAAATGGTCTTATGAAACACTAGAATTTTACTAAAATTGATTTGGAGTTGAACTGAGCAAAAATGACATTGCTATGCACAAAACAGCAAGTTGTTTGTGCACTGCAGGTGCCTCGCGGCGCGACCTAGAGGGGTGTTGCGGCGCGATCCCCCTACACATAGCTTACAATGCTGTTTTGTGCTATGTATTCGCGTGTTGTTGCTTGGACTACTATATTTAGTTAATAAATGGTTAAATAACATCATTAGGGTATTGTTTCAAGTATCCTAGATGTTCCTTGCGTGTTCAAGTGATTAATGTGTAAGCATTGGTATTATAGGTCGAGTTGACAATCCGTAAGTGCCAAAGCAAGGTCTTTATTATTCTAGCCTAACAGGTGAGTGTCGAATGACATAACAATTAATATGTCTATAACATATATTAACAATGATTACACAATTGTTTACCATGATTTGTACACGCACTTGTTTAAGTGTAGGTTGCATGATGATGCTAGAATTTAACATGTTGACACAATGTAGTATGCACTTGATTAGGTGTATGCTATGATCATAATTGAATATATGCGCGCATTGATGATCCGATTGGATCAGATTATTTGTTTGTGAATGGTCCGGATCTTTATGGACAAAGCTGTCCTACAACAAGAACAAAGTTGTTCTACTTAAGGACAAAGCTGTCCTCTTCGGGTATGGCTTATGTTGTACAACAAAGGAATCGGTTGATTCCAAAATGCAATGGTGGACCGCTTTAAAGCTCACCCACCGGAGCGGTTGATGTGTCTGGTACCCCAGTTTGGTGCATTGAGCCGGGTTAGCTCCCCTACGAGATATGCTACCTCTTGACTATGCCAGTTCATCGCGAGATGCTAGGATAGAACTATCTGAGCATGATTGATGATATGTGATGTACTTATATTGATTGCATGCTATTTGGTACTCACTAGCTATTATAGCTAACAGATGCTACACTCCACATGTGCAGGTGATCCTTAGTGAGCTTAGGAGCCTGCGGGTAGTTTAAATGCTTTGGGAGGAACACTACTATTATGTTTAAAACTCTGTTGAATTATGTTTATGTTTGTTTAAGATAATGGTCAGCCGCTTATGTAACCGTAACACCAACTGTTGTTTGTGGCATCATTTTGACTGTTTATATAGTTTGCCACGTGTTTTTACTTCCGCTGCATTTTTAAATTATAAGACAGGTTTGATTGTTCTATTTATAGTCAAACCCACGTAGTTTTAAATCTTAAATTGTATTTTAAAAAGAAAATTTTGGTTCTCAAAAACACGGTGTTACAAGCTGGTATCAGAGCCTAAGTTTGAGTGAATTGGGTATTTGAAAGAGTATTCAGTCTCAAATTCAGGCTCGACCATTATTTAAAGTGTTCCTCGGGAGGTATTGGGGTGTGGGAGAGATTGATATGATTCACATGACTAACACTGTTGTTGATTATTTGCTTATTTGATTAACATGATTAATCAAGTATAGAAAAGTATACTAAGTATATCTAAATTTAATGATTTAACAGAATTTAGAGACTAACGATGTCGAGAAGCGAAGATAGAGAGGCTTACATTCGTGACTTAGAGGCTCGTCTCAAAGCTTCTTAGGAACGAGTACCAGAGAAAAAGATGGCTTTTGGGCTGAAGGCATTCATGATGTGCAAACCACTGGTACTATGGATCTAGTAGTCACAGAGAGGTGGATTCGTGATATAGAGCTAGCATTTGAGACTTGTGAAGCTGAGGATTCCAAGAAAGTGGCCTATGCAAGGAAAATGTTGCAGGGTCGCGCGGTTTCTTGGTATGATACTGTGATTGCATCTACACCAGCTGCAGTCTTGAATGCTATGACTTGGTCTGATTTTCTGAGGATTCTTCGGGCTAAATATTGTTCACCCCAAGCACTGGAGTCGGTGGATAATGAGTTGAGGGCCTTGTCTAAAGGCAATAAATCAGTTGAGGAGCTCATTACCAGGTATACCGAGTTGCTGCGTTTTGTGCAGGGTTCCTTGCCTGATGAAGAGGCAAAGATTAACCGCTTTGCACTCGCTCTGCCACCTGAATATCGATCATCTATCCGGTTTGCAACCACTTTGGATAAGGCATTTGACTTTGCTCGCCGGTTTGAGAGTGATCACGCACAGCAGGCTGGGGGAACTTCCAAAAGGAAGTTTGAACAGGTGGAGGGTCATGGCAGAGGCAGCAACAGCAATATCAGCAGCAACAGGGGGTTCGAGGTACAGTCCCGCAGACGATTTATGGTGTGCTCAGTGTCAAACTAAGCATACAGGGCATTGTACTAAGGACACTGCAAGGTGTCCTAAATGCGGGCAGAAGGGGCATACAGCGGATAGCTGTAAATATAGAGATAATGTATGCTACAAGTGCCTGAAGCTGGGACATCGTTCGGTTGACTGCAGATCGGGTCCCACACTGGATCAGGAGGAGCTGAAGGATCTTCCGCAGGACGGGGGAAGAATGTTGCACCACGTGCACCGGGCAGGGCATTCCATATGACCGTCGATGAGGCAAAGAGCAGGTGATGTGATCACTAGCACCTTTCTCATTAATAATTGTCCTGCCTGTGTTTTATTTGATTCAGGAGCAACATATTCTGTCATCTCTACATTCTTATGTGCTAAACTGTAACTGCCTATGTGTACACTGACTGATCCATTAGGCGTTGAAGTTGCTAGTGGTAGGATAGTCTCTGTTGTTCATATAGTTCCTATTGCATTGATTGATGTTAGGCGTTGAAGTTGCTAGTGGTAGGATAGTCTTTGTTGTTCATAGAGTTCCTATTGCATTGATTGATGTTGACGGGACCAGTTTTCCTGTCTCATTTCTGGTTATGCCGATTGCTGGGTTTGATGTAGTAATCGGGATGGATTGGCTCAGCAAACATAATGCTGAGATTATTTGTTCTAAAAAGATTATCAAAATTCCTTGCACTGACGGGTCATATGCTGTGGCTCGTGGTGAGGGAAGAACTTCTGAAACTCCATTGATTTCTCTTATGAAAGCTCGCAAGTTTGTAGCCAAGGGATGTGAGTCCTATTTGGCTTATGTTATTGATACACATATGGAGAAGAAAGCTGTAAATGACATTCGGGTAGTTTCCGAATACCCGGGTGTTTTCCCTGATGAATTACCGGGTTTGCCACCAGTAAGAGATGTAGAATATCACATAGATCTTGTACCAGGTGCTATGCCTGTAGCAAGATCTCCTTACCGTCTTGCACCATATGAGGTTCGTGAAATGATGACTCAGATGCAGGAACTTCTTGATAGGGGTTTCATTCGTCCCAGCTCTTCGCCTTGGGGAGCTCCAGATTGTTAAAAAGTTGACGGGACGATGCGGATGTGCATTGACTACAGGGAGTTGAATAAGCGAACTATAAAGAACAAGTACCCTCTTCCTCGTATTGATGATCTATTTGATCAACTTCAGGGTGCTACTTGCTTTTTAAAGATAGATCTTCGTTCCGGTTATCATCAAGTCCGTGTACGCGATGAAGATATTCCAAAGACGGCTTTCAGGACGAGATATGGGCATTATGAGTTTCTTGTGATGCCTTTCGAATTGACGAATGCTCCAACAATATTTATGGATCTTATAAACCGTGTCTGTCGTGCCTTTCTTGACAAATTTGTCATTGTATTCATCGATGACATTCTTATTTATTCCAGATCTGAAGCAGAACACGAGGCACATCTTCGCATAGTTCTTGACACTCTAATGCGAGAACAAGTATATGCTAAATTCTCTAAATGCGAGTTTTGGCTCAAAAAGATACACTTCCTTGGGCATGTGATAAGCAAGGATGGTATAATGGTTGATCCAGCCAAAGTTGAGGCGGTGATGAATTGGGGAATTCCCAAAACCCCATCTGATATTCATAGCTTCTTAGGACTTGCCGGTTATTATCGGCGATTCATTCGAAATTTTTCAAAGATTGCAGGTCCTCTGACGAAGCTTACACGAAAGGATGTTCCCTATTCGTGGTCTGATGAACAAGATAAGGCCTTCCAGACATTGAAGTAATTATTATGTCAAGCTCCAATTCTGACTCTGCCAAATGGGTCAGAAGATTTCATTGTTTACTGTGATGCTTCTTACGCAGGTTTGGGAAGTGTCCTTATGCAGAAGGACAAAGTGATAGCTTATGCTTCCTGCCAACTGAAGCCACATAAGAAGAGCTATCCGACTCATGATCTGGAGTTGGCAGCTGTTGTCTTTGCTCTGAAACTATGGTGCCACTACTTGTATGGCACCAAATGTGTGGTATTCACTGATCATAAGAGCCTCTAGTATGTTTCAACACAGAAGGAGCTCAATATGAGGCAACGGAGGTGGATTGAGTTAAGTTGATTAATGACTATGACTGTGAAATCAAATACCACCCGAGCAAGGCTAACATGGTGGCTGATGCATTAAGCCGAAAGGGCTCCACAGAAACCATCAAATTCATGAAAATCACCATTGTCTCTAATCTTATTAATCGACTGAAGGAGGCTCAACAAGAAGCCTTATTAGAAGCTAATCTAAAGGCAGAAGTTATGGCTAAATTGAAGGAGTAGCTACAAGATGACAGCAGGAGATTGAGACATACAGGTCCCGAATCTGGGTACCTAGCATCGGAGGGAACCGGGATCTAATCTTGAAGGAGGCGCACAGTTCTCGTCTATCTGTTCATCCCGGGTGCACTAAAATGTACCATGATCTTAAGGCACTATACTGGTGGCCTACATTGAAACGTGACATTACCTCCTATGTGGCCTACATTGAAACGTGACATTGCCTCCTATGTGGAGAAATGTCAGATATGTGCACAGGTGAAGACCGAGCACCAAAGACCCTATGGTAATTTGCAACAATTACCAATTCCTGAATGGAAATGGGACAACATCACTATGGATTTTGTTACTAAATTGCCCAAGACTTCAAAAGGGAATGACATGATCTGGGTGATTGTTGATAGACTCACCAAGAGTGCACACTTCCTAGTTGTGAATGAATCATCTTCTATGCCTCGTCTTGCTCAGCTATACATCAACGAGATAGTGGCCCGACACGGTGTTCCATTATATATTGTCTCTAATAGAGATACACGCTTTGTTTCACATTTCTGGAGAAATCTTCAGCGGGAGCTCAATACTCGTGTTCATTTGAGTACTACATACCATCCACAGACAGATGGACAGTCCGAAAGGACTATCCAAACTCTTGAAGACATGCTACACACATGTGTACTTGAATACGGTGGCTCGTGGGATTCTCATTTGCCTTTGATTGAGTTTGCTTATAATAACTCATATCATTCTAGTATCGGTATGCCACCGTATGACATGCTTTGTGGTAGGCGTTGTCGCACGCCTACCTGTTGGCTTGAACCAGGGGAGAAACAGTATGCTAGACCTGATCTGGTCCAGATTACTGCTGATAAAGTCAAGTTTGCACGGGAGAAGCTTAAAGCGGCCAGAGACAGGCAAAAGATGTATGCAGATCCGAAACGCAGGCCGGTTACCTTTGAAATAGGCAATCGGGTATTCTTGAAGGTTTCTCCATGGAAGGGTGTTATCAGGTTTGGTAAGAAGGGCGAGTTGAGCCCGCAATATATTGGTTTGTTCAGGATTATTTAGAAAGTCAACGAGCAGACGGTATCTTTGGAACTACCTCTAGAGTTATTAGGTATTCATAATACCTTTAATGTTTACCTCTGCAAGACCTGAAAGTGGATTCTTCTGCACGGCTCGTGGAAGAACCAATTGAAATATTGAACACAAAGACTAAGCGGCTGAGGAAGAAGACAATTCAGCTAGTCTTGGTCAAATGGAAGCACAATCTCGGGTCAAACCTTACATGGGAGACCGAGGAGGATATGAAAGCATGCTATCCCCATCTGTTTTCTGAAAAGCAAATTCTGAGGACGGAATCTTCTTAAGAGGGTAGATTTGTAACATCCTCAAAACGGGCCGCAACTTGTGCGAATATGAAGCTAACAAGAAATCATCCAAGATACAAATTTCCAGCTGTAAATCAAGGCTCAAATTTGTCCAAGAACATCATCTTCATCATCTCCATCACCTTCAGTGAATTGAGCTTCTAATTGGTCCTACAAGTTTATTCTAAACATCCTTTATTCATTGTAAGTTCCAATTCATCCTTGTTCTTGATTATGCCTTTCAAGACTTGAAAATTTAGGTTTCAAGTGGGTTCTTTGATTTAGCAATCAAGAACTGAAATTTATGATTGAAATAGGTTCTAATATCATTTCTAACTACATAGGAATCAATTCCATAAATTAAAGTAGTGATTTTGATGAGTTTTGAGTTTTGGCTCAAATGGGTCAAAATTGGTCAAATACGGGTCAAACTGATTTTAACCTTCAAGAACTGAAATTTAGTGTTCTAATTGATCCTATAACTTGTTAGGATTGATTAGAACTCATATGGTGCATTAGAAGTGATGTTTTTGCACAAATCCAAGAATTAGCCTAAATGGGTCAAAATGACCAAAATGAGGTAAAACTGTTTTTACACATCAAGAACTGATTTTTAAGGTTCTAATAGATTCATATGACTTGTATGAATTGATTAGAACATTGGTTTTGAATTCAAATGGTAGTTTTGCTTGAATTGGCTAAAATAGTGAAAAATAGGCCATAAATAGGCAAGAAATTGGAAAATGGTATCAAAAAAAGACTTTAAAGGTTTTGGTCAGTTGCAATACCTTCAATACATCATATTAGGTGTATATGGTGTGTTGCAAGTGTTGGAATTGGTCTATACCAAGTTTTGGCCATTATGCGCACATCTTTGTCCATATAATTGTGATTTTCGTATGAATTAATTAGATTGGAGTTTTTGATGTTAGAAAGCATCCACAAGTGTCAAATGGTCTTATGAAACACTAGAATTTTACTAAAATTGATTTGGAGTTGAAATGAGCAAAAATGGAATTGCTATGCACAAAACAGCAAGCTGTTTGTGCACTGCAGGTGCCTCGCGGCGTGACCCAGAGGGGTGTCGCGGCGCGATCCCCCTGCACACAGCTTACAATGTTGTTTTGTGCTATGTATTCGCGTGTTGTTGCTTGGACTACTATAGTTAGTTAATAAATGGTTAAATAACATCATTAGGGTATTGTTTCAAGTATCCTAGATGTTCCTTGCGTGTTCAAGTGATTAATGCGTAAGCATTGGTATTATAGGTCGAGTTGACAATCCGTAAGTGCCAAAGCAAGGTCTTTATTATTTTAGCCTAACAGGTGAGTGTCGAATGACATAACAATTAATATGTCTATAACATATATTAACAATGATTACAGAATTGTTTACCATGATTTGTACACGCACTTGTTTAAGTGTAGGTTGCATGATAATGCTAGAATTTTAACATGTTGACACAATGTAGTATACACTTGATTAGGTGTATGCTATGATGATAATTGAATATATATGCGCGCATTGATGATCCGATTGGATTAGATTATTTGTTTGTGAATGGTCCGGATCTTTATGGACAAAGCTGTCCTACAATAAGAACAAAGCTGTTCTACTTAAGGACAAATCTGTCCTCTTTGGGTATGGCTTATGTTGTACAACAGAGGAATCGGTTGATTCCAAAACGCAATGGTGGACCGCTTTACAGCTCACCCACCGGAGCGGTTGATGTGTTTGGTACCCCAGTTTGGTGCATTGAGCCGGGTTAGCTCCCTTGCGAGATATGCTACCTTCTGACTACGCCAGTTCATCGCGAGATGCTAGGATAGAACTATCTGAGCATGATTGATGATATGTGATGTACTTATATTGATTGCATGCTATTTGGTACTCACTAGCTATTATAGCTAACAGATGCTACACTCCACATGTGCAGGTGATCCTCAGTGAGCTTGGGAGCCTGCGGGTAGTTTAAATGCTTTGGGAGGAACACTACTATTATGTTTAAAACTCTGTTGAATTATGTTTATGTTTGTTTAAGATAATGGTCAGCCGGTTATGTAACCGTAACACCAACTGTTGTTTGTGGCATCATTTTGACTGTTTATATAGTTTGCCACGTGTTTTTACTTCCGCTGCATTTTTAAATTATAAGACAGGTTTGATTGTTCTATTTACAGTCAAACCCACTTAGTTTGAAATATTAAATTGTATTTTAAAAAGAAAATTTTGGTTCTCAAAAGCACGGTGTTACACCTAGATTTATAGTCGTATTCAAGCACCGGTGATGTTCACAAACATACAATTGCATAAAACGATGAACTCCATGATGATCGAGAGAAATGTCAATAATTCCTACTTTACTTGTAGCCTTAAATTGAAGAAAGCGTAGACATAACATACAAAAATTTAAAGAAGCAAAATGTTCAATTGTTACATGTTTCGGTATCAAAGCAGCACATGATGATATATGGAGTCTACGGGAATATAAATAAGGAGGGCTATGCTCTGGTGGTTCAAAATAGAAAGAGGTTGTGGCAATGATAAACGAAATGTCAGTGTGTGCAGCCGAAACAAATGATAAGGCAAGAGAAAGAAATGGGGGATAGAAGTAAAAAATGAAAGAGGGAAACAAGCAAACAACCGGAAGGAAGAGCAACTACGTGGCGGGTAATCGGCAGTAACGAGAATACAAAAGGGAGAAGGAGGCAATTGTGGGACGGGTATACACAGCTAGTAAAGAAGATGAAGACATGTTCAATATAGGGCATATGAGTTGATCTTGTATAATAGATAGATATAAGTGTGAACACAATATATTTATTAGCATTTGTAAATGTAAACATATCTCATATGTATATTTGTGTAATGTGATGTTATTAAAAGAGAGAAATTTGGGTAAAAAGGACAACATGAAGTTTGGACCATTAGATAAGGGTAAAAATAGTTATTTGATAATCTATTAAATTCAGCTCAAACTCCAAACGAACAAAAGTCTAGAATATGAAGTAACGGGTTGTTTGGTTATTTTATTCGGTTTTCGGGTTATTCAGGTATATTGATTTTTAAAGAGTAACGGCTAACCAAACCGTATAAGAATTCGGTTTATTCGTATTCAGATTTTCGGGTTTGGTTTGAATAAACTCATATTCGAGTTTAACCGAATAAGATTTTTTGCATTTCTTTTTTTGTTGCAATTTTCTATTGTGTTAGTTTAATATACTAACGGAGAAATTAAAAAAATCATCATGGGTGTAAATTCTTAGGATGTTTCATATTTGTCTTCTCTTTTTTTTAATACAATTATTTAATAAATATAATTATGCATATAAAATGACGATAAGTCTCAAAGAGGACTTTCTACAAAATAATTAATTAGATGTTTGATTAAACCATATAAATAAAGTTACTTGACCAATGTAAAATGTTTCATTAAGTGGTTATTTGTACTACATTCTCCAACTTTCTATTCTATAATGTGGAACAAAATATGGCCTTTACGAAAACCAAATATGACGTGGAATCAAATAGGTCCCTTAAATAACCCCTATATGGTGTTCAAAAAACCCAATAGTGAAGCTTGAACTTAACATACCTTATTTCCAAATGTTATTATGAGATCAAACAACGGTTAAAAGTGAATCATTAATTATTTAATTTATTAATATTAATGAGAAAAAAAGATAAATAATGACTTGTTTATTAACTTTTATGATCTATCTTCTTATAACAACTTCAAAGGATAATTTCTAAAAGAAAAATATTTTAAAAAATTAAAATCTTATTCGGGTTACCCGGATATACCTAAAACCCGATTCTATACCCGCTACCCTAACCGAATTAATTTCAGGTCTTACCCGAACAAGAAACCTAAAAACCAAATAACCCGAATTTATTTTTTCGGTTCAATTTTTTTGGGTTTTTTACCCCCCTAATATGAAGGAAAATTGATGCACAATTTGCCAAAAATCTAATGTACAAATTATTTTTTATACATAAAATATTAGTGGCAAAACGAATGGATAAACTCAACCTTTTGAAATACATAAATAAAACAGAAATACCAAAACCAATAGATGAACTCAACCTTTTGAGATATGTAAAAGAATATATTTATCGATTTTAATTCAACAAATAAAAAATGCAATCATTTATCTGTATACGTTTTGTTATTATATATATCAAATTTTTAAATATACCTTTAATGTTTTGAATTATTTTTGAAGATGAAATTACATGTTAATAAAACTTGCGTAACGTCGGCTTGTAACATAGTATAACAAATTTGATTGATTAAAATGTAAATTTCAAAAGTTCAGTATTTAAAAAGTAAGTTTGAAAGTCCGATACATACGATTCTGTAAAGTTGAATGTAGTTTAGTAAGTCAAACTCACATTTACAGTATTATCTTTTAGTTTTAAAGTTCAACACATTTAACATTGATAATGACTCGATCACTAATTTAGGTTATAGAAGAGTTAAATTGTCTCGATAACCCAACACATTGTTGGTATATGTCCGCTGACACGCACGAGTTAATAGCACTGCTGATGAGGTATAGGCCTATTGGGTCACATACCAAGTATTGATTCCGGCAACACGATCAAGTAAAAGAGAGAAAAAGACCAAAATGGGTTTTGGCAGGATGAGGCACGGGCGTGTCTAATCTAACAGGTACGGGGCATACCAGCCTTGGGCCAGGTCGTGGTCTTTTGGGCAGGCACGACCGTCACATATATGGCATGGGCGTGCCCGTACGTTGTAACTGCAGAATCAACAGCCTTTAATACTCATTTTAATGGGATTAATATTGAGTTATTTTGGGAGTTTCATATGTTACGAATATGAGACCATTTGGTTGCAATTTTGAGCTAGACAACTTGAGTTCTTTATAGATTTTCTCTCTAGTTTTGGTGATACACATTGTGTTCAAGTTTTGAAGCAAAAGGTGTATAACTTGCACTTGGTTGGTTGTTTTGGTGGTAACATCAACCTACTAGCATTAGGGAATCAAGAAGACTTGGGGTGGACTACACTAGAGGGGTTCTTTGTTGAATTCTCATAACTTGACAAGAAGAAAGTTCTTGCTTTGTGGTACAATCTTTCTTCCTATCTTGTTTATTTGTTTTAGTTGCATTTCCATGTCTAGATTTGGTCCATTGGGAAGTGTTTGTTTGGATTCTTTTGAAATTTTGAACTATATTATGCTTCCGCTTTGTCTTGAATATGTCAAACAAATACCTTCACACACATCATGCCAAGTATACAAGTTAAATGAATGTCAAAGGTTTATAATCTAGTGATATCTAGTGTTGTGAGGTAGTGCTCCCTTTTAAGAGGTTGTGGGTTCAAGTCCCTTTATAGACAATTGAGTATATTTAAAACTAGGTTTAGTGTGTGTTTGTTATTAAAAAAAGAGTTAATTGTTTTGCACTCCTTTTTAGCAATTCAATTAATTGTAATAAATCCCATAGTTCACTAATAATATTGTTCTAAAAAGTTGGTTCTAGGCTTCATCATGACTCTATCAATACTTGAGGCTTGATCATGCCATCACGGTCTAAGACTTGGGCTTAAGGCTTGACGTATGTTAAACCTTGCTTGGAGCGCCGGTTATAAGTCTTGTATTTTTCAGACGTGTTAAAGGTACTTAGCTATAGAAGCCGAATATATATAATTATTTAGTTATAAGAATAATTGGATATGTTAAAGGTTTTTTTTTCATAGAATAGTAACCAAGTTTGAAAACTGTTTCAACAAGATCACTCATGAAAAATTTTATAAACGTGAAATAAAAAAAGGAGTGACCTTAAGACCACCCGCATCGGTGGTGTTACCCGAAGTTGGGTTCCCTCGGGTTCGATGGAACACCATCGCGGCCCTCCGGGTTCCATCGGGTTCCAGCCCCTCTAGTCCTCCAACTCGATCGGGTGTTTGATTTTTTATTTTTTTTACTGTTACAACGGTCAAAAACATATATATATTTTTTCTTTTTTTCTCTCCTATAAATACCATTCACATCTACATATATTTTACACATCTCCTCCTCTCTACTATATTTTATACACTATCTTCTAATCTTCCATTTCTCATTCTTTAAAAAAATATACGTTACGGTTCCAAAAAATGTCTTCTTCTTCGTATGAAACCTTCGATCGGATTTAATCGAGCACATTAATTGGCTTCCAAGACACAACGCCGATAACTAGTTGTTTTTTAATTTATGTACTTCTATTTTTTTATTTTTTAATGCAAGGTGAAATATTATTTTTATTTTGAAATTATGTAATGAAACTTTAATATGAAATATTATTAATTATTTTATATTTTTTGTCTTTGAAATAATTAAATTGTTTAAATTAAAACAAAAAAAAATAGAAAATAAAAATTGAAAAGATATATAGTTAAAATGGTTGGATGTGGGGGTTTGTAGGATAAGTTGGATTGAAGATAAAAGATGACGTTGATACTGATGTGATTATCGTGACAATGAGATAAGTTGGGTTGGACACTAATAATCTAATAAAACTTTCAAACTTAATTATTATTCTATAAGTTTTTTTCAATATCAAACAAAAAAAAATTTATAATTATCTTTTTATAAATATAAAAAAATATACGTAATATTAATATCACCTACCTTAAATAATATTACTTTTGTTAAAATGGTTACCGATTATTTCCCCAATAAACATTTATTCACTTGGATTTATAAGCTAGCACTCTTCACACCTCAATAATCTCTTCGCAAGTCGCAATTTCAACAAGAAATCCATCCATTCATTATCATAGGTGAGTCGATGTGCAAATTCATGTTTCTCCTTCGATTCTTGTCAGGTTTTCCCTAAAATCTCCTTGCATCTTAAACCCTAACACCAATTTTTTAAAGTTTCAATATCTTTTTTCGATTTCTTGTTCATCCACAGGCATTTTTCTCTTTGAAGATTTCGATTTGTTTTGAAATGGAACTGGAAAATTTTGAATCCTTATTTGGTGAGCCGAAGGTAGAGTGGTCAGCTGGCGGCTCAGTCAAAACCCCTGTTCGTCCATTCTTGTTTCAAGTTCATGCGCCGGATCCTTATCAACTCGGAGTTTATGTTACTGACTTTTTTTCAAGCAGTTTCGGGGCGGTTCGATCAATTCAACAGCTAGAGGATATGGTTAATCTTATTTCACACGATATGCTATCTGTTTTATTTGATTTAAAACCTTTTGAGATTCCAAAAGGTAAAGGTACATGGTCTTTTGCTGATTAATTTGGATTTAGCAGATAAGTGATTATGCATTTCCACAATTAAGAACTTAAGATCATACTCTAATTTTGCAAATTGATTGAAAGGACTTGTATATTTCTTAAGATGGAAAAGTTGGTGGTTTTTAGGAAAGAGTGTTAGCATGGATTAGCTGGATCAGTCTCCTATATAGTGTCTTTCTTGTATAAACTTTATGGCATAATAAGGATCTGAAAGGCCTTTGTTTTCCGAGTTTTGTGGCTTTTTTATTATTTCGATTACAACTAGTATAAATCTTGAATATATATTGGCTACTTATCCATTAATTCATACACAGAGGGACGAAATTGGAATCGGTGGTTCCTGGTCAGATTTTGTGGAATACCTTGTTAATTCAATAAAGTTTGGAGAAGTGAAGCTTGTCTTTGATGGGCAATCAAAATCAAGCGGTAATCACCTATCTAGGCCCAACCATACCATATAAGTTATGAACTATATTTGTGGGTTCAAATTCCATGTTTTTTTTAATCTTAGCTAGCTTGTTGGAAGGCATGATCTTTAAGATATGTCGGTGAATCTGTATCTTCTTTAGAAAGGCAGAATTTTTCTACAATTTTTTTTTTCAATTTTACATTCTCAATGGTCAGTGATTAGTAAGCAGTGGAATTAATGTGGTGTTAGTTTTTAGGACCTGAATCTGCTAGATTAATTGTTCAGAAGTCAAAAGGAATGCCTAGAATCTCTGTTTCTATGCTGAGACTTGTTGGCACTGCTGCAAATGAAGCAATGGCAAGGCTTTCTCTTGATATGTACCAAGCATATAAAAGCAATCAGAAGTTGCTAGTTGAAGGTGAAATTTTTATTCCCTCTTTTTCTTAGTTAAGTTCTATAAAATATTTTGTTCTTCAGAAGGTTGGCTCTACTATTCTATATATGTTATTTATTTATAAGCATATGTGGCCGACTTTGTTTATTTCTTTTTTACATAGCTACTCATTTTGCTGAAAAATGATTACCTGAAAATGCTTTTATCATCTATCTCCTTGTTATATTTTCATTTTCCTATTGCAACGAGCTAACTATTACTCAACAATGCTTTTTCTTCTTAGAGCAAGAGGGTCGGTACCAGTTGACAAAAATGCTCTCAGCTGAACAGGTGGGTTTACTTCGTAGTTCTAATATCTATATTCCAACAACAGGATGACTTGAAATGGGAAATTTTAGAAAATTTTTTTAATTTTGTATCCAAATATGTTCCTTTTAACTTCTTAAGTGCCTGCAACTTTTAGCAATAAGATTAAAGCCAGTAGGGTGCTTCAATCTTAAAAAAAGAGATCATCTCAGCCTATGCAGTCAATCTCGGCGATATCTTGCCAAGATCTCTGATATCGGAGATAGGCAAAATATCAGCTTCAAATATCGGTGGGTTATATCGGAGCCGAGAATCTCGGCGATATCGGCAGATATTTTGCGAGATTTGCAAAACGAGATATCGGTTTTTAACCGATTTTTGTATTGTGCAACTTTTTTTTTGGTCTGCTAAGTGTTAACCTATTTAAAGCGCAGCCCACTTCTTAAATTAGAGCCCAACCCACTTTTAAATTAAACCTAAAATAGTAACAGCCCTAAACACCTTTCACTTTCATCCGCTGCAACACCTTTCTTCCTCCACTGCTCCATAGAAGTAGTAGTAGCGACTCCACTGTTCCATCGAAGTAGTTCCATCAAACTAGTGACTGGCGACTAGCATTATTCCTTTCATGCTACGAGCCTTTAACAATTCCCATATTAATATCTATTAATTTCTATGCTATACTGTTTATTTAATCTTTTACGATTTTATTCTTATATATATAGGCAAAAGTTCAAACGAGAACTGTTTTTCGTACGAGAACCGCGAGAACCAATCTTAGCCATCCAAATCCCCCTCCTTCAATTGGATTGCCCACCCATGAGTTCCTTACATGCACCCTGCCACACTCAATCCCCCCACGCTCATCATCCATGAATTCCATTATCCAAAATGAACGGTCAAGATTGGTTCTCGTAGTTTTCGTACGAAAAACAGTTCTCGTTTGAACCCTCCCCTATATATATTCTACAAAATATAAAAAACCGATATCTCACTGCGATATCCGCGATTTCGAATATCATATTTGATATATGACCGAGATAACTGCATAGATCTCAGCTTATGTTTCTATGCCATTTCTTTTCACATTGCATCGTTTCAAAAATATGTTCATTACCAATAAGAAATTAACTGAAGTAACCATTCTGATGAAGTTTGTGCACGTAACCCTTATCGTGTGGATTACTTTTTAATTTGTTGTTTGTATGTCGGGTCATTTATCAGGAAAAGAGTGAACATCTTCAAAAACAACTTGATGGGCCACTTTATTCAAGTAGGCACAAGTCGGCAAAAAATCATGACAAATTAACCTCTAATACTTCATCTGCTGCCACCGTCCATGAAATTTCAGGTGCATGTCATTCTTTCATTTACATAGGAAGCATGTCCAACCTCCTAAATCATTTTATAGATATCAGTATGATTATCATCATCGTAACCGTCATGATTTTTTATTATGATACGTTACACACTAGTTATTTATAAAAGAATTTGGATAGGAAGTATTTCCGTTTTACCCATTTAGTCCTAATTCTTTATTTAAATTCTTGTGAAGTGGGACACAAGAATGTAAAATTTGGCTTGTTATAGAAATGAGAGGTTCTCCGTCAAAGGATGCAGCTTGTTACCCTTGTGAAGTGGATGCATTGGTGAGCTAGACACTTAGGATGCTTTCTATATGATTATTGGGGAAACGTTAGCATAAGCAAGTTTTAAATAACTACAGAGCTATGAGAGTGCATAACTACATATTAGAAACCATATTGACTTTTCTACCCTATGAAAAATTGGCTGCTTGCTTCTGTATACATGGCTTATGATTAAAACCCTAATACCACATGTTTTTGGTCAATTTTATAATCAAAATCTCTACAACACTTTGGTTGTGAGTTTGAGTCACCCCTTCAACGTGTTGTTCTTTTAAAAAAAGAACCTTATCTTATTCAAATGTAATATAAGAATTCAACATGTGTATCACTTGATGTAATCATGGTATTGATATCGCGTTTATTATATATATACTTTGGGCGATATCTAGTTAATTTTAGCCGGAAATTGTGTATTTAATTGTAAAAAGATACGTTTACCTTTGATTTGTTGTTTTGCAGGCTAAAAAGGCGAAAAATAAATTATTTGAAGAAATTAAGGAATAAAGAGATAAATGAGATATGATATATTTTATATATTTATGTAGTATATATTTCTAATTAATAGATATTATATATTATATAACTAAATCAGTCTATTTAAAAAGGAGATAAGGATTGGTTTTGGTGGATAATATATATATGTGCGTTTTACGTACTAGTTTTAAATTTATATTTTTACCGATTTATTTACCAAAAACTGCACGAATAGGCAAGTTTACCTAATCGTTTAGTAATATAGTTACTAAGTCGGGTGTCGAACTCTTGGGGAACGGGAGCTAATACTGAATTTATTAAATTAATCTAGAATTAACTAATTTAAACTAATTAAACCAAATAAAGACAATTAAATAAAATAAATGCAATTAAATACTAAATTAAAGCAATTAAATTAATTTAAAGGGAATTGGTGAGCAAGATTCAAACTTTATAACTTTAAATGATTCCTAACACTACTAAAATACTCAAAAGCAACCAAAAGTAGCCAAAAGTAAAGATTTTATGGATTTAACTATCAATTAAAAGACTTTCCCTCCCTAGACTTGATTCCACCCTTTTCAAGTTGATTTTATTAATTAAAGTGATGAATTTAGACAATTAATTAACATTATACCGATTCCTAAATTGTTAGACTCTTGATCCGAGTTTCCAACCTTTTTAGTCATGCAATTAACTAATTTATTGGTCATTAAATCAATTAACTACACAATTAAGCACAATTAAGTTCGTATCTATGAAGATCTAATCTTTAATGATTGATTAAGTTACCAAATCATTTAATTAACACATGAAAGTCATCATATATTAATTCTAACACATTAAAGTTCCTATCTTGATTGTTTAAGCCTAGGATTTGATCAATCACTAGTCAAAACTAATTATTGATCCTAATTAGCAATGATTAAAGTTATATAAATGGATTGGTCCTCCAATTTACATAACTCAGATTATAAACTTCTCAAAAACAGAACTAAAACATGTAAGGATCTTTGATTAAACTTGTGTTATCAGAGACAAATAGTAGAATAATTTCTGTAATTCATTGTGAACAAAGAACCGAAATATATACAAGAGGAACATAGCTAAACTAGGAAACTGTATAAACTAAACTAGGAAACTGTATAAACTATAAAAGGTAACTAAATACCCTGCTAAACATAGCTATACAGCTGTAATACAGAATTCTAACAACTTGAAAGATGAATATAATGCAATTAATGTCATAAATATGTAAATTAATCAACTTTAAAGGGTGTCATCTCCTCTAGGGAGGAAAACAGAGAAAACTAGCCTAGAACAATCATATTAAACTTCTGGAAATCAAAAATAAACATTAAGAACAGAAGTAGAATGATAAAACCGTAAATAAGCTAGAAATCCAAGCCTTTAGCCTTCAAATTGAGCTTCAATCCTTCAAATCAGCCTTCAAGCCTTCTGGGATGTCTTCTGGAATGTATTTTGCAGAGTATAGGTAGAAGAATTTGGGTGGTTAACCCCAAATCCAATCTGGAAGTGAGTTTAAATAGTTTTCTGAAAACAGGGGCGTCGCGCCGCGACGGGCAAGTGTCGCGCCGCGACAAAGAATTTTATCCCGATCCTGAGTCTTTGAAATTTAAGTTTGTTGTCATCTTAACGCGTCGCATCGCGCCACGACATAGGACTTTGTCGCGCCGCGACCCCACGTGGCAACCTGATTGGCCTTATCTGAAACAGTTCGTCGCGCCTCGATGTTTAAGGGCGTCGCGCCGCGACCTCTTCTTTCACGCCCGGTGGACTTCTTTTTCTTTTCTTTGGGCCTAGCTTTAATTAGGCTTTTAATTATTCTTTGTTGGGCTTT
This sequence comes from Dittrichia graveolens, assembly GCA_038502395.1. NCBI lineage: Eukaryota > Viridiplantae > Streptophyta > Magnoliopsida > Asterales > Asteraceae > Dittrichia > Dittrichia graveolens. The sequence goes on from JARJIL010000009.1 coordinate 62,522,942, forward strand.
GGGCCTCATTCCATTTTCTTTCTTTCTTTTAGACTTCTTCTCTCTTCTTTCTTTCTTGGGCTTTTCTTATTTTCATTTTATTTCTTGGGCTTATTTTCCAATTAATTCATTGTTTTCGCCTTTTAGCCTGCAAAATATAAAAGAAATGATAAACGCATCTTTTTACACTTAAATACATATTTCCCGGCTAAAATCAACCCGATATCGCACAATATTTATATATATTTAACGCGATATCAAAATACCCCACACTTGAACTTTGCTTGTCCTCAAGCAAATCACAACTCTATCCAGGCTAAAAATTTTAAATAACTAACACCATTCTCGAAAAGTTAAATATCAATTACGAATGTCAAAAAGGTTGATTAAAAACAAAACATAAATTATACTTAGAATTATGCATATACCCATGATTATATCCTCATTAACTTTCCACCACTACTAAAGAATATTCCTATCTATATATATCCAAGCCTTAACTTAAAAATTGCATTTAGATTTTAATTTGGCTAATTTACCCTTTAAAAATCCCCCGACCTCAAGAGTTATTGCAGATTTTCAATTTTATTTTCACATATGCTTTTTATCTTTTCAGCTCTTTTATATAAGCCTATGACTTTCTATGGAACCCATGTAGCGAAATTCTTATTGGGTTACCACATATGTAAGCCCAATCTTACTAAATAAGTTTCTATCCACAACATACACACACACACACATATATATGTATATATAAGACATAAGTCCATCACTTAAATAATTCCCAATCATCATGTGCATAAATCACCAATAATATACATTAACAAATTCTTGTACATTTTAAAAATGCGGGTATTACAACTCTCCCCCACTTAAACACGATTTCGTCCTCGAAATCCTTATTTGAATAATGTCGGATAGTTTCTCTTCATCTCGTCTTCGGACTCCCAGGTCCACTCTGATCCTTTTCGGTGCTCCCACTACACCTTAACCATCCCTACTTGTTTGTTGCGTAGCTGCTTGACTCTTCTTTCGATGATCGCTTACTGGTTTCTTCACATAGTTCAACTTTTCGTCCACGGTGATGTCCTCCAAAGGTACAAATGCCGACTCATCGGCTAAGCATTTCCTCAAATGCGAAACATGAAAGGTGCTGTGTATTTTCGATAATTCCTCTGGTAGCTCTAAACGATAGGCCACCTTGCCAACTCTTGCAATGACCTTAAACGGTCCTATGAACCTAGGGTTCAACTTCCCGCGCTTTCTGAAACGAATCACTCCCTTCCACGGGGATACCTTGAGTAACACATGGTCACCCACTTGAAACTCTAATAACGATCTACGCTTATCCGCATAGCTTTTCTGCCGGCTCTGAGCCGCTTTCAAGCGTTCGCGAACTTGTTGCACGTACTCCGACGTTTTCTGAACTATCTCTGTGTTACCAAGCTCTTTCTGTATCACTTCCCCCCAACAGATTGGGGTCCTACACTTCCTCCCATACAGCATCTCATAGGGCGGCATCCCGATGCTGGCGTGGTAACTGTTATAGGAAAATTCTGCGAGAGGTAAGTACAAATCCCAACTTCCCCCGAAGTCGATCACGCAAGCTCTTAACATATCCTCAAGAGTCTGTATGGTTCTCTCGCTCTGCCCGTCGGTTTGCGGGTGGTATGCCGTACTGAGATTTATCCTCGAGCCCAGATCCTCGTGAAACTTGTTGATGTGAACCGCACATCCCGATCTGAAATGATAGTAACCGGCACTCCGTGCCTCGAGATTATCTTCTTCACGTAAATATCTGCTAATCTCTCTGCCGAGCTAGCTTCTCGGATGGGTATGAAATGCGCGCTCTTGGTCAATCTATCCACCACAACCCAAATGGCGTCAAAATTTCTTGGTGTCTTGGGCAGCTTTGTTATCAAATCCATGGTTACGTGCTCCCATTTCCACACCGGTATTCCGCTTTCACCCGTAGACATGTTAGACACTTTTCTACGTAGCTCGCCACGTCTCTCTTCATCCCTGGCCACCAGTAATCCATTTTTAAGTGTTGGTACATCTTAGTAGCCCCCGGGTGTATAGAAAATTTCGATTTATGGGCTTCATCTAGGATTACACTTCGAATCTCTGTGGCTTTTGGCACCCAAATCCTCCCGTAACGGGTCCACAATCCCCGACTGTCCTTGGCCATGGAGGCCAACTGACCCTTAATCCGTTCCGCTTTCTGATTTTCTTCCTTTGTTGCTTCAACCTGAGCTGTCAAAATCATATCGAAGAGTGAGGTTGTAACCGTCATCCTTAGACATTTCACACTAAGCTGTAATTGGCTCGTCTTACGACTTAATGCGTCTGCCACCACGTTGGCCTTTCCTGGGTGATACAAGATTTCACAGTCATAATCCTTGAAGAGGTCTAGCCACCTCCGTTGTCGCATGTTTAAATTCTTCTCGTCGGCGAAATACTTCAAGCTTTTATGTAGATGGTGCATTTAACTCCGTATAAGTAGTGTCGCCAAATCTTGAGCGCGAACACGACTGCTGCCAACTCCAGGTCGTGAGTTGGATAATTACACTCGTGAGGTTTCAGCTGTCTTGAAGCATAAGCGATAACTTTCCCTCTCTGCATAAGAACACATCCGAGCCCCACATGAGAGGCATCACAATACACCACTAAGTCTTCCATTCCCTCGGGCAAGGTCAGTATCGGAGCTTCGCATAGCTTGCCTCGAACGGTCTCAAATGCTTTCTGCTGATCGGCTCCCCAACTAAAAGGGGTATTCTTTTTCGTCAGTTTAGTCAGTGGCACTGCCAGCTTCGAGAAATCCTTGATGAATCGTCTGTAGTAACCGGCTAATCCCAAGAAGCTTCGGATCTCCGTCGGACTCTTCGGTGTTTCCCATCTCATCACGGCCTCTATCTTTGCCGGGTCCACTTTGATTCATTCGCGGTTTACCAGGTGCCCGAGAAACTGCACCTCCGTTAGCCAAAATTCGCACTTCGAAAACTTCGCGTACAACTTTTCCCTTCTCAACGTTTCTAGCACCTCTCGGAGGTGTTTCTCATGTTCCGCCTCGGTTTTGGAGTAGACTAGGATGTCATCGATGAACACAATCACTGACTTGTCAAGCATCGGTCGGCAAACCCGATTCATTAGATCCATGAAAGCTGCGGGCGCATTGGTGAGGCCGAATGGCATCACCACGAACTCGAAGTGCCCGTATCTCGTTCGAAATGCTGTCTTTGCTACATCTTCTCGGACCTTGAGCTGATGATAACCCGACCGCAAGTCTATCTTTGAAAAGCAGGACGTACCTTGCAGCTGATCGAACAGGTCGTCTATTCGAGGTAGTGGATACCTATTCTTCACTGTTACCTTGTTGAGCTCTCGGTAATCGGGTAACATTTCCGAAATCTTGCTTGAGTTTCTCGACTTCTTGGTTGGTTCTACTGATATTTATGCTAAAATGTCTAAAGATTCACATCTACACGCTTATTTCAGCTATGCATGCTAAATCTTCTCGAATCTTGCGTCAAGAACAGTTCGGTTTTTTTAAAACCCAAGATAAAATCCGATTGTTTTTCGTTGATCTTATGTTTAAAGCTGATAAATGTCGTTAACATGTCATTTTAAAGCACTCATGCACCATACATCTACGTTACAGTCGTTTATATCATCTCTCTTTCTGCAAAGTTATCTTCCGAGTATGGGTTTTTTTGCCAAAACCGGGGTTTCTGCCCTTGTAATGGTTTTTGGTGAACATTTGTGGTAGTTATGCATGTTTCCTGTTGATCTCGGCAATATTCTGAATTAACCGTGATTTTTGCCCTTGTACACAGCAATGGCTGCCCGTGGACGTGGATAAAGGGCCCGACAAGAAGAGGAGATCGTCATTCCAGAAGGCCCTGCGGTCTACCACCCGTGGTTGGTATTTGCACCCACTCTTCCTGCCCTTCTGCGAGCAGACTATATCTCCCGGCTGCAACAACATTTTCATAGAGAGATCGACATCCCCCATTCTCTGGAGTGGGAGATTATTGATGGAGTTGGGCTCGCAAACCAGCTCCTTGGCTTTTTGCAACAACAGTTCCGGGCTGCAGACGGGACTGTGTTGTTTACCTGCAACGCATGGGAGCGGTTATTCCGCTTACGTGAGCCGGTCTTCCGGGAGTTGTGTTTGGATTTCTCCACTGTCCAGCTCAACTCTGTCACCGCCGACGTTACTGATCGTCGGTTTATGTCTTTTCTTCTTGGAGGAGCAAGCCGCGAGTGTAGTCTCGCGGAATTCAGTCGTCGCATGGGGCTGTACACGCCCGTAGAGACCTCCAGCCCGTTCTTCGAGCAATTCCTTACGAGTTGCGAGCGGACTTAGCCCGAGGATTTCTCCCCTGCGGAGATGTGGGCAATGATCGCCAACGGGGGGTATGAGCCCCGTAGAGCCATCGAGTGCAGCATCCGCCTCCCTGTCCACCGTCTTATCTCCACCTCCATTTCCCATCGCGGAGGTGGGGAGAAGGTCACGGGGTTGACCTGATGTTTCTGTATAGTATCCTGACTTCTGGCATGTTGATTAACGTGACGTTCCACTTAGCCTTCTACCTTGCTCATCGGGCCACTGGGTCCAAACAGACGAGTCCTATCTGTGGTGGCCAGTTTGTCACCAGGTTAGCCCGTTCATATGGGATTCTGACGCTTCAGGAGGAGGCGAGGCAGGTGCGGTACGAGCCGCGCCTGATGAGTATCGGGTATTTGGAAACGATGCGGGTCCTGGAGAGGACATATGATGGGGGTTATCGAGTTGTACCTGCGAATGGTCATGGGCCTGAGCCAGAGGTTGAGCAGGGGCCCGCAGATGAGGGGCCGTAGCCTTACTCGCTAGAGCAGATATCCGGGTGGATTGACCGTCTGTCCGACACTCTGACCAAATGGGTAGCATGTCTATGAGAATAGACAGCAACATATGCACTCCGTCCACCCTCCTAACCCATTATGGATATCCGCCACCACCGTTCTCACCATACCCTCCCCCGTATCCAGACTGGCGTTCGCGCTTCCCCCCATCAGAGACCCACATGCCGGGGCCGTCTGGATATGCGGGTAACGACTCGGAGGACGAGAATTGAGAGATGACTTTTATTTTTATTCTATGATGTACATGTAAAAACTTATATATATATATACATATACATATACATATATATATATATATATATATATATATATATATATATATATATATATATATAGGGTGAGGATCCAATGAGTACACCCCTTAAAATGAGAACTCTAGGAACCACTGCATCTAGTCTATAAAATCATTGCATAATATCTAAAAAACATGGAATTCTCTTAAAACTAGTTCATCGTGCACAAATTAATCGATGGATTCTCATTTAAGAACCAATACATCCTGTTTTAAAGACCACTGCATCTAGCATAAAATCACTACATCTAGTATAAAGTCATTGCATCTTGTATAAAATTACTGCATCTTATCCTTATAAACATAATAATAATAATAAATATATAATAATATTAATAATAATAAAATAATATATAAATCAGAGTACATAATTTTTGACTATATAAGAAAAAAGTTGACTTTTTGTTGAGAAAGTGGGTGTTCGCAATTTTGGGTTAAAATGAGAACCATTTGTGAGGTTCCTATCTGATCCTTGATCTATATATACAGTGTTGTAAAAATCGGTCTTGGGCGGGCCTAGGCGGTCCCGGGCGGCCCTAAGCGGTCAACGAAAGGGTTTGACTTATTTTTTAATTTTTTTAAAAAGTGAAATCAGCTTAGGGTTTTAAAGGAATGGGAGTTGTGGTTTTACTTTTTTGAGTTTATTAAACTAATTATGAACTTATGGTTTTTATTTTTCAAGTTTATTATACTTTCTAATAGTTATTGACTTATTTTGTTATGATATTGCTAATATTTATTTTTTTAAGATAAATTTCTTTATAAAATAGGGTCCCCGCCTAGAAACCGATTAATCACCGCCTAGGCTGATTAATCGCTTGAAGGGAGCGATTTTTACAACCTTGTATATATATATATATATATATATATATATATATATATATATATATTAATTCTAGTATTTGTCTAATCTTTTATGCATGAGTTGTTTAACTTTTCAGCATGTTTGGTTGATATGTGGAGTGTGCTTATATGCTCATAGTCAGTTCAACGATTGCTAATATTTTATTGCTCCATTCGCCTGTATAATATCTAGGGAGCTATTTCTAATCTTTTTTTACCTTGATATATTTTTATTGTGTACAATGGGGACATTGTACAATTTAAGTGTGGGGTAGGGGGTTAGAAAAAGATTCCTCGCTTGAACTTAATTTGTCCTCGTGTTAAATTATTATTGTATATGAGCGTTAAATTTTAAATTTTTAATATCATTCGAGTTAAAAGTTAGATATTATTTAATATTGTCAAGATTGTTGATTTATAATAGTACTTGTGGCTTTTCGCCAATTCTTTAGAAATTCGAGTTTATAGTATCCAATCTTTAATTTGTGAATTGTTACATAAAATATAAGGTTAAGCCCTTTTTGAGTCTAAGCTTGACAAAAATAGACTGAGTTGAATTTTCAATTTTTATAAACATATGTTTGAAAAAGAAAAAAAAGTGAAAAAAGCCAATGTGCAAAATAAAAATAAATATATAAAAGAGCTAGAAAAAATATATAAGTCAAATAAATGGCCTTTGGAACTTGAATTAGTAAACTCCGAGGGGTGTTCGACACCTAACCACCTAAAGCCAACTGGTTTGGGATCGGTTGAGTTGAGGATTCGCTACATGGGTTCCATAGGAAGTCATAGGCTTATATAAAAGAGCTGAAAAGATAAAAAGCATATGTGAAAATAAAATTGAAAATCTGCAATAAGTCTTGAGATCGGGGGATTTTTAAAGGGTAAATTAGCCAAATTAAAATCTAAATGCAATTTTTAAGTTAAGGCTTGGATATATATTGATAGGAATATTCTTTAGTGGTGGTGGAAAGTTAGGAATGTTAACAGGTGTTTCTAAGTCAAAAGCTGACCCATTAGTACTTGAAAATGGACGTTTGAATCTTCCTGAAAGTTAGGAATGCATGGGCTATGGCTGCTGGAATGTGGCCACGTTTTAGTCTAATTCGTTATTTCCAGTACTAGTTTAAATAAGGCTTGCTATCTTAGTTTTCTTTTGTAAGTTTTCAGTTCTTCAAATTCGAGAAATAAAGCTCAAGAAAATTGTCCCATATTCATCTTTCTTATTTGTTTTTTCTTGGATATTTCTGTTCATATACTCTGATCTCCATCAATTTATACATTTAGTGTTGAGCCAAAACCCTTGGTAAGGCTCATCCCATGGGTATAATCAAATACCCATCTAACTAATATACACATGTTATATGTATATGTTTCACGCGTAAATACTTCCACTAATTAATAATTTATTACGTAAACAAATTATCAATTAGTTCGATAATACTTTACTAGATCTATCCAATACTAATATCTATAATCACACTATAAATACATAGTCAAGAGAGATAAATAACCATTATATGATTCTGATCCTGAAATTGCATGACCATACCATACATATATCCCAACAACAATCACTGTACATATATGCATACTTTTTTTTATCAACAGATAAACCATCTGATCAGAATCCTAGCCCGATGAAGGCGTCTAAACGGGTGGTTCCAGCACATCGCAGGTTAGTATGTCAAATTCAGTTTTCCATTTTTATAATTTGGCAATATTTATTTGGTTGTTAATGTACTTTCGCACATTCTTTTTAATTACATAAACGAAAATGCGCATCAATCATATACTTGTACTCTGACAATCACATCAGTCGGCAGTTGCATCAACTTTGTCAATATGAATACTCAAATTGGGACAGAAAGACAGGGATAACATTAAAACGATTTGATGTTGAGAATGTCAACGTTTACTGATAAGTAATATTAGCTAATAGAATCCAAAGCTGGAAAAAATGATATACATGAGATGGTTACTTGTACATAAGTACGCAACAACAACACAATCTCTAGGCGGCATATGATGGTCATATTTCCCTAAAGACTTCCGTCACATCGCGTTTTGTTTAAAGATTTAGTTTAAGCTAATACAGTAGACTTATAGTAGGTGGATACCAACATAAGATTAAAATATTATATGCTTTAATTGTAATATTATTATCATAAATTTCATGTTTTATTTGTTTATTCACTGATTTTTATAACTGTAGATTATTGTTATTGTTATTTTATATATAGAAAACATATTATACACACGAACACACATACGTGTGCATTTTCTTTTACATAAGTATGTGATTTATAATAATATGTCATTCAAAAAAAGTGTTTGTTCAAGTATAACGCCTTTCTTTTTAAATTTGATTTTGCCATTTATTTTTCTCAATTTATAGTTTCAAATTGAAAAATTGCAGATCAAAGGTAAGAGGGGTTCTCCTGCAGGATACTGAAGAAGATTAATCAGATAAGACGCTAGACAACGGTTCAAACACCCTACGGAAATGTTGATTTTCAACTCTTGACGTTTAAGTTTTAATGTTTGGTCGGCTGTTTCTTCTCTCGAATCTCATATGATTAAGAGTTTGTAAATTGTATATTTTATTAAGAATAGATCAAACTGATTAAAAGTAAAAAACAGCCAAAAGGGACTCTAATGAAAAGTGTTAAAAGTCGCCCAGGGCATTGTAGAGATGTAAATATTGCTTTATCCAAGTACTTGTAGCCATGTCTATGGTTAATTCCAGCTATTTTACCATCTAGAATTTCAATCTCTATCAAGTATCTACAAGTTCTAATATAACCAAGGCATTTAAGAGGCCATGAGCTGGAAAGCAGACATGGTATTCACTAGTGTTCTTGACAACCATGCCATTGCCTTCATCCTGTAAGAATACCGAAAACGTGACAGATTGGAGAATATAGGTCTACAACGAGAGGCGGATCCAGTAAGTTTGGTCATAAACTAAGATTATGTCTAAAATCAAACCTTTTACTACCAAAATCAAGACAAGCATGCACACACTTTTAGATTTATAAATCAGTACACAAACACCAAAAAAAAGAAACAAGGATAAAGAAAAAGAAATCCAGACTGATGGAATGTGGAACGATTAAACGGATTAAGAGGATAATGTGTGTTTGATAACAAGGATAAATAAGAAATTGATCAAAATACCTTTTAACTAATGGTTAAACGTAACTGAAGCTAGTATAAAGGATGAAGAGTGAGACGAAGTAACAATTACAGTGACTATATTCGTAATTTTTAAAGTTAAAAGTAACATTTAATGAATAATTTATGTCGTTAACTCGGAATGTTTCAACCCCGGCCTGTTAGCAATCTTTCCCCTACAAAGAAAAGACAATGCATTGCAAAAGACTTTTCTTCTTGTCATTCCCAACTCCTTCAACTATCGGTCAACTCGAGGTGTCAGCTACTTCAACTATCGGTCAACTCGAGCCTAGGTGACAGCAGAGAACTTTAGAGGTAGGCTAGAAAGGAAAGGAAAGGCTAGGTTTACAGAAAATGGGATCATTATTTCTGGTTCAATAGTACATGTTTATAGGACCAAATATCTAAACCAACAAAAAAAGCAACTTTTTTAAAAAAGTTTTGCATGTCATGAACAGAGTATGAAAATGATACAAAAAGCATTAACAAAATTCAAAATCGCCGAAAAAACGTAAAAAAAACTACGCTTCCAACTTTCACCGCGAATGAAAGTAAACGAAAACAAGAATGAAAACATCAAATTTGCTACACTACAAGATCATTCAACAGGTAACAAACACATAAAATTTATTGTTCTAAGCATAAACTTTATTCTGTCCTCAACAAACACAAATTGTGAGCATGAAATCGATATCAGTGACTAAATTATGACTTTTTAACGAACTCGACTTTGTGAGCTAGTGCAAGAGTTAGACGCGTGCCTATCAGAAAGCTTCATGGTTTTCATGAATAGAGTCATGAGTTGCTAAATTAAACAAATAAACAGACTACATTCATCCTTGTATTCATTCATCCATGTTCTGTTGTATACTTGTTGCGGCCAATGGTTTCTTCCGCATCGCCCAAAATGCTGAAAAATAGTGATTCTGCAAATTCATCCAAGATAAGTCTTTTAAGTTGCTTCTTTTTTCAAGAATTACAAAAACATGTTTGACTTTTTAAGGGTCAAACATGTCATGTTATATAGGTTAAAATTGTTTTTCACTTTATTAACATTATGACTTTTTAAGGTCAAACATGTCACCTGTAGGGTTCAAATTGGTCTAGGATTTAGTAGCTCATGGTTTTGATATTTTTGTTGTTTTGCTTGAATGTAAATTTACTAATTTACAGGCTAAAAACTTAACATTCAAAAATCGAATAACTATATTTTTTCCTGAAAATTACAAGCTCTATAACGATATTTATACGTTATAACTTGATGAATGTTTTTTAGCGAATAATGATAAAAAGGAAGTACTGCATTATATGAGAGGCAATTACGTCTTCTTCAAAGTATTTTATGGATGAAGTAGCGATACTTTACAATTTTACAAACTCAAAGAAGAGAAAAATTCACAACCTTTTTCAATTTTTTATTCTTCCCTCTCACTAGACTTCGAGATATTAAAAGACTATATCATGCGACATGAGTCACAGTCAGCAAATTTTTAGAAATTTGGTAAATGTGATTATGATTTTAATTTGTCAGGTTCAAAATAATCAGATTTGCAGATAAGAAGTTGCAATAAAGAAAGTACGAATGTATATATATATATATATATATATATATATATATATATATATATAGGCAAAAGTTCAAACGAGAACTGTTTTTCGTACGAGAACCGCGAGAACCAATCTTGGCCGTTCATTTTGGATAATGGAATTCATGGATGAAGAGCGTGGGGGGATTGAGTGTGGCAGAGTGCATGTAAAGAATTCATGCAATTCCCCCTCCTTCAATTGGATTGCCCACCCATGAATTCCTTACATGCACCCTGCCACACTCAATCCCCCACGCTCTTCATCCATGAATTCTATTATCCAAAATGAACGGCCAAGATTGGTTCTCGCAGTTCTCGTACGAAAAACAGTTCTCGTTTGAACTCTCCCCTATATATATAAATAGCTATTTGGACCTAACTTTGTTATTTGATTTCATCCCGACTCTTCAAGTTGCAAAGTTCATTTTGAAAACAAACATCTAAGCACACTATATTGATATTTCCATCACACTTGCTAAAGAGACTACGAAAGATGAGAATCTTACTTGCATCATTGCTTGGGGATTTATAGTATAAGTCGTTTCAATGGTCTTCTCGTTCTGTTCTCCAAAAAAAAACATAAAAACTAACTATATTTAAAAAAATAAAATTACTATTAAAGACTAACTAAAAGATATAAGGGGATCCGTTAAAAAAAAAGATAAAAGGGGGTATGAGACGGACCTCCAACTGAAACCCGTAATGAATTGCAACCCTTTTCACATCTTCTAAACTCAACTCAACAGACATTTCCTAAGCAATGTGAAATCCAAAAATCACGTCTTTAATTGAGATGGTGAATGAAACTGCGTTTGTTTTCTTACTAAAAACAAATTAATAAAGAAAGCTTACATCGTCGTGACCATACATATCAGCGAAGTGATAAAGCAAAGGACCCAAGTTTATCCACACCTATCGACAAATGGATTCTATAAATTCCTCGTAATGATATATACATATATATGGCAGATACCAATAAAACTACTTACTCCGCCATCTTTAAGAATTCTCGAGATTATTTCAATATATTCAACAATATTGTGCGCTGTATCAAGGAAGAAGCATGTCACAACTGCATCCCATGCTCCTGCAAGTGCCAAAAAGGACTCGCCATCAGAGTCCACGAAAAATACTTTCTCAACCCGTGCAAATTTAAAATTTGAGGTTTACCATAAGAAAGAGAACAATAAAAGGGAACACATGAATCATAAAAAAACCTAATGATGATAATAATCAATTAATATATAAATAAATGATCGTGTATTTAACATACCTACTTGTGATGGATCGCTATAAACTTCAACAAAGTCACCACCACACATGGAAAACCCTTCAGTAATCCCTGCACTGTCACCAAATATAGGAAAATTAATTTGGAGGATTATAAAGAAAAGGGAGACACGACATTCCCAAGGTGTAAAACAAGCATGTTTATATTGTATAATACATGGATGTCTAAGAATAAGAACATAAAACTAAATTTATATAAATAAATAAAGCATCTTTTTACAAAATATACAAAGTACTCAACAACCATTTAATTTACATAGAACTCCTGACAGACAAAAGTAAACAACAAAAAAAGGCATTAACATGTAATACAATTACCAAGAGCCGGGGAAATAGAAAGAAATGACAGCATGAGAAGAAAGTTCCGAGAAACTTTGCAAAGAAAACATCATTCAATCTACACCATGATATGGAACTAAAACTGGAAAACAATAACTGCCCCAAAAATAAACTAAAAACTAAGAATAGCGAAAGCTAATTGCTAATTAAAAACTTCCGCATAAGAATCTGAATGTTTTCCAATATTGATAAGGATCATGAAACAGGAAATAGCAATATATTGAAGAAAACTGAAATTAACAGGGACAGAATTACAATCAATCCTAATTGGATGACTGCCCGGGGAAGATCCCTCTCCCAAAGGTGAAAACCAAAGAGCCCCTCTCTAGCCAAGCTAAGAGATCAATATAAGTCTATAAATCTAATCTACGTAATATGTGATCCTTTCCTCTATTTATTAACAATCCCTCTAACAAACTTTAACCCATTTACCCTTTTACCCCTTCTAGTATTTAACTAACCCTTTTCCTATCAAATATCATGTTGTCCAACATCATCTTTCAAGTAACTAATAAATAGTAATTTTTTACAATTCCACAAATGTCCATGTATGTCCATCAATCTCCAATTCACAGGCACAACTTTACAAATCAATAATGAAAGAAGCAAACTGATAAAGATCTGGTCACTAGTCCAGCCACTTTGGGCAAGTCCAATGGGCCTGGTACTTGGATTATTTACAAACGCAGGGGAAGGAAAGAGCACATGGGGGAAGAGGGGGGAATCTAGTTTGTTACGTTGTGGGATTTCTCTTATAAATAAGGGAGGGATATATTGTTATAGGATATCTTTCTGTTATTTCATCTTTTCTAGCTGAGTCGGCTGTAAGCTTGGGCAGGGGGTAGCCATTTCCATGGATACCTTCCTGATGTAATCCTTTCCTACTTTCCTTAGTGAATACGAAATCATCTCTCCCTCTCTGAAATTCTATTTCTGTTGGTCTATTTCTTATTACAAACTTTTTGATCTAAAAATTGATTGTGCTAATTGTGTGAAGTTACAAATTTATAACTGTGTGCTTTCTCTAATAACTCGTGTACTGTAACCTCTTAAAAACTCATAACATTGATCTACAATATCTTCCTTTATATTGTATTTAAAATTGAAATAAATTCAAAACATTACTTCTTGTCACTGAAGTTAGAAGTAAAAAAGTAGCTATCTGAAACAATAAGGTGCTTCTAAGTGGATTTCCTTATATATCGCTTGGTTCATGTGAAATCTTCGATATTCCGATTAAAATCAGATCTACTATCCATTTTTCTTCATGTTCTATTTCATATTTTTACCATGCAATACTGCAATCATTGTTTCGTTGTTATGTGTTCAACAAGCAATCGGCTCTGCGCATTTCTTTCATCTTTGAGACACTTATTAGAGAAGAAATCAAAGTCTGAAAGGTATAAGGGTTGGCTTTCGCTCAAATAGGTTTGACTAGATATTTAATGTATTTAAAAAAAGGGAAGGTTTTGATAACATACTTTATGGTTGTTAGTGCCCTATACTAACATCATTGATAATTCCTAATTCAGGAGGGGGTGTTACATCGGGTCTAAAAAGAGAAAAGTAAAAAAGATTTATCATAGTTGTGGCATGCTTCGTTCAGCCTCAACTTCCAATGAATTTGTAAAATGGACATAGACAAACATCAAGTAAATGTTTACAGAGAAAAACTTAAATAGAGGGGGGAAAAGAAAAGAAAAAAGAAGTGCAATTACATCATAAGCAAAATAGTTACCTGGCAGGATGAATATCTGGTATTGAAACTGGACGAAGCTGATCAGCATCGGACAGTGAATTGCAATTACTGTGAATCCATGGATGGATAGTCCATTCCCCAACAGACCGAGTCCTGTCCGAGAAAAAAAAGGAAGAAAAGTCGATACAAACATGAGATCACGAATTACAGATGTCATGAACATGACAAGGTGATGTAAATTAAGAACATCATAGGAAGAGATTTACTGATTTAGAATAAAACTTGAGCAGATCATCATGTAGTACGAAAATTCATTTCCTTGACTTATGAAACCTTATTATAATCAGGGAAAAACAAATAATTTATCAGCATTCAAGTGTTATTTATCAGAATGCACTTGAATTGGACTATAATGCATACCAAGACATGAAATTTCCAAGGCCAGCCTTCCTAATCCAGCACCTGGAACTAAACAAGTAGGAGGACTACAAACACGATAAAACATGAATTTTAGATAATTGTTGATAAAGAAAAAGTGCATGCTTTTGAGAGTAACTTGCTTACACAGAGAAAACAGAAAATCAACTATTTCACCTCTCTTTATTGCGTTCAGGAAAATGGCGTTTAAGTTCTTCAAGAATAGGCTTATAACATTGGTCTCGTTCCGTCTGCCCCTGTGTACATAGACCAAAAATCAGACATTTTGTTCTTCGAGTTTCATTTTCTTAAATTGGTGAAAATTAATGCCAAACAATGTATATGTATAGGAAAGAATTAATAAGTTAGACAAGGAATCAGTGAGATACTTCAGTAGCCCAGTCTCTGACAATATTTCTGATAACACATCGAACCTGAAAATAAAATCAAGCAAGATTGTTTTAGAAAGATACTATTGAATATCAGTTTTTGGTAGAATTTGATAAAGCGAGTAACAAGCTTTATAATTCAATTATTTATTAATTGGTACACTAACATGATTGGGTACTTATTATTTAATGACAAGAAGTCATTCTAGATGCGACCTGGTGACATCATAAGAACGACAAGACTTAAATATAGTGACTTGATCCATTAAGGGTATTTTAGTACTAGCACTTTTTTATCCTTAGATACTTTTTAAAAAAACTAAGGATCAAAAGATAAAGAGACATTGAGTGACATGAATCCTAATAAGCAGATGAAGAGGAGTTGAAAAAAGAGGAAGAATTGATGGGTGGAAAGACAAAGAGACATTAAGGATGGTTCAGTTTGAGGGGTTGGAATGAAAGAATGAAGATGAAAAGTGATTGTCGGTGATTGTTTAAATGGAAGGAGTTTGTAAGCCCATAAACTAAGTGATACCACCCGGTTTCGTCAAGTGTACAGCCGGCGCAAGTACAAGGGCTCAAACTGATTAATTTTCTATTTTTGGGGATTAATTTTCTATTTTTGGCTTTAATTGTTATTTCCTTTTCTTAGGGGAGATTTCCTTAATTAATTATGTTTAGTCTATAAAGTAAGGAGGGGAGGGCCGATTAGAGGCATGAGAGATTTATTGTGTTTTCTGTTTTCTTCTTTGGAGACCACTGCTTCTAGAACAGCAGCTTTATCAATTCAGTATCAATAAAATTTCCCCTGCCAATTTGATTCTATCAAATTGGTATCTGAGCGGTGTTCCTGCAACCCGTGAATGTTTTCAATCAACAATGATGAAGGTTACCGACTTGGAGGCAAACTTGGAACAACACAAGTCTGACCCACCAGACTGGCCCGCTGCCTCCGTCCCACCACACCATACCACCGCCACCGTATGCTCAAACCACCACACTGCCGCTTACACAACCGCACTCTGCCACCTACACCAGCTTCTCCGGTCTTCGATTTGATTCACAGGGTTTCCGGTTCCTATGGGACCCGCTGGTGAATTTTTACGTCCGTATGCAACTGGGGAGAATAGTGCCAGCAACCACCATAAAACATCTGGCCATTCTGAAGGTACTTTTCAGGATATTCGGTGGGGAATACAAGTGGGGTATTTGTGAACCCGGGGATCACTATGCCACCTAATACCCTTGGGAGTGATCGTGGATGGGTTCTTGGAACCGATTTTCGTTTAAGAAAACTCAAGATGTCGTTGTTTGATGGGGATGATGTTTTTGGCTGGGTTTACAAAGTGGAGAGGTTTTTTGATATGCAAGGGTTGGTTATGACCGGGGAGAAACTCAGGGCAGCGGTCTTATGTGTGGAGGGCCCTGCCCTATCTTGGTTTCGCTGGAGGGAATTGAGGACCCCTTTCAGAAGTTGGGAGGAACTAAAAGGGGAGATATTAGATCAATTTCAACCCTCGCAAGAGGGTAGCTTGTATGAGCAGTTTTTGAATATTAATCAGGAGGGGTCTGCCATGCATTCGATTCACTTTCGCTGGTTATTAAATTATTTTAAGGCTTCATGGTCGGTGTATAGGATGAACTCTTGGTGAAATAAATATTGCTCCCAATGATGCACAGAGCGATAAACAGCATAGAACTCCAGCTCATATGTTGACCACTTTTGTCTAGCATCGCTGAGTTTTTCGCTAAAGAAGGCTATTGGCTTTCCATCTTGGGATAACACTGCTCCAATACCAGTACATGAGGCATCACATTCCAATGAAAATACTTTATCAAAATTTGGCAAACAGAGCAAAGGAGCTGTGGTGAGCTTTTCCTTAATTTGAGTAAAGCTACGGTCTGCTTCTTCTCCCCAATGGAACTGTCCCTTCTTCATGCATTGAGTAATAGGTGCCATAATAGAGCTGAAATTTCTCACAAATCTTCGATAAAATGTTGCAAGCCCATGAAAACTTCGTACTTCCCCAACGTTTCTAGGTACAAGCCATTCTCTAATTGCTCGAACCTTCTCTTCATCAACTCTAATCCCTTCAGATGTGATAACAAAACCCAGGAAGAGCAACTGGCTGGTCAAGAAATGACACTTCTTTAAATTGATATATATCTTGTTCTCAGCTAGAGCGGTGAGGACTTTTCTTAGATGTTGGAGGTGTGCGTATTCAGACTTGCTGTAAATAAGAATATCGTCAAAGTAAACCACAATAAATTTCCCAATGAATGGTTTCAACACGTGGTTCATCAATCGCGAGAAGGTGCTAGGCGCGTTAGACAAACCAAAGGGCATAACCAGCCACTCATAGAGTCCGTCCTTGGTCTTAAATGCAGTTTTCCATTCGTCTCCGGGTCGTATGCGAATGTGATGATAACCACTACGTAAGTCAATATTAGAGAATACTTTTGACCCTTCCAGCATATCCAACATATCATCAAGACGTGGAATAGGGAAACGATAAGCAATCGTGATTTTGTTAATCGCCCTGCTATCAACACACATTCGCTAGCTGCCATCCTTCTTGGGAACTAACAAAGCGGGGACCGCGCATGGGCTCATGCTTTCCCGAATTAAACCCTTTTTTAATAAATCTTCGATTTGTTCTTGTAGAATGTAATTCTCTTTCGGACTCATCCGGTAGTGTGGCAAGTTAGGGAGACTAGCACCTGGAGTGAAGTCAATTTGGTGTTGAATGTCACGCATCGGTGGTAGACAGGATGGCAATTCTGCTGGAGTAAGTGACTGAAATTCCTTCATCAAGGGTATCAACTTTTCAAGAATCTTGTTCGAAGCTTTTTTAATTGACCCGGTTGCTACGAGTGCATATATTACTGCTTCTCCTTTGATGTCATTCTCAAAGTCTCGTTGTCCCACAACCATTAGATTATTTCCTGTCACCTTCACGTCCTTACTTTTGTGGTTTTCTGTCAATGGAACTAGAATCATCTTGACACCATTGATTCGAAATGTATATGTGTTGTCTTTTCCTTTGTGAGTTGCGTCCACATCATATTCCCACGGTCTTCCTAGGAGCATGTGGCAGGCATCCATGTCAACTATGTCGAACATAACCTCATCCTTGTATTTGCCGATGGTAAATGGGATCTTGCACCGTTCCGTGACTTTAATCTTCCCCACTGACTT
Organism: Dittrichia graveolens; assembly: GCA_038502395.1. Lineage (NCBI taxonomy): Eukaryota > Viridiplantae > Streptophyta > Magnoliopsida > Asterales > Asteraceae > Dittrichia > Dittrichia graveolens. Next base: position 62,541,060 of record JARJIL010000009.1, read on the forward strand.
TATCCACCCAATTTTGTACGGGTTCGGATGCTTTTCTGTAGGTAAATTTAATCGATGTACAATGTCCCGTGAAACGATATTTTCTGTGCTGCCACTATCTATGATGACATCAAAGATTTTATGATGGATAACACAACGGGTTATTGTGACGTTGGGACTGATCAGTTAATTTAGGGGCTAACAAGATACGTTGCACTACGCAAGATTTTGCCATGTATTCACCCTCAAACTCTTCTCCAGCCGGGTAGCAGAATTCGACCCCATTTTCTTCTACAGGTTCATCAGATTCCTCTTCCTCCACAGGCTCACTTTCATTAGAGATGAGATTAATCGTCCCACCAGTAGCTCTGCAGTCACTTGACCTATGACCTGGGACCCTACATTTAAAGCATTTACCAGTTACAGGTCACGCATACGGATTAGTAGGCTTGTTGGTCGGCATTGTGGTTTGTTTTCCCCTGTCTACGGTAGGAATTTTTGCAACTTGCTGACTACTCTCAAATTTGGATGATGACGGTCCAGTAGTTGACCCACTCCTCATTCGGTTGGCCGGAAACGAGGCGCGGCCACTTTTTGCTAGTTGATTTTCAGCCCTGATCGCTAGATTGTATGCATCATCTATCGTGTAGACGGGAACAAGAGAAATCCGATCTTGTATGTCAGTTCGTAGCCCATTAATGTACCGTGTCACCTGCTGTGATTCAGTTTCAGACAAATCATTCCTTGATGATAAACGATGAAACTCAGCTGTGTACAATTCTACTGTTCGATCTCCTTGAGTACATTTCTGAAGAAGGTTGAATAGGATTTGATCATGGTTTGGTGGGAGAAACCGTCTTCGTAATTCCCGTTCCATTCTTTCCCAACTAGTGATCGGGAGTTTTCCTTGACGTTCACGTATGACCTGTAGATTTTTCCACCATGCTTGAGCCCCTCCTTTAAGTTTGTAGGCAACGAGGTCGACTCGTTGATCCATGGGAATCTCGTAGAACCTGAAGAAGGTATCCAGTTCACTCATCCAATCTAGGAAATCTTCTATGTTCATTGAACCATGGAACGTCGGAACATCCTTGGCACGCTGCCGGTAATCAAAGTTGTTCGCGTGTCGGTGACGGCCAAATCTTCCTCCCCTTAATTCTTGTATGTCTCGAAACTCATCCTCCACATCCGAATCCTCTCCACCATTATGCGGCTGTCGAACAAGCGGCCTACGAACTCGTTCATTAATGCGAACTTGGTTGGGTCGGGGACCCCCACGATTCCCTGGCTCATTGTTTCCATGTGTTGTAAGGGCTGCCAAATTCTCCGTGATTTGCTGTAAGGCCTGTTGGACTGTTCCCTGGAACTCCCGTAACGAAATCTCAAGCTGATTGATTCTGTTTGTGTTATCTTCGTTGCCTGCCATGATCGGAATATCTGAATTCTAAATTTTACCACCTGGATTTGAGACTTTCAGCAAGCAATCAGGGTGGATCGATTGCTCTGACACCACCTGATGTAGCACAGACGCTACAGAATAGGCAGAATTAAATTCGTTTCTGCCTGACGTAAAATTGGAGTAATATGGTTTACTAGACCAGAAGCTGAGAACAATTCTCGACTCTTTTTATATATGATAAAATCAGAAAACAGAATAATGATCTACTCGAACAATGGACCCCTTATACTACTAGATAATTATAAATCCTAATCCTAGTGTAATTCTAACTTCTAAAGATAAGCTAATAAAATAAATAATTGATCCTTATCCTAATCATGGATTTTCAAAATATAAACTAATAAATAGATAAGCATGAGAATAAAACTCTACTGCCTTATCCTTTTCTGCCCAAATATGATCTGCACCAGTTGGTTAAGAAAAAAGACGGGAGTTGGCGATTTTGTGTTGATTATCGGGTCCTAAACAAAGCCACGGTGCTCGACAAGTTTCCCGTTCCGGTGATTGACGAGCTACTACATGAGTTATATGGCGCTACGGTCTTCAGTAAGCTCGATCTTAAATCGGGTTACCATCAGATCAGAATGAAACCAGAGGATGTCCCGAAAACGGCTTTCCGCACTAATGAAGGGCACTACGAGTTTTTGGTTATGCCCTTCGGCCTGACTAATGCACCGTCTAGTTTCCGGTACCTCATGAATAGGATTTTTCGGCCCTATTTACGGAAATTTGTGTTGGTTTTCTTTGACGACATCTAGATTTACAGCAGTACCATGGAAGAGGGAAGAGGGGTTGTTTTGTGACACGAAGAAGTGTGTTTTTGGGCGGGAACAGGTGGAGTATCTCGGACACATTGTTACCAAGGAAGGCGTCATGGCCGATCTAGCTAAAGTAACTGCAATGCTGGATTGACAGGGTACTACCGAAAGTTACGAGGATTCCTCGGGTTGCCAGGGTACCACCGAAAGTTCGTGCAGGGTTATGGTCGAACTGCCAAACCACTCATAGACCTCCTTAAGAAAGACAGTTTCGTTTGGATAGACGAGGCAATGGGCGCATTTAGAATGTTGCAACAGCCGATGACCCAAGTCCCCGTTCTAGCATTACCGGATTTTTCGAAGGGTTTCACACTTAAGACAGATGCTTTATGGCACGGGGTCGGGGCGGTGTTAATGCAAGAGGGGCGGCCAGTAGCATGTTTCAGTCAGGTGTTGGGAAGGCGGGCACAATTGAAATTAGTCTATGAACGAGAGTTAATGGCAATTGTCATGGCCGTGCAGAAGTGGAGACCATACCTATTGGGTAGAAGATTCACGGTTCTAACCGATCAAATGAGTTTAAAATTTTTATTGGAGCAACGGGTCATCGCATGGATCATCAGCGGTGGATCTCCAAACTTTCCGGGTACGATTTCGACATCGTGTATCGTCCGGGAAAGGAGAACAGGGTCACGGATGTCTTATCGCGACGGGGGGAGGGGGTGACGATGGCAGCATTGGCCACCTCTATCAGTTCGGTTCATCCGGGGTTAGAGGAGGATCTGCGTAATGATCCGTACATTGCGGGCCTTCGTAGACGGATTGAGACGAGGGAGGACGGGTTACGGGGGTACTCGGTGGTCAACGCAATGGTCTTATATAATCAACGAATGGCGTTACTGCCATGGGTTGGTAAACTGTTTAAGGAATATCATGGCGGAACAATTGGGGGACATGGTGGTAGCCAGAAAACGAGCTTCTGAATTTTTTTGGGTGGGGATGAAGATCGATGTCACCAAATGGGTGGTAGAGTGCAATGTATGTCAGCATAATAAGGCCTCAAATATAGCGCTAGCCGGGTTGTTACGACCCTTGCAACTTCCTGACCGGATTTAGGAAGACATTACCATGGACTTTGTGGAAGGGTTACCGCGATCGATAGGATTTTCGATTATTTTTGTGGTAGTGGATAGGCTAAGCAAGTCCGCACATTTCATTCCGCTCAAACATCCGTATTCCGCAACAACTGTTGTGGAGGCGTTCATTAAAGAGATTATACGACTTCACGGTATTCCACGATCCATTGTCTTGGATCACGACAAGGTTTTTATGAGTCTGTTTTGGAAAGAGTTGTTTAAAAAGCAGGGAACCGTTTTAAAGCAAAGTACGGCATATCATCCACAAACAGACGGGGTGGTGAATCGGAGCTTGGAGGTTTATTTGCGCTGTTTTGTGTCTCACAAGCCTAAGGTTTGGGTCAAATGGCTGCCTTGGACAGAATATTGGTATAATACATCCTATCATTCATCGATTAAGATGACACTGTTTCGGATCTTGTATGGGCGGGACCCACCGATTTTGGTATGACCATGGCTCTGCGATTACTTTTGTGGTGGATTGTTATCCGGTGGAACGGGACGAGTTACTGGAAGATCTAAAGGGTTCTTTACATCGAGCCCAGCAACCGATGAAACAACGGGCTAATGCTAAACGCCGAGATGTTTTTAATGTAGGCGATCGTGTTTACTTGAAAATGCGTCCGTATCGGCAGCTAACTGTGATGGGTAAACGTAATGAGAAGATGTCTCCTCAGTATTACGGGCCGTATGAAGTGCTCGCGCGGGTTGGGCAAGTGGCCTATCGACTTCAACTGCCGAAGGGGGCTCAAATTCACCCGCTTTTTCATGTTTCACAGCTCAAACAGGTTGTTGGTGATGGAGTCCTGGTGTCGGATCTGCCTCCTGTTCTAACTAGCGGGGAGATGTATGAACTGGAGGAGGTATTGGATATGCGCGTGAAGGAAGGGCGTCGAGAGGTGTTAGTGGCTTGGCGGAATATGGCACGCACTGAAGCTACATGGGAGGGGTTTGAAGTCATGGACCAACAATTTCCCTCTTTCCACCTTGAGGACAAGGTGGGTGTTTGGGGAGGAGGTAATGATACGACCCGGTTTCGTCAAGTGAACAGCCGGCGCAAGTTCAAGGGCTCAAACCGATTAATTTTCTATTTTTGGGGATTAATTTTCTATTTTTGGCTGCAATTGTTATTTCCTTTTCTTAGGGGAGATTTCCTTAATTAATTATGTTTAATCTATAAAGTAAGGAGGGGAGGACCGATTAGAGGCATGAGAGATTTATTGTGTTTTCTGTTTTCTTCTTTGGAGACCACTGCTTCTCCAACAGCAGCTTTATCAATTGAGTATCAATAAAATTTCCTTGATTCTATCACTAAGGGTGAGGTGTATGGTTATCTTTCTATCTCACTGAAATAACGTAATACTCGCCTTTCTATCTCACCGTCCCACTAACCTTTTCTTAATTAAAAGATAACATTTCATTAATAAAATAAAAAATGTTATAAGACTATTAATATTTCATTAGAATTATATTAAAAAGTCAAACGACTAAATAATAATCAAAATAGTTAATTAAAATTACATAAAAATGAATTTACTCCGAACCCCAATTTCTATTTGTTCCTTCCGTGCTAGTACGGCCTTCAATTTCGCTCCCAACAAGTGATTGTACAACTCAAGATAAAACTGTTGATCTTTGTTCCACCATTCCTCTAGTTATTTCTCCTTAGAATGCATATCTACTTGGCCTTCAATTCTTTAATCCTCGCTCAATGCTGCTTTTTATCATCGATATCTTCTATATTAACAATATTAAATTGGCTAAATTCTGAAACGTTCTGTAGCAGTTATTCATCCCTTTCTTGTTGAGAAAGGGATAATGATGCCCAGTTATTTTCCTCTTGATTGCGTTCTTTCTGGCTCTTCAACGTCACACTTCCTCATCCTTTTCATTGAGGTTGACGAGAAAGTGAGCACCAAAGAATTTGTATAATAAGTGTTTGAACCCGATGTCTTCATCATTCTCGGAGGCTGCGCAAGAAAGGAGGATCCATGAAAGGCACGGGAGTCCATTTCGGGTGATCTTTATCACATTTCATGCCACCTCGTAGAAAAACAAAATGTTCTTCATCATGTTATTATATTCACCATGTGCTGACTTCATTATATCAGCTTCCAATTGACCACTTCAGCACCGAGTAAGTTTGTTGTAGTAGATACCATTCAAAGTGATCTTCCGGTTCATGTCCTTCAACTTTGAGTTCAATTGATGAACATTATGATTAGTACCCTTCGGTTATTGATTAAAATATCAAGAACCCGCTTCTAAAAAGTGGCTCCTCCTTTGTGCATGCCCGATTTGCAAGTCATTTGAAATGTCCACCCAAGCCATGGCCAGCACGCATTCTTCTTGGGAGATCCATTGTTTGTCGACACCAGACCTTGATGTGTACTTGTTGGGGAGTCCATTCCTCTTTTAGAAGACTTCCGGGCGAAGGAGAGATGGGGGATAGGTTCTTCCGGTCCGGTATGAGTGGCCAACCGCCCTACAAATCCTCTCATCAGTCGATCAAAAAAATCGGACATGGTCAAAGTCCGTCAAAATCGGACCTTGGCGGTCCTTAGCGGTCTTGGCGGTCAACAGAAAAGGTGACTTTATATTAAAAAAAATTAGGGTTTACCATACGGGAAGAGTCGATAGCTTCGGCGAAGACTCCAGCGAAGAAATTAGGGTTTACCTTGGCGGTCTACTCGCCTCTCTTCCGGTCATACCCGCCAGCTCCACAGCTCCGGCGAAGACTCGACTCCACGTATTCGGTGTAGTGCAACTCCGGCAAAGAAATCCCTGCTGCTTGAAGTTGCCGCCGAGTGCTAAGCTGCTCCTATTCCATTTTGAAGTTGAGAAGGGGTGGCGCCTATTTAATTAAGATTAGGATTATTATTTAACTTTATCGTTAAATGACTTTTATACCCCTTTCATCTTATATTAGTTACCCCCTTTCTATTTAATTACTAAATATCCCCATTTCTTTCTATTTAATTACTAAATCATCATTGAAGTACTTTATAATTCAAATATTATTTAACTTTTATGGTTAAAACTTAAACTAATTATAGACTTATGGTTTTTATTTTTCAAGTTTGTTAAACTTTTTGATTGTTATTGACTTATTTTATTAAGATATTGCCAGTATACCAATTAATTGCCGCCAACACCACTTAATCACTTGAAGGTGGTCGACCGCCAACATACCGCCGAGCGAGATTTACAACCTTGAGGTTGGATTTCATCAATGCCGGATTTCATCAATGCCGATATAAACAGTTATCAAGACTTGTTGCTATTTCATTTAATTTATTGTTCGACTTCTTCTATTTTCAAGTGGGGTCATATCACGATCACAACTATTTCACTTGCCATGTCGTCAAATTCAAATTATGCCATAGATTTAAATGTTAAAAGATCTTTGAAAGGTTATGTTTTTTCTATCAGGGTCCTAATATGGGCATTTAGTACTTCCATTTTCAATTTGATACTTATATTTTTGTGTTACAAATAAAAGTCGATATAAAGTTGTAAGAAGAGCAATACAAGTAACATTAGGGTTGTAAACGAACCGAACGTTCGGCGAACTGTTCGTGAACCGTTTAGCAGGAAGTTCGCTTATGTTCATTTATTTAATAAATAAACGAACACGAACAAAACTCTTTGTCCGTTTAGTTAAAAAAACAAACACAAACAAAGGTCTCGCTCATTATGTATGTTCGTGAATGTTCGTTTATGTTCGTTTACATGTATTTATATCTATATATGTGTGTGTACATAGATATATACATATATATACACATACACTCTCTCTCGCACACATATATACGTAGTTAGTGTTTGTTTAGATCTAATAATGTTGGGTTTGTATTATATTTGTATATGTGTTCGTTCGTTTGTGTTCGGCTAAAGTTGAACGAACGTGAACACAAAAATTCTTTCGTTTATCCATTCGTGTTCGTTTATTTGTTCGGCTAAAGTTAAACGAACAAACACAAACAAGCCCTCGTTCGCGTTCGTTCGGTTCGTTTACAACCTTAAGTAACGTAAATCCGAATGCATAGACTTTGATATTACTATTTAATAATATAGATTGCGGCGTGCCTGATCTCTAGAAATATACTCCTTTTTAAAGAGACCTAATAAGAAGAAAGAAACTAAATTCTATAAGAATATTTATTACAAATCCACCATCCATATGCCGCCTATTTCAAATGAACAATATTTGCAAAGAGAATATTAAAACTGATGTTGTTTTCCTGTTGCAACTGCTCTTAACATAACTAGAATTTAGTCATCTTTAACAGGCTGTAATACATAAGTAACAATTTGATATTCACATGCATGCATATAATGTAAAAGTGTGAAGATAATAAAACTAATAAAGGAGAAAAGAAATATACCTTATCAACATCCACTAGAGGAACATGAAAATGAGGCATCGACTCTAAAATATCAAAAGATTCAGGAGGTACATTTGATATCTGAAATGGCATACCAAGAAAAGAAGACCATTAATATAAAATACCTTTCAATAGACGTAATACTAGAAACTAAGAAAATACCACACGATCATACAACTGAAATCAATAAACATAATAAGACAAGTAATCAAGGAGAGGAACAATTTTGATACTTCAAGGCTCTATAAGTTAATTCGCTAGATATACTTACTGCGTTCAAGTTTTAAGAAAATAAAAAGTTCCATAGTAAACACTCACATCCTTGTTGGAATCAGAGGAGTCCCGATCATTGACGTTTTTGGCATTGTCACATTCACTAGTATGAGTGTTGTTTTGGCATTCCAAACCTCTGGATAAGTTTCCAGACTCCGGCTCACAATGATGTTCATACTTTTCCTGTAAATATGCTATGATTATAAATACGAACAAAAGAATAAGAAATTAACAAGTCTGCAACTGCTATTTAAGAAACATTATTATTGTTTACTTCAGGCCCAGCCCATGGTTCGCCAGATTTTGTAGAATGCCTTCTTCCACTTACTGAAGCCGGCTCAGAAGAACAGGGATCCCTATCTTCTGAGTGAAAATGACCACATGAGCCATTATCCATATCTTCACAAATATCATTGTCTAGGCTCATATCAACAGGGGGCTCAAACGCCTGGAAACAAAATACAGAAATATACTAAACATTTTGCCAAACCGACCAATGATGAAAAATAGTTCAGATGAGTAATGATACATGGGCATTAAAATTGTAAATCAGTAAGTCAGCAGTGGGAATTAGATCCACATACTATATTACCTTTAGCATTTCAAAAATGAAAAAGCTATTTTTTGAGATACACCTGCAAGAATGAATATACAAGAAGCTGATTAACACCAACCAAGAATATATGGTGTTAAAATCTTAAAATAGCATACATTCTTTGGATGTAAAACCAAATAACTAATTAATTAATAATAACCTGAAAGTAATAACCGGATAATAAAACTAACATGTGTGAAGAAAGGTAAAATATGGTCAACCCTTGTAAGATATCTTATGGTGATATATAATATGTTTAAATATTCCTATTGGATCATGGTTTGGATGACTTCCTCCAGTTAACTCTGTATCCTTCTGGAAAGAAATCTGTATGTGAAATCTAAAAGATCTTAATTTCATACATGGGTGATGGGTGCAGTTTAATAAAAAATTTAATTAGTCGGGTTCAAAAAGTTTTACCCCAAATAACACGTTTAACATATATATTCTATAATCTAACGGATTTGACATACCATTTTCGTGAGTAAAGGTTTAAAATATTTTCCATTGAAGGGTAAGATATGTGTTAGCGTAGTGCACCCAACTGATGGGGTAATCTCTTTCTTAACTTCTTTATTGTTCCATAGAAAAATACACCCTTGCTAGACAACTTCTAAGGAATATAACACTGTTCAAGTGAAAAAAATGGAAACAAAGGGACAACTGCATAATATCTCAGAAGCTAAAAACAGGCTAACAACAAAAGCTTGAACCATGAGGAACATGAAATCGATAGCCTGTGTTTCTGGCTCATGCTTTATATCTATATCATGTGAAGTAATAACCATGTCCATATTTCGATTAACAAAACGTGTTCAGGTTCATATGAATGGACTAAAAAAATATTCTATTCAAGTACATATGTACTTAGAATCACCAAAAGAGGAAGTCATAGATGGTCCAGAAAGAAAAAGGTAAGTTATGATATACCAACTTCTATCCAGATTAAAATATAAGAATAGTGAAAAGAACATCAGACCATAGCCTAACCACGTAAGCGGATTTTTGTATGATCTTATAATTTAAAAAAAAAACTAAGATAGATGGATTATGGCTGGTTGATAATACCCAGAAAGAGCTGCCATTCAAAATGATTTATATGTACACTATGGCAACTGTTAAGAATGTTCATCAGCTGATAGGTTGGTCATCATCAGCTGATAGGTGTGACTTTAATACAAGCATCAGCTGATAGGTTAAGTAAGCATCAACTGATAGGTTAAGTAGCATCAGCTTGTAGTTTCAGTTAGTTGTGTCGACTGATCATTTCAATCATCTGATAGGTGTTCATCAGCTGAGTCATGTCTGTTAGTTGTTATTTCTGTTAGATAGTTTGTTATGCTATTCAGTTAGAAATCTTGATGTAAAACTAGTATAAATAGCAGTTGTATCATCTTCAATAATTCAATTCAAGTGAAATTTCTTCTAAATTCCTAACAAATTAGTATCAGAGCGTGGTTACGAATAACACGCTTCTGTTCTAGATTCTTGAGTTTTCTTTCCGATCGATAAACAGGGCCAATTGAGAAAAATCGATTCCAATTCTTGCAGTCGATTGATTAGTCTGTTTCAAGTCGTTTATCAACTCTCGTAAACAGCTATTGATCGATATACAATTTCAATTAAGTTCCATCTGGGCAATCAAATCTGCTCGTCGTTCTTGAAATTGGGTTCAAGGTGGAGGTCGACGGAAAGAAGTAATCAACGGGTGTTGGATTCAAGGTGGAGCTGTGGGTTTTGCGACTGGAAATAATTGGTCGATTCAAGTTCTGTCGAGTGAAGTCAGCCAAGAATTAACGACTGAGACAGTTAAATTTGGTGATCGGTTGGAGAATCAAGAAGTGATTGAAAGTCAGTGATCGTCAATAGTGTCAATTTCTACAAGAATTGGAAATTGACAATGGGTTTTCTATCTTTTGGCAGAAATTGAAGTAAACAAAGGTTTTTGCAATTTTTAAAATGCCTTCTCTTATCAAGATTGATAAATTTACAGGTAAAAATAACTTCGGCCTTTGGAGAATCAAGATGAGGGCTCTCCTAAAACAACAAGGAATTTGGACTCCTTTGGCAGGTCAAAGACCAGATGATATGTCAGAGTCAGATTACACTCAACAAGATGAGAAGGCTCATTCAACCATCCTGTTATCTCTTTCTGATGAAGTGATATATGAAGTAGCAGATGAAGAAACCGCTGCATCTTTATTAAATGACGTTAGTGGTGGTAAAGTACATCTATAGTTCGTTAACCATAAATGGGAGACGTCGGAATCTCCAAATAGCGCTACTTACAAATACCATCGGCTCACTAGTGGAGTTAATGGATAATGTCTTAAAAGAGGGGTCTTACAAACGATAACCCAAGCACATCAAAGAATAATACCATAGTGCAACAAAATCATATTTAAAATATATAAGAAGTTAGGCAATCAAATTTTCATGAAATGTACACACATGCTTTCACCCCAAAAACGGTAAAAGTACGATAAAAAGGGGCTATGATACTCCCTCGGTATTGTAACATGTTAGGTTTGTAAGTAGTTTCTTGATTCTACCGAAGCTCCTTCCCTAATATAAGAAATATGTAACTTCTATGAGATTTACTATTTTAGTTATTAGTTAGTGATAATTACTAATTATTATTTATTAATTAATTTTTAAAGGTTTTCCCCTATTTTCTTTATGTCATAGATGTTTACTGGAATTTTTATATTTTTAAGTTAAACTTTAAAATTTATAATCTATATTCTAGAAATCATATTAAGGCTTAATATTTTAACATAACCTTAATGCATGTTTCTAGAATACTCAGCAAAAATATAGGAATTTATCATCCATATTTAATATTTTTAATAATTAAAAATATATAAGGTGTTCACTAATCGGTGGTACATTGTTACTAAAAAGTCTGTTTAGAGCTCATACGACCTCGTTTTACAAGATTCAAAAGGGGAAATAACCACGAATCAAAGATGAAACTTTTAAAAAAAACTAGACATATTTTGACCCAAGAATGGTCAAGTTATACGCGTTTAAAGTGTACCTCTTTTAATCTGTCAGATTTCCAGATTCAACATATGTGTCTTATTAAATACGTTTGAAGGATCAAACCTTCATGAAAATTAGTGAATCCAGGTTCAAATGAAAGGTAACACTTTAAACTAAGATTAGCAAAAAGAATCAAACAATTTTGATACCTAGAACTCCAGATATAACAAAAACAATGGGGAGTTCTAGCTCAAAATCTGTCAGGTTGTTATATTTCTTAACTTTTTGGGTCATAACTTTAATATAATATATTATTTATGATTAATCATCTAATATAAACATAAAAATAGAAAATCCATGTGTTCCTTACAACAATGGTAGGATCATAACACATTTTCATGTGTTCCTTACAACATTGGTAGGATGATAACACATGCATGATCAAAGTTCTTATTTTCTTGATTTTTAGTTGTATGGATCATGGATTCTCACCATTTTTGAACATTTTCATGTCAAAGGTGAAAAATCTACCATTTAAGTGCATGATTACTTATGCATTCTTAGATCTTCAAGAAATAAGATGAAAATCAAAGGAAATAATAAAAAAAAGAAGAAAGGTAGAAGAGTAGAGAGGGATCTTGTTGTATAACCATCTTACCAAGCTTGTTCTTCTTTGATCTTTGTTTAGTTCTTCAGAAATCAAAGATTTGGTTGATTTTTGGTGTAATGAGCAAGAGAGAGGAGAAGATGAAGATTGGTTTGTAAACTCATAATGAGAAGAAGTAGGGGGATTATATAGGCATTCGAGAAGATCGTAAGAATCCCGACGCCCGGAAGGGATTTCAAAATAATCTCATCCATTAAGATGAGAAAGTTTTTAAGGAAGGAAAACGAGGCAGTCCTAGCACATATAATCAATAAAGAAACTGGTGAGAAAAACATCCAAGAAATTCCCGTTGTACAAGATTTTCCTGAAGTATTTCCGGAGGATTTGCTAGGATTACCCCCGAATCGGCAAGTCGAATTTCACATCGATCTAATCCCTGGAGCAGCACCCGTGGCAAAAGCACCATATCGACTGGCCCATCAAAAATGCAAGAGCTGTCGGCACAACTCCAGGAACTACTCGACAAAGGTTTCATTCAACCAAGTTCATCCCCTTGGGGAGCCCCAGTTCTTTTCGTCAAAAAGGACGGGTCGCTACGAATGTGTATCGACTATAGGGAACTCAACAAAATGACTATCAAGAACCGATACCCTCTCCCTCGAATCGATGACCTGTTTGACCAACTTCAAGGCGCCAACTATTTTTCAAAAATCGATCTTCGATCGGGAAATCACTAATTGAGAGTTCGCGAAGAAGACGTCCCTAAGACGGCATTTAGAACCCGCTATGGACATTACGAGTTCTTAATTATGCCTTTTGAGTTGACTAATGCTCCAGCAGTGTTTATGGACTTAATGAATCGGGTCTGTAGTGACAACCGCCAACAAAATTCACAGGATAGCCATTAGAAACTCTAAATATAAGTCTGGTATAACTAAAAATATTAGTTATGATTTAAAGATATCAATAATAATCTTAGATTCCCTAGAAATTCCGTCTATGTGGTTAGAACCTTCGCTAGCTCGTAAAATCGATTTATTAGAAGCCAAGATTTATGAAGCATATACAATAATAATAATAATAATAATAATAAACATCATAGTAATTATAGATAAGTTAGATTAAAACCTTGTTAAATATAAGATTTAATCAAATCACCAACTCATACAAACTTTATCCTACACAATTTATACACATTAATTAATAAAATATATATATATATATATATATATATATATAATTAACCACCCCCCCCCCCCCCCAACTTTCTCTTGCCTTCCTCACTTCCCCATGATGCCACTTGAACTCCCCAATGCCTATATAATCCCCCTACTTCTTCTCATTATGAGTTTACAAACCAATCTTCATCTTCTCCTCACTCTTGCTCATTACACCAAAAATCAACCAGTAACACCATCACCAAATCTTTGATTTCTGAAGAACTAAACAAAGATCAAAGAAGAACAAGCTTGGTAAGATGGTTATACAACAAGATCCCTCTCTACTCTTCTACCTTTCTTCTTTTTTTTTATTATTTCCTTTGATTTTCATCTTATTTCTTGAAGATCTAAGAATGCATAAGTAATCATGCACTTAAATGGTAGATTTTTCACCTTTGACATGAAAATGTTCAAAAATGGTGAGAATCCATGATCCATACAACTAAAAATCAAGAAAATAAGAACTTTGATCATGCATGTGTTATCATTCTACCAATGTTGTAAGGAACACATGAAAATGTGTTATCATCCTACCATTGTTGTAAGGAACACATGGATTTTCTATTTTTATGTTTATATTAGATGATTAATCATAAATAATATATTATATTAAAGTTATGACCCAAAAAGTTAAGAAATATAACAACCTGACAGATTTTGAGCTAGAACTCCCCCATTGTTTTTGTTATATCTGGAGTTCTAGGTATCAAAATTGTTTGATTCTTTTTGCTAATCTTAGTTTAAAGTGTTACCTTTCATTTGAACCTAGATTCACTAATTTTCATGAAGGTTTGATCCTTCAAACGTATTTTATAAGACACATATGTTGAATCTAGAAATCTGACAGATTAAAAGAGGTACACTTTAAACGCGTATAACTTGACCATTCTTGGGTCAAAATACGTCTAGTTTTTTTTTAAATTTCATCTTTGAGTCGTGGTTATTTCCCCTTTTGAATCATGTAAAACGAGGTCGTATGAGCTCTAACAGACTTTTTAGTAACAATGTACCACCGATTAGTGAACACCTTATATACTTTTAATTATTAAAAATATTAAATATGGATGATAAATTCCTATATTTTTGCTGAGTATTCTAGAAACATGCATTAAGGTTATGTTAAAATATTAAGCCTTAATATGATTTCTAGAATATAGATTATAAATTTTAAAGTTTAACTTAAAAATATAAAAATTCCAGTAAACATCTATGACATAAAGAAAATTAGGGGAAAACCTTTAAAAACTAATTGATAACTAATAATTAGTAATAATCACTAACTAATAACTAAAATAGTAAATCTCATAGAAGTTACATATTTCTTATATTAGGGAAGGAGCTTCGGTAGAATAGAAACTACTTACAAACCTAACACGTTACCATACCGAGTGAGTATCATAGCCCCTTTTTATCGTACTTATTACCGTTTTTGGGGTGAAAGCATGTGTGTACATTTCATGAAAATTTGATTGCCTAACTTTTTATATATTTTAAATATGATTTTGTTGCACTATGATATTATTCTTTGATGTGCTTGGGTTATCGTTTGTAAGACCCCCCTTTTAAGACATTATCCATTAACTCCACTAGTGAGCCGATGGTATTTGTAAGTAACGCTATTTGGAGATTCCGACGTCTCCCATTTATGGTTGACGAACTATAGATGTACTTTACCACCACTAACGTCATTTAATATGGGTGTTAGGTTTGTTCTTGGGCAATTGGTTGTCGGTTAGGTTAGATAATGGCTCAAGCTATAAACATCATAGTATATTCTTACCTCGTGCAGTGTATTAGGCAATATAATGCATCACCTATCATTTGTGCATACTTTTATTTTATTCAAAAATTTCTATCATTTATTATAAAACTTTTCCGCATTAAAAAGTTATCTTGCGCATAATAAAAACCTATGATCTCACCAACTCTAGTAGTTGACCCCTTTCTTTTACCCATGCTTTCAGGTGACCGCCGTTAGGTACTGCACGTAGAAGCATGATGAGTGACATCTTTATTTTCATGTTTTAAAAACAATTTCCATTTAATTTACGCATCGTACCAAACAATGTCTTTAAATTTTATTTGGTTATGTATCTTTCTACTTATGGATGTATCCGAATCTTTTATTTTGGTTATTTAAATACGGTTGGTCATTGTCTACTACCTTGTGCAATGATCCCTTGTGCTGTTCACCTTGTGTTTCCGCTTTAGCGGGGTGTGACACATTGGCGGCACAATTGGAAGGGATTCCCGAACAGATTTTGGAGGGGACTTTCATTAAGGGGCTGAAACCCGATCTCCGCAACTCCGTTCGATTGTTACAGCCAGCGGGGTTGGATCAGGCAATGAAACTAGCTCTTATGATTGATGAGTCTAGTGGGCGGTCAAGGGGAAGTGGGGAGAGTTACTAGGAGGTCATTACCACGAAAAGGGGGAACGGGAAGTTTCAAGCCGATGGGGTTACCCCCGGCGAGCATGACTCGAATGGGGTCTGGGGCAACCAAGAAACCATTCAAACGAATGACTGAGACTGAATATGCTGATAAACGGGCAAAGGGTTGTGTTTCCGTTGTGATAACAAATTTACCCAAGGTCATTGTTGCCCCGAGAAGACTTTGCAGGTAATAATGGTGTCCGAAGGTGCCAGGGAGGATGAAGGGGAGTCCGAGGAACAGGAGGAACGGGAGGAACGGGAACATGAGCATTTAGACACGGTGGAGGTGTCGGTGCATTCGGTGGTAGGCATTACCTCTCCACATACCATGAAGCTGCGCGGGAAGATACGGGATTTCGAGGTAGTGGTTCTAATTGATAGCGGTGCAACCCACAATTTCTTATCAATAAACTTAATTGAACCTTTACAATTGCGGGTTACAGGCCAACGGGCGACAGGGGTGACGATGGTGAACGGTAAGACAGATATGTGTTACGGGATGTGTAAACACGTGGAATTGGAACTACCGGGGCTAACGGTGGTAGAAGATTTTTACCCCCTGGAACTTAGCAGCACGGATGTGATATTAGCAGTGAAATGGTTGAGCCAGTTGGGGAAACATGGGTTAATTGGCGAGAATTAACCATGAGTTTTTGGAATGGAAGCGAAAGGGTGCTTCTACACAGGAACCAGGATTGCGACGGGCTGAGGCATCCCTGCGGTCCTTGGTACGCGGTATTTCAGAGATTAATAACGGGTTTCTAGTGACATTAGCAGTGATGGATAAAACAGCGGAAGCGACCCCCCAGGCGCATCCCGCACTTGATTTGTTACTAACCGATTATGCGGATATTTTTTTGTTGCCTGCAGGTCTACCCCCACACAGGGATCATGAGCATGCTATTATTCTCAAAAATGGGACGGAGCCCATTAATGTCCGGCCATACAAATACCCACAATTACAAAAGGATAAGATTGAACGGTTGGTGGAAGAGATGCTCGCAGCAGGGGTCATTCGACCAAGTACCAGCCCTTTTTCGAGTCCCATACTCTTGGTCAAGAAGAAGGATGGGAGCTGGAGGTTCTATGTTGACTATCGGGCCTTGAATAAGTCGACTGTGCTGGATAAATTTCCGATTCCAGTCATTGATGAATTATTAGACGAGCTATACGGCGCGACGGTGTTCAGTAAGCTGGATTTGAAGTCGGGGTATCATCAAATACGGATGAGGGAAGGGGACATCCACAAAACAACTTTCTGAACCCACGAGGGTCACTACGAGTTTCTCGTCATGCCCTTTGGGTTAACCAACGCCCCCTCCACTTTCCAAGCTTTGATGAATCCTGTGTTCCGACCCTATCTGCGCAAATTCGTGTTGGTTTTTTTATGACATATTGGTCTATAGCAGGAGCATGGTAGACTAGTAGAGCACAACTAGCACTTGAAATTGGTTTTTGATTGTTTACGGGCTAAGAAATTATATTGCTACCAGAAAAAGTGCGTGTTCGGCCAGGATTAGGTGGAGTATTTTGGGGCATATTGTGACCGGACAAGGGGTGCAGGCAGATCCCGCTAAGATAGCGGCTATGACGGAATGGCCAATGCCGAAGACGGTAAAAGAACTGCGTGGGTTTTTGGGTCTAACAGGGTATTATCGGAAGTTTGTGCAGGGGTACGGACGAATAGCACGCCCTTTAACAGACCTACTCAAAAAAGACGGGTTTAAATGGAATGACGAAGCCACTAAAGCGTTCCAAACCTTGCAAGAGATCATGACACGGGTACCCGTTTTAGCTCTCCCGGATTTTTCTAAGCCTTTCACCATAGAGACGGACGCATCAGGATATGGGGTGGGAGCGATATTGATGCAAGGGGGGCGACCCGTGGCCTACTTCAGTCAGTCACTCAAGCCACGGGCACAGGCGAAGTCGTCATGGCAATACATAAATGGCGGCCTTACTTACTGGGCCGACGCTTTACTCACTGATCAAAAGAGCCTAAAGTTTCTTCTGGAACAACGGGTGATATCAAGGGATTAAGGAACATCAGCGGTGGATATCTAAATTATCGGGTTTTGATTTTGATATTGTCTATAGGCCGGGTCGTGAGAATGGGGCGGCGGATGCCTTATCTCGATGGGATGTGGGGGCGGAGTTGGGCACGTTGGCGCTTAGCCGACTCAGTGATAATGAGGACTTGCTAAAGGCTTTGCGATTGGATCCGGAGATTGTGCAATTACGGAGTCAGATTGAGGCAAACGAGTCTGGTTTGGATCACTACGCAGTCGTGGAAGGGAACGTCGGATATCAAGGCCGTCTGGTCCTTCCACGAACGTCCGGGTGGATCCCACGACTATTCCAAGAGATGCATGGCGGGGTAATCGGTGGACATGGGGGAAACCAGAAAACGTATCAAAGGATGGCGGCGGAACTGTTTTGGGTGGGAATGTGTCGGGATATTACTAAAATAATCTCAGAATGTGTCACCTGCCAACGGAGTAAATACTCTAACCTAGCACGGCAGGATTATTGCAGCCGTTGGACTTACCGGAACGAATATGGGAGGAGATTACCATGGATTTTATTGATGGGTTGCCTAAATCGGGGGGATATTCAGTTATTATGGTTGTGGTTGACCGGCTCAGTAAATTGGCCCATTTTATTCCCCTCCAACACCCGTATACGGTGGCATCGGTGGCAGTTGAATTTGTCCGCGGTATTGTTCGGTTGCATGGTGTACCTAAGTCGATTATTTCAGATCGTGATCGTGTCTTTATTAGCCATTTCTAGCGAGCACAACAACTGATGAAGGAGAAGGCTAATGGAAAGAGGAGGGATGTGATTTTCTCAGTGGGCGACTTTGTCTACCTTAAACGCCGTCCTTATCGGCAGGTTACTGTGTCTAAACGGGCCAATATGAAACTGGCTCCGCGTTACTTTGGGCCCTTTGAGGTGCTAGCCAGGGTGGGGGCAACGATCTTAAGTTGCCTCCGGAAGCGACGATCTTAAGTTGCCTCCGGAAGCGACGATTCACCCGGTATTCCATGTTTCACAATTGAAGAAGGTGATCGGAGATGTTACTGCTGAACCAAGTCTACCGGTGGGATTGACTTCCGAGTTGGGGATAGAATGCCAACCGGAGAGGGTTTTAGACACACACGGGGAACGGACGGTTTGGAGGTGCTCATCGGTTGGTAAGGTCTACCACCGGAAGAGGCCACCCGGGAGTTGGCGGAGCGGTTGAGGCAGCAATTTCCTACCTTTCACCTTGAGGACAAGGTGAGTCTTCAGGGAGGGGGTATTGATACGATCAGTCGATGGGGCCAGGTTTATAAGCGAAAAAAGAAGCAGGGTTCAGGGGTGTTATTTGCAACTCCAGGGGGTTAAATGCTAACGGTGATTATTGGGGGTCTAATTATGTTATTATTATTAATTTGGGTAATAAGGGTATCGGCTTTTAGTAGGGGCAGGCCACCCCATTGTGACGTACGTTGTTTTCTGTTTTCATTCTGTCGCGTAGACCGGGAGACCCCTGGTTCTCGAAGTCCAGGTTTACCGTTCAAGCATTCGACTTCCGGTGAGTTTTGCCGGGGTCATACCTTTGCCAATTTGATTTGTATCACATTGGGTTGCTGTTAAGCGTATCTTTCATTATCTTAAAGGTACAGCTGATGTGGGTCTCATTTACGGTGGAAAAGGAGGTAGTTTTGTGGCTAGATTTTCAGATTCAGATTATGCTGCTAATCTGGATTCTCGTAGGTCTATAACAGGTTATGTTTTCACTGTTGGAGAGACAGTGGTGAGTTGGAAAGCGACTTTACAACCTTCGGTTGCGTTGTCTACAACTGAAGCAAAGTATATGGCTTTAACTGAGGCTGCCAAAGAGGGTATTTGGCTGAAAGGTTTGCTTGGGGATCTTGGTTTCAGTCAAGATCAAGCTGTTGTGTTTTGTGATAGCATGAGTGCTATTTGTCTTGCCAAAGATCAAGTGTATCATGGAAGAACAAAACACATAAACGTTGATTACCATTTTATTCGTTCAGAAAGAAGAATAAAGGTGCAGAAAGTGAAGACCGAAGACAATCCAGCTGATGTTCTTACTAAACCCGTTTCAGTAAACAAGTTTAGACATTGTTTAGATCTTCTAAACATTGATAGCTGGAAATAGTAATTCTCTTGCTAGTATTAAAGTCAAGGTGGAGATTGTTAAGAATGTTCGTCGGCTGATAGGTTGGTCATAATCAGCTGATAGGTGTGACTTTAATACAAGCATCAGCTGATAGGTTAAGTAAGCATCAGCTGATAGGTTAAGTAGCATCAGCTTGTAGTTTCAGTTAGTTGTGTCCGCTGATCGTTTCAATCATCTGATAGGTGTTCATCAGCTGAGTCATGTCTGTTAGTTGTTATTTCTGTTAGATAGTTTGTTATGTTATTCAGTTAGAAATCTTGATGTAAAACTAGTATAAATAGCAGTTGTATCATCTTCAATAATTCAATTCAAGTGAAATTTCTTCTAAATTCCTAACAGCAACAAATTGTAGTCAAACAAGATTTTGGGCTAATGTCCAGACTCTTGAGGGCCTTCAAAATTATTATTTTTCGTCGTTCACATCAGCTTGAACCATACAACACTAAGAACCGAAAAATCACGATTGATAAAGAGAGCAAAAACCTAGGACAACATCAAATTCATGTTCTCTAATTTTTATTTCTCCTGATTACCAAATATTTTAAGATTTTTTATTATAAGGCTTGGAAATCATGCAAAATAAGAACCAACTCCACAGAAGCATTCCCCCAAAAAAATATATGCAGTATGTTAAATTTTGTATGATACTCATATTAATTAGAATTTTTCGCGAGAGAAATACCGTCTCAGTTTCTGATACTTTAAAGGAAGATGTGATAGCAAAGCCTGCAAAAGATAAAACTAGATGTAGTAAGCAATCTCTACAAAAGTTTCTTTATGACTGAAATGAGCTTTCCAGATTTAATACATATTAGATTTTGGAAATTGTTCCAACTTCCTGTAATTATTTGAATCTAACATGTTAAACTTGCATCATTGCATGCTAATATGAGTTTCTGGTTGATCAACTATTTTGTTTGGAGAGAAAATATTGTACCTTGTGAGCCACTGGAAGCCTTCTATAAGATCTTTCATATCTTTTCACATCCTCTTCCGAGGCTTCTGGATAGCTTTCGATTTGGCAAAAAGTTTAAATCATCAGTAATTAATATTTTATCTTTTCATTGATGGAACCTAGTGGAATATATATACAAAACAAGACATAGAAAGAGACGGATTTTGTGGGGAGGGAACAATTGATAAATTTCAGAACTGTCAAGGATCTAAAAGAATTAGCAAACTTTGTTAAACGTAATCAGTAACTAACAAGTAACAACTTCAGCTCATGAAGGAAACTTTTTTTTTGCAACATGATAATAAGACATAAAATTGGACAGGTGATAATATCAATGTCGTATATCACCTAGCGTTCCTCCAAATGAAACTCATCTCATCTTGAGAATAATTAATCTATCTATTGCCCCTGATGTAATATATTAAAAAAATATAAAGCATCATAACCTACCACCGATCACAACTTTTTGATTTTACATTGACACAATATCTTTAGTTTTTTTCTCTCTAATTAGAGGCTTAGCTTGAGGGCATATCAATTTTCTAATTGGCTTATGTACAAACTATATTAACTATCAATACGAAAAAATCTGAAATTTCTATTAGGGATTGTAGAGGCTGACATATAGATGAGCACATATTTCAGATGATTACACATTTACACTCCAGAAAACCAGATGATGAATGATAATGTCATTTGACCAACAACACAAGTTAAGAGGAAGAATTGTTTTGTAGGAATTAGTATCCACTAATGTACAGCATGCACATTTAATAATTCCATCTCATCATGCTTATTAGTCTTCTGCTTCCTTGGACTACGATATCATTTTGTAATGTTATACCTTCTTGGTCGTAATCCTTTGTAGATCCAGAGTATACAATTAATTCATCATTGCAATTAAATCAGATGGACACCTCATCTTATGGTCATGCAACTATTTTCTTGAAGGCAATAACTCACTGAATACAGTGCAGTAGTTTTATCTATATAAATATATATAAATACACACACATTGGGGAGGGTTCAAGCTAGAACTATTTTTTGTGTGAGAACCAATCTTGGCCCTTGACTAAACCAAATCAACGGCTAATAATTCTATTCACTCATTAACGGGCTCATTAATGAGAGGTAATTTGGAAAAATTAAGCTAATCTAATAATAACTCATCTACCTGGATGCAATTCATGGTTGGGCAAATATATAAATGACCAAAATACCCCTATTAATGAGTCATTAATGGTGTTACAGAAAGCAGTTTTCGTTTAAACTTTTCCTTATATACATATACACACACAGACACAATTTGTCAATTTCTCAGGTATATAATAGTAATACTTTCTCTTTGCCATGAAATAAGTGACATTCTTTAATCACTTCTTTAGCAGGGGATTACATGTATCCTAAGATAAGACCAATAAGCAAAATACATTTGCCCTCAGATGTAAGAATATAAACAAAGTAAAAGAAAAAAAACTTCAAAGTCTAACCAAAATGCCTGATGTGGTATTCACACAAGTTGTCTATAACTCTATAAGTAGTTCAATTTTCACAAGTTTCTCCACCCCCTCTAGTAGCTCTTCAGTTATCACCTACATGTTAAGACTGCACATAGGCTCTGGATTGGAACTAAGTCATAAGCCTATATCATACATCAGTATTTGTTTTGTAAAGGGATCACTAATTCTTAGAAGCTGAGGTGGTAAATTGGATAGTTCAGTAACAAGTCAGGCTTTTTGCTCGTGGGGATATGGTTTCAATAATTTCATTATCATTGGAGCAGTTTCAAATCAATGGAAAATCATGGAAAGAGAAATAAAGCTGCTGCATTTCAGGCTTTCAGCAACTAATTGGACAATTTGGTAGGCAAGAAACATGGTTTTAACCACCATGTCTTATGTTAGACACATATTGTAATAACTGATCCATACAAAAAAAATTGTGGCAACTCAAGTTCCTAATCGGTTTCAGCAGCCTGGGGAGCTTCTCGACCAGCATAATCACACTAAAAATGTAGCTGGAAATGAACATAGATTAATATGACGGCAATGCAACTACAGCAAAAAAAAAGAACCCTAAAAATTAGAATAGCTTAATCATACTACAATCCTAAGAAGCTAAACCAATCTAAAAACCTATGACCAAATGTTCCAATCTCCAGTCAAAACGCAAAGAAGGTAGTCTACAGAAAAAAAAAATTAAAAGCTAAAACTTATGCAATTCAATTGGACGGTTCATTTGCTTTGTACTGAACACTAAGATCGATTAAAAATATAGAACCTTAAGACTTCGATTAGGTAAGTAATTCAATCGACAAATTGAAGATGAACAAAGAACGAATTACTTGAGATATGCGGAGATGATGCGCTTAAGAGATTTGACTTCTAGGGCTTCTTCGAGCTTCCTCCGGCGAAGTTCCTCGTCGGTGTTGGACATGCTGCTTTTCCGATGAGACACGGAAACGTTTAATCGGCGAAGAAGGTTAATACTAGAAACTTGGTAATTGATTCCAACTTTTGGTCGTTTTAGCTATTGGGCCTGACCTTTTAGATATCCGACCCGATCCATGATAGAAAAATATAAGATATTAACGCTGTGTTCGCAATTTAGGGGCGAGCATCTTAACCGAAAAACTGAACGTAATCAATAAAACTGCTAAAATCAAAGCAAATGAAAACCGGTCGTTCAGTTTATAAAATTTCATTAACTAATAGTTAGTGGGTTGGTTTCAGTTTTGTACACGTAACCAAACTGATACCAAACCGATAAGAATTTATTATTTAATTATTTTATATATTTAATTTTAAAAAATCAAAACAAAAGGAAATAGAAATTTTGTAATTTGGAGTTTACCCATCTTATGTACTTTTTTATTTCAAATTTTTTGAAATTGAAATTTTCAAATTATATTTTGAATCGTTCTCTCATACTCATTTTCCTACGTTACAATACTCAAGTTGTGAATTGGAGGATGTCAAAAGGTGTGTAGAATTAGACCCAATTTTGTGTATTAAATATAGCTATAGAAATCTAGCCTACCATTTTGTAATTTTGTCACAAAAAATAACAGGCTTAATAAGTCATAAAAAATAATCAATTATTTGGCCTAATTTTATAGCTACTATAAAACGATAAAAAAATATAACTAAAGTCCATATTTTGAAATAATTAAGTCCATTAAGTTTGACCCAACTTAATATAACGGTTAACCTATAAAACCGATCCACTATCAAAAACAGCTAACTATCTTTTAGAAATCGGTGCCTATTAGTTTGGAAAAACACATAACCAATATTATTGGTTATAGTTCAGTTTCTGGTTAAAACCAATCCATGTTTAGTCCTAGTTTCCAACATACATTAAGGAAAAAAAGAAAGGATAATAATTTTGATTTTTCGTCTTTCCGAGTTGGAAAGAAAATGAATAAGGCACCGTTTGTTTTATGGATTTCAAAGGAATGGAATGTAATTGAGATCAAATTTCGTGTTGTTTCATTTTGTATTGCGTTTAGTAAATTTGTTTTTGGATGAAATCTCATTCTTTGGGATGTATACATTCCCTCAAGTAATTGAAAGTCCATTCAATAGTTGCGCCGGATGAAATTTAAATTAAATTCATTCCTTCGAATTCTTCGAAACAAACTAGACCTAAGTTTATGTTCTTGGGTTGGAGAAAAAAAAGAAAAAATGGTCATTTTACAATAATACCGTTATTTTTTAAAATTATTTATTGTGACTAAAGGTAATATCATCACTTAGGAAAAGTCAAAAAGATTTTCATTTTTTTTCCTTCAAATTCCTTGTGCTTTTGGGAGGAATGTTTAGGAGATAAAATTAACCAAACTTTTGTTTCAAATAATTTCATTCTCTTCTTAAAATAACTCAGCAACATAAAACTTTTTCTATTTCCTTTTAAATCTTTTTCTTTCTCTCCAAAATAAAACTCAGGAACAATTTTGAATTTAAATAAGAAAGGAAAAGAAATAAAAGGAAAGGGGGTCTTTTCCTTCTAAATCTTATTTGAGTTAAAATAAGCCTAAAATTCCTCTTCAAATCTCTCCCTTTCCTACATTAATATTGTGTTCCACAAGCATTTTTAGCGAGGTAAAAGAACATATTATGAAGGATGATGTGTATTTCTTATGTTTGTGAAAAAATATGGAAAGAAAAGGAGAGAATGGAAGATTTAGAGATATATTATTTCCTGACTTTCTCTTAACGACGGAAGATTTGAGGAGAAAGTATCATGGTCTATTTATAACTCTTGCATGAATGATAACTCTTAAATTATACATGTTTATCTTATAGATTCCCGCACATTTAAACTGATTTTTGCGGTGAAGTTGTTATATTTCGATACTTAATTGTTTATATTTCACCATGCAGACATTCATGGCAAAATATCAAGAAACAGAGCAAAACCAATGAAATTCAGTAGAAAAACTAATTCCCAAAACTTGTGCAAATTTCGGAGGTCAAAAAATGAAGAAATGTACTTCCTAC
Source organism: Dittrichia graveolens (assembly GCA_038502395.1). NCBI lineage: Eukaryota > Viridiplantae > Streptophyta > Magnoliopsida > Asterales > Asteraceae > Dittrichia > Dittrichia graveolens. The sequence goes on from JARJIL010000009.1 coordinate 62,566,540, forward strand.
ACCCGGCTCCCTTCTAAGGCCACATGTGTCCCTCCTACGGCCATTAGGAGGGGTCAAAGTCAAAAGTCCAACTCACTCGTCCACTAGCCTGGTTAATGTTTCACTATACCTAATTTTCGGGCACCGACTTATCTTCTCGGGGCCACCCGTCCAATTGCTCCTTCCTACGGTCATAGGTAATCCCTTTGCGGCTTTTGCAGCTGTAAGAAGTGCACACCAGAGGCCTATAAATGCAGATAGCTTCTTGAGACAACACATATAGCCGAAATTATAGTCTTTTCTTTGCAATTTTTTATACTCAATAGTCTAGAAACTCTAGTAGAAGTTATTAGGTGATACTAGGAGCTTGAAGAAGGTGCAATTGATCATTTGGAGGTGCTAGCTTCATCATCTACACATCTACTTTCATCTTAGCTTAACGAGTCATTGGTATAATCTTCTCTTGTTTATATTTCAAGCAATGATTTCATGTAATTCAGTAGCTTTTGATGTTGTATTTGTTATTATGACTGGCTTAAACATTTGTTTACTTAGGCCAAAATGAATCTTGACTAGTTATGATGTGTATGCTACTATGATTTTATCTATGATGATTCCATCACCTTTGGTAAACTTGTCTTAATGTAAAATTAATCTTAACCACGTTTCTTTGATATTCAAGTCATGAGAGTATTATGATCGTATTGGGTTAAAATACGACTTGTGAATAATACTATTATTCAAGTGTATATATATTTTAAACTTGTATGACCATGTGGATTTTTCACTAGAAATGGTGGTTATCCTTATACTTGTCCTGGACTATAGCAGTATATGCCGTGTTTATAAAAACCATTTGAAAATTGAAATACTTGTGACCAATGCGGTTTTATGTTAACTTATGATTTTAATGGATATTGATTAAACCAAGTATAACCTATTAATTGATTGTTTTAAGAATAACAAACTTTTGAGTGGTTAATGTGTGTCTATAGCAATAGCTATCTAAGGGTTTGTATAGGTCGTGTGTGGTTAATGTGTGTCTATAGCATTAGCTATCTAAGGGTTTGTATAGGTCGTATGATTCTATTGCACTATCCTACTTTTGTTGATCAAATTGGAATTATCACAAATTTAATTATTGTAGTATTTATACACATAATTAGGCAAGACGATTCAAAGCCTAAGTCAATATCTATATATATTAGTTTCACTCATTTATATTTGAATATTTGTGTTTAGATCTGTAACGCTATCTAATTTTATTTAACTTACCTCTTGTTTTAATTATTGTGTGAAGTGTTAATCAGTTTAACTTTAGTTTAATTATTGTGACATCCGTCACCTAAAACAGGTTAGTTGAGTTTAACTTGTTATACAACCTAAATCTATGTGCTAGTGTGATACCTAAAGTCTAGTAGATGCTAGAGTTAGGTGTTAAATATGTTTAAATTCTTCAAATAAGGTGGTAGAACATTTAACCGATTCCTAGTGTACAATGTTATCGAGCAAATGTCTCTAGAGAGAGTATAGGTGAATGAATCCCTCAACTAAATATATAACACTAATACTAATAATATATGGTAATAGTTGATACTAGATGACAAGTTTAAATATCACTCAAAGTGATAACCTTAATAAGTCAATATAATACATAAATGGTTAAACACACCTACAAGAAATAAATATATACAACACTAGGAACTTATAATAAATAATAATAATAATAATAATAATAATAATAATAATAATGATAATAATAATGATAATAATGAAAATAATACAACTGAATATATATATATATATATATATATATATATATATATCCACGGCCAAGGAAAAAAAAAGAAAAACTTGAATTTGAATTCAAATCAAATTATCCAAATCACATCTAAATATTTATAACAAACTCCCTAAACTTCCCCATATCAATTCTATCAATTCCCAGCCCTCTTCTCCCTCTTTTCCCCATATATACACCTCCATAACCATTTCACTTCAATCCTCAAGAAAAGCTTGTGACTTTGATCTCCATTTGAGGAGTTTAGGTATGTAAATGTTCCTTTATAAACTTTAAATTTCTTATTCTTGTTTCACATCCTAATCACACATAAAGTAATGATTTTGATGTGTTTGGTTGAATATCAAACCAAAGGATTGGTCTATTTGATTTAAAACTTAAAGAACAAGGACCTATAATCTGGGCAGAATATGTACTAATTTTAAGAGGTCATATCTCGGCCAAAACAGAATGAAAAAAATCGATTCTTGACACTAAAAATAAGTTCTTTGAGTCTCCTTTCATCTCCAACTAGTTTCATACAAAACTAAGTTGATTTGGTCGCCCAAATAATTAAAATCGTTTAGGTGCGTAAATCTGTGATTTCCGACAGTTTTAATCTACTAACTTTAATAGTTCAAAAACCTATTATAAACATCACGAAAATTCTTCAAAATAAATCTGGGGCATATTCCATGTGTTTTCAAGGTCTTCTAAAATTTTTAGAATTTATTGGATTTATTTTCTATTTTAATTGGGTAAAAACTTTGTGATTGTCAAATCTGGAAATTTAGGGAGTTTCTTTAACCAGAGTTTAAAATATTTTAAAACATTCAAATATCCGAATTAGTGGAAAAAAGTTTATATAATGAACTTTTAAGTGTTTTTAAGTTACTGTAAAAATTTTAGATTTTATTAAAGTTATTTAGTATTTTAAATAAATAAAAACTTTGTGTCGTGCAAGCTAAAGGCATTTTCTGACCAACACCAAATAAAATATTTCTTAAAAATAATAAACATATTATTCAACTCTAGAAAAATTTATATAAAATAATAGAGACATTAAGATCTCTTTCCTAAAAATTTAGTAAAATAATTTGGACATTTGGATTAATCTAAAAATACACGAAGAGTATGCAAAAATTTCAGAATTTAACCTACATATTTAAAAAGGAAAATAAACGATGTTTGAATCTTATATATATATATAGGAGGGTTCATGTGAAAAGTGCGAGAATCAATCTCAGCCACTTCTTTCAAATTGATTTAGTGATCTAGATTAATCATGTTTTTTATTTTTTTAATTTAAAAGGACATAATGGTAAAACAAAAAATTTTTTCTCTCCAATCTATTTATCTCTCCTATTTTTCTCACTCCTAAATATATAATAAAAACAAAATAAATTAAAAATAATTTATTAGTAAATTATTAATTTTACGAAATTCACCGCTGAACACACTTAAAAATTTACGAGTTTTTCATCTTTACTATGTTCAATAATAAATACAACCAAAAGTATACGAATGTTAAGATGAATTTTAAAATATTCAATATTGAACGCATATAACGATTTGTAAACTTTTATATCATTACAGTTTTACACACATACAACCAAAATCAAAAAATTACATTAATTCACTTTTCCATATTTACTAATAAATAATACAAAACCACCTTAATCATAATGTTACATTCTTACATGAATCCACTTTTCCATATTCATTAATGAATAATACATAACCATCTAAATCATAAAATTACATATTTACATTACCCAAATTTTTATGTTCTTTAATAAAAAATACAGAATCAACCAAGTCATATTCCTATATTAATCCAAATTTCTATTTTCACAAAAAATTGAAAATTATGAACTTTAGATACACGGGGTTGTTCATTAATGAACGGTCTACAAAAATAAAAAATCTAGCCTATAAAACTTCACATACACTGTGTTTATCAATAAATAATATTTTTTATCAAGGGAAAAACATCAATGAATAATATATAAACCAGAAAAGAAATCCAAACTTATAAAAAATTCAAACCTAAATACTTCCAGATCAAAATTAAAAACTTCTTGTGTTCTTGTGTTGAAGTAGATCGGCAGATGAAAAGGGTAACACAAGATGGAGATCCAAGGGCAGATCTGAAATGATGGCCGGTGGTGGTGAGGGGATCAACCGGTAGTGGTGGTAGATGGTGGAGGTCTCCTGTTACAAAAATAAAGGTGGTGGTGGCGTTCCTGGTGCAGATCAGAACGTTAGTGGTGGTGTTACAGGTGTAGATCCAAGATGGTACCGTTGATTTACACGGCGATTTACATGGGCCTGATTAATCGAGAACCCACCGAGAAAACCCTAAACTCACTGAACCAAGTTGTTTCAGTGGTGGCTGGCGGTTATGGGTTGGAGGTGATGGTGGTTGGTCTTCCAAGGACAACGTCGGTTCTTCCCGGTTGCCGGCGGTTATAGGGTTGACGGTGAAAGTTTTTGGTTGCAACCAAAGGTGAGGTTAGAGAGAGAGAGAGAGAGTGGCGCCGATAGAGAGAGAGACGGGCGCCGATAGAAATCTCAAATCTGGATGTGTGCGTGTTTGCGTGAAATGAGGGAATGGTGAGGTTAATAAGGGTTTTTATTATTTTAAATGACAATTATACCCATCTCCATATTTAGTTACTACCATTAATATTGAGATTAATTACAAAATTACCATAAACAATCTAATCCATTCAATATTTCATCTAATGGTCTAAAATGCTTCTCGCATTTTTCGCAAATTAAAAGCTTTTTGCATTAACCTTCCTCTCTCTCTATCTCTCTCTCTCTCTATATATATATATATATATATATATATTGGGGTTAGGCCCAAGAAATTGATGCACTTATGCAACCTAGTGTAAAACTTAATCGTGAATCCTAATTAAACTTGATAATTCAAAGTTAGTACAAAGAGGACTTTTACGCGTGAATAGAATATAACTTAGATTATATGTGTTTGTAGATTCCCGAGCGCGTTAAGATTCAAATGACAACCCATAACTAAGATGAGTACTCGTGGCCCCTTTTTATATGTTATATTGGGGGAAAATGACGCTCAAAACATGTTTCAAAATTTCTTTATGCCATGTCAATGTTACTTTGCTATATTTTTTTTATATGACAATTACGTGGCATTTGTGTGCACCTATTGAGCCCGTATTCGGGATTATGTCTATTGAGCCCGTGTTCGAGATTATGTCTATTGAGCCCATGTTTAGGATTATGTCTATTGAACCCGTGTTCGGGTTAAGACTATTGATTACCACATTACTATTTATAGCCAACTAGTAGCTCCAGGTAGGCGATCGTTGGAAGACTAATGACTAATGACTCGTGCCTGGTGAACTTGTGTTCCGGGTATCGCTATATTCTCATTTGCGTGCCATGCCTTACGTGTTAAATTGTCATACAAATTTACTATACATGGCAAACATGCTTTTACTTTAAACCTGCGAGCTCACCAACTTTATGTTGACATTTTCGAGTGTTCATTTTCAGGTAATGCTAATAACAATGCCTAAGGAGCTTAGGTAACCCTAGATAGCCTTAGCGTGACATGAGCAGTTGACTACGGAGTCTTTTATTTAACTACACTATTTTGAACTTGGATTTATAAATCTAGAGCTTGTAGTCCCGTATACTTGTCCCGGGTTGTGGGAACAGCTATTTCATATTTTCCTTGTATTTTTTTTTGACTATGATGGTCGTGGAGTGACTTACCACGGCACAAGTCCCCTGTTGTGTCGGGGAACGTCGTGACATATTGGTGTGAACTCATTTAGTAAATTTCTCTATTCATATATCCATGTGTTATGATGATCCTCTCCGTCGCATCTCATGTTTCCACCAAGTCGGGGTGTAACAATCATAGTTTTAATTTAGAGCTAAGACATTCTTAATATATGCAATAGTTTAACCTTATTTTATATTTAGAGCAAAAACATTCTTGATATATGTAAAGTTTTAATTTAATTTGGAGCAAAAACTTTTTTAATATATACAATTTTATATTTCTGTTACTTGTAATATTCTGGTAATTTACTATCTAGCTTTTTGTAATTTAATCGTAGTTATGTTGTTTAAATAATTAGTGTAATTATAGTAAAAATTCACCATCTCAATTATTGATCGGTTAGACAATAGTATTGATCCAATCTTAGTAATTGCGTGTGTCCATGTATTCGATACTCGGTTATATAAAGCTATACTACATACGTGAGTACATTCCTCGTGCGTGTTGTATTGTTACATATTTCCACATTTAAAACCTTGTGTGTGAAAGCTATTAATCACCTAAAATCTATCTCATAAGACACGCACCAATGATTACCAATTTTCCCTTGATCTAATCTATATTTATCTCACGTGCAACTTCAGTTTTCACGACAATATCGTTTTTTCCTATTCTCCATCTTGCGATGTTTGTTGCTTCTTCTTGTTGTGTTTCCTTCTGCTCTCGATCTACTCCTTGTAAGTATTGCCTTCTTATTCACTACTCCATAATACTTGCTTATTCGGATATATAAAGGGAAAAGTTCAAACGAGAACTGCGAGAACCAATCTTAGCCGTCTAATTCCCCCTCCTTCAATTGGATTGCCCACTCATGAATTCCTTACATGCACCCTACCACACTCAATCCCTCCACGCTCTTCATCCATTAATTCCATTATCCAAAATGAATGGCCAAGATTGGTTCTCGCAGTTCTCGTATGAAAAAACGTTCTCGTTTGAACCCTCTCACACACACACACACACATATATATATATAAGCATAGCAATGAATGATATATGTGAAATGTGTATGTATATATAACTAATATATATATATACATGAAGATATTCGGAGAAGCAGAGAAAGAAAACGTTTTTATGTGTCTATATCTATACTATATTATAAAGCATTTAGGCTATTGAAATCACTTAATTTTAAGTAATTTGAAATTACTAATTTACCCTTATTTAACTCTATAAGGAAACTATTATATAGAGTTAATTAGATTCTTCAATACAATTTTTATAACTAAACCTTCCATAATAAATAATATTTAAAAAAGTCAAGTCAATACAAATTAATTTTCAACCTATATGATATTAAATACAAATTAAAAATTAAATAAAAAGAAATCTTTATAAAAATAATAGTTTTAATATTTTATCATATAACACATATTTTAATTTAAGTATTAAAAAATACGTATAGCTAAAACTTATAAACCTAATAACATATAACCTAAATTTATAGATATTTTCAGATTTTTTAAATGACTCGTGTAATTAAAACAAAAGGTTTAATTTATAATATACTAAATATTCTTTTTGTTTCTCATTTTATTGTTTTTTAAAATTAATAAAGGAGTTATAAGGAAAAAAGAAATAAAAGAAATGGAAACATGAGAAAGAAAATAGATACATTGCGAACGAAAATTGTTCAATGTCATTATAATGCGTGATATAATAGTCTTATGTTATTAAAAACTGACATGTTATCGAGTAGAAATTATTTTTAGCCGTTGCATTGCACGGGTACTATGATAGTATATATATATACACTTAAAGATATTTAGAAGAGAAGAGAAAGAAATTATGTATTAAAATGAAGAGAAAGTGAAAATGACATATATATATATACACACACATGAAGATATCAGAGAAGAAGAGAAAGAAAACGTGTTTATGTGTTTATATATATAGAGAGGGAGGTTCATACGAAAAGCTTCTTATTTGTGAAAAGTGCGAGAAGCAATTTAGACCTTACGGTTAATTAATTGATGGTTATGATTGGTTATGGCAAATTGGTAATTAATTTGAATAATAGAGTGTTTAAAATATACACAAAAGGATAAAAATGTAATTTAAACTTTAACATAACCTCTTACCTAATTAATCTCCCACCCTCTCCTTATTTATAGTAATTATATTCAATCTTTATTTCCTATTTTACATCTACGTTTTCTTTTTCAAATTAAGAGATAGGCTCCGGATCTCCACCATGTTTGTCTCTCTCTTCAAGGTCACCGGCGAACCAACGTTAACCTCCGCTGAGCGCAGGCCCCTAAAAGCAACCATCAAGCAAAGCTTTCTTTCTCATTTGAAGGTTCTCATCAAGATTTACGAGAGATGATTTCACCATTTTTGCCCTCATTTTTTCATCATTAGGGTCACCGGCTACCGCCATCTACCGACCCACCGTGTGTTCGTCGGTCCACCACCCTCGTCGCCTCACTGATCTCCGATATCTATCTTCTCTCTTTCATCTTTATTGGTCACATGCTGCCCTAATAAAAGATGTCAAAGAACCATTGTCGATCTCAACCGTGGTTGACCTCCGTCGCCACCATCGGTGGTCGATCACGACAACATGCTTACCGCTGCTCATGCTGGATGATCACAGAACGTCGATGCTTACGTATTGTCTTTTGTTTGTTGTTCATATCGATACTCCCATAGGCACTCGTATATTTTGTTTGGTAGTCCGTTTTGTCTTGTGTTTGTTGTTCATATCTAACACATGTTTTTTTTCGATTCCTGCTCATGCTGCTCATGGTATTTTTTTGTCTTGTGTTTTGTCAAAAAATTAAGTTTCCGGTATGTGTTCTGGAATTTTTTCAAAATTTATATTTTTTTTATTTTTTTCCTCTTTTCTGTTTTCTAGTTGTTTTAGTTAAACAAACTTTTATTTTGTACAATTGTTGTAATTGAAGTAAGGTAGCATTTCAAGTGTTATAGATTATTTTTAGATTACATTGTGTCTTGGTTCAAATATAAATTACGTTCAGAGGCGATTTTTAAAGTCTTTTTGGTTGCTTAAGATTTGTTCATCTTTAAACATTTACGTTGTTTAATAATAAACAGCAATTGGTTGTTTTTTGTTGTTTATGGTTTGTTCATCACTATTAGAAATAAAGATTTTTTTGGTTTGTTTTTTGTTATTTATAGGTTGTTAACTAATAAACACATACAATGGAGATAAAAAAATGGTTGTATGGTTTTTTCATCATTATTAAAAATAAAGATTTTTTTTTGTTATTTATGGGTTGTTAACTAATGAACACATACAATTGAGAAAAAAATGGTTGGTTGTTCAATAATGAATATCTCTGATATAAAAGGTTATGTTTTACTTCTACTATGTTGTTCAATATTAAACAACCAGATACTTAAAAAAATGATACAAAATAAAAGAAAAAAAGTGTAAAGATTAAAAAGACACAGAAAAAAGTATTTAATGATGAAAGAATATAAACCAAGAGTTTATTAATGAATAAAGTGTATTGAACATAACATTAATGATTAAAAAACTCGTAAATAATTTGACTGTGTTCATCGTTGAACATCGTAAAATTGTTAATTTACTATTAAATTATTTTAATTTATTTTGTTTAAAAATTTTAGGAGAGAGAAAGATAAGAGTGAGAAATAGATTGGAGAGAGAAAATATATTGTTTACTATTATACCCTTTTGAATTAAAAAATGAAAAATAAGTTTCATATAAGCCATTAGATCAAATAAAAATAAGAGGTCAGGATTGCTTCTCGTACTTTTCGTAAATAAGACACTTTTCGCATGAACCCTCCCCTATATATATACACACACACACAAAAGGTAAAAGGTTAAATGATATACATTTTGCCATAGCGTAAGAAATACTTTGATGTTTTTGATAACCGTATACCTTATCAGCTGTCAAGTTTGATTGTGTATTCTACAAGATATCCCACTTTATACTTTCATACAGTGTGGGTTAGAGGATAATTCCGGCAACCATGACCTCCTTTTTTATTATTATTCTCCTTCCTATCTCAAAGATATCTCGCTTTATATTTCTCTCTCAACCTTTTCGGGTTTCTCTACAAAAGATTCTTGCACATTTTCTTTTTCTCTTCTTTGACCGCCATCCAACCATCTTCACCTTTCTTATTCTCTTTTTTGATTGACGGCCAAAAGAAAAGACTTTGGCTACACTGCTCTTTTTAACCGCCGGCTACCGAACTCCCACCAGCTCCTCATCCATCCCTTACTCTAAAATGTAAAAAGAGTTGTCGGATTATCTCGTTGACAATAGATTGTGCATGCCCCGGTTCTAATTTCTAAATTCGCCACTATGTGTGTGTTATATAGATTCATAGGTTATTGAAAAGTGGATGGATATGGTGCACGTACTTTATTTGATTCATTGTTGTGTCACTTTATTTGATTAATGTTAACGTGTATGTTATGATTACTTTATCATTGCTTTAGAATGGATAACCTTGTGCTTGAGAGAATACTCACCATTCGATGTATGGTGAGAACCCGACAAATGGTAGCAATTCATTTAATTTGTGAATTAGTAACTTTTATTGCACAACGTAGGATTACCAACATAAACCAAATTAATTTACCTTGCAATTGAAAATACTTTATATCGACAAAAAGTATGGGAATAATTTCTAAAAGACATTTCAACAAGTGGTGAATGTCATGAACTTATACATGCGAGGTTAGAAGCCTTTAAGAAACTTTGTACCATTTTGGAGTGTAATGGTGATCTTTGAGAGACTCGAATGGCTGTTGAAGAGTATGCCGCTAGATTTCTACATATTGTAGCAAACGATTTAAGAAATCGTTTTGCCTCTTGAATTTACCGTCGCTTTAAATCAACAAGTAGGTGTTTCCATAAAGTATTGAACACAATTATATTGTTAGAAGATCTTATCTTCACCAACCAACCAGTCAAATTGTTCCAAAAGAAATTCAAGAAAAGAAGAGATGTTATCCTTTTTAAGGACTATGTAGGAGCAATCAATGAAACACATGTATGTGTAAGAGTTTCCGATAACGATGCTTCAAGATATCGTGGTCGTAAGGGATACCCAACAATAAATGTTTTAGTCACTTGTATGTTTGATTTAAAATTTACATATGTATTGAGTGGTTGGGAGGGTACTGCATCATACTCAAGATTAAAAATACAATCATTAGATATGACAAACTTCTTATTCTGAATGGTAATTTCTTAATACGATTTCTAGTTATGTGTGTTACCATATATGTTTTTACTAGCTAATTCAACATTGTATATAGGTAGGTACTATTTGGTTCATGCAGGTCTAGCCCTTAAAATCACACTAATTACCTCTTATAGAGACATAAGATGTCATTTAAAAGAGTACTTATTTTGTGCACCCGATAATGCCCGAGAGCTATTTATTCTTTATCACACGTTATTACGAAACTCTATTGAATGAGAATTCAACATGCTAAAGAAAAGTGTAGAGACTAGAGGGGTGAATATGTTTCTAGCCGATTTTCGTATTTTATTCGAGAATTTTGAGGCTACCCAAGGCAAATAGATACCCATCCAAATCGAATTTTGATCCAGAGGTACAAGTTTTAGATCTTATCTTTTTATCTTTATTTTATTTCTTTAGAAAAATGACATTCTTTCTTTTACAAATGACTATAGATACATGTACATTCCCCTAAGGGGATCTCATAGGAAGCTTTTGAATGTGTGGGTTATCTTCACATTTGTTGCCATATGGCATGATCTCGAATGGTATATTTAACTGTCACAATTTTCTTAATATTATCCCATTTGTCCCTGCTTTCTAATCGTTTATTCTAAGTACAGGAAACTTCTTTTATGGGCATGGTTGACATGCATTTTCTTCATTCCTAAAATGATTGTGAAATCAGTAACAACTTCTTTCCAGGTGATGTAATGAATGAAATTAAACTTCAGTTAATATTCGACCCAAAGAATGTTTGCAACCTTTAAATTGTTTGACTATTGTCAAAAGTTTCTTGATCAAACTTGAAGGAAAGAACTGAACTTGAAGTTATGTACGGATGTTTTGCTATGCATAAACTTGAAGTTTCTCACTAATTGACTTGAAAAGTCAATGCATGGTATATATATATATATATAGAGAGAGAGAGAGGGTGAGGTTATACATAGAACTTGCTTATTCATAAAACCTAAAGAACAAACCCGGTGATGATATGTGACATTAAAAGTAAGACAAAATTGGAAAAAGAATTACAAATTAATACCCATGCCCCTCTCTCTCATTCAACCTCCAAACTTTCATTTTAAAAAAATCCTACTAAACATCGCGATTGGTTCTCGCAGTTCTCGTATGAAATACATTTTTCGCTTGAACCCTCCCCTATATATATATATATATATATATATATATATATATATATTTAAAGTTTCCCATAATTTCGTAATTAGTCCCTTGACTATTTAAGTTACATTTTGACGGTTTTGGCCATCTGGTTTAAAACCACATCTTATCACATATAATCACGTATAACACATATAACACTTGTATATTACACATACTAATTAATTTAATAAATTTTTGGATGTTACACCTAGACGTATCTTAGTGGGCCTTAGCAAGACTTGACATGTGCATGAATATTTCCTTTTGAGTTATATCTACATTCGTATGAACTTTGAATAATTTGGGCTTGATGCACCGTATATCTGTCCCAGGTTATGGGAATTACTATCATGTGCTTTACTTGTTGACTTTGTTTGTCGTGGTATTGAATAACCATGGCACAAGTGGTGTAACACCCGCAAACCCGGGCTAGGAGATTAGCGGGTTAGCGGTAGGTGATTGGTTTCGTTTTAATTGATTATGTGTTTTGTTTAGTTAAGTGATTAATTTATTTAAATTATTATATAAGTTTATTGGTTAGAAAAGAAAAGAAAAGAAAGTTAAGTATGTATGCATGTGTGTTAATATGTATGTATGTGTGTATGCATGGAAGTAATGAGCCACCTCCTGCTTAGATTAAAACAATTATGTGTATACGTGGGTGAGCCATGTGCTCATTTCATTCAAAAAGAAGCAAGTGTGAAGTGTGTGTTTGAAGAACAAAACCTTGTGTGAAGAAACCTTGGAAAAGTTACTAACTTGAATTTGTGGAATCAAGATTTTGTGTGTTTTAATTCAAAAAGAAGGTGAGAAAGTGTTTATGACATGTTATGATTCGTATTGGTGTGTTTGTATGTTGAAAAGCATGAGTATAGGTAGTTTCACCATTGATGAAGTTTGAAGAAAGCTTGATTAATGGGTTTTGTAGATTTTGTTGTTTTGATTGAGTAAAAAGGTGTTCATGATGATTTATAAACATGTTATATGTTATATATATGTTTTGTTTGAAGATACATGATGTTGGAAAGGTTTTTGTGAAATTAAAGTTGGCTGAAATCCGAGAAAATGAAGAAGATGACCTGCAAAAGTGCTTGTCGCGGCGCTACGTTCAAATGTCGCCGCGACATTGAAGAAAATCCGACAATTGGGTTTCGGATTGTGAGAATCCAAGATTTTGCCAAATCCGACCCTTGGAAATCTGAAACTTTGCAAATCTGACCCTGAAATCCGATTCTTTTGAAATCCGCCACCAAAATCCGATTGTTAACTCTCGGATTTGAAATCCGACATCATCGCGGCGCAATGCATGCTATGTCGCGGCGCGATGCATGCTATGTCGCGGCGCGACAGGGCTTATTTCAGAAAGTTTCTTGTTTTATTTGTGTTTTGAAGGGAATGAGTTGACATGTTATTTATTTGACTTTATTAAGTTGTTTATATGAATTTAAGATATAATATTTATGGGGAGATATATTTATATATTTGAGACTGATTTGATTGTTGCTGTGTTTTCAGACAATCAAAAGACTCAGTAAAATTAGATCTCTGAGCTCGTGTTGATTTTGAGGTGAGTGGACGTTAATCGCGGATGGTAAAGATTTCGGTTAATGTTATTGATGTGATGCATGATGTGATTGAGATTGGATTGGATTGATTGAACTGTTGATTGTGATATTGATTGTTGTTATCTGCTGCATGACTATTTGGTCGATACGCACTCTTAGGATGATTTTGAGTTGCGTTTGAGAAGTCAGCTATACGTAGAATTGGGCTGGGCTCGTTTACTGGTTGGTTGACCAGTGATAGCCTTAATGTTGCATATGTTGCTTCAGAGGAGGATTTCACTATGCCAATTCAGTAGAGAGCTATCGGAAAACCTTTGCTTTGACCGCCATTGGTTGTAGGTTCTGCGCCGAACCGCCGGTCTTCTTGGGATATGTGATTACATGCTTTGATATTGACTGTGGATGTTTGCTTTTGGGTTTAGCCTCTACTCACTTAGCTTTGTGCTAATTCCCCTCAGTTGTTGCTTTTGCAGGTTCGTGTTTGTGAGGTTGGCTGAAGGAGAAGTTGACCTAACTCTGATATTAGATTTTGAAAAGAAACGAGCCTGGTTATTTTGTAACACCAAAACAGAGGATACTTATGTTTGTAAACTGTGATTGTACATTTGTTAATAGTGGTTTGTATGTAAATGAATTTGTTTACTTAAAGCTTCCGCAGTGCATTTAAAAAAAATGGCTTGTGATTTTCCGGTGTTACAAGTGGGCTTTTGACAATAGTTACTGAATCCCAACATTCTTTGGAACAATAAAAAAACCTTGTGAGACCATTCTATTGTCACTTGTGATGGTCCAATGGATGTTCATCTTCAAATTTGTCAACAACCCTATTTCCTTCGTTTGACATCACTTGCATCATAACTTTACAACCTATTCGCTTCATGTAATGACTTGTCATGTTATCTAGTTGTCTGTTTTGTATATTTGTACTCATTGATAAAAACAAATATGTGTCAATATATTACTTTTGTGGTCGAGTGCCTATTAGTGTAAGGCTTTCTAATACTGAAACCTTTAGAAATACCATATTTATTGTAGAAGATAGAAGTGCCATCTGCATCACGAAATGTTTTTCCACTTAGAGAGCACCCGAAAGATTCATGGAAAGCATTAGTCGATTGAGTTTCATTTTCCTGGTGTAGATTATATATATACATCGTAGTCAAGAACATTTTGATGATCATTATTTCTTTCACCTAATAACACAAAATCAACAATCAAATTCAACTAGCAATGCAGTTATTTTTAAAAAGAGAACATTGAGCTAATCTTCATTTAACCAAACCTAGTTGAAGGTTGATTTCTTCTTCATATATCCATTTTTGTCAATATCATCAATCAATGTATATCTTGTTTCATTATTTACTTCACTTGATCACGTAAAAATTTTATCATGTTCATTGATAAAATATGGGCTTAAGCAACATTAGGTATGGATAAATTCATGCAAGATTATGAAAACAACATTTCATCAATTCATGGTTTTGGCTTGAAGCAATGATCAATTTGGGCAACATTTATATGAAACGAAATCGTAACAAAGTACTTGGTTGCATTTGATTGTTGTTGTTCCAACTTTGTTTCAAGTTTAAATGATTGTTAATTCTTATGGATGAGTAGAAATTAGAATACAATTTTGATGATTTCTTCGATGTTTGGCACAAAATGGAATTGAAGTATTAGATTTGGCGTCGTAATAATTTGGAAAGAGGGATTATTTGCCCATGGTAACGGTGTGTTCTCAAGTTATTTTTTAAAAGGAAAATAACTGTAAGAAAATTAAAAATTTTTGAACGACTCTTAAATCTACATCAATATTATCCACGACAAAACTCAAACCGATGACCTTAGTCCATGAATAATATCAAACCTCATCTACACAATTAAAATTGTGTGTTCTTGAGTTTTTTTAAGGAGGAAATTGAAAGGAAAAAGAGGGGAAAGAACATTAATTATTTTTTATTTTCTTCCAACTTAAGAACACAAGCTAATCTTTCATTTTCTTTTCCTTTATTTCCCTTTATCCTCCTTCCCGTCACTTTTTTTCCTTAAAAAACTAAAAAACATAGTGTAAAACTTAACAGAACCGACTTCAAAGAACCGAGTTTGTAACGAAATATAAGTCATAGATACTAGAGAGTAGTTAGCAGAGTAGTAGTTATTTGAAGTGCTGTTTGTTTGCTGCTTAATGAAACTATTTAGTACTGAATGCTAAATAATCATTACTCATCATTCTATCTTAAAGTACATTCTGAATAATTAAGCACCAAGTATTTTATCCTAATACTCCTCTCATACGTTGCTTTATTAAACAATCATATCATATTTTATCTTATCTTATAATATAATATATCACTATTAAAATTAAAATGGTAATTTACATCTTTATTCAGAACTTTTATCAAATAGCATGTCACATTTAGAGACAGATTTATATAAAGCGTTTGAATTATTTAGACCGCATAATTATTTAGTGTTTAGTTATTCTGTTTTTAATAAACAACCCGTAAGTCTATTAAATAATAACAACTTATTATAATATTAATTAATTATGCAAAATCATAATATTAGCTTACTAATAAGTAATAATCATTTGGTTGGGTAGACTTGCTTACCAACCACTTTCATACTCAGTCGCCCTCGGACGACGATAATACCCAAGCTCCTCGTTGTCTCCGCCACCCTCCTCCACCTCCTCCTTGTGTTCGCTGTCTCCATTTCTATATCTACTCTCTACGTTTCTCAATCAAGCTTCCATTAGATTTCTCCCCGATTCTTTCAATGGCCCAATCTCTGAATTTCTTCCTTTCAACCTCCCCTTCACCCGATTTCACACATTCCTACTTAAAACCCATCATCCAAACCCCCAATCGCTTCTTTTCCTTCCCCAAATCCCCCTCAAAACCACCGCTTCTTGTACTCTCCCACAACGGCCAAGGGGCGGCGGTGGCTTCTGATTACGTTGGCGATAATGGGTCTAAACCAATTACGATTACCCCACCGGATTCTGCTTCTATTGAGGTTGATGCCGTCACGGAGGTGGAGCTGAAGGAGAACGGGTTCAGGAGTACTAGACGAACGAAGCTTGTGTGTACGATCGGACCGGCGACATGTGGGTTTGAGCAGCTGGAGGCGTTGGCCGTCGGCGGGATGAATGTGGCGAGGATTAATATGTGTCATGGAACACGTGAGTGGCATAAGAGTGTGATTGAGAGAGTGAGGAGGTTGAATGAGGAGAAAGGGTATGCTGTTGCTATTATGATGGATACTGAAGGTAGTGAGATTCATATGGGGGATCTTGGTGGTGCTTCATCTGCAAAAGCTGAGGTATCCCAAATCTACACTTTGATTAATTTGGGCAAAAGCTCTTTAACATATGATTCTATAGTTAACTGCTTGATCATGGCTCCTTTAGTGGTCCATATCTCCTCAATAAGTTGGTGATTCAAATTTCTCAAGACTTAGAACAAGTAGCCTTTACCTTCATTGTGTAACTATTCTTGTTGTGAATTAGAAAATGGTTTGTGGATTTAAGCCGCAGGTCAGTCAGTCTGTCTACCTTACCCTGCCCCGCCAGGATTGGGTAGAGTTACTTAATTAGAGGAAAAAGTCTTTTCATGTTAATATATTCTTGTGGATATTTTTAGCTTATAAAACCAAGAAAGTGCTATATTGCAGAATGATTATATTTTTGTTTCTAAAGATTCACATTATGATTTATTACAAGAAACAGCAACCTGAAAAAGGGTCAATTCGTTTATGTGATTATCACTTGATTGTAGGATGGAGAAGTATGGACTTTCAGTGTTCGAGCTTATGAATCTCTTCGCCCTGAGCGTGCTATCACAGTGAACTATGATGGGTTTGCAGAAGGTCATTTTTGGTTGCTTTTATATTCTTTTGTGCTTTGTGTATAAAAGTGTGTGTGCGTGTGGTATTTCGCAATTAATTTCCACATGCGTTCTTATACAACAGATGTGAAAGTGGGGGATGAACTTCTTGTTGATGGTGGAATGGTGAGGTTTGAGGTGATTGAAAAGATTGGTCCTGATGTGAAGTGCTTGTGTACTGATCCGGGCCTTATGCTACCCCGGGCTAACTTGACTTTTTGGAGAGATGGAAGTTTAGTTCGTGAACGTAATGCTATGCTTCCAACAATTTCCTCAAAGGTTTGTGCTTTTTATAATGTTCAACAACTTTTATAAAGGAACTTTGGAAAAGAATCTTATACCTTAAATATTATTACTATCTATTTGATATATGGGTAAAGTTGGCAAGATGGTGGGTCGGGCCAGGTAACAGGTTGAAATGGGCCGGTCGGGTTGTATTGAATGTTGACCTATGAACACTTCCGTAGTAAAAATGTGTTAGTTATAATTACAATAATAATCTAGATCTTTGAATAAATATTTGTTAGGAGATCTTGTGCATTAAAGTAAACTTTGGGTGACTTTAAGGGTGTGTTTGGTGAAAGAGGCTGACGCCAGAGCTGAGACTGGAGCTGGGGTTGGGGCTGATTAATTAATAATCCCAAGCCCAAGCCATAAGCTACTTGAAAAGACTTTTATTTTTGGGGCTTATGAGGGATTATGTTTTTAATAATCCCCTCAAGATTTTAATACCCGAACAAGGCCAGAGGGCTGGGGATTATGAAAACTAGAATCCCAAACCCCTATAATCCCCCATAAGCCCATTGCGGAGCACACCCTAAATAGTTTGAACCATTCACCCTGTTACCATTTTACTATTTTTCTTATTTGACCTGTTTTAAATGTAACACAACCCGATATGTATCTTAATGGGTCGAAATTGCCACCCTTGCGTATGTGATAAAATGACAAAAGTGGATCATTAGAGAAATAGGTTCTTCTTGAAATTCAGACAATAACACTTTAAAGCTAATTCTATATGAGGACTTTGTGCGCCTTCAGGATTGGCTGGATATCGACTTTGGGATCGCACAAGGTGTTGATTTTATTGCAGTATCATTTGTCAAGTCAGCAGAAGTGATTAATCATCTAAAAAGTTACATCAAAGCACGGTCTCGTGATGGGTAAGAAATTCTTCATTTTTTATGTTTTTCTAGGCGAACGTGAACTAAAACCTCTAAATAAAGTACATGTTAGATTGTACTTTGATTATCAGTTTTTCATTCGCACCATGTCTTTTCTAGATGCGTCCGGCCGAGCTGACCTGAACATCTTTTCTGTCCAATTTAATTTTTAATTAAATTGTTAGTGTGTAAAATATGGTTGCAAAATGTTTATTATTACAATAATAATAGTTTGTTCTTTTGAATTAATTGATTCAGGATGTTCTATGCATTAAAAATACACTTTTGGCAACTTTTCACTTGTTTTATTTTAGCTAAACTATTCCGGTTTTACCAGTTTGACCCATACAGATAAAACGTAACCCGAGTCGATCATTCATAAAGAAATTGGTTGACATTACCACCATTTACACATGATTTATGCAGGGACATAGCGGTACTTGCAAAGATCGAGAGCATTGACTCGTTAAAAAACTTGGAAGAAATAATTCGAGCTTCAGATGGAGCCATGGTAGCTAGAGGCGATCTGGGTGCACAAATCCCGTTAGAACAGGTTCCATTGGCTCAACAAAAGATTGTTGAAATGTGCAGACAGTTAAACAAACCAGTAATTGTTGCTTCTCAATTACTCGAATCCATGATCGAGTACCCGACACCCACCCGAGCCGAAGTGGCTGATGTTTCAGAAGCCGTGAGACAGCGAGCCGATGCTCTTATGCTGTCTGGTGAGTCGGCCATGGGTCAATTTCCTGATAAAGCTTTGACTGTTTTGAGAAGTGTTAGTTTGAGAATTGAGAAGTGGTGGAGGGAAGAAAAACGACATGAAGTTATGGATCTCCCGGATATTGCTTCTACTTTCTCTGATAGTATTTCAGAAGAGATCTGCAATTCGGCTGCCAAAATGGGTGAGAACTCTTGATTATGTCTGTAGTTGTTATTATTGTTAATGTTAGTATAAAAATGGCACCAAATTCTAGCTTTTTATTTAGTCAAAAAGAAAAAGTCAACCTTATAAATTGTCAAAGGTACATATAGTAGAGGTGGCATAACGGGTTCGTAAGACAAATCATGTAATAAGTCAACAACAATGTTATGTTTAAGATGTCTCAAAATGGGTTGGGTTGACCAAATAACTATTTTTTGTCCCATATTAACTAATGTTTGAAATTAAAAAAAGGGTGGTTATCTGTATACAACACTATTTTACCATACACAACAATCACGACTTTTATACCCTAAAAAACGGGCTATCTACATGTTCAAGGGTATTATGGTCCAAACAAGCACTTTTTGTTGTGTATGACAATAAGTAGTGTGCACAAATCATCTCCTTTGCAAAAAAATATGCTGAAACAGAGTTATATAAGAAAACCCTACATGCTTTCACTGAAAATGCCGGTTTAGCCCCTATGCTATTTCTTAGGCAACGTACGTTAGGGCTCCCATCGACCGGCCAACATAGGAAAAGTTCTCTTTTTACATTAAAACCATTTTACATTTTAAAAGATAGAATAGAATTCAAATTAATCGGTTTTTAAGTTAATAGGTCGAAATTGCTAAATTAACCCGGTTTTAAAGGACTTGCTACCAAACGGATCTTTCATTACATACGGGTAATGTCATTCTTCTTCGCTTTGAAAGCTTCCCTTGAAAAAGCATTTAAGATATTCGACTAATACTAAAGTTTTATTTTTTCTGGTTGCAGCCAATAATTTAGAGGTGGATGCTCTGTTTGTGTACACGAAAGACGGACACATGGCATCTCTGCTGTCACGCAGCCGACCCGACTGCCCCATTTTCGCTTTCACAGTGGATACTTGTGTTAGAAGGCGCCTAAATCTACAATGGGGCCTAATACCATTTCGGCTTGGCTTCTCAGACGATATGGAAACCAATCTAAACAAAACATTCTCGCTACTCAAGGCACGAGGTATGATCAAATCCGGTGATCTTGTTATTGCTGTTTCCGATATGTTGCAATCGATTCAAGTTATGAATGTGCCATAAGAAACAACCGAAAATATCGTGGTCTGGTTTTGTTATGTTTACTTTTTATGGACTGCCTCAACAGTTTGAGAATTGTGTTAGATTGTTACTTATGGATGATGTAATTTGACTTAATGAGTTGGTTTTGGTTGTTCAATAATAAGGTCTCTTTATTGTTTAAAGCTCAAAAAGGGTTGAAAATGAAATGTGCATGAAAAAACTATATTAATATGAGTGTGCATGGGTCCGAGATTGGTTGGGACCGGCCGGCACCAAAAACTCGAAATGTAAGGACCGAAGACCAGCTATGGAACGCATGCGGGGTTGGTCCCCGAAACGGTTGGCACAAAATTTTGAAGTTGAAGGACCAAAAACCAGCCCATGGAACTAGGTTTGTAAACAAACGAACGAACACGAATGAACATGAACAAGACCTTGTTCGTGTTAGTTCGTTGAACTTAAGCTGAATAAATAAACAGACACAAATGGATAACGAAGAGAAGAGATGTCTGTGTTTGTGTTCGTTCATTTGTTCCCCAACAATTTAAACATTCAACAAATTTTGGTCCACTAGGTTTTGGGAGTGTTATTTTGACAATTGTTTGGGCAATTATGGGTTGAAAATGAACCCAACCCTGTCGATCTTGACTACATGTTTCTCTAATAACTTTAACCGGATTTATGTCGGTCTGATGTTATAAAGTTGGTGATCACTTTCTATATTTTTGGGCATTGAGACTGATTTTGAGGTGTTCCTAGCGGTCGCAATTAGACTCTTAACCATCTAACTATCATAGTTTCATTTCATATGCTCAACACATTTGGCATGTGTGACACCCCAATTTTTTTTGTACGAGTATGAATTTATCTATGTATTCATATCAAAGTAAATAACTGTAGCAACTCCAACAATATCCCCGACGAGTCCTGCACCTGGAACTATACGTCGAACAATAGTAAATTCTTAAAGTAGTTAAATACAAGTATAAAATTTAATAAAATGTTTGATGCTGGAGTTTTCCCACGGTCAGATTCTGAAAGGAATGAAACAACAATCGTAAAATTTAGCGATCACACTCACTTGCACACCATCCTAGGCATGTACAAATCACATAAAAATCCATGACCATATATCAATTCACATAATACCGACGCAGTGCACCGAAGACGATTTTACAATTTGGGTCACAATTGACTATCCAAGCTGTACTAAGGATTTCACATGTCTTACTGTGCTCGAGTTACGTTTTTACCACAATATAACGCAACCCTTTACTTCACATATCATCATATTAGTTACACTTTCATATAGATAACACATGCATATTACACACTAATATAATGAGTAAGTTATTGTAACTCACCTGATTGTAGAACACAGTACTTTATAGAAATTAATCACGTAACCGTAAGCTTCCACCCCTACCGATAAACACCTACAATAACGGTTCCAGCAAGTTAATATTTCTTTATCCACATATTTATATATACACGTATGTATTCCTTTTATTTATTTATTTTATATTATTCCCGTAACCACCTAAACAAAACTCTCGACCTATCCCAAGTTCGAGTCTTGGGCCTAGGCCCAACTTTCGCTCCTAAGAGCCCGGTTAACGAACCATAAATGAAGCCCAGTTTGATTGGGTAGAAAACCTAAGTTTTCAATTCAATTGAAAACTACAGTTTCAATTTCAATTGAAAAGCCAGTTTTCAACTCCATTGAAATCCCAAGTTTTCAATTAAAACCCAACCATCAAGGTTTTCAATTGTAGTCGTTTGTTACAAGTTTTCAACTAGGGAATCCCTCATGAAGACTCAACCCTTAGGTGGTGTATGGTTCACAGATTGTTTGTCAATGGAATTGGAATCTAGAAATGAATTGGAATTTGATGGAATTGCATTTGGAATGTAATTCCTTACCTTTTGTGTTTGGTTGTACAAGTAGGGAATCTGCCACACCCCATCACCACCACCACCACCACCACCTCCAACCCACCAACACCACTCCTGCCGCCTCCAACACAAAAGACGAGAAACACCAAATTGTCAGTCGCCTCTAACACAACCGTTGCCCATCGCCTCCACCTAATCGTCGGTCACCCGTCGCCTCCATCTAAATCGTCGGTCGCCGTCGCCTCCATCTAAATCACCCTCGCCTCCAACTAATCGTTGGTCTTCGGTTGTAGCCCTAAATCGCCGGTCGTCAGTTGTTGCCCTAAATTGTCGGTCGCCCTAAATTGCCATCATCGGTCACCGTAACACCACCCCTACCGCTGTCGTCGATGGTGTTATGGTCGATATGCTCGATGTTGAGCACTAGGTTGGAGAAGAACGATGTTGAGCACTTGGTTGGAGAACAAGAAAGGAATTCAGATTCCTTGGCTAAGTGGAAGGAATTTAGATTCCTTCATATGGGGGAATGTTTTCCTTCCTCCAAATTCCAATTCATTCCTAACTTTTAAACCAATCACATGAATTGGTTGGAATTGGATTCCAATTCTCACCGATTCCTACTAGTTCCTTCCAACCAAACACCCCCTAAAGGTTTCAATTCATTACCACTCACAAGGACAATATCAATCAACACCTAGTTCATGATCTAACATTCATTTTGTTTGAATCACCAAAGAATCAGACTATTCCCATTTGTGTAGCTCCTGATTAGATTATAATGAGACTGAATTGTTAATTGGATTTTTAAACAAAACTAATTCAGTCACACCTAGAGTGAAGCTCTCGGCCCTGTCATTTCATCCCAACAGCACTCGAAAACAGATCCATAGAACCATAATCCAATTGTTTTCTATGTTAACCATGGTTTTAATTTCGAATGTGACTAAGCTGTTAGTTAAACCCTCAAAAGGTATGAGCTGTTCAAACCCATCAAAACCCAAACACCCACGAGACTAATTGCAAAGATAAGCATTCATGTTACTCAGTTCATAAGGGTAGTTATCCATCAAGAAATCGAAATTACAATAGGTTTTAGATGGTTTAATCCCTCTATGAAGTCTCGGTTTCAGTCCTTGAACCGCCATGTTGTTCTAAATCCCCAAAAAAAAAACAGCAAAGAGAGCTCATGAAATTGACACATAAGGACACAAAGGATATCGAAACTCACCTTCTCCTTTCCACGATCAAAACCGAGTGACTTGATGGAGCAATCGCCCTTGAATGCCTTCTGATCACACACCGAACACACACACACAATGCTAGTTTCTTTTTTTTCTTTCTTTCTCAAAGGGACGAGGCGGATGTTGAAGGCAAATTGTGTAGAAGGTTACAATTTAGGAAGAATGTTTAATATAGTCCATAATTAATTCTAGTTTTAACGGACTAATTTTAGCTTTTGGTTAATAACATTAGATATGTGCTCAACATAGTCTTTGTAAAAACTTTAGTTCCAAGGGACAATCTACAACCATTGGATAATTCCAAATCAATGATCACGATCAACAAAGCTAAAAAACGCGGAGGGGTATTTTTGGAAATACAGAATTTCATTAAAATGCATCAGACGTCGTCCCCATCTCATTCAATGCCTCCACGATCCAAAGTCGCAGTCTCGCTCGAACCCTAGATCGATTTCTCCTTCTCCGGCGACACTAATAACGATCTTTCATTTTTCTCCGGCGACGCTATAACGTGTCGATTTGTCCAACGATACTAAATACATTTATCCGGCAACGATTAGTGCATCGGAAAAGCTCCAACTGATACATCAGTCAAAATCGTCTTCATGACTTTCTGATACAAAGCGATCTTCAAAATTATGTTCGAAGTCATAAATCATATGTATATCTCAATGGATATGAATCAAGAAAATGTTAATAGCAATGAAGACATGAACACAAATCAAAACTCAACCCCAGGTAAGAAAAAATCGAATATGGTGTACTAATGTAGCTTATAGCAGCACATAATCACCTGTCACGTGTGATTATCTATATATGTATATGAACACAATCACGTGTGATTTCATTTAAAAAATAACATTTTTATGACACAAATTTCAACATATCACCTATGTGTTTAAGTAAAGTTTCAAATTATTACAATCACCTGTGATTATACATATGTTAAATTATATAATCACATGTGATTATACATATGTTAAACTATATAATCACATGTGATTGTATAATGGAGCATTGTACTCTTTTTCTTCTTTTTGCAGCTTCTAATCTGAATACCACTCCGAAACCAATTAGAACAATATATTTAAATACACCGGGAGGATCACTATTCTATGTTCCAATTGTTGATCAGAGTCTACTACCAGTAAAGGGGACCGGGTTTCGATCACTAGATGAGTGTATTGAAATGTATAAACGTTATACGTATAATGGAGGATTTGACATAGTAATGTCAACACAAAAAAAGACATTATTGGTGTTAGTAAAGGACAGATATCTTTGGTGCGACAGATCTGGATTTCCAAGGAAGCAAAATATTGACACCCTCAACAAAGAACAAAATGTTAAACCGGTTAAAGAAAACAAATACAACGAAGATAGGATGCATGGCTCATGTTAGGTTTGTTTGGATATATGGATCAATGGAGTTTTCGCTTGTTGACTTTCAAGATAAACACAATCACGAATTGTTTATACTCAATGCCTCAAATCCAAACATAGGTTCGACAAAAGCACACCAGCTTTAGAGTAATATGAAAGGTTGTGAACAAAATATGAATGGGACGGTTGATGATTTCAGAAACTGGAAGATGGATTTGAATGTCTATATCAACGAAAGTGATTCTCAAATGCTTGTAAACATGATGGAAGAAAGGAAGAAATACACCCCTAGTTTCACATTTGAGTACAAGGTTGAAGACAATCAATTGCACTTGATTTTCTGGGCGGACAAAGTGGCAAAGTGCAACTACAAGGAGTTCAACGACGTCATGTCATTTGATGCAACATATAGAACAAACAGGTAACCCAATTCTTTAAATCACATGTGATTTACTTGTTATTGAAGTTAATTAACTGTAGAATCACATATGTTTACAGGTACAACCTCATGTTCGTCCCCTTCACCGGCATAGATAACCATCGTAGGTGTGTGACTTTTGCAGCCGCACTAATAAGAGATGAGACCGCAGAGACTTACACATGGTTGCTTAACTCCTTTATGAAGACATTCCAGAAAGAACCGCTTATGGTTGTAATAGATTAGGACCAATCTATGAGGAAGGCTATTGAGACTGTTTATAAAACCTCCAAGCATAGACTATGCATGTGGCACATCACACACAAGTTGCCGTCAAAGGTAATAACTCTATTAATCATATGTGATTTGCATATAGATTCACTTGTTGATCACATGTGAGTCAATACTAAAAATCTGTATAAGTAATATGAATGAGTAACTAATCACATGTTATTTACATATAGATTCACTAGTTAACCACATGCGATTTGCTTACAGATTCATGAGTCAAGTCCTGGCATTGAAGAAGAGACGGAAAGAGACTTCAAGAGAAGATTTGACAAAATTATTTGGAACATGTACATCGAGCCTACGGATTTTGAAGATAAATGGGAAAAGTTGATGGATGACTTTTCTTGGAAAAATAATAGTTGGTTCAAGCACATGTTTGACATTAGATCAACTTGGATATTGGCGTATTTCATTGAAACGGAAATGTTTGGTTTGATGATAACAACTTCAAGATTAGAGAGTGAGAATGCGTTTTTGCAAACTTTATGAACGAGGGTCGACTCTAATTAACTTTATGGGCAGCTTTGATTCAGCAATGTTGAAACAGAGGTCAAAGCAAGAAGCATTGGATGCCAAGACCATCCGGACAACTAGAAATTTGTGCACCAAACTCGGTATTGAAAAGCATGCAACAAAAGTCTACACACATACAATTTTTGACATCATTCAAAAGGAGATAGACATTGCTCTTTATAAATGTTCGTTGGATAGAATGACTACAGAGTAGGAATGTCAGATTTCAATTGTTAACGAGACCTCAAAAGAAAAAGAACGTGTGTTTCAATACAAGATAATTTTATTTACAAAAATCTGATACACATTATTAGTCTAATCACATGTGATAATACAAACAGTGTACTGAAATGTTTGTAGTCAATCACATGTGATAATAAAAAAAAGTGTTTCAAAATCTTTGTAGTCAATCACAAGAGATGTAACGCCCCAAAATCTTAAATATAAGTAAAGCTCTAAAATAGAAATATTTTAGAATCAAAAGAGTTTTAATATAATGAGCGGAAGCTACAAAAGTAATCTTGAACCCTCAGGTTCATACAAAAGAGTAGTATTCGATATTTACAACAAAAGACTTGTTTTCAAAATACAACTAGGCGTTATGTTCCAAAACACAAATTTTCTCAAACCGAACCACTGTCAAACTGGGGCCTTGCCTTTGGAGAAATCACGCCCTGCAAAACAACAATAAGCAGTATCTGATAAGCTACGAGAGCTTAGCGAGAAATCTAAACTGTAAATCATATAAGCATGCGCATACACATATATGAATGCTGTACCAGTTCTTATGGACACAGTACTGCACCATCTTAGCATCCGCCCAGAAGGCTAAAACGCTGTCCGTAGCAACTACTGCACAAAGCAGCATGCTACAGCTCTCTCTCTGTGATCCTTTGATCATTAATATACCACATTGCAATGTAACACACACATATCACAGATATGAATCAAAGTTTAGAAAACTCACCTCAGCAATTATTATCACACAGAGATATGCCAGATAACTCAGAATACGTCAATTAGTAATCCCTACAATCATAAAATCATATAATTAAACATATACCAAATAAACACTTAACTAAAGAAACAGGACAGGGGACCTACACGGGCCATGTCCCATACACTCTACACGACCACACCTGACCACATGGCCAGTGTTCTCCACATCACCTACACGGGCCGTGTACCTCTACTTCTACACGACCATGTATACCAACATGGCCCTGTGACCGCCATCAACTCTACACGGGCCGTGTACCGCTACACGGGTTACAGACAATCCGACAGTTCATCTCAGCAGTAGCGTATTTCGACCAAAAATCCGAAAAACTCATAAAAACCATGCCTAGGGGTGTTTTCCTACACCCCAAACAGTATAGGAACATAACTAACTCATATAGATCACTTCTAACATGTTTAACCAAGAATGATACTACAAAACCCATAAAAACTTCAAGAACTCAATCAAGAAATCTTACCTTCAACTTGTAATCAACTAAAAATGGATATAGCCTCTTACTCCTTGTTGTTCTAGCTCCAAAACTCAAAGAAAACTCTGTTTCTTAACTCTCTCGTGGATGTGTAGAGAAATAGTTTGCCAACTTTGACTCAACAAAGTCAAATTTCTCTCTATATATATAAATCTTTGAAAGTTGGCACAAATGGTCCCTATACTTTTCTAGTTCCAAAAATGACAACATAAGTCCCTCAAGTTTCTAAACACCTCCTAAACTCAATTAGGGAATACCAAAACACACCATATCGTAAAGTTACTAATTTAAAGAAATTTCCGAAACTTGGGTGTTACAAGTGATTACTAATCTAATAGTGTATTCATTAAAATAGTTCTTTTGTTTTTTCAAAGGTACTTCATAATCGTCTGGATGGCTCGTTAGTGTGTACATGTCGACACTATCTACGATTTGGTCTTATATGACGACACTGTTTTTGGGTTTTGAAGAATTGCAATATAGATTAAATCCCTAAACAATACATCTTGAGACGTTAGAGAAGAGACATAATACCACCTTAATTAAGATCAAGAAGGAACATATATGGAAATGTAAATATTGGTGTTCAAAAGTTGGTTAATGAAGTCACCTCTGTTAGCAATGACCAGAAAAAGCTAGAAGCATTTCTTGAAAAAGTTAAAGCGTTGAAAACAGAAGTTGAAGCTGATGTGCCAAAACCATAGCAAAAGAACAAAGAAGATATTATAGGGGAAATGATTGGGGTTTCAAAGCCGGCTACAATTAAAATACAAAACCCACCTGTTGGGAAATACAAAGGATGCGCAAACAATAAGCGTTTAACGAGTGGTAAAGAGATGGGAATCAAAAAAAGCAAGAAGAGAAAGATAAGTTACAGTAAATGTGGACAGACAAATCACAACAAAAAAACATGTGACAAACAACAAGGTAAAAAAACACAAAAAGACAATGATATTATTGTTGTGAACAATGAGTGAAAACTGAATTTTCGTATTGTTTTAATTTCTTAACAATTCTTATCGTACATTTACTTGTGGTGATTTCCTA
Organism: Dittrichia graveolens; assembly: GCA_038502395.1. Taxonomy (NCBI): domain Eukaryota; kingdom Viridiplantae; phylum Streptophyta; class Magnoliopsida; order Asterales; family Asteraceae; genus Dittrichia; species Dittrichia graveolens. The sequence goes on from JARJIL010000009.1 coordinate 62,595,377, forward strand.
CACGTGAACATTTATTATATTTGAGTTTTGCTCTTTGATGTTATCTTTTTTTTAATGTTTTAGAGTGTACAAAAAACAGTTGTGTGGATTGTTATATCACTTATGATTTGAAACAAAGAAATAACAAGTGATTAATAATAAAAACACAAGAATCACATGTGATTAAATAAAAGAATCGCAAGTGATTGTGTTCAATCACTTGTGATTTGAATAAAAAAGAAAAATCATAAGTGATTTGATTACAAAAGAAAATCACAAGTGATTGTGTTTAATCACTTGTGAGTTGGAACAAAAGAAATCACAAAGTGATTGTGTTTAATCACTTGTGATTTGAAACAAAGAAATCACAACTGATTGTGTTCAAACAACAAGATAGAAAAACACAAAAGAACATGATATTGAGTATTTTAATGCTTTTTTGAACAATGAGTATACAATCACAGATGATCAAGTGATCAAGTATACAATCACAGGTGATAAGTAATACAATCACTTGTGATCAACTATTCAATCACTTGTGCTTTGAACAATGAGTATACAATCACAAGTGATCAAATATTCAATCACTTGTGATTTTATAAAAGAATTACATGTGATAAAGTATACAATCACACGTGATCAAGTAATACAATCACTTGTGATCAAGTCTACAAATCACAATTGATTAAGTATTCAATTAGTTGTGATTTTATAAAAGAATCACATGTGATAAAAAATACAATCACAGGTGATCAGGTATACAATCACTTGTGAATAACCGTGCATTGAACACTTAACACTGCAATAACCTATAGTAACCAACATTGAACACTACAATAACCGCGCAATCGTCATTGTACACTGAAATTAATACAAAAACCTACAATAACCATATGAAAATCGAAAAGTAACATATACAACTCCTTTTTCTAATCCTAAAAATTGTTATGAACATTTAAAAGTACACAATCAACCTCCATTAGCAACTTCTTCTCGTTGTCCCCTCCTTGAACGTGTAGAAACAACTGATGCTTTAGTTTCATCATTTGTAGATTCATTGCTGAACCTGGTTGCACATCCAAGCATCTTCTTAGCATATATGTTCATTTCATGGCTTAAAATCTTTGATGCAAATCTCATTCTCAACTTCCACAATTGAAGTTTTTGTTGATCAGACTCAACAGCTAAATCACATTCCCATTTCCCTTCAGCTTGGCCCATATATCTTTCCGTATGGTGAATGACAAACACCCCACAATCAACAACATTTTCGGTTGACTTCCAATGTATATTCATCTGTTCAACAGTATTCTCATATATCTTCAGGTGTTTCGCAAAAGCATATTGCTGTAAATAAAAGTTTTTTAAAATAATATTAAAAATTAATACTTTCATATAAAAATACAGACACTATAGGAAGATTGATTTAAAACTTACCACAAAACCAAATACCCTCTTGCATTTTGTGTTGAAATTACCACCAAAACGGTTGTCAATTATATGAATGACGACTTTCTCTGATATCAAAGGCCAATATATAAAAATGGTCCTCACAACAAATTGGAAAAATAACCTGTAACTGAATATAAAATCACATGTTGTTTTATATAACAAGAAACTGATATAGGTTGTGTTTTAAATCACAAAACATTTAATGTATGTGATTGTGTTTTCAATCACTTCTGATTGAATACAAAAATCACATGTGATTGAAAATTTTCTAATCACATAAGATTTAATGTATGTGATTGAATACAAAAAAACATATAACTCTCATTAATGTCATTCATATGACATCTGATTAATGTCATTCTCAAGCCAAAAATAGAAATTGGTCTCAAACTGTTCAAAGTAACGATCTTTGTCCATCTTCATTGCAGGGTTAAAAACATCGACCGACTATTTATGAATGGAAAGTTAATACTCACAACATCACACATCAAAGATCAAATAAAAATACTAATAAAAAGTAAAACTTACAAAGACAGTGGTTTGGAAAAACTTTCTTCTAAAAAAACTTGGATTCCTAAATCTTTCTTCATAGTTTAAAATGACACACCATAAATCAACAACACTAGCCTCCACATAAATCCTAGGATACAAAGTTTCCATGCTTAAACGAGTTCCTATAACCTAGCCATCAGATGTTTCGAAATCAAATTCCCTATAATGAACAATGAAAGTAAGATAACAAAAACATACTTACAATCACAAATGATTAACTAAAAACCAACATGTAATTTTATTAAAAATCATCAAAGTTTTTTTTTTAAAAAAGTGGAAAACTCACATTAGATCACCTAGCATGGAAATGAGTTCAATTGAGAGTGCAAATTCAGAATTTGATAGCTTTGCATGAATATCAGTCTTTTTGTTTTCAAACGGAGACCTCAACACAGTAGATGGTTTTATTATTCTCTTTTCAATCACTGGTTCATGGTCTTTGGGCTACTAATAGGCTTTTTACTTTTTTCCATTAACATATTCAACTTTGTCTTAGTCCAAGGACCAGAAGAAGGTTCAACAGGTTTGTTTTTGCCAGAAGTGGAAGGTTTGGGAGATCCTAACGACTCCTGGGCTAAAAGATGAAAAGTTGGAGCGGATAAACTCTGAGTAGTTGAATAAGGTGGAAGGCTAAGAGAAATAGTTACAAAATTTAGTAAAGAATTCATTGTGTACAATTCTATCACCTGATCGCTATTGCCGAACCACCATTGTGAAAGACACTATTCTTCTGCCTCAATATCATTACAAACAAAATCAGTAACATCTTCATCAATAGCTACCTCATCAGAATCTAAATGTACTTTAGCATCATCTTCAACATCATTTTCTCCACCATTTTTATCATCAACATTCTCATCAATATTATCATCACCCTCATCACCACCATTTTTATCATCAACATGCTCAGCATCATCCTCAGCATTGGCATCAACCCTGTTCTTATCACCCTAATAAATTTGAATACTACACTTAAAATCACATGTGATTTGATAAAGAACCAATTGTGGTGATACTCACAACCACATATGATTGAGAGTATAAAGTTCACAAAAATGTGATTTAAAAACAAAATCACACATGAGTTAGGTTAATAAAATTAATGAAATTATAATACCTCTATGCCACATTCAATCTTCTTATCATATTCTTCACCATGATAATACAATGGATCCATTGAAAAAACCTCCTTTAGTTTACCATTGTAAAAATCCAAAGTCTTCTCACCACTGAGAAATCTTGAAGAAGCTTCTTGAAAGAGACCAAACAAATAATTCTTCTCTTTGGAAACATGGGACATTTTCTTTTCAATCATCTCATAAAAATACAAAATTTGAATATTACAGTTTAAATCAGATGTGATTTGATGCAGAATCAATAGAGGTGATATTCACAATCACATATGATTTCAAAATAAAAAACACATGTGATTGAGGTAGGTTAATAAAAATAGTAAAAATAGAATGTGAAATTTGAGTACCTCTTTGGTTCTCAAATCATTCTTTGTATCATCCACATTAAAAAAATCTTCACCCTCGTCTTTGTTTTCCTCGTAAGGGGGCATAAGTTCCAATGAACCAAAACAACCGAGGGTAGCTCTTTAATCTCTCAAACGGTTAGAAATCCCTTCCAATTTTTGAAAATCGGACGTTGGCAACGAACAGGCACACTCTCTAACTTGGTGCGATCACAATACAAAAGCTATAAAATGATAAGAAACAATAGAATTTCAATAAACAAGCTTGTTAAACTATAACTAAGAAACAAAATTAAACATTAGATATGATCACAGTTAAAAGGTTACAGGACCGGCATATAAATTTTTGTTGACATTGTCCCTATTCCATTGGTTTTTGCTATACTTCACACTGTTTAAAACAAATTCACACCAATCAAGAGACAAAATATCAGCATCCTTACGAACATGGTTCAAGACATCCAACTTGATTTTTCCATTGCTATCATATGATGCCATCGTATTTGCAAAGAGCACCAATATGTTCATCTTAAAAAGATGGCCAGTAGAACCATTTGAGTTCAAAATCTGTGATGCAAAAGCAGATGGCCGAATATCTTTTCTAGAAGGAAACCGATTCAACCACTCTTCAATAAAATCTCGATCGGACTTGAATTCCAATGATGATATATCAGTGTTACCTTTTGGGATTCCAAAAACATCATAAACAACCTTGATATCACCATTTTGAGTTTTGATTATCATACTACCACAATCACAGTTGTCAACAACATAATAAACTAATCTTCCAGGTAGTTTATCAATGTTGAATCCTAAAAGAGAACCAAAACCAAAACTTCTAACACATTCCTGCTGGGCAATAGTCAAAGAAGTCATGACATTAGAAAGCTGAGCCGGCGTCGTCCTAATCCTATTTGAAGGCAGTCCTTGGGAGGTAGAAAGATCTTCAACATCCTCGGAAATATTCGTCTTAATCTTCCCCTTTCGTCTTTGATTTGGATCAGAACAAGTTGTTTTCTCAGATAACTTGGATTCTGTTAGGGGCTTTGTTTTAGGAATATTGGCAGGTTTGGGCGCGTTTTCAACTCCTTTGGAATCTGTTGATGCTTTTGTTTTAGGTCTCTTTGCAGGTTTGGGTTTTTTTCAAGTAAGTTTGATTCTGTTTGGGTTTTGCTTTTTACCTTCTTAGAAGTTTTGGCCAGTTTTGCTTCTTCAGCAACAACACTACAAAAACTTTTTTCCCTTTTTGAAAAATTCTTTTCATTTTTTTACTTACCTTGCATACAACTTAAATTGGCCAATGTAACTCCTAAGTCTCCTGAATCAGCTACAAAAACACATATAAACAAAATTATAAGAAAAACAGAAAAACATATATCAATTTAACTACAAAATGGTTACAATCACAAATGATTAACTACAAACAAACACATAATAACTTAAGCATTTATAAACCATGAAAGTAACGTAAGAATAACATAGTTACAGTCACATATGATTAACTATAAACAAACATGTGATTTGATACTAAACAGATATACGATAACATATGATTTAAAACAAAAATAACAAAATAAAGAGCCTCACAATAACACATGTTTATAAAATCATATAAAAACCCTAGAAAACTGTAAACAACAATAAAACTACCATAAACATTTAAAAGTAGAACACAAATCCGTAATAGTAACAATATTGAGTTTCCAACAGCAATACAAGTTAAACTCACCGCCAACAACTATGTATTTCTACTAAACACAAGTGATTAACTACAAACAAACACATAATAACTTAAGCATTTATAAACCATGAAAGTAACGTAAGAATAACATCTTACAATCACAAATGATTAACTACAAACAAACATGTGATTTGATACTAAACAGATATACAATCACATATGATTTAAAACAAAAATAACAAAATAAAGAGCCTCACATTAACACATGCTTATAAAATCATATAAAAACCCTAGAAAACTGAAAACAACAATAAAACTACCAAAAACTATTAAAAGTAGAACACAAATCCGCAATAGTAACAACATTGAGTTTCCAACAGCAATGCAAGTTAAACTCACCACCAACAACCATGTATTTCTACTAAACACAAGTGATTAACTACAGATCACACAAACAACATATGAACTTCTCCGGATTATCAAATAAAAACCCTAGAAAATTTTGAAACACTAAAAACTTTCATAAACGACTAGGGATATCTCCATAATAAACAAAACAAGTTAAACTTACCAACAACAACTTTGGATTTCGCCGCATTATCATCGGAACGTTTTTTAGAAGGAGAAGACGTGAATCACAGAGAAACAATGGAGGTTCCGGAAGAATTGAGAGCACGAATGATCGAGTAACAATATATATCATTTACATGTCAAATGTCTAAACTAACCCTCCGTCGAAAACTAAAAATATAATGAAACGGAAAACATAGAGCAAAACTCAAATATAATATCTGTTCATGTGTAAGAAATCACCACAAGTAAATGTACGATAAGAATTGTTAAGAAATTAAAAAAATATGAAAATTCAGTTTTCACTCATTGTTCACAACAACAATATCATTGTCTTTTTAATGTTTTAGTGTGTACAAAAAACAATTGTGGATAGTATAAAAGCATTACAAGTCAACAATTAAAGAAATCACTTGTGATTGTTTAATAGCAATTACATGTGATTAATAATAAAAACACAAGAATCACATGTGATTAAATAAAAGAATCACAAAGACATCAAGTAATACTTGTGATTTGAAACAAAAGAAAACACAAGTGATGGTGTTCAATCACTTGTGATTTGAAACAAAGAAATCACAAGTGATTGTGTTCAATCACTTGTGATTTGAATACAAAAGAATTCACAAGTAATTGTGTTCAATCACTTGTGATTTGGAACAAAAGAAATTAAAAAGTGATTGTATTCAATCACTTGTGATTTGAAACAAAAAAATAATAAAGATTTCACAAGTGATTGTGTTCAATCACTTGTGATTTGAATACAAAAGAATTCACAAGTAATTGTGTTCAATCACTTGTGATTTGGAACAAAAAAAATCAAAAAGTGATTGTGTTCAATCACTTCTGATCAATCACTTGTGATACTAATTAACAGACTACACAAACAACTAATCAAATGCAAGAATTTCACTTTTGATTCACAGTTGTTAGTTTTAAGAACTACATCCAGAAAACTACAAATTCAATGTTGTTAGTTTTAAAACCTACATCAATAACAATGATGTGTATTTTACGTACTAGTTTTAAATTTATATTTTACCAAATTAATTACCAAAAGCTGCACGAATAGGCAAGTGTACCTAATCGTTTCGTAATATAGTTAATAAGTCGGGTGTCGAACTCTTGAGGAACAGGAGCTATACTGATTTTTATCAAATTAATAAAGAATTAACTAAAATAAACTAATTAAAGCAAATAAAGACAATTAAACTAAATAAATGCAATTAAATACTAAACTAAAGCAATTAAACTAATTAAAAGGGAATTTATGCTCAAGATTCAAAATTTATGGTACTAAATGATCACTAACACTACTAAATTACCAAAAACAACCTAAGTAAGCAAAAAGCAAAGAACTTTGTTGATTAAATATCAATTAAAAGGCTTTCCCTCCCTAGATTTGATTCCACCATTTTCAAGTTGGTTTTATTAATCAAAATTGATGCATTGGACAATTAATTAACACTATACCGATTCCTATATTCTTAGACTCTTGATCCGAGTATCCAACTTTTCTAATCATGCAATTAACTAATCAATTGGTCATTAAATCAATTAACTACACAATTAAGCATTTTTAAGTTCGTATTTATCAAGATCTAATCTTTAATGATTGATTAGGTTACTAAATCATTCAATTAACACATGAAAGTCATCATATATCGATTCTAACACATTAAAGTTCCTATTTTGATTGTTTAACCATAGGATTTGATCAATCACTAGTCAACACTAATTATTGGTCCTAATTAGCATTGATTAAAGTCATATAAATGGATTGGTCCTCCAATTTACATTAACTCAGATTCTAAACATCTCAAAAACAGAATTAAAACATGCTAGGATATTGATTAGACTTGAAAGATGAATATAATGCCATTAAAGTCATAAATATGTAAAATTAACCAACTTGAAAGAGTTTCATCTCCTCTAGGGAGGAAAACAAAAAAACCTAGCCTAGATAGATCATATCAAACTTTTGGAATTCAAGAATAAACATAAATAACATGAAAGAATGATAAAACCTAAAGCGAAGCAAGATCCAACGCCTTTAATCTTCCAAATTATGCTCCAATCCTTCAAATCCGAGCTCAAGCCTTCTGGGATGTGTTCTTGGACGTGTTTAGCAGAGTAATGGTGGAAGAAATCGAGTGGTTAACCCCAAATCAGATTTGGAAGTTCGTTTAAATACTTTTCTGAAAACAGGGGTGTCGCGCTGCGATGAGCAAGTGTCGTGCCGCGATGAAGAGTTTTACCCCGATCCTTCTTCTTTGAATTTGAATCTTTGTTGTTATCTGCACGCGTCGCGCTGCGACGGGCATCTTGGTCGCGCCGCGACGCTACGTGGCAAGAAGATAGGCATTATCCGGAGAAGCTTGTTGCGCCGCGACATATTAGGTGGTCGCGCCACGACGCCTACTTTCACGCCCGGTTGACTACTTTCTTTTCTTTGGGCCTTGGGCCTCCTTTGGGCTTTCTAATTCTTTTCTTTCTTTTCTTTTATTTGGGCTTCCTTTTTCTTTTCTTGGGCTCCACTTTATTTTACCGACTTCTTTGCATCGGTTGTTAGATAAATTCATTTTTTCGCCATTTTAGCCTGCAAAACATAAAATAAATGGTAAACGTATCTTTTTACAATTAAATGCGTGATTTCCGGCTAAAAACAACCCGATATCGCCTAATATTTATATATATTTAACGCGATATCAAAATACCCCACACTTGAACTTTGCTTGTCATCAAGCAAATCACAACTCTATCCAGGCTTAAAATTTCAAATAATAACACCATTCTCAAAATATCAAACATAACTTACGAATGTCAAAAAGGTTGATTCAAAACAAAACATAAGCTATACTTGGAATTATGCATATACCCGTGATTAGATCCTCATTTACTTTCCACCATTCCTAAAGAATACTCCTATCTGTATACATCCAATCCTTAATTTAAAAATTGCATTTAAATTTAATTTGGTTAATTTACTCTTTGAAAATCCCCTGACCTCATGACTTATTGCAGATTTCTAACTTTATTTACACATATGTTTTTTCTCTTTTCAGCTCTTTTTTATATAAGCCTATGACTTTCTATGGAACCCATGTAGCGAATCCTCAACTCAACCTATCCCAAACCAGTTGGCTTTAGGTGATTAGGTGTAGAACACCACTCAGAGTTTACTAACTCGAGTTCCAAAGGCCATTTATTTGACTTATATATTTTTCTAGCTCTTTTGTATATTTTTTCTCATTTTTGCACATTGGCTTTTTTCACTTTTTTTCTAACATATGTTTATAAAAATTGAAAATTCATACTCAGTCTATTTTTGTCAAGCTTAGACTCAAAAAGGGCTTAACCTTATATTTTATTGCAGCAATTCAAAAATTAAAGATTGGATACTATAGACTCGAATTTCTAAAGAATTGGCGAAAAGCGACAAGCACTACACATAAAAGCTAAATATAACTATGAAATGTTTATAAATAAACAATCTTGAAAATCTTAAATAATATCTAACTTTTAACTCGAATGATATTAAAATTTTAAAATTTAACGCCCAAATACAATCAATAATTTACTATGAGGACAAATAAATTTCAAGCGAGGAATATTTTTCTAACTCCCTACCCCACACTTAAATTGTACAATGTCTCCATTGTACACAATAAAATATATCATGGTAGAAAAAGATTAGAAATAGCTCCCTGGATATTATCAAGGCGAATGGAGCAATAAAGATTAGCAATCGCTGAACTGACTGCCAGCATATAAGCACACTCCACAGAACAACCAATCATGCTGAAAAAGCAAACCACTCGTCCTCCAAATATTAGACAAATATTTAAAATTAAAATATATTAAAGTTCATTACATTTACATTAGAAGATAAAAAATAATCATCATCTCTCAGTCTTCATCCTCCGAGTCATGACTCGCATATCCAGACGGCCCCGGCATGTGAGTATCCGATTGGGGAAAGTGCGAACGCCAGTCTGGATACAGGGGAGGGTATGTCTTGAATGGCGGTGGCGGATATCCATAATGGTTGAAGATGTTAGACATACTGGAGTGCATGTACTGCTGATTTTGCTCGTGCACCGACAGGTGCGATTGCAAATGATCATGGTAGTACCCCAGTCTATCTATTATCATAGACATATTACTTATTTGGTCGGACAAATGGTCAATCGACCCGGATATCTGCTGTAGCGAGTAAGGCTGCTGCCCCTCATTTGCGGGCACAGGCGCCCGTCTCCTACGGCGCTGACGCGGCTGCTACTCCTGCCCGGGCCCCTGCTCAACCTCTGGCTCAGGCCCATGACCCTCCACGGGTACAACTCGGTAGCCCCCATCATAGGTCCTCTCCAGGACCTGCATTGTTTCTAAGTATCCGATACTCATCAGGCGCGGCTCGTACTGCACCTGCCTTGCCTCCTCCTGAAGTGACAGAATCCCGTATGAACGGGCCAACCTGGTGACAAACTGGCCACCACAGATAGGACTTGCCGGTTTGGATCCAGTGGCCCGACAAGCAAGATAGAAGGCTAGGTGAAACGGCACGTTGAACAACACGCCAGGAGTCAGAATACTATACAAAAACATCAGGTCAACTGCCGTGACCTTCTCACCACCTCGACGATGAGAAATAGAGGTGGAGATAAGACGGTGGAGCAGACGGTGGATAGAAAGGCGGATGCTGCTCTCGACGGCTCTGCTGGGCTCGTACCCCCCGTTGGCGATCATCGCCCACATCTCCGCAGGGGAGAAACCCTTGGGCTCATCCCATTCGCAACTCGAAAGGAATTGCTCAAAGAACGGGCTGGTGGCCTCTACGGGTGATATCGTGCTAAATATATATAAATATTATGCGATATCGGGTTGGTTTTAGCCGGAAATCGTGCATTTAATTGTAAAAAGGTACGTTTACCATTTATTTTATGTTTTGCAGGCTAAAATGGCGAAAAGATAAATTTATCGAACAACCGGTGCAAAGAAATCAAGAAAAATAAATGGGCCAAAGAAAGAAACCAAGAAAGAAAGAAGTCAATAAAATAAAAGAGCCCAATAGGCCCAAGGCCCAAGAAAGGAATCAGCCGGGCGCCAAAAGAGGTGTCGCGGCGCGACACACTCATGTGTAGCGGTGCGACGAAGTCAAATGGATAAGGCTCATCTACTCGCCACGTGTTGTCGCGGCGCGACAAAGTTTCCTGTCGCGGCGCGACGCGTCTAGATTACGACAACTTTGAATTTTCAAAGAGTTGGGATCGGGGTAAAACTCCTTGTCGCGGCGCGACACCCCTGTTTTCAGAATTCTATTTAAACGAACTTCTAGATCTGAAAAAGGGTTAACCACTCGATTTCTTCCACCTTTACTCTGCTAAACACGTCCAAGAACACATCCCAGAAGGCTTGAGCTCGGATTTGAAGGATTGGAGCTATAATTGAAGATTAAAGGCTTGGAGTTCTTGCTTTATTACGGTTTTTTTATTCTTCTTCCATTCTTAATGTTTATTCTTGAATTCTAGAAGTTGATTATGCTTGTAACAGGCTAGGTTTTCTGTTTTCCTCCCTAGAGGAGATGAAACTCTATCAAGTTGGTTAATTTTACATCTTTTTGACTTCAATGGCATTATATTTATCTTTCAAGTCTAATAAATGATCCTAGCATGTTTTAATTCTATTTTTGAGATGTTTAGAATCTGAGTTAATGTAAGTTGGAGGACCAATCCATTTATATGACTTTAATCAATGCTAATTAGGACCGATAATTAGGGTTGAGTAGTGATTGATCAAATCCTAGGGTTAAACAATCAAGATAGGAACTTTAATGTGTTAGAATTGATATATGATGAATTTCATGTGTTAATTGAATGATTTGGTAATTTAATCAATGATTAAAGATTAGATCTTGATAGATACGAACTTAAATATGCTTAATTATTTAGTTAATTGATTTAATGACCAATTGATTAGTTAATTGCATGATTAGATAAGTTGGATACTCGGATCAAGAGTCTAACAATATAGGAATCGGTATAGTGTTCATTAATGGTCCAATGCGTCAATTTTGATATTTAAAACCAACTTGAAAAGGGTGGAATCGAATCTAGGGAGGGAAAGCCTTTTATTTGATAGTTTAATCCATAAAGTTGTTTGCTTTGTGCTTACTTTGGTTGTTTTTGGTAATTTAGTAGTGTTAGTGATCATTTAGGTTAATAAAGTTTCAAACTTGCACTCAAATTCCCTTTAATTTAGTTTAATTGCTTTAGTTTAGTGTTTAATTGCATTTATTTAGTTTAGTTGTTTTTATTTGCTTTAATTAGGTTAATTTAGTTAATTCTTAGTTAATTTGATAAATTCAGTATTAGCTCCCATTCCCCAAGAGTTTGACACCCGACTTACTAACTATAATACGAAACAATTATGTACACTTGCCTATTCGTGCAGTTTTTGGTAATTAATTCGGTAAAATATAAATTTAAAACTAGTACGTAAAACGCACATCAAGTTTTTGGCGCCGTTGCCGGGGATCGGTCTTAATCTGTTTTTATTGTGTTAATTTAGAGTTAACCGTTGTTTCCCGCGAGTTTCGGCTCAAAAGGAACAACTTTGTGTTTCTGCCTTCTGATCTCGCCGCGACGCAGTGTTTGTCGCGCCGCGACGCGTCGCGACCAGCAGAGAAACCTTTGTTTTTTTATTGTCTGCTTTAGTAGATTATTCATTCCGGGCCTTATTTAGGATTAGTACTTTAATTAGTAATCTCTTTTAGGGTTTTTAAGGTAGTGCATGTCCTTAGACCCCACTCCTGATTTCGTTCAGCCTTTTGACGAACCGGAACACGAATTTCATCGACGCCTACGAGTTAAACGTGAGAGAGAGCGAGCACGAATAATGGCAGAGAACATCGACGAATTGTCACTCGAGGAGTACGCAAGCCGTGTGCGCGAGGGCACCAGAGTGGGTATTCACCGACCTGAAATACCCGAGGAGAGAACTTTCGAGATCAAAGGCCAGTTCTTTCACCTTCTGCGCGAGACTCCTTTCACCGGAAAGGATAACGAGGATGCCAACCAGCATGTCGAGGCCATTCTCGAGATTGCTGACTACTTCCACATGCCGGGAGTTAGTCGTGACGCTGTTATGCTGCGAGTGTTTCCGATAACACTCCAGGGTGCAGCCAAACGTTGGTTGCGATCCGAGCCTACCATCCGTACATGGGAGGCGCTCAAAACTCGCTTCATCAAACAGTTCAGTCCTCCATCAAAGATTGCTAAAATGAAGATGAAAATCCAAAACTTCATGCAATCTGAGGACGAAACCCTCTATGACGCCTGGGACAGATTTAAGGAGTTGCTCCAAAATTGTCCACAGCATGATCTCAATGCTCACCAGGTTGTCCAAACATTCTATAATGGTATTAATGTCTGCACTAGACAGATGGTCGATTCTCAGGGACCAATACCAAAGAAAACACCCGCCGCTGGGTACGCCCCGATTGAGGAGATGGCTCAGCACTCCCATCAGTGGCATTCATCTAGAGATTCTTCCTACCGAAGGAAGACTGCAGCTACAGCCAACTCATCTGATAGCATAGCGGCTCTTAGTGCCAAGCTTGATGCACTAGGGCGTGACATGAAAAAGGGGAATCAAAACATTCATGCTATGCAGGTCGGTTGTGACAACTGCAGTGGACCTCATCTTGCGAGAGATTGCCCATATGACGAGAATGGGGATCTCAAAGAATCTGCGTGTTATTCAGCTGGAGATAAATATGATTATCAAGAGGACGAGGCTTTCTTCCACAATAGAAAGCCAAACTGGAAACCATATCCTGAATACTGCAAGGAGATGGAGGAGCGATTCAGGCAGTCTGGCCCAGGATTCTATCAGAGAGACCAGCCAAACGGGCCACCGCCAGAGAAGAAGCCCAATTTCGAGGATATGCTCACGCGCTTCGCAGCAGCATCAGATCAGAGGCATAAGGAGACTGAGGAGTCAGTGAAGGAGATAGGCGTTTCTACTGAGGCGGCACTGAGGAATCAGCAGGCGTCTATCCACAACATAGAGACCCAGATTGGGCAGATCTCTAGGGTTCTCCAGGACCGTTTTCCTGGCACACTTCCTAGTAACACTGAACCGAACCCGAAGTCCGAAATTAAAGCTGTGACCACCAGGAGTGGAAAAGAAGCTGGAGGCCCACCACCTTCCAGCTCCCATCCTGATCCTATCGAGCCACTATCCACTCAGCCAGATAAAGGGAAGGGGAAGGAGAAGGAGTTCACTCCTGATCCAGAACCTATCCCACCTACTCCATCCATTCCATCTGTTCCACCTCCAGTTAAACCTTACCATCCTCCGATACCTTATCCGCAGCGTCTTCGGCAAGACAAACAGGATGAGCAGTACCGGAAATTTCTGGAGCACCTGAAATCCCTTCACATCAACATCCCGTTTGTTGAGGCTATGGCACCGATGCCAAAGTATTATAAATTCATGAAAGACCTTCTTACCAACCGCAAGAAAATGGAAGAAGTGTCGAGTGTCACTCTTAATGATCAATGTTTAGCAGCCATGCTCAATAAGATCCTAAAGAAGATGACTGATACTGGGAGTCTTACTTTTCCATGCCAGTTTGGCAATCTACCCGTGAGTCATGAACTTGCTAACTCGGGAGCAAGCGTGAACCTGATGCCATATTCTTTCTTCGCCAAACTAGATTTTCCCGAGCCTAAACCCGTTCGCATGGCTATACATCTGGAAAACAAGTCTGTCACCTATCCACGCGGGATAGTGGAGGACTTGCCAGTTAAAGTAGACAAATTCATCTTTCCTGCGGACTTTATCGTTATAGATATGGAGGAGGATGATACAGTTCCCATCATCTTGGGCAGACCCATCCTGAGTACAGCTTGTGCATTATTCGATATTCATGAGTCACAGCTGACACTCAGGGTAGGCACAGATGCTATCACATTTGGGATTGATAAATCCATGAAACATTCCAAAATCTGTGATGATTCTGCTTTCTTTGTGGACATAGTTGATATTCTTCTTGAGAGCGAGCTGCAGAAGTTCGACACACATGGAGATGAAGGGCAGATGCCACTAGGGGAAGGTCTCTTGGATGCTGAAAGAGACCTGGAGGAGTTGGAGAGGCTGCTGGCAGAAGGGCCAGAGCCAAGTTCTGAGAGCCGTCGCGACAGGTTGCATCATCGCACATAGAAGCTTTTGAAATAAAGGAGGATCCAGAACCTCCAGACATATCCAAGGAGGCACCTCCACTCTCAGGTCCTAGTCCTGAGCTCAAGGTATTACCTCCACATCTGGAGTATGCTTATCTGGGGGAGAATTCTACATTCCCCGTTATCATATCATCGGCACTATCCGAATCTGAGAAAATCCAACTTGTCGATGTCCTTAAACAACGGAAAAATGCGATCTCCTGGTCCTTTTCCGACATCAAAGAAATCAATCCATCGTACTGTTCACATAAAATCCTCATGGAAGATGATTCCAAACCGGTAGTCCAACCTCAGCGCCGTTTAAATCCTAAAATGCAAGAGGTTGTGAAGAAAGAAATTGTCAAACTCTTAGACGCCGGTATGATTTATCCAATTTTAGACAGCCCGTGGGTTAGTCTAATCCACGTGGTTCCTAAAAAGGGAGGGATGACAGTGGTAACTAACGAAAAGAATGAACCCATTCATGCCAGAACTGTCACTGGTTGGCGAGCGTGCATTGATTACCGAAGATTAAACGATGCCACTCGTAAGGAACACTTTCCCCTCTCATTCATAGATCAAATGCTTGAACGTCTTTCTAGTAATGCATTTTACTGCTTCCTAGATGGTTTCTCTGGTTACTTCCAGATTCCCATCACACCTGAGGACCAGGAAAAGACGTTCTTCACATGTCCATACGGGACGTTTGCTTACCGGAGGATGCCGTTTGGTCTGTGTAATGCTCCAGCAACCTTCCAACGATGCATGACCGCCATATTGCACGATACGGTGGAAGATTTCGTGGATGTATTCATGGACGACTTCTCGGTATTTGGAAATTCTTTCGACTTGTGCTTATCTAATCTAGATAAAATGCTCGCCCGTTGTGAAGAAACCAACCTTGTGCTTAACTGGGAAAAGTGCCATTTCATGGTACGTGAAGGCATAGTGTTGGGACACAAAGTTTCACGAGCAGGCATAGAGGTGGATAGAGCTAAGATAGATACTATCTCTAAATTACCACCGCCTACTAATAGGAAAGGGGTGAGGAGTTTCTTAGGCCACGCGGGATTCTATCGCCGCTTCATCAAAGATTTCTCAAAAATCACAAGGCCTTTGACACAACTCCTATTAAAAGACGTTAAGTTCGAGTTATCCGACGAATGTTTAATGGCTTTTAATACATTAAAGGAGAAACTCACTACTGCCCCGATCATGATTGCTCCAGACTGGACCCTGCCGTTTGAGCTTATGTGTCATGCCAGTGATTACGCGGTAGGTGCAGTCCTAGGCCAAAGGGTTAATAATCGTTTCCAACCGATTCATTACGCGAGTAAAACCCTGAACCCAACTCAGGAGAACTACACTACTACTGAAAAAGAACTCCTAGCTGTGGTTTATGCCTTTGATAAATTCTGATCTTATCTGATTCTATCCAAAACTATCGTCTTCACTGATCATTCTGCGTTGAAGTACTTGTTTGACAAACAAGACTCCAAGCCTAGGCTTATCCGACGGGTCTTGCTTCTGCAAGAATTTGACATCGAAATCAGGGACAAAAAAGGAGCAGAAAACGTGGCAGCCGACCACTTGTCTAGATTAGAAAACCCACATCTTGATGAATTAAGAGAGTCTGACATTGTTGACAACTTCCCAGACGAGCATCTCATGAAGGTCAGCGGTGAGCCTCCCTGGTTTGCAGACTTCGTGAACTATCTTGCTGCAGGGGTTCTCCTGAAAGGTATGACACATCAGCAAAAGAAGAAATTCATGGCAGATGTGAAGTACTATTTATGGGATGAACCCTATCTATTTTGACACTGCGCAGACAACATTATCCGGAGATGCGTTTCGGGAGATGAGGCGAGGGAAATACTGAGGGATTGCCATAGTCGGCCCATCGGGGGACACCATGGTGCGGTCTACACCGCAAAGAAGGTATTTGAAGCCGGATTTTATTGGCCCACCATCTTTAAAGACGCACACACCCTCGTAAAGGAGTGTGATGCCTGTCAGAGGGCCGGTAATATATCTTCCCGAAACGAGATGCCCCAACACAACATCCAAGTCTGTGAAATCTTTGATGTGTGGGGTATAGACTTTATGCGTCCGTTTCCTTCCTCCCGCGGAAATAAATATATCTTAGTAGCTGTCGACTATGTGTCGAAGTGGGCCGAGGCACAAGCCTTACCCACTAACGATGCCCGAGTCGTTGTGAAATTCCTTAAGAAGTTATTCTCTCGGTTTGGTATCCCTAAAGCCTTGATCAGTGATAGGGGTACGCATTTCGCTAACAGCCTAATGGAGAAGGCGCTGCAGAAATATGGTGTGAACCATAGATTTGCAACGCCCTATCATCCGCAAACAAGCGGGCAAACCGAGGTTACCAATCGCACGCTGAAACGAATTCTAGAATGATCGGTGAACGGTAACCGTAAGGAATGGGCAGATAAACTCGATGACGCACTCTGGGCGTTCGGACTGCCTATAAGACTCCTTTAGGTACTACTCCCTTTAGGTTAGTCTACGGTAAGGCATGTCACCTGCCAGTCGAGGTAGAGCATAAGGCATACTAGGCATTGAAGGCATGCGATCCTGATCTAGATAAGGCACGTGCCAACCATTTCTTACAGCTAAACGAGTTAGATGAATTACGAAACGTAGCATACGAGAATTCCTTGATCTATAAAGATCGTACGAAAAAATGGCACGATGCATGTCTGAAAGAAATCAAACACTTCGAACCTGGCGACAAAGTTCTTCTATTCAATTCTAGGTTGAAGTTGTTTCCTGGAAAACTCAAAACCTGATGGTACGGCCCATACGTGGTTAGTAAGGTATTCCCATACGGCACAATCGAACTACTTGATTCAAAGGGAATTACTTTCAAAGTCAACGGGTACCGAGTAAAGCATTACTTGGAAGCAATGCCCGAGGAAAGGGAAGGTGAGGATATCAACCTCACCGTACAAAAACCCTAAGTGTGGGGTAGAGTCCAACTAAAGACTCGTTTAAAGAAGCACTTTCGGGAGGCACCCCGTATTCCAGCTTTGTGGGTGTGTTGCCTAAAACCCTCACGAGACTATAGCTCGTTCACTCGGGCTACCGAGGGGTTTAAAGGCTTGTTGCATACGCTAAATGCAACCGTGATTCCTACGAAAGTGAGTTAGGATTTCCTTTGTTTTCGTTTTTCGTTCGTTTTGTCGTTTTTTGAGATTCCTAGCCTTAGCCAATCTTCATACACACTCATATATGATATTTTGAGCCGTAGGAACTATCCGTTCTCGAAACCCGTACGCGAGATCTCTAAACGAACGAATGTGGAACATGGCCCTGTGGCGGTGCAACGCCTTCTTGTCGCGGTGCTACATACAATTTCTGCCCGTCAGTCCAGAAGCCGCGTGACTTCTACTACTGTCGCGGCGCGACGCAGCTTTTTCAGAATCCATCCAAAGCGTGCCACGTAGCGTATCGGCGCGACGCTTTTCCCTGTAGCGGCGCGACACATGTCCACGTAGCGGCGCGACGTGGCAGTGTTGGTCCATGCACCTTTTGACACGTGTCGTCGCGGCTCTACCCTCTAAATTGTCACGGCACGAAGACTTTTCAGGCCATTTTAAAAGAACTCTTTCACCGGTCGTCGTTTTCACCGAAATCTTCATTCTCGCGGCGCTACAATCATATTTTCTCCGGTTTTCAAGCTTATAACGTCGGATCTTCTCATTTTCGTGCGTGATCTTCACCATCTAACAAGATAGTAAGTGTTTCTCCTTCTACATTGCGTTTTCTTGTTAGTTCCAGTCACCATGTCCGAATAATTTTCTTGGGTTTCTTAATTTCTTGAAGTGTTCTACTGATTATCATGTTAAAATTTTTCTAGACACATATCTAAGCGTTTATTTTCACCATGCATGCTAGATATATTCGAATCTTTGTTGAAGAACAGTTAGGGTTTTTCAAGACCTGAAAAAAATCTGATTCTATCATGTTCTTGATGATTAATCTTCGGATTTTATCATGTTCTTCATTTCTAAACACTCATGCATCGTACATCTACGTTACATTCGTTTTTATTATCTCTTTTTCTGCAACATTATCCTCCGAGTATGGGTTTTTGCCAAAACCGGGGTTTCTGCCCTTGTAATGGTTTTTTGGTGAATATCTGTGGTCAGTCCGCGTGTTTTCTGATAATTTGGGCCTGATCTGATTTTTGCCCTTGTACACAGCTATGGTAGCCCATGGACGCGGACGTAGGGGTTGTCAAGAAGAAGAGATTGCGGTTCTAGAAGGCCATGCGGTATACCACCCGTGGTTGGTCTTTGCGTCATCTCTGCCTGCCCGGCTGCGCGCTGATTATATCTCTCGGCTGCAACAGAATCTTCGCAGAGAGGTGGACATCCCCCATTCTCTTGATTGGGAGATCACTGATGGAGTTGGGCTTTCAAACCAACTCCTTGGATTTTTGCCACAACAGTTCTGTGCTGCAGACGAGACTGTCGTGTTTACTTGCAACGCATGGGAGCGGTTATTCCGCTTGCGCGAGCTAGTCTTCCGAGAGTTGTGTTTGGAGTTTTTCTCTACTGTCCAGCTCAGCTCCGTCACCGTCGACGTTTCTGATCGTCAGTTTCTGTCCTTCCATCTTGGAGGATTTAGCCGCAAGTGTAGTCTCGCGGATTTTAGTCGTCGCATGGGGCTATACACGCACGTGGAGGCCACCAGCCCGTTCTTTGAGCAATTCCTTTCGAGTTGCGATCGGGATGAGCCCGAGGGTTTCTCCCCTGCGGAGATGTGGGCGATGATCGCTAACGGGGGGTAAGAGCCCCGCAGAGCCGTCGAGAGCAGCATCCGCCTTCCGATCCACTGTCTGCTCTACCGTCTTATCTCCACCTCCATTTCTCATCGTTGAGGTGGTGAGAAGGTCACGGCAGTTGACCTTATGTTTCTGTACAGTATTCTGACTCCTGGCGTGTTGTTCAACATGCCATTCCACCTAGCCTTCTATCTTGCTGGACGGGCCACTGGATCCAAACCGGCGAGTCCTATATGTGGTGGCCAGTTTGTCACCAGGTTGGCCCGTTCATACGGGATTTTGTCACTGCAGGAGGAGGCAAGGCAGGTGCAGTACGAGCCGCCTGATGAGTATCGGATACTTAGAAACAATGCGGGTCCTGGAGAGGACCTATGATGGGGGCTACCGAGTTGTACCCGTGGAGGGTCCTGGGCCTGAGCCAAAGGTTGAGCAAGGGCCCGAATAGCAGCAGCAGCCGTGCCACCACCGTAGGAGACAGGCGCCTGGGCACGCAGATGAGGGCCCGCAGCCTTACTCGCTGCAGCAGATATCCGGGTCGATAGAACGTCTTTCCGACCAAATGGGAAATATGACTATGAGAATAGATACACTGGGGTACTATCATGATCACTTGCAGTCGCGCCTGTTGGTGCACGAGCAAAATCAGCAGTATATGCACTCCAGTATGTCTAACATCTTCAACCATTATGGATGTCCGCCACCGCCATTCACGCCATACCCTCCCCCATTTCCAAACTGGCGTTCGCACTTTCCCCCATCGGATACTCACATGCCGGGGCCGTCTGAACATGTGGGTCACGACTCGGATGATGAAGAGTGAGAGATGATTATTTTTTTATATTCTGATGTAAATGTATTGAACTTTAATATATTTTAATTTTAATTATTTGTCTAATATTTGGTGCATGAGTGGTTTACTTTTTCAGCATGTTTGGTTGTTCTATGGAGTGTGCGTATATGCTGGCAGTCAGTTCAGCGATTGCTTATCATTTATTGCTCCATTCGCCTTGATAATATCCAGGGAGCTATTTCTAATCTTTTTCTACCTTGTTATATTTTATTGTGTACAATTGGGACATTGTACAATTTAAGTGTGGGGTAGGGGGTTAGAAAAAGATTCCTCGCTTGAAATTTATTTGTCCTCGTAGTAAATTATTGATTATATTTGGGCGTTAAATTTTAAATTTTTAGTATCATTCGAGTTAAAAGTTAGATATTATTTAAAATTGTCAAGATTGTTTATTTATAAACAATTCATAGTTATATTTAGCTTTTATGTGTAGTGCTTGTGGCTTTTTGCCAATTCTTTAGAAATTCGAGTCTATAGTATCCAATCTTTAATTTTTTAATTGCTGCAATAAAATATAAGGTTAAGCCCTTTTTGAGTCTAAGCTTAACAAAAATAGACTAAGTTGAATTTTCAATTTTTATAAACATATGTTTGAAAAAAAGAAAAGTGAAAAAAGCCAATGTGCAAAAAATGAAAATATATGCAAAAGAGCTAAAATATATATATATATATATATATATATATATATATATATATGTGTCAAATAAATGGCCTTTGGAACTCGAATTAGTAAACTCTGAGGGGTGTTCTACACCTAATCACCTAAAGCCAACTGGTTTGGGATCGGTTGAGTTGAGGATTCGCTACATGGGTTCCATAGAAAGTCATAGGCTTATATAAAAAGAGCTGAAAAGAGAAAAAAACATATGTGTAAATAAAGTAGGAAATCTGCAGTAAGTCTTGAGGTCAGGGGATTTTCAAAGGGTAACTTAACCAAATTAAATATAAATGCAATTTTTAAATTAAGGATTGGATGTATATAGATAGGAGTATTCTTTAGGAATGGTGGAAAGTAAATGAGGATCTAATAATGGGTATATGCATAATTCTAAGTATAGTTTATGTTTTGTTTTAAATCAACCTTTTTGACATTCGTAAGTTATATTTGATTTTTCTAGAATGGTGTTAATTATTTGAAATTTTAAGCCTGGATAAAGTTATGATTTGCTTGAGGACAAGCAAAGTTCAAGTGTGGGATATTTTGATATCGCGCTAAATATATATAAATATTATGCGATATCGGGTTGGTTTTAGCCGGAAATCGTGCATTTAATTGTATAAAGGTACGTTTACCGTTTATTTTATGTTTTGCAGGCTAAAATGGCAAAAAGATAAATTTATCGAACAACCGGTGCAAAGAAATCAAGAAAAATAAATGGGCCAAAGAAAGAAATCAAGAAAGAAAGAAGTCAATAAAATAAAAGAGTCCAATAGGCCCAAGGCCCAAAGAAAGGAATCAGCCGGGCGCCAAAAAAGGTGTCGCGGCGCGACACACTCATGTGTAGCGGCGCGACGAAGTCAAATGGATAAGGCTCATCTACTCGCCACGTGTTGTCACGGCGCGACAAAGTTGCCCGTCGCGGCATGACGCGTCTAGATTACGACAGCTTTGAATTTTAAAAGAGTTGGGATCGGGGTAAAACTCCTCGTCGCGGCGCGACACCCCTGTTTTCAGAATTCTATTTAAACGAACTTCCAGATCTGAAAAAGGGTTAACCACTCGATTTCTTCCACCTTTACTCTGCTAAACACGTCCAAGAACACATCCCAGAAGGCTTGAGCTCGGATTTGAAGGATTGGAGCTATAATTGAAGATTAAAGGCTTGGAGTTCTTGCTTTATTACGGTTTTTTTATTCTTCTTCCATTCTTAATGTTTATTCTTGAATTCCAGAAGTTGATTATGCTTGTAACAGGCTAGGTTTTCTGTTTTCCTCCCTAGAGGAGATGAAACTCTATCAAGTTGGTTAATTTTACATCTTTTTGACTTTAATGGCATTATATTTATCTTTCAAGTCTAATAAATGTTCCTAGCATGTTTTAATTCTGTTTTTGAGATGTTTAGAATCTGAGTTAATGTAAGTTGGAGGACCAATCCATTTATATGACTTTAATCAATGCTAATTAGGACCGATAATTAGGGTTGACTAGTGATTGATCAAATCCTAGGGTTAAACAATCAAGATAGGAACTTTAATGTGTTAGAATTGATATATGATGACTTTCATGTGTTAATTGAATGATTTGGTAACTTAATCAATGATTAAAGATTAGATCTTGATAGATACGAACTTAAATATGCTTAATTATGTAGTTAATTGATTTAATGACCAATTGATTAGTTAATTGCATGATTAGATAAGTTGGATACTCGGATCAAGAGTCTAACAATATAGGAATCGGTATAGTGTTCATTAATGGTCCAATGCATCAATTTTGTTATTTAAAACCAACTTGAAAAGGGTGGAATCGAATCTAGGGAGGGAAAACCTTTTATTTGATAGTTTAATCCATAAAGTAGTTTGCTTTTTGCTTACTTTGGTTGTTTTTGGTAATTTAGTAGTATTAGTGATCATTTAGGTTAATAAAGTTTCAAACTTGCATTCAAATTCCCTTTAATTGCTTTAGTTTAGTGTTTAATTGCATTTATTTAGTTTAGTTGTTTTTATTTGCTTTAATTAGGTTAATTTAGTTAACTCTTAGTTAATTTGATAAATTCAGTATTAGCTCCCGTTCTCCAAGAGTTCGACACCCGACTTACTAACTATAATACGAAACGATTAGGTACACTTGCCTATTCGTGCAGTTTTTGGTAATTAATTCGGTAAAATATAAATTTAAAACTAGTACGTAAAACGCACATCAACGGGCGTGTATAGCCCCATGCGACGACTGAAATCCGCGAGACTACACTCGGGGCTAACTCCTCCAAGATGGAAAGACAGAAACCGATGATCAGTAACGTTGGCGGTGACGGAGTTGAGCTGGACAGTAGAGAAGAACTCTAAACACAACTCTCAGAAGACTGGCTCGCGCAAGCAGAATAACCTCTCCCATGCGTTGCAAGTAAACACGACAGTCCCGTCTGCAGCACGGAACTGTTGTGGCAAAAATCCAAGGAGCTGGTTTGAAAGCCCAACTCCATCAATGATCTCCCAATCAAGATAATGGGGGATCTCAACTTTTCTGTGAAGACGTTGTTGCAGCCGAGAGATATAATCTATGCGCAGTCGAGCAGGCAGAGTGGGTGCAAAGACCAACCACAGGTGGTATACCGCAGGGCCTTCTGGAACCGCAATCTCTTCTTCTTGTTGAACCCTACGTCCACGTCCATGGGCAGCCATTGCTGTGTACAAGGGCAAAAATCAGATCAGGCCTAAATTATCAAAAAACACGCAGAATTACCACAGATATTCACCAAAAACCATTACAAGGGTAGAAACCCCGGTTTTGGCAAAAACCCATACTCGGAGGATAATGTTGTAGAAAAAGAGATGATAATAACCGAATGTAACGCAGATGTACGATGCATGAGTGTTTAGAAAATGATATGTTAACGAGAATCAGCAGATTAATCATCAAGAACTTGAGAAAATCAGATTTTAATTCGGGTTTTAAAAAAACCTAACTGTTCTTGAACAAAAATTCGAATAAATCTAGCATGCATGGTGAAAATAATCTCTTAGATATGTATCTAGACAGATTTTAGCATGATAACAGTAGATTAAACCCAAAAATCGAGAAACTTGAGAAAAATTTTCGGATATGGCGACTGGAACAACAATAATGCGAGAAATAATGCAATGTTGGAAGAAAGGATCTTACTATAGTGTTAGATGATGAAGATCACGCACGAAAATGAGAAGATCCGACGTTTGGAAGCTTGAAATCGGAGGAACTATGAGTGTAGCACCGCGAGAATGGAAATTTTTATGTGGAGAAGACGACTGGAGAAACCTCTTTTAAAATGTCCTAGAACAACGTCGCGCCGTGACAAAATAAAGGGTAGAGCCGCGACGACACGTGTCAAAAGGAGGCTGGACCGACACTGCCACGTTGTGCCACTACGGGGACAGGTGTCGCGTGGCACAAAAGTGCTGGATTCTGGAAAAGGGGTGTCGTGCCGTGACAGATACACGTGTCGCGGCTCTACGATACGTGGCACGCTATGGATGGAGTCTGAAAAAGTTGCGTCGCGCCGTGACAGGATTTTTCGTAGCGCCGCGACGACACGTGGTGGCTTCTGGACTGACGGGCAAAATTTCATGTCGCGCCGCGATAGAGGCTATTTCCACATTTGTCCGTTTAGAGATCTCGCGCGCAGGTTTCGATTACGGATAGTTCCTACAGCTCGAAATATCAGATATGAGTGTGTATGAAGATCGGCTAAGGCTAGGAATCTCGAAAAACGACAAAACGAACGAAAAACGAAAACAAAGAAAATCCTAACTCACTTTCGTAGGAATCATGGTTGCATTTAGCGTATGCAACAAGCCTTTAAACCCCTCGGTAGCCCGAGTGGACGAGTTATAGTCTCGTGAGGGTTTCTAGGCAACATACCCACAAAGTTGGAATACGGGGTGCCTCCCGAAAGCGCTTCTTTAAACGAGTCTTTAGCTGGACTCCACCCCACACTTAGGGTTTTAGTACGGCGAGGTTGATATCCTCACCTTCCCTTTCTTCGGGCATTGCTTCCAAGTAATGCTTTACTCGGTGCCCGTTGACTTTGAAGGTAACTCCCTTGGAATCAAGTAGTTCGATTGTGCCGTATGGGAATACCTTACTAACCACGTATGGGCCGTACCATCGGGTTTTGAGTTTTCCAGGAAACAACTTCAACCGCGAATTGAATAGCAGAACTTTGTTGCCCAGTTCGAAGTGTTTAATTTCTTTCCGACGTGCATCGTGCCTTTTTTTCGTATGATATTTATAGATCAAGGAATTCTCGTATGCTTCGTTTCGTAATTCATCTAACTCGTTTAGCTGTAAGAAACGGTTGGCACGTGCCTTATCTAGATCAGGATCGCATGCCTTCAATGCCCAGTATGCCTTATGCTCTACCTCGACTGGCAGGTGACATGCCTTACCGTAGACTAACCTAAAGGGTGTAGTACCTAAAGGAGTCTTATAGGTAGTCCTAAACGCCCAGAGTGCGCCATCGAGTTTATCTGCCCATTCCTTACGGTTCCCGTTCACCGATCGTTCTAAAATTCGTTTCAGCGCGCGATTGGTAACCTCGGTTTGCCCGCTTGTTTGTGGATGATATGGCGTTGCAAATCTATGGTTCACACCATATTTCTACAGTGCCTTCTCCATTAAGCTGTTCGCGAAGTGCGTACCCCTATCACCGATCAAGGCTTTAGGGATACCAAACCGAGAGAATAATTTCTTTAAGAATTTCACCACGACTCGGGCATCGTTAGTGGGTAAGGCTTGTGCCTCGGCCCACTTCGACACATAGTCGACAGCTACTAAGATATATTTATTTCCGTGGGATGAAGGAAACGGACCCATAAAGTCTATACCCCACACATCGAAGATTTTGCATACTTGTATGTTGTGTTGGGGCATCTCGTTTCGGGAAGATATATTGCCGGCCCTCTGACAGGCATCACACTCCTTTACGAGGGTGTGTGCGTCTTTAAAGATGGTTGGCCAATAAAATCCGGCTTCAAATACCTTCTTTGCGGTGTAGACCGCACCGTGGTGTCCCCCGGTGGGCCCACTATGGCAATCCCTTAGTATTTCCCTCGCCTCATCTCCCGAAACGCATCTCCGGATAATGTTGTCTGCGCAGTGTCGAAATAGATAGGGTTCATCCCATAAATAGTACTTCACATCTGCCAAGAATTTCTTCTTTTGCTGATGTGTCATACCTTTCAGAAGAACCCCTGCTGCAAAATAGTTCACGAAGTCTTCAAACCAGGGAGGCTCATCGCTGACCTTCATGAGATGCTCATCTGGGAAGTTTTCAATGATATCCGACTCTCGTAATTCGTCTAGATGTGGATTTTCTAATCTCGACAGATGGTCGGCTGCCACGTTTTTTGCTCCTTTGTTGTCCCTGATTTCGATGTCAAATTCTTGTTGAAGGAAGACCCATCGGATAAGCCTAGGCTTGGAGTCTTGTTCGTCAAACAAGTACTTCAAAGCAGAATGATCAGTGAAGATGATAGTTTTGGATAGAATCAGATAAGATCGGAATATCAAAGGCATAAACCACAACTATGAGTTCTTTTTCAGTAGTAGTGTAGTTCTCCTGAGCTGGGTTCAGGGTTTTACTCGCGTAATGAATCGGTTGGAAACGATTATCAACCCTTTGGCCTAGGACTGCCCCTACCTCGTAATCGTTGGCATCACACATAAGCTCAAACGGCAGGGTCCAATCCGGAGCAATCATGATCGGGGCAGTAGTGAGTTTCTCCTTTAATGTATTAAAAGCCGTTAAACACTCGTCGGAGAACTCGAATTTAACGTCTTTTAATAGGAGTTGTGTCAGAGGCCTTGTGATTTTTGAGAAATCTTTGATGAAGTGGCGATAGAATCCCGTGTAGCCTAAGAAACTCCTCACCCCTTTCACATTAGTAGGCGGTGGTAATTTAGAGATGGTGTCTATCATAGCTCTATCCACCTCTATGCCTGCTTGTGAAACTTTGTGTCCCAACACTATGCCTTCTCGTACCATGATAGCACAAGGTTGGTTTCTTCCCAACGGGCGAGCATTTTATCAAGATTAGATAAGCACGAATTGAAAGAATTTCCGAATACCGAGAAGTCGTCCATGAATACTTCCATGAAATCTTCCACCACATCGTGGAATATGGCGGTCGTGCATCGTTGGAAGGTTGCTGGAGCATTAAACAGACCAAACGACATCCTCCGGTAAGCAAACGTCCTGTATGGACATGTGATGGAAGTAACCAGAGAAACCATCTAGGAAGTAGTAAAACGCATTACCAGAAAGACGTTCAAGCATTTGATCTATGAATGGGAGGGGAAAGTGGTCTTTACGAGTGGCATCATTTAATCTTCGGTAATCAATGCACACTCGCCAACCAGTGACAATTCTAGCAGGAATGAGTTCATTCTTTTCGTTAGTTACCACTGTCATCCCTCCCTTTTTAGGAACCACGTGGATTGGACTAACCCACGGGCTGTCTGAAATTGGATAAATCATACCGGCGTCTAAGAGTTTGACAATTTCTTTCTTCACAACCTCTTGCATTTTAGGATTTAAACGGCGCTGAGGTTGGACTACCGGTTTGGAATCATCTTTCATGAGGATTTTATGTGAACAGTACGATGGATTGATTCCTGTAATGTCGGAAATGGACCAGGCGATTGCATTTTTCCGCTGTTTAAGGACATCGACAAGTTTGATTCTCTCAGACTCAGATAGTGCCGATGATATGATAACGGGGAATGTAGAATTCTCCCCCAGATAGGCATACTCTAAATGTGGAGGTAATACCTTGAGCTCAGGACTAGGACCTGAGAGTGGAGGTGCCTCCTTGGATATGTCTGGAGGTTCTGGATCCTCCTTTATTTCAAAAGCTTCTATGTGCGATGATGCAACCTGTCGCGATGCGTTCATCGCGCTGCGTGCCGTGATGGCTGAAAATCCTTCACATCAGAACTTGGCTCTGGCCCTTCTGCCAGCAGCCTCTCCAACTCCTCCAGGTCTCTCTCAGCATCCAAGAGACCTTCCCCCAGTGGCTCTGCCCTTCATCTCCATGTGTGTCGAACTTCTGCAGCTCGCTCTCAAGAAGAATATCAACTATGTCCACAAAGAAGGTAGAATCATCACCGATTTTGGAATGTTTCATGGATTTATCAATCCCAAATGTGATAGCATTTGTGCCTACCCTGAGTGTCAGTTGTGACTTATGAATATCGAATAATGCACGAGTTATACTCAGGAAGGGCCTACCCAAGATGATGGGAACTGTATCATCCTCCTCCATATCTATAACGATAAAGTCCGCAGGAAAGATGAATTTGTCTACTTTAACTAGCAAGTCCTCAACTATCCCGCGCAGATAGGTGACGGACTTGTTTTCCAGATGTATAGCCATGCGAATGGGTTTAGGCTCGGGGAAATCTAGTTTGGCGAAGAAAGAATATGGCAACAGGTTCACGCTCGCTCCCGAGTCAGCAAGTGCATGACTAACGGGTAGATTGCCAAACTGGCATGGCAAAGTAAGACTCCCTGGATCAGTCATCTTCTTTGGGATATTATTGAGCATGGCTGCTGAGCACTGATCGTTCAGAGTGACACTCGACACTTCTTCCATTTTCTTGCTGTTGGTAAGAAGGTCTTTTATGAATTTAGAGTATTTTGGCATTTGAGCCATAGCTTCAACAAACGGGATGTTGATGTGAAGGGATTTCAGGTGCTCTAGAAATTTTCGGTACTACTCATCCTGTTTGTCTTGCCGAAGACGCTGCGGATAAGGTATCGGAGGACGGTAAGGTTTAACTGGAGGTGGAATAGATGGAACAGATGGAGTAGGTGGAATAGGTTCTGGATCAGGAGTGACCTCCTTCTCCTTCCCCTTCCCTTTATGTGGTTGAGTGGATAGTGGCTCGATAGGATCAGGATGGGAGCTGGAAGGTGGTGGGCCTGCAGCTTCTTTTCCACTCCTGGTGGTGATAGCTTTAATTTCGGCCTTCGGGTTCGGTTCAATGTTACTTGGAAGTGTGTCAGGAAAACGGTCCTGGAGAACCCTAGAGATCCGCCCAATCTGGGTCTCTATGTTGTGGATAGACGCCTGCTCATTCCTCAGTACGGCCTTAGTAGAAACGCCTATCTTCTTCACTAACTCCTCAGTCTCCTTATGCCTCTGATCTGATGCTGCTGCGAAGCGCGTGAGCATATCCTCGAAATTAGGCTTCTTCTCTGGCAGTGGTCCCTTTGGCTGGTCTCTCTGATAGAATCCTGGGCCAGACTGCCTGAATCGCCCCTCCATCTCCTTGCGGTATTGATGATATGGTTTCCAGTTTGGCTTTCTATTGCGGAAGAAAGCCTCATCCTCTAGATAATCATATTTATCTCCAGCTGAATAACACGTAGATTCTTTGAGATCCCCATTCTCGTCATATGGGCAATCTCTCGCAAGATGAGGTCCACTGCAGTTATCACAACCGACCTGCATAGCGTGAATGTTTTGATTCACCTTTTTCATGTCACACCCTAGTGCATCAAGCTTGGCACTAAGGGCCGCTATGCTGTCAGATGAGTCAGCTGTAGCTGCAGTCTTCCTCCGGTAGGAAGAATCTCTAGAAGAATGCCACTGATGGGAGTAGAGCCATCTCCTCAATCAGGGCGTACCCAGCGGCGGGTGCTTTCTTTGGTATTGGTCCCTAAGAATCGACCATTTGTCTAGTGTAGACATTAATACCATTATAGAATGTTTGGACAACCTGGTGAGCATTGAGATCATGCTGTGGACAATTTTGGAGCATCTCCTTATATCCGTCCCAGTCGACGTAGAGGGTTTCGTCCTCAGATTGCATAAGTTTTGGATTTGCATCTTCATCTTGGCAATCTTTGATGGAGGACTGAACTGTTTAATGAAGCGAGTTTTGAGCGCCTCCCATGTACGGATGGTGGGCTCGGATCGTAACCAACGTTTGGCTGCACCCTGGAGTGTTATCGGTAACACTCGCAGCATAACAACGTCACGACTAACTCCCGACATGTGGAATTAGTCAGCAATCTCGAGAACGGCCTCAACATGCTAGTTAGCATCCTCGTTATCCTTTCCGGTGAAAGGAGTCTCGCGCAGAAGGTGAAGGAACTGGCCTTTGATTTCGAAGGTTCTCTCCTCGGGTATTTCAGGTCGGTGAATACCCACTCCGGTGCCCTCGCGCACATGGCTCGCGTACTCCTCGAGTGACATGTCGTCGATATTCTCTGCCATCATGCGTGCTCATTCTCTCTCACGTTTAACTCGTAGGCGTCGATGAAATTCGCGTTCCGGTTCGTCAAAAGGCTGAACGAAATCAGGAGTGGGGTCTAAGGACATACACTACCCTAAAAACCCTAAAAGAGTCTATAGAATTAAAGTACTAATCCTAAATAAGGCCTAGAAATAATTATTAACTAAAACAGAAAATAAAAAGGACAAATTCTGTCTGGTCGCGACGCGTCGTGGCGCGACAGAGTCTTGGTCGCGGTGCGATCAGTGGACAAAAATCAAAAGTTTGTTCCTTTTGAGCCGAAACTCGCGGGAAACAACGGTTAACACTAAATTAACTTAATAAAAACAGATTAAGACCGTTCCCCGGCAACGGCGCCAAAAACTTGATGTGCGTTTTACATACTAGTTTTAAATTTATATTTTACCGAATTAATTACCAAAAACTGCATGAATAGGCAAGTGTACCTAATCGTTTCGTAATATAGTTAATAAGTCGGGTGTCGAACTCTTGAGGAACGGGAGCTAACTGATTTTTATCAAATTAATAAAGAATTAACTAAAATAAACTAATTAAAGCAAATAAAGACAATTAAACTAAATAAATGCAATTAAATACTAAACTAAAGCAATTAAACTAATTAAAAGGGAATTTATGTTCAAGATTCAAACTTTATGGTACTAAATGATCACTAACACTACTTGTTAGTCCCATGTTTAGAATAATTAGATTTGATGAGACAAACTATAGATGTGTATAGATGATAGGTTAAGAGTTAGGAATTATGTAAGTATGTTATAGACTGACTAGTCAGCGTATAAATAGATATAGAGTTTTCTATGTAAGTACTAGATAGCGCAGTGACTTCTAAGCTGAGATAAGTTTTTAAAGTGAAGACTTGAAGATTCAAGAATCCAAGAATCAAGAAGTCAGCTTGACAAGGTCAAGACTGAGTATGTCAGCTCAACGTCAGAAGTCAGTTCAGAATTTAATTAAGTTCTAAATTCTTTTATAAACTCTCCATATCTACGACATTTAAATTAGGATATCTAAACCTAATTTAAACTATCTATTAGTTGGATAGAAATAGTTTGATTAGATATGTTCTAATTAAGGAGTTTGTTACGGTTTTAAAGAAAAGATATGTTCTATCTTTTAAAATGCAATTTGTTCGTAGGTATATCAAGTATAAGTATAAACCTTCTTATGGGTTTTTATATAGATTTTCTTACGTGTGTACGTGAACAAATACCGAACAACGACGACTGCATAAGTTGCTGAACTGCGTAAGTTGCAAAACGTACGTGTGTTCGTGATACTTGATACGCGTGTGTTGCGATAACTTTGTAAGTTCAAAGTTAGAGAGAGTTTTCAAGAGTTCTTGTTAATCAGTTTTAACAAGAAATTCGATCATCAATTAGTTTGTGATTCAAGAGTGTTTAGAGAGAGTTGAGGTTATAATCATTGTAATATCAAATCATCCTGTTGATTTGATTAGAGAGTGATAATAGTTATTGTTCTGTTTGATAATTGAATATACGTTTGATTAATTTGTTTAATTGTTTAAAGTGTATTCAACCCCCCTTCTACATTGTATCGGTTGCTTGTTCACCCTCTTTGGGACCAACAACTGGTATCAGAGCAATTTTCTTCATAAGTTGAAGATCAAGATCTGCTGTCAAGAGGTTAAGATGTCTATTAGCAAGCAATCAAGTCATATACCAACAATGGCGGCAAAAGGTTGTCCTATCTTTGATGGCATTGACTATCCTATGTGGAAGTTTAGAGCCATGCTATATCTGAAGTCTGTGGATCACAGGATGAGTACCGTGATTCAAGATGGCCCAATCATACCAATGATCCATATTACTGCCACTGACAAAACTGTTCCCTCTGGAGAAACTCCCAAGCCTGAAGCATCCTGGACTGAGGAAGATCGTAAACTGTTCAATATTGATGACAAGACACAAAACATTATAGCAAATGCTTTGACAAATCCTCTTCTTCATACTGTGGCTGGGTGCCAAACTGCAAAAGAGATGTGGGATACTCTCAGTGTCACATATGAAGGCACTGAATTGGTCAAGCAACATAAGAAGACAAATCTGAGTCGTTCTTATGAAACTTTCTTTGCTAAAAAGAATGAAACTCTGGCAGATTTGTTTACCAGATTTCAATGCTTGATAAATGATCTGATCTTGGTAGGTGTCAAGAAAGATGAGAATGAGTTGGTACTCAAGTTCTTGGATGTGTTACCAGAACAATTTAATGAGATCACCATTGCACTTCATGCTGGAGGAACCTTAGGAAAATATGATCTCAAATCTATATATGGTTTTCTTCTAAATCATCAACAGATCATGGAACAGAAGAAAGTGGCCCAGCAACAACTAAAAGAATCTATCAATAATGCTGGATCTGCATTAATTGCAGAAAAGAAAAAGAAGGGATCTAAAAAGTCTCAAGATGAGACTGATTCTGAATCCGAATCTGAGGAAGTAAGTCTTAACTCTGGTTCAGATGATGAAGAGATGAATGCTCTTACTGAACAAATGGCAATGTTAGCAAGAAACTTTAGAAAGTTCAGAAGAGGAAGGGGCCAATCTGACAGAAGCAAAAGTGGTAAGTCTACTTTTGATCCTAAGAAAGCTAAGTGCTACAACTGTCAGAGGATAGGACACATAGCTGCTGAGTGCAGAGTTAAGAAGGGAGAATTAGCTTCAGTAGCTGACAAGAATGCCTACAGAGCTGATAAGTATAAAAAGAAATATCAAAGACTCAAAGGCAAGCTAGATGAAAACACCAAAGGTCTTCTTGCTGAGACTTGGGATACTGAATCATCTACTTCAGATGATGAGCCAGATAGGTGTTTGATGGCCATTGAGGATGAAGAGGAACAAGTTGACTATGAGGTAGAAAACAGTTCCTTTGATGAGGATCTAGCAGAAGTGGCTAAGCTGAGTAAGCAAACCAGTAACTAGGATCCAGCCTCAATGTATAAGGTAAATAACTTTAGCTCTTACACTAATGAACAAAAATGTCTAATGTTCAACTATCTGTTGAATGACTTCAAAACCTCTCTCACAGTTCAATCTAGTTTGAAAACTGAAATTTCAAAACTAAAAGATGAACTTAAACACTCTAAAACTCTCTTAAATGCTGGTAAAAAGATTCAAAGTGATTATGAATGTCAGCTTCATATAAACAAACTTCTAAGTGAAGAACTGCAAGAATCAAAAGAACAAGCTAACAATCTAAGAAAAATCCGTGAATCTTGGTGTAAGTAATCAAAAGAAGCAGAAAAGTGTATTAACCAGCAGATACCAAATCAAGTAAAAGCAGTGCTAGGGGGAGATTATAGTGCTGCTGCTGATGAAATCATCGAAGATCAAGTCAGTCTTGAAAATGATGAAATCAGATGACATACTCCCAAGAACATTCTTAAGGAACAAGGAAGGGAAACATGTCAAAACCAATAAGTTTGTGAGACCAAACCAAAGTCATCAGGTTATTCACTCAAACCATCAAGCTGAATGTTCCAGATCCAACAGAAACTGTAAGTCAGTTTTCAAAAGATTGGATTACAATCCTGTGAGAACAACTGTTTTTGATAGAATATCTCATGTTAACTCAAAAAGACATAATTCTCAAGCCATATATGATAGGATGTCTAAAAACAGGAAGTTTTCTGTAAGTCAGACTTCACCAAATAAAGGTAACCATAAAGCTGACAAAGGTAAGTCCATAGTCAGTGAAAATCAAGTAGACAAACTGTCAAAGAGGATTGAAAGGTTATCCACATCATATGACCCTAAAACAGAATCCAAATTTAATGTTGGAAAACTCAAAGAAATCACCCAAACACCCATCTTTAGAAGAAAATGCTATAAGTGTGGTGATAGAGGTCATGAGGCCAAAGATTGTGTAAGTACCAATCTTAGACCTGAAAACGAAAAGGATGATCAGTCCAAAACAGACCCAGAATCTGTTCGAGCCGATCAATCAAACTCCAAAGGATCAGCTAAGTGCTCATCCTCAGGACCCACCAAATAGTGGGTTCCAAAAAGAAACTAATATGTTTAGTTGATCATGTGCAGGGCTCCTACTAGTGGTATCTAGATAGTGGATGCTCAAGGAACATGACAGGAAGCAAGGGGACTCTAAGTGAATTCCAAAACAATGAAGGACCTAAGGTGACATTTGGGGATAATTCTCAAGGAAGGACTAAAGGTTACGGAAAGATAACTGCTGGAAAAGTCACTTAAAAAAAGGTAGCATATGTTGAAGGCCTTAAACACAATCTGATAAGTATCAGTCAACTGTGTGATGAGGATTATGAAGTCATCTTCAGAAAGCATGCAGGGACAATTTATGATAAGAAGGGAAAACCAATAATAATGGCAAAAAGAGAGAGATATCTATTTGTTAGATCTCAGCTCCGCAGATCCTTCAACTGAAACCTGCTTTTATTCTGACTTAACTCCCAAGCTGAGTTGGTTATGGCACAAGAGACTGTCTCTTTTAAACTTCAAATATATTAACAAGTTGTCTAGCAAAGAGTTAGTCTCTGGTCTGCCTAAGATCACATTTGCTAAAGACAAACTCTGCTCAGCTTGTGAAATGGGAAAACATCATAAGGGATCCTTCAAGTCCAAACAGAAAATTTCAATTACAGAACCATTGCATATGTTTAAAAGCCAAAAGTGAAGCTGCATATGAGTTAATCAGCTTCATAAGACAAGAAGAGTTGCAAAAGGGTAAGTCTCTTAAACAACTCAGAAGTGGTCATGGGACCGAGTTTAGAAACTCAACCCTTGAAGGCTTTTGTGAAGAGAAAGGAATTATCCATAATTTCTCATCTGTAAGAACTCCACAACAATATGGAGTTGCTGAAAGGAGAAATAGAACCTTAATCGAAGCTGCCAGAACCATGCTATGTGAGGCAAAGCTCAAACTGAGCTTCTGGGCAGAAGCTGTAAGTACAGCCTGCTATACTCAGAATAGATCGATTATAGTTAAAAGACATGGTAAAACACCTTACGAGATGTATCATGGCAGAAAACCCAACATTGGATATTTCCACATTTTTGGTTCAACATGCAATGTGCTAAACCAAAGAGATCATCTCCATAAGTTGGACCCAAAGCTGATCAAGGGATATTTGTTGGATATTCTTCAATCTCCAAAGCTTACAGAGTTTTTACTCTTAAAAGGAAGGTAATTGAAGAGTCAGTACATGTTACATTTGATGAGACAAGTATTGATGAATCCAACAGAGCTCAAGCTGACCCGATTAGTCTGAGTGAGCTTGAGAGGAGCAAAGAAGATCTCACATCAAATCCCATGTATGTTATGGATGATTCTGATGATGATGATGATAGTAAATCTGAAAAATGTGCATCATCGAAAGAAATTATCAATATTGAAGATAATCAGCCTGAAAGTCTCGGTGAATCATCAGGTACATGTCAGATTGAAGATCTAAGTGATCTTCCAATTCCCACTCAGACTGAAGAAGTAAGTCCTATTCAGCTTGAGAGACACTGCTCTGACTCAGACCCAGAACCTCAGTCTCCTACAACAACCTTTAGAGTATTAAAAGATCATTCTCTTGATGATGTCATTGGAAACATTGAAGATGGTGTGTTAACTAGATCTAAGGCACATGCAAACTATGCTGCCTACGCTAGTTTTCTATCTCAAATGGAACCAAAGAAGACTAAAGAGGCTCTAAAAGATGAAGATTGGATTGAAGCTATGCAAGAGGAGCTGATAGAATTTCAAAGAAATAAGGTCTGGACCCTTGTCCCTGCCCCCAAAGGAAAAACAATTATAGGCACTAAGTGGGTCTATAGAAATAAAATGGACAAGGATGGAGTAGTGATCAGGAACAAGGCAAGGCTAGTAGCTCAGGGGTATCGACAAGAAGAAGGTATTGATTATGAGGAGACCTTTGCCCCTGTTGCAAGGATTGAAGTTATAAGGTTGTTTCTAGCCTATGCAGCCTTCAAAAACTTTAAATTGTATCAAATGGATGTTAAAAGTGCATTTCTAAATGGAGCACTACAAGAGGAGGTCTATGTGAAACAACCCCCTGGTTTTATTGATGCTAAACATCCATATTATGTCTATAAGTTGGACAATGCTTTGTATGGACTCAAGCAAGCTCCAAGAGCCTGGTATGATACACTATCCACCTATTTGCTCACAAATGATTTTGTCAGAGGAAGTATTGACAAAACTCTTTTCATAAGAAAGAGCAGAGGACATGTCATTCTGGTTCAAATTTATGTGGATGACATTATCTTTGGATCAACTAACCAAGATCTGTGTGATTGGTTCAAATTTTTGGGTGGAAAATTAGTTAGCTGGACAAGCAAGAAACAAAACTCAGTGGCAATTTCAACGGCTGAAGCTGAATACGTAGCTGTAGGGAGCTGTTGTGCTCAAATACTGTGGATGCAACATCAGCTTAAGGACCTTGATTTGCATTACTCAAAGACTCCTATATTTTGTGACAATCAAAGTGCTATTGCCATTACACACAACCCAATGTTTCACTCAAGAACCAAGCATATTGAGATAAGACATCACTTCATCAGAGATATTGTAGAAAAGGGAAAGATAGAGTTAGTCTTCATTGAGACTGAAGATCAGCTTGCGGATATCTTCACTAAACCAATAGAAGGCACAAGATTCACAACTCTACTTAGCAAGCTTGGAATGCTCAACCCATAAATGGTATGTTCCACTCTTTATCTCTGTTTAATTTTTGGCTGTGTGCTACATTTGACTAAGTGTCAAAATTTGAGCTGAGTGCTACATTTGAACCCGAGTGCTCCATCTAAGTCGAACATTCAGGATTAGCTGAGTGCTTCATCTAAGCTGAACACTAAGGATCAGCTGAGTACTCCGTTCCAAAGTGTGGTCAGTTCCACATGTCTAGGTTAGTCCTAACAAATGGTACGTCCAACAATATGGTAAGTCCAAAATATATACGGTGTGTCCGGTAAATAAACATCAGTTGTTTAGAAAATTTTCATGATAATTTTTTTTTCATAAAAATATCTTTTCAATATAACAGTGTGAAGTTAGGTAACTAACAATAAATTTAGCTATTGTAACAAACCGCGTAGAAGTTTTTTACGGTAACGGTCATATTTATTACCCTCCGATAACGGTAACTTTTCTCTCACATTGAAAAGGTATAAATAAGAGAGATTGTTCATCATATTTCGTTTAAACTTCCAAAATATTCTTCTCTTTTAAACCCTAACGTTGCTGTGTGCAGAGTTCATTGCTCAGTGCTAATTCTTATTACTGCTAAGTGCAATCCAATACGATAAATTCGAATTAAATGGAGGGTTATACTCTAAATCTAACTGGACAAATGATCCGTGGTGGAAATTTCAAGAACAATGCACTCCCCACCTACAAACAAAACAACGTCATTGCCTGTACCGACATTCCAAAGTGCAAAATTGGAAAGGGATATGAGGAGTGGGTCTCCTACATTCGCAAGGGACCCATGGCACATGCATTTCTTCATGGACCCCCTGTGCTCATTCCTCAACTTCTTATGGAATTCTGGTATACTTGTAAGCTGGATGCAACTCAACCGGTTATACGGGGCACAATGTGGACAAGTGGCGATAGAAGTCGATGCAAACGGTCTCCGCCGAATTCTTCATCTCCCGATTCATAATCAGTATGAAGCGACGGTCTCTAGGGAAACATCACGAAGCATTTTACCCTTAATGGGTCATCCTCAAGTGATTGGCATCATAAGGAAATCTGTTTTCCAGACGGCATGGGGATTTATGGTATCCACTGTGGTTCGTTCCCTTGGATACAAGGTGGGAGGTCTGGATAATGTAAATGACTTTGAAATGCAACTACTATACAACTTATTTTATGATCAACGAGTGGATTACGCTAAGTTGATCTTTGAGGCATTCAAGTCATTAGTGACCAAGAACATAAGGGACACCATTGTACCCTTCGCAAGATTTATATCAATGGTCATCGAGGAAAGATTGGGTAGAAGATATACTGCTCAATATGAGTCAATCCCTACTCCTGTTCTCAGCTACAAAATGTTCGCCCATGATATTTTCCCTGGGCACCCTACAATGAGTGCTCAGATGAGGGTGTATATACAGCTTCCGACTCCCGCGTCAAGTGAAGCTGAAATAGAGGAGGAAGCTGCGGAAGAAGTGGGTGACGATGTTGATTCAGAGGCTGAGTCCCCTCAAGCTGATCAACCTAGGACTCAGCTCAAACGCAGTGCACAAATAATCTCATCCACCACTTCGAGTTCGGAGCAAAGGAGTCTGTTTCCTAGCTCTGAGTCTCCACTGCTAGGTGCAGCAGGTAATATTTCGCAACCCTTATCTCCTTCTCTCTCTTTTACTTCTCTATCTCCAAACTTAGGAGATAGGACCGAGTCAAGCCCAACTCAGTCTAACCCCTCTCCTCCACCTCGCACATCTCCATCTATCTTACAAGCTACAGCCAACCTTGGTCAGCCCACTGCTACCAAGGATATATCCTACACCTATACAAGGAAAACTGCCAAAGGTGGTCCTTCACCTATAAAGGACACTGGAGTTGATATCACATTGGTACCTCCACCGGCAGGAGCTGAGGGGGAGACATTTTCTCTTAAGGTGCCAACCTCTAGGCTCAGTTCAACCCTTAAGCCTATACCGGGTATGGTGTCTAATCAGCCCATACTTACCAGTGCCATGGGAGAGCCTACTTCTGTTCCTTCACAGCCCCATGAAGGTAACATTGAAATACTGACCAATCCCTAGGGTCAATTACCCCCTCCTCACTAATAAGCCTAGCTCACCCCACTACCATACCTCACGACATTGTTCATTCTTTTCTTCCATTCTTACACACTCTCGCACGACCTGTCAATGAACCTTTCATACACTAGGAAGGTTTACAGGGTCTCCATTCTGGCCCCCTTGATTCCATAGGTCATCACCAACCTTTGGATGTGGGACCCACATCCTTACCTATTGAGGAACACTCAACAGCCACTCCTACGGTGGACATACACTCTTCCACTGGACAGGAGGGCGTTGAGGTAAGAAGAAGACCTGAGGAGCCCAAGCTGATGACCACTGATGCTCAAGTCATTATGGACTATCTACAAACTTAGTTTGAGCTTCTACACAGGAAGAGGAAAGATGACAAAGCCAAGTTGATGCGCAAACTTACCGATTTGTCAACTTCAGTAGCTAACTTGGAAAGCTTTGTGCTCAAAATCAGACCCTCCCCTATAGATGATGACAAAAAGGGGGAGGAAGAATCAAAGAAGTATGACGATAAGGTTGAGGGGGAGCATACAGAGGAAGTACAATTTGAACAAGCTCATGATCAGTTCATGAGTACTGTAGATCAGCCATCTCAACAACAACAGGCTCCAACAGTCCAAATAACCACAACTTCACAAGCTCAACCAGAAAATCCACTTGAAGAAACATCTCAAGCTGTTCACACCAATCTTCCTCAAGCTAATTTGCCAAAATTTGTTGAAGCTGAGTCCGTTCCAACTTCACAAATAGATAAAGAGAAGAGTAAGGTGTTTGAGATGGTAAAAAGAAAGAAAAGAAGTGTTATGCCTCTAGCGAAGAAAAGAAAGGTCATCATTGCTGAGCCTGAGCCAGAGCAACAGGGTAAGTCTCAACTAGTTGCACATGAATCTGACTCAAGTGATGAAGTTGATGCAACACAGAAAGCCAGTGACATACTTGCTGAGCAAATGTTACAAGAGATGGCTAAAGAACTAGGCGTAATAGTAGAGGAAATAAAAGAGCAGCAACGACAAGCTGAAGTTCAACGAGAAAAGGCTAAAGCTGAGCCTGCGAGAACTGAAGCTGAAGCTAACTACTCTGGTCCAAGAGCTGCCCTAATTCCCTACTCAGATGTGGATCTAAGGCATTGTTATAAAAGAACACATTTTAATAACAAGATTGAATCAATTACACTGAGTAGAAAAGGAGAATTGGTAATCATCAACTTTGTACTAGACAACAAACAAAAAATTGGTCTAGATATGAGATGTCTGTACAAGTTGGGGTTCTCAGAGTTGAAGATCGTAGCCACAACTATCAAGCAGATGAAAAAGAGTCAAATCAGACAAGAGATAGTTGATGTGATTAAGACAATCTTCATACGAATCGATCAGCTAGGTGAGATCCCTGCTGATGAAATTGATACTTTCCTTAATCGAGGCAAAGCTGCAAGAGTTAGAGTAGTAAGCCAGCGAGCTAAAAGAGACATCATTTTACAAGTTCCAGAGGGAGTTGAATTCAGAGAAAACACGTATATCACTCAACCTGTGGAAGGATTCTTGTACCTTGATGTGGAAAGTAATCAATGTTTCTTGAGGGTAGCAGATCTTCATTTGGAAAATCTGGAATTGGTTCTGTACTTGAGAATTCTATGTGATGATTCAATTCAGAACTTAGTATTCAGATATCATCTCAACAAAGAAATAAGATCAAGGAAAACTGAGATGAGAGAGCTACCAGAAGGTGAAGAGATTGTGAATGATGCTATCAAGAAAGCTGTGATTTGGGAACTTAAATGTTATGATATGTGGTTAGAAGTTGGAGATCCTATTGATTAAATAGACTAGTTCTATAAGTTTGTAAGCACTAAGTGTGCAGAAGCGAATCATAAAGATTAAGCTAAAGTGTAAATGATATGTTCATTAATACAAACTCAAGTTTGATATGTTCAACTGTTTTATTATTTGATATGTTCAAATTATGTTTGATATGTTCAAACAAACAACTTTGTAAGTTTAAGCTAATGATTGATATGTTCAATTATAAACTGATATGTTCAGTTGTATAGGTTTTGTAAGTTCAGAACTTAAATTACTTCTGATAAGTTCAGAATCTAAGTAGTTGTATATCCAAATAATTAGAATACAAGTCTTATAATAGATTTGTAACATAAACATCTTGTAAGTTCAAGATACGTGAATAAGTATGGATTAGTTCAATACTTATTTCAAGAACTAGCTTTGGTCAGTTCCAGAGTGGTTCAGCATAATTCTGTTAACTTATACCTAATATGATTCAATGTTTTGTCATCATCAAATAGGGGAGATTTTTAGTCCCATGTTTAGAATAATTAGATTTGATGAGACAAACTATATATATGTATAGATGATAGGTTAAGAGTTAGGAATTATGTAAGTCTGTTATAGACTGACTAGTCAGCTGAAGCTGAGTAGTCAACGTATAAACAGATATAGAGTTTTTTTATGTAAGTACTAGATAGCTCAGTGACTTCTAAGCTGAGATAAGTTTTAAAAGTGAAGACTTGAAGATTCAAGAATCCAAGATTCAAGAAGTCAGCTTGACAAGGTCAAGACTGAGAATGTCAGCTTGACAAGGTCAAGACTGAGTATGTCAGCTCAGCGTCAGAAGTCAGTTTAGAATTTAAGTAAGTTCTAAATTTTGTTATAAACTCTCCATATCTACGACATTTAAATTAGGATATCTAAACCTAATTTAAACTATCTATTAGTTGGATATAAATCTCAAACGGAATTAATCAGATAAGTTCTAATTAAGGAGTTTGTTACGATTTTAAAGAAAAGATATGTTCTATCTTTTAAAATGAGATTTGTTCATAGGTATATCAAGTATAAGTATAAACCTTCTTATGGGTTTTTATATAGATGTTCTTAAGTGTGTACGTGAACAAATACCGAACAACGACGACTGCATAAGTTGCAGAACTGCGTAAGTTGCAAAACGTACGTGTGTTCGTGATACTTGATACGCGCGTGTTGCGATAACTTTGTAAGTTCAAAGTCAGAGAGAGTTTTCAAGAGTTCTTGTTAATCAGTTTTAACAAGAAATTCGATCATCAATTAGTTTGTGGTTCAAGAGTGTTTAGAGAGAGTTGTGGTTATAATCATTGTAATATCAAATCATCCTGTTGATTTGATTAGAGAGTGATAATAGTTATTATTCTGTTTGATAATTGAATATACGTTTGATTAATTTGTTTAATTGTTTAAAGTGTATTCAACCCCCCCTTCTACAGTGTATCGGTTGCTTGTTCACCCTCTTTGGGACCAACACTACTAAATTACCAAAAACAACCCAAGTAAGCAAAAAGCAAAGAACTTTGTGGATTAAATATCAATTAAAAGGCTTTCCCTCCCTAGATTTGATTCCACCCTTTTCAAGTTGGTTTTATTAATCAAAATTGATGCATTGGACAATTAATTAACACTATACCGATTCCTATATTGTTAGACTCTTGATCCGAGTATCCAACTTTTCTAATCATGCAATTAACTAATCAATTGGTCATTAAATCAATTAACTACACAATTAAGCATTTTTAAGTTCGTATCTATCAAGATCTAATCTTTAATGATTGATTAGGTTACCAAATCATTCAATTAACACATGAAAGTCATCATATATCAATTCTAACACATTAAAGTTCCTATTTTGATTGTTTAACCCTAGGATTAGCATTGATTAGCATTGATTAAAGTCATATAAATGGATTGGTCTTGCAATTTACATTAATTCAGATTCTAAACATCTCAAAAATAGAATTAAAACATGCTAGGATCATTGATTAGACTTGAAAGATGAATATAATGCCATTAAAGTCATAAATATGTAAAATTAACCAACTTGAAAGAGTTTCATCTCCTCTAGGGAGGAAAACAGAAAAACCTAGCCTAGATAGATCATATCAAACTTTTGGAATTCAAGAATAAACATAAATAACATGAAAGAATGATAAAACCTAAAGCAAAGCAAGATCCAACACCTTTAATCTTCCAAATTATGCTCCAATCCTTCAAATCCGAGCTCAAGCCTTCTGGGATGTGTTCTTGGACGTGTTTAGCAGAGTAATGGTGGAAGAAATCGAGTGGTTAACCCCAAATCAGATGTGGAAGTTCGTTTAAATACTTTTCTGAAAACAGGGGTGTCGCGCCGCGACGAAGAGTTTTACCCCGATCCTTCTTCTTTGAAATTGAATCTTTGTCGTTGTCTACACGCGTCGCGCCGCGACGGGCATCTTGGTCACGCCGCGACGCTACGTGGCAAGAAGATAGGCATTATCCGGAGAAGCTTGTCGCGCCGCGACATATTAGGTGGTTGTGCCGCGACGCCTACTTTCACGCCCGGTTGACTACTTTTTTTCTTTGGGCCTTGGGCCTACTTTGGGCTTTCTAATTCTTTTCTTTCTTTTCTTTTATTTGGGCTTCCTTTTTATTTTCTTGGGCTCCACTTTATTTTACTGACTTCTTTGCATCGGTTGTTAGATAAATTCATTTTTTCGTCATTTTAGCCTGCAAAACATAAAATAAACGGTAAACGTATCTTTTTATAATTAAATGCGTGATTTCCGGCTAAAACCAACCCGATATCGCCTAATATTTATATATATTTAACGCGATATCAAACAACTACCAAATTTACATGATATTAACAAAACACACTAATGTTTTAAGAACTACATCTAGAACACTACAAATTCACTTATGCTTTGAAGTTAGTTTTAAAACTACATCCATAATCACACCAAATATTTTTCAACCTTTTTAACACTTTTTTCAACAACTCCTTTACCTTTCCTTTCACCACTTTCTTTCCCAACTTCTTTTGAAACACCTACAATGTCATCTTTCTCAACACCTTGTTCCTTGGTGTACTGATTGACGAAGTATGTTGCTAATCTAATCATCTTTTTTTCATATATATTCATCTCATGCATTAAAATCTGTCGCAAACCTCATCCTCAACTTCCACAACTGCGTTTTCTGCTCTTGACCCTCAACAGCTAATTCACACTTCCATCTCCCTTCTGCTTGTCCCAAGTATTGTTCCATTTGGTTCATCGCAAAAACAGCACAATCAACGACATTTTCAATCGACCTCCAGTGAACCTTCATTTGTTTTGCCCTAAGTTTTTCAAAAATTGCATCACACTGTTCTCATACATAGTCAAATGTCTTGAGAACACATATTGTTGTAAGAAAGGTTTTTAAAGATTTTTAAAAAGTAATACTCTGATATAATATACAAACAGTATTCGAAGATTAATTTAAAAACTTACAACAAAGCCAACAACTCTTTTATACTTTGCATTGTAGTTACCAACGTAGCGGTTATCAATAATATGAATTGC
Source organism: Dittrichia graveolens (assembly GCA_038502395.1). Taxonomy (NCBI): domain Eukaryota; kingdom Viridiplantae; phylum Streptophyta; class Magnoliopsida; order Asterales; family Asteraceae; genus Dittrichia; species Dittrichia graveolens. The sequence continues at coordinate 62,640,084 of JARJIL010000009.1, forward strand.
TGGCTTACTCCTAAGGTCAAATACCACCAGATAAGTTGGAATGTAAGAGTATGAAAATGACCTGTAATCGAATAAAAAGTCACATTGAATAACAGGTATCTAAGTAAAAAAACCAACTAAATTAGCTGATTGAACTCAATCAGATGTGATTTGTATATAAAAAAATCACATCTAATTGTATTCAATCACTTTTGATTTAAAACAAAGAAATCACAAAGTGATTATGTTCAATCACTTGTTATTTGAAACAAAGAAATCACAAGTGATTGTGTTCAATCACTTGTCATTTGACACAAAGAAATCACAAGTGATTGTGTTCAATCACTTGTCATTTGACACAAAGAAATCACAAAAGTGATTGTGTTCGATCAGGTTTGAATACAAAATAAAATCACAAGTGATTGTATTCAATCACTTCTGATTTGAAACAAAGAACTAGACTGTAACATCCTCGATTTGGTCCTAGCTGTTAAATGTATGTTTAAGCTAGTAAGCTTGTAAGTTAAATGAGTTAATAATGTTAATGAGGAACAAAATGTATATATATGTGTTTTACGTGTAAGGTGCTTAATGTATATATGTATATATATTAGAAAAAGAAAGGAAAGGAATTAAAAGGAAATCCAGAGGCGGTGTCTCTGGATTATGATATATATAAATAAGAAAAAGTCAAATGTGGTCAAAGACCACAAGAAGCAAAACCAAAACAAGAAACTCTCGGATTTCTCTCGTCTCTTTCTCTCGGATTTTCTTGAAGCCAAAGATTTGGTGGTTTTGATTCCAAGTAAAGGTAAATACTTGTTTGTTGTTAAGATTCAATACATATGAAACTGTTTTTTTGATTAAAAGCATGATTGAAACTCAAATCCTTGCAAGACACTACTTAGAATATGCAAAGCTTACTTTGCAAGTGGGTTTTGTATGTTTGGTGTTATTGTGTGGGTTTGATGTGTTTTTGAAGTCATACCAACGAAAAGGGATGTTTTTAGAATGTATAAATGTCAAAACAAACAAGAAACAAGTTCTGGGAAAAAGCCAATGAAGATGGCGGTTTCTGGGTTGAAACTGTCGGATTCCGAGACATGAAGGTGTCGGAATCCGGTAGATGCCCAAATCCGCATGTTGCCAAATCTGAAAAGTGTCGGATTCCGAGACTTAGTGGTGTCGGAATCCGCATCATGTCTAAATCCAAGTTATTGTTTTAAATCCGATAAGTATCGGATTTCCTAAAGTTCACATGTATAATTGCAAGTCAAATCCGAAAGTATCGGATTCTGATTGAAGGTCGGATTTCCAATTGCATGTCAAGGTTTCCAAGTTCATAAGTGTTGAAATCCGATGAGTGTCGGATTTAACAATATGTCGGATTTCCCTTGAAGTATCGGATTTCATGAAATCCGACAGTTTGTCGGATTTAGGTGGAATCCGGATTTTGGGATTTCCTATGTTGGCTTTATAGCTATTCTAAGTGTGTTAAGATAATTAATGTGAATCCTAATGTTCTAAGTGAACTTGATATCCTAGACAAGGCAGGAATTTAAATAACTATCTGTTAAGTTACTCAGGTGAGTACCGACTTCCATAAGCCTCAGTAGAGGAAGAATTATGTGTTAAGTGATTTAAGTGCATTGGCGCTCATAAGTTAATGAATAAGAATTGCCATGTGACTTAAAGTGCAGTGCCATGCTAAATACTTGTCGTATATAAAGTTAAGTGTATGCCAGCGGGATCTAGAACTGGAACCGCTTAGTTAAATAAATGCTGTGCATGATACTGATTCTGAATGAATCAGTTAAGTGAAGATATGATGATATACATGGTAGGGATCCAGATTGGATCCATAAAGAAGTAACTCAATGTAATTGCATGCTAAAAGAAGTAAATGAATATGCATGCTAAGTAAATGAACAAGATATGTCTATGTGTTCGCAAACATCAGGAAGCATGGTTAAGATCAGCCGGTTAGCTGGATCCCTGGGACCCTTGATCAGGAGATTCTGGATTTAACGGTGATTCGAGGTAACATTCTGGATCGTAGGTTCTGCAGAACCGACGTTCCTTATATAATGAGGGTTAATCAGTCATAAATGGCTGAGTTACCTAAGGAGCCTCTGGTTCCATTAACGATGCTTGGTGGACTACTTTATGCTCCCCCACCAGCGCGGAGGGTTGTGTCTGATCCCCCAGTGTATTGGTGTTGAGCGGGACTAGCTATCCTGCAAGAAACAACTTATACCGATCGTTTCAGCACACCACAATGTGATAGGATAGCATTGTATGCTTATTCCTGATATGCATGTTCTACTCTAATGAAGTTTATGCTAAGTTTGTGCTCACTAGCTAAGTGTAGCTAACGGTGCCATGTTAACTGCTTTTTGCAGATCAAAGTTAGATTGCATGGTGAGCCGGGTCCCCTGCCTCTGGATATTTTGCGGGAACACTTGTTGTTGTAATAAATACATTATGGTCGGTTGCTTTGTAGAGTAACACCAGATACAGAAACATGTTTATTGTAAATATTCCGCTGCTTAATGTTATTTGATCGTGATTAAGTTCACGTTTGTTAAAAAACGCAAAATTTTGCTAAAATTTGTTATATGCAAAGCCAGTGTTACAAGTAGGTATCAGAGCCTAAGTTTGAGGGAATTGGATACTTGCAATAGTATTCAATCTTAAACAAGGGCCCGACCATAATAAGTGTTCCTTTGGGGGGGGGGGAAATTTGAGTATGAGAGTTATATGAGTATTACTTGCTATAGTATAGCTTGTCAGATATGATGAGCAAGAATGACTAAGTACTGACTACTCTTCTGTGTTATATAGAAAAGTTAAGTTAAAGAAATGTGTGCTGATAAAGCAAACACTGAGCAAGCACTCAAAGAACTAGAAGATGAGGCTTCTCACATGCCTCACCAAGCCGAAGACCAACGCCCTCAGCATAGTGCTGGTGGCGCAGTACCTGATCCAAACCAGCTTGCGCATATAAAGCGTCTAGAGGAAGAGCTTCGTTTAGCTAAAGAGCTGTTGTTAAAGTCCACTCTCACCAGAGCACGCAAGCCCTGCTCTTACAAGAAGTTCTTGACGTGTCACCCGCCAACGTATGAGGGGAGTGATAACCCCACTGTTACAATTCAATGGCTCCGTGAAATGGAGCAAGCTTTTGAATCTTGCGAGTGCGAGCCCGAGTATCGTGTGAATTACGCGATACGCATGTTAAAGGGGCGTGCTATATTCTGGTGGGATATTGTGAAGGCCTCTGTTGGCAAAGAGATATTAAGTGCTCTCTCTTGGGAGCAGTTTTCTGAGAAAGTGCTCCAGAAGTACTGTATAGAGTATGATATGGAGCGGATGGCGCGGGAGTTTACAGATCTCCGAAAGGGAGATAGACCAATTGAAGAACATATAACCTCATTTACTGATAAGATGATGTTTGTACCACACCTGATCCCAGATGAAGTCACGAAGATAAGAAGGTTTGTGGCGACTCTGCCACTGGAATTTCGTGCCCATGTGCAGGCAGCTCCAACACTGGATCGGGCGTTTCAAGTGGCCCGACAAATGGAAGGTGATCGTATACAGTGTCGGGGTGATTATGCCAGTGGTGGGAGTAAAAGGAAGTTTCAGCCATCTCTCCAATCGAGCTCTTCAAAAGGGCAATCCTCAGGAGGTGGGAAATCTAAAGCTCCTAAGAAACCAAGACCTAATGATCCTTGGTGTTCTTCATGCCGTACATACCATTCTGGAGAATACTCTGCAGCAACCAGGAGGTGCGGTAGGTGTGGGCAAAGGGGGCATTCGGTGAATGAATGCCGATACAAAGAAGACGTTTGTTACCGGTATCGCAAACCCGGTCACAAAATGGTTGAGTGCCCTGACCGACAAAGCTCTGGAGCAGCTAGGTCTTCTGGAGGGCAGAAGAAAGATAATGCCCCGCGTGCAAAAGGGCGGGCATTTCAGATGACTGTAGAAGAGGCAAAGGCTGCAGGTGATGTCGTCACTCGTACATTTCTTATCAATTACTTTCCTGCCAGTGTACTATTTGATTCAGGAGCAACATATTCTTTTGTTTCTGTTTCTTGCCGTAAAAGACTCCAGTTACCTGTTATGCCTTTAGACGAGCCTTTTAATGTAGAAGTTGCTGACGGCAAAGTAGTCTCGGTTACCGAGAAAGTCCCTATTGCCGTTATTTATATTGATGGGAGTAGTATCCCTATCTCATTCTTTGTTATGCCTATTGTGGGCTTCGATGTTTTGATTGGAATGGATTGGCTTAGCAAGCGTGATGCTGAGATTCTCTGTTCCAAGAAAATGACTAAGATCCCTCTTGCTGATGGATCTTATGTAGTTGCTCGGGGAGAACGACGGGATTCTGATATTCCTGTTATCTCTGTTATTAAAGCTCAGAAGTCTATTGCTAAAGGTTGTAATTCCTTCCTGGCATATGTTATTGATGCTACGATGGAAAAGCGACCAGTTCAAGATATCAGGGTAGTTTCTAAATTCCCTGAGGTCTTTCCTGATGAATTACCGGGTTTACCTCCGGTAAGAGATGTTGAGTATAAGATAGAACGGATTCCTGGAGCTACACCTGTAGCTAGATCTCCATATCGTCTCGCTCCTTATGAGATCCGCGAGATGATGACGCAAATCCAGGAATTACTTGAAAAAGGTTTCATTCGTCCTAGTTCCTCGCCTTAGGGAGCTCCTATCTTATTTGTCAAAAAGAAGGATGGAACCATGAGGATGTGTATTGATTACAGGGAACTGAATAAGCGAGCTGTAAAGAATAAGTATCCTCTTCCACGTATCAATGATCTTTTCGATCAGTTGCAGGGAGCTACGTATTTCTCGAAAATTGATCTTCGTTCAGGGTATCATCAAGTACGAGTCCACGAAAAAGACATTCCGAAGACGGCTTTCCGGACTCGTTACGGTCATTATGAATTCTTGGTTATGCCATTTGGCTTGACCAATGCTCCTGCCATATTTATGGATTTGATGAATCGTTTCTGTCGTCCTTTTCTTGACAAGTCCGTGATTGTTTTCATTGACGGCATTCTTGTCTACTCGAAGACTGAGGCTGATCACGAGCTTCATCTTCGTCATGTTCTCGAGACTCTTAAACGAGAACAATTATACGCCAAGTTTTCTAAATGTGAATTCTGGCTTAGGGAAGTTCATTTCCTTGGCCATGTTATCTGTCAAGAAGGCGTTAAAGTAGATCCGGCTAAGGTGGAAGCGGTGATGAATTGGGAGGTTCCTCGAACTCCCTCTGAAATAAAGAGTTTCCTTGGCTTGGCCGGCTACTATCGGCGATTTATTCGCAATTTCTCGAAACTTGCGGGTCCGTTGACCAAGCTGACCCGTAAGGATGTTGCATTTGTCTGGTCGGAAGCTCAAGAGAGTTCCAGACCTTACAGCGATTGTTATGCGAAGCTCTGATTCTTACCTTTCCGGAGGGTTTGGAAGACTTTGTTGTTTATTGTGATGCCTCATATGTGGGGTTGGTTGTTTTCTTATGCAAAGAGATAAAGTGATTGCTTATGCCTCTCAGCAACTGAAATCTCTTGAAAGGAACTACCCAACTCACGATCTCGAACTTGCTGCTGTTGTCTTCACACTAAAATTGTGGAGGCACTACCTTTATGGAACTAAGTGTGTGATATGCATTTATCACAAAAGCTTGCAGTATGTCTTTACACAGGAAGAACTCAACATGTGGCAACGCCATTGGTTGGAGTTAATCAAAGACTACCACTGTGAGATTTGCTACCGTCCCGGTAAAGCCAATATTGTTGCGGATGCTTTGAGCCGTAAGGGGCCAGCAGCAGAGGCAAAGTTCATGAAGCTTACTGTAGTATCAGATTTGATTGCAAAGTTGAAGGACGCCCAGTAGTTAGCTTTGTAGGATGACAATCTGAAATCTGAAACGATGAAAAAGTTAAAAGATCAGCTGGGTGAAGATAATCGTGGGTTGAAGACTTTTCAATCCAGGATTTAGGTGCCTCTTCTCGGGGGTAATCGTGAGCTAATTCTGCAAGAAGCTCACAAGTCTAAGTTGTCTATCCATCCGGGTATCACCAAGATGTACTATGACCTGAAAATGTTATATTGGTGGCCTACTCTGAAGAAAGACATTGCTTCATTCGTGGAGAAATGTCAGATATGTGCCCAAGTCAAGACAGAGCACCAAGGCCTTATGGCAATTTGCAACAGCTTGACATTCCGGAATGGAAATGGGATCACATCACGATGGATTTCGTGACAAAGCTGCCAAAGACGTTCAGAGGGCATGATATGATTTGGGTCATTGTTGACCGATTGACTAAAAGTGCTCATTTCTTGGCAACCAACGAGTCGGCTTCGTTGACTCGTTTAGCACAGCTTTATATTGATGAGATAGTAACACGTCACTGTCTTCCTTGTTCAATTGTTTCTGATCGTGACTCCAGATTGGTATCTAATTTCTGGCAGAGTTTGCAACGTGAGTTAGGCACCCGTGTGCATCTGAGCACTGCCTATCACCCGTAGACCGATGGCCAATCAGAAAGAACGATTCAGACTCTTGAAGACATGCTTCGAGCGTGTGTACTTGAATACGGTGGATCATGGGATTCTCATCTCCCATTGATTGAATTTGCTTATAATAATTCGTATCATTCCAGTATTGGAATGCCACCGTACGAAATGCTCTACGGGAGACGATGTCGTACTCCGACTTGTTGGTTGGAGCCCGGAGAGAAACAGTTTTCTGGACCTAAGATTGTCCAGATGACCTCAGATAAAGTAAATGTGGCTTTAGAAAAGCTTAAAGCAGCCCGAGGTCGACAGAAGATGTATGCGGATCCTAAACGTCTCCCCGTTGCATTCGATGTCGGTGATCGTGTATTCTTGAAGGTTTCCCCTTGGAAGGGAGTTATTTGCTTTGGGCGCAAAGGGAAACTAAGTCCACGTTTCATAGGCCCATTCAAGATTGTGCGTAAAGTCAATGATCAGACGGTAACTCTTGAGCTACCGCCTGAGCTATCTGGAATCCACAATACCTTCAATGTTTGTTACTTGGGTAAGTGCAACGTTGAAGAGGAACAGATTCTTCCGTTACAAGAACTGACGGTTGACTCTTCTAAAAGACTCATAGAAGAACCTGTTGAAGTTCTTGACACGAAGGTCAAGAAGCTACGAAAGAAGATGATCAAGCTGGTTCTTGTTAAGTGGAAACACAGTTTAGGTCCGAACCTGATGTGGGAAGTCGAGGACGAGATGAAGATAAGATACCCTCACATGTTTATCACTGAGTAGATTCCGAGGACGGAATCTTCTTAAGAGGGGTAGATTTGTAACATCCTCGATTTGGGCCTAGCTGTTAAATGTATGTTTAAGCTAGTAAGCTTGTAAGTTAAATGAGTTATTAATGTTAATGAGGAACTAAATGTATATATATGTGTTTTACATGTAAGGTGCTTAATGTATATATGTATATATATTAGAAAAAGAAAGGAAAGGAATTAAAAGGAAATCCAGAGGCGGTGCCTCTGGATTTTGATATATATAAATAGGAAAAAGTCAAATGTGGTCAAAGACCACAAGAAGCAAAACCAAAACAAGAAACTCTCGGATTTCTCTCGTCTCTTTCTCTTAGATTTTCTTGAAGCCAAAGATTTGGTGGTTTTGATTCCAAGTAAAGGTAAATACTTGTGTGTTGTTAAGATTCAATACATATGAAACTGTTTTTTTGATTAAAAGCATGATTGAAACTCAAATCCTTGCAAGACACTACTTAGAACATGCAAAGCTTACTTTGCAAGTGGATTTTGTTTGTTTTGTGTTATTGTGTGGGTTTGATGTGTTTTTGAAGTCATACCAACAAAAAGGGATGTTTTTAGAATGTATAAATGTCAAAACAAACAAGAAACAAGTTATGGGAATAAGCCAATGAAGATGGCGGTTTCTGGGTTGAAACTGTCGGATTCCGAGACATGAAGGTGGCGGAATCCGCTAGTTGCCCAAATCCGCTAGTTTCCCAAATCCGCTAGTTGCCCAAATCCGCATGTTGCCAAATCCGAAAAGTGTCGGATTATGAGACTTAGTGGTGTCGAAATCCGCATCATGTCTAAATCCGAGTTATTGTTTTAAATCCGATAAGTGTCGGATTTCCTAAAGTTCACATGTATAATTGCAAGTCAAATCCGAAAGTATCGGATTCTGTTGAAGTGTCGGATTCCGACAAAAGTGTCGGATTCCGATAAAAGTACCGGATTCCGATTGAAGGTCAGATTTCCAATTGCATGTCAAGGTTTCCAAGTTCATAAGTGTTGAAATCCGATGAGTGTCGCATTTCATAATATGTCGGATTTCCATTGAAGTATCGGATTTCATGAAATCCGACAGTTTGTCGGATTTAGGTGGAATCCGGATTTTGGGATTTCCTATGTTGGCTTTAAAGCTATTCTAAGTGTGTTAAGATAATTAATGTGAATCCTAATGTTCTAGGTGAACTTGATATCCTAGACAAGACAGGAAGTTAAATAACTAACTGTTAAGTTACTCCGGTGAGTACCGACTTCCATAAGCCTCAGTAGAGGAAGAATTATGTGTTAAGTGATTTAAGTGCATTGGCGCTCATAAGTTAATGAATAAGAATTGCCTTGTTACTTAAAGTGCAGTGCCATGCTAAATACTTGTCGTATATAAAGTTAAGTGTATGCCAGCGGGATCCAGAACTGGAACCGCTTAGTTAAATAAATGTTATGCATGATACTGATTCTGAATGAATCAGTTAAGTGAAGATATGATGATATACATGGTAGGGATCCAGATTGGATCCATAAAGAAGTAACTCAATGTAATTGCATGCTAAAAGAAGTAAATGAATATGCATGCTAAGTAAATGAACAAGATATGTCTATGTGTTCGCAAACATCAGCAAGCATGGTTAAGATCAGCCGGTTAGCTGGATCCCTGGGACCCTTGATCAGGAGATTCTGGATTTAACGGTGATTCGAGGTAACATTCCGGATCGTAGGTTCTGCAGAACCGACGTGCCTTATATCATGAGGGTTAATCAGTCATAAATGGCTGAGTTACCTAAGGATCCTCTGGTTCCATTAACGATGCTTGGTGGACTGCTTTATGCTCCCCCACCAGCGCGGAGGGTTGTGTCTGATCCCCCAGTGTATTGGTGTTGAGCGGGACTAGCTATCCTGCAAGAAACAACTTATACCGATCGTGTCAGCACACCACAATGTGATAGGATAGCATTGTATGCTTATTCCTGATATGCATGTTCTACTCTAATGAAGTTTATGCTAAGTTTGTGCTCACTAGCTAAGTGTAGCTAACGGTGCCATGTTAACTGCTTTTTGCAGATCAAAGTTAGATTGCATGGTGAGCCGGGTCCCCTGCCTCTGGATATTTTGCGGGAACACTTGTTGTTGTAATAAATACATTATGGTCGGTTGCTTTGTAGAGTAACACCAGATACAGAAACATGTTTATTATAAATATTCCGCTGCTTAATGTTATTTGATCGTGATTAAGTTCACGTTTGTTTAAAAACGCAAAATTTTGCTAAAATCTGGTATATGCAAAGCCGGTGTTACATAGACCAGATCACAAAAATCACAAGTGATTATATACCAGATCATCGTCCTTGAATTTCAATTGATTCACGTCGTCGCCGAGAGCATAATAATAATTCCCCTCAAACTATTGAAGGTACAGTTCTTTGTTCATGTTTTTCGTAGAATCAAAGACATCAATAGGTTATTTAAACAATGAAAAGTTAATACTTAAATTACATATAAAAATGTCAAATAAAAAAACTAATAAAAAGTAAAACTTACAAAGACCACCGTTTCAATAAACTTTCTTCTTGGCGAAATAGGGTTCCTAAACCTCTCTTCATAATTCAAAATCTTACACCACAGATCAACAACACCCGCCTCCACATAAACTCTAGGACACAAAGTTTTCATGCTCAACCGCGTTCCCATTGTTTGACCATCAGTTGTTTCAAACATAAGCTCTCTAACATCAAAACAAACTAATAAAAACACCACAACATATATCTCATGTATAGTAACAATCAAGTGAAAAACTCACATTGGATCGCCTTGCATTGAAAACAGGTACAACGACACTGCATATTTAGAATTTGACAATTTTACATTCACATCTGTCTTCCTATTCACATACGGAGACCTCAACACAACAGATGGTTTAACACTTCTTTTTTCAGCCAGTGGAAAGTCATGGAAGGAATAGAAACTAGGCTAGAAATTCTACTTTTCCACAATAATGATTTAATTTTTTCCTTACTCCAATCACCAGGAGATGTTTGAACAGATTTGTTTTATTCAGGGGCAGAAGGTGTTGGTGATTGTAAGGAATCCTGAGATAAAAGTTGAAAACTTGGAGCATTTAAGGTTTGAATAGTTGGAAAAGGTGGAAGGCTAAGAGAAATAGTAGAACGATTTAGTAAAGAGTTCATTGGGCATAGTTCTATCACTTTATCACCATTGTCTGACCACCATTGGGATATAAAATTTCCTTTTTCCTCTATATCCCCACAAACAAAATCGGTAACTTTTTCAGCATCTAATTTCTCTCCCACATTCACTTTTTCGTCATCACCTAGATTAACTTCCTCAACTTTACCTTCAACATCCTCATCACCACCATCTTTACCAGCACCATCACCACCATCCAAACTCTTGTGAACATTCTTCTCAACATCTTCACCACCATCTAGATTCTCCTCAGCCTCTTCATCATCATCATCAGTGTCATTATCACCATCATCATTCTCATCATTATCGGCCTCATCCTCATCGCCCTCATCCTCAGACTTATCATCAACTATTGGGGACATAATCACTTTACTCTAATAATCAACTATGCCTATCCTAAAAACATAGAATTGTAACACCCAAGATTCGGAAATTTCCGTAATTAGTAACTTTTCGATTTGATGTGTTTTGGTGTTGCCTAATTGAGATTAGGAGGTGTTTAGAAACTTGAGGGACTTATATTGTAATTTTTGGAACTAGAAAAGTATAAGGACCATTTGTGTTAACTTTCAAAGTTTATATATATATATATAGCATTATATGACTTTGAGAGAGTCAAAGCTGGCAGAACATCATCTGCTCATTCACGAGAGAACTTTAGAATAGCTGATTTCTTTGAGTTTGGAGCTAGAACAACAAGAAGGAAGAAGCTATATCCATATCTTAGTTGGTTACAAGTTAAATGTAAGAATTCTTGTTTAGTTCTTGTAGTTTTTATGGGTTTTTAGAGTTTGATTCATGGTTAAACAAGTTAGAAATGATTCATATGAGTTAGTATTGTTTCTATACTGATTGGGGTGTAGGAAAACACCCCAAAGCATGTTATTTATGAGTTTTTCGGATTTTCAGTCGAAATCCACTACTTCAAAGATGAAATGTCGGATTGTTTGTAAGGAAGGCAGTCATAGGGCCATGTTCGAGTACATGGTCGTGTAGTAGTAGAAGTACACGGCCCGTGTAGGGCTACACAACCCGTGTAGTTGACGTGGACAACACTGTCCATGTGGCCAGGTGTGGTCGTGTAGAGTGCATAGGACACGGCCCGTGTTGGGGTACACGGCCCGTGTAGATCCCCTGCCTTATTCTTTTGTTAAGTGTTTACTTGGTATATGTATTGATTATATGATTATATGATTGTAGGAGTTACTATTTGACGTGTAGTGAGTTATTTGGCATATATCTATGTGATAGCAATTGCTGAGGTGAGTTTTCTAAACTCTGATTCATATATGTGATATGTGTGTGTTACATTGCAATGTGGTATATAATTGATCAGAGGATCACGGAGAGAGAGCTGTAGCATGCTGCTTTGTGCAGTAGTTGCTACGGACAGCATTTTAGCCTTCTGGACGGATGCTAAGATGGTGCAGTACTGTGTCCATAAGAACTGTTACAGCATTCGTATATGTGTTTGCGCATGCTTATATGATTTACAGTTTAGATTTCTCACTGAGATCTCGTAGCTTATCAGATACTGCTTACTATTGTTTTGCAGGGCGTGATTCCTCCAAAGGCAAGGCCCCAGTTTGACAGAGGTTGTTGTATGAGGAAATCTGTATTTTGAAACCTAACGCCTGGTTGTATTTTGAAAACTAACCTTTTGTTGTAAATATCGAATATTACTCTTTTATATGAACCAGAGGGTTCAGTATTACTTTGTAGCTTCCGCTTTTATATCAAAACTCTTTGGATTAAAAAATACTTTTGTTTTAGAGCTTTACTTTTATTTAAGAATTAGGGGCATCACAAGAATTTGATGATAACCAAACCCTACATTCAGTATGACTTAGAAAGAATTCAAACATGTGTTGTTTGAATCAGATTATGTAGAAATATGCTAAGCATGGAACCATCAGCTGAGCATCAGATCCTACTAAAAGTATCAGCCAAGGATATCAGCCAAGGAGCATCAGATGAAGAAAACAAGTAAAGAAGACCATCAACTGAGGAAAATAAACCATTACACAAGTCATCTCCCCACATAAACTGATGCATTTAAATGATCAGCTGAGCATTCTTGATCAACTGATCATACAAATACATAAGCTTATGCCTTCCTAAGTTTACTATTGATCAACTAAGCATCTATATGATCAGCTGAGCAATATATATCAACTGCGTCCTAGCAAAAAGTGATCAACTGATATATTTTGTCAACTGAGTAGTGAAATTCAGAGTTCCTAGTACAATCTGTTAGCTGAGTCGTGCAAAATGTCAAATCTGCACTATCTTTTCAGATTGTAAGTCATATGTAAAAGGCAGAACATGTGTTGTTCTATTACGCCTTAGATCTTTGTTTGTAAAAGTAAAATGCACTTTTTGGATCAAGTATGAGACAAAAAGGTTTGATCTTATCCTCTGGAAAAGGATAATGATACCTCAAACAGACGAAGATCTTGAAGATTTGTTCAAACAACTAAGTATGGTTGGCAATCCCATACTTGGTAAAGTCAAATCAAACTGAAGCATGGTGTTGATTAAAGTACAAGCATGCAAAGAGAAAGAAACTTCTACACGATAGTAGATGTGGGTTTTAATATTTTATATTGTGAGTGGGTTGCACTTTTGCAGAAAAGTACAATTACTTTTATCAAACAGTTGATTAAAGTAACTTTATTTTCACCCACTACCTTTACAATTAAATATTATATTTCCACATCCTCTTTGTCTCCTACCTTCATGCAACCGAATTCACCAAGATTTCTGTATATACTCATGCATGGTGGACATGCAAAACACAACACAGTGAAGTCTCTACTCCACAGAAAGAAAATCTCATCAGTTGAGAAATTCGTAGAGTTTAAGCATTGTGTAGAATCAAACTTGCTCATGTGTTGAACACTCTATATACATTAGTTGTTTTAGAGTTAGCTTGTCTATGTGTTAGACAAATAGATTGCCACCTTTTATTGTACTTAGAATTTCTGCTTCTAGTACATGTAATTCTTGATTCAATATCAATAACAATTATATAAAAGTATATCCGTGTGTCTTTAAATTTTTAAAAGCTAAAGTTTGTATTCAACCCCCCTTCTACAAACATTTGTTGTTGCGTACTCAATCTGGGACTAACAACTAGTATCTGAGCAGGTTAGATAATCAATATCTAGATCTGTTTTGCTTACTCTACAACTGCTTCTACCCCTCTCAAAATGGCCTCATCATCAAACAATATGAATATCTCAAACACTGGGTCTTTAACAAGATGTCCCATGTTTGATGCAGAAAATTTCTCCATGTGGAAAAGTAAAGCACATCTTTTCTTATCCACCCTTGATATCCAAATGCTTGAAATATTCACTGATGGTCCTTATGTTCCAACATCAGTGTTATCCATTCCATGAAAATCTGAAGTTCAAACCTCTACAACAGAAAGAATCATAACCAAAACCATGCATCTGTGGATAGATGAAGATAAGAAGTTGGTTAGCTGTACACCCGAATTTCGAATTTCGTGATTTATTAATTAAATTAGTATTACAGTTTTGGTGATTTCCTAATTAAGACTAGGAGGTGTTTAGAAACTTGAGGGGTTAAAGTTGTCATAATGAAACAAGAGAAGTTGAGGGACCATTTGTGTCAATTCTCAAAGATGTATCTATAAATAACCAACTTTGACCTTTGAAATTCAATGTCTTCATTTCTTACAAACCACTTCACATAGCTTCTTGTTCCAGCCCTTTTTCTCTCAACTTTTTGAATCAAGAACAAATAGAATCAAGTGGTAACTTCTGATTTTAGCAATCACAAGTTTGAGGTAAGATTTTTTAAGCTATGTTCTTGAAGTTCATATGGGTTTTTAGCTTGATTCATGGTGAATCATGGACTAGATCTTGTTTTTGTTGTTGTTTATTGCTTAGAAGTTGTTTGGGGTGTAGGAAAACACCCTAGTAGTGTTTTTATGAATTAAAAGAGAGTATTTTGGTCGGAAAAACAACGTTCTGGCTGACTTACTGGTGCAGACCAGGGGAGGCATGGGCGTGCCTGTGAAGGGTATGGGCATGCCTAATGCCCCGGTGGCAATACTTACTCCATACGGTACTTCTGGTGCCTTTTGACTGAGGCATGGGCGTGCCTGAGAGAGGCACGGGCGTGCCTGAGAAGGGCATGGGCGTGCCTAGGAGGGCACAACCATGCCTAAGACAGGCACAACCATGCCTGGGGAAGGCACAACCATGCCTAGGGTGTGCCTACGGGGTGCCCTGCCCTGTTGAGTTTGTTAAGAGCCGAGTTTGATTATATGATTAATACCATGATTATATATCTGTAGGAATTATTGTTTGATGTGTTCTGAGTATATCTAGCATAACTCTGTGTGGTATTAATTGCGGAGGTGAGTTTTCTAAACTCTGATTCATATCTGGATATGTGTGTGTTACATTGCAATGTGGTATATTATTGATCAGAGGATCACAGAGAGAGAGTTGTAGCATGCTGCTTTGTGCAGTAGTGCTATGGACAGCGTTTTAGCCTTCTTGGCGGATGCTAAGATGGTGCAGTACTGTATCCATAAGACTTGTTGTGGCATTCGTATATGTGTATGTGCATGCTTATATGATTTACAGTTTAGATTTCTCACTAAGCTCTTGTAGCTTAGCAGATACTGCTTGTTGTTGTTTTGCAGGTTGTGTTAGCACCAAGGCAAGGCCCCGGTTTGACTGTTGATGGTTGGTTTCTTAAAACGTGATTTGAAACAATAACTCTCCCATTTTTGTAACAGAAAGTACTTTTGATTTAAATGCGCACATATTTCTTTTTATAAAAACCCGAGGGTTTAAACAAAATGTTTTATTGGCTTCCGCTGACGGTAAGCTTATTGGAAACTGTTTTTGACATGAATTGTGGTTGTATGACCTTTTTATACAAACTAGAGGGTTCAAGAATACTTGGTGGGTTTCCATCAGCTATCAAATTTTGTTTTTTGACAAATACTTTTTGTTTCAAGCATTCTTTTAAATTTTGGAAATTGGGGCGTTACATTAGCCTAGATGTTAAGGCTAGATCAGCTCTTGTCTCTGCACTACCCAATGAGATCTATCATCAAGTGCTTAACTGTACTTCTGCTAAAAAGATGCTAGATACACTCACAGTTGCATATGAAGGGACTGAAGAGGTGAAGGAGAACAAGAAGCTCCTCCTCAACAGAGAGTATGAGTTCTTCTTTGCTCAGAAAGGTGAGAGTCTTACACAAACATACACTATGTTCAACTGCCTAGTTAATGACTTGAAAAGGGTAGACATAACCAAGAGCAACTTTGTTTTGGTGAATAAGTTTCTAGACTCCCTCCCTGAGACATGGGATCACTTTGTCACTTTTCTAAGACATAGTGAGAAGATAAAGGGAATGTCTCTGGTTGCTCTCTATGGTAACTTACTAAACCATGAGCAATCAGTCAAGCAAAGGAAGTTGTCATCCAAGGAGATGAATGAGGTCGTGAAAGCTGCACCAACTGCCCTTGTATCAAGAGATACAAAGATGAGAAGCTTTGCAGCTATTGATTCTGGTTCTGATGAAGAAGGAGATGAAGAGGAGAGTGCTGGAGAAAGTGATGAGGAGAATGGTTGTGAGGAGAATAACTTGGAGGAGCTGGTTGAAGGTGTAGCAATGTTGGTTAAGAAGTTCAGACCTTTCAAGAAGGGAAAGGGTGTCAAGAGGTTTAGCAAGAGGCCATCAAAGTTTGTCAAGTCCAAATCTACATTTGATGCCTCCACAGCAGAGTGTTATAAGTGTGGCAAGATTGGTCACATAGCCAGTGACTGTAAGTCCAAATATAACACTGGTTCTTCATCTGTGCCAAAGCAGGAGGGCAAAATTGATTATGCAGCCAAGTATAAGAAACTCCTTGCTGTTGTCCTTGACAAGAAGAAGAAGAAGAAGAAGAAAGCCCATGGCCAAGTTCTTGTAGGAGAAGAAGAAGATTGGGCAGAAGATATTTCCTCAGATGAAGATGAGGTGATCTCTGCTCAGTTCTGTATGATGGCCAACAATGATGGTAGTTCCTTTGATAAAGACATGAAAAAGGTTGCAAAAGCTTGTTTAACTACCAACTGGGATCCTTCTTCTATGTATCAGGTTGGAAAATTTATTAACTATGATGATAATGAGAAGAATTCTATGTTTGATTACTTGTGTATTGATGTCCAGACTGCTATTCAAAGAGAGAAGAAGTTAAAACTAGAAGTAGAATCACTAAAGGAAAAATTAATTCTTAAAGATGAGGAACTTAAGCATATAACAATCTTAAATGATGAGCTAGCTAATTAAAAGATACTTAATGAGATCTTAGTAAAAGAAACTAGTGAAGCAACCAACAAGTTCAATGACCTCCAAAAAGTAGTAAAGTCTTGGTGTGTATCTGCAGAAAAGACCACTCAGTGTGTCATGGAGCAGATACCCAAACAAGTTCAAGCTATTATTGGTGGAAATTACTCTAAGGCTGCTAACTATGTTGATTCTAATAAGAACCTTAATATCTTAGACAAAGCTGACATTTTGCCACAAACTTTTCACAAGACTGTTAAAGGCAAAAGTGTGTTCACAAATAAGTTTGTTAGAATCAAAAGTTCCCACTCAAAAGAATCAATTATCCCTTCTGTTGAATCATCATCTAGTAAGATTTCAGAATGTAAAAATACTAAGAATACAAAGTCAAAGGATGTAAGTAAAGGAAAGGAATCATTGGTTGAGACCTTAGAGACATTATGTTGTCAAACCTTGAAAACAGATGACTTAAATCCTAGTATTTTACAAACTGAAAAATCATTAGCTAATACTACTTTATCAACTGATAGGTTAGTAGATGATAAATGCTCAGCTGATAACCTATCAGCTGATCATAGCTCATCTTCTAAACAGTCAGTTGATCCAGAAGTAATCAACTCTCTTTCAATAGAAGAAACTATGAGTAAAAAGAATGATGTTCACATTGTTCCCATTTTTGCCACTCCAAAGATTGGTCAAAAACTCTCTAAAAACAAAGATCAATCCAAGGTGCCTGTAAATAAAGACCTAAGAAATTTATAGGATAAGCTTCATAAGCTGAATGGTCAAGTTAGTCAAATGATGACTGATAATTGTCAAATGACTGATAAGAAAACTCATAGGGATTCAAACAATGTTGTTCAATGCTCCAAGGCCACAAAATCTCAAAAATATTATAAATGTGGAAGCAAAGAGCATAAGGCATTTGAATGTTCTTTAGAAGGGAACTCAAGGCAGTGGACTTGTAATGATAACATAGTTGTTCCTCTCATACATAAGAAACCCGAGATGAAGTGGAAAGCTAGGTGCATTCCATAGGGATCCACTAAGTAGTGGATTCCTACTTGTGTCACTAACTCTTCTTTCATTCAATCTGTGTAGGGTATTGGTTCATGGTTTCTTGACAGTGGATGTTCAAGAACTATGACAGTTAACAAGGCTTTGCTCAGTAACTACAAGAAAGAGAAAGGTCCAAGGGTGACTTTTGGTGACAACAACCATGGGCAAACAAAAGGCTATAGTGAACTTCATAATGAGAACCTCAAACTGTCCAAAGTTTCATATGTCAAAGAGCTGAAATACAATCTCATAAGCATAAGTCAATTGTGTGATGGAGATAATGAAGTCCACTTCACAAAGACAGGAGGCTCCATAATAAATAAAGAAGGTAATACAGTGTTTAGTGCCAAGAGAACTAAGGATGTGTATACACTTGACATGTCCTCTAGTGACCCTTTAAAGGGAACATGTTTGTACTCCAAAAATAATGAGGATACAAACTGGCTATGGCACAAGAGGTTTTCCCACCTTAATTTCAAAAATATCAACAAGTTGAGCAAGGGTGAACTAGTGTCAGGACTACCTTCTCTAACTTATCTTAAGCCTAAACCTTGCACGGCTTGTGAGAAAAGAAAGAAGCATAAGACATCATTTCCATCCAAGCATGCCTTCTCAATTACAGAACCTTTTTATCTGTTACACATGGATCTCTTTGATCCTATTGCAACTATTAGTATTGGTGGAAGTAAGTATGCTCTTGTATTGGTTGATGAATTCTCAAGATACACTTGGGTTTTCTTTCTTAGAGCAAAGAGTGAGGCTGCTGAAGAGATTATATGTTTTATCAAGAAGATAGAAGTGTTGAATGGCAATCTGGTGAGGAGTCTTAGAAGTGATCATGGAACTGAATTCAAAAATCAATCTCTAGAATCTTTCTGTGATGAGAAAGGGATATCTCAAAACTTCTCTGCTCCAAGAACCCCACAACAAAATTATGTAGCTGAAAGAAGAAATAGAACATTAATTGAAGCTGCTAGAACCATGTTGTGTGAAAGTGGGTTATCCTTTAAATTCTGGGCTGAGGCTGTAAGTTGTGCATGTTTTACACAGAACAGGTCCCTTATTATCAACAGGCATAACAAAACTCCATATGAAGTGCTCAAGGGAAGGAAGCCAAGCATCAGTTTTCTGCATATTTTTGGTTGTCAGTGTTTCATACTCAATCAAAAAGATCAATTGCAGAAGTTTGCTCCAAAAGCTGATGAAGGAGTGTTTGTAGGTTACTCAGTAATTTCCAAAGCATACAGAGTATACAACCTCAGAACCAAAGTCATAGAAGAATCTATCAATGTAAGTTTTAATGAAAATGACTCTGTTGCTTCATGTTCTTCTAATCATATTTTTGGTGAAGAATTTAATGATCTTATGCAAACTGGAGAAGACACTCCAGAGCAAGTTGATCCCTCTCCACCAAATGCTCATGATGTAGATGAACCTGTTCCTATCCAAATCTTTAACCATGTACAACCATCCTCATCCAATCCTATACCTCTACTAAATAATGTGGAAAATGACTCAACTTCATTGGATTCCAATTCCATATCACACATTCCCTCTTCAGTAGAGATACCAACAGATTGCAACAATGAAGTTATATCAGCCACTCAAAATGAACTCATTTCTACTGCTGATAGCCAACATATAACTTCTTCTCCCCAAATTCAAATGAATCCCAATTCCCAAGAAATCCAAAAAGCCTTCAAAGACCTAAACCACCATCCTCATAATTTGGTGATAGGCAATATAAATGATCCAGTCAGAACAAGATCAAAAGCTTGCAACATCTGTCTATATTCTGGATTTGTCTCAATGATTGAACCAAAGAAGGTTGATGAAGCTCTCAATGATCCTCACTGGGTGACTGCCATGCAAGAGGAACTGGCAGAATTCTAAAGAAATAATGTATGGATTTTGGTACCCAAACCAAAGGATAAATCCATCATTGGAACAAAGTGGGTGTTCAGAAACAAGCTAGATGAAAATGGGCAAATCATCAGAAACAAAGCAAGGCTAGTGGCACAGGGGTATTGTCAAGAAGAAGGTATTGATTTTGATGAAGCCTTTGCCCATATTGCAAGATTGGAAGCTATTAGACTGTTCCTAGCCTATGTTGCCTTTAAGAACTTCAAAGTGTTCCAAATGGATGTGAAGAGTGTATTTCTGAAGGGAGATCTGAAAGAAGAGGTGTATGTGAAACAACCTCCTGGTTTTTGAGGAGTCAAGCTTACCTGATTATGTTTACTTTCTAAACAAAGCTTTATATAGTCTTAAGCTAGCTCCAAGAGCCTGGTATTATACCCTCTCTTCTTTTCTCATTAAGAAAGGTTTTACAAGAGGATGAATTGATAACACTTTATTCATAAGGAAGTACAAAGGTGATGTGATACTTGTGCAGATATATGTAGATAATATAATATTTGGGTCTACTAATTTGGAACTATGCAAAAAGTTTTCTAAACTCACGTCTGATAACTATCAGATGAGCATGATGGGTGAATTAAACTATTTTCTGGGTTTGCAAATTAAACAAGAGGTTGATGGTATTTTCACTCATCAAACAAAGTATGTCAAAGATTTACTCAAAAAGTTTGATTTTGAAAACTATTCTTCAATGAAAACACCTATGTCAACTTCTATCAAGTTAGAAAAGGACACTGATGGCAAATCAGTGAACATCACCACTTATAGAGAAATGATTGGGTCACTTTTATACCTCACTGCAAGTAGAATGGACATAATGTTCTCAACATGTCTCTATACAAGATATCAAGCAGATCCTAAGGAATCACATCTTGTTGCTGTTAAAAGAATATTCAGATATCTCAAAGGTACTCCTAATCTTGGTCTTTGGTACCCCAAAGACTCAGATTTTGAGTTAGTTGGATATTCTGATTCTGATTTTACAGGGTGTACATTAGACAGAAAAAGTACTTCAGGTGGTTGTCAACTTCTAGGAGGAAGATTGATTAGTTGGTCTAGTAAGAAACAGAATTCAGTGTCAACATCCACTGCAAAGGCATAATACATTGCTACAATAAGTTGTTGTGCTCAAATTTTGTGGTTGCAAAATCAAGTACTTGACTATGATGTGAAGTTTGAAGACACCCCAATTCTGTGTGACAATACAAGTGTAATCTCCATCTCAAATAATCCA
Source organism: Dittrichia graveolens (assembly GCA_038502395.1). Lineage (NCBI taxonomy): Eukaryota > Viridiplantae > Streptophyta > Magnoliopsida > Asterales > Asteraceae > Dittrichia > Dittrichia graveolens. The sequence goes on from JARJIL010000009.1 coordinate 62,661,127, forward strand.
GTCATGCATTCAAAGACAAAGCATATTGAAAGTCTCTGCTCTTTCTCATCCTTAGAAGTATTTGGCCAACGTGGTCATAGGTTGTTTTGGTCCCAAATCTGGAAGCCACCACCTCATAAATCAAACGGAGCTTCTGGTTCTCTATGCACTAGTCTTTGCGGTAAACATTGACTTTGCTCAAGTTATATTTTCTGATCTTGTTGATAAGATGACCCAGAGCACGAACAAGAAATCATCAAGGTCTCAGGTGCCGTACATTCGATTCTTAAGCCTGATAGCTCTGAGGGAGATTGGTGAAAATGATTATGTGGGCTTAATTGAACATCAAGAGCATATTCCTGTCCCTGCTATAGGTAAAAAGGTATTCCACTTTATTAAGGCAAACAGAGGTCCTCCAATCACTGCTCAAATGCAAGAGCTAATTGATGTTGCCAATGACAATGCAAATGCTGGTGATGATGATGATGAGAGTGGTAATGATAATGATGGTGATGATGCTGAGGAAAGTCACACTGGAAATGACAATGATGATGATGATGCTGGTGATGGTGATGCTAGTGAATTCACTCCCTTAAGTCCAATGGTACTAAGTCCCCTTGGTGGTGATGGTGATGCACAAGAACAAGATATCTCTGAGCAACTCCTTGAGCTCATTGACAGAAGTAGGCACATCATGTCCCAAGGTAAGGACAGTTCTTATTCCACCTCGGAGGATATTCAAATGGTAGTCCCAACCTTTGATAGCCCATCCTCCTCTCTAATCCATACACCAATCCAACAGCCAAGCTCTAGTGAAACTCTTGTGGTCACTAGTTCTACTCCCATCCGTAGCCCCATATATACAAGGTCAACAGAAGTGACTCATTTTGAGCACTTTGAGGTAGTGACATCCACACCTCTGACCTCAACTCCAATTACCCTTCCTCATGTTGAGGGGGAGAAATTGGATCCTGCCACCTTTAAGCCAATGGATGTATCCTCACAACAGGATACATGTGTAAAAATGGGATATAAACCGCAATCTGAGACAGACTCCCAAAAGGTTGATCTCATTGAAAGACAGACCTCAACCCAAGGTCATATTGTGTCTACCCCAATATTTAGTCAGCCAATACCATTCACATTCTCTCAACAGAATGTCAATCCAATAAGGGATTCCCTACTATTGAGTGCATCCCACACTCACTCACTCACTCCACTTATCATGCACCTCTAGTTAATTCAATTCTTACACAAGCACAGCCTGCCAATGCTAGTGATACAAACCAACCACTTGTACAGGGCTCAACAGTCTTTCCCAATGAGTTTGAGCTTATACACCAAGGCTCAAATGAGGGAACACAAACCTTACCCAATTTCTTTGAACCTATCTCCACCTCTTATAATTCTCAACCATCTTCATCTACCTAAACTGTAACACCGCTTCTGAATTCAGTTACTTTAATGGCAAATCAGGTTTTCGCAGCGGAAATTTTTCTTCTTAAAACAACAAACTGTTATTTACATTAATAACTTATCAAACAACGTTGGTGTTACCAAGTACAGGAACCGACCATAGCATCAGTTTACATTACATTACATCAAAATAATTCAAGTGTTCCACCCACAAGGAGCATTGTACAACAAAAGTTCCCCGCCTCACAAGACATCTAGTCTTTACCTGAAAAGGGAAACATAACATCATTAGCTAACACTTAGCTAGTGAGTACATACAATCACAAGTATCAATATAGTAAGTCATGCATCATATCATAAACAATCATTGCTAGCTTAGCACATAGCGGTGTGCTGACAAGATCAGTAAGAGTCGTGTCTTGCAGAGTAATCAATCCCGCTCAACAACTCTGACCGGGGGATCAGACACGACCAATCCGCTTTGGTGGGGGAGCATAAAGCAGTCCACCAAACATCGTTCACAAAGCCAAAGGCTCCACAGGTAATCCAGCTACAACCGGCTGATCACCATTCACGTTAAGGCACGGCAGTTCTGCAGAACCTACGTTCCAGGATGCCTCCTGAATCACCGTGAAATCCCGAGGGATCCAGTTACAACCGAATGACCTTAACCATGCGTTAGATAGTCTGCAGATAGTGCACATACACATATACGTACAATTGATCCCACAGGGATCCATCATCTTACACATAACATCTCTCAAGCAGTTATTCATGCATAGTATCATATATTAACAAAGTGGTTCCAAACTGGACCCACTGGCATGCTCCTGACACATATTCTAACATCATGTAAGTCATACACTTACCTCCTCGAGCGTACCTGCAAAAGCAAGTTAGATACATACAAAACATTCACATAGTCATTTAGCATGCAAGCCTTACTCTACTGAGTCTCATGAAAGTAGGCACTCACCTGACTAGCTCACAACGTTTGTTAACTTAATGCTGGTTCAGCTGACACATTCACCTATAACAACGGCAATCGTGTTAAGCATTTGCACGCATTAAGTTCCATTACTAGAACACTTATAAGAGCCAACTAAGACTCATAAACACCTTATTAGAACCTTACAACATATAGTACAACATGTCCCTTAAAATGCTTAGATTTCAAAATGGACATTCCTGATTTTCACCTGACGCGTCGCGTCCAAGGGCCGGACGCGTCGCGTCGCGTAGTGTTTATGCGACCTTCGGATCAACTTTAAAAGTCAGATCATACATGCGAAGGTCGGATGACCCGTGCGAAAGTCGGATGGCTCCTGCGACTTTCGGACCATGAAAGTCAGACCAAGCAAGAGTCGGATGAAAGTGAAAGTCGCACGACACACACGGGAACGCGTCGCGTCCCCTTCTACGACGTGTCGCGTCGCGTGCCAACCTACACTTCATCATCATCTTGTTCACCATTCATCCGACTTTTACTCGACATATTCAAAAACCCTGATTTCAAATATGTTAGTTTTCACTTCTAAAACATCTTAGAACTTCATATACCACCTATATGAACCTCATAAACACATTAAAACCTTTTTAAAACATCAAAATATGAGAAACCCACATGTAAAGTAAGCTCTCATGTTTAACAATGGAGTCTTCAACTCCAACATAACTTCCAGCCACTAAACACCCATATATCTAACATAATACATGTATAATCTATACTACAAATATCATACTAACCTTACTTTGAGTCTAGGACTTCAAATCTCCAAACTCTTTTTTTTCAAGAACTTCTTTAAGATCTCATGAGGGTAACAAGTGTGTGTTTGTGTGTGTTTTGAGAGTGTTTGCAACAATTGACTTTGTGAGTCAAATGACACACTTACACAAACATATAAATCTTATCCAGAGGCAAACCGCCTCTGGACAAATATCTATATTTTCTTTCTTTTCTTAATTCTTCTAATTACTTAATTAGTACATATACATATATATTTAACACTCATGCATACGTACATACATAAACACACATAATACAAACATTAATTCATTTAATTTCACAAGTACTTACAAATACATACAACAATTATTCGTCTATTATACTAATTATGTACACTCACGTACTAATTACAACTAGGCCCAAGTTGAGGATATTACACAAACACCAAACCTTACCCTTATCTAAACCATAATCCAAAACCTTGATACCCTAACCCAAACCTTCCAAGCCTTCCAAACCCAAACCTCCACACAACTGTCTAGACTTGCCAAAGACATTGAGTCCCTCAAACCCCAACCCAACCATCCCCTGCACCTACTACCTCTCCCATTGATCTTAACCCCATATTAGCCAAAATAGACCATCTCTCTACCCTTATTCCATCTCAACCACAAATTCCCATTCTACCTCAATCCACTATATCTTCCCTTAACTAAACCATCTCAAACCTCCTATCCCAACTCCAAACCCTACACCCAATCAATCCTAACATTTCCATCCCCATACCTGGCCAACTCCTACCCATGCCTTCCTACCTTAAAGGCATCCTTGATGACATTGAATCCCTAACTGAGCAATCCAGTATGAGTCATCTCTCATTGTGGAAAGCCTTAAAAGATCTCAAGGATCACTTCTCCCTTCAAATCTCTAAACTTACCTCTACCCCTTCCTCCACCCATACCCCTACCCCTGCCCCTGCCCCTACCCCATCCCCTAAATCAACCACAGGTGACTCCCCTCCTCCTTTTGATGATGTCAAAAAGTGGGAGAAATTCTCAAGTTCATCTAGGGAGGATGATCCTGATTCTGAAGAAGTGGATGCTGCTTATAATGAAATTGCTACAAAGATCTTGTAGAAAGAAGCATCCAAAGCAACAGCTCCTCCTCCTCTCAAAAGAAAAGCACCTTCTGAGGGGGAGAAAAGGTTTCTAAAAAGATCGAAAACAATGGCTAACAAGCCAAAGCCAAAAAGGAAATTTGCTGAGGGTTGCTCTCCACCAATAGCCATTGAGTCTGATTTTGATGATAAGGATGATACTCCACTCCCTGACATCCTCAGAAGAAGAAGACAGCGTCCAAAACCATCTGCTCCAACATTCCAATCAACTCCAACAGTCCAAAAGTCTTCAACCTCTGCACCTAACGATAAAGGCAAAAAGAAAATGACACCTAAGAAAGTTGAAGCAGATGAACAAATGCAAAGGGAGCTTGCACTCAAAGAGCAATAAGAAAGGGAGAATGTCCAAATGGCTCAAGCATTGGGTCTTCCGGTTGAAGAGATCTACCAAGCCAAAGAGCTAGCATATCAGCAAGAACAAGAACAAGTTGAAAATCAAGCTGCTGCTCAACATAAACTGGAAAGGGAGAAATCTCAATCTGAACTGCTCAAAGCTAGATCTCATGCGGATGCCATCAAAACCCTCTTCAACCTTGATCTATCTGCTCCCTACAACCTTAGTCTACAAAGGCTACAAAGCTTCAGAAAAAAGATCAATATTTTGAGAAGCAGAACAGAACCAACTCTAATCACAAGAGCCACAGTCCACAAAGGTGATGGTGAACCCTACCTCAAAGTAATAAGGCAAAACAACTTCAACAGCTGTGAAGTTGTATCATATGAGAGGTGTCACATCTATGGGTTCACAGAATTAGTTGAGATCCTGTACCTCCTCTTCAAATCCAAATCCAAGCTCAAAGTTCAATTCATCCAAAAGATTCAAAATTGGATAGCTCTAGCTGTGTCATAAAGGGCCTTCACTCCAGATGACTATTATAGGTATGTCCACACAGCTGATAATCTTCACAAGAAAGCCTCCAAGCCATTTAAACCATTTGATCTAAGAGAGGTACTGCCCCAGCATACGGTGGCATCAACTGTAACACCCGCAAACCTGGGCTAGTAGATTAGCGGGTTTACGGTATGTGTTTGTTTGTGTTTTAATTATTTTAATTTGATTATATGATTATTTGAGTGATATCAATTATTTAATTAAATTAGAATTTATAGTGTGTATGTATGTACATGTATGACCGTATGTATGTGTGTATGCATGAGATAGTAGGGTTTTTACATGTGGGGGTGTATGTGAAATTTAGATGCCACCTAACTTGCATGTACACTAGTGAGTGTGTGTGTGTTATTGTTTCATTATCTTAAAATTTAGAAAGTGTGTGTGTGTATGCTTTGTTCTCTGTCAAGAAAACCGAAGAAGAAGGAAAGGAATCGGAATTTCCATTTCATTGTGTGTGATCAAAAATTAAGGTTGGTGTATTTAAGTTATCATAATATCTTTCTTCTTAAATGATATGCTATATGATTTAGAACATGATACATGTTTAGTTTAAAGATTGCATGTTAAATAACTTCATAATCGGTTTTTGAAAGAATAGGATTTTGATAGCTTTGAATGCTCATATGATTCCTATGGTTAATTACATGAGAATGTATTTAGAAATATTGAATGTATGTTTCTGGAATGGTAGTTATGAAATTATGAAAATCTAGGTTTGGATTACTATATGTTGAAGTTATCGGATTTGATATTTATGAAGCTCACGGATTGTTGAGAAGAAGAAATCCGAGTCTTGCTTAAATCCGGGTCATATGAAATCCAAAGGTAGAAATCCGATTACTTTGGAAATCCGAATCTTTAAAACCAGAAGTTCATAAACCGATACTTGAATTAAGGGAACCCCAAATCCGAATACTATATTTATGAAATCCAAACTTGGAAAGTGATTTAAGTCAGAATCCGACACATGAAATCCGATACCCAAATCCGGAATTTGAAATCCGGGACTTAGTGAAATCCGATACTCTTGAATCCGAGACTATGAAACCAAGTGTTTGAAATCCGATTAAGACAAATCCGACATTGGTGAAATCCGACATTGAGTTACGGATTTTCAAGAATCCGATACTTTTGAGTTTTATTTGCATTTGTTTATTGATTGTTGATGTTATGTATGAATTACAAATATATATAGAAGATTTGTACTGATTGATTGATATTGTTGTATTTCAGGAAATCCAAAGGCTCGATAACATTAGAATTCTAAGTGCTTCTCCTGGGATTGAAAGGTGAGTAGATGTTGGATGCGAATGGTAAAGATTGTGTTTAATATTATTGATGTGAGGCATGATTGTATTTGATGGATTGATATTGGAACTGCTGATTGTGAATATTATGTATGATGACTGTTGCATGACTATTTGTTCGATACGCACTCTTAGTATGATTGATATACTCTAATTTATACATGTTTCTTATGCGAATTTCCCTGCATTTTGCCTAGATTTATGGTGAAAATCTTTTTATAAGCTACTTAATCACTTGTTGTTCACCATATAGGCATATATTGGCTTTTCGGCAACAAACGAGCCGTTTCCGGTTGATTTACAGCAAAGTTGTTGAAAAATAGAGAAAAGGGGTACTTCACGACCCCTCACGACCTTTCACGAGCCGTGAAGATCACATGCTACACGAACCGGATAGCTTTTCACGAGCCATGTGGAGCCAGTTCCTTCACGACCTTCTCACGACCCGTGAGAAGCCTTATCTTCAGTTGCAGAGCCACTTGTCCCACTTGGTCCACTAGCCTTTCACGACCCCGGTCACGACCCGTGTAGGGTCGTGAAGCCTTCATATTTCACGGGTCGTGAAGGACCTTCATGGTCGTGAAGACGGCCCTGTGCGTCTTTAAATATATGTTCGAAAAACAGAACAGGGGGTCGACTTTTTACACAATTTCTCTCAAATTCCCAGTCCAAAACACGTCCAAACACATCTGGGGAATCCTTGGAGCATTGGAGAAGCAAAGGAGAAGGCATTTCAAGCTTGTGGAGCTTCCATCTTCATCACCTTCATCACCATTGATTGTTGTTCTTCATTTTGGTAAACTCTAATCTGATTTCTAGAATGCTAGGTATCAAATCAGTGTACTTTATGATGGATATTGTAATTATGTGCTTCTAAACTCATTTATTCACATGAATCAATATGATTCCAATGTAGCATTTTGGTAATATATATATATATGTTATTATGCTTTGATCATACGAATTTCTAGAAGTTATTGATGATGATGATTCAATGAATGCATGCTTTGGCTGTGTTTATTGATAATTTCAGTCCTTGTGAGTTGAATGAACATGTATGATAGGTTTGTCTACATGGTTGTTCAATTTATCTTCAAAATTGCATATATTCAAACAAGTATGTTCATGTTAGATTCATGCTAGGTTTGGTGGTTTTTGATATGTTTCATGTTTGGTATGCATTTTTGGGGCTTCACAGTAGGTTAATGGGAGATGGATTGAAATATTGATTTATGCACCTTGTTGTGTTTCCTAGTGGTTGAGAAGTTATGTTCATGAAACTTGGTGTGTTTAGACAAATCATTTTGTAAGTAAAGATTTGGGGTTACAAAGGTTTTTGAATCTTGAATTTCTATAAACTTATGATTTGTATGAACACGGGTTGAAACATCATTATTTATAACTCTTTACATGTTGATTTGGTTATTTTGGCATGTTTAAATAAATCTACTTGATCAATGTTATGATGATATATATATATATATATATATTTGCACTAGCCATGGCTATGATGGATGATTTGAGATTTGAGTGAATATCTTTATAAATTGATTGTTATCTTCGTGCTCATCCTGTTTGATTGTGTGAGAGTTGACACCATCTTTAGTTGTTTGAGAATTATTTCTCATTTTCTACGATCTCTGATGTTTGTTTGACTAAACAATGGTAATGGTTGAGTATTGGTAGCTGTCGTTCCCTGAGTTCGATATCCGGTTTTACAATAGCCTATACTACATGCGTGGGTTCACTGCCCGTGTGTGTTGTGTTTCTAGGGTAATTCCATCTTTAAAACAGCGTGGTAATAAGCTTTTAAATCGTTATAAATATAGTACACCTAAGGCACCACCAATGATTTTGAGTTGCGTTTGAGAAGTCAGCTATACGTGGAATTGGGTTGGGCTCGTTTACTGGTTGGTTGAACAGTGGTAGCCTTACTGTTGCATATGTTGCTTCAGAGTGGGATTTCACTGTGCCAATTTAGTAGAGGGCTATCGGTAAACCTTTGCTTTGGCCGGCATTGGTTGTAGGTTCTGCGCTGAACCGCCGGTCTTCTTAGAGTTGTGATTACATGATTAGTATTGGCTTGATGTTTACTTTTGGCTTTAACCTCTACTCACTTAGCTTTGTGTTAATCCCCCACAATTGTTGATTTTTACAGGTTTGTGTTGGTGAGAGCTCGTGGAAGGAAAAGTTGACTTGACTCTAATGTCTTGATTTAAATGAAACGAGCCAGTTTATTTTGTAACACGGAATTATGTTTGTTGGATTTTGAGAACAGATATTTTGTTTGTTTATATTTGTGAATGTAATGAATGTTTAAAGTTAATTAAAGCTTCCGTAGCGCAATTTTAAAAAAATGGCTTAGATTTTACGGTGTTACAGTTTGGTATCAGAGCCTTGGTTTGGCGATGCAGGAACGGCTAGAGTGTTGCATTCCCAAATCTTGGCTCGTGACAGGTCAAGCTTTCCTTCAGGGGGAATTAGAGTGAGTTAGAGTTGTTTGTAGTAGTTAGTATTTTGGGTACTACGGCTTAGGCTAATAAGTTGTGAGATGGTGTGATTGTAACGGATATGGCTGAAAGAGAGACCCCTATCCTCCCTCCTGCTACTCAATCATCTGTAGAGGCACCGGTGATAGAAGAATTGGATGCTACTAACCGAGCGGGAACATCTGGCCTGGAACAGGAAGAAGATTAGAGTGAATACATGTTTAAAATGGAGAATGAACTAATGGATCTTAGAGCTAAGTTAAATAACCTGGAACAAAGATTAACCCAAACTGAACAAACTCCAGTGTCAACTGCGATCTTTACTCAAGCAACCGTACCACCGGTATCAATGCCCCTACCACCAGTAACACAGGTGATGCAACCACCGTTCTACTATCCGTATCCACAACAGGGAGCTTACCCTTTTGTGTTTCCTGGGTTTAAGCAGCCTTGCACATATAAACAATTTCTGGATTGCAAGCCATCTGAATACAGTGGAAGTTCTGACCCTAACATAACTCTGAACTGGCTAAGGGAAATGGTGAAGGCACTAGATGCCTGTAACTGTGAAAACGAATTGAAGGTAAAATATGCATCAAGGATGCTGAAGGGTGATGCTATGGTGTGGTGGGATTCGATCACTGGCCATTTCACTGAACAACAACAGTAAAGCATTACTTGGAGTCAATTCCAAGAGAAACTTTGTGAACAGTATTGTGGCACATTCGAGGTTGCGAAGATTAAGAAGGAATTCATGGATTTACAAATGACCGGGAATATGACAGTGGATGACCTGATTAAGCAATTTAATCAGAAAATGAGATTTGTGAAGCACTGGGTACCAGACGAGGAGTCAAATATTGCACACTTTGTTGGAGCACTGCACCCTGATCTCCATAGCGCCACTACGTGGGCTACTACCTTATCGCAAGCATTTAACTTGGCTAAGATAGCAGAAGGGGATTTAATTGCCAGGAATAAGTGGAATGGGGAAAAGATTGCCCAACAAAAATCAAAGATTGATCATTATAATTCCCAACAGAGGCAGGGTGGGCAAGGCAGTGGATATAAACAGGGAGACCAAAGTAGGAGGTCAAATGTTAGTAGATCAACACAGAGGGCAACGTGGTGTAGTCGGTGCAAGTCATGTCACAATGGGTAGTGTACGCCCCAAACTAGAAGGTGTGTTAAGTGTGGCCAGTTTGGCCATGATCTGAAGGATTGCAGATTCCCGCGCAGTATCTGTTGGAACTGCCAAAAGGAAGGGCACAGAGTAGGAGAGTGCCTGGTGGGAAAGAAAATTGGATCTGGAGCAGGAGCGGGGATAGCTGAGGGATCATCTTCAATAGGTCAAAAGAGGAAGAATCCACCTACTACTGAAGGTAGGGCCTTTAAGATGACGGTGGAGGATGCCACCATTACTAACGATGTCATAACCGGTATGTTCCTAATTAACTTTATCCCTGCAAGAGTGTTATTTGATTCTGGAGCTAACTGCTCGTTTGTGTCTATGGAGTTTTGTGGTAGATTAAACATACCTATTATTAAACTTGCTAGTACCCTAGAAATAGAAGTAGCAGATAGCATGATGGTTCCAGTCACGACTGCTGTGGCTGGAGCTAAAATTGATATTGATGGTGTATGTTTTCCTGTTTATTTTCTTGTCATGCCTATATCTGGTTTTGTTGTTGTATTGGGTATGGATTGGTTAAGTCTGAATCAAGCAAGTATAAAATGCCACAAGAAGTTGATCTCGTTCCCATTAGCGGATGGTACAAGGGTGATAGCAAAGGGTGAGAAAGCCGGGTCTTCAATTTCAATAATTTCGTGTTTAAAGGCAAAGAAAGCATTGAATAAAGGTTGTGAATCGTTCATAGCATATGTTATTGATGGAAAGAAAGAGAAGCAAGCTATGACAGACACCCGGGTGGTAACAGAATACCCGGAGGTGTTTCCAGAAGAATTACCTGGGCTGCCTCCAGTTAGAGAGGTAGAATTCAAGATAGATTTGATTCCGGGTTCCCGGCCAGTGGCTAAAGCACCATACAGACTGGCACCTTCAGAGATCCGAGGAATGATGACACAAATTCAAGATTTGTTAGATAAAGGGTTTATCCGTCCAAGTGCATCTCCGTGTGGTGCACCAGTGTTGTTTGTAAAGAAGAAAGATGGAACATTACGTATGTGCACCGATTATCGGGAATCGAACAAGAGAACGATAAAGAATAAGTACCCGCTACCTAGAATTGATGATTTATTCGATCAACTACAAGGAGCTTCTTTCTTCTCGAAGATTGATTTAAGATCACGTTATCATCAAGTACGGGTGTCAAAGGAGGATGTAGCAAAGACAGCTTTCCGTACGCGATATGGTCATTATGAGTTCCTGGTTATGACATTCGGTCTAACCAACGCACCAGCAATATTTATGGATCTCATGAATAGAGTCTGTCGGCCATTTCTTGATAAGTTTGTTATTGTCTTCATCGATGACATTTTGATTTATTCAAAGACTAAGATAGAGCATGAGCAACATTTGAGACAAATTTTGGAAATTTTGAAGAAAGAACAGATGTATGCGAAGTTCTCGAAATGTGAGTTCTGGTTAAGGGAAGTTCAGTTTTTGGGGCATATAATTTGTAAAGAAGGGGTAAAGGTAGATCCTTCGAAGGTAGAGGCAGTGATGAGTTGGAATGCTCCAAGAACACCATCAGAGATAAAAAGTTTTTTGGGATTGGCTGGATACTACCGCAGATTCATCAAGGACTTTTCTAAGATTGCGGGACCATTAACCAAGTTAACTCGGAAAGATGTAAAGTTTATGTGGGGTAGCGAACAAGACAGGGCCTTCCAGATATTAAAAGAACTGTTGTGTCAAGCTCCAATCCTTGCTTTGCCAAGTGGATCTGAAGATTTTACAGTATATTGTGATGCATCATTGGCTGGTTTAGGGTGTGTATTAATGCAGAGAGATCGGGCAATTGCTTATGCTTCTAAACAGTTGAAACCACATGAAAAGAACTACCCGACTCACGACTTGGTGCTAGCAGCAGTACTATTTGCGCTCTAATTATGAAGACATTACTTGTATGGCACCAAATGTGTGATTTGTACAGATCATAAGAGCCTGCAGTATGTGTTTACTCAGAAAGAATTGAATATGAGACAGAGACGTTGGGTAGAATTGATAAAAGATTATGACTGCGAGATCAAATATCACCCTGGAAAAGCGAATCTTGTGGCAGATGCCCTGAGTCGAAAAGGAAATGGAAGCCCTATTCAGTTTATACGAATTGAGATAGTATCTGATCTGATAGATAGACTGAAGTCTGCTCAGTTAGAAGCCCTTAAAGAAGAAAATTTAAAGACTGAGTTAATGAAAAAGAGAAAATATGAATTGAATGACGATTCTCGTGGATTAAAAACATTCAAAGCTCGTGTGTGGGTGCCTAAGCTTGGAGAATTGAGACAATTAATTTTGACAGAAGCACACAAGTCGAGATTGTCTGTACACCCAAGAAGCACTAAAATGTATAACGATCTAAAAGTGCTTTACTGGTGGCCTACGATGAAAGCAGATGTGGCACATTTTGTGGAATCGTGCCATATTTGTGTGCAAGTGAAAGCGGAACATCAGAGGCCTTGTGGGTCTTTGAAGCAGCTAGAGATTCCTGAGTGGAAATGGGAGCACATCACAATGGATTTTGTAACAAAATTACCACGAACTCAAAGGAATCATGATATGATATGGGTGATAGTGGATCGTTTAACAAAGAGTGCTCATTTTCTAGCCACTTGTGAGACGGCTTCATTAGGTAAACTGGCACAACTGTACATAGATGAGATCGTTGCGAGGCATGGTATACCATTGTCAATTGTGTCTAACAGAGATTCAAGGTTTGTATCTAATTTCTGGAGGAGTTTGCAAAGAGAATTGGGAACTATAGTTAACTTGAGTACAGCCTACCATCCTCAGACAGACGGTCAGACTGAACGAACCATACAGACACTCGAGGATATGTTGCGAGCTTGTGTACTAGAGTATGGTGGATCTTGGGATTCACACCTGCCATTGATAGAATTTGCGTACAATAACTCTCATCACTCCAGTATTGGAATGCCTCCGTATGAAATGTTGTACGGTCGTCGCTGCCGTACTCCGACTTGTTGGTTAGAGGCGGGTGAGAAACAGTTTGCAGGTCCTGAGATAGTACAGTTGACTACTGACAAGGTTGCTATAGCCAGAGATAATTTGAAAGAAGACAGAGATAGACAGAGAATGTATGTTGATCCGAAATGACATCCGGTAAAGTTTGAGGTGGGGGAGTTAGTATACTTGAAAGTTTCTCCGTGGAAAGGTGTAATTCGCTTCGGCAAACGTGGGAAGTTAGCTCCCCGATTCATTGGTCCTTTCCGTATCCGTCAGATTGTGAATGATCAAGCAGTTACTTTAGATCTTCCTACAGAGCTTGCTGGAATTCATGATACATTCAATGTCTGTTACCCGGGGAAGTGTAAGATTGATGATGAAAGCCAGATTCTCCCAGTGCATGAGTTGAAAGTTGATTCCAAGAAGAGACTTATAGAAGAACCAGTTGAACTACTAGATCGAAAGGTGACCAAACTTCGAAAGAAGCAGATACCTATGGTATTACTCAAATGGAAACACAGTCTAGGTTCTGATCTAACCTAGAAGACTGAGGCGGAAATGAAAGATAGGTATCCCCAGTTATTTGAGCCGGAAAGGATTCCGAGGACGGAATCCTTTTAAGGAAGGGAGATTTGTAACACCCACAAACCTGGGCTAGTAGATTAGCGGGTTTACGGTATGTGTTTGTTTGTGTTTTAATTATTTTAATTTGATTATATGATTATTTGAGTGATATCAATTATTTAATTAAATTAGAATTTATAGTGTGTATGTATGTACATGTATGACCGTATGTATGTGTGTATGCATGAGATAGTGGGGTTTTTACACGTGGGGGTGTATGTGAAATTTAGATGCCACCTAACTTGCATGTACACTAGTGAGTGTGTGTGTTATTGTTTCATTATCTTAAAATTTAGAAAGTGTGTGTGTGCTTTGTTCTCTGTCAAGAAAACCGAAAAAGAAGGAAAGGAATCGGAATTTCCATTTCATTGTGTGTGATCAATAATTAAGGTTGGTGTGTTTAAGTTATCATAATATCTTTCTTCTTAAATGATATGCTATATGATTTAGAACATGATACATGTTTAGTTTAAAGATTGCATGTTAAATAACTTCATAATCGGTTTTTGAAAGAATAGAATATTGATAGCTTTGAATGCTCATATGATTCATATGGTTAATTACATGAGAATGTATTTAGAAATATTGAATGTATGTTTCTAGAATGATAGTTATAAAATTATGAAAATCTGGGTTTGGATTACTATATGTTGAAGTTATCGGATTTGATATTTATGAAGCTCTCGGATTGTTGAGAAGAAGAAATCCGAGTCTTGCATATGAACCCCGAAGGTAGAAATCCGATTACTTTGGAAATCCGAATCTTTAAAACCAGAAGTTCATAAACCGATACTTGAATTAAGGGAACCCCAAATCCGAATACTATATTTATGAAATCCTAAACTTGGAAAGTGATTTAAGTCAGAATCCGACACATGAAATCCGATACCCAAATCCGGAATTTGAAATTCGGGACTTACTGAAATCCGATACTCTTGAATCCGAGACTATGAAACCAAGTGTTTGAAATCCGATTAAGACAAATCCGACATTGGTGAAATCCGACATTGAGTTACGGATTTTCAAGAATCCGATACTTTTGAGTTTTATTTGCATTTGTTTATTGATTGTTGATGTTATGTATGAATTACAAATATATATATAGAAGATTTGGACTGATTGATTGTTATTGTTGTATTTCAGGAAATCCAAAGGCTCAGTAACATTAGAATGCTAAGTGCTTCTCCTGAGATTGAAAGGTGAGTGGATGTTGGATGCGAATGGTAAAGATTGTGTTTAATATTATTGATGTGAGGCATGATTGTATTTGATGGATTGATATTATGTATGATGACTGTATCATGACAATTTGTTCGATACGCACTCTTAGTATGATTTTGAGTTGCGTTTGAGAAGTCAGCTATACGTGGAATTGGGCTGGGCTCGTTTACTGGTTGGTTGAACAGTGGTAGCCTTACTGTTGCATATGTTGCTTCAGAGTGGGATTTCACTGTGCCAATTTAGTAGAGGGCTATCGGTAAACCTTTGCTTTTGCCGGCATTGGTTGTAGGTTCTGCGCTGAACCGCCGGTCTTCTTAGAGTTGTGATTACATGATTAGTATTGGCTTGATGTTTACTTTTGGCTTTAACCTCTACTCACTTAGCTTTGTGTTAATCCCCCACAGTTGTTGATTTTTACAGGTTTGTGTTGGTGAGAGCTCGTGGAAGGAAAAGTTGACTTGACTCTGATGTCTTGATTTAAATGAAACGAGCCAGTTTATTTTGTAACACAGAATTATGTTTGTTGGAGTTTGAGAACAGATATTTTGTTTATTTATATTTGTGAATGGAATGAATGTTTAAAGTTAATTAAAGCTTCCGCAGCGCAATTTTAAAAAAAATGGCTTAGATTTTACGGTGTTACATCAACTCCAAACAACCAAAACCACCCAGACTAATTTCCTTCAACTCGTGAACATTCAAGAAACCCTTCCAATTTTTAAAAATTAGACGCTGCCGACGAACTGGCACGCTGTCCAATTTTGTACGATCATAGTACAAGAGCTATAAAAATAAAAGAAACAATACAATATCAATAACAAAAATTGTTATTATAACTAACAAACAAAATAAAAAACAGATGCTCACCATTAAAAGAGTAGCTGGACCAGAATAAAAACACTTATTCACGTCATCCCTATGCTAATGATTTTTGCTATACCTCAAGCTATCCACCACAAAACCACACCAATCAAGCCTTGACACATTTGCATCCCACCGTACTTGCACTCGGTTAAGGACATCAATCTTCACCTTCCCATTGCTATCACATGATGCCATTATGTTTGCGAAAAGCATCGGTATGTTCATCTCGAAAATATGTCGAAAATATGATCAGTCGCACCGTTCGAGTTTAAGATATGTGTTGCAATGGCTGATGGACGGATTTCTTTCCTAAAAGGAAATTGCTTATACCACTCTCCAATGAATTCAACGTCACCCTTAAAATCCATTGAAAAAAATATCTATCCCACCTTTAGAAATTCCAAACACATTATGAACTGCGTTAGAATCAATCTTGATATCACCTTTTTGTGTTCTGATAACCATCTCAGAACAATCGCAGATGTCAACGACGTGGTACACTAACTTCCCAGCAAGTTTGTCAATGTTGAAACCAATCAGGGACCCGAACCCAAGACTTTTTACACATTCTTCTTGATTCACCGACAAAGATGTCATCACAATTGCTAGTTGTGCAGGTGTAGTCCTAATACGTATCGAAGGCAGCCCTTGTGAAATAGCTACCTCTTCAACGTCCTGTGACGAATTTATCTTTGCCTTGCTTTTATCAATAGATATGCTTGGTGGCTTCTTTTCATGAATTTTATCTTTTTTTGGAGGGATTACAACACCAACAGCTTTACGTTTCTTCCCCTTCTTACATAGTTTTTTAACCTTTTACTCGTAAAAACACATATAAACAAAAATATAAGAAAAACACAAAAACATATATCAGTTTAATCACAAATTATTAACTATAAAATAACAGAAAAACTTAAAAGCAAATGGTAAACAGAAAAACAAACTTACAATCACAGATGATTAACTACAAATAAACATGTCATTTGATACTAAAAACAGAACTACAATCGTATATGATTAAGTAGAAAACACACATAATCACTGATGATTAACTACAAACAAACATGTCATTTGATACAAAAAACAGAACTACAATCACATATGATTAACTACAAAACACACATAGCACTATAAACCATGAACCTAAGATAACATAAACACACTTACAATCACAGATGATTAACTACAAACAAACATGTCATTTGATACTAAAAACAGAACTACAATCACATGTGATTTAAAAACACAAAAACAGAAACAAATCACAAAAAAAAACATAGTAACTTCGCCGGAATATCAAACATAAAACCCTAGAATTTTTGACACAAACCACAAACACTATAAAAACATAAAAAAACAACAAACGACTAATAATTTCTCAATAAACACTAAAAAAACAATTTAACTTACCACCAACATTGCCATTTGAGCCTTTCTTCGAATGTGTTGAACAAGAATATTCCATTACTAACAAACCGCAGATCGCCGGACTATAATCGTCAACACAGAGAGTCGAAAACACAGAGTGACGTCACACAAAGAGTCGTCGCCGACAGAGAATTGATCGTAAGATCGTCGGAGAGAAAGAGAGAAGATACGGAGCAAAGAAGGAAAGCAATGAAAGAATGAAAGCGGGGGAAACTGAATAGACATGCAATCAAATCGGTTAAAAAAAGTCTAATTGCCTTTCTACCCCTCCACCTAAAATCTATATTAAAATTGGGCATGTAATCTACACCATCCAATACTATGATCCAAGGGCCACAAATTGTCCTTGTGGACTATAAAAAAAGGGACTACATTGAATATTTCACAATAACATTAATGGTTTATATTAAATTTTAAAAATCTGGGCAGAATGACATTTTTGTAATTTTTCATAATTCACATGTGATGCTTTTACAAATCACATGTGATTGTATACTAAATCACCTATGATTGAATATTAAAATTTTATAACTATGTTTTTTAAATGGACTTTATTGAACACAACTCTAATATTACCTTTTAGTATTTAATTTGAAACGGGTATTAGAGCATGTCATGTGATTATGATCATGTGGATATATGTTTTCACTAATTGTTCATCTTTTATGCTTGATTGCTTATACTCTACGCTATAACTCATATTGCATTTATGTGCATTTATCCTTTCTCTCAATCAACCTCTGTATTACACGAGTCTCTAACTTAGTCTTTAATTTTTAATATATATTATAAAATTAGGATTATGATGTCATCATTTTATTTTAGAATTTTTTTCACCAATCATGTCCCTTTATTTAAATTTTAGTTTAATCAAAAATCAATTGCTTACCTAGAAAATTTAACATTTAAAAAGTTATTAATAATGTAATTCAAAGATAATAATTTGCTAAATGGATAAAATTATCAAATATACCTTTTACTAACGAAGCTTGCAAACTTTTGTATGAGTAGTTATCTAATAGTCTAACACTCAAGAGAGCTTTTAAATTATCTTAAAATTAATAATAAAAATCTGTAATATTTAATCTTTAATGTTTAATATATATTAAAAGAAAAAGGATTATAATATCATTATTCTATTTTTACATTTTTTTCATCAATTATCTTTTTTATTTCCACAAATAGCTTATACATGGGTTGTTTTCTCCAATATTATTTTTAGATGATTTAGTTGTTTTCTTCAATATATATGAGTTGTTTTCATATATATATATATATATATATATATATATATATATATATATATATATATATATATATATATATATATGTATATATATACACACACTTTATCAATTGTTTTACTTTATACGATAATACTATTTAATATCATAAAATTTTAAAATTTATTTAACAATTCGCCGTATTTATACACGGGATATTAACCTAGTATAAATTTAAACACATAAACACTACACACACATATAAATAAGAATAAACGAACATTTACGAACATAAATGAATGAACAAGATTACGAGAACAATGTTCGTTTAACTAAACGAACACATTTTTTATTCATGTTCATTCATTTCTTAAATAAACGAAATTTCTGCTAAACAGTTCGTTAAACGTTAGGTTTGTTTACAACACTATATGGAACGCATGTGGGTTTGCTCTAGGGGTGTATCGAGCCGAGACAGCTCGCGAGCTACTCGAGACCGACTCAAAAAATAACCGAAATTGACTCGAGTTGAACCGAGTCAAGTTTGAGCTACTCGAGTAGGGTGTCGAGCCAAGTTCAAGCTCAGAAATACTCAGCTCGCCAGGCTCGCGGGCCTAATCGAGTTTGTACTAAATTACTATTTTACCCTTTTACGTATACACCATTTACTTTTATACTCTTAGTAGCTAGTTGTTAATTGTTGTTCGAAAATGTAAAATTTGAATTCCGGAATATATTTTAGCATTTGTTGCTACAAAATTTTATTTAATTCATTTTAGTCGAGTCGAGTCGAGTCAAGCTCGAGAGTGTCGATTACTAACTCCAGTAGAGCTCGAGCTTGAAAATTAAAGCTCGACCGAGCTCGAGTCGAGTTTCGAGCCTCGAGCTTTGGAACAGAGTCAATCTCGACCTTAGCATTGTGTCGGCTCGGATTGGCTCGGCTCGATTACACTCCTAGTTTGCTCCAAGACCGGAGAATGTTGAGGTCGGGCCCAAATTCCAGACCCAAATCGAAATTAAATGGTTGTAACAATAGGTTGGCAAATTTGAAAATATTGTTAGACATTATTGAAGACCAAATGGTTACAGCCCAATGGTACTAATGTGTTGGAAATGCGTTTTCCCATAAGTTTTGTCTCGCCTTTAACAAAAGATTAGATTTAGTTAGAAGTAGAATAGAATGTGCATGTGTTTTTACTGTTAAAAAATACGTGACGAGAATCAACAACTCTTTATTATGGTAACTGTTCGAATTAAAATGATAGGGGAAAATATGGACTTTATACGGTATAACTTGTACATTTTTCTACTCGTTAACAAGAAATATATAACGTATATTTCAATCATTATCAAGGGTTTTGATCATAAGGACAACCGTTAAGAACCCACAAGTAAAAGGGCCATAAAAATTATGCATCTTACACCGAAGTATTTTAGCAGTCCAAATAAAGGATTAAATTTGTAACTTTTTGGCTTAAAGAATTAAAAGTGAAATACTCCGTATACTAAACGAACCAATGGTGTAATTCCAATTTTTATACAAAGACCATTTATTTTTATTTTCCCAAATCATATATATATTTGGATAAGTCTATAAGTCGTTTATGTTTGAAGACTTACATGTTTTTTTTTTAATGGCTAAACTCACTCTTTAATCATACTTTTAAATTTACACATTTGTTCACTACTATACTGAACAACATTCTCAATACATCGTATACCATTTGTTCATAAGCATTATATATATAGGGAAAAGTTTAAACGAAAACGGTTTTTCGTACGAGAACTGCGAGAACCAATCTTAGTCATTCAATTTCTCCTCCTTCAATTGGATTGTCCACCCATTAATTCCTTACATGCACCTTACCATACTCAATCCCCCCACGCTCTTCATCCATGAATTCCACTTACAACTTGAATGGCCAAGATTGGTTTTCGCAATTCTCGTACGAAAAACCGCTCCATATATATAGTGAAAAGTTCATTTAAGAACCATTTTTATTACGAGAACCGTGAGAACTAATCTTAGCCGTCCAATTCCTTACATGCACCTTACCACACTCAATCCCTCCGCGCTCTTCATCCATGAATTCCACTTACCAATTGAACGACTAAGATTGGTTCTCACGGTTCTCGCAATAAAAGGGTTGTCAAATGAACCCTCCCCTATATATATATAGGGATGGATCAAATAAGAGCGAAATTTAAATAAGATGGGTAAGAGGGATTATTATTTTGACACGTGGCATAAGAAGTTGAGGGGTATTATAGACATTTTATTTTAACCTCCCTTAATTATTGCCTGATCCCAGTCCCCTTATCTCTTGTTTGATGTTTTCTACTCAATACCCTAATTTTCACCGCCTCCATGAAATTGGTTCCTACCCTCGCAACAACATCCGACAAGTGCTCGTTAGATCGAGTTCTTCGATCACCGCCGTCCCTTATTGATTTTCTCTGACCAACGACTAGCTAGGTGTGTGTTGTTTCTCCGGACACCTTCTACCTAAGGCTTCTCCTGACCACCAAGCTCATGTAATCATCGCATCCAATTTAGTTGATCATTATCATCTAACAACCCAGCAATCCATTAAACGACCACCGACAATAGCCGTCTTCTTCACCAAAATCATTTACCAGTGTCTTCTCTCCACAATCTTCTTTCCATGATTCAAATCAATAAGTTCATGATTTACAATCGCCAGTCAATGTTAATTGATTGGATGTGGGTTTGCCTATTATTTACCAAGTTTTGATTCAAGATCGCCCATGATTTAAAATTTGAGAGCTTATTAATTAAGTTTTCTGGCCGGTCTTTGTTCATCATTTGTTGATATTGTTTACCAAGTTTAGGTTTTCCTTATAAAGTTTATATCTTTTGTTAATCGGTGTACCTTTCTCTTCATCAAGACTTATTAATCATATCATCAGTTATTTGTTTCAAATTTTATATGTATGTATTAATTGTTCATCGATTCAAGTGTTTTATATTTTCCGGTGATTAATGATACGAGCCCACGATCCCAGTTTCTCAATTGGAAATACAAGAAATTATGCGTATGGTACAACATTTCTATACATGCATTGTGATACGTGGCCATGATGCCTGCTGCCTCAACACCCATTAATGGTAGAATTCCTATTTCATGCATTTGTTGTGTACGTGGGTTTATGTTTCTACCCATGTTCTTGATAGTAGTTAGTAGTTCATTTATCTCTATAAATAGGTTTGTAATGTTTACTTTTCAGAGGCTAATGAATAAGAAAATTAGTTTTTAAAGTCTTGTTATCTTTCTTGTATTCTTGGAAGATTAGCCATCTCGAATCGACCTTCATCTTGGAAGATTGACCATCTCGAATCGGTCTCTATCAATTAATCTGGTTACATCATTATTATAAATGTTAGTCTTCATGGTTAGCTTACAAAACTCTTGATGAATATTTGTTGTTCATCAACTTTTCTTTGATGAATTTAGCTCTTCATCATTTTATATATGGAAGATTTTAGTTGTTCTTCATTTTTTGATTGACAAATGGTATTCGAACGTCAGTTTTGAGCGTGATTCCACGGAAGTAGTTAAATTTCATAAAGACTATTATGCCCTTCAATCCTATATAATCGACAATTATGTTTTATCAATGTTGACCCATTTTTTATTAACTTTTGATGAAATCTAATGGCCCACAATTCCTCTTACATATCTTACTTTTAAATCTCTCTTACATTAACCTACCCTCTGTATATATATATAGGGATGAGATCAAATAAAAAGAAAATTAAAGTAAAAAGTGTAAAAGTGATGATTATTTGATCATTTTTCGGTATATATATCAACTGATAATCGTTGGTTCATCATCTTTATTGATTAAAACTAGCTCTTCATCAATTTCTTTTTGATTTCAAATACAGATTTTGAAAACAAAAATTTTGAATAATTTGTTGATGAACAAAATGCTTTCATCTAAAAAGTGATGAATATGTTGGATTCATCAAAAAGAAATTGATGAAGAACTAGTTTTAATCAATAAATATGATGAATTAACGATTATCAGTTGATATATATACCGAAAAATGATCAATTAATCATCCATTTTACCCTTTTTACTTTAATTTTCTTTTTACTTAATCTCTACCCCCTCTCTCTCTCTCTATATATATATATATATATATATAGATTATAGATGAAGAATCATATACGAACGGCATAAACCGTTCGCAATTTGCGAACACCATTTCAAAAAGGCGGCCGTGATATATATACACATTAAATACATATGGATGGCGGCTATATATACATTAAATATCTATACTATTATATAAAGTATATAACATTCTCTCTCCTCTTAGTCTTAAAACTTCTTAAAATTCAATCAACAATACATCCCCACCCTTCATTTTATATAAATTAATCTCATCCATTCAATTTTTAACCATTTCACTTTCCTAATTTACTTAACTTTTTATTTATTTAAAATATATTTTCCCACTAACACACTCTCTCACACAAACACAATTATCCACCCATACCAACATAATTTCCAAAATCTTATTAACTTCTCTCACCTTATTTTATAAATATAAATCTTTTTTATTATTTTAATGTTTTTTAAAATTAATAAAATAGTTGATACAAATATAAAAAAATTTGGAAAAAAATCGGACATGTTGCTAAAAACTTTTCTTGATATTGAATCACACGAATGACATATAATTACATTCTTGAAAACGACATGTTGCAAAACAGAAACTATTTGCCGCCGTAGCATTACGCGGGTACGATGCTAGTATATATATATATATATATATATATATATATATATATGTGTGTGTGTGTGTGTATGTGTGTGTGTGGTGTGTACATACATGCATAAATATGCAAATATATATATATATATATATATATAGAGAGAGAGAGAGAGAGCGCGCTATAGGGAAGAGATCCCCTATGAACGCAAATGTAATTGCGAACGTGCGAACCGTGGTTGTTTGCATGCTCAACATATTTCACAGTGGAAATAAATTATCTATTCAAAAATTGCGGTTGCCCCGGGAAATAAGATTTAATTTCTTTATGTTATGACTTATTTGTTTTTAAAAAAATTACAATCAAATATGATAAGCTTCAGACGCGGTGCAATATTTTTAGATAAGATGCAGTGGTTTTCAATTTAGAAATGAAAATAGCAACGCTAGAAACACTGCATCTTATCTATAAAATCACTATATCTAACTTAAAATAATTGTATCGCGGCTAATAAACATAAGGTAGTAAGGTACCGTTAAAACTAATGCACCTTTATTGAAGAATTTAATAATTTCTTGTTTAAAAAACATCTACATCTTATTTAAAAACACTACATTCGGCTTAAGTTCATTGCATCTAATATAAAATTACTACATCTTACTAAAAACATTACATTTATTCTAAAATCACTTCATTTTGTCTAAAAACATTTCCTTTTGTCTAAAAACACCACATCTCATCTAAAAACATAGTCTCTTTAAGACGACCGCATCTAGTTGCATCTTCTCTAAAAATATTGTATCTTATTTACATCCTATATTTTTTATTATTTCAATACAAATACAAAAATCACAGTAATTAAAATAAAATAACTGAGATACAGTAAACTAGAAAAAAGTGTGAAAACTAGTTGACTAGTTGCAGTAGTTAAGATGAAAAGAAAATGATACATTAAATTTTAGTTTTTATGAAAACTCAGTTGTAGTAGATAATATTAAAAACAAATAGCATGATAGATATATGGGTAGAAACGGCAGCTAAATAAGTGCTAACATATAAAATTGTCCGTCAGAACTTTGATTTTAATTAGTACTATATTAAACAAAACCTATATATATATATTAGCATCGTACCCGTGTAATGCTACGACGGCAAATAGTTTCTGTTTTACAACATGTCGTTTTCAAGAATGTAATGATATGTTATTCGTGTGATTCAATGTCATGAAAAGTTTTCAGCAACATGTCCGGTCTTTTTCCAAGTTTTCTTATATTTGTATCAACTATTTTATTAATTTCAAAAAACATTAAAATAATAAAAAAGATTTATATTTATAAAATAAGGTGAGAGAAGTTAATAAGATTTTAAAAATTATGTTGATATGAGTGGATAATTGTGTTTGTGTGAGAGAGTGTGTTAGTAGGAAAGTATATTTTAAATAAATAAAAAGCTAAGTAAATTAGGAAAGTGAAATAGTTAAAAATTGAATAGATAAGATTAATTTAGATAAAAAGAAGGGTGGAGATGTATTGTTGATTGAATTTTAAGAAGTTTTAAGAGTAAGAGGAGAGAGAATGTTGTATGCTTTATATAGTAATATATATATATATATATATATATACACACACACACTTTACAATTGTTTTAAAACTAGTCCATAATGCGTGAATTAATCTGTAGATTCTTATTTAAGAATCAATAAATCTTGTTTAAAAACCACTATATCTACTACAAAACCACTACATCTTGTCTAAAAACATTGTATCTCATCTTATATAAATTATTACATCTTATTTAAAAACATTACATTTAGTCTTAAATCAGTTTTCTTAATTAAAAACACTACATATCATCTCAACTTCTAAAATAATTTTGTTGTACTAATTTTATAATTAAACTAATTATTATTTTTTAAACACATCAAAAAAGAATGCTATATCAATTCTTGCTTACTAGATAAAGCTTGAAGGAAAGAAAAAAAAAAGAAAAGCTGGAGGTGGAAACACATGTGGTGATAATATAGAAAATTAGACATGTTTGTTGGAGGTGGAAACGCTTGAAATCGGATGTTTGATCGAGAAAGTTCGCATCGTTCGCAAAGGATCCCTTGACTAGAGCTATATATATATACTAGTATTTTACCCGCGCGATGCGGTGGGGTAAAATAGTTTCATTTATCGACATGTCAATTCAACATGTTATTTGTGATGTTGCCGGGGAATATGGCGGTTGTGATCATCGTACAAATATCAAGTTAACGCAACACTTATGTTTAAATGACAATATTCTATTCTTGTATGAACGAATTCATACCATCTTTTACGATCATATTACATGGTAGAATATAAAACTTTTTTAAAATAGTAAGTATTAATTTTGTATTTAAATTCTGGCAGTTTTTTGTAATTAATTTTTTGACAGTTTTAAAGTATTAATCATGTATTTAAATTCTAACAGTTTTATGTAATTAAATTTTTGGACAGTTTTAAAGTGTTTAAGATAATTGCTGAACATATTGTAAATAATGCTATTTGAGTTGTACTATTTTAAAAATGTTAAGATTGTTACTGAAAATTATTGTAAAGCATACTATATTACTTATACTACTTAACTTTTAAAAAATGTCTTAAAAAAGAGCTAAATGCTTTATAGAGTAAAGATAGAGCTATATATATATAGAGAGAGAGAGAGAGCTAGATGCAATGATTTTAAATCGGATGCAGTGTTTTTAAATAAGATGCCGTTGCTTTTTAAATCAGAAAATTTTAAATTCTTCAATAAAGATGCAGTAATTTTAACGAAACATAATATTTATTAGCCGATATATAATGATTTTAAGGTGAATGCGGTGATTTTATAGGCTAGATGCAGTGTTCCTAGCATTTCTATTTTAAAACTGCTTTTATTGGATACTATATATATATATAAGTGTTTTTTAGTCATTGACAAATATCTATGATTTTGACATTGAAAGGATGGAAGTATTCAACAAATGAACAAGTTGCGATTAGGGCATAAGAAGTAGGCAACTTTACTTGTGGTTTGTATTTTAATGCTTAAATCACCAAACAACTTCTACCAGCAAAATCTCATTTATTGGACTCAAAGTATTTATTTGTTCACTATAAGATCGAATGAAACTACTATAGTGTATATATATATATATATATATATATATATATATATATATATATATATATATTGAAGAGTTCATTTATATATATATATATTGAAGAGTTCATTTAAAAACCGTTTTTATTACAAGAATCGCGAGAATCTTGTAAACCAATCAATTATAATCTTGTCTTAAGTAATTAAATTAAATAAAAAAAAGCATATTTGTAATAATAAAAATGTTTTACGGCGCCTGCTCAATTTCAATTTAACATGGGACTTTCTTTCTTTTTAGTTGTATTAATTAAATACTAGCTGTGTCCTTATTTTTTACTTTCTTTTTTTTCACTTTATTTCTTTTTTATACATAGCAAAATTATTTTTTTTTTCCTTTCTCTATTTATTAATCACAATCATATATATTTTTGTTAGATTGTTTTGAGTTATATATTAAGTACTTATACCTCACATATTTTTTTTTAGAATTTTTTGATTTGATAATAAGTTTGACTAAACTAACTTTTGAGTTGCACATGCACTAGAGTTGTAAACGAACCGAACGAACACGAACGGGGGTTTGTTCATGTTCGTTCGTTTAACTTTAGCTTAATAAAAAAATAAACATGAACATATAAACGAACGAATATTTGTGTTCATGTTCACTCATTTAACTTTAGCCGAACATATACGAACAAGAACGGATAAACGAACGAATATTTGTGTTCATGTTCGTTCATTTAACTTTAGCTGAACATAAACGAACACAAACGAACGACCAAATATACAAATATAAAACAAGCCTAATATTATTAAATATAAACAGACAATAACTAAGTGTATATATATATTTGAGAGAAAGAGAGTGTATGTGTGTATATATATATATATGTACACACACATACATATACATACATATATATAAACGAACATAAACAAACGGATAAACGAACGTTCACAAACATAAATGAACAAATGAGAGTATTTGTTCGTGTTCGTTCAATTAACTAACGAAAAAATATTTTTGTTCGTGTTTGTTTGTTTCTTAAAGAAACGAACATCGCACCAAACAGTTCACCGAACATTCTGTTCGTTTACAACCCTAACGTGCACAGATGCATCTATGTGTACATGTGCATGTGCATATATGCACGAGATACAGACATGCGCGGTGCATATACGCACCTAGATGCATCTGTGCAAAAATAAAACCTAGTAGTATGAGTAGGTTGTGCACATATGCACCGTGCATATGTGACTTTATTGTATGTGCTGAAAAAAGACAGTGGTATATGCACATGTGCACCTATTGTCATTTGCACATGTGCATCTATATGCACCTGTGCTTGAAAAAAAGACAGTGGTATGTGCACATGTGCAAATATCTAATGTTGTGTTGAAAAAAAAACCCGGCAAAATGAATTTTTTTTCTTTTGAAAAAGTATAGCAATATGGATGTCATATTAAAGAGCATAATTTTCTCGTTAATTTGGTATAATTTTTGTATTTTAATACCTTTGCGTTTGGTAGATATTTTAGTTTTAAAAAATTGGGGGTAAGTGGTCCCTCCCTTTAATTGGGCAATTTGCCTAAAATATCCCTCCAGAATTTTTGAAAACTAAAAAAGACGGCTGTGTTTTGAATTAATTACATGTTTGCCACATTTAATATAAACCTTTAATTAATTATGATCAATGACTACAAATAGTTCTTGCGGTTCTCGTAATAAAATTGGTTCTCAAATGAACCTTCCCCTATATATATATGTTAGGGTAAGGATCCAATTAGAGCAGTCCTTAAAAATAGAAATGCTATATATATATATATATATATATATATCGGTTCAAACGAGAACTGTTTTTCGTACAGAACTGTGAGAACCATTTCTGGCCAATCATTTAATTTCCTTTCTTTTATATTTATTTTAAATGGGAAAGGGTAGTATGGACATTTTTACATTCTCCCCATTTTCTAAAACTACTATATCTATCAAACGAAAAGGTATTAAATTACAAAAATTATACCAAATTAATGAGAAAATTGTGTTCTTTAATTTGAGACCGATCTTGCTATATTTTTTTAAAAAAAAAAATCTTGTTTGCTGGGTTGTTTACACAGTTCTCGACATATGCACATGTGCATATTTACATATGTACTGAAAAAACTAAGTGAATTTGCACATGTCGAGCTGTGCTGGAAAAAAACCTAGCAAACACAAAAAAAAGAATTTTGAAAAAATATATATATCAAGATCGATCTCAAATTAAAGAGCATAATTATCTCGTTAATTTGGTATAATTTTTGTAATTTAACACCTTTGCGATGGATGTTTATATTAGTTTAAAAAATGTGGGGTAATGTAAAAATGTCCAAATTGCCCTTAATTAATTAAGGATAAGTTTGATTAGTTTAAGGTTATCCATTAACAACTCTTTAATCTGGACCCTCCATCTTTTTGATCCATAGCTATAATTGGTTCTCGCAGTTCTCGTATGAAAAACAGTTCTCGTTTGAACCGTCCCAAATATATATATATATATATATATATATATATATATATATATATATATTATAAAGCATTTAAGCTTTTCCTAAAAACTCTTAAATTTGAAGTCACTTAAGATTACTATTCTACCCTCATCTACCAAAAAATGATTCCATAAAATAAACTTAATAAATTCCTTTTTCATAAATTCCAGAATACTCCCTTTCCATAAATTCCATAGCAAAACTTACGAAACAGAATATTCCATAAACGTAATAACATTCCATAAATTCCAGAAAGGGAAAATATATAATATTCGTTTTTCACCTGCTAAATAAAAATTACAAAATTACATCAAAATTTCATTTCCTTTTCACCTGCTAAATAAAAATTACAAAATTACGTCTTGTATGTCCTCTTGATTAGTACCTACCAAAACAACTACTTACAAACCATTTTTATTCACCGTCGCCGCATTGCGCCGGTACCCTGCTAGTAGATATATATATATATATATATATATATATATATATATATAGGGGAAGATTTATTTGAGAACCGCTTTTATCGTGAGAACTGCGAGAACCAATCTTAGCCGTTCATTTTGGATAATGAAATTCATGAATGAAGAGCGTGGGGGATTGAGTGTGACAAGGTGCATGTAAGGAATTCATGGGTGGGCAATCCAGTTGAAGAAGGGGGAATTGGACGGCTATCCCTTATATATATATATATATATATATATATTGTAACACCCTGAATTTTAGTACGAATTTAAACTTTTTATATTTCAACAAAAACAACATTATACAAATATTTGTTTTCATCACTACGCGGAAGCTTGTCAGATTTACAAAAGGTAGTGTTACTTGTTGACCCGAATACATGACCATTAATTACAGATAAACAAAATGAAAATAATCATGTATTCCAAACATATCCAAAGGCAACAAGTTTCTCCCAAAAGTATCTACCCGCCTCACCGGCATCATACTATCATTTATCTTCGGATACGAAAACCCAAACACAATTTCATTAGCATAAGTCAGTGAGTGCGCCAAAACAAGTTAATCAAATAAACAAGTCATCATATCATGTAAAATAGTTATGGCATCAGTAAACAAATCACACAAGATGTGGGGGACAAGTCCACTTATACTTGTATATTCCATAGGGGCCAACCATAGTCAACAAGTCCTCGTGGGGGTGTGTCCACGTCTCCCGTCAAGGTGGGGGAAGCACGAAGCAGTCCACCATACAACGGTTAACTGGAGTGTAAGCCCTGTTCACCAAATCCACTCGTGTTGCCCCGGGTTCGGTGGCTCGTCAGCCCAGTGAACCCACACGGTCATGATGGCTACTGACATACCCCTCCACTCTCTGCACCGATTCCTCAACCACCCCTACATCGCGGTTCCACAATTACCGAAGCCACGTGAACCTGTGCACGTCTCAATGGCTAGGAACCCTATGGTACAGAGTACATATCACAACAGTGGTCCGGACCGAATCACATACCCCTAAGGGTCACATAAATCACAAGCAAGTTATACACACAAGGTCACAACTTGCCAGAATCAACTAATAGCATAACATGCTTCAAAACAGGTGAATCATATATTCAATTGCATAAATCATTATCATAAACATGATAATATCAATTCACATTGATGCCATAAATAAACATAAAACATATCACATAAGAAACAATGGATGACTTGTGTGTTTAAAAACAGTTTGTGTATCCGCAGGGCACAACTCACCTGACTGAAGTGATGAGGATCACTTCTACTTCAAAACAAGGCTATAAATCACTTGCACGAAGATCCTATGATCACAATACAAGGTTAACTTAGTTAAGTTAACCATACATTGAAGTTACACACAAGTATAGGCTCAAAACACGACTTAAACACTCATTTCGGGTCTTTCGGACTCCCTATGAACTCCCTAAAACCATTAGAAACAATCCCAAACCAATTACAAGGTCAAATGGGGTCAAAAACAATTTTTTGGAGGTTTCGGGGGTCCTCGCGCCGCGAGACAAGGGGCCTCGCGCCGGGAGAAAATCTCTGGAAACTTGACCTTCGCAAAAACCACCCCTGGCGCCGCGACGCATAGGGCTCGCGCCACGAGCCCAGCGTAAACAGTATTCTGGGTGTTTTCTTTTGCTGCAGGCTCCGAATTTTCCAACTTTTCCAAACCAAAAACCCATATCTTCCAACAAAACCCTAGAACCATTACAAAAACTACCTCATAACTTAATTATAACCATTATCCAACACATTTAATCATCAAATACCCTTTTTTCTCAATTTCAAGCTTTTGACCCATTTTCAACCAAAAAAACACTATTTCAAACATAAATCCCCAACACTAACATGTAATACCACAATCAAACTCAAATATCAACACTTTGAGCACATTTAATTCTTAAAAACCCTAACTTTAACCATCACCCCAAACTTGACCCATTTACCACAATTTTTCAACATAAAAGTCAAAGATTATAACAAACAATCAACCCAAACTAAAAATCAAACACAAATTCAAGATTAAATTTACTTTATTTGCAAATCCCACTCAATCCCCAACTTTCTTGCTTCAACTAAACTCAAAGATGAAGAAATTGAAGTCTAAACTCCCAAATCTTGAATACCAACACTTGATCTTCAAATTTCCTCTTGATTTCACCTTCTACTTTTCTTTTCTCTAGAACTCTCTCTTTCTCTCTCACCCACACTTCTTCTCCAGATTTTTCTTCTTTCTTTGACTTCAATTGATGAAGTCAATACATATATATGCATATTTACAAGTTTGGTCCTTATCCTTTCTTCCCTTTTCCATTTTAATACCAATCTAAGTTGTAGGCACATATATACATAACATATAACATTTAAATAACATAACATACACATAATTTACTAATTTCTCATTAATATTGCATATATATATATATATTTAATAATTTTTACAAAAGTACGGGTATTACAATTACTCCCTCCTTATAAAGATTCCGTCCTCGGAATCAATCCTAATTGAACAAATGAGGGTAATGGAGTTTCATATCATCTTCAGTCTCCCAAGTCAAGATATGACCTTGACTGTGCTTCCACTTAACTAAAACTAGAGGAATTAAGCGTTTCCTAAGCTTCTTGGTCTTTCTATTCACAATTGCTACTAGTTCTTCCACCAATCGCTTCTTTGGGTCAACCTGCAACTCATTGATGGGAATGACTTGATTGTCTTCCACTTTGGCCTTCTTGAAGTTGCAAACATGAAATGTGTTGTGAACACCTTCCAACTCCGAAGGTAGCTCTAGCTCGTACGCTTGCTCATTGACTCGCTTGAGAATCTTGAATGGTCCAATATACCTCGGGCTCAACTTACCACGCTTCCCAAACCGAATCACCCCTTTCTAAGGTGAAACCTTGAGCATCACTTGATCACTGACTTCAAAAGTCATAGTTTTCCTCTTCTTATCCGCGTACATCTTTTACCGATCACGCACAGCTTTGAGCTTTTCAAGTGCAATTTTGACCTTGTCAGTGGTCAATTGAACAATCTCCGGGCCTTCATATTGCTTTTCGCCCGGTTCTAGCCAACACGTAGGGGTTCGGCATCGCCTTCCATATAGCATTTCATAGGGAGGCATACCAATGCTAAAATGGTAGGAGTTATTGTAAGCAAACTCAATCAAGGGTAGATGATAATCTCATGATCCACCGAATTCCAAAACACAAGATCGAAGCATATCCTCCAAAGTTTGACTGGTCCTTTCAGATTGACCATCCGTCTGCGGGTGATAGGTTGTACTCAAGTGGACACGAGTTCCTAACTCCCTTTGTAGGCTCCTCCAAAAATTGGATGCAAAGCGCGAATCTCTATCAGAGACGATAGATAGAGGTAATCCATGTCTAGATACAATCTCATCCACATACAACTTTGCCAATTTGTCTAGAGAAGTTGTCTTACGAGTGGCCAGAAAATGAGCACATTTGGTTAAACGATCAATTATGACCCAGATCATGTCGTGACCCTTAGCAGTCTTTGGTAATTTTGTGACAAAATCCATAGTAATGTGATCCCACTTCATTTTCGGGATCTCCAAGGGTTGAAGATTTCCGTATGGACGTTGGTGCTCGATTTTGACTTGTGCACAAATTGCACACATCTCAACATAAGAAGCGATATCAACTTTCATTCCAGGCCACCAATACAATGATTTTTAATCATTATACATCTTCGTGCAACCCGTATGCACCGACAATTTAGAACGATGGGCATCATGTAGTATCACCTCACGATTGTTGCCAAGCTTTGGCACCCAAACGAGACCCACAAAGATACTTAAGCCACGACTATCTTCTTCTAGGCGATCTTTGAGTTTCATCATTTGCTCCTCTTTAAGATTTTCTTCTTTCAATGCCTCTTGTTGAGCCACCTTCAAGCTTTCTACCAAATCAGAGATCACCTCCAT
Organism: Dittrichia graveolens; assembly: GCA_038502395.1. Lineage (NCBI taxonomy): Eukaryota > Viridiplantae > Streptophyta > Magnoliopsida > Asterales > Asteraceae > Dittrichia > Dittrichia graveolens. The sequence continues at coordinate 62,694,447 of JARJIL010000009.1, forward strand.
TCAAAAAGATTGGTAACACAAGGCATCTGTTTGAGTTTTGCGGCTTAAAGCATCCGCCACAACATTAGCCTTCCCTGGGTGGTACCGAATCTCACAATCATAATCCTTAATCAATTCGAGGCAACGGCGTTGCCGCATGTTCAACTTTTTCTGATCAAAGATATGCTGAAGACTTTTATGATCAGTGAAGATCACACAATGAGTACCATAGAGATAATGGCGCCAAAGTTTCAAAGCAAAGATCACTGCAGCCATCTCTAAATCATGGGTAGGATAATTTGCTTCATGAGGCTTTAATTACCGGGAAGCATAAGCAATAACCTTGCCTCGTTGCATCAACACACATCCCAAACCAAACTTGGATGCATCACTATAAACCACAAAATCTTGTGATCCTTCAGGTAGAGAAAGAACAGGAGCTTGACACAACAGTCTCTTGAGAGTCTGGAAAGCATTTTCCTGAGCCTCAGCCCAAGAATAAGGGACATTCTTACGGGTCAACTTGGTTAGCAGCCCCGCTATCTTGGAGAAATCACGAATGAATCTGCGGTTGTAACCCGCAAGACCAAGAAAACTTTTGATTTCGGAAGGGGATTTCGGAGACTCCCACTTCATAACCGCTTCAATCTTAGAAGGATCAACTTTAACTCCTTCTTCACAGATAACATGACCAAGGAACTGAACTTCCCGTAGCCAGAATTCGCATTTGGAGAATTTTGCATAAAGCTTTTCGTGTCGAAGAACTTCAAGAACTTCCCGCAAATGAACTTCATGATCCTTCTCGGTTTTAGAATAAACCAAGATATCATCAATGAACACAATCACAAACTTATCCAAGAAACGACGGCACACCTGATTCATAAGATCCATGAACACCGTCGGAGCATTGGTTAGACCAAAAGGCATCACAAGAAATTCATAATGCCCATAGAGGGTTCTGAAAGCAGTCTTGGGAATATCATCTTCTTTTACACGAACTTGATGATAACCCGAACGGAGATCAATCTTGGAAAAGTAACTAGCTCCCTGAAGCTGATCAAACAAATCATCAATGCGAGGGAGTGGATATTTGTTCTTGATGGTTCTTTTGGTTAACTCTTGGTAATCAATGCACATCTGGAGAGTCCCATCCTTTTTCTTGACAAACAAAACCGGTGCTCCCCAAGGCAAGGAACTCGGTCTCACAAATCCCTTATCCAAAAGGTCTTGGATTTGGGTCATCATTTCCCGAATCTCCGATGGTGCTAGACGATAAGGAGCTTTGACCACAGGATTTGCCCCAGGAACAAGGTCTATATGAAACTCAACCTCACGAGCCGGAGGTAAACCGGGAAGATTATCAGGAAACACGTCGGAAAATTCATTAACAACTTTGACATTTTCAACACTTTGCTTCTCCTTTTTGACATCAAGGACATATGCCAAGAAGGATTCACAACCCTTCCGGATGCATTTCTGAGCTTTCATGACAGACCAAATTTGCAACCCGGATTTGCGTTTCTCGCCTCGAGCTATAACATATTCACCATTGGGCAGAGGGATCTTGATCAATTTCTTAGAACAAAAAGATTTCATGACAGAAAGCATACGACACAAATACTACATCCCCAGCCTCACGAGCTTCATCCACAGCCATTTTAAATGCTCGCCCTTTCGCTTTTAGAGGGTCTTTATGTAACATCTTTGATTTGGGCCTAGCTGTTAGACATGTATTTAAAGTTAGTTATGCTAATAAGAAAGAGTTAAATGTATGTATGTGTGTTTTGTGTTTGAATTGCTTAATGTATATATGTATATATATATATATGGGGAAAAGAAAGAAAAAGTATTAAAAGAATCCAGAGGCGGTGCCTCTGGATTGTAAAGTATATATATGGAAAAAGTCAAATTGGTCAAAGTTACCAAAAGTAAACACCTAAGCAAAGTTCTCGGATTCTCTCGGTTTTCTCACTGCTACCTTTCTCTCGGATTTTCTTAGAAGCAAGGATTTTGGTGTTTTGATTCTACTCAAAGGTGAATTCTTGTTTGTTGTTAAGATTCAATGCATATGAAACTGTTTTTATTATTAAAAGCATGATTGAAACTCAAATTCTTGCAAAACATCACTTAGAACATTCAAAGCTTACTTTGCAAGTGGGTTTTGGTTGTTTGGTGTTATTGTGTGGTTTGATGTGTTTTCAAAGCCATACCAACGAAAATGAGTGTTCTCAGAATGTATGAATGTCAAAACAAACAAGAAACAAGCTCTGGAAATAAGCCATTGAAGGTGTCGGAATCCGCATGTTGCCCAAATCCGAATAAAGTGTCGTATTCCGAGACTTGGGTGTCGGAATCCACATCAAGTTTAAATCCGTATGTTTGAATCCGTGTTATGGGTCTAAATCCGATAAGTATCGGATTTCCCAATGTCCATATGTAAGTTGCAAGTCGAAATCCGAAAGTATGGGATTTCTTTGTATGAATCGGATTTCTTTGTAAGTATCGGATTCCGACAAAAGTGTCGGATTCCGATAAAAGAATCGGATTCCGATTGGAAGTCGGATTTCCAACTTTGTGACCAAGTTTTCAAGTTCATAAGTGTTGAAATCCGATAAGTTTCGGATTTCATAAAGTGTCAGATTTCCCTTTGAAGTGTCGGATTTCATGGAATCCGACAGTCTGTCGGATTTGCGTGGAATCCGGATTTGGGGGATTTCCTATGTTGGCTTTGTAGCTAATTTAAGTATACTAAGATATTAATGTAAATCCTAATGTTCTAGGTGAACTTGAAACCCTAGACAAGGCAAGAAGTTATATAACTACCTGTTAAGTTACTCAGGTGAGTACCGACTTCCATAAGCCTCACTAGAGCAGGAATTATGTGTTAAGTGATTTGAGTATGATTGTGCTCATAAGTTGATAAGTAAGAATTGCCATGTTATTTGAAGTACTATGTCATGTTAAATACCTGATGTAAGTAAGTTAAGTGTATGCCAGCGGGATCTAGTACTGGAACCGCTTAGTTAAGTAAATGCTATGCATGATACTGATTCTGAATGAATCAGATAAGTATAGATGTAAAGATATGTATGCTAGGGATCCAGATTGGATCCATAAAGAAGTAATTGAATGTAATTGCATGCTAAAAGAAGTAAATGAATATGCATGCTAAGTAAATGAACAAGATATGTGTATGTGTTCGCGAACATCAGCAAGCATGGTTAAGGTCAGCCGGTTAGCTGGATCCCAGGGACCCTTGATCAGGAGATTCGGGATTTAACGGTGATTCGAGGTAACATTCCGGATCGTAGGTTCTGCAGAACCGCTGTGCCTTATATCATGAGGGTTAATCGGTCAGAAATGGCTGAGTTACGTAAGGAGCCTCTAGTTCCGTTAACGATGCTTGGTGGACTGCTTTATGCTCTCCCACCAACGCAGAGGGTTGTACCTGATCCCCCGGTGTATTTGTGTTGAGCGGGACTAGCTATCCCGCAAGAAACAACTTATACCGATCGTGTCAGCACACCACAATGTGATAGGATAGCATTGTATGCTTATTCCTGAAATGCATGTTCTTACTCTAATGAAGTTTATGCCAAGTTTGTGCTCACTAGCTAAGTGTAGCTAACGGTGCCATGTTAACTGCTTTTGCAGATCAAAGATAGATTGCCTGGTGAGTCGGGTCCCCTACCTCTGGATATTTTGGCGGGAACACTTGATGTTGTAATAATTACATTGTGGTCGGTTATTTTGTAGTGTAACACCAGATACAGAAACAAAGTTTATTGTAAATATTCCGCTGCTAAATGATACATGATCGTGATTAAGTTCACGTTTGTTTAAAAATGTAAATTTTTGCTAAAATCTAGTATATGCAAAAGCTTCTCCCAAAAGTATATGCAAAAGCTTCTCCCAAAAGTAAATATCCCTTGTGGTGAGACCTGCACATCTTGCACCACTGCGGCTTAGAGTCATTACAACGGCAAAAAGCTTCTCCCAAAAGTATCTACCCGCCTCACCGGCATCATACTATTATTTATCTTCGGATACGAAAACACAAACACAATTTCATTAGCATAAGCTAGTGAGTGCGCCAAAACAAGTTAATCAAATAAACAAGTCATCATATCATGTAAAACAGTTATGGCATCAGTAAGTAAATCACACAAGATGTGGGGGACAAGTCTACTTATACTTGTATATTCCATAGGGGGAAACCATGGTCAACAAGTCCTCGTAGGGGTGTGTCCACATCTCCCGTCAAGGTGGGGGAAGCACGAAGCAGTCCACCATACAACGGTTAACTGGAGTGTATGCCCTGTTCACCAAATCCACTCGTGTTGACCCGGGTTTGGTGGCTCGTCAACCCAGTGAACCCACTCGGTCATGATGGCTACTGACATACCCCTCCACTCTCTGCACCGATTCCTCAACCACCCGTACATCGCGGTTCCACAATTGCCGAAGCCACGTGAACCTGTGCACGTCTCAATGGCTAGGAACCCTATGGTACAAAGTACATATCACAACAGTGGTCCGGACCGAATCACATACCCCTAAGGGTCACATAAATCACAAGCAAGTTATACACACAAGGTCACAACTTGCCAGAATCAACTCATAGCATAACATACTTCAAAACAGGTGAATCATATATTCAATTGCATAAATCATTATCATAAACATGATAATATCAATAAAAATTCACATTGATGCCATAAATAAACATAAAACATATCACATAAGAAACAATGGATGACTTGTGTGTTTAAAAAACAGTTTGTGTATCCGCAGGGCACAACTCACCTGACTGAAGTGATGAGGATCACTTCCACTTCAAAACAAGGCTATAAATCACTTGCACGAAGATCCTATGATCACAATACAAGGTTAACTTAGTTAAGTTAACCATACATTGAAGTTACACCCAAGTATAGGCTTAAAACACGACTTAAACACTCATTTCGGGTCTTTCGGACTCCCTATGAACTCCCTAAAACTATTAGAAACAATCCCAAACCAATTACAAGGTCAAATGGGGTCAAAAACAATTTTTTGGAGGTTTCGGGGGTCCTCGCGCCGCGAGACAAGGGGCCTCGCGCCGGGAGAAAATCTCTGGAAACTTGACCTTCGCAAAAACCACCCCTGGCGCCGCGACGCATAGGGCTCGCGCCACGAGCCCAGCGTAAACAGTATTCTGGGTGTTTTCTTTTGCTGCAGGCTCTGAATTTTCCAACTTTTCCAAACCAAAAACCCATATCTTCCAACAAAACCTTAGAACCATTACAAAAACTACCTCATAACTCAATTATAACCATTATCCAACACATTTAATCATCAAATACCCTTTCTTTCTCAATTCCAAGCTTTTGACCTATTTTCAACCAAAAAAACACTATTTCAAACATAAATCCCCAACACTAACATGTAATACCACAATCAAACTCAAATATCAAAACTTTGAGCACATTTAATTCTTAAAAACCCTAACTTTAACCATCACCCCAAACTTGACCCATTTACCACAATTTTTCAACATAAAAGTCAAAGATTATAACAAACAATCAACCCAAACTAAAAATCAAACACAAATTCAAGACTAAACTTACTTGTTTGCAAATCCCACTCAATCCCCAACTTTCTTGCTTCAACTAAACTCAAAGATGAAGAAATTGAAGTCTAAACTCCCAAATCTTGAATATCAACACTTGAATCTTCAAATTTTCTCTTGATTTCACCTTCTACTCTTCTTTTCTTTAGAACTCTCTCTTTCTCTCTCACCCACACTTCTTCTCCTGAATTTTTTCTTTCTTTGACTTCAATTGATGAAGTCAATACATATATATGCATATTTACAAGTTTGGTCCTTGTCCTTTCTTCCCTTTTTCCATTTAATACCAATCTAAGTTGTAGGCACATATATACATTACATATAACATTTAAATGACATAACATACACATAATTTACTAATTTCTCATTAATATTGCATATATATATTTAATAATTTTTACAAAAGTACGGGTATTACATATATATATATATAGGATAAGGATCCAATAGAAAAGTCCTTAAAATAGAAACGCTAGGAACACTGCATCTAGTTTATAAATTCACTGCATCCAACTTAGAATCATTGCATATCGGCTAATAAACATAAAGTCTCATTCAACTGTTACATCTTGGTTGAGAGATTCAATTATTTCTCACTTAAAAAACCACCACATCTAGTATAAAACCATTGCATCTAATCTAAAAAATAGTGTATTTTGTTTAAAATTACTGCATCTTGTCAAAAAAATACCGCATCTTAATCATCTCCACCACTTATATGTATGTATATGTATGTATATGTATGTAACCGTATATATCTAAATACACACACAACACACACATATATATATATATATAAAAGTTCAAACGAGAACTGTTTTTCGTAAGAGAACTGCGAGAACCAATCTTAGCCGTCCAATTCTCCCTCCTTCAATTGGATTGCGTACCCATGAATTCCTTACATGCACCTTGCCATGACGTGGAACTGTTGCATGGCGTGGGCATGGACTTCATGACGTGGAGACTTCGATGTCGCACGTCGTGCAGTGTTGCTCCACGACGTGGAACTGTTCCTAGCGTGCGAACATTCCTATTTGATCCTTTGAATATATATATATATATATATATATATATATATGGAAAAGTTCAAACGAGAACTGTGAGAACCAATCTTAGCCGTCCAAATTCCCCTCTTTCAGTTGGATTACCCACCCATGAATTCCTTATATGCACCTTGCCACACTCAATTCTCTTACGCTTTTCATCCATGAATTCCACTTACCACTTGAATGGCCAAGAATGGTTGTTGCAGTTCTCATACGAAAAATAGTTCTCGTTTGAATGACCAAAATTGGTTCTAAGTATTTTTTTTTAGTCATAGACAAATATCTATGATTTTTACATTGAAGGGATGGAAGTATTCAACAAATAAACAAGTTGCCATTAGCCATTAGGGCATAAGAAGTAGGCAACTTTACTTGTGGTTTGTATTGTAATGCTTAAATCACCAAACAACTTCTACCAACAAAATTTCATTTATTGTACTCAAAGTATTTATTATCACAAAAGTCAACATAATATGATTCATGATGTGAAAAAGTTAGGTTTGTTATTAAAATTTTATGTTTTAAAATTATATATTTAATATACTAACTTTTTTTTAATCTGTTATACAAGTATTTAAAGCCTACTTATTATATAAAACGTATTTATGAAATTTTATTTTGAAGATTTATTTTATTTTATAAAATCTTTCAGCTCCATTTTAGACGAGATACATACATTTATTTCAAATATTTATTTTAAATTAAATATTTATACCTCCTGTTGGTCGCTTTAAAATTTTAAAAAGATTATGTGTTTGCCTCTAGAAGAATACCTTGATACAACATTACTCTTTTTATTAGTTTTGTAATCCTAGCTTGGAGTCTATGAAACCGATCCTAGTATGTATTATATATATCTAGCTTCTAGTTGGATTAGATCTTTTAATATTGGGTTTAGTTTATCAAAATGTATCTAACTTGTCACGTTTTATTATTGTGTATATCGAACTTTAAAATTTTCTATTGTATGTATTGAACATTTAATTTGTCATTATTGTGTGTATTAATCTTTCTATTGTATGTACTAAACTTATATATTTTTTCCATTTTTATATATCCAAAATACATACAATAGTAATAAATTTAAAGTTTGATACATATAATAGCAAAACGTGACAAGTTTGATATATTTTGGTGAACTAAACCCTTTAATATTGGGTCAATAATGGTTTAACTATCAAAGTTTTCATTCAATTTCGGTATAATCATCAAAGTTTTTTTAAACAATTTTACGATAAAGTTTTGAATTTGTTGTGATTTAAACCTAAAAGTTTTTTTTCAAATGGTTTAAAACATGAAGTTTTGTAAAAATAACTGCTTAATCACTTAAGTTTTGAATGAGATTCGAGCTTGGAGCAGGAGCTTGTCGAACAAGTCCACCGAATTGAGGTAAAGCTTCTATCTACCATCTACTATGAACATTCAGCTACCATTGCTGTGTGATAAGGGATTAGAACAGAGAGCAAGCCATCGTTGTTAATGATACTGTAACTAATCATTAGGAATTTCTATAATATATATATACATTGAAAAGTTTATTTGAGAACCGTTTTTATTGCGAGAACCAATCTTAACCATTCAATTTCCCCTCATTCAATTGGATTGTCCACCCATGAATTCTTTACATGTACCTTGTCACAATCAATTCCTCCACGCTCTTCATCCATGAATTTCGTTATCCAAAATGAACGGCTAAGATTGGTTCTTGCGGTTTTCGCAATAAAAACGGTTCTCAAATGAACCTTACCCTATATATATAGATAGATAGGATCAATATATATAAGTATATATACATAATTATGAACTATAATTTAAAAGAAAAGCAAAAAAGAAATTGAAAAAAATCCATCAGCTACTCACGCCTCCTCAACCCATTATCATCTTTAAAAAAAACCCATTAATCTTTCAAATGATTATAACTATGTCATGTTTAAGATTTTTAACAAAAAAAATTATACCATTAAGTTCATTTTTTCATGCTCTTTAATTCAAGACCACTCTTCCCATATTTCTAAAAATTTTATTTTGAAAATGCAATTATAAAAATGAAAATTTTCATATCTAAACATGCATCTGTGGATGAAAATGATAATCAAAATGCAATTTTTCAAATTCCAAAAAATTGGTTGATGATTCAATGATTTTTTAACTGATGTAGTGTTTTGTGCATGAAATTTGCATTGTAGTGTAGTGTATGGAATTTCCATTTTGGGTTTGAACATTTAATTTGTTTAGTGTGAAATGAAATTTGGCTAATTCAGTGACGTAATGTAATGCATTTTGGTTTATTTGATGTTAGATTTTATATTTTTTGTTTATTGCATACTTTATTCATGAATTCTTGACCTGCATTTTCATTGAATGAGTTTATGACCTGCATTTTTATTGAATCAAATTGTGAAATGTAGATGGGAGTCGTGGGTTTGTATTTTCATTTGTTAATCTGCATTTTCATTAAATGGGTTTATGTATTTTGAGTTTTTTTGTTGTAAATAATGTTTTTAGTCTACTATATCAAGGATCTTCATTTTTAGCTTTTTGTATTTTTGCATTTTGTGTTGTTTTGAATATGAGGTGAGTTATGCATTTAGTAACTGCATATAATCTTCTGCATTTAGGTCTTTAAATGTGGGTTGTATATATAATTCTAGTTCTTTGAATTAGGTTTGAGATTGCATTTTTGAATCGGAGTTGTGCAATTTTTTCTTTCTTCTTTCTACTATATGTGTGTGTGTGTGGCAATAGTTTTCTTTCTTCTTTCTCTACAAACTCACTTATTATTTTATAACCAAAGGGCTTGTAGCCTATCGGTATTAAGATATTGGAAGGCATTCCTCATGGCTTATGGTCATAAGTTCAAGTCCCGCTGTTGACAAAAGGTGTAGATTAGTATTAACGTATGTTCTACTGTTAAAAAAACTTATTATTTTATAATATATACTTTGGTTTTGTATAAAAGATGTGTCTATATTTTGTTATCTTGATAATTTCGAATCTTTTATAAAGTTGAAATAAAGATATATCTTTTATTCGTCTATATTGTGAAAATATCTATGCTAATAATTTAATTAAAATGTTCATTGAAATTATTTATCCAACTTATTAGTCTTAAAAGAAGAAAAGCCAAGTAAACTAAGTTAGAAAAAAGGAATATGAGTAAAACAAACGTATTTACATCTTAACTAACTGAAATAAGTTAAATGATGTTTTGAAAATTCGATATAATTACTTACATGGGTTTTTTTAATTGTTAGTAATAGTTTGAATTATTTTTGTGTAACAATATTGAAACTTCGTAACTATTTAAAAATGGTCAATAATGGTTTAACCATCATATTTTTACTTCAGTTTCGGTTTAATCATTAAAGTTTTTTTCAAACGTGTTACCATAAAGTTTGAATTTATTATTATTTAATCCTCAAAGTTACACCTTCTTTTTTGTTTAAACCTTAAAGTTTTTTCTCAAACGATTTAACTCTTAACTTCTTGTTAAAAAATGGTTTAACCCTCTAAGTTTTGTTAACTTTTTAATAAAAAGTAAAATGCATAATACGTAGAGAGGGTAAAATCAAAAACCATACAAAACTTAAGTGATTACTTAGTTTTTTTTAACAAAACTTCAAGGTTTAAATTATTTGAAAAAAAGTTTGAGGTTTAAATCATAACAAATTCAAACTTTATGGTAATACTTTTTAGAAAATAACTTTGATGGTTAAACCCAAATTAAACGAAAACTTTGATGATTAAACCATTATTGACCCTTAAAAAAAAGAATATATGTAACCAACTAACGTATTCACTTGCTTTCAACCCGACATATCGAGCGGGCAATTAGAAACTTCTTGAATTATCAAATGAGTGTTATAAGAAAATGGTTACCTTATTATTACATCAATATACCTACTTGTAACATTTTAAGATGATAAATAGCTACTACTTAATATTTATAAAAGATTGAAAAGATTACCAACTATATATATATATATATATATACACACACACACGTTTAGTTCACCAAAATGTATCCAAGTTGTCATGTTTTGCTATTGTATGTATTGGAGTTAAAAAAATTATTGTGCGTATCGAACTTTAATTTGTTGCTATTGTATGTATTAAACTTTCTATTGTATGTACTAAACTTGTAACTTTTTACTTTTTTATGTTACCAAAATACATACAATAGCAACAAATTAAGGGTCTGTTTGGTTGGACGGAAAGAAATGATAAAGGAATAGAATAAACGAAGGATTGGAATGGACAAAGGAATGGAATAGTTCATTACCATTCCATCAGTATGTTTGGTTACTTTCACGAAATGAAATGAATTATTATTGCAGTATGTTTGGTAGACAGAAATAGACATTGGAATGGAATGAAATAAATAAACAATAACCAAAATGCCCCTGTATTAAAAAATAGATATAACTTAAATTTAAATAATTTCATATATAAAATTTATTTTAAATACATTTTACACATCTTTAAAAAATTAATAAAAATCAAAATTAGGAGATTATCATTAATAAATAAAAATTAGATTGATACTTTAGCTACTCACGATCAGATTGGAAAAAAAGTAGGAACAATGGACTGGAAATATAACAGGGGAAGATAATCTGAGGTTAGGATCGTGGGTTGGTTAGAGGGTATATTGGTAAATTTTTATGTAGACAAGGAATGGAATGGAAAAAAAACAAGGGGAGTAGATGGAATGAAAGTGAAGGAATGTGATTACTTGTGGAATCATTGTTTCCTTTCCCTTATCTCAAACAAACAAGTTTTTAATAAAGGAATGGAATGAGGCATTTCATTCCCTTCCTCATTCCTGCATAACAAGCACTGCTTAAAAGTTTGATACACACAATAGAAATTTTTAAAATTCGATACACACAATAGCAAAACGTGACAATATATACATTTTAATAAACTAAACCACATATATATATATATATAGTGAAAAGTTCATTTGAGAACCGTTTTTATTGCCACACCCAATCCCCCCACGCTCTTCATCCATGAATTCCATTATCCAAAATGAACGGCTAAGATTGGTTTTCGCGATTCTCGCAATAAAAACGGTTCTCAAATGAACATTCCCCTATATATATATATATATATATATATATATATATATATATATATATATATATAGAGGCAAAAGTTCATTTGAGAACCGTTTTTATTGTGAGAACCGTGAGAACCAATCTTAGCCGTTCATTTTGGATAATGGAATTCATGGATGAAGAGCGTGGGGGGATTGGGTGTGGCAGGGAGCATGTAAGGAATTCATGGGTGGGCAATCCAATTGAAGGAGGAGGAATTGAACTGCTAAGATTGGTTCTCGCGGTTCTCACAATAAAAACGGTTCTCAAATGAACTTTTGCCTATATATATATAGGGAAAGTTCAAACGAGAACTGTTTTTCGTACGAGAACTATTCTTAACCGTCAATTCCCCCTGCTTCAATTGGATTACCACTTGAATGGTCAAGATTAATTTTTGTACGAAAATCAGTTTTTTTTTAACCTTCCATATATATATATATATAGAGAGAGAGAGAGAGAGACGCTACATCATCTAGGTTCAATAATGATGTGGTTCTCAATCCAACTAAAATATAACTAGAAATTTAAGATTAATAATGATCTGGTTATCAACCCAAGTAAAATATAACTACTAATGAGTTAATATATACACGTGTTTTTATATTTGCATGATAATTATGAAATTTAAGTAAGATACAATTACACATGTGGACTACGTACAACAACAATTGATATGGGATATTAAAAAATTTATAAAAGCATTACATAAACGTAATATACTAACATTCATATTAAATGCAAATGGCCTAAAAAGAATATAAATTAAAATTAATCAGCAAATTATTAAATACATATTGAAAAGGTAAACACATTGTCCAATTAAATATGGTCAAGCTATATTATTAGGTTATGATTAATATAGGTTAAGGTGTTTTGATTCTTAGATTATGGTGTATGAATAAATACTTCGTGTGAAATTGTTCTCATACTTGTAGCTTGTAGGAGTATATGAAACCGGCCCTCTAATTATTTTACTCACTTCATTTATTACAGGGAGATGATTTGTGTAAAAAAAATTTTGTCATACACAACAAAACGTATATGTTTAAACTACAATACCTTTAAGCACGTGGTTGAGAAAATTAGTTTTTTTTAATGGCAAGGCAATTGTATAAAATAACACTAGCAAGATGCTAGAAAGTACAACTAATCAAAAACATGACAAGTGGTTACAACACCAATCAACCCATTAAACCCATAGCCTGAATTTGCGCAAAGACTAAGCTCTCCTTTGCTTAATTCACATTTGAAAATGCTTTGCCGTTCCTCAATTTCCATATCACCCAAAGTTAAGTATAGGGGTGAGTATTGGTACAGAAAATACCGAACCGTACTGGTACTGAGTTAGACTTTTCGGTCCAGTACTCGATACTTGAAATATTGCTAAATCGGTATTCAGGATTAGTACTAAACCAACTAGGTAAAATAGGTACCTGGTACCGATACAGTATATGAATACTTGATACGGTATTCAGTACCGTTTTTTAAATCAAATTTGATATTCCATAAAATCGGTACTGATTCGGTACTATGCTCACCCTAGATAAGTATATATTACTCCATAAAAGCTTTTCTCTTTGCTCCTTTTGTGATATTCTCCATGCTAAAATGTTAGCTTTTAGTGGCACCCAATTGATCGAGAAAAAGGGACTTCTAGTTGATATCTGAAGATAGAAATCTTGGTATGCATGCCTTAATAAGGTAGCTGAAAATTTACCTAATAGTTCAATAACTCCACAATCATTACTTCCTGCTTGAGATAAAAAAAAAAAAGTCATCATTATTACAACAAGACAAACATACAAACACATCAAACTCGAATGTTGATGAATTTCAATAAAGATTTGGCAGGCAAAATTAATCTTGAGATACGAATAATACGAATAAGTTTAAACGAGAACTGTTTTTCATACGAGAACTACGAAAATCAATCTTGCCCGTTCAAGTGGTAAGTGGAATTCATGGATGAAGACCGTGGGGGGATTGAGAGTCAATGTGCATGTAAGGAATTCATGTGTGGACAATCCAATTGAAGGAGGGGGAATTGGACAATTAAGATTGGTTCTCGCAGTTCTCCTACGAAAATCATTCATAGAACCTAAAAAACAAATATGGGGATGACACATGACATCAAGAGTAAGGGCAAAATTGAAAAAAAGAGATACACATTAATATTCAATTCCCTCATCCTCATTCAACCTCCAAACTTCCATTTTTTTTTAAAAAAAAAAATTCTATTAAACATCCAAATAGTCATAATAAATTCATGTTTAAGAATTTTAGCAAAAAAAAATATACCATTAGATTCAGTTTTTTATCCTCTTTAATTCAAGACCAAGATTGAAATGTTTTTTAATTTTTTTTACAAAAATACAAATTTTTTAACGAAATGCAAATTGTTTGACGAAAATGCAATATGCTGCCGAAAATGAAAAAAAACAGATAACAAAAATGTAAATTGTTTAACAAAATATACCACCATCGACGCCACCATCAATCAACACAGTCGAACTACCACCACCACCGCTCCATTCGCCGGCCACCACCACCATCTCACTCTTTCCACAGACACCGACACCATCTATCTTAGTGCCTGATGCCACCATCACCGGACACCACTATCACCACCAGATCTATGTAACCAATCTGGACGAAGTTCACCGCCTGACGCCAACACCACCACCATCAACGGTTGATTAAATCCAGGTCTCTCTAGCCCGTATGTGATTTGTTTGTGTTTTCTTCTTTGAAATCAAAGTTCTAAACCTAGATTTGGTCTCTGATGATGCTGTCGATTTAGGGCTTGAAGCAGCACGTAGATTATTTGTTCAAATATCTAAATTGAAGACACTTAAAAAAACCCTTTTTTGTTGATTCAAACAGATTTTCATTTTTGTTGCTTGATTTCAATTTCAAGGTTCAATTATTGGTTCACATATGTAGATTCAATGTTTGAGTGGGTGCATCGAGATAAATGGTTCGATTTTTAGGGCTCGATTATTGCTCATTGTTGAAGGTTTTTTTAGGGTTTCAAACCCATATTCAGGAAATGCAAGCTTATTCATAGCAGATTTGGTTATTTTTATATGCTTATTCACAACAGAATTGGTTATTTTTGTATGTTATAATTGTTGATCATCTCTAATTTTGTTTAAATAATAGTTAAAGTCTTAATTTGGTTTCAAAGAATAATTAAAATCTTAATTCTATATTTTTTTAATTAAATAATACATTTAATATGATTAGATGTAATTAGGAATTTAATAAGAAAAAAAGGAAAGAAAAGAAACAAAAGTATGTTTGGTAACAAGGATAAGTGTAAAAAGACTAAAATACCCTTTGACTAACAGTCAAAGTTAACTGATGTTAGTGTAAAGGACTAAAAGTAAAACAAAGTGACAACCACGGTGACTATTTTCTTAATTTTCAAAGTTAAAGGACTAAAAGTGAAAATCAGTGACAACCACAGGGACCATTTTTGTAATTAACTCTTGAAAATATTACCAACAATATATATATATATATAGGCAAAAGTTCAAACGAGAACTGTTTTTCGTACGAGAACTAATCTTAGCCGTCCAATTCCCCTTCCTTCAATTGGATTGCCCACCATGAATTCCTTACATGCACCTTGCCACACTCAATCCCCCCACGCTCTTCATCCATGAAGTCCATAATTCAAAATGAACGCCTAAGATTGATTCTCGCAGATCGTTATTTACGTAGTCTACATGTGTAATTGTATCGTACATTCGTACACACACAATACATCATCTAGGTTCAATAACGATCTGGTTCTCATCCCAACTAAAATATAACTACTATTGAGTTAATATATACACGTGTTTTTATATTTGCATGATAATTATGAAATTTAAGTAAGATACAATTACACATGTGGACTAAGTAAAACAACAATTTATATGGGACATTAAAAATATTATAAAAGCATTACATAAAAATAATATGCTAACATTCATATTAAATGCAAATGGCCTAAAAAGAATAAAAATTAAAATTAATCAGCAGATTATTAATTACATATTGAAAATGTAAACACATTGTCCAATTAAATATGGTCAAACTGTATTATTATGTTATAATTAATATAGGTTAGGGTGTTTTAATTCGGGTATATGAATAAATACCTCATGTGAAATTGTTCTGATACTTGTAGCTTCTAGGAGTATATGAAACCAGCCCTCTAATTATTTATAAAGATGTAAATAAACAAAACGTTCATGAACCGTTCGTGAAATCATTCAGTGGGAAGTTCGTTTATTTAATAAATGAACGAATATGAACAAGATTTTCTGTACAGGAACAGAGCTCTAGTTCGTTCATTTATATCGTGAAGTTCGGTTATCCGTTCGTTTATATTATACACACATATGTTATATGTGTGTGTTTATATAAAATGTTTATTTGTATTTAATAATGTTGGATTTGTAATATAGTGTATGTTTATTCGTTTACATTTGTTTCTCATTTAAATGAATGAACAAAAATATATACGAACTAACCCGTCTTTTAAACAATCAAACACAATTTATCCGTTCGTGTTCATTTATTTGTTCGGCTAAAGTTAAATGAACGAACACAAACAAGCTCCATTCGTGTTCGTTCAGTTCGTTTACAGCCCTAATTATTTTACTCCCTTCATTTATTACACGGAGATGATTTATATACAAATTTTTTTATCATACACAACAAAAAGTATATGTTTAAACTACAATACCTTTATTCAATCGGTTCGTTTGCTCCTTTGAGTTTTAATGATACATGCCAATCCAAAATGCTAGGCCAAGTGAACTTGTGAGATTCTCCATGCTAAAATGTTTACTTTCAGTGGCACCCAATTGATCCAAAAAAAGGGTCTTCTATTTTATATCTAAACATAAAAATCTTCGTATGCATGCATTAATAAGGAAAACTGAAAAAAGAATTACAAATTAATATTCACTTCTCTTCCTTATTCAAACTTCAAACTTCCACTTTTTTTTAAAAAAATTCTACTAAACATCCAAATAGTCATAATAAATTCATGTTTAAGAATTTTAGTAAAAAAAAATATAGCATTGGATTCAGGTTTTTATCCTCTTAAATTCAAGACCAAGATTGAAATGTTTTCTAATTTATTTTTACGAAATGCAAATGTTTTAACAATTATGCAAATTGTTTGACGAAAATGCAAAATGCTGCCGAAAATGAAAAAAAAAACACATAACAAAAATATAAATTGTTTGACGAAAATGTAAAATGCAAAATGTAACCGACATAAAAGAAGATAACAAAAATGCAAATAACCGAAAATGCAAATAATATTAAGTCATTAACATGCTAATAACCTAATGATTTGCATTTTGGTTATCAGTTTGTATTTTCGGGAGGTGAAGCTAGAAAAAGGATTTGTGGCTATCAAAACAGAATTCCATATTTGCCCTTAATTATGCAGTTACCTCATATAGTTTTCATATAATTTACAAAATTGTCACCTTCAAATCTCAATCATTAATTTAGATGATCAAATGGTTCAGATTTGTTCTTTAGGTTCTATGATTAAGAGTAAGTTCTATATTGATCCTATTTATATATATATATATATAGAAGAGGGTTCAAACAAGAATTGCGAGAACCAATCTTGGCCATTCAAGTGATAAGTGAAATTTATAGGTGAAGAGCGTGGGGGATTGAGTGTGGCAAAGAGAATGTAAGGAATTCATGGGTAGACAATCCAATTGAAGGAAGAAATTAGATGGCTAAGATTAGTTCTAGCTGTTCTCGTTTGAACTTTTCCCTATATATCTATATAGGCAAAAGTTCAAATGAGAACTATTTTTAACGCCATTAATAACTCATTAATAGGGGTATTTTGGCTATTTATATATTTATCTAACTGTGAATTACGTCTGGATGAACCGTCATCAATTTGCGAGACTTGATTTTTCGGAAATAACACTCGTTAATGCGTCGTTAAAGAGCCGCCAAAAAATCTTAGCCATTGATTAAGTTTAATCAATGGCTAAGATTGGTTATCGTAGTTCTCGTTTGAACCTTCCCCTATATATATATATATATATATATATATATATATATATATATATATATATATATAAGAAGCTCTAATTTTACAAAAAGTATGAGAAGCATTGATTCTTAATATTTGATTTAATGACCTAGATTAATCATTTTTTTATTTATTTGAATTCAAAGAACATAATGGCAAACCAAATTTGTTTTCTTCCCGATCTATTTCTCTCTTTTATTTTTATTTCTCTTAAATTTTAAATAAAAAACCCAATTAAATTTAAAATGATTTACTAGTAATTTATTCACTTTTGGTGTTCAACAATGAACACATAGCCAAAAAAACTTACGAGGTTTATATGGTTAATACTATGTTCACTAGTGAACATAACCAAACATTTACTACTTTTCGTAATTTAAACGTTGTTTGCCAAAAACCATTTACAAGTTAGAAAACAATCTTTAATTTAAACGGTATTAGCCAAAAACATTTACTACTTTTTCATACAAGTAGGTAGACCCTTTGGGAAGGTTGGCAGGAAGGAGACGGTTATTTGAAAATCTCATTGATGGTTAAAGAGAATTCAAATCAAGAGAGAGATTATTAGAGATGACTTCGAATTTAGAGGTACAAAAGACTAGAATCTAATTTAAATGGTGAGCTTGACGTGTACGTAAATGGCTGTTTTTTTTGTGTTGATGAATTCGAAATGGTGCACGTTGTGTGCAAATGTTGCATGGCATTGGGATGTGGAGTTTTCAAAGGGCTCGTATCGTGAAGTAATTGTTAACGACCTGGAGTTTTTTTTTGATGACGTCAAAACATGTTTATCTCGTACGGCTGGCCCATTTAGATAATTAGAGTTTTCAGGTTTGCATTATGTTTGTAAATATTTTCACTAAATTAAAGAAGTCTATGTTCCTACCCATTGACTTAGGTCGTTATCTTGACGGTCGAACCACTTAAATTCTTGGTGTGTATTTATATTACGTTATCCTCATTCTTTTAACGTGTTCTAGTTAATTTTTCAAGTTCGATCTTAATTTTAGATATTTTAGACTCACTATTCTTTATGGGTTTTCTTTTTGATCAATGTTTCTTTTCGATTTAAGTTTCAGATAATGTAACTGTTTAAGTAAAAAAATTAAAAAAGATTAAAAGGCTTAAGTATTTAGTTTTATAATCCATACATTACAAGAAAAAGCCAAGGGAAAATTACCCTTTGGTCCTAATGACATCTATAATAAATAGCAACAATTAAACATCCAAGCCCTTAATCTAGCTAATCAAGGAAAAAGAACAACCACAACTTACGAGCCAATTTTCGCAATCTTGGGCACATGAACCGGGAACTCGTGGATCTCGCCAATCCAAGGGTTTTTCTCTTTTGTTGGATCGATGTTCCTTAAAGCTCTCCAAACTGCACTATTACACTTGAAACCTGAGCCGAAAGCAATTTGCCATGATCGATCTCCCTTCCTTATTCTACCCTTAGCTTCCGAGTATGCTAGCTCATACCATAAAGAGCTACTGGAAGTGTTACCAAATCTATAAAGAGTCATTCTAGAAGGTTCCATGTGCCAGTCAGATAATTCTAGATTCTTTTCTAACTCGTCTAGAACGGCTCTCCCTCCGGCGTGGATGCAAAAGTGCTCAAACGCAAGCTTAAAGTCCGGGATATAAGGTTTAATTTTCATTTTGAACACCTTTCTTGCTACCAATGTCATAAAAAACAGGAGTTGTTCAGACATTGGAAGAACTAATGGCCCAAGCGTCGTGATGTTAGTTTTCAGTGCCTCACCAGCAACCGCCATAAGATCTTTGGATAAAGCTACCCCTATCTTTTTCTCTTTGTCCTCTTCTTGGAAAACACAACCGTAACATCTATCATCTGCTCCCTTGTGGGTCCGGACAGTGTGGATGAGTTGATATTTTGAGCGTCGACGATCAGAAGACCGATTTGAAAGGAGAATAGCAGCCCCACCCATACGGAACAAACAGTTTGACACGAGCATAGACCGATTGTTCCCAAAGTACCAATTCAACGTTATGTTTTCCATGCTAACCACCAAAGCATAGGAATTAGGGTTCACCTATTTCCAAAAAAACACATCTATAGATATCAATACAAGTTGTAATATGGGTTTGTATTGCTAGGAATAGTTTTGGATAATACAAACAATGAGAAAAGTTCAAACGAGAACTGTTTTTCATACGAGAATCGCGTGAACCAATCTTAGCCGTCCAATTCCCCCTCCTTCAATTGGATTGCCCACCCCTCACAATCAATCCCTCCATGTTCTTCATCCATGAACTCCATCATCCAAAATAAACGACCAAGATTGGTTCTCACAGTTCTCGTACGAAAAACAGTTCTCGTTTGAACCCTCCCCTAGAGATAATATATACCATTCTAGATTGAAAACTTATATACTATACAATTAGTTAGATCTAGCATTTATGTGTGTTAATGCCAGGTTGTTTAAGATGTAGAACTCTACCTTTCTGGATGGTGAAGTCCCATTTGGACCATTTTTCACATGGTGTGTATTGGATAAACCCCCCTAGTGGACCTCATACTAAAAGTGACAAGTTTTTCTCTTGTTACTAAATCCAAGTATCCAACAACAAATTTGATACACTTTTTTTGTACAATTCTTGAAAGGGGTGCTTGAAATTGACCAATAATAATTTAATTATTTATGAGTTAAAATAAATAATATTTGAAATAATAATTTTAAAACTATTAATTATTAAAAAAATTAATACTTTTTGAATCGCAGGGAATATAATTTGAAATAAGTAACTTTTAAACCAATTCTATAGATTTTGTTGAACCACCATGTATTTTATAGGTAGGATTGAAGGAGAAGTATTTGACATTTTGATCATTTATATATTTAATGAATCATAAATTACATCTGGAAAACTATCATTAATAAGTATGCTTGATTTTCTTAAAGGGTGCTACTATTTAGCCTCCCTTTTTTATATATTCATATGTCAAATTACCTAAATACAATTTTCAATATATCATTTTCACTCACAAATGTCACATCAAGAGAGCCATTTAGATGATGTGGGGCCATTTAAATGTCACATAAGAGCATTAATGTGTAACTAATAATCCATTAATTTTTGTAATTCTTATATGAAAAACAGCTCTCATTCGAATACTTTTTTATAAAACTAATTCTTAAGGTTATACAGAAAGTTAGAAACACTCTGTCATTGTTGTGGAGATTGGAAAATATATTATGTTAATCTTTGTTTTATATAACAAAAGGGAAAAGCTTTACTCTTGCAAAAAATTATGTGAAAAGAAACTACTGTGATGCAACCTAGTGGTATTGGTTCGAGTCTGGGGTTTTTAAAAAATGGTGGAGGGTATTATTCTCTCATGGTGCATGGATGTCACTACGGACCCAGTCTACTAAATTCTCCGTTCAAAAAAAATAAATTATGTGAAAAGACAAATATACCCCTATACCCACGTCTATGAGAAACGGCCATGTCTGAATCACGAGCATGACAGACTATTATTACCAGTTGTTTTATGTTATGAAGGCTGACAGATTAAATTATTCTATTGCTTAATGCATCTAAACCGGCGATGGAAACTATGATCCGATTAATTTGGGGAAGAAATTTTTTTAATGTTTCTAAGGTGACATGAAGATGAAATATAATAAAATATACCTGTAAAAGCTGTTTGGCAAGATCAATGGAGATCAATCCAGCACTGCAACCCATTCCACCGAGATTATAGCTCAAAATGTTGCCTCTAAGCTTGTAATGATTAACCACCATGGAACTAAGTGAAGGTGTAGGGCAAAACAAGCTACAATTAACAATAAGTATTCCAATATCCTTGGCTTTCACCCCTGTTTTCGCTAACAATTCATCAATCGCACCAAACATCACCATCTCCGCCTCTTTTCGAGCCTCCGCCATACACGGATTTGGAGGAATTTGCAACACCGCCTCAGGGAAATACGTTTTCTGACCTAATCCAGATCGTTCGAGAATCTTCTTCTGAAACGCCAAATTCTCATCGGAAAACGTTCCGGCGAGATCCGAATGTTCCATGAAGATCTCGCGAGTGACGATGAGAGAATCGTCGGGTTTGTAACACGCGAAATCGACCAGGAAAACCTTCTTCGGTCGGCTCATGAAGTAGAGTGTGGCTAGGAAGACGATCAGCGTGGAACATAACACGACGGTGAGGAGATTGAATCGAAGGTGGTTCCATAGATGGATTAGATCTTGTGATGTGAGTGTTGAGAGATGAACAGAGACGATCGCGAGAAGTGGGATCAAGAGAAGGTACATGAAATGTGAGATCAAGTAATGGTAACCTAATTTCACGTATTTGAGTTTAACTGATAACAAGAAGTTTGGGAGAGATCGTGTTGTTGTCTCCGAATCCGCCATTGTTGATGAAGAAACAAGAAATTGAAGAGGTAATCAGGTTAAATCTAGAGAGAGAAAGAAGAGAGAGAGAGAGGAAGAAATTAATGGCGGATATAAGAAAAAGCAACTAACTTGAACGAACTTATAATGGTGAAACCCGCCATGGCATTGAATAAGGCAGCGACTAAAATCTAAAGCAAGTGGGAGAGGCTTAATAAATAGCCCATTGCCCCCAATTTAAAGAAGTGGCCTTTTGTTGATAATGATATTATGATAATAAGGATTTATTTTATTTTTTTAATTTTTTAATTTTTTTTAAAAAGGAATAGAATATAGTGATGGTGTGGAAAACTTCTCACCATTAGAGTGATGGTTCCACCACATGCCAAACCCCTTATCACTTCATGTACTCTTATACTTGGTAATCTGTTACGAACAATCAACCACACCACCAATCTATTTAAAAGATATTAGGTAGAGTTCTGTTGCAACCCAAATTTGGAGTAGAAACCACGCAGACCAGAACGATTTTCCAACACGAGTCTTCAACCATTGAAAAAGCGATAGTTGCATCTTAAACAACATGTCGTTCACCTGTATTTTCCCATTTGAAAATAGTACCCTATTGCGATTCTTCCATATGAGATATGAGACCACTCTCACAACCAGCACCCAAAGATATCTTGGAATCATGACCAAGCTATCAAGGTGGGTGACGCTAAAGATATCTTGGAATTAAGGTTGTTTCCACTACTAAATTGTAATCCCCACCAAGAATGTAACTTTGCTCGTAATGGTACCACCGCATGGCAGTTAAAAATTGCACAAGCCATTGATTCCACCAAGGCGTTGCATCTTGGGCACAATATGGATGAGATATCAAGACCTCTCTCATCCAATTTCATACGAACATGTAGGTGTTGTTTGTTTTCGAAGACATAAGCTCTTAAGGTCTTATTTCATATCTTCGAAGGTCTTATTGAATAAGATAAGGTCTAAAAGGTCTTATGCATGCGAAGGTCTTCTTGAATAAGCTGTTTGTTTTTTATTTTTAAGAAATGTCTTATTTATTATAATTTTACAATTTTAAGCTAAGTTTAACAATTCGAGTAAAATTTTCAAATATCTAGGTTCAAAACATTAATATCTAATATCTAAAACATTAATATCCAATATCCAAAATATAAAATTCAAAAAAAGTTAAATAAAATTGTTACGCAATTTGCTTAATTAACATAACTGTCACTAAATTCTACATTTGCATCGATTGTTCCGCAATTTGATCTCGCAAATGAACCATGTACTCACGATCCGCTACACTTCCATGTGGTTGGACCTCATTATCAACATCATCATTATCAACTTGATTTTGTACGTGGTTGTTTTCAACTGACACAATGTCTTGATCATACCGAGAGAATAATTCATCACTTAAGCCCTCATTTCTTATAAAATTATGTAGCGCGAAACAAGCAATTGTAATGTTTCTTTGTGTAATCAAAGAAAAGCGGGTCATTCTCTTCAATATGGGGAAACGTGCTTTCAATACACCAAAAGAACGTTCAATAACGTTTCTAAGTTTTGCATGTGAGTGGTTGAATTTTTCTTTGCTGTTCAATGCACGTCTTCGACGAAAATCTCCAAGCCAATATCTCACATTCCGGTATGGTGCCATAAACCCTCGAGTATGTGCATAAGCAGCATCACAAAGATAGTATTTATCTATAAATATAATTAAATGATTAATGTTCAAACCATAAAATAAATATTAATTATGAATCATTAATGTACCTGGAGGTGGAAGTGGAAATGGAGCATTTGCGTTTGTTAAAGCTTTGGACAATATTCTAGCATCATGTGCTATACCTTCCCATCCGGCCACAATAAAAGTAAACATCATATTGAAGTCGCATATGGCCAGTACATTTTGATAGCAGTCTCCCTTTCCCCTTCCTCTATATAAATGTTGTTGGTTGACAGGCACCACGGCATGCACCAACGTTCCATCAAGTGCACCAACGGCTCCCTACATAACAATTAATTATTATTTAAAATATAAAAAACAAAGATGTCATATAATCAACTTTATTGCTATATACCTTAAACACTCGTCGTAATCTCTTATTATGTCCTGGAATGTTCGCATTCGTGTTAAAAGTTGTTGGAACTATAATCTCTTTTGCAAACTCCATCATTCTATCCAATACCTCATGAAAATAAAAATGAATTGTTTGTGGTGAGTGTTGAAATCTACGTTTCACAACAACATATCGTTGATTATGACCAATCATCATAAAAAACATAGCCATCTTTTCCTCAACAGATACATGTTTGCTATCCCTTAGCCAACCCTTTACTCTAAAATGTGCACAGAGCCGGACGAAAGACTCGATACATTGTCTATTGTTTCCTTGTAACAATTCCATTGTAAACTGATGCCCGGATATTACTGATGTATTGTCTCGTTTTCTTTTTAAATTTCTCTTCCCAAAATAGCGAATGTACAAGTACATAAGAATTATAATTAAAATTTTCTTATCCTTATCCATGTGACACACCTATTAAAAAACATAACCAATATTCAATATAAAAAACATCCAATATAAAAAAACATCCAACATTCATTTCCTAACATCAAGCATAGTAACAGAACAACATAAACATCTAATATAGTTCAAATATCTAACATAAACATCCATGAACATAAACATAGTAGCCAACAAACATAAACATCTAATATCTAATCAAATATACCAAATGTTTTTCCCGTCAACTTGATCCATCCTTTTAAGACCTCGGGATCAGATGGTAATCCCATCCACGACTCTCTCATTTTTTAATATTGGCCAAATATGTTAAACGCGCCCAAAAATAATGGATCAACGGGACTTAACCCAACCAACTTCAGCTTCTCATGACATTCCTCAATGGTTGGCTCTTCACTTTTAATCAAATATTGCAATGCCTTCTGCATATCCAAGGCCAAGTCATCAAAATTAACAAAGGTTTTAGCCTTTTTACTAGGCCTACCTCTAGAGCCACTTGGTTCTTCTTGATGAGTAGGAATTTCATGAGTAGAAATGTTTTGAGCAGTAGCAGTGGCGGTAGGAGCACTAGTCCCCTCATCATCATCTAAGTCAGCAAAAGGGTTGTCCTCGGTCTGAAGTGTCTGGACACGATGGACAGATGATGATGTACCCCCGGATGTTGTTTGGGAAGGGGCCCATTGATTATGACCACTCGCGCTACTTCCATCATATAAAGCTGCACAGAGGTCGGGATAAGGCATGGGCGTCGTTTTCAAAAACCCACATTTAGGATGAATCTACACAGGAGTAAATGATAATCAACATATATTTACATTGGTTGTATCTTAATAATATCAAATTTAATAAAAAAACACACCTTTTTGAATGCATCCCACTCTTCTGTGGTTAAAGTAAAAGTCTTTGTTTGGGGATTGTAGATGTTCCCAGTTTTATTTCTTAGATATACATACCCTAAATACTTCACTCTCAAATTGTCGTAAGTGTTTCTCATTTGTTTTTGAGTTAAATCCAAGTTGAATCTTTCTTTGAGAACTTTGCCTAATTTAGCCCAAGACTCTATGTGCATACTACCGCCTCGTCTACCCACTCTGTTGATTTCCTCAAGACATGTATCTAATAAGCACTTTAATTGCTCGTTAGACCATTGCGGTTGACCCATTTGAACAAACTACATATTGAACAAATTGCAACATATTGTAAACAATCAGATTATCATAACCATATATCAAGTTTGACACATTCAACTTGTTAAATGGGTCAAATAGAAAAACAACTAATTACACATTTGTATCTTGCAATTAAACAACTTGAAACTCCAAACTGGAACAACTTGCTTGTTGATCACATTCTCTAAGATTGATCATATATTCACTTTACTTATCTATTCTAAAAGCAGGCTCCACTAAAGAATGCCTAGACATATAAAACATCATTGCCTATCATTAATAGGCACTAAATTCATTCAAAACAAATAAACAATGCATCATCTATAAATCTAGAATAGTAAACTCCAAATTCATTCATAAGTCTCTTTGACCAAAAACAAAAGGTAGAAACAGTAAAAATAATAATAATAATAATAATAATAATAAGAAAGTGAACCCCATTTTTGGATCATAACAGTAGTTGACTCGATTATATGAAGGTACTAATTAATTTATAATATTTCTTGAGACCAAACTTGAAAGGAATATCCTACAACTTGAAGACAGTATCTTTCATATAATATTTTTTGATTGAGTTGGTCAATTATTTGAAAGGGGTGGTCCTGGAATGGGAAGAAGACTATAAGAATGAAGGTCCAAAACTATCTATCAAGCAACAATGAACAATGAACAACAATGAACCAAACTAAAGATAACTCAAGCATCCATAAACAAATTTAGGACTAAAACAATCAAATAACTCAAGCATCCATACCTAAATAATGATGCAGATTAACATAAAATTAAGCAAATAACTCAATTAGTCAAATAAAGGAGTGCTACTTTAGCTTGTAAGTTTGAGATCATAAGAACTTGTACAATCAAAATCATATTTGAGAAAATAACAGTAAAGATAACAAGATTATATTTCTGATCTTCATATTTTTAAATCTTATATCTGCATATGTTCAATTATACAATATGGCCTACACCTTCATAAATAAGAACAAAATACAAAGTTGTTATAGGCCTTTCAAAAGGATATATATAAAGTTATCTGCCTCTACCTTGCCTTGCCAAACCATAGTTTTACTACTTATTAATGAACATAAAATTAAGTCAAACAAGCAAATCAATGTGTGTATATATATTGAAGCAAGTATCATGTGTGTATATATATTGATTATCCAAAATTAATCAACAGCCAAACTGTTATGTGCTTCACTGTAAATATGGTGCCATAAACATATTGCAACAATTCATTCATGATATGTTGTTTCAAGCTTAACGCGTCTCAATTACAGATTATGATGAAGTTGTATCCAACACAGGCAAATTATGACCATGTTTATCATTTGACCAGTAAACAAATGCAAATAGCAAAACCCATGTGTGATTATTGCATTCCAACACAGAGGCAAATTCAAACCAAAGGCATTCAAACACAGTGGAAAACACAAGCTTCAATCACATATGCAATTTCAATCAACAAAAAAAAAGGAATCAGGAAGATAATCGAATGGTAGCTAGGAAACCCAAATCACAGATGCAATTTCAAGTTTTAAATCAATACCTGTAGTAGATTCGAGTGGAGAGATCGACCAACAAGTAACCTGTTGTAGCTAGGAATCGTAGCGTTTAGGGCTTCCACCGACCAACGAGTGGAGAGATCGACTGGATTCGAGGAAGCTGTTGTAGCGTTTAGAGTTTGATTGCAATGGTCGACAGACGAGGGTGGAGCAACCGACGGGGTGGAGCGACTGACGGGGTGGAGCGATCGACGAGGGTGGAGCGATCGACGGAAGGGCGAGAAGGGACGGGAGCTTCGACGATTGAAGGGCGAGAAGGTGTTTTAAACGTCTGCAAAAAAAGCTTATAAAAATAGCTTCAGAGAATAAGCAGTTATAAGATGAAATAAGACCTTATGTCTTCGAGAAAACAAAAAATCTTAACTAAAAACGTCTGCCCGCCCGCAGACGTTTTTTAAAATAAGGTCTTATTGCAAAAAACAAACAAGGCCGTAGTCTCTCTCTAGCTAGTCTCCCAGCGATAACACAAATATTTTTTGAAAAAAGTGTTGACCAAAAAAGTTTGCTATTGTTGTTGTGGTCTATCTAGTTGTTTGTTTTCCTTGAATAGTTGGTACATCATCTTCACCGAGTACATATTGTCCACTCCCAAGGTCCAAATAGTTTTGTTGTTGGACTCTTTTTGCAAGGAAATGGTAGAAATTTTGTGTAATACCCTGTTTCCATATAATAAATAAATGAATATTTTATTTGACGACGCGACTTTTATTTTGTTGGAGTTGTTTATTATTTATGGAATTTATGTGGTCATTGGATTTGGTGGGTTATTTAGCTTGTAATCGAGAATTGGGCAATTTGATCTATTAAGTAAACAAGTATTGGGCTAATTGTTATGAGAAGTAAAAACATGTGTATGAAAGAATAAGCCTGGTGGGCTTAGGAGTTGTGCAACCATTGGGCCCAAAGCCTTGTTAGAAACAAGTATAAATAGAGGATTAGGGTGCAGCCTCCAAGAACATTGTTACTGTTACATGAGAGAAATAAAATAGTGTGTGTTGTGTGTGTGCAAAAACCCACGAGAGAACAAGGAGAAAAGGAGTCAAGAATCATCTGAAAACTCAAGGATTTGGCAAAAGAATCATCAGGTAATATTTCCTACCTCTCTATGATGTTGTAGGTATAAATTTTAGCTTGATTGAATGATGATAGCATGATTGTAGAGTTGCACAAGATCTGGGTTTTATGGGGTTTATGAAGAACAATAGTAAAGAATCTGAGCTATGAGCTTTAATACTTGTTGAGATGTGTTTAAATTTTGAAGGAAGTGCCTAAATGAGTGGAGAAATGTTTTGAAATAAAAATAAAGTGATTTGGTTAAGTTTTGAGAAGGTTGTGATTTTGAAAATGGAGTTTCAGGGTTCTGGGTTTTTCAAAATGGTGAACTGTCAGGGAAGGAAATAAGCCGTGCGACCTTCCATATAGGTCCATGCGACTTTCGGATGGTGTGGTTGTGTGTTCATGCGACTTTTGTCAGTCCATGCGACTTTCGGATGGTGTAGTTGTGTGTTCATGCGACTTTTGTTAGTCCATGCGACTTTTGGGTGTGTGCCATGCGACTGTCGGATTTCATGGGTTACTTTCAACAAGTGTCAGATTTCAATAAGTATCGGATTTCAATAAGTGTCGGATTTCATAAGAGTGTCGGATTTCAATAAATGTATCGGATTTCATTATATTCATGTGACTGTCGGATTTCATAATATCAATGTGACTTTCGCTCAGTTCATGCGACTTTCAGTGTTGAATTTTGAACCATCCGACTTTTAGAGTTGATCCAACTTTCGGATGGGGTCCGACTGTCGGATGAAGTGATCCGACTTTTGAGTTTTGGCTATCCGACTTTCGGATGGTGGGTGTGGTCCGACTTTCAGTTGTTAGGTCCGACCTAGTGTGGTCCGACTTAGGGTCTGTAGTATACCCAAAGCTAATCAGTGGAGATATCTGTATTGTAGGTCCTTGCGATTGGACTTGTTAACTTTCAGCTTGTGAACTCTGTTGCGTGTGTATGTGCTACAGATCAGGTGAGTGACCCTAACTTATGCATGATATTAGTGTGAAATGTGTATGTTATATCTTATGTGATGATTTAACTGATGTGTTATATGTGAAGTGAAGGATTACGTTATATTGTGGTGAAAACGTAACTCGGGCACAGTCAGACATAGTGTGAAATCCTTGGTACGGTTTGGATAGTCAACTGTGACCCAAAGTGTGAAATCGTCGTCAGTGCACTGCGTCGGTAGTATGTGTAATGATATGTGATCATGGATTGTATTATGATGTGACATATACATGCCTAGTGTGGTGTGTAAGTTAGAGTGCTCACTAAGCTTTATGCTTACTGTTGTTGAACTTATTCCTTTCAGGACCTGATCGTGGGAAGGCTCCAGCAGTTTGAAGACGGCTCATCATTTATTCAAACCGTTTCCGCTGTTTTAATTACTTAAACATTTTGCTAGAACAACGTCTGTAATATTACTTAAATACATTTAACTAAGGGTAGTCCCGGGTGCGGGGCCTCGTAAGGCTTTGTTGAATCGTTACCGTTGAATGCATTTTTACGTTTACTTATATAAAAAAAATTGGGACGTTACAACTTGGTATCAGAGCCTTGGTTTAAGGGATTCGAGCCTGCAAGAGGTGTGTTTGGACTTAAACCTTGGTTCTAAAACATTTTAAATAACAAAAATTCATTTTTAAAACCGAACGATGAGCTGTCAGCTGGAGCTTGGTCCTGGTGAGCACGAAGTGAAGCATAGTATATATATATATATATATATATATTGTAACACCATAAAATCTAAGCCATATTTTTTAAAATTGCGCTGCAGAAGCTTTGATTAACTTTAAACATTCATTCATCTACAAATAATTAAAAACATTCACAAACAAAATATCTGTTCTTAAAGAAAACCAACATGTATAAGTCTGTGTTACAAAATAAACTGGCTCGTTTCATTTTAAATTTTAGACATCAGAGTCAAGTCAATTTTTCCTTCCACGAGCACTCACAAACACCAATCTGCAAAAAGCAACAACTGTGGAGAATTAGCATAAAGCTAAGTGAGTAGAGGCTAAAGCCAAAAGTAAACATCAAGCCAATACTAATCATGTAATCACAATTCTAAGAAGACCGGTGGTTCGGCGCAGAACCTACAACCAATGCCGGCCAAAACAAAGGTTTACCGATAGCCCTCTACTAAATTGGCATAGTGAAATCCCACTCTGAAGCAACATATGCAACAGTAAGGCTACCACTGTTCAACCAACCAGTAAACGAGCCCAGCCCAATTCCACGTATAGCTGACTTCTCAAACGCAACTCAAAATCATACTAAGAATGCGTATCGAACAAATAGTCACGCAACAGTCATCAATAATATAATTTCACAATCAACAGTTTTAGTATCAAACCATCAAATACAATCATGCCTCACATCAATAATATTAAACACAATCTTTACCATTCGCATCCAACATCCACTCACCTTTCAATCTCAGGGGAAGCACTCAGAATTCTAATGTTACTAAGCCTTTGGATTTCCTGAAATACAACAATAACAATCAATCAGTCCAAATCTTCTATATATATTTGTAATTCATACATAACATCAACAATCAATAAACAAATGCAAATAAAACTCAAAAGTATCGGATTCTTGAAAATCCGTAACTCAATGTCGGATTTCGCCAATGTCCGATTTGGGAATCCGATGGATTCCATAACTGTCGGATTTGTCTTAATCGGATTTCAAACACTTGGTTTCATAGTCTCGGATTCAAGAGTATCGGATTTCACTAAGTCCCGGATTTCAAATTCCGGATTTGGGTATCGGATTTCATGTGTCGGATTCCGACTTAAATCACTTTCCAAGTTTAGGATTTCATAAATATAGTATTCGGATTTGGGGTTCCCTTAATTCAAGTATCGGTTTATGAACTTCCGGTTTTAAAGATTCGGATTTCCAAAGTAATCGGATTTCTACCTTCGGATTTCGTATGACCCGGATTTAAGCAAGACTCGGATTTCTTCTTCTCAACAATCCGAGAGCTTCATAAATATCAAATCCGATAACTTCAACATATAGTAATCCAAACCCAGATTTTCATAATTTCATAACTATCATTCCAGAAACATACATTCAGTATTTGTAAATACATTCTCATGTAATTAACCATATGAATCATATGAACATTCAAAGCTATCAAAATCCTATTCTTTCAAAAACCGATTATGAAGTTATTTAACATGCAATCTTTAAACTAAACATGTATCATGTTCTAAATCATATAGCATATCATTTAAGAAGAAAGATATTATGATAACTTAAACACACCAACCTTAATTTCTGATCACACACAATGAAATGGAAATTCCGATTCCTTTCCTTCTTCTTCGGTTTTCTTGATAGAGAACAAAGCACACACACACACTTTCTAAATTTTAAGATAATGAAACAATAACACACACACTCACTAGTGTACATGCAAGTTAGGTGGCATCTAAATTTCACATACACCCCCACGTGTAAAAACCCCACTATCTCATGCATACACACATACATACGGTCATACATGTACATACATACACACTATAAATTCTAATTTAATTAAATAATTGATATCACTCAAATAATCATATAATCAAATTAAAATAATTAAAACACAAACAAACACATACCGTAAACCCGCTAATCTACTAGCCCAGGTTTGCAGGTGTTACAAATCTCCCCTCCTTAAGAGGATTCCGTCATCGGAATCCTTTCTTTCTCAAATAACTAGGGATACCTTTCTTTCATTTCTGCCTCAGTCTCCCAAGTTAGATCAGAACCTAGACTGTGTTTTCATTTGACCAATACCATAGGTATCTGCTTTTTTCGAAGTTTGGTCACCTTTCGATCTAGTAGTTCAATCGGTTCCTCAATCAATCTCTTTTTAAAATCAGCTTTCAACTCATGCACCGGAAGAATCTGACTTTCATCATCAATCTTACACTTTCTCAGATAACAGACATTAAATGTATCATGGATTCCAGCAAGCTCTATAGGAAGATCTAGTGTAACTGCTTGATCATTCACAATCTGACGGATACGGAAAGGACCAATGAATCGGGGAGCTAACTTCCCACGTTTGCCGAAGCGAATTACACCTTTCCACGGAGAAACTTTCAAGTATACTAACTCCCCCACCTCAAACTTCACCGGACGTCATTTCGGATCAGCATACATTCTTTGTCTATCTCTGGCTGCTTTCAATTTATTTCTGGCTATAGCAACCTTGTCAGCAGTCAACTGTACTATCTCAGGACCTGCAAACTATTTCTCACCCGCTTCTAACCAACAAGTCAGAGTACGGCAGCGACGACCGTACAACATTTCATACGGAGGCATTCCAATACTGGAGTGATGAGAGTTATTGTACGCAAATTCTATCAATGGCAGGTGTGAATCCCAAGATCCACCATACTCTAGTACACAAGCTCGCAACATATCCTCGAGTGTCTGTATGGTTCGTTCAGTCTGACCGTCTGTCTGAGGATGATAGGTTGTACTCAAGTTAACTCTAGTTCCTAATTCTCTTTGCAAACTCCTCCAAAAATTTGATACAAACCTTGAATCCCTGTCAGACACAATTGACAACGGTATACCATGCCTCGCAACGATCTCATCTATGTATAGTTGTGCCAGTTTACCCAGTGAAGCCGTCTCACAAGTGGCAAGAAAATGAGCACTCTTTGTCAAACGATCCACTATAACCCATATCATATCATGATTTCTCTAAGTTCGTGGTAGTTTTGTTACAAAATCCATTGTGATGTGCTCCCATTTCCACTCAGGAATCTCTAGCTGCTTCAAAGACCTATAAGGCCTCTGATGTTCTGCTTTCACTTGCGCACAAATATGGCACGATTCCACAAAATGTGCTACATTTGCTTTCATCGTAGGCCACCAGTAAAGCACTTTTAGATCGTTATACATTTTAGTGCTTCCTGGGTGTACAGACAATCTTGACTTGTGTGCTTCTGTCAAAATTAATTGTCTCAATTCTCCAAGTTTAGGCACCCACACACGAGCTTTGAATGTATTTAATCCACGAGAATCGTCATTCAATTCATCTTTTCTCTTTTTCATTAACTCTGTCTTTAAATTTTCTTCTTTAAGGGCTTCCAACTGAGTAGACTTCAGTCTATCTATCAGATCAGATACTATCTCAATTCGCATAAACTGAATAGAGTTTCCATTCCCTTTTCGACTCAGGACATCTGCCATAACATTTGCCTTTCCCGGGTGATATCTGATCTCGCAGTCATAATCTTTTATCAATTCTACCCAGCGTCTCTGTCTCATATTCAATTCTTTCTGAGTAAACACATACTACAGGCTCTTATGATATGTACAAATCACACATTTGGTGCCATACAAGTAGTGTCTCCACAATTTGAGCGCAAATACCACTGCTGCTAGCTCCAAGTCGTGAGTCGGGTAGTTCTTTTCATGTGGTTTCAACTGTCTGGAAGCATAAGCAATTACCCGATCTCTCTGCATTAATACACACCCTAAACCAAGCCAATGATGCATCACAATATACTGTAAAATCTTCAGATCCACTTGGCAAAGCAAGGATTGGAGCTTGACACAATAGTTCTTTTAATATCTGGAAGGCCTTGTCTTGTTCGTTACCCCACATAAACTTTACATCTTTCCGAGTTAACTTGGTTAACGGTCCCGCAATCTTAGAAAAGTCTTTGATAAATCTGCGGTAATATCCTGCCAATTCCAGAAAACTCTTTATCTCTGATGGTGTTCTTGGGGCTTTCCAACTCATCACTACTTCTACCTTTGAAGGATCTACCTTTACCCCTTCCTTACAAATTATATGCCCCAAAAATTGAACTTCTCTTAACCAGAACTCACATTTCGAGAACTTTGCATACGATTGTTCTTTCTTCAGAATTTCCAAAATCTGCCTCAAATGTTGCTCATGCTATATTTCAGCCTTTGAATAAATCAAAATGTCATCAATGAAAACAGTAACAAACTTATCAAGAAAGGGTCGACAGACTCGGTTCATGAGATCCATAAATATTGCTGGTGCGTTGGTTAGACCGAATGGCATAACCAGGAACTCGTAGTGACCATATCGCGTACGGAAAGCTGTCTTTGACACATCCTCCTTTGACACCCGTACTTGATGGTAACCCGATCTTAAATCAATCTTCGAGAAGAAAGAAGCTCCTTGTAGTTGGTCGAACAGATCATCAATTCTGGGTAGCGGGTATTTATTCTTTATCGTTCTCTTGTTCAATTCCCAATAATCATGCACATACGCAATGTACCATCTTTCTTCTTTACAAATAACACTGGCACACCCCACGGTGATGAACTTGGACGGATAAACCCTTTATCTAACAAGTCTTGAATCTGTGTCATCATTTCTCAGATTTCTGAAGGTGCCAGTCTGTACGGTGCTTTAGCCACTGGTCGGGAACCCGGAATCAAATCTATCTTGAATTCTACCTCTCGAACTGGAGATAGCCCCGGTAATTCTTCTGGAAACACCTCCGGGTATTCTGTTACCACCCGGATGTCTGTCATAGCTTGCTTTTCTTTCTTTCCATCAATCACATATGCTATAAATGATTCACAACCTTTACTCAATGCTTTCTTTGTCTTTAAATAGGAAATTATTGAAATTGAAGACCCGGCTTTCTCAACCCTTGCTATTACCCTTGTACCATCCGCTAATGGAAACGAGATCAACTTCTTGTGGCATTTTATACTTGCTTGATTCAGACTTAACCAATACATACCCAATACAACATGAAAACCAGATAAAGGCATGACAAGAAAATAAACAGGAAAACATACACCATCAATATTAATTTTAGCTCCAGCCACAGCAGTCGTGACTGGAACCATCATGCCATCTGCTACTTCTATTTCTAGGGTGCTAGGAAGTTTAATAACAGGTATGTTTAATCTACCACAAAACTCCATAGACACAAACGAGCGGTTAGCTCCAGAATCAAATAACACTCTTGCAGGGATAGAGTTAATCAGGAACATACCGGTTATGACATCATCAGTAGTGGTGGCATCCTCCACCGTCATCTTAAAAGCCCTACCTTCAGTAGTAGGTGGATTGTTTCTCTTCTGACCAGCTGAAGATGATCCCCTAGCTGTCCCCGCCCCTGCTCCCGATCCCACTTTCTTTCCTACCGGGCACTCTCACACTCTGTGCCCTTCTTTCTGGCAATTCCAACAGACACTGCGTGGGAACCTGCAATCCTTCAGTTCATGGCCAAACTGGCCACACTTAACACACCTTCTAGATTGGGGCGTACATTGCCCATTATGATACGACTTGCACCAACTACACCACGGTGCCCTCTGTGTTGACCCAGTAACATTTGACCTCCTACTTTGGTCTCCCTGCTTATATCCACTGCCTTGCCCACCCTGTCTCTGTTGGGAATTGTAATGATCAATCTTTGATTTTTGTTAGGCAATCTTTTCCCCATTCCACTTGTTCCTGGCTATTAAATCCCCTTCTGCTATCTTAGCCAAATTAAATGCTTGCGATAAGGTAGTAGCCCACCTAGTGGCGCCACGAAGATCAGGGTGCAGTGCCCCAACAAAGTGAGCAATTTTAGATTCTTCGTTTGGTACCCAGTGCTTCACAAACCTCATTTTCTGATTAAATTGCTTAATCAGATCATCCACTCTCATGTTTTCGGTCATTTGCAAGTCCATAAATTCTTTCTTGATCTTTGCAACTTCAAATGTACCACAGTATTGTTCACAAAATTTTTCTTGGAACTGACTCCAAGTAATACTCTCCTGTTGTTGTTCAGTGAAATGTCCAGTGATGGAATCCCACCAAACTCAAAGCATCACCTTTTAGCATCCTTGATACATATTTCACTTTCAGTTCGTTTTCACAGTTACAGGCATCTAGTGCCTTTACCATTTCCGTCAGCTAGTTTAGGGTTACGTTAAGGTGAGAACTTCCACTATATTCCGAAGGCTTACAGTCCAGGAATTGTTTATATGTGCAGGGCTGCTTAAACCCAAGAAACGCAAAAGGGTAAGCTCCCTGTTGTGGATATGGATAATAGAACGGTTGTTGTATCATCTGTGTCACTGGTGGTAGGGGCATCGATACTGGTGGTACGGTTGCCTGAGTAAAGATCGCAGCTGATACTGGAGGTTGTTCAGTTTGGGTCAATCTTTGTTCCAGGTTATTTAGTTTAGCTCTAAGATCCATCAGTTCATTCTCTAGTTTAAATATGTATTCACTCTGATCTTCTTCCTGTTCCTGGCCAGATGTTCCAGCTCGGTTAGTAGCATCCAATTCTTCTATCACCGGTGCCTCTGTAGATGATTGAGTAGCAGGAGGGAGGATAGGGGTCTCTCTTTTAGCCATATCTGTTACAATCACACCATCTCACAACTTATTAGCATAAACCGTTAGTACTCAAAATACTAACTACTACAAACAACTCTAACTCACTCTAACTCCCCCTGAATGAAAGCTTGACCTGTCACGAGCCAAGATTTGGGAATGCAACACTCTAGCCGTGCCTGCATCGCCAAACCAAGGCTCTGATACCAAACTGTAACACCGTAAAATCTAAGCCATTTTTTTTAAATTGCGCTGCGGAAGCTTTGATTAACTTTAAACATTCATTCATCTACAAATAATTACAAACATTCACAAACAAAATATCTCTTCTTAAAGAAAAACCAACATGCATAAGTCTGTGTTACAAAATAAACTGGCTCGTTTCATTTTAAATTTTAGACATCAGAGTCAAGTCAATTTTTCCTTCCACGAGCACTCACAAACACCAATCTGCAAAAAGCAACAACTGTGGAGAATTAGCACAAAGCTAAGTGAGTAGAGGCTAAAGCCAAAAGTAAACATCAAGCCAATACTAATCATGTAATCACAATTCTAAGAAGACCGGTGGTTCGGCGCAGAACCTACAACCAATGCCGGCCAAAACAAAGGTTTACCGATAGCCCTCTACTAAATTGGCATAGTGAAATCCCACTCTGAAGCAACATATGCAACAGTAAGGCTACCACTGTTCAACCAACCAGTAAACGAGCCCAGCCCAATTTCACGTATAGCTGACTTCTCAAACGCAACTCAAAATCATACTAAGAGTGCGTATCGAACAAATAGTCACGCAACAGTCATCAATAATATAATTTCACAATCAACAGTTTCAGTATCAAACCATCAAATACAATCATGCCTCACATCAATAATATTAAACACAATCTTTACCATTCGCATCCAACATCCACTCACCTTTCAATCTCAGGGGAAGCACTCAGAATTCTAATGTTACTAAGCCTTTGGATTTCCTGAAATACAACAATAACAATCAATCAGTCCAAATCTTCTATATATATTTGTAATTCATACATAACATCAACAATCAATAAACAAATGCAAATAAAACTCAAAAGTATCGGATTCTTGAAAATCCGTAACTCAATGTCGGATTTCACCAACGTCGGATTCGGGAATCCGCTGGATTCCATAACTGTCGGATTTGTCTTAATCGGATTTCAAACACTTGGTTTCATAGTCTCGGATTCAAGAGTATCGGATTTCACTAAGTCTCGGATTTCAAATTCTGGATTTGGGTATCGGATTTCATGTGTCGGATTCTGACTTAAATCACTTTCCAAGTTTAGGATTTCATAAATATAGTATTCGGATTTGGGGTTCCCTTAATTCAAGTATCGGTTTATGAACTTCCGGTTTTAAAGATTCTGATTTCCAAAATAATCGGATTTCTACCTTCGGATTTCATATCACCCGGATTTAAGCAAGACTCGGATTTCTTCTTCTCAACAATCCTAGAGCTTCAAAATCCTATTCTTTCAAAAACCGATTACGAAGTTATTTAACATGCAATCTTTAAACTAAACATGTATCATGTTCTAAATCATATAGCATATCATTTAAGAAGAAAGATATTATGATAACTTAAACACACCAACCTTAATATTTGATCACACACAATGAAATGGAAATTCCGATTCCTTTCCTTCTTCTTTGGTTTTCTTGACAGAGAACAAAGCACACACACACACTTTCTAAATTTTAAGATAATGAAACAATAACACACACACTCACTAGTGTACATGCAAGTTAGGTGGCATCTAAATTTCACATACACCCCCACGTGTAAAAACCCCACTATCTCATGCATACACACATACATACGGTCATACATGTACGTACATACACACTATAAATTCTAATTTAATTAAATAATTGATATCACTCAAATAATCATATAATCAAATTAAATAATTAAAACACAAACAAACACATACCGTAAACCCGCTAATCTACTAGCCCAGGGTTACGGGTGTTACACACACACACACACACACATATATATATATATATATATGGTGAAATATACTGTGCAGTTGAATCCATGATGTATGCTAGAGTAGTTCCTAACTGTATCCATGTTTAGACATATCGTGAATACAGTACACAATGCATAATGGTAACCATATAGGCTTAGAAGGAATGATTCGGCCTTATTTCATGTTCTCGTTTGATGTTGGGTAGGGTAGGATCAGATGCTCAAAGACTTGTATGACTTAGCATTATACGTGAATGTATTCGTGATATGGATAGACTAGGATATGATGGCTGGTGTGTAGAACCTTGTATGTTTGCATGATTTATGATGATATGAAAATGCAATGTGTATGTGGAATGTTATGTGATGCATGACCCAAGCCTATGAATCGGGATTTCAGATGGTGACGATAAGACTTGGTATGTGTGATGTGTTTAGAATAATATAAGGGCCCATATTATTGTGAGCACATGATACATGCCAGGACTTGCCGACATCATAGGGACTCCTGTGAATCAGATAAGGGGTACTTGTAGGACTGTAGTATGCCTGTAGTATAGGATTGACTTAGTGTGTGGGGCTACTTTAGACGAGGTGAGCGGCATGCTAGAAATTGTATGTGATGTGGATATAGACTGCGGTATGGGTAGGATAGTATGATAAAGCCACCTGCTTAAAAGTGCGTTATCTATACTTCCCGAATGGTGAACACGAGGAGAAACCGCAATCTCATTGCTACTGTTGGAACTAGAACCAGCTATGGGCCCGAGGGCCTAGAGACCAACGTCACTGGGGAGACAGACCCCCGCCAACAGCCTATACTGAATGAGGGGTATGAGGACGCTAACCCGAGGATTGTGACACCGGAAAACGCGATTCTGGTTACTGATGAGGAAGAGACAGATAGAGAGGCTCTTCTAGCCGCCAAGGTGACGGCCGATGTGATGAAAGAACTAAGGAAGATGTTGCCCAAGATTGTTACTGAAATCAAGGAGGATATGGACAAGATGATGGATCAGAAACTAAGCGTCCTATGGGCAGCTAGAGAGACTGCTACACCAGTAGTTACCCCAACAGCAAACCAGACACAACAAGGTGGCAGCTATAGAGACTTCTCAGCGTGTCAGCCACCGATCTTTGAGGGGAATATGGACCCCATTAAGAGCGCCCAATGGATTTCCGAGGTGGAAGGAGCCTTTCACACTAGTCATTGCGCGGATGGGAGCATAGTGTGGTTCGCGTCAATCCTTAGAGGGGCAGCAAAGACTTGGTGGAACCTTTTGAGGCAGAGGAAGGGGGAACTGATTTCTGCCATGACATGGGATGAGTTCAAGGAATTGTTTAACGACTAGTTCACCCCAAAACTGGAAAGAGAGAGATTGATGAATGAGTTTCTGAAGCTTGAGCAGACTACTGAAACAATGAATGAGATCACCGCCATCTTCAAGGAGAAGGTCTTGTTCTGCCTTGCCTACATTGCAGATGAGAGTTTACAGATGCACCGTTATTCTAAAATGCTGAAGGAAGATATCCGTGAATTCATGACGACGGGTAGGTGCACGAGTTTGGAGGAAATGATTGAGGTGGCTAGAAAGAGAGAGATGGATTTGGAACTGCGAGCTAAGAAGCGAACTGCAGGACAAGCTGCAGTAGGTACTGGGCAGGGGAAAGCGACGGAGAAAAGATTCAAGACTGGGGGTTCCGACCCGCGGGCAAGGGGGATCATGTGAAGTGCCCCAAGTGTGGTAGAGGGCATGCGGGTGAGTGCCGTCTCGGGCAGATGAACTGCTACAAGTGTGAGAGACCGGGCCACATGAGCAAAGACTGCCGGTCCAGCATGAGTGTTTGTTCAGATGCAATCAACTGGGGCATCGTATGGCAGAATGCCCTGGAGCTACTGTGGGAGGTGGGAGGCCTGCTTAACAACCACCTCTAATGATCACGAATGGGGAGAAGGGGCAAGCGCCGAGGGCTCGAGGCAGGGCCTTCCAAATGACTGTGGAGGAAGCAAAGTCAGAGCCAAATGTGATTGTAGGTACTTTCATTGTTAACTCTATGCAGAAGAGAAAGCTGTCAATGTATTTGTTGTTTTTAAAGACAATGTAATAGAGATAGGAGAAGAGACGTTCCCTATAGACCTTATACCGATTCAGATGAGGGGATTCCAAGTTGTAGTAGGAATGGACTGGTTGGGTCATCACCAAGCCAGTATCTCGTGCAAGCAAGGAGTCGTGCGGGTTCAAACCCCAAGTAGGGGAGAGATTCTAATCTACGGCGAGCATCACAAAGGGAGAACAACACTGTGTACGGAGGTTAAGTGTAACACCGGCTTTGCATATACTAGATTTTAGCAAAAATTTGCGTTTTTAAACTAACGTGAACTTAATCACGAACATTTATAATTAAGCAGCATAAATATTTACATAAAGCATCGTTTCAGTATCTGGTGTTACTCTACCACAACCGACCATAATGTATTTATTACAACATTAAGTGATCCCGCAAAATATCCAGAGGCGGGGGACCCGGCTCACCAGGCAATCTAACTTCGATCTCCAAAAGCAGTTAACATGGCACCGTTAGCTACACTTAGCTAGTGAGCACAAACTTAGCATAGGCTTCATTAGAGTAAGTCATGCATTTACAGGAATAAGCATATAATGTTATCCTAACACATTGTGGTGTGCTGACACGATCGGTATAAGTTGTTTCTTGCAGGATAGCTAGTCCCGCTCAACACCAATACACCGGGGGATCAGACACAACCCTCCGTGCTGGTGGGGGAGCATAAAGAAGTCCACCAAGCATCGTAAACGGAACCAGAGGCTCCTTAGGTAACTGAGCCATTTCTGACTGATTGACCCTCATGATATAAGGAACGGCGGTTCTGCAGAACCTACGATCTGGAATGTTACCTCGAATCACCGTTAAATCCCGAATCTCCTGATCAAGGGTCCCTGGGATCCAGCTAACCGGCTGACCTTAACCATGCTTGCAGATGTTCGTGAACACATACACATATCTTGATCATTTACTTAGCATGCATATTCATTTACTTCTTTTAGCATGCATTTACATTCAGTTACTTCTTTATGGATCCAATCTGGATCCCTAGCATGTATATCATCATATCTTTACTTAACTGAATCATTCAAAATCAGTATCATACATAGCATTTATTTAACTAAGCGGTTCCAGTTCTGGATCGCGCTGGCATGCACTTAACTTACATACGACAAGTATTTAGCATGGCATTGTACTTTAAATAACATGGAAATTCTTATTCATTTACTTATGAGCACAAGTGCACTCAAATCACTTAGCACATAATTCTTCCCCTACTGAGGCTTATGGAAGTCGGTACTCACCTGAGTGGCTTAAACAGATAGCTAATTTACTTCTGCCTTGTCTAGGGTGTCAAGTTCACCTAGAACATTAGGTTTTACATTAATTATGTTAACATACTTAAAATAGCTACAAAGCCAACAAAGGAAATCCCAAAATCCGGATTCCACATAAATCCGACAAACTGTCGGATTACATGAAATCTGACATTCTCAAGGAAAATCCGATACATTGTGAAATCTGACACTTATCGGATTTCAACACATGAACATTAGGATTTTGACTTGCAAGTGATTTGAGGAAGAATTATGTGTTAAGTGATTTTAGTGCACTTGTGCTCATAAGTAAATGAATAAGAATTGCCATTTTATTTAAAGTACAATGCCATGCTAAATACTTGTCGTATGTAAGTTAAGTGCATGCCAGCAGGATCCAGAACTGGAACCGCTTAGTTTAATAAATGCTATGCACGATACTGATTCTGAATGAATCAGTTAAGTAAAGATATGATGATATACATGCTAGGGATCCAGATTGGATCCATAAAGAAGTAACTGAATGTAAATGCATGCTAAAAGAAGTAAATGAATATGCATGCTAAGTAAATGATCAAGATATGTGTATGTGTTCACGAACATCTGCAAGCATGGTTAAGGTCAGCCGGTTAGTTGGATCCCAGGGACCCTTGATCAGGAGATTCGGGATTTTGATACGCAATTGGAAATCCGACCTTCGATCGGAATTCGATACTTTTATCGGAATCCGACACTTTTGTCGGAATCCGACACTTTCAACAGAATCCGATACTTTCGGATTTTGACTTGCAAATCATACATGAACTTTAGGAAATCCGATACTTATCGGATTTAGACCAACAACAAGGATTTAGACATATGCGGATTCCGACACCCTGAAGTCTCGGAATCCGACACTTTATCAGATTTGGGCAACTAGCGGATTCTGACACTATCAAGTCCCGGAATCCGATAGACTCTTGACTGGGAATCCGCCAACTTCATTGGCTTATTTCCAGAACTTGTTTCTTGTTTGTTTTAATATTTATACATTCAAAAACTTCCATTTTTGTTAGTATGGCTTTGAAAACAGATCAAACCCACACAATAACACCAAACAAACAAAACCCACTTGCAAAGTAAGCTTTGCATGTTCTAAGTAGTGTTTTGCAAGGATTTGAGTATTCATTCACATTTTAATCATAAAAACAGTTTCATGTATATTGAATCTTAACAACAAACAAGTATGTACCTTTACTTGGAATCAAAAACACCAAATCTTTGGCTTCAAGAAAACCGAGAGAGTGTAGAGAGAAAGAGACGAGAGAATCCGAGAGTTTTGTATTTGGGGTTTGCTTTTTGATACTTTGACCAAAAGTCAACATTTCTAAATATATCAATCCATAATCTTTAGGCACATAACAATATATATACTTAATTATTCTAATTCTTTTCCTTTTCTTTTACTTAATTGTCTTCCAATATATATACTTAACTTACATATACACATAACACATAACACATAGTGCACAAATATACACTTAGCTCTTCATTACATGATTAACTTACAAGTTTACTAACTTAATTACACGTTTAACAGCTAGGCCCAAATCGATGATGTTACATTAAGGCGGCTAAGTATATTCGTAAAGGGTACACAACGTGTCTAGCGCGCGTGGTCGACAACAAGCTGGAAAAGAGTAAGAGAAGCGTTGCGGATGTACCCGTGGTGTGCGATTTTCCAAAAGTGTTTCTGGAGGATCTCCTTGGGATTCCTCCCGACCACCAGGTAGAGTTCAAAATCGAATTTGTGCCGGGTACCACGCCGATAGCGAAAGCTCCGTATCGACTAGCACCACCGGAGATGCAGGAGTTGATGTCTCAGCTGCAAGAATTATTGAACAAAGGGTTTATCCGACCGAGTAGTTCGTTGTGGGGAGCACCAATCTTATTCGTCAAGAAGAAGAATGGCACGTTCCGTATGTGTATAGACTACCGCGAACTGAACAAAGTAACCATTAAAACACATACCCTCTACCTAGGATCGACGATTTATTCGATCAGCTGCAA
Organism: Dittrichia graveolens; assembly: GCA_038502395.1. Lineage (NCBI taxonomy): Eukaryota > Viridiplantae > Streptophyta > Magnoliopsida > Asterales > Asteraceae > Dittrichia > Dittrichia graveolens. The sequence goes on from JARJIL010000009.1 coordinate 62,738,741, forward strand.
GGTGCAGCCTGGTTTTCAAAGATTGACCTACGGTCCGGTTATCATCAGTTAAAAGTAAAGGAATGAGACATCGAGAAAACAACTTTTACAACAAGATACGGTCATTTCGAGTTTGTAGTAATGCCCTTCAGATTGACAAACGCACCAGCTGCGTTTATGGATTTGATTAATAGAATCTGCCGACCCATGTTAGATAAGTCGGTAATTGTGTTCATAGACGACATCTTGATCTACTCCAAGACAGAGAAAGAGCATGAAGATCACCTGCGGATGATGCTACAGACGTTGAAGTGGGAAAGGCTTTATGCCAAGTTCTCCAAGTGCGAGTTTTGGTTGCGGGAAGTGCAATTTCTAGGGCCTCGTAAGGCTTTGTTGAATCATTACCGTTGAATGCATTTTTACGTTTACTTATATAAAAAAAATTGGGACGTTACATTTTGAAGATCATCAAGTTATATTCTTCACCCACCAATATTATTTTTATTACTTAATACATTTATTTATAGTAAGACCAAGCGGAGTACATGCGACGCCGGCTCGGTATGCAGACATGAGCCTCGGTACTGAGAGGGCACACCACTCTCCAATGATCGATACCAAGAATTTTTGAAATGGTTCGGTGAGAGAGAGGGAGAGAGAGAGAGAGAGTGTGTGTGTGTGTGTATGTGTGTGCTTGGTACTAAGGTAGAGAGGATAGAAGACGGTCATATGACCGTTAACAAATAAAAACAATTTACACATTATATACAACATTCCTATTTTTAACTATTTTCACACTACATTTTCTACCTCCTCTCTAAAAACTTTATAAAATACACATATTCCTATCTTAGTAATACTTGTTTCCTATTATAGTTGCGGTATAAAATACAAAGGTGTTAATATAAATGTACTATTACCATGATTCCCTATTTTGGTGTCTTAAATATGATAGTTTGGGAATTAAGGGGCTATTTTGACCATTAGTTGGAGAAGGGTATTTAAATTTCGATTTAGGGAATAAACCCCCAAGCTCTAATACTAGCCGCCATTGGTATTTTGGGGAGAGTAAGGTTTACTTCCAGGTTATAGAAGAAGTTTCAAGAAGATTTGAGCACGTGGGTAAACCTCAGCACAACTTATCATCTTCAGATTGACGGGCAAAGCGAGAGGACGATATAGACACTAGAGGATATGCTACGGGCCTGTGTGATCAATTTTGGAGGAAGTTGGGATTCGTATCTACCATTAGCAGAATTTTCTTATAATAAATAGTTATCAGGCAAGTATCGGGAGGCCACCGTATGAGATGTTATACGGAAGAGAGTGTAGGACTCCAATTTTTTGTGGAGGAGTTGGGCAACGAGCAATGGGAAGTACGAAAATAGTACTGAAAACGTCGGAGTATGCGCAACAAGTTCGAGAGACATTAAAAGCTGCTCAGAGTTGACAGAAAAATTACGCAAATAAACGTAGATCGCCACTCAAGTTTCAGGTTGGAGATTCTGTACTTCTAAAAGTGTCTTCGTGAAAAGAAGTTATAAAGTTTTGAAAATGAGGGAAATTGAATCCGAGATACATCGGGCCAATCAGAGTTATTGTTCGAGTTGGCAAAGTAGCGTATCTTCTGGAGCTACCAGGAGAACTATCTGTTGGTTCTATGTGTACAAGACACAAATTAATATGATATTACTGATAATAAATAAACCCATAGGGTCACACATTTACAATCAATGGACACTAATTACATATTTGAATATGATTTAAATATGTTTCCAACTCATTTTATATATATAAGTCTATATGCATTATTGTATATTATTATTTATGTGAAATAATAATATTACTCTTATATATGGATATAAGATAATGCATATCAAATATATAAATATAAACATATGATTTTATATATGTATGTATATATATATGTATAAATACATATTTGTTGCAAGTAAATTGTTACTAGTAACAAATTTTATAAATGTATGTATATCTTTGTTACAAGTAAAGAGTATTATAAAATTTATATATCTTTATAAATGTATTATAAAATTTGTTACTAGTAACAATTTACTTGCAACAAATATGTATTTATACATATATATATACATACATATATAAAATCATATGTTTATATTTATGTATTTGATATGCATTATCTTATATCCATATATAAGAGTAATATTATTATTTCACATAAATAATAATATACAATAATGCATATAGACTTATATATATATAATGAGTTGGAAACATATTTAAATCATATTCAAATATGTAATTGATGTCCATTGACTGTAAATGTGTGACCCTATGGGTTTATTTATTATAAGTAATATCGTATTAATTTGTGTCTTGTGCACATAGAACCAACAATCTTAACATTAGAATCGCAAATTAGTACCTGAATTGCTAATCACAAACCAGTTAATGAATGTGTGTATCACAAATTAGTGCATGTATAGATACTAGGGTGTAATCGCAAAGTGAAGCAGTTGAATGAATTGCAAAATGGTTAAGTTAATGGAATTGCAAATTAGTTGATGGGGTGGGATCACAAATTGGTTATAAGAACTGGAATCGTAAATCCTTATGTAATACACGAATCACAAATCGCCATTTGTGCATCATATCGCAAATTGGGCCTGAGGCCCAACCGCAAATTGATGGCTGTGATGAATTGCAAACTAGACTATTCAACCCTAATCGCAAATTAGTAATTCTCTAGGAATCACAAAATTGAATATTATATGTGAATTGTAAATTAGTTGATGAGTTCAAACTCAATCGCAAACTACTTGTAGTGACTTCAATCTCAAATTAATAATATGTGCCTAGAATCACAAATTATATTGTGGGTGCAATCACAAACTAGCACATGAATAAGAATAAAAAATTGACTGTGTTTGGGTAATTATAAACCATAATAAAAAATTGGGCTGCATCTGAATCGCTAATTGGTTGTTGACCACGAATCACAAACTAGTTGGATCATAGGAATCACAAATTGGGCCTAAGGCCCAATCGCAAATTAAGGGTCTTAAAGGGATTGAGAATTAGTTAATTTCTACAAATCATAAATTGGAATTTGACCTCAATTACAAACCTTAAGTATTGACAACTGACGAGTTAGGAATCGGTGTTAACTAGTTAGAACTGTATTATAGGTTTGCATTGATTCTCTTAACTGTTGTATTGTAATCGTTGTGTCGCTGATCAGGTGAGTTATCACTAAATTACTCCTTATACTGTGATAATTGTTCATGCGTGATGATGAAGATGATGTACTGTTATTTGTATTGTGTTATTTATGTGAAGTTAGGCGCTTGTTATATTTGCACAGCTGGGCTCTAGTTATTCATGTGCAGTTGGGCACTTACTTACCTGTGTGGCGATATTTGATGTTGATGTGATGTACTTGTTACCTGAATACGTGCTATCTGGTATATGTTCAAGTATCGTGTTAGCTCACTAATCTTTATGCTTACCCGTGTGCAATTAATATTTACAGGACCGTCTCGAGCAGACAAGGGCAAGACACTAGCGTAACAAAATATTTTTCCGTAATTAATTACTCTGATATTTTAATTGAAACAATGATTTATTATTTAACCGTAAGTCCTGTGTGTTAGGCAGATGACGATTGAGAAATGATTTTGAATATTTTCCATTTTAAGCGTTAATGAATTAATGAGATTATTTTACTATTATTATAAAAAAATTGGGGTGTTACAACTGTCACGAACGGGTTTGAAATGGTTCGAACTGAGCCAGTCCAAAAAAGCAAGTCGGTCCGGACTGACTTTCAGACTGGTCCCACCGACTATTTTTTTCATAATTCTTATATAAATATCTCAGTATCTCTTCCATTTTTCTTTATACCACACTTCTTTCAACAATTATATATGTTTATAACTTGTTATTTTTTACAATTTAATTATCAAAAACTTTTAACGAAAAGCGAACCGAAAACCAGAAATGTTGAAACCGAAATTTAAAACAAAAAACCGGAAATGTCTAAACTGAACCAATAAATATCCGAATGAAAACCGGACGAGTCTGAATCGAAGTCAAACCGGTCCGAAAAAGGACTGGACCACCCAAAAAGCAAATGGTCTTACGCGAGGACCGGTCCACCAAAGACCGGATTGCCTAGGACTGAACCGGCCCGGGAAGAGTCCAGGACCGGTACAACACCGAATTTGTTCACCTCTTACTTATCTTACTCCTATATAATGCATTTACCACCTAAAAAACTCTTAATTTTAAGAAGAGTAAATTTACTAAAATACCCCTCCTTTACACCCCTCCTTTAAGTCCACAATTAATGAATTTAAACAAATAAATATTGAAAACATAACCGACAATTAATGAATTTAAACCAATACTTATAACTGAATTATTTCTAACCCTATATTTTTAATATTAACTTTTGATTCATGAGATCACCTAAATTCCTGTTTTCAATAAATCAAGTTCAAGAGATTTCATAAACACGAAACAAATGAAAGAGTCAAAGAGTTGAAATTTATAAACATTGCATTCTAACTCAATTACATAATAATTGGAACTATGAAACATTACACACACATATATACATACATATATATAATCAGCAACTTTATGTGTCAGCCATGCGACAAAACTCTTCCATCAAACTGAAAGACAAATAACTCAGAGTTAACAATTTAATTCTTAATTTCAAAGTGGCTCTACAAAGAATCTTCACAAACTCATATTATCTTCATCTCGCAAAGAATCTTCAACAAACTCATATTAGCTCTTTGTGATTATTCTACACAAAACTCATCACAAAACTAGTTAATTTATAAAGTATATCGTCTATTTATATATAATTTATCTTAAGTAAATTTAGATTTCTAAGGTATAATTCATTATTCATGTTAGAATGATAACCCCCCCCCCCCCAAAAAAAAAAAAAATTTCAAGTTCCACCACTGCTAACTTTGCAATGAGTTTTACAAATGGTCGTAACTCGAAATCGACTCCACTACCACAATAATATAGTTATGGTTCTACAATAATATAGCTAGTTATTGTCTCGTGATATATCCGATGGTTTTCGTAGTTTTTATATCTATGGGCGGTTAGCTACTTATAACCGAACTCTAATCGAACGCTTGTCTATAACCAATTAATCATAATTAAATATAACCGAACGAATTGGTTATTGAATTATATTAACCAGGACATGAGTTATTGATTCGGTTTTATTCAATAACAAACTAAACCGAAACAAACACACTTCATGTAGAACATTGTTTTAAGAAAGTAGTTAAATCTAACAAGATCCAAATATTCATCAAGACTTATGGTAGCAAATATCATCTAATAAAAATGGACAGAAAGTCTACTTTCTTTATTAAAATAATCTGTTGTTTATGTATATTTTTTGTTGTCACGTTTGGATAACGTATTTTTTATTATTATATAAAAGAAGTAACGATTGATAGTTTATTGTTTGCGTGATATAGAAAATATAATGATTTTATGGAGTTTTCGTGTCTCTTTTTTCATTTTTATTATTACTAGGTTAGATATTCGTGTGATATAAATGTTGGTTTTAAAAAATAGTAATATTAAGCATTAATAAAAAAATATTAGATAATTATAAAACAAGAAGAAATGAGAATTTAGAAAAATAGCGACAAACGACGTCCATACTCAAACAGTCAAACCAGTGGTGGAATCTTTGATGTGAGGTTGAGGGTAGACTTGACTGAGGAAACATGATATCATAATACGATGAGACATGATTGTATTTCTTGTACAAATTATCGATAGTTATTGTTACAATTAGGGCGATAATGTCAAATATTTTTGGTTATATTTAAAAAGAATTTAAAATAATTATATAATAATTTGAAATGATAAACCTAAATATTTGGTTAAATGTGATATTTTTTTAAATGATGCAAAGGATAAATAAAATATTTTTAAGTTAGGGTGGGTAAATATTATATTTTAAGATTAAGATGGGTATATATGAAAAGAATTTAACAACTTTTATTCGACTTTTACATAGAAAAGTCAAAATCAGAATTCAAATATTAATTAAATAGATAGATGGTCAAAATTAAGTAATTAAATTTATTTTATTAAATGAAGGGTTTGAAAGATTTAATAAATTTGATGAATGTTAGCTTTTATTATTATTATTATTGTTGTTGTTGTTGTTGTTGTTGTTGTTGTTGTTCTTGTTCTTGTTATTGTTGTTGTTGTTGTTAATATTTGTTAGGTTCAAAATGTTATATAGAAATATAAGTATATATTGTGAGTGAAGTTTGCATAAAATGCAAACATATGTGCCAAAAATGTAAATACTCCAAGGATTATAAATAGGGTATGACTAAGGGTGAATGTAACAAGAATCTCGGCCGAGCTCATTTTATAAAAAAGTTTGTGCGTGTGTGTTTTACGGTGTAAATATATATATCTCTCTACTCACACAACCTTCTTCCACCGAGATCTCTTAGTTCGACTTCATCTTTGAGTTTGGCTTGAATCATCACTACTAAGACCACCCGCATCGGTGGGTTTACCCGAGATTGGGTTCCATCAGGTAAGTAGGGACCACCCGCTAAGACAACCTTCTTCCACCGAGATCTCTTATTATTATTATTATTATTATTATTATTATTATTATTATTATTATTATTATTATTATTATTATTATTATTATTATTATTATTATTATTATGTTTATTATTATTATTATTATGTTTATTATTTATTAATATTATTATTATTATTATGTTTATTATTATTATTATTATTATTATTATTATTATGTTTATTATTGTTATGTTTATTATTATTATTATTATGTTTATTATTATTATTATTATTATTATAATGTTTATTATTATTATTATAATGTTTATTATTATTATTATTATTATTATTATTATTATGTTTATTATTATTATTATAATGTTTATTATTATTATTATAATGTTTATTATTATTATGTTTATTATTATTATTATGTTTATTATTATTATTATAATGTTTATTATTATTATTATTATGTTTATTATTATTATTATGTTTATTATTATTATTAGGTTTATTATTATTATTATTATTATGTTTTTTATTTTTATTATTATTATTATTATTATTATGTTTATCATTATTATTATTATTATGTTTATTATTATTATTATGTTTATTATTATTATTATTATTATTATTATTATTATTATGTGTTAGACTTTTTGGAACTATTATGCTTAAATTTTAGTTACATTTTTTATTATTAAATAGTGTAAATTAATTAGTTATTATTTATTTATTAAATAATTAATTAAATAATAAAAACTGTTTAAAATATAACTGAAGGGTAATTCTGTCATTTGTCACTGAAACAATCCAATTCCTTTGATTGAATTACCAAACAAACAGGATTTCAGGAATGCAAATCCTGACAGATTTTGTCAACCAAACACAGGATAGGATTCACAATCCTGCCAAATGCAATTCCTGCAGGGTTTTTTAGATCTGTGAAGAACAACGTTTATTTGCTTGTTATTTTGCTAGATCTATAGTCGCAAAGTGTTTTAGAACCATTATGAAGTGATTTGATTCCATTGGTCAATTTTTCAGATCTAATTCTTTGAGTGTTCTTGGTGTTCTTGAGAAAACCCGGTTGATTAGACCAAATGTGTTGTTTTGGTTAGAAATCAAGCGTAAAAGTGTTTAGGCACCTAGGCGAGCCTATTGGAACAAGAAATTCTAAATTGCAAACATTTTTGTTGAAAAAAGATTTGGGTGCTCATCTGCTATGAACAACCGAGATCTTGCTTGAAGGTGGTAAAAAGAAGAAAATCGGACATTTAGAAAACTTAAGATAAGTCATCTGCTATCGGTCAACAACCTATATCGGTTACTTAAAAAAATTAACAGAGATCTTCATTTTTTTCACCGGATATCCAACTTTTAAACCTAACCTAAAACACACTTTAACGGACATTCAAGAACTTTTTGATCTACCGAGTCATTGACTTTAACCGAATCGAACCAAGACCCGATATCTTATATTGAAATTTTACACTTCTTCTTGGAACAACCGGTATTCAACTTTAATTACTTTCAACCGAGTTTCAAGATTTTGTGTTTGATATTCGTCAACACTAATTATTCTTGACTTTAAAATCACCCTATATCGGTCAAAAGAATTGACATTACTATCTTTTGAATCCAATATTTGTCAAGAATTTGTACAAGCTAAACCAAGTTTTTCTTAATCACCCGATATCTGCTAGTCAATTTCACAAATTCTTGTATGACCCGATATCCGGTTATATCTTCAAAATTTTACTATCTTTTGTTTCTTTAGTGTTTTTAACCACATCTATTACTACTCTAACGATCTCTTGTGATTTAAGCCAACAAGATGTACATGACCAGAGTTTCCATCCACGAAATCTTTCTAACTGGTCAGCAATCAACGCTTTACATGTCAAAGACAGAAGATTTTTTTGAAGACAATGTTGAATGACATGTTTCTTCTATATGGTGATTTGTGGATGAACACAACAAATAACTATTATAATTGGGAATGAAAAACCCAGGGCAGACTCTCTCTCTAAACAGAGATTAACTTGCTCAAGAAAAGTTGTCCAAGGTGTCAGAGGAATCTCAACTTCTGAATAATAAATGTCAGAAGTATGAAGTTGAGATTGGGAAAATTACTTCTGAGTGCAGCAAAGAGAAGAAGAGAGCAGATGAACTGAATTCAGACAATGTCAAACTGAAGGCAACAGTGTCTGATTATTCTGAAAAGCTCAAATGTGCATAAAGGACATTCACTACTGATCAAAAGATCATCAAGGTCCTTACGAGTGTAAAAGCTGAGTTGCAAGTCAAAGTCAAACGACTTGAGCAACAACTTTCAGCTTCTTCTCAAAATTGTATTCCTAACTTAGAGCCGAAAGAAGAAAACATCTGAGTTCCAAAGACGTTGAACAAAAAGAGAAAGAAAGACATTTGAAAAAGAAAAAATAGAGTTCAAGGCCAAAAAACAAAACTTCCGCCGACCCTGAGTCTAAATTTTTTGATTTAGATTCTCATTGTAGTAGCCAATCTAATTATAAAATAAAAACAGTTCTTAAATGAACTTTTATATATATATATATATATATATATATATATATATATAAATAAGTAATAACTAAATAACCTTAACTTAGACACTTTTTAACCTCTTGTTCATTTCTCTTTAATTATCCGGTAAATGATGATAATAATAAAAGTAAGCAGAATAAAAATAAAATAATTTATCTATTTATATTATTATAATAATAATAATTATAATATATATACATGTATTTACTTACGTTTACTTCTTTCTATTATAATAGTAATATTTATAATAATACGGTTCATCCATGAATTCCATTATCCAAAATAAACGGCTAAGATTGGTTCTCGTAGTTTTCGTACGAAAAACAGTTTTCGTTTGAACCGTCCCATATATATATATATATAGGTAAAAGTTCATTTGAGAACCGTTTTTATTGCGAGAACCGGCGAGAACCAATCTTATCCGTCCAATTCCTCCTCCTTCAATTGGATTGCCCACCAATGAATTCTTTACATACACTCTGCCACACTCAATCCCCTCACACTCTTCATTCATGAATTTCATTATCCAAAATGAACGGCTAAGATTGGTTCTCGCGGTTCTCGCAATAAAAACGGTTCTCAAATGAACCTTCCCCTATATATATATATATATATATATATATATATATATATATATATATATATATATATATATATATATATATATATATATAAGTAATAACTAAATAACCTTATCTTAAACACTTTTTAACCTCTCGTTCATTTCTCTTTAATTATCCGGTAAATGATGATAATAATAAAAATAAGCAGAATAAAAATAAAATTTTTTTATCTATTTTTATTATTATAATAATAATTATTATAATAATAATTATTATAATATATATACATGTATTTACTTACATTTACTTCTTTCTATTATAATAATAGTAATATTTATAATAATACGGTTAATATATATATACATATATATATATATATATAATTAAATAAATATTAAAATATTAAAACAAATAAAAATGTTGACACTTCGTGTGTTACTTCTTTTTACGCCGGAAGTTTTTTCAAAGCAGTCTCTCTATCTTCGAATTGATATAAGGCTATTTACATCATACTTCACGTCTTGTTCTAACAAAATAAGTATCGTTGTTGTTAAATGCACATTAAATATCACGAGAAATTGATAGAATCATAAGAAAATCAAAATGTGACATTTTAATAGTAAAACTTTATAAATGTCCCTCAAAATATCAAGATTTTTTTTTCAATTAATATAAAGAATGTAACTATTATTTACAAAAAGTATATTTATTATAAATATATAGTTTTAACCCTTTTAATACTCTATATTCCATAGTCCATACTCGCCTCGTTCCTTCATTGTTTTGGGCTTATGGGCCCAAGATGGCTTCGGCCTTCAGCCTATTTCTCCCCCCAGTTAATTGTTTTTTTCCTAGCAAACGTCTACACGATTAACTTGCCGTAATCCTACTCATAAATCTATACCTTATGTCTTATATTTTCAGAAGAAAGATTTAGTTTAAAAGATTTTAAGTCTGAGCAGGTCGCGAAAAAAGATGTAATTATTTATTTCTTATAAGCAAAAATAAGACAAGATAAGGTCTTATGTCTGCGAAAAAAACAAATAAGCTTATTGGAAACGTCTGTGGACCGTGGGCAAACAAACAAGCTTATTAGAAAACGTCTATGCGTCCGAAAACGCTTCTTTAAAACAAGGATCACCTTATTAAAAAAACAAACAAAACCTAAATCTACATAACCATGAGGATCACCTAATACACTTTATACTACTGGGCTGTAATCCCTTTCGTATGCACCTACAACAATATAAATCTGTTTTTTTATTAGATGTCAATAATTCGATTTTTTCTCAATTTACTATACATTTAATCTTTTGGTTTGGGTGTTTAATATTAATTACATTACCGATAATCGACTTGCAAGCATCATTTTAACTATTAAGATGCTTTAGTTTAAAGAATATCATCCATAGAGATTGCATATGATAATCTCTTAGAAACACGAAATCTTGTTTGACCTCGTATCTGATGCCGGCCGGAGCTCTTTCATAGACTAGTCTCACTATCAATATAGACGTAAATAGCGTAACCTATTTCTAGAAGACGTGTCAGATTTTGATCCAGAGACGTTCATTTTAAATTTCATGTCCCCAGCCATCAGATATAGCATGTTAATTTTGCCTTGTGTATTTTTATATGAACTCATTAAATATGTTATATGCTCAAACTGATGTTTTCGAAACATAATGAGAACCCAAAGAAGAGTTTGTCAAAATTGCGAATTTTAGAAACTCAACCCTAAATTTAATTTTGTAAACGGGTGTGATAAATTCATTCTCGTTGTAAAATACAATAGTGTAAATAAATATCTTAAAATCGGTTTTAACATATCCTACGACAATTATGAATTTACGATAGAATATCAATTTATTAGATAAAGGGCGTATTTTGTAGAAATAGCTTGTAACTAAGAGCTTTTATTTGTTACATATGTTTGACAAAGAAACTAATCATTAGAATTGAAAACTGTAAAATAACATAAAAAAACATAATCAAAAAACTTAAAGAAAAAACAATTTAGTAAGAGTATTTATGTAACTTTACAAACAAAAAACTCCAAAAAATGCACCACTCTAAAATGCACAACTCTAGAATGTACCTAGAAGTTAACCCAACAAAGTAAGCATGCAAACAATATTTGATTTTATAAAACACAAAAATGTACCCTTGTTTAAAAGTATAGGATCTATTTTTACTTGTTTTAAATGTACATTTTAAAGCTTTGAAGTTATGGCTAAAACCAATTAGAGTGTTACGAGTATGCGAGTGGGTGGGTAGTGGTGGGCTTCACCACTTGAGTGATGGAAGGGATGTTATTTTATACAAAGGGGTAAAGGTGGGAAGGGGATGAAGATAACATGGGGTTGGTATGTGGCAAGTGAGGGTGGATGACTTCTCTCTTTATTTTTTTTATATAATTTTTTATTGGCTAATAGTATTAGATAGGTTAGAGAGTTCAATATGGTGACGAGTGACACTATAGCAATATTGAACGGTGGTACAGAAGCTGACGTGAGTACGTGGCTTTATGATGTGTATGATGAAATATAAGAGTTGCTAATTAATACTCTTACAATAAAATATTATCATAGATGACATTATAATGAATATGATAAGACACTTAAAGATTATATTGATAATTTGAATTCCATAAAGTTGTGAGAGTGATTTCTTGATTATCTAAAATATCCTTATCAAATAAATAATGAAAATTAATAGATAAACTACATAACAATATAATGTACATATATGGATAACTAATTACAATTATCTTAAAAGAATCATCTAAAAAGTTAAGATAATTATTAAAATTCATAACTTGAAGGAAAACAATCCTGACATGCAACTAGAGATTTCTTTGGCTATTTGATTGCAATTGTTATTTAAGCTTTTATTTATTTGCCAACCAAAGTTTATCATTATGTGAGTTGTGTTCAATAACGTCCATGTAAAAAATGTAGTCCTAAAATTTTAATATTCAATTACAGGTGATTCAGTATACAATCACATGTCATTTGTAAAAGCATCACATGCGAATTATGAAAATGTCACTCCGTTCAAACTTTTAAAATGCAATCTAGACCATTGATGTCATTAATCCAAAGACTGAAATTAATCCCTTAGGACTATGAATTAAGTATGGACTATATTGAACATGCTTTTATGTTATGTAACAAGAATCTTTAAACTATCTAGTAATACACTTACCAATAGAGCCATTTCGTGTAAAAGTCAAAAATGATTTTAGATGTGTGTTAGCGAGTTAGGGCATTTGGTTTGTATGTACCTTTTGATTCAATGATAACAAGGATCATAAACAAATGTAAGGATCATCCAAATTCAACAAGCTATAAATGTTGCTCAAGCTAGAGAATGGGAAAGAAATCAAATCAATCAAAAGGTGGTGTCTAATCTAGAAGTTCCAAGCACCGTCGATTTCAAGATTCAAGTCAACATCAAGCATGGATAACATAGGATTCGAGACACAAACCATCAAAGGTAAATTTTGTGTTTTTAGTTCGCGTTAATTTTGTCCCAACATAGTCCCTTGTGGATCAACATTTTATTAAATAATTTATAATGTACAAAAAAAAATTATGATGTACAAAAGATTGCTTACATCAATAATTGATTAGAAGGAAACATTCATTTATGATGTTGTCCCAACATAGCTTCTTATGGATCAAAGCACCAACTGATAATAAATGTCAAAAGGCTTGGTCCAATCATTTTTGGGGCGGGAGAAGATATTTAAAAAGAGCCCTCAAAGTAAAATTTGGTAGTAAAAATCAGCAAAATTCATATATAATAGAGTTAATTACGTCGTTAGTCCTTTAACTTTGCCCTTATTTCACATTTAGTCCTTTTAAGATGCAAAATGACGTTGGTAATCCTCTATATGGATACTTGTTTCATCCACGATCGTTTAGTTAACGACCAATTAAACGAAAGTGCTAGTTTTGTCCTATTCAATGGAAAAATGATTTTTCCTCGTTTTTAGAGAGTTGATTAATAAACATTCAAATCCATCACCTCCACAACAACTCTCACCACGATCGGTGTGTCTAGCACCATTTCCGACCACACCCTCACCGCCACATCCTACTTCTCGTCTTCATCACCATTGTCACCCAAATATGGAACCAAGATCAAAATGAAGATGGGTGAAAACAAAAATGGAAACAGAGATGTGAGGATGAAGATGAATCTACAATCAGAATGGCCACCACAAACCAACGCTTTGACCGTCATTGGATGGCCAAAGCTAACCCTGATCACACACATACATGAGTAGATTTATTTAAAGATATACAAAATCAAATCCTGAAACCCTAGACATGGTTAGATTTAGACAAAGTAAAAATCAACCACCACTACCCCACATGAATTCAACCAATAATCGGGACAAAAAATCAACTAAAACCATATCAAAATCCTAGGTTGGATTTTGACAAATCAATTTATACAACTTACCTAATTCTGAAATGACCTTAGATTCCATGTCTCTATGTCCAAATGAGTTCACCGACACCAATACAATTAGTAAACGTGGCTAGAGCCACCATTTTCACCCCTTGCGGTTGCAGTGGTGAAGATGACAGTGGTGGCAGATGGAGATGGTGGTGGAAGTGTAGGTCCGATCAGTGGACAGTGGTGAAGACGACAATTATGGAATTGTAAGTCGGCTGAGTAGGCAGCGGGCCGTCGGTCAGAGGACAGCGGTAGTGTAGGAATTGCATATGAGACTTAGGGGAAAGTGGGGGTGGTTGTTTAGGGTATTTTTTATTTTCTTTAATTATTTATTACGAATATTTAAATAAATTAAAGGATAAATTAATAACATAGTGCGTGAAATGAGTTTATTTTTCAATATTCAAAGAAATACAAAATGACTTGTTTGTTCTCAAATAAGACAAAACAAACACTCACAGTTAATGAACCTTTAACTAAAGGACTACCGGCGTAATTTCACATTTAAAAGACTCAATGTGAAATAAGAGTAAAGTTAAAAGAACCAACGGCGTAATTAACTCTATATAATATAAAGGATAAAGAAAAAAACTTACAATTAGATCATGGATGAAATAAAATTCTTTGTGATGCTGATTAAAAGGACTATCTTATCTTGACATTAATTGGCACAGATGGGAAATCTCATATTATATGCATGTTTCGTGTTTAATTATCTTTTGATCATTCTCTTTGGGTCACTCAAAAGTGAAAATTTCAAACTCAGGAAGTTATAAGATTTATAGTTGTTTTCTTGATGCTTCTAACATTATCATAACTATTGACTCAAAAAACATAAGGATATAGAAAATAGTCATTTATATTCACCGGATCCCATATGACTTTTAGCATATTTTTGTATAACCTAGACATAGGTTTGAAATATCTGATTTGGATGGTGTCAACACGATCCTTCAAGCAATCTAGACTTACATACGAATTCAGAATCCCTTTCTTCTTCCCGGTTCTAACAAGAGCAAGAGTGATGATATCTCCATCTTTTTCAACTTTCCTATAAATAGTGATACTTTCTTTCATTTCAAAACACCAGAAAATTCTCATACATTTTTAAATGATCTAGCTTTACTTATTTAGTTCATATTCTTGAACATATATAATTTTGAGTCTAGAAGAGAAAGGCTAAGCAAGCCAAGACACCATTTACCATACATTTTGTATGAATGATATTGTGCTTCTGAAGAGAGTAGTGATAGGTTGACATATTGTCCTATTCATTCATTGTTCTCTAAAAAGAGAAAGATATGTTTATTTCTTTTTTATGTTTATTCAATCTCTTGTCTTTGTTTCTAGAAATCTTACGCTATCCGTAGCCGTCCCTCACAACCTTCTCATACTTTTTGTTATATCAGCGACACATCATCCTCTATTTTCATTATTCTTCCAATCTTTAACCTCCACACGTATCCCACTTAACAGAGGCAGACCTAGGATAAAAAGTCAAGGTTCGCACAAATTTTACTCTAGAATATACTATTTTATTAAATATGATAATGATCATTTAATCTCAAAATTACATTTTAAAGTAGGTTGTTGGCCTTCTCAATATATTATTATACTACAACAATTTTACATTTTTAACATTTAAAAGTGAATTAACAAATGAATGTATCAAATTGAATAAACCCAATTTCAGTATTTAATTTTTTTTAATTGGAAATTTGGAATTACTACTAAAATATTTACTACACTATTTTGTTTAATTATAAACTTGAATACAAGGAAGAAGCTTAGAGTATATTGTAGAAGGCAAAAAAAATAATAAATGAAATTAAATGACAATTGGTTGTTTGGGACTAGTTGCATAACTACACTGTGTACTAGTTTGTACTAGTAAAGTAATATGACAAAATGAAATTGATAAACAAATTAAATATGAATAGGGGGAGTCAATGGAAAAAAAAGAGAAGAAATTAAAGAATATGGTGATATATTCTTCTATTATTATTATTTTTATATCGTTACTTATAAGTTAACACAAGTGTTAAAATCAATGAAGGAAATAAAAAAACAGAATTAGTAGATTACAGATATTATCTTATGATAAGTAAGAAGACAAAGTAAAAAGAAATAATAAAAAAATATCTCATTTTAAATTAAACAATCATACTCCATTTATTCCCTGTGAAAAGGCAAAAACCAAAAGATATAAAGGTGAAGACTTTCTTCAGTTTCACAGTAATGGACTACATAGCCTTTGAAAGCAGCTTGCTTTCAATTATTCAAAGGGAAATAATCATACACCCCTTCAAGCTTTGAAAGGGTGATTCTATTTAAACCCTTTTAATAATCTAAATTGACTCATATGATATAACATATACGAGTATATAACGTATATTGAAAATTGTAATTGATTTATGTAAAATGTCTAATATAAAATAAGAACAGAGTCCAAATAGTAACACCCCTTTAAAATCATTTTGCTTCAAGCCCTCAATCATATTATGGGCAGTCGACACAAATAGAGCACACCAAGAAAAATGGTTAGAGTTTGGGCTTTGCTTAATCTTTTTAATGGGCTTTACTACTTTTCTTAATCTATTAACTTTTTGGTTAATTATTTTTTTTCTTTTCTAAAATTTTAAATAGAATTTTTACTTCTATAACACGAGATCGGTTGCACATATATTGGTTAGGGGTAGCACTTATGTGAAATGAAAAAAAATAGAAAAGTATAACGTTGTTTGGAAACAGTTAAGGGGTTGTTCAGGTAACTTGGAGGATTCTCCATGCCTCTCAATCCTTCTCTATTTAAAAAAAAGTAAAAGAAAGTAAAACGAGAATAGTGATAAAAAGAAGGAGAGAGAAAGGGGAGTGGGTGAGCACTTAACACTGTTTGAAACAGTTAAGCGGTTGTACAGGGTTTACCTTGCCTTTCAGCCCTTCTCTATTTATAAAAAAACTAAACGAAAGTAGAGAGGAGAGTGATAAAGAGAATGAGAGAGAAAAAAGAAGGGAGATAGAGAGAAAGACGGGTATGTTACCAGCAAAGGGAAGGAGCCCCGTGTTGAGAGGTAGGGAGTGACGGTGTTCATGTTTACCCATGTCACCTTCACTCACCAGAGGGACGGGTGTACATGGTGGTTTAATGGAAGAACTCTTGATTTTCCGTTGTAGTCAAGAAGTGATGCAGAGTGAGTTTGCTAGCACTACTTGTGTCGAATATTGGATTTATAACATAATAAGTTAAAGCTATCCCGCAAAAATAGAAGTCATGGTCGGCTATTTTACTCAATATAAAAGAAAGAGGTAGAGTCTTGACCACTAAGAATTTCTTTTGGCCTAGTGATAAGCGTCTTGATCCTAACAATTGGTATCAGGTCATGGGTTCTACCTCCGCCATGTGTGTAAATTATGGGGGGAAGGGACAGACGGACGTGTCATTGGCCGTCATCTTCATAAATTCATTTGTAGGTCGTGACAAGTTGGAATCATGTGGGCTAAAAACATTTGCAGCATATATTGGAGGGATTGTTAGATATTGAATTACTAACATAACCGCTAAAGCTACCCCATGAAAATAGAACTCATTGACGGAGCCACAAACTCAATAGATAAGAAAGATATAGCATCCTAACCACTAAAAATTCATTTTAACCTAATAGTAAGCACCTTAATCTTAAAAACTTGAACCACTATGATAGTGATAATTTTAACTTAAGATCAAGATATTTTATTCAACCCTTCTAGTTCTACTGTTTCAGTTTCATTTTTTTTGAATGGCAGAACACACGCACACTCTAATCTACTTTTAATTTTATACCTTTTTTAAATTTATACCTTTTTGTTCACGACGGGACTCGAACCCTTGACCTTTAGGTCACATCAAAGTGTCAAATCACTTACCACTGGGCTACAACCCAAGTGGCGACTTTCACTGGTACGATGGATGCCTACAAGTACATATTTTCAAGAATTTCATATTTTCCAATATAGTATTACATTCATATCTACGGATGCAAATGAGTCAAATCGAGCTCGAGGATTTTATGTTAAGCTCGAGTTTGACTCGATGTTTAATGAGATTTTGTACTTCAAACTCGAGCTCAGCTCGAAAAGCTTAAAATTATATAAAAAATTAAATTTAAAAAACCAATTTATTCAAAATATAATCCGAAATTAAAAAATGTTAGTAAGTAGTTTTTATAAATAGTATCTATAAAATGTAGATTTGTTCGAATAAATACTCATATTTAATGTATTTTAATACTAGCCTCTCATATATACATATTTGGGGCACGGGGCGTTATTAATAACATAAAAAGTAAAGGGTTTAGTTCACTAAAACGTATCCAAGTTGTCACGTTTTGTGATTGTGTGTATCGAACTTTAAAAGTTTTTATTGTGTGTATCAAACTTTTAATTTGTTACTATTGTATGTATTTTGGTTACATAAAAGAGTAAAAAACTTACAAGTTTAGTACATACAATAGAAAGTTTAATATACACAATACCGACAAATTAAAAGCTCGATACACACAATAGAAATTTTTTAAGTCCAATACATATAGTAACAAAACTTGACAACTTAAATATATTTTGGTGAACTAAACCCAAAAGTAAAAATAGTTAAACAAAATAACATAAAAGGTAACATGTTGTTTTTCATTAAATACGATAAATACGTATTACATTCTACATGTTACGTCCTCTATTTAAGGCATTCATCTCTCCCACTTTGTAGCTCTTGCTTCTACACACAATATTACACATATAAGATGATACTTGAACCTACATGGTGAGTTAAGTGGGTGTATCAAGTGAAGGCAAGTTGCATGAGGTTATGGCTGTTCCAGATTCATGAGGACATAGTGTGGCTCGTGTTTTCGGGTCGTTAGCAAGACGGGATCTCGCTTACTTGGTGTGGACTATCAATAGAGGATCTCGGATTCGAGTTCTCGAAGATCTTCCTAGCTTGGTGGATAGCTCCAGCCACGTGATGGTATATTTGTAATGTCCCAAATTTTTTTTTACAAAACGATCATAGAAGATGTCGATATACAAATAATAAGGTAGTTGCATAACAATCAGTAATTAAAGTAAGTAAACAATTTCTCCCGAATTACATCCGTCATCATTGTTCATCAATAAAACTATTACTATTAAAAACTAAATTGATATGTTGCGGAAGCTTGGATAATGAGCTATCAGTGCCGAGCTGGAGCCCCGCCGTGGTCGTCACCTGAAAAGAGATTAAAACAACAACTGTAAGCCCAAGGCTTAGCGATTATACTACTTACAAACCAAATAGTTCATCTAACTACTCAACGCTCATACCCACTACCGTAGTAAGTGGTCTCATCATACCCGTCACTAGGACGGTCTCGTCTCACCCGTTGTCGTTACAACGGTCTAACATACCCGACACCGAAGTGTTGGTCTCATACCCGACACCGAAGTGTACGGTCTGCACATACCCGTCACCGAAGTGAACGGTCTAACATACCCGTCACCGAAGTGAACGTTCTAATCATACCCGTTACCGAAGTAAACGGTCTAATCACAATCAGTTATAACTCATAGTTATTCACGTACTCACATGCATATATAAACATCTGGAATCTATTTAGATCATAAGTAAGAATACTCACCTGTCAGCAGTTCCTATTACTCAGCTCTTACTGTAAGACCCTACCTGCTGCTCTTAATTGAGTGTTACCTGATTCAAGTCTAAGTACGGTTAATAGCGGGTACTAACTGTTAGTCCCATGTTTAGAATAATTAGATTTGATGAGACAAACTATAGATATGTATAGATAATAGGTTAAGAGTTAGGAATTATGTAAGTCTGTTATACACTGACTAGTCAGCTGAAGCTGAGTAGTCAGCGTATAAACAAATATAGAGTTTTCTATGTAAGTATTAGATAGCTCAGTGACTTCTAAGCTGAGATAGGTTTTAAGAGTGAAGACTTGAAGACTTGAAGATTCAAGAACCCAAGATTCAAGAACTCAGCTTGACATGGTCAAGACTGAGTGAGTCAGCTCAGCGTCAGAAGTCAGTTCAAGAATTTAAGTAAGTTCTAAATTCTGTTATAAACTCCCCATATCTACGACATTTAAATTAGGATATCTGAACCTAATTTAAACTATCTATTAGTTGGATAGAGATCTCAAACGGAATTAATTAGATATGTTCTAATTAAGGAGTTTGTTACAGTTTTAAAGAAAAGATAAGTTCTATCTTTAAACTAAGATTTATTCGTAGATATATCAAGTATAAGTATAAACCTTCTTATGGGTTTTACATACGAACACGTTGACATACGTGAACGAATACACCGAACAGAGAGACGACTGCATAAGTTGCAAAAAGAAACTAATGTGTTTAGTTGATCATGTGCAGGGCTCCTACAAGTGGTATCTAGACAGTGGATGCTTAAGGCACATGACAGGAAGCAAAGGGATTCTAAGTGAATTCCAAAGCAATGAAGGACCCAAGGTGACATTTGGGGATAATTCTCAAGGAAGGACTAAAGGTTATGGAAAGATAACTGCTGGAAAAGTCAATTTCAAAAAGGTAGCATATGTTGAAGGCCTTAAACACAATCTGATAAGTATCAGTCAACTGTGTGATGAGATTATGAAGTCACCTTCAGAAAGCATGCAGGGACAATTTATGATAAGAAGGGAAAACCAATATTAATGGCAAAAAGAGAGAGATATCTATTTGTTAGATCTCAGCTCCGCAGATCCCTCAACTGAAACCTGCTAGTATTCTGACTTAACTCCTAAGCTGAGTTGGTTATGGCATAAGAGACTATCTCATTTAAATTTCAAATATATTAACAAATTGTCTAGCAAAGAGTTAGTCTTTGATCTGCCTAAGATCACATTTGCTAAAGACAAACTCTACTCAGCTTGTGAAATGGGAAAACACCATAAGGGATCCTTCAAGTCCAAACAGAATTTTTCAATTACAGAACCATTGCATATGTTGCATTTAGACCTATTTGGACCTATTAGCACCTCAAGCCTAAATGGCAAAAAGTATACTCTAGTGATTGTTGATGAGTTCACAATATTCACTTGGGTAGTCTTCTTAAAAGCCAAAAGTGAAGCTGCATATGAGTTAATCAGCTTCATAAGACAGGAAGAGTTGCAAAAGGGTAAGTCTCTTAAACAACTCAGAAGTGATCATGGGACTGAGTTCAGAAACTCAACCCTTGAAGGCTTTTGTGAAGAAAAATGAATTATCCAGAATTTCTCATCTGTAAGAACTCCACAATAAAATGGAGTTGCTGAAAGGAGAAATAGAACCTTAATTGAAGCTGCCAGAACCATGCTATGTGAGGCAAAGCTCAAGCTGAGCTTCTGGGCAGAAGCTGTAAGTACAACCTGCTATACCCAGAATAGATCTATAATAGTTAAAAGACATGGTAAAACACCTTACGAGATGTATCATGGTAGAAAACCCAACATTGGATACTTCCACATTTTTGGTTCAACATGTTATGTGCTAAACCAAAGAGATCAGCTCCATAAGTTGGAACCCAAAGCTGATCAAGGTATATTTGTTGGATATTCTTCAATCTCCAAAGCTTACAGAGTCTTTAATCTTAAAAGAAAGGTAATTGAAGAGTTAGTACATGTTACGTTTGATGAGACAAGTATTGATGAATCCGACAGAGCTCAAGCTGAACCAGTTAGTCTGAGTGAGCTTGAGAGGAGCAAAGAAGATCTCACATCAAATCCCATGTATGTTATGGATGATTCTGATGATGATGATAAATCTGACAAATGCGCATCATCGAAAGAAACTATCAGTATTGAAGATAATCAACTTGAGAGTCTCAGTGAATCATCAGGTACATGTCAGATTGAAGATCTAAGTGATCTTCCAATTCCTACTCAGACTAAAGAAGTAAGTCCTATTCAGCCTAAGAGACACGGCTTTGACTCAGACCCAGAACCTCAGTCTCCCACTACAACCTTCAGAGTATTAAAAGATCATCCTCTTGATGATGTCATTGGAAACATTGAAGATGGTGTGTTAACTAGATCAAAGGCAAATGCAAACTATGCTGCCTACTCTAGTTTTCTATCTCAAATGGAACCAAAGAAGACTGAAGAGGCTCTAAAAGATGAAGATTGGATTGAAGCTATGCAAGAGGAGCTGACAGAATTTCAAAGAAATAAGGTCTGGACCCTTGTCCCTGCCCCCAAAGGAAAAACAATTATAGGCACTAAGTGGGTCTATAGAAATAAAATGGACAAGGATGGAGTAGTGATCAGAAACAAGGCAAGGCTAGTAGCTCAGGGGTATCGACAAGAAGAAGGTATTGATTATGATGAGACCTTTGCCCCTGTTGCAAGAATTGAAGCTATAAGGTTGTTTCTAGCCTATGCAGCCTTCAAAAACTTTAAAGTGTATCAAATGGATGTTAAAAGTGCATTCTTAAATGGAGCACTACAGGAGGAGGTCTATGTGAAACAACCCCCTGGTTTTATTGATTATAAACATCCAGATTATGTCTATAAGTTAGACAAGGCTTTGTATGGACTCAAGCAAGCTCCAAGAGCCTGGTATGATACATTGTCCACCTATTTGCTCTCAAATGATTTTGTTAGAGGAAGTATTGACAAAACTCTATTCATAAGAAAGAGCAGAGGACATGTCATTCTGGTTCAAATCTATGTCAATGACATTATCTTTGGTTCAACAAACCAAGGTCTGTGAGATTGGTTCTCCAAGATAATGTCTAATCAATACAGAATGAGCATGATGGGTGAGATTACGTACTTTTTGGGACTTCAAATCTATCAGAAAGAAGATGGTATATTTATTAATCAGAGCAAGTATGTCTTTGATCTGATTAAGAAATATGGATTAGACTCAAGCCATCCCACAAAGTCTCCAATGTTACACAATGTCAAACTACACAAGGACATTGATGGAAAATCTGCATGTCAGACTACATATAGAGGAATGATAGGTTCATTACTCTATTTAAAAGCAAGCAGGCCTGATATAATGTTTGCTACATGTGTTTGTGCACGATATCAGGCGGATCCAAAGGAATCACACTTGCTGGCTGTTAAAAGAATACTCAAATATCTGAAGGGAACACCAAACTTAGGTTTGTGGTATCCCAAAGGATCAGGATTTGAGCGGATAGGGTACTCAGATTCAGACTTCGCAGGATGTGGTCTTGATAAAAAGAGTACTACTGGAGGATGTCAACTTTTGGGTGGAAAATTAGTTAGCTGGACAAGCAAGAAACAAAACTCAGTGGCAATTTCCATAGCTGAAGCTGAATACGTAGCTGTAGGGAGCTGTTGTGCTCAAATACTGTGGATGCAACATCAGCTGAAGGACTTTGATTTGCATTATTCCAAGACTCCCATATTTTGTGACAATCAAAGTGCTATTGCCATTACAAACAACCCAGTGTTTCACTCACGAACCAAACACATTGAGATAAGACATCACTTCATCAGAGATATTGTAGTAAAGGGAAAGATAGAGTTAGTATTCATTGAGACTGAAGATCAGCTTGCAGATATCTTCACTAAACCAATTGAAGGCACAAGATTTACAACTCTACTCGGCAAGCTTGGAATGCTCAACCCTTAATCGGTATGTTCCATTCTTTATCTCTATTAAGTTTTTGCTAAGTGCTACATTTGACTAAGTGTCAAAATCTGAGCTGAGTGCTAAATCTGAAGCTGAGTGCTCCATCTAAGCTGAACACTTAAGATCGGCTGAGTACTCCGTTCCAAATTGTGGTCAGTTCCACATGTCTAGGTTAGTCCTAACAAATGGTATGTCCAATAATATGGTAAGTCCAACATATTTACAGTGTGTACAGTAAATAAACGTCAGTCGTTTCAAAAATTTTTATGATATATTCTTTTCATAAAAATATCTTTCCAATATAACAGTGTGCGTTTGTGTAACTTACAATAAATTTAGCCGTTGTAACAAACTACGTAGAAGTTTTTACAGTAACGGTCATATTTATTACCCTCCGATAACGGTAACTTTTCTCTCACATTGAAAAGGTATAAATAAGAGAGACCTTTCGTCATATTTCGTTTACTCTTCCAAAATATTCTTTTCTACTCTCTTAAACCCTAACGTTGATGTGTGCAGAGTTCATTGCTTAGTGCTAATCCTTACTACTGCTAAGTGCAATCCAATACGATAAGTTCGATTTGAATTGAGGGTTATACTCTTAATATAACTGAACAAATGATTCGTGGTGGGAATTTCAAGAATAACGCACTCCCCACCTATAAACAAAACAATGTTATCGCCTGTATCGACATTCCAAAGTCCAAAATTGGCAGGGGATATGAGGAGTGGGTCTCCTACATTCGCAAGGGACCCCTGGTACATGCATTTCTTCGTGGTCCTGTTGTGCTCATCTCTTAACTTCTCACGGAATTCTGGTATACGTGTAAACTAGATGCAACTCAACCGGTTATACGGGGTACAGTCCTAAGTGGACAAGTGGTGATAGAAGTCGATGCGAATTGTCTCCGCCGAATTCTTCATCTTCCGGTTCATAATCAGTATGAGGCGACGGTTTCTAGGGAAACGTCACATAGCGTTTTACCCTTAATGGGTTATCCTCAAGTTATTGGCATAATACGGAAATCTGTTTTCCAGACGGCATGGGGATTTATGGTATCCACTGTGGTTCGCTCCCTTGGATACAAGGTGGGTGGCCTGGATAATGTAAATGACTTTGAAAAGCAACTATTATGCAACTTATTTTATGATCGACGATTGGATTACGCTGAGTTGATCTTTGAGGCATTCAAGTCATTGGTGACCAAGAACATAAGGGACACCATTGTGCCCTTCGCAAGTTTATATCCATGGTCATCGAGGACAGATTGGGTAGAAGATATAATGCTCAACATGAGTCAACCCCTACTCCTGTTCTCAGCTACAGAATGTTCGCCCATGATATTTTCCCTGAGCATCCTACAATGAGTGCTCAGATGAGGGTGTATGTACAGCTTCCGACTCCTGAGTCAAGTGAAGCTGAGACAGAGGAGGAAGCTGCGAAAGAAGTGGGTGATGGTGTTGGTTCTGAGGCTGAATCCTCTCAAGCTGATCAACCTAGAACTCAGCTCAGACCCCGTGCTCAAATAATTTCATCCACCACTTCAAGTTCTGAGCAAAGGAGTCTGTTTCCTAGCTCCAAGTCTCCACTGCTAGGTGCAGCAGGTATACTTTCGCATCACTTATCTCCTTATCTCTCTTTTACTTCTCCATCTCCAATATTAGGAGATAGGACTGAGTCAAACCCAACTCAGTCTAACCCCTCTCCTCCACCTCAAACATCTCCGTCTATCTTACAATCTACAGCCAACCTTGGTCAGCCCAGTGCTACCAAAGATATATCCTACACCTATACAAGGAAAACTGCCAAAGGTGGTCTTTCACCTCAAAAGGACACTGGAGTTGATATCACATTGATACCTCCACCGGCAGAAGCTGAGGGGGAGACACCTTCTCTTAAGGGGCCAACCTCTAGGCTCAGTTCAACCCTTACGCCTAAACCGGGTATGGTGTCTACTCAGCCCATACTTACTAGTGCCATGGGAGAGCCTACTTCTGTGCCTTCACAGCACCATGAAGGTAACATTGAAATACTGACCAATCCCCAGGGTCAAATACCCCCCTCCTCACCACTAAGCCTAGCTCACCCCACTACCATACCTCACGACATTGGTCATTCTTCTCTTCCATTCTTACACACTCTAGCACGACCTGTCAATGAACCTTTCATACACCAGGAAGGTTTACAGGGTCTTCATTTTGGCCCCCTTGATTCCATAGGTCAGCGCCAACCTTTGGATATGGGACCACATCTTTACCTATTGAGGAACACTCAACAGCCACTCCTACGGTGGAAATACACTCTTCCACTGGACAGGAGGACTTTGAGGAAAGACGGAGACCTGAGGAGCCCAAGCTGATGACCAACGATGCTCAAGTAATTATGGCCTATCTACAAACTTAGTTTGAACTCCTACACAGGAAGAGGAAAGATGACAAAGCCAAGTTGATGCGCAAACTTAATGAGTTGTCAACTTCAGTAGCCAACTTGGAATGCTTTGTGCTCACATTCAGACCCTCCCCTATTGATGATGACAAAAATGGGGAGGAAGAATCAAAGAAATGTGATGATAAGGTTGAGGGGGAGCATACAGAGGAAGTACAATTTGAGGAACAAGCTCATGATCAGTTCATGAGTACTGTAGATCAGCCTTCTCAACAACAACAGGCTCCAACAGTCCAAATTACCACAACTTCACAAGCTCAACCAGAAACTCCACATGAAGAAACATCTCAAGCTGTTCACACCAACCTTCCTCAAGCTAATTTGCCAAAATTTGTTGAAGCTGAGTCTATTCCGACTTCACAAATAGATAAAGGGAAGAGTAAGGTGTTTGAGATGGTAAAAAGAAAGAAAAGAAGTGTTATGCCTTTAGCAAAAAGAAGAAAGGTCATCATTGTTGAGCCTGAGCCTGAGCAACAAGGTAAGTCTCAAATAGTTGCACAAGAATCTGACTCAAGTGATGAAGCTGATGCAGCACAGAAAGCCAGTGACATGCTTGCTGAGTAAATGTTACAAAAGATGGCTAAAGAACTAGGCATAACAGTGGAGGAAATAAAAGAGCAGCAACGACAAGCTGAAATTCAACGAGGAAAAGCTAAAGCTGAGGCTGCCAGAGCTGAAGCTGAAGCTGACTATTCTGGTCCTAGAGCTGCCCCAATTCCTTACTCAGATGTGGATCTAAGGTATTGTTATAAAAGAACACATTTTAAATCAGACATGAAAAGGAGAATTGGTGATTATCAACTTTGTACTAGACAACAAACAAGAAATTGGTCTAGATATGAGATGTCTGTACAAGTTGGGGTTCTCAGAGTTGAAAGTTGTAGCCACAACTATCAAACAGATGAAAAAGAGTCAAATCAGACATGAGATAGTTGATGTGCTTAAGACACTCTTCATAAGAATTGATCAGTTAGGTGAGATTCCTGCTGATGAAATTGATACCTTCCTGAATCGAGGCAAAGCTGCAAGAGTTAGAGCAGCAAGCCAGCGAGCTAAAAGAGACATCAGTTTACAAGTTCCAGAGGGAGTTGAATTTAGAGAAAACACTTATATCACTCAACCTTTGGAAGGATTCTTGTATCTTGATGTGGAAGGTAATCAATGTTTCTTAAGAGTAGCAGATCTTCATTTGGCAAATCTGGAATTGATTCTGTACTTGAGAATTCTATGTGATGACTCAACTCAGAACTCAGTATTCAGATATCATCTCCACAAAGAAATCAGATCAAGAAAAACTGAGATGAGAGAGCTGCTAGAAGGTGAAGAGATTGTAAATGATGCTATCAAGAAAGCTGCTATTTGGGAACTCAAATGTTATGATATGTGGTTAGAAGTTGGAGATCCTATTTATTAAGTAGATTAGTTCTATAATTTTGTAAGCACTAACTGTGCAGAAGCTAATCATAAAGATTAAGCTACAATGTAAATAATATGTTCATTAATACAAACTCAAGTTTGATATGTTCAACTGTTTTATTATTTGATATGTTCAAATTTATGTTTGATATGTTCAAACAGACAGCTTTGTAAGTTTAAGCTGATGATTGATATGTTCAATTATAAACTGGTATGTTCAGTATTATAGTTTTGTAAGTTCAAAACTTAAATTAATTCTGATAAGTTCAGTATCTAAGTAGTTATATACTTAGAATACAAGTCTTATAATAGATTTGTAACTAAACATCTTGTAAGTTCAAGATACGTGAATAAGTATGGATCAGTTCAATACTTATTTCAAGAACTAACTTTGGTCAGTTCCAGAGTGGTTCAACATAATTCTGTTAACCTATACCTACTTTGATTCAATGTTTTGTCATCATCAAATAGGGGGAGATTGTTAGTCCCATGTTTAGAATAATTAGATTTGATGAGACAAACTATAGATATGTATAGATAATAGGTTAAGAGTTAGGAATTATGTAAGTCTGTTATAGACTGACTAGTCAGCTGAAGCTGAGTAGTCAGCGTATAAACAGATATAGAGTTTTCTATGTAAGTACTAGATAGCTCATTGACTTCTAAGCTGAGATAGGTTTTAAGAGTGAAGACTTGAAGATTCAAGAACCCAAGATTCAAGAACTCAGCTTGACAAGGTCAAGACTGAGTGAGTCAGCTCAGCGTCAGAAGTCAGTTCAATAATTTAAGTAAGTTCTAAATTATGTTATAAACTCTCCATATCTACGACATTTAAATTAGGATATCTGAACCTAATTTAAACTATCTATTAGTTGGATATAGATCTCAAATGGAATTAATTAGATATGTTCTAATTAAGGAGTTTGTTACGGTTTTAAAGAAAAGATAAGTTCTATCTTTAAACTGCGATTTATTCGTAGATATATCAAGTATAAGTATAAACCTTCTTATGGGTTTTACATACGAACACGTTGACATACGTGAACGAATACACCGAACAGAGAGACGACTGCATAAGTTGCAAAATTGCATAAGTTGCAAATCGTACGTGTGTTCGTGATACTTGATACGCGTGTTTGCGAGAACTTTGTAAGTTCAAAGTTCGAGAGAGTTTTCAAGAGTTCTTGTTAATCAGTTTTAACAAGAACTTCGATCATCAATTAGTTTGTGATTCAAGAGTGTTTAGAGAGAGAGTTGAGATTATAATCATTGTAATATCAAATCATCCTGTTGATTTGATTAGAGAGTGATAATAGTTATTGTTCTATTTGATAATTGAATATACATTTGATTATTTCCTTAAAGTGTATTCAACCCCCCCTTCTACACTGTATCGGTTGCTTGTTCACCCTCTTTGGGACCAACACTAACCATTACTTACCTACACAACTCTAAAGAATGGAGAAATGTTACCTGATGATTTCCTTGCTAAAATCTCAAAGTTCCAAAATGGACGTGGCCTTCTTCTTCCTCTGTTTAACCAGAATAGCCCTCTAACACACACACTTTCTCTCTTTCAATGGAACAGTGATTTGATAGAGAATGTTGGGGGTTGTGCCCTAACCTCCTATTTATACTCATTTGTAATGCCTCTTGTGGGCCTAAGCCCAATTCAAGTCTCAAGCACAATTCTTCAACTAAAACCCTTATTGGATTGATATATATAAATTTATAAGCCCAACAACTTAATTATATTTCTCATTCCACCACATAAGGCTACAAATCAATATAATATTCCAATAAATACTTTTATACATTTTTAAATTGCGGGTATTACAATATTTCTCCTACCTTCTTTTTGTTTCAGTTTCTATATTCGTTTGTAGTCACGATACCCACTTGGGGAATACATACATGTCGGTTTTGATACCCGAAAACCCCGATTTTTGATGTCGTTGCTTTCGCTACGTATAGATGTTGGCGTGCATGGATTTCCTTCAGTTTCTTCCAAATGTTAGGAACACAAAGGACATTAGATAATTTTATAAGATAGGTAGAGGTGTGTAGATTAGTGTGTCCTGTGTGAGATATAGAGAGAGTTGTAACATCAGCGAGATGAACTTCATCTGGCCTACCGTATTCTGGAAGATTGTGAAGAGAAGAATGATCGGGTTTGACATGGTGTGAAGTGCCACCGTTAAACATCCATGGGGCAAGGGCTAGAGTTGATCTTGAGTTCGATGTAGTGGCATTGACAGCCTGGTTATTGGTGATATTGTGGTCTTTGAGAAAATGAGCGAGCTTCATGCAATCACGAATGTCATGACCTGAAAATTGCAAAAGTGACAGAATAATGAGGAGCGATTGTTCCTGTGTTGATTGTTATTGTTTATATGATTTATGCAGGTTTGGTTTTGAGTAGCAAAGCGACCCGTACGGGACTGGGATTAGTTAAGAATCGAATATTGGACCAGCCTAGTTGGCGTTGAGTGAAATTCGCCGTGGCAATGACAAGCCTAGCAGTCAATTCGATTTCTTTTAGAGATCGTTCAAAATCGACCAGCTTGTCAAAGAGTTCTGCAAATGATATCGAGTTTTCTCGAACTTTAATGGCAGTGGTAATCGGTCGATACTCATCAACGAGTTGGCTTAGAATGTGAACCAGAAGGTCCTCTTCATTAACAGGGATTAAAGCAATTGCAAGTTCATCAGCAATCAAACGCATGTTGGTGAGGAATTATGTGACGGAATGGTTTCCTTTGGGGTTTTTAGCAAGTTTAGACTTGAGTGAAATGATTATGGATCTTGATTGACTAGCGTAGCTTGTACCCAGCCAATCTCAGGCCTCTTTAGTAGTAGAGGCAGATGTGATAATTGGATTGATGGCATCGGAGCAGCTTCCAAGAATAACACTAAATATAATCTGATCTATTTGATACCACGTTGTCTAGGCCAGGTTTGGTGTTGTGACGTCTTTGTCATTGATAGTTTGGGGTGTAACATAATGAAACTTTCGAGGTCAAGCCCGATTAGAGTTGACTGGACTTGTTTGCGCCTCACCGGGAAGTTTGTGGCAGTGAGCTTGATTGGAAAATGATTGGTAACTGTAAGTTGAATGTGAAGGTATTAGTTTGGCAAAATCGAGTAGCAACGGAAGCAAGATATAATACAAAAACTCTAAGCTAGCCAAACAAACACTTCCCATGGACCAAAATCTAGACATGGAATTGCAACTAAAATAAATATACAAGGTGAATAGAATTGTACCACATTGCATGCACAATGATCTTCACTTGTCAAGCTTCAAGAATCCAAGAGAGAACTCCTCTAATGAAGTCCACCCCAAGCAAATTTTGATTCCCAAATGCTAGTAAGTTGGTGTTATACACCAAAACAACAATCAAGTCAATCTTTTTCTCTCTTGTGCACCCAAAAGCTCACCAAGAAGAAGATGAAGTTTTAGAGAAAACTCTTAGGATCAACTAACCCCAAGCACCACCCAAAAGTCTGTGTTTTGTAGAGAACAACGTTGCCTTTTGGTCTACCAAAGTTAATACCATAAACACCATTAAACATAGTGTTTAAGGCAGTTAATTCTGCTGTCACAGCGGACGTACACGGCCCGTGTTGATCAACACGGCCGTGTATGCCCAAAGCCCACGGCCTCAATTGGGCCAAGATAGCCCGTGTCTAGTAGGCTCAACACGGCCCGTGTTCATCTACACGGCCGTGTAGGCCCAAAGCACGGCCTTTACATGGGCCAAAACGCCCCGTGCTAGTTGGGCTGGACACGCCCAGTGTTCAAGAACACGGCCCGTGTACCATGCTGCCAAAACCCATTTTGGCCTTTTTCTCTCTTTTGCTTGATCATGTTGTCGGAATCAATACTTGGTGTGTGACCCAATAGGCCTATACTTCATCAGCAGCGCTATTAACTCGTTCGTGTCAGCGGGCATATTCCAACAGACTCCAACTTGCACGTGACACGACTACGAAAAATAACACAAACATAGAGCGGCCTCTAGCAAGACATCTATGCTCCTAAGTTAGTATAGGGTATGCCACTCTTGACAAGATCCCAATCATAAAATGATTGTCCTAAAGACAAATGAACATATACATCCCTTTGTTCGCGATATCCTATGTGAACACAAGGCATGGAATAAAGTCAACCTTCAGATCGTTCACGATTATGTTTCTCGATTCTAGATTACTGGTGACCAACAAACCAAGTTAACATTGATCCATCATCAATATAACTCGAGCGCGGCCATGCATATGAATGTCAGCACTCAATCATCGAGGGGCCCATGGACATCTTCTCTATACATAGAGGAACAAATTTCTTCCGACTACATAGTCCCGCCACATAGATAGTACTTAACTTAATCATCTCCCTTACAACGACCGGTTACGGACCGCGTTAAAAGATGATCAAAGCAAAGCAGACCTATGCTTTGGAATCACATGTATCTCTAGTTCAAGGATGAAACGCAATCATCATCCTGAGTTACTTATGACCAGAACCATGAAGCAAACTCAGGTGCGGGTCCTCCAATCACTTGAAACCCCTTTCAAGTATAGGCAAGAATCACGTTTAACAAAACCAATTCTTTACCTCAATCTTAATTTATAGTTCCTTCCCATAAAGTATAACCGATTGTGGAGATTTTAGAATGGAAAACATTCTCGGAAGTGTTTAAACATGCTAAGATGGAAGACAATAAGAATTCATAAAATACCCGCCCTCGGCGTATTATTAAATCTCCATTTAATAATCAATATAGAATGAATTGCAATACTGCTTAACGTCCCCAAAATATAAGTACAAATTCAAACACAAACCAAAACATATTCAAGCCAAGTTATATGCATTAGAAATGCTAATTGACCTAGTACGATAAACATCACTAGTCCATAACAACGGCTTAACTAGTGGATTTGTACCACAACATCCACAAGTACTTTTGTTATTCAATTATATCTCTTTTGACAAGACTACTTCAAAAGTATGCATCAAAAAGATCTCAACTTTTAAAAAGGTTAAAGTAATCACACCCTCATTGTCTCAAAAGCCCACAATAAGGTTAGTGATACTTTAAGAATCAACAAACAACACCACAAGTTAGGATCATCAACTTTGACCAAAGACCAACAGTTATCCTAGCAGAAACACGCATTAGAGTAACTACTTACTCCAAGCCTATTCTAGTCGTCAAACATCAAGAACATATCTCTATATTTCTTGAACTAAATACTATCCAATTTTGTATCTCCTAAATGCCCTTATGAAGCAATAATTCCTGGATTAGGTTTGTAGATAACCTAACACCGGGACATTATCTTCAATAGACATTTAACACTAGGAATACAACAAAGCTCCCACTAGCCCTGACATATATAAAAGGTTTTATCTACGCTTCTAGAAAACTCGTCACTATGATTTTCTAATAGTAAGCAAAGATATTTCCTTTAAGATGCTAGCATAAGTCCGAATTGGACTTATCCACTTTTGTAGACATAACACGGATACTACGGACGTATATTAAGACCCTCGGAGAGTTTTATAAGCACTTCCTCATCATATTGTTCCATGACGGAACGCGGTCATTAATATCCACGAGTATCAAACATTCTTCAACATAGCCACTAGGACAAGTTTCTTCATAAACATCATGAAAACTTTACCACTAGTCGGTATTTGAAGCTGTCTACAATTCCATCCATGTTAATCTCAT
The DNA here is from genome assembly GCA_038502395.1 of Dittrichia graveolens. Lineage (NCBI taxonomy): Eukaryota > Viridiplantae > Streptophyta > Magnoliopsida > Asterales > Asteraceae > Dittrichia > Dittrichia graveolens. The sequence goes on from JARJIL010000009.1 coordinate 62,772,136, forward strand.
CACTACTACCTTGATTTACACCTAGGTATGGGATCAAGTCAAGTCAAGTACTTGGACATTTCAAATGGATTGCATCTCTTTATCGTTTACTTCTTTTATTTTTAGTGAATTCTGGATCCACTACGTCTTCCGATAGGTGGTGAACTCAACACGACTCACTATCAAGCCATTGCCACTTAGATATGAGAAATCCATATCTCTTTGGCTCTACATGACTCTTATCAAAATTCAAAGAAGTAATGACTCTTAGTCAGACATACCAGCATAACCATGTTGATCATCTATCAAAGACATCAGATTATATGCTAGTCACAAGTCTTCATTTAAGTTCCACGTTCTTCCACTGGAATGCCTTAGTTTTAGTTTCTCTCTTCTTCCCCTTTTAAGCAAAAAACATTGTTCTCAAAAGGTTAAATAGCTAAAACTTAGAAGAACTCCTCAAATGTATTAGCACTTCTTGATTTCAAGTTTATCCCACTGAATGTAGAATGGATAATTTTGTACTATAAGATAGACAAGCAAAGAACCTTTCTAGTTGTATCTTAATAAATGCTAAATAGACTTTCAATTGAATTTGGATTTGAGGACTTAGTCACAATGGCAAATGAATATCCCGACAAACCGGACACACATTCTTGACCCGTCATAAACCGGATCAATAACACCTGGTTCCCTACTCCATGACACCATGTCCCAATGCGTCTTAGTAGGATGTGAATTGTGAAACAATTCCACAATTCACTATATGGTCATCCAATATATATAGTAAGTATCTTAGCATCTTCACTAGATCTAAGTACCCTAATCTATATGTCCTATTGATTCTAAAATTTGTCTTGGTTAATTCTGAACACCAACAAGGTTTCAGACATATACCCAAACTAATAAACGTCTCGCAACTACTACCTTCAAGGTAGTGACGAAGAAGTTTTCCTTTCGTTATTCTTTGTGGTGTGCTTGAACGGATTATCCACAAATGTGATCAATATCCAACAAGCCTTCAATCCTCTCACAAACTCCGGTGAAGGATCACATAATCACCTTAGCCTAATAAACAAGATCAACATCAAAACGTTTAGCCCGAGGCTAAACCATTCCGAGATCCCAACCACATGGATCTAGGTGATATATCTCTTGTTTATGTGGTTAAGTTGATTATCACACAAAGATAACTCATCCAAACTATTTTGGATTCAGAATCAATTATTCATGAATATTCTATTACTTGTAACAAAACCTTATGTATGCCATGACATGGAAAATTTTGAACATAACAAAATATCTTACAACATATTTTCATAATAAATTTCATATTTTAAGAATAAACTCATCGTCACCACATGTAAAGTTATGTACCACGCAGGGCAAAACAACACATGAGTTATGACACAAATAAACCTTGAATAAACATCGCTTAAAAAGGTTTTACATCAATTCTTAAAGCTTCAAAATTATGTCCATCGTAATTGAAAATGAGCATACAAAGAGATGTTACTTGCCACGCAGGGCAATAAAACAAAGTAATAAATAAACCGGCGACAAGAGCGAGATCAAGTCTCCTTATCTTCTCTTGGAGGACAATCACCATGGCTTCCTGGTTCAAGATCCGGTTCTTCATGCTTTTCTCTCACCAAAGGACCTACACTTTGTAACAAAATAAATTTGTGACAAACGTGAGTCAATCAGCTCGGGTCAACTACCCAGCTTATATAAGAAGAGCAATTAATCATGAACGTACCTGAAGATGGAAAGTTAACTCTCTCTTTCCTGAGAAGTTTTATATCCTCTCGGCATGTAGAGCAGGCGTGACGGCCCCAGTTTCCAAATCTTCCACAGAAGTAGCAAAACACCTTTTCTTGAGACTCTTCTTGAGGCACATTCTATATGTCCTTCGACTCAACATCAAGGATAGGCTTGGAAACTCCAACCTTTCCTTTTAGGTTTGGTTTCTTCTTCCTTCTCTTTTGTTTCTTCAAACCCAAGACGGGAGTGGTTGAGGTGGTACTATGCTTGGCCATGTCAGACTCCGCAGACTTCAACATGTCATGCAAATCGCTTAAGGATTTCTCCATTCCTTGCATATGATAGTTTGTGACAAACTGATCATATGATGAGGGCAAAGAATGGAGTACAATATCCACAGTGAGCTCTCTCCCAATAGGAAATCCTAACCTCTCCATTTGGTCCACGTTCGCCTTCATCTTAAGGACGTGAAGACCAACATTCCCGCCTTCCTGTAGCCTACAACCGACTAGGCTTTTAACACACTCATAGTGTTCCTGCCTAACTTGCTGTTGGAACATGTCCTTGAGCTTGTTTAACATATTGTACACACTCATGTGCTCGAGCTGCTTTCGCAACTCCGGGCTCATAGTTGACAACATGAGGCAGGCAACATTGTGCGTGTCCTTAACACATTTTTCATATCTGTATCGGACAGCCCAAGTCGCGTCGGTAGCAGGTGGCTCCGGAAGGGGTTCCTCAAGGATGTGCAACTTTGACTCATGGCGAAGGACAATCCTCAATTGGCTAAGCCATGCAATAAAGTTCACCCCCGTGAGATTCTCCCTTTCTAGGAACACACGAAGTGAGATGTTTGACGTGGTGTTGTTATGGTTTGACATCTATAAATAACAAAACGCGAGTTTTGGTTAGTTTAATAAATCTTGTTAAAATAATTACCCCATAGTTTTAGATAAAAAACAATTATTTATAACAAGGGCTAAGAACCTTATTTCATCTCGCACCGTAACGGGTTTACCGCGGATCACGTGGCGAAGCTATTTAGGCCGGAAACCATTTTACCAATTGTGATCTCTATTAAAACTCTTAGACACTTGTGGGATCCGTTGACATCCATTATGTCGGTTGGCATGTTTGATCCCTTCCTTACACCAATCTTAATATATAATTTTTGTTTAGCTCGTGCTTAGCTCGACAATTAATCAAGAATTATATACTAAAATTGTAAACCGTCCGACAAGACACACGGGTGGCACTCTCGACCATCAATTGGCTCGTGCTTAGCTCGACAACCAATCATGCGAGTTACCCCACTCACCTTCCACACAACTACACAAGGAATGACTCGTGCTTAGCTCGACAATCATTCTTGTTTCGTTAGATTCGGGTGGTGTCGTCTTACGGATGGTGCGTGATTTACATTTTGAAAAACGGGATTTTGTTTCCGGTTTATAAAAACCTTTTTGTGAATTAACAAAGTAAGTGTCAAAACGATTTTAAGCACTTTTTAAATATAATACCAAGTTTATATTTTCTTTGTCAATTCTATTCGCGCGAGATTGTTAACCATTTTAACAAACATTGTGTTTTATTTAATTTTATAGAAAAATTGTCTAGCATGCGAATCCTAATCCATGCATAGGGAAAAAAACACAACCACGCAAATATATATATATATATATATATATATAATTCGGTAACATGCCCAAAAATCTTATGCGTTTTCCCCGTGAGCCAGAACGGGGAAAACGAGGCCAAATCCTAAGGACAAGGTAAAGTCTCGTTGGGTGAGCTCCCACCGAATCCAACACCTCCAATAGTGTGTTGATTCCTTCTCGCCAAGACGTCATCACCATGACTCCCGTTGATTTCTCCGGTTCTAATTCTATACTATTTTCAAATACATAGAATATATATATATATATATATATATAAACGACACGCAGGTCGCATTCCTACACTATTTATACAAATAAACGGAATAAAAGAAACGGCGTGCAAGCCGCACCAACAAATAAATAAATAAATAATTACATCAATACGGCACGCAGGCCACCAAAAAACCAAATCAATCAACCACCATAACATATAGGTCTAAGGGCATATCGTGTTACCGAATTAACCGAACGCAACATAAATGAAACATGGTGTGCCACACAAAATCATGATACAAATATATATCTATATTTTAGTTAAGATTGTCAACAACATCAAAGGCACCATAATGACAATTCTTGTACATATGCATTAGTGTACCAAACCATTTTTGTGACACATGTTCATATATACATTTATAAGTATATACTTGTGTACACTTCATGCCAAGTTACAACAAATATATAAATATAAAAACTAAAATATTAACAAGGCTACAAATATAACAATTCTAGCACAACAAGAGTACAACAAGAGTCTCAATGAAAAACCAATTTTAAGAAAACTATTTTCTTATATAAAAGTATTTATATAGCTTTTCTAGACTCGATGTAAAACTAACATATTAGGTACGCTACAAATATACCAATTTTAGCCTAACAAGAATCTACATGAAAAACCATTTCTAGAAAACAATTTTCTAATATAAAAATATTTATATGAATATTATGTAGGCTACAAATATATCAATTTTAGCCTAGCAACCATCCATACGAACAATCATTTCAAGAAAACAATTTTCTTATATAAAATATTTATATGGTTTTTCTAGACTCGTAAGTGCAAAGCCATGTTAGATATGGCTCTGATACCACTGAAGGTATTAGTTTGGCATAATCGAGTAGCAACGGAAGCAAGATATAATACAAAAACTCTAAGCTAGCAAGACAAACACTTTCCATGGACCAAAATCTAGACCTGGAGTTGCAACTAAAATAAATATACAAGGTGAATAGAATTGTACCACAATGCAAGCACAATGATCTTCACTTGTCAAGCTTCAAGAATCCAAGAAAGAACTCCTCTAATGAAGTCCACCCCAAGCAACTTTTGATTCCCAAATGCTAGTAAGTTGGTGTTATACACCAAAACAACAATCAAGTCAATCTCTTGCTCTCTTGTGCACCCAAAAGCTTACCAAGAAGAAGATGAAGTTTTAGAGAAAACTCTTAGGATCAACTAACCCCAAGCACCACCCAAAAGTCTGTGTTTTGTAGAGAACAACGTTGCCTTTTGGTCTACCAAAGTTAATACCATAAACACCATTAAACATAGTGTTTAAGGCAGTTAATTCTGCTGTCACAGCGGACGTACACGGCCCGTGTTGATCAACACGGCCGTGTAGGCCCAAAGCCCACGGCCTCAATTGGGCCAAGATAGCCCGTGTCTAGTAGGCTCAACACGGCCCGTGTTCATCTACACGGCCGTGTAGGCCCAAAGCACACGGCCTTTACATGGGCCAAAACGCCCCGTGCTAGTTGGGCTGGACACGGCCCGTGTTCAAGAACACGGCCCGTGTACCATGCTGCCAAAACCCATTTTGGCCTTTTTCTCTCTTTTGCTTGATCATGTTGTCGGAATCAATACTTGGTGTGTGACCCAATAGGCCTATACTTCATCAGCAGCGCTATTAACTCGTTCGTGTCAGCGGGCATATTCCAACAAAATGATGTTGTTTGGTGGTTCCATCAGAGACAATGGGATTTGCACAAGATAAAAGAAAAGGATCGATGGGAAGAACTCACTAGAGTAATGGATGTTCTGATACCATATGAAGAAATGATTGTGTGAATTATTTTAATACAAGAGAAAATATGTACATAAGTATTTATACAGAAGTTTACAAACAAATTGAGCACAAATTTAGGAACTATTTTAGGAATATATAGGAACTATTTGTGGAGTATATATGAACGATTCTTATGATGGAGGAGAATTAGTATTTATCCTTAATACTAAATATGTCACTGAGTCGTCAACTAATAATGTATACACATCAAATTTCTTTAAAAAGAATCCAGAGTTTCTTCTTCAAACATTTAGCATATTTTTAATACATGGAGCCTCCAAATGATTATTCTCTGGTGTACTTCTTAAAACAACCTTACGAACCTCCTTGTTTTGACTTATAGTGTAATCCATTAGTTCCAAAAAGTTGCCTTTGAAAAAAGACTTTCCTGTTTTATTATGTCTGTGAAATGGTAATGTACATTTCAATATAGAAGCATCAGTTGTAGCATTCAATCGAATTAGATTCTTTCATATGTAACAAAATCTTCACATCTTTTAAGGGCTTTATTGTGAAAACTATTAACATCAACATGTCTTGAAACTTCTCAGTTTTATTCCAACTTTTAAAGTCTTTCATCACAAATGCATCCCTCTAGCATGTATGCCCCCACATAATCTCTACATAAGTAATAATATAAACAAAAAACTTTGTCCAGTTTCACATTATGTTCCAACCAATTAGCATATTGATGAAACTATCCCTTTATAAAACATGTTTCTTTATTTCCTATAGTTTTTTTGTAAAGTTGTGACCACGAGGTTGACAAGTTCCTTTAAGCCAATATGTTCGTCTTATTTCGTCTCTTAGATTAAGATGATATCCTAAAATTTATTTCCTCTCCACAAGATCCCAAGAAAGATTATCTAAATCAACCAATTTAGACATTGAATAACTATTGCTAGTTCGCGAAATGTTATTTGCGACCGTGATTCCATTTGAAGATTCTCCTCCAAGACTATAAATAGATGTGATATTCCTTTTCAAGTATATTTTTTCATGCCCTTCAAAGTTTAAACAACAACAAGTAAACAATAAAAAATTAAACTACAATTATATTTGACATTTTAACAAAAAAATTAAGAATTTAACTTACAAAGTTAGATTAGCATATTGTTCGAGAGTTAAGCATAAACAATTAAAGTTTTTCAAAAGAAAAAAGTCCATACTTGGAAATTAGGGATGATTGGAGCCATAGTTATGAAAATTGTGATCCTGATTGTAGGATCCCACCAACTAAAAATGTGCCTGAACATACTAAAGATCACAAATAGGTAGGATAATAAGATCGTATATGAAATCGTAGGATCGCTATATGATCTTACAATTTCACTTTTTTTGTTTTTTACCTTTTTATTTATTACTATTATTTTATATTTTTATTTTTAATTTTTTTATTTCCATTGTTTTACTTTATGTTTTTTAAATTTTCAAGTGGTCAACCTTTTGTTAAAAACAATTGTTTACAGTTTTCTACTTTACACATGTTACATTTTCTATTTTTATTTTATTATAAGAGAAAGAGGTTCCCGAGAAGATTTTTTTAATGAAATAAAGAATTGATGTTGTGTACGATGTGCTCTAGATTTATTGATTGTGTTTGAGACTACATATTAAATTTTATTATGATATGTAAACTAATGATTGTGGTGAATTTTTATATATACTCTTAATATTTAAAATTTGAACGATTTGATGTATGTTATATTAAAATTTAAAGTTTCATTATCTCGTAAAAATGTTATATAATTGGTTTTTGATAAATATTATAGCATATAAAAAACTAAAAAAAACTTTAATGACTTGTGATAGGATCTTAAGATCTCGATCTCAATCTTACGATCCAATCTTACGATTTAATCTTATAAAAACGAAAATGATCTTAAATAAGATTCCGATCTTGATAACTGTGACTATAGCTTCTTGAGTTAGAATTCCATGGATTTTAAGAAGAAATGTCAAGACTCAAGTGGGGAACTTGGGATGTCAGATGTTGGGTTGTGTATCCATTGAGTCAACTTGGGTGTGGGGTTTATAAAGAGACAATTTATATTTTTGGTCTAAGTTGGTTTTTACTGTTTTAATTTTCAACTTTTTAGTTTTATAGATTTCGTCTTACAATATTTAATTAATTATGAATTTGGTTCATGGTTAAATTAAAAAGACTAAATTGTCCATTTTCTCATTTTTTTTATTTATTTTTTCTATTTCTTATTTATTTTTAAATTTTTTAAAATAAAAAAATAAAAAACAGATTTATCTCTTCCCTCTTGTTAATACTTTAATCTTTCTTATCTTACCCCTTCCCTCTCTTATCTTTTATCTCTCTCTGCTATTTACTAGGGGTGTTTTCGGGCAATTTTCGAGTTTGGGGTATTCCAGGTCGGTTATTTAGGTTAATTTACTTTTAAAAAGATAACCGAAAACTGAACCATTATAATATTCGGGTATGGGTTAAAATCGGATATGGTTACTTGGGCTTTTTGTTATACAATTTTTTAGACCAAGTATGTGATGGTAAATGTATATGTATTTGGGCTATCATGATATATATATATATGGAAGGATTCAAACGATAACTGTTTTTCATACGAGAATTGCGAGAACCAATCTTTACCGTTCATTTTGGATGATGGAATACATGGATGAAGAGCGTGGGGATATTGAGTGTGGCAGGGTGCATGTAAGGAATTCATGGGTGGGCACTCCAATTGAAGGAGGGGGAATTGGACGACTAAGATTGGTTCTCGCGGTTCTCGTATGAAAAACAGTTCTCATTTGAACTTTTGCCTATATATATATATATATATATATATATATATGTAGCCAGGATTAAATGAGAACATCTTTTAAGGTGAGAACTTGGAGAACAGTTTATAGCCTTTGGATGATCTTTATTTAAAGGTTAGTATTAACTTGGTTTAATTAAGGTATATTGAATTTTTAATTATTTGGTTTAATTAAGCCTATGTTGCATTTATGACCCTTATTTATCTAATTAAATGATTGGCCTACAAGTGTTCTCACTGTTCTCTAATTCAAATGTGTTCTCACATGATCTCTCCTATATATATACATATATATATATAGGATCAATATATAACCATCCTTTATCTATAGAACCTAAAGAACTAAATCTAACAATTAGATGAATTTAATCAAAGGCTAATATTGATTGATGGCATTTTTGTAATTATTATATATGTTTATCAATTATAATCTATAAAGATGGGCAAAAATGAAAAAACATTTATTTTCTCTCTTAAAACATTACCTCTAAAAATTTTAATTTGCCATAAGTAATTAAGTTTTGAGAATTTAAGCAAAATAATTATTCCAATCTACTAGTTTTTTAATCATCTTTAAATCAAGACTACTATTCCTATATTTTTGAAATTTTTATTTTGAAAATGCAATCTAGATGAAATGATAATGAAAATACAACCCGGATGAAGTTCAATATGCATTTTGAGTTTGGTTATCATCTTCATCTCGGTTGCATTTTGGTAATCACTTTCATTTGTTTGGATCTAAAAAAATCACAGGCTTGAAGAAAGTGATGTTTAATTTGAAAAAGAAAGTGGGACATATAAAAATGCATATTTGAAATCACGAGATTCATTTTTCTCTGAATTGCATTTTCATTTGTTATTTTGATAAAAATTATAACAAAAAAATACAAGCCAAATAAAGATAATAACCAAAATGCAACATAGAAGAAAATGATAACCAAAATGCTATATCATTTTCATAAGGGTTGCTTGCATTTTTGAGTGAAAATGTTGTTGTTTGTATTTTAGATTGTTGTTATTTGTATTTTTTATATGAAAATGTTGTTGTTTGCATTTTAGATTGTTGTTGCTTGCATTTTTATTGTTATTGCTTACATTTTTATGTGAAAATGCTTGCATACTTGTGTTTCTTATATATTTTTTAAATGCAAATGGATTAATGAACATGTAGATGTTGGTGAAATTGCATTTTGATTTTCTTATCTGGTTCTCTACTAGATCAGTTCTTTTTTTTAATTTTTAAAGCATTTGCATATTCGTCAAATCCTTAGCATTTTCGAGACCAATTACACTTTCAGAAAAAAAATTCAGAGATATATCAAGTATACTTGAATTAAAGAGAACGAAAAACTAAATCGATTGGTATAATTTTTTTGTAAAGATTTTAAAATATGATAAAGATATAGTAAATTAAAGATTTGATGGGTATTAAAAAAAGGGGTCTAGGGGATTTTTGTGAGGGCATGTGAGTTTTCAATTTTTGATAACTTTTCCCATTTTAGCTTTTTTATAATTGCAACATGTCATCATCAAAAAGGTTATGTGGGTTCTATGATTAAGCATTGTTCTATATATAACCATACCCTATATATGTGTATATATATACTAGCGTATTACCCGCACAATGTGACGACGGTGAATAATTCATACTCGATAACATGTCCGTTTTCGATAACGTAAGGTATAAATTCACGTACTATGATGACATCGAATAATTTTCATTCGCAGTATGTTCATTTTCTTTCCCCCTTTTTCATTTTATTTATTTCTTTATTATCTATCAATTCATTCGTTAATTTCTAAAATAACTTTTGAAAAAACATTAGAATAAGAAAAATATCTATACTTATAAAAAAATGATGAAAACATACAAATGACTTTTTGAATTGTATTGATTTGAATGAGGTGTGTTTTAAAAAAAATGTAAGGATATTCACAATTATATTAATAATTTTCTATTGCTTAAATTTTAAGAGTTCAAGTAAGTAACGTTAAATATATAATAAATGAAACTTTTTAATTTACTTATATAAGTGCTTATAAATTTGTGTTACATGTTGTCGGGTTTATGAGTTTTTAATTTTACGAACTTTCTATTACTTAAATTAAAATGCTTGTTATATGATAGAATATTTAAAATAATATTTTCATGGAGGTTTTTTATTTAATTTATAATTTAGTTAATATATTATAGGTTGAAATTTAATTTGCATAACTTGACATTTTTAAATATTGTTCCTTATGGAAGATTTAGTTATTAAAATAGTTTTTAAGAATCTAATTAAATTTATTTAATAGTTTTCTTTTAGGTTTAAACGAGGGGTAAGTTAATAATTTTAATTTACTTAAAATTTAAGAGATTCTTTTAGTAGAGAGAATGCTAAATGCTTTATATATTAGTCATGCCAAGTTTAAAGTCATGTCAAGTAAAGTTTATATATATATATATATATATATATATATATATATATATATAGAGAGAGAGAGAGAGGTAGGATCAAATGAGAATACCTCCTAACATGAAAACTTGAAGAACAGTTTATAGCCCTTAGATGATCTTTATTTAATGGTTGAGATTAATCTTGGTTAATTAAGGTATGTTGAATTTTAATGATTTGATTTAATTAAGGTAGGTTGATTTTAGATCTCTCATTTATTTAATTAAATGATTGGCCTGCAAGTGTTCTCACCGTTCTTCATTTAACATATGTTCTCACCGGATCCCTTTTCAATATATATATATATATATATATATATATATATATATATATATCTTTATAATGAATAATAACAACAAAATATTAATTATTTCCATCATAATATTAAAATCATGTCAAGTTTCAAACCATCTTAAAAATAAAAACTTATCAAGTTTCACAAAATAGTATCTATCTATTTGGATCCTTTTTATAATCTTAATGAACCCCTTAATAATTACATGGAATACTTTCCTAAAATAACACAATAATATATTAATCATCACATAATAATTTCAATTTGTTTATCTTTTAGCAATAGTTATAACCTTGTAGTAGTAATTAGGCAATCATGAATAATTAATAATACTAGTTTAATTTATTTTTTATTAATGTAAATTTTAAAAGATGATATATCCTACTACTTCATCCTACTACTTATCCTTCTACTCACAATATCAACATAAGTGTCAAAATCAATAGATGAGATGAGAAAAGAGAATTAGTGGACTCAACATGTCATCCTGTGATGAGTAGAAGGATGAAGTAGGACGAAATATCATTTTTCATAAATTTTATATCACTATTTCTTTATATTTTTCAATTGATTTAAACATTTAAAATGAAATGACAGCGTGCATGTATTTTAGCGTATTTTAACAAATTACTTAAGCTTTAAAGTTTAAATAGAAAAAGGTTTAGTAAATATTTTATTAAACTAAAAATGAAACAAATTTTTAAAAAAACATATAATAAACTAATTCTATTATTTGCAACCGTAGAAATGGTTCTTGGGTCACGGATCCTTCTCTAATTAAATTGGAAGCAATTAACTTTTTTGCTAATAAATTTCAAGATGTTATTTTGTGAGCCATTTATTTTTTAGTAACAATTTTCAAAAAGTTGTCTTATGTGCATAATACTTCTATCGAGTCACCTATTACTTTGGACTTTGGAGGAAGTAAAAACTACTGTTGGAGTTGTGAGTCGGAAAAAGCTCCCGGTCCGGATGGCTTATCTTTTGATTTCTTGAAGAAATATTGGAAAACTATCAAAGGAGATCTGTTCTTGACAATGAAGCATTTTGAAAATACTGCTTTCTTCGATCTTGTTATCGTGCTCATTCCGAAATCTGACTCACCGTTCACATTGAACGAATTTAGGCCCACCAATTTGCTGAACTGTCCGTACAAAACAATTGCTAAAGTCCTGGCAAATCGACTTAAGATGGTTATCGGTGATGTCATTGGTCAAGAGCAAACTACTTTTCTTTAAGATGGTTATCGGTGATGTCATTGATCAAGAACAAACTGCTTTTCATTAAGATGGTTATCTGTGATGTGATGTATTTAATCAGGTTGTATTTTCTAACATTTTGCTAGTTTTTAATTTTAATATAATGACATGCCGTTCAAAAATAAGAGGTCAATCCTGATATTAATGAGGTATAAACAGTAGGACCCCACAAAATATATCCCAAATCAACATGTTTCAAGTTCTAAAACACCCTAAAAACATGTTAAAACTCACAAAATAAATCCAAAATCAACAAGTATGTAGTTCCAAAACTTAATTAAAATTGTGTTAAGCTTCTAGAAAATATATTAATTCTTCTTGCAAGTTCACCTTGCCTCCTTTATGTACTTCTTCAATCCGAGTTTTTGTTAGATTTACCTTCTCCTAATTCTAAATAAATAAGAGGATTTTTTAAAAAAGTAATATATAACATAACAAACATTAAATTATTTATGAAAACTAATACCTTTATCAATTTATTGTATTGTATCTCAATCTTCTTCACACTCCGCTTTGGCACTTATAGCTTTCTAAAACCAATCTTTGGTGCAAATTATACTTTGAACCATCTTATGATATAATGAACTTCTAAACAGATCCAAAACCTTTCCACTAGTGCTAAACACCGATTCCGAAATCATCATTGAGATGGGAATGACTAATAAGTCTCTAGCCATTAAAGAAATAGTCAGGAATCTAAGACTATTCATTTTTCACCATTTTAAATATTAAAGATTGAGGAATCTTCTTTAACAATTTCTTTCAAATATTTTTCTAATCACTACTTGATTCAAAACATTCGTGTTCGTCTTTTCTCTCAAGTTATTTCTCAATGCGGGTTTTGACGCCATACCGTCTGGGTTTTGACGTTTTCCTAAGATGAAGTGGTAGACTCGGTAGTACTAAATGTAGTATTTGAAGAATTGATTCTAATATAATCATTACACGAAAGCCACTTATGATGGCTTTTTTCTTTTCTAAAAATTCGGGTATTTCGAGTATACCTGAAGCCATTTTTTAAACCAATAACTAAACCAAAAGTATCACGGGTTACTCGAACTACTCGAAACTTAAACGACTCGGTCGGTTTTTCGGGTATCTATTATTTTCGATACCCCTACCATATAACACCACCACCTCACTTCCCCACCGCATCCAACACCTCCACCATCGCCACTCACCACACCACCTATAATCCTTTGTCACCACCGCCACCATCACCTCCACTACTGTCACCTACCTCTGTCTCTCTCAATCTACTAGAACACCACGGTCACCATCATATCTACCATCGTTACCCACCACTAGTTACCTTTAACCAGCACTATCAAAAGCACTAGAAATCAAAGAACCAAAATCCACCCATCATTTACCCCCAAATCGTCCCCACTAAACCCACTGTCCCCCTTACTCTACTATCTAACACACACTCACACACAAACAGCAACCACCACTGCGATCTGAAATTCGTAGAAAGCACGAGCCAACGAAGGTGACGAAGAAGGCAAGGGTTTCCAATACAAGGGTTGCTTATGCGACTTGTACCTCTTTCATGAAGCGGCCAGCGAGGGTTTCCATTACGATGCTGTTGGAGGCTCACTACAAGAAGAGGCTTTCGGCGGCGCCCTAATGTTTATTATCAAGCAAGGACATATTAGCACTAAAATCAACATATGCTTTTGTGTTGCTGGGGACAATATCTATTTTCAATATTTTTACTACTTTAATTATATAATAAAATATTTTTTAATTAATGCACATGTATTATATATGTTATAAATATTAGAAAATTCAATTGCTATAAACATTGAGTATATTTTATTTTATTACAGCCCAATAGAAAATATTATCATGTCCCGACAAAAAGAGAAGACGAATCTTGAAAAGATATATATATATATATATATATATATATATATATATATATATATAGGGAATTGAACGGCTAAGATTGGTTCTCGCGGTTCTCGTATGAAAAACAATTCTCGTTTGAACTTTTGCATATATATATATATATATATATATATATATATATATATATATATATAGGGGAAGATTCATACGAGAAGCTTATATTTTGCGAGAAGTGCGAGAAGCAATTACAACCATTAGATTCAATGATCAATATCTTATTCAAAAGGGTATTAACGTCTTTTTTTATCATTACTGCAGTTAATTGATCATTAACTTAAATATGGTAATTTTATAGTTTCTTTTTGGGTTACGTAAGAATTTTAGAAACACAACCATCTTTTATTTATTTAATATTTAATTGAATTCTGATTTAGTATATTTTGAATATTCATGCGGAAAAAATATTTAAAAAAAACTACATTAACATTCCATAATATTTTTAATTTTATATTTTAAATGTTCACTAATGAATAATCTTTAAAAAAGATTTTTTTGATATAACCACTTTAGATTTTTTTGTAAGTTCATTATTAAATTGTTTTAAGAAGCATAAAATTTGATATTTATAATATGTTTAATTCATCCACTTTTAACCTTTTCTTATGAGTTTATTAAAAAAAAGAATTTCTTAATTCAACCACTTTATATCTTTTTTATAAGTTCATTATTGTACATTTTTTAGAAGCACAAAATCCCACATTTACGATATATTTGATTCATCCACTTTTAACCTTTTCTCATGAGTTTATTAGTGAACCGTTTAAAAAGATTTGTGTACACTAGTGAACACATGTTCACTAGTAAACTAATGGTTTTTTAAAATCATAACCAAAACCATATAAACCATAATTAGTTATAAAAACGTTGAAAATAAGAAATGTGAAATTGTTTTAAGTATACAAGGGATATGAGTGATGCTATTGGAAGATTAGAAAGGAGATCTTTTTTTAATTTTAGATGTGATGCTATTTACGTTTGATGGAGAGAGATTTGTGGGTAGTTTAATTAGGCTTAAATTTCTTTGTGATAAAAAAGACATTTGTGTCCTTTATGCTTTATTTTTAACCTCCTAGATAATCACATTAATTACAAAAATACCATACTTAATCATAGCCATTAATTAAACGATCTAACGGTTCTAAAAACTTCTCGTACTTCTCGCAAAAATAATGTTTCTCACATGAACCACCATCTATATATATATATATATATATATATATATATAGTGAAAAGTTCCTTTAAGAACCGTTTTTATTGCAGGAACCAATCTTAGCCGTCCAATTCCTTCTCTTTCAATTGGATTGCCCACCCATTATCCAAATTGAACCGCTAAGATTGATTCTCGCGGTTCTCGCAATAAAAACGGTTCTAAAATGAACCTTCCCCAATATCTATATATATATATAGGCAAAAGTTCAAACGGGGACTGTTTTTCATACGAGAACCGCGAGAACCAATCTTAGCCGTCTAATTCCCTCTCCTTCAATTGGATTGCCCATCCATGAATTCCTTACATGCATTTTGCCACACTCAATCCCCCACGCTCTTCATCCATAAATTCCATTATCCAAAATGAATGACCAAGATTGGTTCTCGCAGTTCTCATACGAAAAACAGTTCTCGTTTGAACTTTTCTCTATATATATGTATAAATATAGGGAAAGGTTCAAACGATAATTGTTTTTCATACGAGAACTGTGAGAACCAATCTTAGCCGTCTAATTACCTCTCCTTCAATTGGATTGCCTACCCATGAATTCCTTACATACACTTTGCCACACTCAATCCCCCCAAGCTCTTCATCCACTAATTCCACTTACCACTTGAATGACCAAGATTGACTCTCGCAGTTCTCGTACAAAACAATTCTCATTTGAACCCTCCTCTCTCTCTCTCTCTATATATATATATATATATACTAGTATTTTACCCGCAGGATGCGGCGTGGTAAAAAATTTTCATTTGTCGATTTGTCAATTCAACATGTTATTTGTGATGTTGGCGGAGAATGTGGTGGTTGTGATCTTCGTACAAATATCAAGTTAACGCAACACTTACGTTTAAATGACAACATTCTATTCTTGTATGAACGAATTCATACAATCTTTTACGATCATATTACATGGTAGAATATAAAACTTTTTGAAAACAGTAAGTAAATGTGACAATTATTTCGATCATGCTTAAATGCTGGAAGTTATTGTAAAATATTAATTGTGTATTTAAATTGTCTTAAAGGCTGAAGTTATGGTAAAGTATTAATTATGTATTTAAATTCTGAAGATCATTGCTAAAACATATTGAAAATAATGCTATTTAAGTTGTACTATTTAAAAAGTGTTAAGATTGTTGCTGGAAGTTATTGTAAAACATGCTATATTACTTGTACTATTTAATTTTTTGTCTTAAAAAAAGTTAAATACTTTATAGAGTAGTAAAGATATATGTGTGTGTGAAATACTAAAATGCTTTAGTGGAGATGAATTACTAAGCCTGAAGGTTTGGTCATGACTCGAAAACCAACTACATCAATATTTTATTGTTTCTTTTTTAAAATTGTAGATTTATTATTTATATATATAATATAATAAGTGTATGTAACTTTTAAATTGTTTTAAAGTAACTTCAAATAGCTAGAAATCTAAATTTCTGATACCCTAACTACTATCATATATTATATTATTACAATCTTCGTCGAATTTCAATAAATTTTTCAGAAGATTAACATTTGATATAAATTAGTACACTAATAAAAAGGCCAAGAAAATCGTATTAGGATCATGAACCTCGATTCAATCTTGTGAAAACTAAAACGATCGATAGTAAGATATAGATCATGACAACCTTGGTTTATAATGAACTTTCACCCGAAAAGGAAATAGAAGCGTTGAGTATGTTCTTCAAACCTAGATTTGGCTCAAAATTGCACAAGAAACCGAATCAAATCCGGTAGTGTTCTTGAGTACATGAGAATCTGTATCTTGAAAATGGACCCCTAACTTGAATGAGATCTAAAAGTTTGTGTGTTTGTGTTTGAAGATGAATATGATGGTTTAAAGATGGTGTTGATTGCAGCAGTGGTGGTGGTGGTTATATCGAACTTTGTTATCGTGTATATCAAACTTTAATAATTTCTATTATATGTATCAAGCATTTAGTTTGTCCCTATAGCTTTCTATTTAATGTACTAAACTTATACACTTTTTTTTCCATTTTTAAGTAACTAAAGTACATACAATTAAAAGAATCAATTGTTTGCCTTCTCTCATTGATCACCTTTCAATATATAACATACAAGAGTCCCAAAACAATAGCAACAAACTAAAGTTCGATACACACTATAGCAAAAAGTTACAAGTTCGATATATTTTGATAAACTAAACCATGTATTTATATAAACTCGACTATTTAACTAGGAAAGCTTGATCCAAAATAATTGGAAATAACGAGTGTGTATATATATATATATATATATATATATATGTGGACAAGAAGATTTGTTGTTTGATAGTGAAATGGAAAATGATCGGCAAATCTAAATCTGTTTAGATGGTGGTGGAAAGCCCACAAGTCACCATCGTTATTATTTTAAGTACAAAGCATTTAAAAAGTCGTTACATTATTTGTCCTTTTAGATCCCATGAACAAGCCTTTGTCTTACCAATTTGACCATATATATATACATACATGCATACTTGCAATATTATTTGATTATCAAACGTCTTCGTCTATCAGTATAGAAGTTTGCAAAATGTTTATTTCAAGTGAATGGATATGAATGTAGATATGACATTACGAGATCCATTCTCATCCCGATTCAAATGGTAGACGAAAGGTATAGACACTACTACAAAAATGACTTTCAGCCCCCCAATTCAAACCCGGTTATAGTAAAAAGACCAAAAAACCGGGGCTAACAAGTGTGCTTCCAGGTAAAACAATAGTGCACCGAACATCAACCCCGGTTTTTTATTAAAAAACCAGGTCTGAAAGTTTCAAATCTTTTAATCTTGTTTACTTAGTAAAAAAACTAGGACTAAAAAGAGGTGTTGAAACACGTGTGTTACTAATACGGGATTTAACCCCGATTTTTTAATAAAAACTGGCCCTGAAAATTTTCCATTTTTAAACCCGGTTTTATTTTAATCAACCAGGGTTAAAAGTTTTTGTTCTCCCGCCCAATGCCTAGAAAATTGCCAAAAACAATTGATTTACTCCTTCCACCAAAGTGTGTGTATTTAGCAATTAAAAGAGAAATAACAATTTGATTTTATCCGGTAAAATGATGACCTACTCCTGTTTTAACAATTGGTAAAATGAGTTTTATAAAAAAACAATTATTAATGCAAATAAATATATATAATTTAAATTTGAATGTTTTCTTAAAGAAATAATTTCTCTACTCTCGAGTATTATCGTGATTTCTCTAAAATGTTGTTTATAAAACCTTTTTATACCACCACAAGAAAAATGGCCTGCGACACCAAAAGTAGTCGCTATCAAATTATCGTTGCTGTAACCTATTTGCGACGACATGTTGTCTAAGTCGTCCCCGTACTATCATGTTACATACGTCTACTTTCTCACATACTGTAATTTCCAAAATACATAAAATCAAAATAATACACTCATATCAAATTAAAGAGTGAGCCATCTTCAATCCTCATATCCCATGAATTGCAAGAGTACCAGAAAATTTAAATTTCAAAATGAATTTATGTTTTTTAATAGAAAAACCTCAAGCATCTTCTAAATTCTATTTAATATATTCACCTATTATCTGTATAATATAGATTAAGATATGCCAAACATAATGACTAATGAGTTTGATGGCTTTGTTTTTTTTTCATGTTGATTTAATTATTTATAAACTTTGGTTAATTATTTTGTAAAGTTAAATATCCAATTAATGAATTTATTAAATCGAATAGAAAAACTGTTCTTAATGTATAATATGATTAATTTATCAATAAACGTAATCAACTAATAGCAATTATAACCAAAAGATTTGTATTCTAGTGGTATCTGATGTTTTTAGTGTTCATTAAGGTTGTGGATTCAAGTCCGGTTTATGTTTAGAGAGTGTGTATGTTTAGCCGTTCAAAAAAACACTAATAGCAATTATACGAAAAGTTATATTTTTTTACTTATCTTTCTACCAACTTAATGATTGATATGTGTAATATATTATGTTTTATCATCTTATTCCTTGATTTTAACACTTGTCTTAGGGGCTGTTTGTTTGCTGCTTAATGGAACCATTCAGCACTGAATGCTGAATCATTCAGCATTCAGCGTGTTTGATTGTTGCCTCTGAATGAAGACTGTGCTGAATGATTCAGCATAAGGCTGTTGAATCATTCTACCTTAAAGTGCATTCTGAATCATTCAGAATATTTATCAAACAACATGTCACATTCAGAGACAGATTCATTCAGAGCCTTTGAATTATTCAGAGCCTTTGAATTATTCAGACCACATAATCATTCAGTGTTTAATCATTCTGTTTTAACAAACAACCCCTTAATCTTATGCGTAAAAAATAAATAAAAATACAAAGTAGAAGAACATATAATCTCTTCGATTATAAATGCACCAAGGATAGTAGAGAGAGATACAAACTTACATGGAACACTTAAATCGAGAAAACCAATTGGCAGTGAAAGTCAAGTAATTAATATCGAAATTATGGTGAACTAAATTGACTCATGTGATGTGATATATGTAAATATATGATCTGTATTAAAAACTGTAATTGATTGTTCTAAAATGTTTTGTATGTAAGAGAGAGGAGATCCAAATAATAGCACCCTATTTTTTTCTACTAAATTTTTCTACTCTATCATTTTACTTTAACGCCCTAAAAAATATTTCGACAATGTTGGAGTTTATATATATTAATCCAAATCGTAATTCAATTCAATAGACGAGTCATTATTTGCAACAATAACTATTAATCAAAATTCTTGGGTTCATAAGTGTTATATGATGAAAAGTAAACACTTGAGTTGTTAAGTTTCATGCAAAAATCTTTCTTGAGTGAGCTGTCTTTAGAGCACTGCAGTCTTGCCACGGTTATCTCCTGAAAAGAATGCAAACAACAATAATAAGTATAACGCTTAGCGAACACTTTACTTACACACTATACCAGACCTTCCTTTATTATTCTCATATCACATAACACGTAATTTCTCATATCATTCACAACATACCCGCTAACTAAGTAGTAGGTCATAACGTACCCGTCTGTTACAGACAGTCTCATCGTACCCGTTACCATAGTAACAGTCTATCATACCCGATACCGTAGTATTCGGTCTCATCAAACATTCGCATAACGTTAGTTACTCACATGGTATCATCATCATAAATTTCCATGTACTTACATTATGTTATTCACAAGGTCACTTGCATAATTTATAAGTAATAGTACTAACTTGATCGCAACCGAAGAAAAACAGTAACTAGTCAGTAATTATCCGAGGGTATATGACACGTGTGAATTGCTACATAATTTTATGTAAATAATTATAGTGCACACGGTGTTTTAAAAGTGGTTTCACCTTACAAAAAGACTGCATACGTGATAGACAAGTATCACCTATCTGTATTACCGTATATAGTACGTATATCTCTTTTGGTAAGACCGAGTATCGAACTCAGGGAATAGACGCTCCTAATAATCAACCTTCACTATTTCCCGACATGGTATACCGCTTTCGATTGTATCAGATACAGATTCCAGATTTGTGTCGAATTTCTAGAACAGTTTACAGCGGGAGTTGGGTACACATGTTAATCTGAGTACAACTTACCACCCACAGACAGACGGGCAATCTGAGAGAACTATTCAGACACTCAAGGATATGCTGCGGGCATGTGTGTTAGAATATGGAGGTTCTTGGAATTCCCATCTACCGTTGGTTGAATTCGCGTATAACAATTCTTATCATTCGAGTATTGGTATGCCACCTTATGAGATGCTATATGGTCGTCGCTGCTGTACTCCTACTTGTTGGTTAGAGGCGGGTGAGAAACAGTATGCAGGTCCTGATATTGTGCAGATCACCGTAGATAAAGTAGCTATTGCACGAGAAAACGGGTGGTTAATGATCAGACGGTTACTCTCGATCTTCCAGCAGAATTATCAGACGGGGAAAGCTAGCTCCGCGGTATATTGGACCGTTTCGTGTCCAACGGGTGGTTAATGATCAGACGGTTACTCTCGATCTTCCAGCAGAATTATCAGGTATTCACAATACCTTCAACGTTTGTTACTTGCGGAAATGTAGAGTTGAGGATGAGAGTCAGATTCTACCTCTACATGATCTTAAAGTAGATTCCAGCAAGAAACTAGTGGAGGAACCCATTGAATTACTAGATCGGAAAGTGACGAAATTGCGTAAGAAACAGATTCCGATGGTTCTAGTTAAATGGAGGCACAGTTTGGGTTCAGACTTGACGTGGGAAACGGAGGCTGATATGAGAGCTCGTTACCCTCAGTTGTTTGATCATGAATAGATTTCGAGGACGGAATCCTGTTAAGGGGGGAGGATTTGTAACATCCTCAGATCAGGCCTAGTAGTTTTGGGGGCTTTGGTATGTTAACTTGTGATTAGTTGTGATTAATTACTTGTTATTATTATTGAACTAAATGGTTTTAATTAATTGATTTTATTATTAATCATTTAGGTTATATATGTGGTTTATATATATATATATATATATATATATATATATATATATATATGTATTAGTATGTACGCATGCGGATTTATGTGTGTGTGCATGTGCTTAGACGGTTAAGCCTTGCCACCTCATGCTAATGTTTTCAAAGCATGTATATACGTGGGTTTTCATATGGGATTCTTCACTTTGAAGAATCCTTGTGTGTGTGTTTTAGTGTGAAAAACCGAGAAGAAACAAGAAAGAACAGGCGATCGGATTTGGGTGATTTCTTGAACTTGTGTGATTCAAGTTATAAGGTTGTTAGATTATTCCATACTTCTTGAAAACATGATTCTTGCTAACATGTTATGAATTGTATGGGCATGCTACTATTTTAATCTTGCTGGGTTTAATATGAACATTATAGGATCATACTTTATGAAGTTATCGGATTTAGTGTTCTTGGGGTATAAAGGTGTTTTGATGCATGCTAGTGTGTTTAAACATGTTTATATGTGTTTGTATGAACTTGTTTATGATCTGGATATGAGATGCATGCAAGGTTGAAGCTATCGGATTCTTGAAATGATGAAGTTGGCGGATTTTATTAATGATGATGAAAACCGAGTGAAGAAATCCGATTCTACTGAAATCCGGGTGTTGAATCCGGTAGTCATGAAATCCGGTTCTCTTAAATCCGGATGTATGTAATCCGAGTATTGAAATCCGATGGTTTGAATCTGAGAGTGTGGAATCTGATGATGGATTCCAATTATGAAAACCGATTGCAGGTATCAAGTTAAATGCAAGTGTGGAAGTCCGATTGAGGTTGCGGATTTCTTCAAATCCGATGGATGTGTCGGATTCTTATGAAATCCGATGGAGGGTTGCGGATTTGGTGAAATCCGATGGTAGTATCGGATTTCACATAAAATCCGATAGTTTGGACTTGTTGATTTGCATTGTTTAAATGCTATGTTATATGTGCATGCATATGTGAATCTTACATGTTTATGTTTGATTAAAAGGATATAAATTTATGTGTTTGACATATATTTATGAATCGTTACTGATTTCAGTTTGTTGTGTTCTCAGGAACAAACAAGGCTCAGTAATATAAGATCACTGAGTGGAGAAACTGGAAGCAAGAGGTGAGTGGACGTTTACTCACAGATGTTATTACTAGTAACTGGCTTAGTTTGCAACTGTTATTGGTTTGACGCATGGATAGATTGTGCATCTGATAATTGATTAACTGTTGATTGTTAATTAATTGTGCGTCAATGATATGTATACATGAAGATTGGGAAGTCAGCTTTGGTTGGGCATATGGGTTGGGTTTGTTTGCTATCGGCTAATCAGTAGCAAATGAACTATCGGTAAACCTTTGCTTTGGCCGGCATTGGTTGAAGGTTCCTGCAGAACCGCCGGTCTTCCCGGGGCAGGATTATCTGTTATGTGTTGTTGATATTGATGCGGTTATTTGCTGATATATCTGTTGTGGTTTTACTCCATTCACTTAGCTTTGTGCTAATCCCCCACCTCTCACTCTTTTTACAGGTTTTGGTAAGTCAGCGGCTCGGCTGAGAGTGGTTAGCTTGGGGAGTAATCACCTAGGACTCTGATATATTATTTTGTGGCGAGCCGTGTTTTGTAATACTGATATTTAAACAGTAGTGTTTGTACAGTTGTAAACACTTTGGTTGTTTTAATTCGCTTCCGCAATGATTATCAAAATGAAAAAAAAATTGGGTTAAAAATACGGTGTTACAAGATTAGATATACATGACTCAATCCGTGATTAGCCAAATAATAAGCATAACCTCTTGATAATTCAAACAACACGCCTAACACAAATGAGCATAACTTCTCATACATAAGGACATATACTTGGTTTAATATCCAAAATACCAAACCATCATCCACGAACCTCGTGTAATGCCACAAATGCACATACCAAGTCTAATCACACCAAGATCCATCAACCTAGTTGTTTAAGTATACATGCACTTGAGGATAAGTATTTCACACATAAAGTCAACCTAACATAAATGTATAAAACACTCACATGGGATGAACATAACAGCAATATAACCAAATATACTTGTCATTGAATCAAAATATGATATCATCCAAGTCAACAAAAGTCAAACCATCATTAATACATAATACAAACAACTAAAACATGTCTAATCCAAATGAAGCAAAGTAAATAGAACATAGTTCCTACAAACAAACCCAAATCGCACATCAAAACCACATCTAACACAACCAAGGTAGGAAAGATTATACCAAACCCAAAATGAAGATGAAATAGGGTGATCAATGGACTACATACTCTCTTTTAAGCTTGAATCACCACCTAATGCACCAAGGATCAACCTCCAATCATTTAGGATGAAAGGAGCTTCAGAGGGTGCTCCAGGTGAGAAAAATGAAAGAAAAACCAACTCCCCTGTTTTGTGGCTGAGCTACTGGTTTTAACACTTGAAAACAGGTTGATACGGCCGTATATCTTTTATAATACGGCCGTATTAGTTGATACGGGATTAATACAGCTGTATCAAGGCCGTATTGACCTTATCCAAAACTAGATCAGTGATTGGGGTATTCGAGACAACTGATATTGCCTCAATACGGCCGTATTGAACAATATGGGCATATCATAGGGTGTATCGGCTGCAGCTTCTTGCAAGACTCGATATCTTGACGGATTTTCATCATTATTATTTCATTTATCATCGATCCATCATCATGAACCTACAAAATAGATTTATAAGATATTAAGCATCAAATCGCATAAATTTGCTAATAATGGTGCCAAAATGCAAGAAATCTTGTATGATAGATATGTATAATTCGGTATGTATTAGTATACGTCTACCAGTAATCACCTACAACGGTAATTACCAACATATCAATTCACGATTTAGTGAGAATTACGATTTGCGATTCCCTTCTAAAGACAAATTACGATTCAGTTCACAATGGGGTTTTCAATTGAGGAATTTCGATTTTGACTTCATAGGAATTCACGATTACCCACTTTTTGATTATCGGGTCCAAGTTTATAATTTGTGTGTATCAAGTCCAAGTTTATAATTTGTGTGCATCACATGTAATTTACGATTCATGTTTTGCTCAATTTGAGATTCATCCTTTAAGGTCTAAAGTTTCTGATTGATCTCATGACCTTCTATTAGATTTAAGATCATCCTTATATCAAGTCATAAGTTTTCGATTATGTATTTCCCGATTCTGAATTGTGATTGAATATTTCATTCAAGGTTTTTTTATTACTTAAACGGGTTTTCGATTGGTATTCCTGACTTGCAAGATTTACGATTCATGCCTTATCCCAGTTTTTTGGTTACTGTTTTCGATTGTGTTAAAGTTGTCATTTACGGATTTGCGATTTATACTTGAGAAATCTCACTAAGAGACTTTACCCTCGATGATTTACGATCCCCTTGAAGTGAAGTTTTTGATTCACTATGGCCCCTGCCAATTTACTATACATTTTTGTTTTCGATCCATAACTAATACTACCATTACGATTTGCGATTCATATCGTCGCTACTTAACCAAATCAAACTCAACCTATACTTGACTTATTGACGTGATTCTTTCTTCATTAGTTGTTAATCATCATCGAGATAAACCCCTAAAGATTAATTGAAATTCCATTACAGTTTTCATGATTGAAAATCACATATTCAGCGTCGGTTTATCGCACGCATTCGAGCAGTCCTTAATGATTCGAAATTCACTACATAATCAATATGTGTATAAACCTGAGTGCTTTCTGCTAAAAATCTGGTCGAATTGGTACCACTCGTTTCGAAATCTCCCTCTTAGTATTCTCGATCAAGTATGCACACACAAACACCACGAACACAAACTACCAAACGAGTATAACGGTTGTATTAGTATAAACCTAGGTCATTGTGCCCTTATTAGGTATAATGGTTTATATACCCTTCCCCATTTCCAAAATTGTCATAAAAGGTCCTTTCAATTTAATATACATATAAAAAATCATTATTTAATCATAAATATTTTAAAATAAAGTGCAAAAAGGATTTAAATATTTAGGATTATAATACATCACTTGGATAATATTTAAATGGATTCAAGATTTCTTTTTCATATTACGCCTAACATATTTATTTAGTATTAATATTATAATTTTATAAAAGTTTTAACGAAAGACAAAAAAGAGAAAAACTCTAATGAAATTATTCTAAAATTATTATTGGTATCGATCTTTCTCATCACACAAACATGTTTTGCAATGACCTCCGGCATAAAATGATAATGAATATCAATATGATTTATTTGACAATGAAACATTTGATAAGAACACTTCGATTGTCACCTAAACATGTATTGATCTTTTGGGTATCCTCAAGTCCTTGAAATGATCTCTTCAACCACATATATTCTTCAAGAACATCTGGCACCACCATATATTCGACTTCGGTAGTGGACGGCACAAATACAGACTGTATTTGAGCTTTCTAACCGACTGCACAACCACCTAAAGTAAAGTCATTTTTGTCAAAGCATGTTGGATTTAGCTAAATGTAAGTGCATAAAAGACACACCGTGCACAAAACCGAAGATCCAATAAATTGTTCTTTAATATTCTTTCTTCGGATTCGTCGCATATGTACTAACCATGCTAATAACAATATTGAATTAGGACGTATGCATATCACATCGTATGTCAAAGACCCAATAACATTGGTATATTTAGATCACACATGCCATATCAATCTGAGTAGCAAGAGTTTATGCGAATTATATCTTGCAATGAGTTACAAATGGAGTTTTGACATTTTTTGCTTCAATATAATTCTTTTACACAACATTATCATTTTCTAAAAAATTAAAATACAATTGTTATTTTTAATTTAAAATTAATAAAATTATTATTTTTAATTTAAAATTAATAAACTTTTGATACATGTACGCGTGAAAGGAAGTGACACCGACCCTCAGAAATGTGGGTGGGAGGAGAGTTGAGTTGACGCCAACCCCACCGCCACTTTCCTTTTTTTCTCCGAAACACCTGAACTCCCTCCCATGTGGGACCACCCCTCCAACTCCCAAATCGACATTTTCTTTTTACATTCCACCCCTCTATCTTCTAACATTGTTCACATTACCCCCTCTATGACAGCATCTCAACATCTTGTCTTCCTACATTCTATATTCACATTTTACACATAGTTTGTATATAAGAAAATTTATACTTTTCTGTTTTTTACTTTTACTTATCTTCTTATTAAAAAGATTTTAAAAAAGCAATAAAATCAAGAGATAAAATCAAGAAACACTAGTGAACGAAAACTTCGATTTCTTCTTATTATTTCTTCCTACTTTATTCTTCTACTAATTATAAGATGATATGTGTAATTTATTAAAGGTGTATTCGCCAACGAGCTTATGCAAAATTATAGGGCTTGGAATTCTAGTTTTCATAATCTCTAACTTTTTAGCCTCGTTCGGGTGTTAAAATCTTGAGAAAATTATTATTAAAAACATAATCCCTTATAATCCCCTAAAATAAAAGTTTTTTCAAGTAGCTTATTGATAAGACTTAGAATTATCAATTAATTACCCCCAGCCCCAACTAGTTTCACCAAACACATCTTAATTCTTTTTCCACATATTTTTCATTGATTTTAACATTTGTTTTGATCTTTTAAATAGAAAGAGTTTATAAAGGGATACAGAGCCTCCGATTTAAATTTCACATATCATCATCTAATAACTAGTAGAATGAGTTAAAAAGATTTAATCGAAAGAAATATAATTTTGATTTGTCATAAAAAATAATAATACTCTATGTTTGCCTGGATTCAGACTACTTATAGCTTTTATAATTTTAAATTAATTATAAAACCGTATTGTATTTAAATTCTTTTCATAAAGTAATACGTGTTCTAAAGGTTTTGATAAAAAAAAATTATAAACAAAGTTCTATTTTTTTTATCAAGACAAATTTTATTTCTTTATGCTATTTTTTTTATCTTCATACTCATCACAGGAGAATATTTGTAATTCATTAATTCTTTTTCTTCACTTCTTTTATTAATTTTTATATTTTTTTAATAATGTAATTAGTTAAATAAGTAAGAAGATTACCTCTCTTTTATTAAATCATGTTGCTTATGTTATATTCATCATATATCAAGATAAGATAAGTATTTGAATGAAAAAAATTGGTGAATTGTAGTTGTTTTCATTCATTTAGTAGTATGTGAAATGTGAGGAAACATATTTTTTGCTTTTATAATTAATAAATAATATAAAAAAATGTAACAGTTATAATAAACTCTATTTTTAGGTTTTATATATGTTTGAGTCTTAAATTAGTAGCAAAATGGTAGGGAACAAGTAGTTTGAGATTTAAGGTCAAGTTCTTATTATGAATTCACCTATGAAGTTATTATTAACCTTCCATAATAAGAACTTGACCTTAGTAGTTTGAGATTTAAGTTATTATATAAACAATTCAATACTTCTCTTATAAATCCTTGTAAAACAATATAATAACTTCATAGGTGAATGCATAATATCAATTTTAGTGAAATATTCAATATAGTTCATATTTAATTCTTAGTCTTAGGGGACTAATTTTAGTCCTTGGATCAACGACATCAATGATCCAGATTGCATTTTAAAATTTTGGGCGGAGTGACATTTTTGTAATTTTTTGTAATTCACATGTGATGCTTTTACAAATCACATGTGATTGTATACTGAATTTTAAGACTATGTTTTTTATATGGACTATATTGAACACAACTCATCAATCTTAATGCATGGTATCCTGTTTTCACACCCATCATGCCATGTATATCTTTAGGGAGTGGTCATATATAACAACTTTATGTATAATCAATTTGTATTATATACATTAACTGTTTATATCTTGTTATGTATGACTAAACACTGTTGTGTAAGGATCATCTCCTATACCTTTATAGTGACCATTATCACTATCATGCATTACTTGTATACACGTATAGATCACATATACACAACGTAACATTATTATATCAAGACACAAAAATCCTTCATAATATAACAAATATATTCGGCCTTTGTCAAATTATATGCATGCCTTCACGTATGGTCAAGATGACACGTAAATTATATTTTTCAGGAAAAATTTAACTGAGAACGGTTTTTCGTATGAAAACTGTGAGAACTGTTTGTAACATAATTAATGATTTATTAATAGGGGTATTGCGGTCATTTACATATTTACCCAACCGTAAATTATGTTCGGGTGATCACTCATTAATTTGCAATGTTTGATTTTCCAAAATACCCTCATTAATAAGCTATTAATGAATCATTAATGAGCCGTAAGAAGCGTATTGATTATGTCTTAGACGTAATTTGCACATACATACAATAACTATATCTATTTATCTCCAAATAATTGCATCAATATTATTATAATCATATCCAAGTATTATTATAAACTCTAGGGTACAAATCATATTTTCAAAATTTTAAATAGGGTTAATAATAGTTTAATCATCAACTTTTTAGTTTAGTTTCGGTTTAACCATCAATTTTTTTATACAGTTTTACTATAAATTTTTTAATTTGTTATGATTTAAATCTCAAATTTATTTTTAAATGGTTTAAACCTTGAAGTTTTGTTTAAAAAATGGATTAATTTCTTAAGTTTTGTATGGTTTCTAATTTTACGCTCTTTATTTGATTATACATGTTAGTTTTATTAAAAACTTAACAAAACTTAAGATGTTAAATCATTTTTTTAATTTAAGGGTTAAATTATTTGAATTTTTTTTAAAGGTTTAAACCAAAAAGAATGTGTAACTTCGAGTATTAAATCATAACAAATTTAAACTTTGTGATAAAATCGTTTAAAAAACTTTGGGTTGGTTAAACCAGAACAGACTAAAACTTCAAGAGGATATGATATTTGCTTCTAGCAGCACGTATCTATACTCACAAACAATTTAAATGAGTGGTATGTTAGTTATTTTATCATTTACTTATTTAAATATCTGAGTGTAGAAACACCTATGATATGTGTTTCTAGCTACATATATCTTTTTCTTAAACATTAATTCTTAAATCGTTATTGAATAAAAGCATTTGTGACGAAACTTACAAATCAGAAAGTTTAGATGTTGAAATGAAAATTTGTAAAAATAAGTCACTGATTAATTAAAAGAAACTAATTAATAAGATTTCCATTTTTTAAAAATCTAGTAGCAGGAAAGAAAAACCTCACACGGATCGTGACTACTTAGGATCACCTAAATCCACAATACACCCACCTACCTAAGCATCCATGTTGGTGTATAGTTTGTGAGTCAATATCATTTTAACTTGTTACATTTATATATATATATATATATATATATATATATATATATATATATATAAGGAAAAATTCAAACGAGAACTGTTTTTCGTACGAAAACTGCGAGAACCAATCTTGGCTATTCAAGTGGTAAGTAGAATTCATGGATGGAAAGCGTGGAGGAATTGATGTGGCAGGGTGCATGTAAGGAATTTATGGGCGGGCAATCTAATTGAATCAAGGGGAATTGGACGGCTAAGACAGTTTTCATTTAAACTTTTCTCTATATATACATATATATAGGGGAGGGTTCAAACGAGAACTGTTTTTCGTACGAGAACTGTTTTTCGTACGAGAACTTTTGCCTATATATATGACATATATGTATATCTTTCATTTGAAACAAGAATCATCGAAATTTTAACAAGTAAAACGAATACAATTGCAACCGAGGTATGCAGACTGAAATCTACATAACTGGCCTTACGACTATATATTTTTGCTATATTTCAACCATTTCTTCTCGGTTTTTCTCATTCTTTTTACATAAAAACATGAGTAATATGTGTATTTTAACAATAAAGTACTAAAGTGTCTTAGAAAAAAATATATTCAATAAGAGTGCAATAACAGGTGCTACATAAACTAAATTTATCTAAAATTAAAACTGCATTTTGCATTAATTGTGTCACCGTGTTATGTAGTAAAATGCTCATGTATTGTTGGTCACTTGAAATCTCATGTTTTTTTTCATATCTTCATCATCATTTTCGTCATCATGTTGTACATTTAGAGATAAATCATTCGCGATGCTTTCTTTCCATAATAATATTATGAGTTACAAAATCATTCTCTTTAATATGGGAAAACATGATTTCAAGACACCAAAGGCACGTACAACCGAATTTCCGAGTCTTGCACGGGAGTGATTGAATTTCTTTCTACTGTTCATTGGATGTTTCTGAAAAAATCTCTAATCCAATATACCTTACACTGCGATATGGTGTCATAAATTCTTAGATGTGTGTATACACATCATTACAAAGATAATATTTATCTTCAAAATGATAAGTTTATAAATTTTGGAATGTTACAATTGACAAAATTAGTAACTTTACCCGAAGGAGGGATTGCATGTCCTTGAACCCTTCACGTGTGACTTTCATAAACAATTCATACTTCATGGACTCGCATTCAACCTTCACGGCCATGATGGAAATCCTTCACGCCCGTGAAGAACGTATAGAGACTACGTGTCTCTTCTCGTAGCACAAATTCGTCCAAAATTGCAAATCTATCTCAACTCAAAATAACCACATGAAACAACTTCTAGAAGTTATGTAAACATATAAACAAGTAATTTACCAACATACAAACACTTATTTAGCATATTTCTTTATCTCAAGGCTAAAACTTTAAATTGAAGAGCACAAATAGAATACATCTAACATTTGATTTTTTTTTTGTAATACCCGGATTTCCGAATAAATAAATTAAAGAATATTTCTTTAAGAAAATAATATTGTGTTGTTGTTGTGAAATTATTAATGGACTAGTTAAGTTTATTGGGTTGAACATGTATGTGTTGGGCTTGAATGAATTGATGGGAAGATATGAGCCTAAGTCCTTTTGAGATATATACATACATATATATATATATACAAGATTAGGGCACAGCCTCCAATACTATTTCAAAAGACTTGCTACTGTTACATTGAGAAAGAGAGAGTTTTAGTGTGTGCTTAAACCCACGAAGAAGAAGAAGAAGGAGAGCCAAGAATCAACTTAAAACTTGAAGAATTGTTGAAAGATTCATCAGGTAATGTTTCTTACCTCACTAGGATGTTGTAGGCATCAATTTTATCTTGTTTGGTTGATGATAGCATGATTTAGCATCTGGGTTTTTGAGTTATGGGTTTATGAAGAACAAGAGAAAGAAATTTAAGATATAAGCTTCAATACTTGATAAAATGTGTTTAAATCTTGAAATAAGTGTTTAAATGAATGGAGAAATGTTTTGAAACAAAGATAAAGTGTTTTGGTTAAGTTTTGAAAGAGTTTGATTATGGCTATGGAGTCTGGGTTTTGCAAAAGTTGAACCTACAGGGAAGAAGATAGAGCATGCGACAATCACATGGGCACTTGAGTGTGCCATGCAACTTTCGCATGAGGACTGGGGAAGTCCATGCGACTTTCATGTGTTAAGAAGGATTCCATGCGACTTTCATGAGGTGAATATTGGTCCATGCGACCTTCGCATCGGTTCATGCGACTTTCAGGGTATGAATATTGTGCCATGCGACTTTCAGTTGAACCATGTATAAGTTCATGCGACCTAAGTTAGGCTCATGCGACTTTCACCTACAGGAACACCCATGCGACTTTCGCTCCATGTGACTGTCGCATGGAGCACCTATGCGACCCTTGGTTGAAACCTACCTTGACTCTATGCGACTTATGAAATCCGGATAGGTTGAAATCCGAATGAGAATCCGCTATGAGCTGAAATCCGATACTTTTCTTCGACGCGACGTGTCGCCGACTCAATAGACTTTAATGCATTTATTGTTACATGCCTCGTGGGGCTAGAATGTATTATGTGAATAAACGAACAAGGGATTCGTATACAAAATTGATGTGTTAGACCTATTGTAGGTGGCGGTTGACTAGCAAACAATCACAAGTGTTCTAGTAAGCTAAGATTGAGAAAACTGAGACTGCAAGACAGGTGAGTATTCTTACTTACTATCTAAACCCTATGATGTGTGTGTTAAATGTGCTACATGCTACATGATTAACGAACGATGAATTGATGAACGATGAATTGATAAATGATGAATTGATGAAATGATGAAAGGATGAATTGATGAACTAATAATGTGTTATGCTATGCTATTGATTAGACCGTTCACTCCGGTGACGGGAATGTTGGGACCGTCTACTACGGTAGCGGGAATGAAAGATGTAACACGAATGTGAAACAGATGAGTTGATGCCTTATGGTTGATTGTAAGTAAGTGTACTCGCTAAGCCTCATGCTTACAGTTTTTGTTTAACCTCCTTTTCAGGTAATGGCCACGGCGGGGCTCCAGCACGGGGTTGATAGCTCATACTCCACAAGCTTCCGCAATTATCAAACTATTTTGTGTTCCATGATGTATTCTAAACAATTACATTTGAATTCTACGGGTTATCACCCGGGTTTGTAATTAACTTATACGATGCTTGATTTCGGTGAATTATTAACAGTACTCTTTGATTAATTGTAAAAAAAAAAATTTGGGACGTTACATTTTTAGAAAATTGAAACCTATTCCTTGATAATCGACATGCAAAAATAGATTTGACAATAATTCATTGTCAAAACATGATATTAGGTTGCTTCTCTCCTTAAAACAGTATTTCGCCCTCTAGTCTCTTTGTCTACGTATACAACACACATTATATGTTGTGTGTGTGAAATCTCCATGTTGATATTAAGTTCTTATAACTGGTATAACATTCTCCTTACCATCTTACAACTTACTAAATTGAGTAACTTAAACTTAAATGACAACTTATTCTCTTGTATTATCTTTACAACCCATAAGTCCACCTAGAAAAGGAGTTTCTAAACTTGGGGTGCAACAATGTTACTTAGAGTTTCAAGGTTGATCTAGGAAATAGGAACCTTGAAGAGGTTATACATTGTCACTATAGGCTATCTGGTTAGGGTATCAAGATAGGAGTGCAGAGGGGCTATAGGACTTAGGGTTTGAAGATATGGAGAGATTGTAGGTTGTATAGTAGGCAAGACTAGGTAGCGATGAGTAAGGAGACAAAGAGGGCAGAGGTGTAGCATTGGTAGAGAAGAGAGAGAGAAATAGATGAGGAGGAGAAACCCATTAAGGTAGAAATTGGCAATTTGGGGGGGGGGGGATAAAAGATTAATGTGACGGTAGGGTATGACATACAAGGATAATAGGTGAAATGTGGAGAGTGTGGTTGCATTGGTTAGTACTCGTTGAGCGGGTACTATTGTAGTTAAACGATTCAAATAATCTTCTTACTTACATTTAAATAGGGCTACAAAAGACTCGAGTCGAGCTTAACAAAGCGCGAGCTTCACTCAACTACTTTATGCTTAGCTTGAGCTCGATGATCCACAATGATGCATGCTCTAGCTCGGTTCTAAAAGGATTCTAAACTAGTTCGAGTTTGGCTTAGAAAAACTCGAATACTTATATAAAAATAATATTTAAAAGTACAACTTATTTCAAATGTATGTGTACATATATTAAATAACAAAAATAATTTTAAATATAAACACCACAACAAAACTTAACTACTAATAAAAAAAATGTTACATAATCCTAAGTCCTAACTCTAATCATATTCATTAACATTTGTACATTAAATTTTATTTAGTTATATCCTCATCTATCTATATATTGTATAAAGCTTCATAAGAATTTGAAATGAACCATTATAACCTTAAGTTTAACTTGCTATATATTTCGAACATGTTTTTATGATGGAATCCAAAATCTATAAAAACTCGTCTTGCGCAACTTTTAACCGAGGTAATAAAAACTTGACTCGTTTACAACTTATTTTTAAGGGTGCTACTATTTAGCCCTCTCTTCTCTCACAAACACACATGTCAAATAAAAAATGTTACATTTTCAATATACATTTTTCACTCACATATATCAAATCAAGAGAGGCTATATAGATAATCAAAGGGAGATATATATAAAATTACCCTATTTTTAATACTTTAAATAGCAAGAAGAGGAAAGATCAAATAATATAATAGAAATGTATTGAGTTAGTTAGAAGAAGAGTAAAGGAGAGAGAGAGGCCACATGAAGCATAACTAGGAAGGGTAAAATGGTAAATTCAAAGATAAAAATATCAAGAGCTCACGCTCTTCAAGGCTAAAAACACGAATGAGGACAGCGAAAACCCAACTGGTTCCTCTTTTCCCCGTTTTCCTTTCCTATAAAAACAACTACACACACCTGCTACCTTTCACTACCAAATCACATTTTTCCCCTTTCTCTCTCTCTCTAAACGAATTTTCTTGCCGGCCGGTCGTTCGTTCCGGCGATGGCGCCACCGAATACATCGATAAACAGAACCGCCAGCGATGGCGGCACAATAATACTCAATAAATACCAGCTCACTCGTCTTTTAGGTCGCGGTAGTTTCGCCAAAGTCTACCATGGCCGTTCTCTCATCGACGATTCATCTGTTGCTGTCAAAGTCATCGAGAAACCGTCAATAGCAGATCCGACGATGGAGCCGCGGCTAGTTAGGGAAGTCGCGGCGATGCGGCGGTTGAATCATCCGAACATTCTTAAACTCCATGAAGTGTTGGCGACGAAAACGAAGATCTATCTCGTTATGGAGCTCGCCGCCGGTGGTGAGCTTTTTACGCAGCTCTCCCGCCGTGGACGGATGAAGGAATCCACCGCGCGGAGGTTTTTTCAACAGATCGTATCGACGCTTAATTTTTGTCATCAAAACGGCGTCGCACACCGAGATCTCAAGCCACAAAACCTTTTGCTAGACGAAAATAGTAATCTGAAGATCTCCGATTTCGGTCTCTCAGCGTTGCCGGAGTCTTATAAGGACGGACTTCTTCACACCGCGTGTGGAACTCCGGCGTACACCGCACCGGAAATAGTTCGCCGGAAAGGCTACGACGGATCGAAGGCGGACGCGTGGTCATGTGGAATCATACTTTTCGTGTTTTTAGCAGGTTATCTCCCATTCGACGACAGTAACTTAGCAAACATGTATCGGAAAATTCACCAACGAGAATTCGCATTTCCAGATTGGATCCCAAAACAACCGAGAATCATAATCCAGAAGCTTCTAGATCCAAATCCTGAAACCAGAATGAGCATCAACACGTTAATGAATCTGCCATGGTTCAAAAGATCACTCAAACCAGATCCTAGTCTAGACCTTCACAACGAATCCGAATCCGAAACGAAAACCGAAGATGATTCGAATTCGATCAAACGCAAAACAAGCATGAACGCGTTTGATATAATCTCGATGTCTTCAGGACTAGATTTGTCAGCCATTTTCGAGGAAAAAATCGTACGGAAGGAAAAGCGATTCACCTCAAGATCGACGGTGGCGGAGATTGAAAAGAGGGTGGTGGAGGTGGGGGAGAAATTAGGGTACAAATGGAAGAAAATGAAAGACAAAGAGAATTGGAACAGGGATTCGATAGGATTGGTGAAAGGGAGAGTGGTGGTGGTGGCGAAGGTGTTGGAGGTGGCTGTGGAGTTGTTGTTGGTGGAGATGACGGTGGTCGGCGGCGGAGAAGTCGATTGGGAGGAAATGAAGCCAGGGTTTGAAGATGTGGTGGTGTCATGGCATTGTTAAGAGAAATGTTTGGTGAATGTTGTAAATATTTTCAGATTGGTAGGTTTTGTTTTCATGATTTTGAAATTTCAACACAAATTTGCAACTTCAAATTACTGATTAACATTAAGTTCATGGTAATGGTGTCTTTTCTTATTTAATTATTCATATAGATTCTCATAAAATGATTTTAAGTTTTCCTAATTCATGCTTAATGTTACATCATATCACCGGTCATTACACTCATGCATCACATCCCAATCCTTTGTTGTATATGCTTTTGCCTTGTTAGCACTATAAATTTGACAAATCAAGTACACTTACTCTATCAATTAACAAATACAAGATAATAATAATAATAATGGAAATGTTTATTTGAGAACTGTTTTTATTATGAGAATCGTGAAAATTAATTTTAGCCGTTTATTTTGGAGAATGGAATTCATGGATGAAAAGCGTGGGGGATTAAGTGTGACAAGTTGCATGTAAGGAATTCATTGGTGGGCAATCCAATTGAAGGGGGGAATTGAACGGCTAAGATTGGTTCCTGCGATTGTCGCAATAAAAACGATTCTCAAATAAACTTTTCACATAATAATAATAATAATAAAGTATCTTGTACCGGAAATAATTTATACATAACATAATTAGTCATATATAACAAAAAGTGATTGTTTGGATTATTATACTTTTGAATTTGTGGGTGAAAATAAAAGGTAGTGAGTTAGTAGAAGCATAAGAGTTATAATTACTATATATGACTAATTTGTGTTGTGTATAAATCATCTCATGTCTTGCATCTATAAAAAAAGGCGTAATTTTCTTTTGACCAGAGTGATGTCAGTACGAGGCGTGAGACCTTCTACCATGTCGTGATCATGGTGCTAGTGGTAACCAATAACCTGAAAGTCTAAGGCTGCTAGTATGAGTACGCTCATGCCGTGTGATCTATGCTTTTTTTTAAAAGAAAATTGTGTTTTAAACGAGTTTATAGATAAGTATGAGAATACTAAATACGTGTTTACAGTAATAACTATACGGTAGTTAGTGTGACGAAGGAAAAACTACTTTGATTGGGAGCCACCTTTTTAAGAGCTCAAGTGGGATTAATAATTTTTTTGTTGACCTATATTTTAAAATTGTGTTTAAGACCATATAAAAACGTGTCATACTTGTATATTAAAATGTCATAAGGGTGATGATAGCACAAATTTTTTTTAACAAGGTTCATTTTTAATATGATAATTATAAATAGACCATAATGATTCAAGTCAAACGTCATTACCCTAATAAGTCAACGTATAGATACAACAATTATGTATATATAAAATGAAGACTACATACTTGGAACAATATTTGAAGTTTTTATTTTTTATTTTTGTTAAGAAAAACTGTTTAAAATAAAGACTTCAATTTTGTTATTCAATTAGAATATATATAGATAGATTAAGTTGTCAATTTAGGTTTGTTATTTACATGAATTCTGACACGCGATAATATTAACACGTGATTGTAGTCCTATCATGTATATACCGTTTAGGAAATGCAAAGAAAGTGGGGTTAAGAAAACTATCGGTGTCGTACAGGTAACAGAATTAGATGTGTATTTAAAAAAAATCTATTTATTGATTATAACAAAAAGCAATAGCCAATAGTTGAGATTCAATTCGACAATCATTTGCTACATCAACAATCAATGAAAACGAAAGTTAAGATTCAATACGCCAAAAACATATGATCACATGTAAATGTACGTTATCAAATGATATTTAGCTTAGCAGTATCAGGTGTTAAATGCTAATGATAACTAATAATTTGAAGTTATGTGAACCACAACTAATATCTCATAGAAATTATGGTGTACAAGCTTGTTATTCTCTTAATAATTGCTTCAATGGAATGGTTACTAAAATATCTTATCTTAACAACATTACAATACTCAACTTTTAGGTTCTAACTAACCTATTCAATTATTAGCCCAACCCATTTTATTTATTTATTTATTTACTCTATATTTTTCTATTTTTTTTGTTTAAATGATTGGAATGATACAAAAATCTTGAAAGTTGTAAAACTAAAAAACTATTTTATGACTTTCTTGAAATTTTATATATAAATATATTTCTAAATTTGATTACAACATCTATAGTAACTAAATAAAGAGAAATTGCTTTATAAAGTAATGAATCTTGATATTTGTTATATAAAAGGTAGTGAATTTCATATTCTAACAATAAAGCTTGATTGAAAGACTAGTAAGCCCTTTAATAAATTACCATAAATAGCAAAAACAAAGATGGATTATCATAATTTGAATATTTGTGATGATAAAATATCAATATAGCACAACAAACATGAGACTCTATGAAAGGGTTAACAAAGATGAATTTTTTTTTAAACAATACTGATACTTATATCATAAACGAAACAACAAAACATCTGATCAGTTTAACATCATGAATATAGAAACCAAATCAAAACCGCATTCGCAAAGTGAATGCAAGAGACTAATAAGCTAAACTATCAAACATAAACAATCAATACGACACTAAACATAACCAACAACAGAACTTACAAAACAAGAGAAATACCGTCGTTGCTACAAACCTTCAACTCAGGTCAACAAACAAGTTAATACGAGTTCCTTGCTTTATGCTTCTAGGTTTTAGGAAATCTTTTTATAGCTTCGTGAAGTCGTCCTTTTTAATACATAATAATAATGTTATAATAATAATAATAATAATAAATTGTTGTTCAAAGTATAAAGTGGACTAAATTGTAACCTTCGACGTAGGAATGGCAACGGGGCGGATTCGGGGCGGGGATTGGTCCCCCCGTCCCCGCTTAAAAACGGCGGGGATTTAAACGGGGATCCTCGTCGGGTAACCGGGGAAAATCGCGGGGAAACGTGTATCCCCGTTTAATATAAATATGTGATTAAATAAGTAATTTTCACCGCAGAAATACCCGTTAAACTAAATCTATGATTTTTCACTACGGTTATTGTCATTGTTAAGATTTTTACCACGAGTTTTAGAAAACGATAATACTAAATTACACGACATTATCGAATACAAACATATCTGAAACGAAATTAAATACTTAAAAAATTTAAATGCATCCAAAATATCAAAACCAAATAATTGAAATAAATACAACGATTAAAATTAGATTGTGTGAAAGTGTATAAAGATCTGTATATTTTATATTTAAAATTAATTATATGTATACATATATATAATTAATATTAAATTATAATCGGGTATGTTGGGTAATCGGGGCGGGGATCATCAAACCCATCCCCGTCCCAATCCCCTTTTATATAATCGGGTTTCCCCATCCCCGCCCCGGTTATGTCGGTTTTCAGTTTTTTCCATCGATTTCGATTTTTTTTACCATCCCTACTTCGACGCAATTTGCCCTCAAGGTAATATTCAATTTTGTTTTCCTTTTGGTATTTAAAAGGCTGTAAACACTCTTTACACTTTCATAATTAATATTTTACATATATTTTTAAAACATATAATCTTTTATCTTTTTAATCTTTAATATATATCAAAATAAAAAGGTTATAATATTATCATTCTACTTTTAGAATTTTTTTCTACTAATCACCCACCTTTATCTATACTACATTATAAAGTATTTACATAGTTTGATCTCTTAATTTTTAAATAAGTTAAAATTACCTATGTACCCCTCTCCAAAAATATCAAACAAATTCTTTAAGTCAAAACACATAGAAATTCTTTTAAAGATGTGTATAAATAAAGATAAATGATTATATAATAAAAGGAAACGATAGTTTCCATAAAGTTAACACACTTAATTTAAAATAATTTTAGTGAATGACAACTAGCAAATATTCAATACAAAATGCTCATTAAATAGAAACTCAAATAACAATGGAATAAAAAACATAGACCTGAGATATTCCATCATTTTTCTTATTGAAGTTCAAAATTCATAAAACTTATTTTCAACAGTCACACACCTCTTATGTCTTCTATTGCGCCATCATAAAATTCACCATCGTCCTCTCAATTTTTTGCCGCCGCATTAGTTTCCTAAAACGGCTAACGAATAAATAGTTCCTTACGTCAAAAACCTTAAGTCGTGGTTTAGATGTTAGACGCAGATCTTAAGTAGAAACGAGTTACTTGACTTCTTAATCAGATCCCGTGTCATTAAAAAACATTATTCAACAAAACCCTAATTCCTTATTTAACTATTATCGCAAATCTGTTAGACAACTTTCACCAACAATTGTTGGATCTCATGTTAATACTTAATTCCTAATTCTACCAACAACTATCAGCGCAAATCTATGACTATGAGTACATCAATTTTCTTTCTTTATCATCCGATTTTCATAAATATGTCTTGATTTGTTGTTGATATATGCACTTATTATATATTTAACGTTTCACACTATAAATATTTAAAACTTACGTTAACAATTTCTCGTATTTATACACGACATATTAAACTTGTATAATTCTTATAGATAGACAAAAAAAATTATGGAGAAGGAGTAGAAAGTGCTTAATTTGTATATGACAAGCCAATTGACATACCCTTATGTTTAATGATTGTTCCTATTATTTATTTATAACCGTTGATTATTTTTTTACAATATCAAGTGTCACATTGCCCTTTTTATAACCAAGTTAATCATTTATAGACTAAAATAAAATGGTTTGGAATTCACTGTCTTTAAGTGTGAGCCGTTGGTTGTATAGAATAGTTGTCTATACAAGCACAAGTGCACAACCCACTTTTTGCATTCAAGATTCCATCTTTTTAATCATTTTTTTATTATGATGTGACAATTTTAACTTGTTTATTTATATACTAGATTAGATGTCCGTGTGATACACAGTGGGTAGACGTGAGGTTGAGAGTAGACGTGACGGTTGAAATGTAGTATCATGATACGAAGACACATGATTGTATTTCTTGTACAAGTAATTGATCATTGTTATTGACTTATTGCAATTAGCGCAATATGGTCAGACCTTTATTACTGAAAAGAATTTTAAATGATTATAACGTATTTAAAATAATAAAATTGAGAATTTGGTTAAATATAATATTCTTAAATATTATAAAGAGTAAAATTAGAATAGACATATATAATATTTTAATGTTTATGAATGTCATATATGCAATTCTTTTAATAACTTTAATTCAATTTTGACTAAGAAAAGTCAAAATTATAATTCTAATTTGATTAAATGGATGGTTAAAATTGAGTAATTTAATTTTTTTTTTAAATTAAGGGTCAAGATTGTCCAATAAATTTGATGTAAATTAGTCTTTTATTTATATTAGAAGACAAATCAATATCCGTCACA
Organism: Dittrichia graveolens; assembly: GCA_038502395.1. Taxonomy (NCBI): domain Eukaryota; kingdom Viridiplantae; phylum Streptophyta; class Magnoliopsida; order Asterales; family Asteraceae; genus Dittrichia; species Dittrichia graveolens. The sequence goes on from JARJIL010000009.1 coordinate 62,814,048, forward strand.
TTTTTATCAAATTGATTAAGATTAAAATCGAAACTTACAAATACCCATCAATGATGCTTAAGATCAGGAATTATTTTGTAGTCGGGGTAGTATCGGTAACCTCTTAAATTTTTGCTCGTAATGTTAAATTTTATCGAGATTTGATTGTTTTATGTAGGTGTTACTCATAACTATATTTATGTATGTTAGATATAAATGAGATTAGGGTTTAGTACATAAAGACCCAACTCAATTGTATAAATATGCTATAGCCCATTATGGTTTATTATATGTTTCTTGTACTGTATAAATAGTTACTAATGTAATATAAAAAACGATAATAAGTCATTATTTATCTATACAATTGGGTTGAGATATTATATACAAAACCATAAATTCTCATTTATCTCTAATAGTACTACCCATAAATTATATTTCTAGATCCGTCTCTTCATTCAATCACGCTTTTAAGATCATGAAAGAAAACCTGATTTCAATCAATATACAAAGAGAGAATCAATAAAAGGACTAGAAAAGTATTACATAGGGGAAGAGGTGTAAACAAGTAACTTTATGTTAAGCTTGAGTTTGGCTCGATAACTAGACGAGCATTAATAATTGAAGCTTGAGATTGGCTCAACAAGGTATATTTTTAGCTCGAGCTTTGCTCAAAAAACTCGAAATAATATAAAAAAAATAAACTCAAAAACCAAATTATTCAAAATATAGATAAAATTGAAAATTAATGATTTTTAGTAATTACTTTTTAAAAATAGTACATATAAAATGAAGATTTATTTCAATAAGTACTTATATTTAACGTATTTTAATATTAGTCCCTCGTGTATACATATCATATTTATAATTATACAAGGCTCGAAAAGCTCGATAAGAACTCGAGCCGATATCTTTGAAGCTTGAGCTCAACTCATTATATAACTCGAGCTCATTTTTTGGGCTCGAACTCGAACTCAAGCTCGATAAAATTTGACTCGAACGGACTGAGCTCGAGTAACTCGATAAAATCTCGACTCGTTTACACTCTTAGAGGCACTAGTTACATGGCCACTAGGATAAGTAGAATAATAGGTTGACACATGAAATAATGGGTGAGGTGAAGATGTACTTTTCTCTCAATATATACATGATAAACTCAAAAACCAGATAAAAAAACTATTCAAACAACATTTAGCAATAATTTCATAGATAATGAGACTGAACTCATTCATGTTAAAAGAACATTCAAAAAGAACAACCCTAAAAGGGATTTAGGTTTACCTAGGACTCGATTGTTGACTCGGTTGTGTCGTTAAGATCGAGCCAAACAAGCGTACTAATAGTCGATTTTGTAATTAGTTCTGCAGATCACAAGAGTAACGATCGAGCTACAGACCGTCTGTTACTTTATTAGCTTCCACATTCATGTGGTCGATCAAGATCAAACAGACTAAAGGCCGGACAATTTTTTCGATTAGGACCTGTTAATACAGATAAGTACACGATAACATCGTGTTACTTATGACCGTCTGTTACTTTATTAGCTTCCACATTCATGTGGTCGATCAAGATCAAACAGACTAAAGGCCGGACAATTTTTTCGATTAGGACCTGTTAATACAGATAAGTACACGATAACATCGTGTTACTTATGGTGCAAAACAACAATCTTGTAGTGGATATAAATCTTTTCTAAGATTCAAAACATCTAACAACATTCATTTAAGTAATTCAAGATTTCAAATTTTAAACTAATTATGCAATTGATCACTGATCTAATGATAAACATACCAACCACTTTCAAAGATTCTTGATAGCTTTCATTTCTCTGAACTGAATGCAAACATTTCTTCGACGGCCCAATCGAAATTTCCAATTCGCTTAATCTCAAGAACTTAAGATCGTAGCTAGCACATTATGGTGTCAATACTTGCAGAGTAAACACACTCCAAAAGCATCAATACTCATGAATTCAGTCTACTTGTTCATCACATCTAAGCAAATCCCTCCTTGATTCCACATGTAAAAGTTTATCTTCGTGATTCCATGCTTCTCCATTTCGTCCCTCAACTTCTCGAGTTCAACCCGTTTTCGAGTTGGGCGCAGGGTCTTAAACGTTATGTTGTAGTGAATTACATTCAACTTATAACATTCTTTCCTCATAAACCACACAAAAGTTATTAATCAATGTTTTTGCTCCTTCAAGATTGCATTCCTTTCCATTGTTACTCGTAGCTATTCTTCAATTCCCAAGCTTATTTCCTTGGCATTTCGTCGAACAGTTGGTGTGCACTTTGTTCACCACCTCGTTCTCATTCACACCTTTCGTTGAACAGTTGGTATGCATCTTCACCTTCGTTGACGCTATTAAGCTTTCAATTACGGCCTTTTCTCCCACTTGGTTTCAACAAAATCGAACTGGGTTCTGTGTAGGTTTACAGAAAATAGTTATTGTATAAAAGATCATATGGTTTTCGAGTTTTGATTTTTCTTGACTGAATGGAGGATCGGAGCAAGATTTTTTTGTATGAAAATGGTGATTCTTAACAAACATTGCTTGTTAATGAAACAAACGTTTAGATGAATCAGAAGCGACTTAAATCTTGATTTCATTCGGTCGTCATGAATCGACTAGAAGGTTTAGAAGATAATACGACAAACGACAACAAAGCCGTTCTAGCTCAGTTGGTAGAGCGCGTGGCTTTTAACCACGTGGTCGTGGGTTCGAGTCCCACGGATGGCGTTTTTTGTTTTTCCCTTTATTTATTTATTTAACTCATGAATACTCTTGAAACAATTGTGGTTTAAAGATCTCACTTTTTCGTGTTTATAATAATATAATGTGTCTGTTAGGGGTGTGCATGTGGCGGTTTTAAGTTGAAAGAACACCTAATCTGCTAATTTCGGTTTTAACGTGTTCTAGTCATTAACGGTTTGGTTTTGAAGCTGAACCCACCTGATTTTCAACATTAATATATAATTTTCTACACTAACCTTCATTTTTTTCAGTATTATATACAAAATTCAGCAACAATATCTAATTTTATAGCATTAAAATCAATGTCTAATAACATATTTCAGCAATAAATACCATTTTCGGTCCAAATATACAAAATATAAACGTATTTTATATCATATAGTCATAATATAAATGTGAAAGGGGATAAACGACAAAATTGAATTAAAAGTTATGATCTTGAAATATTTAATGAGCTTCACTGACTTCTATTTAATAACTAGTATATATAATATATTAAATATTAGTGGGTCGGTTTCTTAATGGGGTGATAACCGAACCCATCGGTTTTTTCAAAATTTAAAAACCATCGGTTTTGAAATGATGTCGGTTTTTCGATTTCTATGCCCACCTCTAGTATCTATTTCGTACTTTCCTCAAATGTTGGTGATAATTTGAATCAATGGTGAAAGCAAATTGTATGTATGTCACATGCCCTCTTTGGCTATGCACCCACTTCATATCCACTTTCACAACTTAAGACCATCATTCATTTTATCATTTTTTATTATATCAAATTATGGAATATACAATAAATAAATTTAAAATTCAGATTAATTCAAAGAAATATATACAAATAGAAAAAAATACATTAAGAATAGAATCACACTTGAAAAAAATATTTTTTGTGATTTTTTTTCTTTTTGATGATGTCTCTGTTAATGTAGTTTTATTTTGAAACGTCAGAAATTGAAGGTTCTTGTACATTTTTAAGTTGCAAAACAATCTTTCTTAATCGCATTGCGGTGGTTCATACATGGAAAATACTCCTCGTTAAAAGCTTGATCACTGGAAGGGAACATCACCGTCTTCATCTTCAAGATTTATAGACATTTGTATCAGAAGAACTTTCATAAGTTCTTGATTTTTTTATGCATGAGAACTACAGAGTCCAGATACACTTAGGTTTTGTTTGAGTACATCCCAAAGGCGTATAAATGGAAATCTAGAAGGTTTGTTTGTTCGTATGATTCGATGGCAAACATCAGAATATCGTCTTCAATTCGCCCACTCGACTAGTTATGTTCTAGCCCATCGTAGATTACTAAATCGCATAGAATTCCACGACTTCTTGTTCGCATCTCGTCATTTAGATGTGAGATGGTCTTTAGTCTGTCGCGATCCGCTCACCGGTTATTTTTTATTAGGTTTGAAACTTTACAAGACTAACTTATTGGATTCACATTATCTTACAATATTTTAGAAGAAAAAAAACTATTATCTTGTAGAAAAACACTATTTACAGCTGTGTTTTACTAGTCAAAGTAGAATTATATAAATAATTAAGTAATAATTTATATAAATAATTAAGTAATAATTAATATACACGGTTTTAATCATATGTAATGATTGTTTCCAACTTCATTAGTAATATGCATTTACAGATGGATTTTGTTATGCAATTACGAGGTTACAACACATACATTTTATAATATAAACCTATAATTAATTATTATTATTTTTAGTTCTTGACGTGTTAACCGACATTAGATGTTTTTTCAAAAAGTTCATCTAAAAAACATAGTCCTAAAATGTTAATATTCAATCACAGTTGATTTTTTGTAAAAACATCACATGTGAATTACAAAAATGTCACTCCGTCCAAAATTTTAAAATGCAATCTGGACCATTGATACAATTGATCCAAAGGCTAAAATTAGTCCCTCTAGACTATGAATTAAATATGGACTATATTGAACATTCTTCTAACTGACATATATATATATATATATATATATATATATATATATATATATATATATATATATATTGAACACATAACATTTCCTCAATGTTTCATCATCGTGTATGAAGTTTTTTTGTGTTTACATATACCCATTAATGTTTACAAAAAGGAGTTTGTAAGTTTAAAAACTTGGAACAATAAAGCGTTTTTGTAAACATTAACGGGTGTAGTGTGAAACCTTTTGTGAACATTAATTGGCGTAATGAAACTTTTGTAAACTTGATATGCATATTTAACCAAAATAAAACTTCATATGTCATAATGAAACATTGAGAAAACATTTTTTACCTTTCAGCAAATAACGCTTTATGTTACGAAAGAACCCAAAAAAGTTGAGAAAATTAATAAGTAATGAACACTAAAGGGTAAAAAAGGAAATGTTTGTCAAATTTAGCTTTGAGTATATTCTGCATTTTCATTAAAATTAATAAATAAATAAAAAGATTACAAAACATCACAAACATAAATGAGTAAATTATTAAAAAAAAATGTTGCTAAACGCGAAACTATTTAAAAACTATAGGGATTGGGTTTGTGACGTTATGAAAGAGTAAAATGATCATTTTAAAATATTTAACACTAGCGCCCTTAGTTTAATTGGTTAAAGGACCAGTTTAGTAACAAAAAAACAACCATAGGGACATGTATAATTTTTTATCTTAAATGATCAAACCATTAACTTTTGATAAAACACAGGGACCATTTCAGTAATTTACTCTTGAAATTAATAAATAAATAAAAAGACTACAAAACAAGACTCTAAAAAGTTCAATTATTTGAAAATAGTGCTTGTAATTTCATGACATAAAATCAAAGCATTACATAAATATGTTTGTAAATTTAAAAAAAAATAAAAAAATAAAACCTACTTTGTGATTGGTGTCATTTACACCAAATCAATATTACAGCTTACCTGCAATACTTCTTGAACCAGACTCCAATATTCACAAAGCTCTCAAAATCTGATTGTGGTCTGCAAGCAATACACACCCAGAAAAAATAAAATAAAATAATAATAAATAAAATAAAATAAATACACAATTTGACTTGATACATACATTACTAAAAGAGATTATTGACTAATTTGCTGTTATTAAAGACAAAATTAAACAAGGTTATTGACCCAAACCGATCGAACCCCGTCTGTGTTTGTAATGATCTTCTTACACGGGTGTTTCGTAGCAATTACAAATTAATAAAAAGGTAAAATCGAGTCGTATCCTTTGTCTCGAAAAAGGAAGTTGAGATTTGAACACATTTTAAATTTAGATATAAAAATATTTTCAAGTGGAAAAGGAAGTTGATATATGAACATATTTTTAAACCGAAAAATTTAAATTTAGAAAGAATGTGCGTTCGCTTTTCGTAAGTTATGCCATACGAACATTTTGGTTGTGCGATAAAATCCAATAATACACACGACGCTTCATATATCATGAGTTCGGGGCATGTTTACCTGTTAATAGGATGTATGTCTTCAGGAAAAACAATCACTTTCACTGGAACTCCTTTCTCCTTCAATCCTCGCGCAAACTTTGCATATCATATAAAAATTTCACATTATTTTGCGCATATGATAAGATGAAAATACATTATAAGTTGTATGGGTAACAAAAAGTTCGGATTTTGACATTGTTTTTCCATCGAATTTTATTTGATTTTGCAAAGAACTCGATGTCCAAGAGGAAAAGTACTTACTTGCAATCCGTTTGTCACTGGGACACGAAGATCTTTCGCTCCTATAAGGAAAAGCGTAGGAGTTTTCACCTGGAAATATTGAATAATTGGTGAACAAAACGAAACCCACATCAAACTTTTTTTTTTAAAAATGTTTATTAAACGAAGTCTATTGCTTTCAAGTTCGAAGCATAATAATCATCAGAATAATGTAAAACCTCATCAGTATTATGTATTACATTGATCACTATTGATAGGATATAATAAAAGAAGGGAAACGCTAACTAGGAACCCTAATAGAGCCTAGACTGTCTATACAATCGGATTGGGTCATCCTCCTAATATCTGTTCTAGGCAAAGGTTCAAACAAGAACTGTTTTTCGTACGAGAACCGCGAGAACCAATCTTAGCTGCCCAATTCCCCCTCCTTCAATTGGATTGCCCACCCATGAATTCCTTACATGCACCCTGCCACACTCAATCCCCCCACACTCTTCATCCATGAATTCCATTATTCAAAATGAACGGCTAAGATTGGTTCTCGCAGTTCTCGTACGAAAAACAGTTCTCGTTTGAACCCTTCCCATATGTTCTATCTGATATAATCAACTTCTCATATCTCCCGTTTATCGAGGATTATATAATTACTTAAAACTAATACAATTTACGCCGACATGATAGTAGTTAACGTGTAGTGAAGTGTGTACCTTTGGAAGATGTGAAATCGGGGATTTTTCATGAAAAGCCGAAAGGAGTTGAGGTGTCGGGGCTTCTGTATATCTAGAAAGCCCTGGTGTACCAAATGTTTCTACAAAACACCAATCTGGTATATCTGATGTACCAACCATCAATGCGAGATTGCAAACCGGGTTCCTCACAGCAGCTGCTACAAACTTATCTGGCACCTGAATAACAAATAACGACAACAACAACAACAATAATAATAATAATAATAATCGCAAGTGACGACGTGTAAAATGCATTTAAAAAATATAAAAAAAATTATACCTGACCGATCAAGTGAGTAGTTAAGAAACCGCCATGGGACCCACCAAGTACAGTTATTTTCGATGGGTCTGCAAGCCCCGTTTCAACAGCATGATCTACAGCTGCGACGACATCATTTACATCCTTCACACAAGCCGAGAAAAAAAAGATAAGTTCTTTTAGAATAAAGAGTAAACTACAAGCATTGACTAGTCAATAAATGTGTTCATTGAAATTGAATCATTAGCTGAAAGGTGATTGAATTCGAGACTGAGATAGTAAAATCACAAGAGGATCATGGATTTTCGACAACAATTACTACGTAAACAAAGTAACAAGTGCGATCCAATTTTTATTTTATTAAATGGATATATGCGAAGAAAAAGACCTGTGATCCGATTTTTCCCAGAAGGGACTGCAATGCTTCCTCACCATAACCGATTGAACCTCTGCAAGAACGACAATTTAAATTTGAAATTGATACAAAATTACAAAAGTTCACAGAAAGACATTGTTAACTGATTGATTTTGCATTTGAAAGGTAACAGGTTTGACCTCAAAAGTCAAACCAAACTATTTTCTTTGATACTGATGGAGGAATACAATGAAAAAGCTTGGATAATATTTAAAAGCAGAAACTTGCCTGTAATTTACAATTAACAAACTATAGCCAAGAGAAGCAAGAAACCCGGAGGTTTTTGAGAAACTCGACAATGAAACACCATGCGGGCCCCCATGAAGGATTACAATCATCGGGTCGCAATTCTCATGCTTCGATTTTGAGGATACATATATTACTTCTATAGGTTTTCCAGCACCTAAAATGAATCAAGCCACTGGATAATTAGATACAAATCAAACAAGCATGTAAATTATACAGAAAAAGATTCCTAAGATAACATGAAATATAGTTCCGGTTTTTTACTAGCGTGCCGAATGTTAAATTTGGATCAAAAACTTGCATCCATATACACTGGGGCGGACCTGCCTTTTGAGTGGTGGTGGCATGGGACACCAGCCAATTTTGTCCAAGTAGTGGAAAATTTTAACGTTTTCAAGCCGGTGCCACGGGTCAAATTTTAGGGTGCCACCGGTGAATTTCTTATGCAACCAAAATCTAATAAAAAATGAAATTTTTATAAAAAAAATGATAAGATATAGTTCAATCTTCGATTTACACCTTTAAAATACTTTAATTACCTTAAAAACAACACTTTAATTAACACAGCCTCATATAAATTGTGTTTTATTTTAAATTTTGGCCCTAAAATACCGGAACTACTGAAACCTCATTAATCCGACCCTAGTAACTGGAAACCCGGAAAAAACCCGCACAATACCCTCAATTTTAATTAATTTTATTTTTGTCATTATATGGTGCCACCGGCCAATAAAAATCCTGGGTCTGCCTTTGCATATATATCATTTTATTTGCTACAATATTACGCATACGAACCCAAGAAGTAGATCTTCGTTACTTCTTACAACGAAAAAAAGGCAATTTACAAGGATACCTTTTGTAAGGTTTTCAGAAACATTCTTGACCGGTATCTTCAGTACGTCCAATTGGAGAGATGAAAGTAAAGATTTGACCTGTTTTAGATCATATCAAAGTACATTTTAAAAGCTATTAATACCAAAAAAAAAAAAACTTCATATAGGAAGTAAGATGCATATACTTTCTCTTGAGATTCAGATGTTGGGCTTGAAACATCTAGCCACTGCCAAACAGCATCTTTAGACTCCTCCTTAGTTAAACTACCATATTTGATTTGAGGAACGTCTACGAGGCTGCTACATACTAAACGGTAACAAGAAACCAAAATTAGAATTTTAGTAAAATTTTCTTATAAATTATGAATCATTTTTCAGTGCGAGTCAAAATGAGTTCGGTTGACCCATCAACACTTCTTTTTTGTCCATTTTTTTACTCGAATTTGATACATCACATAAACTATATTAACTTGAAAAATCTTTTTATCAACATGATTTAGAATACTGTAAGCATTTAAACACATTTTCGGCAACTTTCAACCCATTTGACATGTTTTAGGTAAACACGACAAAATTCCCACTACTACTTATGTACCATAATTTCTCAACCGAACGGTGCAAAGATTATTAGCTTAATCTAGTACCAGCAAGAATGTTGTCGCCATCAAGTGCAAGTAAACTCCATGAATGATTTGAATTGCTGGGAGTGATTCTTGTTACTTTCCCACTGCAAATAAAGGGGAAAAAATGTCAACTACTGAAACTATAACTCAGACCGAATGTTTACAAGGAACCGTGTAGATTATATATTTTTAAATACCTGAGAAGATTTACAGAAATTATTACTTCAGTGCTGCCCCAAATGGAAGCAAATATCATTGTAGATCCATCTGAAAGCCACGGTTTACTAAGCACATCGAAACAATAGATACCTGGGAAGCAACCATCTTCGGGACACATCACAACAGGAACCTAAAGAAATCAACCATGATTAAGTTTCAAACTGTTACATTCCACTATTTTGATAATCATTTCTAGTAATCGTTTTTTAGATATTTATTATAACTGAAAAAACAGAGAAAAAGGTGCCGACGGGTCAACACTCAACAGTCAACACATCCCACCCGACCCACAAATCTTGCAACTTGTTAGATTATAAAGAGTTTATAACATTATTAAATATTAACTAACCACATCAATAATCTTGGCAAGAGTTGGTTCTCCGTCACTGTTCCATTCAGTTTTATGAAGAGAATGTGTAGCAGAATGTGCTCCGGTATCTACACAGGTTTTGGCAGATAAAAACACAAGAAACTTTCCATCCGGGCTGAAAAACAAAGACACGAAGTTTAAAAAAAAGTTTAATAACGCTACGTAAGTTTACTAGAAAAGAACTTGAAATCAAATGAATCATGATTCATGAGCATACTGACGTGAATCGTGGTAGGAAAGCACTACTCGTGTCTTTACTCAGATTTATCACTGATACATCGTTATCAGAAGAATTATCTCCGATTTCTGTTCCAAATAATGGAGCTTTTATAGCATATAAAGCACAAGGCCTGTTATAGCAATATTTCATTCCGAATTTTCGAACATCTGATGGCCACCCGACAAAAACCAGATACTCATGTAACCCTTTTTTTGTTGGACCCCATACAACTTGTCCTACACTCAGTGATCTCCCAATACCGTTAACAGCACGAACATCTCCACTGCAATAACAAACAATAAAACACGTAAACTAAAGAAAAAATTTGTAAATTTGACAAAAGTTGGTCATTGTGTAACCTGTTAATATTAATGACAAACAATGCAGGCTGTCGTTTTCCAGAATAAGCTTCACCCCACTCTTCCTCCCACTCCCCTTGACCTTTCCAGCTAGTACAATCTTTATCAGTGGAAACCGCGTCCTTTTTGTAGCCGAAATCATTAAAGGTTGGTTTTCGGGGAGTTGGTTCCTCTGCCACATAAGCAATTCGACTTTCATCCGAGCTCCATGATACTCCCTCAAACCTGATCCCATAGGATGACATAATATTTCAAAGTGATTATGAACATTTAACATCACATAATCATTTTGAAAACCCAAATCCAAACACTATAGAAAATAAGAAGACTTACCATCCATCTGCATACACAGAACCATGTACAGATTGAGGAACACGAATTTCCTTCTCTAACTGAAACGAACCCCAAATTTCAAACAGAATAGGTGAATCATTTTCGGGATTTCTTACCACAAGAAGCTTTGAGCCTGATGGTGATGGAACCATTAAAGATGCGCCTGTAACTTCAATTGGAAACGGTGCCCAATCAACACTTAAAACACCATTGGAATCTTCAGAAATGACACTTGACAACATGAGTTTCTTCTTTTTATTTGATACAAGATTTGGTTGGGTAACTGAAAACATAGCGTGACAACCCCGACCTGCATTATATTTTATAGCACAAGTTAACAAAAACCCATCGTTTATAACACAAAATGAGACATTAAACGAAAGGATATATAAAAATAGAGTATGTATTACCATTGGAGGACTTGAAAGTCCATGCTTTGTCAATGGTGGGCATGTTTGTGAATTCTTTATATAGTTTAGATTGAGAAGCATATTCTTCTTCCATGGAGACATCTGCAACATCATTCAAGGGACGAACTCCTAAGCCATCCATTCCTGAGCAGAGCCGGAGGCGTTTACTAGAAAATCAGTTTACAAATTTATGAAAATATATAACTTAGTAATTAAAGAAGTAATTATATCAGCATAACATATGACTCTCAACATAGTACTTTAAAATCTCAAATTTTGACTGCAGACTTGGGAAATTTTGAGAACCAAATTCTTCTATTTCTTGAGCTTCTTATGTAATTCAGAGTCAAAAGGTAGCCTTTTTCCTTTAATCAAAGTCAAAGTCAAAATCAAAAACAGACCATTAGTTGATTAATGATTTAACAAGCCTCTCAATAAGAAAACTGATTGTTTCAGAATCATCACTTAGGAACACATCCAAATGCCCTCTAGACACTGGTTAAATTTCAGACAAATTCAAATAGTAGGCACAAATTCTATAAAATTGAAAGCAAGAACAATGTTATCCAGTCAAACCCAAGAGAAACCAATCCAGAAAAGCATAAATTCATTGGGCGAAAGAGAAAAATCGCAAGCATCCATATACAACATAAGTTCAAGTAAGCTCCATTCGCTTTCTATTAGATTGTATTATGCATATGTGAATTCAAAGGTCAAAACTATGGATTCGTTACTTCAAACGCACAAGCAAACGAATCCAGTAATACCCAAGTGAGTAATCAAGTGATACAATCGAGAAAAACATCTAGATTGGAAAGAATTAAGTGATACCCAAGTGAAACCGATCATCAAGAAAGCATAAATCATGTAGAAAAACACATAAAACTTACTGTAATCGAGAAGGATGAGGATGAGGATGAGGTTTGGGGAAATGAAATGGAAAATGAAAATGAGCGTTGAATGCAGAATTATATGTAAGCGGAGTTGAAATCGGGGTGTTTGTTAAACATCGAAAAAGCAGCATCTGAAAAGAGATTGGATTCTTGGGATTCCCATGCGTATTGACTCCTACTTCTTTGTAATGTTGCGAGCAAACATGTTATTTTATCAGAAGTTTTTGATCAACATTTCTTGATAACTCAACTCTTGCCTCAGAAATATTCCCTTCAAATAAAATAAAAATAAAAATAAAAATAAAAAAATATATTATAAACTTGTTGAATTTACCATTTCAAAAGCTAGGGGTGTTCGGGCGGGGCGGGGTGATACAAATGATCCAGTCCAACAAGATCATTTGGGCCGGCCCAAGAGAGAAATCAAGCTTCCGAACCGGTACAAGAATTGAACGAGCAGATCCAGTAATAATGGTCCATTTATTGCAATTTTGTTTATTAGCCCATGCATGAGCCTATGGTAATCCCATGCACGTGGAAGTTGAGTCAGATTGCTTAGTCTTTGTTTGTTAGTTAGTTCCTATTTTTAGGGAGTCAAAGAAGTGGCCATGTTCCATATTAGAGTGAGTATAGTTGCTAGTTAGTAGGAGTCCACGTACTGCAGTACCTTTATTTATTTGGCTGTAATTTCATTTTGGGAATATTCAGAAAATTGTTCCACTTTATTGTGTTCTTTAATTTCCGCTTGGGAGGCCGATCACCTCGAATCCGATCGTTAACATTTGGTGCTTTCATCTTCGTTCTCACAATGCCTCCCCGCAAGGAAACCCCGCCAATCGAAGAAACCATGGCTATCATGGTAGAATCGCTTCAAAAACTCATTCAAACAACCAACCTTAATACCGACAAAATCCTAGCTACCCAAAAATCCCAACTTGATATGGTTGTTCAACAGCTCGCTGCTTAATATGAGTAAAATTCCAACCTCATCACCACCATTTCCAATGCTAGTTCTTCCGGCAAACAACCATCACCTCCTACACCACCCCATGGTCACCCACCCCCACCACCTCCACCGCCCCATGGTCACCCACCCCCACCACCTCCACCACATGGTCACCCCCCTCCGCCACCAAACAACCCACGCCCACCAAAAATACTTCTACCCACATTCGACGGGACCAATCCTCTCGATTGGATATTTCAAGCCGACAACTATTTCAACTACTACGCGGTTCCTCCACCGCAACGTTTAGCCTTAACGGTCTTCTACTTTACGGGGGATGCCTTAACTTGGTATAAACACCTAGCTCAAAACCAACTCTTAGGCACCTGGCCAGACTTTGTTCGAGCACTCGAACTGCGTTTCCGCCCCTCAACCTACGAAAACCATCAAGCTGCCTTGTTCAAACTCCGCCAAACCTCTAGCGTCTCCACTTACCAAACTGAATTCGAGAAGATTAGTAATCGGGTCATAGGCTTATCACAAGAAACTTTGCGCAATTGTTTCATTTCAGGCTTACGTCCCGACATTCAATCTGAAATTGCACTCCACAACCCACAAACCTTACATGAAACTTGTGGTTTGGCAAAGTTGATTGAAGATAAACTCTCAATCAACCGCCCCCGTTTTCCACCTTTTACTCGATCACCATCCAACATTCCATCAATCTCTCCTAAACCACCACCTACTACAAATCCAAACACCCCACAAGTTCAACCGTCTCTACCGACCCCAATCAAACTCCCTTTTACACGATTATCTCAAGACGCCCTTCAAAAACGCCGAGCCGACGGACTGTGCTTTCGCTGCCCCGTAAAATATCACCCCGGCCACAAATGTAACCCACCACAGTTCCTTTTAATTGCCGACAATGACGATTCCAACTCCACAGAAAACATCGACGACACTACTTCAAAGTTCAAACCCCATCACTTACACCCCCGATCTAGATATCGACCAACCAGACCTCAGCAACCAACCGCACTTCCTTTCGCTTTCAAATGCAGCATCTTATGGTCTTCAATCTCCCCGGGCCCTTCGAGTCACCGCCCACATACATGGCCAACCTGTCACCACCCTCATCGACTGTGGAAGTACCCACAACATCATTCAACCACACATCACACCACTACTCCACTCAACACCAACCAATATTCAACCATTTCCCGTCATGATTGGCAGTGGACGGTTTTTGCAATCTGAAGGATACTATCCCGAAGCCAACCTGCAAATTGACAAAACCAATTTCTCCATTCCACTTTATGTCTTACCCGTTGAAGGTGCCGATATAGTACTTGGGATGGCCTGGCTTAGCTCACTAGGCCCAATCAATGCTGATTTTTCTATCCCTCAAATCTCCTTTCAATTTAAAGGCAAGACTTGTACTCTACGTGGGGAACCAAGCTCATCTCAAGCTTCTTCAAGTGCAGTTAATGCTTTACTGCGCAAAAATTCAATGGCTTCTCTCCATACTATGATCTTTCACCACCAACCACCATCACCAACACAAACCACCCTCCCACATACACACCAAGATCCCACTATCAACCATCTGCTCCACCAATATAAAAATCTTTTTGAAAACCCCCATTCCTTACCACCACCACGACAACATGATCACCATATACCACTCCTTCCCAACACCAAACCAGTAAACGTTAAACCATATCGTTACCCACACTATCAAAAGCAAATCATGACCGACCTTATCAAGGAAATGCTTCAAGATGGTGTCATCCAACCTAGCCACAGCCCGTTCTCTTCCCCGGTATTACTTGTTCGAAAAAAAGATGGCACATGGCGTTTTTGTGTCGACTATCAAGCGTTGAACTCAGTCACCATTCGTGATCGATTTCCGATACCAACCATTGATGAGCTTATTGATGAACTACATAGTGCCAAAGTATTTTCAAAAATCGATTTGAGGTCCGGATATCACCAAATTCGTGTTGCTCCGCAAGACATACCAAAAAGGCATTTCGAACAATCGATGGTCACTACGAATTTCTCGTCATGCCATTCGGCCTAACGAATGCCTCCTCAACATTTCAATTGGCCATGAACGACCTTTTTCGTAAGTTCCTTCGACGTTTTGTTTTGGTGTTTTTTGATGATATTCTAATATATAGTTCATCTCTTAATTCCCATTATGAGCACCTCCAAATTGTATTTCAAACTTTGCAAGAACATCAGTTCAAAGCAAAACCATCGAAATGCATATTTGCAGTAACCAAAATACATTTTTAGGCCATTTCATCTCTTCCGAAGGTGTTACGGCAGACCCGGAAAAACTCCACACCATCCAAAATTGGCCAACACCTAAATCGCTCCCAACCCTTCGAACTTTTCTTGGCTTGACTGGTTTTTTCCGCTGCTTCGTCCGTCACTACGCCCATATAGCTGCCCCTCTCACTGATCTGCTTAAAAGTTCAAAATTTTCATGGTCTCTTATAGCAGAAAGTTCATTCACCAAAGTTAAAGAAGCCATGACAACACTCCTTGCTCTCGCCTTACCCGACTTCACAAAGCCATTTGATATAACCACCGATGCGTCGAACAATGCTATCGGAGCGGTTTTATCCCAAAAAGACAAACCCATTGCCTTCTTTAGCAAAAAGTTGTGCCCTCGAATGCAATCAAACTCTACGTATGTACGTGAACTTTTTGCTATCACTGAAGCCGTCAAGAAGTGGCGTCAATACCTATTGGGTCAAAAGTTTCGAGTATTCACCGATCATCATAGTCTCAAAAACCTTTTGACACAAACAATTCAAACACTGGACCAACATAAATGGGTGTCAAAATTATTGGGATATGATTTCGAGCTCCATTACAAGCCCGGTAAAGAAAACAAAGTGGCAGATGCTTTAAGTCGATCGGATAATCCTTCTCTTATGTCACTGTCTACTCCAACATCCACCTGGTTAAATGAAATACGTTGTTATTTCACTACGAATGACCAGGGCAAACAACTCATGCAAGATATCAACACCAACCCATCGTCATATCCTAACCACTCCATTCGTGATGGGTTAATATATGAACATGGTAGACTGATAATTCCTAACCTCTCAGCTTTGAGACTTTCTCTTTTGCAGGAATTCCATAGTTCACCACTTGGGGGACATGCCGGTATTGACGCAACAACAAGACGCATAGCAGCAATTTTTTCATGGTCCAACCTAAAAAAAGAAGTTGTTGATTTTGTTCATCGTTGTACAGTTTGTCAAGAAATCAAGTATCCAACACATAAACCATACGGCCTTTTGCAACCATTATCTATCCCATCACACCCATGGGAAGATATTTCAATGGATTTTATCACCCACCTAACACCTTCGAACGGCAAAACCACGATATGGGTTATTGTCGACCGTCTCATGAAATTTGCCCATTTCATAGCCTTGTCAACCAAATTCAATGCTGCTTCCTTAGCTACATTGTTTTTGCATGATATATACCGAATCCATGGACTACCAAAAACAATCGTGCCGGATCGAGACCCCCTTTTCCTAAGTCATTTTTGAAAGCAGCTTTTCAAATAGCTTGGAACTTGATTGCATCACTCTAGTGCTTATCACCCCCAATCCGATGGACAAACTGAAGTCGTTAACCGATGCCTTGAATCTTACCTACGAGCTTTTGCGTGTGAGGAGCCACGAACTTGGTTTCGCTTCTTGTACCTTGCTGAATTTTCATACAACACAACTTTCCACTCGTCCATCAAAATGGCACCATTCAAGGCATTGTATGGTAAAGATGTGTCTGCCATTCACTATTACAAACCTGGAACAAATGCCACAGCTTCTATCGACAACTCACTGATCGAGCACCAAAGAATCATTGAAATTTTAAGGGAAGCGCTCCAGCATGCGAGGGAACGAATGGTCAGGCAAGCCAATAAGAAACGGATCGACAAACAATTCAATGTTGGTGATTTTGTTTTTTTACGCCTTCAAAATTACAGGCAGCAATCAGTTCAACACCGCACGAATCATAAGCTAGCCAAACGTTTCTACGGACCATATAAAATTTTGGAACGAATTGGATCTGTAGCTTACCGTCTACAATTGCCTCAGACTTCGAGAGTTCACCCGGTATTTCACGTCTCGCTGTTAAAGGCCAGCTATAGTATCATCGTATCAAATGAAGTGCCGCCAGCATGGGAAGTTAACGCTGAAATTATCAATCCCGAACCGGAAATCATCTTGAATAACCGAAAAATTCAGACGGGTGATCGTCAAGTTTTGGTCAAGTGGATTGGTCGGGATGAATCTGAGGCTACCTGGGAAGAGTTACATGATTTCAAAATTCAATTTCCAGATTTTAAAATAAACCTCGAGGACGAGGTTGTTTCTGATGGGGTGGGTATTGATACGAATGACCCAGTCCAACAAGATCATTTGGGCCGGCCCAAGAGAGAAATCAAGCTTCCGAACCGGTACAAGAATTGAATGAGCAGATCCAGTAATAGTGGTCCATTTATTGCAATTTTGTTTATTAGCCCATGCATGAGCCTATGGTAATCCCATGCACATGGAAGTTGAGTCAGATTGCTTAGTCTTTGTTTGTTAGTTAGTTCCTATTTTTAGGGAGTCAAAGAAGTGGCCATGTTCCACATTAGAGTGAGTATAGTTGCTAGTTAGTAGGAGTCCACGTACTGCAGTACCTTTATTTATTTGGCTGTAATTTCATTTTGGGAATATTCAGAAAATTGCTCCAGTTTATTGTGTTCTTTAATTTCCGTTTGGGAGGCCGATCACCTCGAATCCGATCATTAACACGGGGCTGGACGGGACGGGTAGTGAAATTTTTTTAAACCGTTACTGTGGGGCGGGTATCTAGTTTTAGGAACCAAAACCGAACCGCACACAACGGGTACCCGTTGTGCGGGTACCCGAATGAAGGCGGGTATCCACAGTTCGGGTCATGAGTATCCTAAAATTGAGTTGTTTTTCATTTTTTTTGTTTTCGACAAGTTCAGATTCATAATATAGCAATAAACAATGGTAGAAACAAGTCAACAATAATGAATAAATCACTAACAGAACAAATAGATATTCAATTAGAGCATCGTAGAAACAAAAAACCGATAGGATTGGAGTTGGCACTGATGATCGATTTCAGTGTCTCTATCTTGAACTCTCGATCATTGCAAGCTAAAAAAAATTCGGAAAGACAGTGGGAGCTACTAGAATAAGTTAGATAGTTTTGAGAAATTTAAGTTTTCTAATAGCTCTTGTTATTTCATATTAACATATATATATATATATAATTAAATATATATAAAAGTTAAAAGCATGCAGGGCGGGTACCCGCGGATATTGAATTTTAAAAACCGAACCCGCCCCGTGTTCTACGGGTACCCTAGTTTTCGGGTTTTTCAGGTCACGGGTTTTACAGGTATCGGTTTTTCGGTTTCGGTTCATGCGGGGCAGTTCGGTTTTTCGGTTTTTTTGAACACCCCTACCAAAAGCATCTCAATATTACACGGAGCGGAGTGGTAGATGTGATGAAAAGGGGTGATGCTTATCACATAGATCATCTTTTGGGTCGTGCGTAGTGGTCAAGCCAAATGGGCTCGGGTGGGCTTCGGCTTGTTTGGATGTAATGCTTCAATTTTTTTTAATAAAATATAAATGTACATCAGAATACATAATCCATATTAGTTCCAATGATATCGTGACGAGGTTCCGTTTCTGGAATTACTCGCTATATAATGCTCGATCAACTCAAGGAGTTAATTGCAAAATAGTTAAATATGTTTGATAATAAAATAATAATTAATTAAATAAATAGGCAGCGAAAACGTTTGATAGTAGATGAGTTGCCTTCACTCTGCTGGAGCTTTTCCGCGTACGTATCGGAAGTAAATCAACAACAGTAAGCGTAAAGCCTAGCAAGCACACGCATTTACATAGCACACTAGGTATGCCCAAAACACATAAACATCCACCGACGCAGTCTACTGACGACGATTTCACTTTTCATATGACTACCCATGGCACCCAAGGGTTTTACGTCTCTTACAATCACCTCTGACTACCCAAGGCACCCAAAGGGTTTTACATCTCATTAAATCACAATTGACTACCCTTGACACCCAAAGAGTTTTACGTCTCTTTAAGTCACAGTCGACTACCCAAGGCACCCAAAGGTTTTACCTCTTTCCGTGCCCGAGTTGCGTTTTCACTCCATTTACACAACCCTTCACCTCATAACAACAATTCATGTAAGTTACACAAATAATCATACAACAATTACACACATTTAACACTAGTATAATGTATAAGTTAGTGTAACTCATCTTATTTGTAGTTTAAGTGATAACTACGATACACGTCACAAGTATCCAGGAATTAAGTCAACTACCGGAAACACCTACAATTAATTGTTCCAATAAATTAAAATCCTATTATTTGCTTATTTAAATGGATATGTGTTTATATACATATATATATAGGGAAAAGTTCAAATGAGAACTGTTTTTCGTACGAGAATCGCGAGAATCAATCTTAGCCGTCCAATCCCCCTCCTTCAATTAAATTGCCCACCCATGAATTCCTTACATTCACCATGCCACACTCAATCCCCCCACGCTCTTCTATATATATAAGTAGTTAAGTGCAACCTTGACTACAAGGTAATACCTTTTATTAGCCTAGTGGTAAAACTTAACTTTCCTGTTGGTATTAGAGCCACACCTGGTTAGAATCCTTCTAGTTGCTGAGTATCACCATTAGTGTTTATGCGCGGTGAGTAGTAGTATCGCTCATTAGTAGCTTACGCCCCAACGCTATGAGAGGTTGGTGGATCGCTCGGGAGGTGGTTATGGGACTATATAAGTAGTTAAGTGGAGCCTTGGCTACTAGGTAATAACTTTTAGCCTAGTGGTAAAGCTTAACTTTTCTATATTGTTTGTGTAAGATTTGAATACATAGAATACGTATCAATATTAGTATAATAGTTCATATTGTAATATTGATATTTAAATGTAAGCATGAATGAACATGAGTATTGTAACATCCTCAAATCGGGCCTAGACGTGTACGAATTTAGTAAGTTAGCTATTTTAAATAAATTAATAAAATATATATATTCTATTTAATAAATATATTATGAAATGATGTTATAGAAATAATAATGAAAATAGATAAAATTAATTAAATAATAAACGGTTTTAGATAATTATTGCGAAAATATCCCGTTAGTTATAATTGAATCACGAAATGTAAATCAGACTTATAATTTTGAGGGTTTGCCTAGAGTAATGATGTGAATGGAATATATGGTACTTGTAATGATTTATCTTGTGGGAACCTTACTTGTAAGTTATTACCAGTAGATGTGTACTTACGGATACTTACGGAAATATCATTGTTGTGCTTGAGCTACAATCAAGTGAGTACTCTTACTTACATTCTATGCTAGTGATGACTAAGAATGACGATGTGTAAGTAAATTTATATGACCGATGTTGATGTTATATGGATGATATGATGAGACCAACTACTACGGTATCGGATATGCTTGACCGTTACTACGGTAATGGGTATGATGAAACTATCCGAAGCAAACAGGTACGATGAGACCGACTACTTTGATAGCGGGTAAGCCATAAATGATAAACTCAGTATGGGATGTTACAGAATATTATTGACGTAATCAATGATTGAAACATGTTAAGATTGATACCTATAGTAATTACTTTCAAAAAAAATTCAGGGTGTTACATGATGTTTTGTTAAATCGATTTTAATGGTTTTTGGATTTTGTTCGTTTGTTCTTGAATCAATTTTGA
The DNA here is from genome assembly GCA_038502395.1 of Dittrichia graveolens. Taxonomy (NCBI): domain Eukaryota; kingdom Viridiplantae; phylum Streptophyta; class Magnoliopsida; order Asterales; family Asteraceae; genus Dittrichia; species Dittrichia graveolens. The sequence continues at coordinate 62,835,176 of JARJIL010000009.1, forward strand.
CTCATGGAAATTCTGGGATATAGGTATGATGAAGGTGAATTGACCGAAGGATGAAGATTTTATATTGTTAACATCCCACTGAATGTTTCATTTTTTTATAATGCCACAATGATAAATGGTATAATGATCAGGTTGCCATACAAAGGAATAGAAGAGGGTATAAATACATGAGGAGATGGGCCATGGGCCACAACTAAATACAAGGCCTATACAAAACAATAATACATAACTACATATATATTCTAACACACCCCCGCAGTTTGAAGGGTAGATGGCTCACAAACATTCAAAATGTCACGAAACTCCACGAACAAGGATGATGACAAGCCTTTTGTGAAAATATCTGCATACTGGGAGGAAGATGGAACATGTAGCACACGAACATCTCCGGTAGCAACTTTGTCCCGAACAAAGTGAAGGTCGATCTCAATATGCTTTGTGCGTTGATGTTGCACAGGGTTTGAGGACATATAGACTGCACTAACATTGTCACGGTAGACAATAGTGGCACTCGAAATGGAAGAGCACAGTTCACATAATAGATTGCGTAGCCAGCATGACTCTGCAACAGAATTAGCAACAGCACGGTATTCTGCCTCAGCACTAGAGCGTGAGATAGTAGCCTGGCGTTTGGATGACCATGAGATAAGATTGTTTCCCAAAAACACACAATAACCAGAGGTAGAACGCCTAGTGGAGGGACATCCCCCCCAATCTGTATCGGAATAAGCAATGAGGATGCAAATATCTGGAGGCCAAGCTGAATTGTGCCACGAATGTATCGAAGAATACGCTTCAAAGCGGTAAAATGAGGTTCTCGCGGATCATGCATGTATAAACAAACTTGCTGCACAGCATAGGCAATATCCGGTCGGGTGAAAGTAAGATACTGTAAGGCCCCGGCAAGGCTACGATATAATGTAGGATCCTCGACAGGAGTGCCATCAGGTCCAAGTTTGACCTGAGTATCAACTGGAGTGCGACTGGGCTTGCAGTTCATCATTTTAGCACGTTCAAGAATAGAGGTTGCATACTTGTGTTGAGATAGAAACATGCCTGTAGAAGACCTCGTAACCGCAATACCCAGAAAATAATTAAGGGAGCCCAAATCAGTCATCGGAAATTCAGCACGCAGGGCTTTAATAATGGCACGAAGTGTAGCAGAAGAGGAAGCCGTGAGGACTATATCATCCACATAAAGCAAAAGATAAGATGTTGAAGACCCACAATGATAAATAAATAAGGATGAATCTGCGCGCAAACGAGTAAAGCCCATATGGATGGCAAATGCTGCAAACTGTTGGTACCAAGCCCGAGGGGCCTGTTTTAGGCCATATAGAGATTTCCTGAGACGACAAACATAGTTTGGGTAAGTAGTGTCAACAAATCCCGGGGGCTGGTGCATGTACACAAGTTCCTGCAAAGACCCATTAAGAAAAGCATTCTTTACGTCAAGTTGATGAACCGGCCAGTTTCTAGATACAGCAAGACTAAGAACAGTACGGATAGTGGCAGGTTTAACAACCGGACTAAAGGTCTCGTCACAATCAATTCCTGGACGTTGACTCATGCCATTTGCAACTAAACATGCTTTGTACCTGTCAAGATCACCATTAGCATGAAATTTATGTTTAAAGAGCCACATGGACCGGACAACGTTCACATCCACCGGTCGAGGCACAAGCTCCCAAGTACCATTTTCAATAAGAGCGGTGTACTCATCTAACATTGCCTGTTTCCAGTGTGGGTCACGGAATGCTTGTATGTGAGATTTTGGAATAGGAGAAAGGGTATCGGTATGAAGATTAAGGCGTTGTATAGGCTTGGAGATACCCCGTTTGGAGCGGGTAGTCATAGGATGTGGGGGTGGGGGTGGGGGTGGTGGTGGTGGTGATGGTGGTGGTGGTGGTGGTGGTGGGGTAGAGTCGGGAGAGGTATCAGGGGAAGGAATAGAAGGGGGTCTGACATACACCCCCGTTGTCAGTTGATTAGAGGTGAGGAATCTCCTAGAGATAGGGGAAGGGTCGGAAGAGGTGTCAAGAAAGGTGTATGAAGGAGAGATAGTAGGAGACATTGAGCCGTATGGGAAGACGGACTCATCGAAAACAACATGGCGGGAGATGATAATGCGGTTAGATGCCAGATCGAAGCAACGGAATCCCTTGTGATTGGATGGGTATCCGAGAAAAATACAAGGTGAGGTGCGAGGAGCTAATTTGTGAGGGATGGAGAGACGCGGATAACAAAGACAACCAAACACACGGAGGTGAGAATAGGTTGGATTGCGATTATATAAACGAGTAAAAGGTATTTCACCTTGAATGGCAGAAGACGGAATAATGTTTAATAGATGACATGCCATGTGTAAGGCCTCAACCCAAAAGGTAGGAGGAAGACGAGCATGAAAAAGGAGGGAGCGAATGACATTGTTAATGGTACGAATCATTCGTTCGGATCTACCATTTTGTTGAGAAGTATGAGGGCAAGAGAAACGGAAATGGATACCATGCGTGGAGAAGAAGGAGTGAAAGTCGTTATTGTCAAACTCACCCCCGTTATCACATTGAAACGAATTAATTTGACAATTAAACTGATTCTTAATATAAGATTGAAAATGTAAAAATTTACTAAATGAATCAGATTTATGCCGAAGTGGATACACCAATAAAAAATGTGTAAAGTGATCAAGGAACAATATATAGTATTTAATGCCACTAATACTTGGAATGGGAGACGTCCACAAATCAGAATGAATTAAATCAAACATAGCATCAACATGAATATTGGAAGGAGAAAATGGCAATCGAGTTTGCTTTCCTAACTGACAAGCAGTACATAAAACATTATCCCATTTATTACAAGAAATTAAACCACGAGACAATAAAAAATTAAAAACTGAATCTCCAGGGTGACCCAAGCGTTGGTGCCACACGGAAGGGCTTGAAGTCATAAGAGCAATGGAGTTAGGACGAACGGGGTAAAGGTCTCCGCTACTATCACACTGGAGGAGGGTATGACGAGTCTTCAAATCCTTCACAGAGAAACCATTTTCATCAAATTCAATAGTACATTTATTATCACGTGTAAAGCGACGAACAGAAACGAGATTTTTAATCATGTTAGGAGAAACAAGTATATGATTAAGGTGTAAGGGTTTGTAAGTGGTGGATATAGTTGAAGTACCGGTGCATGAAACAGGCAAACGTGAACCATTACCGACAATAATAGATGAGTTACCATTCGAATTAAAAATAGTATGAAGGTTACCAGTGTCCGAGGCGATGTGTGAGGTGGCACCGGTGTCCATGTACCACCCATTATCATTCGTGTCATCCACCGAAAGAGTGTGAAATGCTGAATCCAAATTAGTTTCTTGATCAGAGGAGGCTGGAGGAAACCAAGTCCATGGTGGAGAACCAGAATTGAAGTAGCTTGATAAGCATGGGAGTTCACTTGGGGATGCCGAGAGCTGCTGCCCCTATTACGAGAGCCACTACCGCTACTGAAATTGTGGCGCTGAAGCTGCTGTCCACGTGAAGGTGGCTGCCAAGGATACGGACCCGGAAATCCCCACCCGTAAGGCCAAGGGAATGGGCTGAAAGGTGGTCTCGGGTCGCCGCCGGAGCTACCGGTGTTTCTGCCAGAAGGTCCACCACCTCTACGACGCTGGTTAGAACCCCTCCCACGCAGTGATCGTCGATCATCTGTGTAGAGAATCGTGGATGACGAAGAGTTGTCACGATGTGAGCCGGATTGAGGGTGAGGGTGAGATAAGCGTTGTCCCTCGGCAAGTAGCATAGAACGAGCTTCAAGCAATGAAGGAAGTAGTGACCGGTGTCGGATTATCGAAGCGACATATTCATATTTTTCTGAGAGCCCGTTAACCATGTAGATTACAATCGTTTTCTCATCAACCGGCTTGTCAATGTTCTGAAGAAGATCTGATATAGACTTGATTTTCTAGAAATATTCAGCAATTGACATGTCGCCTAAGGTGATATTTCGAAGATCAGTGTCCAGTTGTATTGCTCGGGAATCTTTATTATCACGAAATAAGTTCTCCAAAGCAAGCCAAACATCACGAGCAGATACATGTTTCTTCAAAATGGTGGTGAGAAGAGAGGGAGAAATTGTACCGTAGATCCATAGTTTCACAAGAGAATCCATTTTCTTCCATTCAATGTCATCGGGTCCTGAACTCGTGGTGGAGCCGTCAATGTACCCGAATACCCCGAAGCCAATACAATGGGTTTCAAAGAGCTCTCGCCAGGCATCATAGTTTAATTCATTTAAATCAAGAACGAGAGGGACAAAACTTTTGATATTAGTGATGCCATAAGGTTTTAGATTAGAAGAAGATTCAGGTTGAGCGGCTGCCATGGAAACGATGAGGAAGAAAGAAAAATATAATAAGAAAAGAAATATGGAGAAGAATACTGGTGGGGAAGAAATATGGGGGGAAAACGAGGAATTTTATATAAGAAGAAAAAGAAAAGTAAACCTAGGAGAAGGAAGGAGATGCAGCCGACGGCAAGGAGAAGCCAAACTAGGGAAGCAAAAAATTAGGATATTAGTTTGGCTCTGATACCATGATTAATGGTATAATAATCAGGTTGCCATACAAAGGAATACAAGAGGATATAAATACATGAGGAGATGGGCCATGGGCCACAACTAAATACAAGGCCTATACAAAACAATAATACATAACTACATATATATTCTAACACACAAATCTCACATAGTATGATGAAGATAATAAAGTTATGGTTCAATCAATTTGAGTATGTAAGGTTTTTTTCTTCATTTGATATACTTTATTGTTCATAGACTTGGTTATGTTGAGTAATGTCCCACATCGGATAGGATGTGATTTTGTAATATGTTTTATACGGGTCCTGGAATACTCCTCTTATAACCAATTGGTTTTGAGTTTGAACCCCAAAAACTTACATGATATGAGAGCAAGGTTCACATGTGGTTGGTTAAAGGCCACACAGACTCCATATAACTCATAAGTATCCATGTGAGGGGACGTGTTGAGTAATGTCCCACATCAGACAAAAAATGACTTTGAAATATGTTTTTATAAGGGTCATGGACCGCTCTTCTCATAATCAATTGGTTTTAAGTTGAAACCCCACAAACTTACATGTTAAAATGAAATGCGTCATTAGCTAATGGTTTATTTATATGGTGCTTGATAATTTTTTATGGTAGGTCCTAATGCCACAAATCTCACATAAAAACCAAGAAATTAATAAAGTCATCCCTCATTTATAGATATGTATCTAAATATTTATAAACTTTCCATTAGAAATAAGTTCAACAATTTTCTACTTTTTTACTATTACTAATTATTTTGGTTCACAATATTGGTAGGTCATGGAAACTTAATTTTTTTCATTGGTTATTTTAGATATTTGAATAATCAAGCAACTTGATTATCTTAGGTTCTTGAAATAGAATTGGGTCACAAAAATAAAGTTGTGGCAATTTGTTCTTTAATTTAAAAAACATAATAATAGTAAAGAATGCATTGGTAAATGTTTTTATATATTAATTATAATTATAATTATATCAGGATTTGTCAGAATCTTTAGAGTTGATATAAATTATAAGATACTAGAGTCATTGATTGTTACATCGGTCATTACAAATGGGTGTTTTTACTTCAGGAAGATAAAAAAACCAAGAGAGTCAAACTCTTTGGTCAAACGCTTAAGAAAATTCTCCTTGCAAATGAGATTCAACGTGGGTCCTTATTGCATGTGATAATTACCAAATACTTCAAGTATTTATTTCTTAACCACTTTAATTCGTTGGGGTTGCAAACACACTACTATCAAGATGATGAAATTGGAAATAATCATCTCTGTTTGTTTGGTTCATTCATCCACATCATCTGTTGAGCGTTAGGTTACTAATTTTTTATGCCTTTCGGTCTACTCTTCATAGAAATCAAGTATGAAATTTACTTTTCATGCATTATTTTATTTAATGAAAGATTATTTTATTATTTTAAGGTTTTACACGAGGTGTTTTTTGAGAATCTTAAATGCACAAACAAAAATCATATGTTGTTGATGTTTGGGAGAATGGTAATGGTAAACCCAATGGATTTTTTTTGGGAGCAACTTTATCACGAATCTGTAATCAGCGAGGGCTATATTATTATATTACAACGTTATTTTGATGTTACTGTGTTTGAGAAAAATTATATTATCGTGATGGTACCGAGTATCCTTTTCAAGATCTTGACGATGGCTCTTTCGTCATCACCCACATATTTTGTTTGTTGGAGATATTGGTATGTTTTTATTTCAGATTTTATTTAGATGTCATTATAATATGTTATAAAATTCATTTTGTTATTTTTTCTATACTTGCTTACGAAGGAGATTATTCTCATATTATGAGCTTTGTTCTTGATGCACAGATGGTGGTCTATAAACCTGATAAAGGTATAATTTTACAATTAACCATCACATTTTACTTTATTTAGTGGTACAAGGTGCTTAAGTTGATTGTGAACCACTGGCTGGTAATTTGATAATATTTCTTATAACTTCAAATTTATGTAATTTCATACACTATTTACAATATATATATATATATATATATATTACAAAAGTTGTTGAACCAGCAAATATACGGGTTAATTTTCATTTTGGATTGCCCCGTTCATTCAACAACCAAACCAATTGTGTCAACATCCAGACCAGCAGTAGAAGAGTCGACGCAAGAAGGAGGACGTATGTGACCACAAAAATATGGTATCATGTGACAAGTTGTTGACTGTCAAAAAAATAAATACCTTTAATACACCTAATAGTTAGGACAAGTAAGGGTCGAACCTATAAGAAACTATTGTTAGTAAACTAGTTCTTAACCTATAAAATCGAAACTTGATTATTAAAACTAATTAGAAACGGAGACACATATGTTTCTTCACTGTGAATTTTCTAAGAAGTTGTTGGGGGAGATAACAAAATGGTGGAGACCGGTTCTTCCAAATTTTACTCAAATTAAAGATCTATTAAATTGGGGGACCACTCTGCAACTAAAAGGGGACAAGCCCTTAATTTTTCAAGGCGTCATATATATATATATATATATATATATATATATATATATATATATATATATATATATATCTATGGTTGATTTGGAATCATCGGAATGGAATGATATTCAATGCGAACAATGGGAACTCCAAGATTTTGACTCCTGGATACCTACAAGCTTTTTCTTTTTTTGGATTAAGCATAGGATAAACAAGGATTGTGTTTTTTATTGGAATTCTTGGTGTAATAATCCTTTGTATTAAACTCTGTTTGTACTAGCATCTTGCTAGTTTTTAATTTAATATACCGGGTTCTCGTGACAGGGGTGATGGCCATGCCGTAGCTCCTTGCTCTGCGTTCCTTTTTTGTTGCCGTTCAAAAAAAAACTAACTAGAATTTTAAAGAAAATATATAAATTAACTAATAAAGAAACTTAAAAGGGAAGCTAGTTGATATTTAAAGAACCTAACTTAAAACAAAGATTTAAGACTAAATTAATTTAATTTAAACAACGTAACCTATAAACGAAAGTAAATAATTTTAGACAAGAAACAATATTTAACGAACACAACTACTACTAGTTTCAGTTTTAATCTTTTCTTTACTATTACCAAAAATGATTATTTTACTTTTTTAGGGTTGTTAGGTTTCATAGACAAAACTATAAATATTATTCTAAAATACTAATTCTAGGCATAAATTGTGTGAGTCAGCACCCAACGTCTATAGCATCACGAAGGATGGTTAAACACAGTTAGTCCAACCACTACAAAGTTGCCTTACATTTAATCTTAAGAATAAAAGAAAAAGTATATACGAAAGACAAAAGTTTGACTCGAATGAGTAACCTAAAGTTGATACTACGATATTTGTTATATTAATAGCTAAAACAAAAGAATGGTAGTAAATAGTTTATCTTACATAGTTACATGAATTGTGAAGTTTTCCTAGTATTATTAAAGGTTTATATTTCGACCCTGACCTCGATAAAAGTTTAACTCGAACGAGTTAAACCTAAAGTTGATACTACGATATTTGTTATATTAATAACTAAAACAAAAGAATTGTAGTAAAATAGTTTATCTTACATAGTTACATAAATCGTAAAGTTTTTCTAGTATAATTGAAAGCAAAATTATAAATCAATCATTTGTAATCAATACTCTCTAATATATTATTCTCAATAGTTATTATTGTCAATATATTAAGTTTTACTTGTGATATTCTGGACCAAAGGTATAATTTTTTCTTGATTCCTGAATGATAAATAAGTTCCCCTAATATACATTTTTTGGACTTATAGAATAATTATTTTAAATATGAGCTTTCTGATATTCTATTTTATTAAATGAGTTTTGAAAAATTACAATATTATATGCATACATATATATATATATATATAATATCTAACTATCTATACTATATTATAAAGCATTTATGTCTTTTGCTTAAACTCTTAAATTTTAAGTGTTTTGAAATTACTAAATTACGCATCATATAAATTAAATTGAGTAACTATTAGATATAATTAATAAGATTCTTATATTTCATTTTAGTAACTAAACTTTACATATTTAATAAAATTAAAATCGATACATTTTTTTAAAGTCAAAGCAAGTACAAATTAACTTAATTATTAAAAAATATTCTCATAACACTTTTTTTAATTTTGGAGAACAAAAAATTAAATGAAATGGAAAAAAATAAAGAAAATAAACATGTCATCAAACGAAAATTATTCGTTGTCACCGTATTACATGAATATTATACTCGCTACGTCTTGAAAAAGAACATGTTAACGAGTAGAAATTATTCGTTGACGCCGCATTACGCGGGTATCATGCTAATTTATATAAAAAATTGAGCCCCCTTTAAAACGTATGTCCTATTATGAACATCACACCTCATGTATTTCCTTAAAGACATCACTGGTCTAATATATATTCCATTTAAATACATATTTTAAAGACTTTTCAACTTCAAATTGTTGCCAACGGTAAATAAATTTACCATATATAGTAAAATTGTAGTTCTAAGAATTTGCACTTTGGGGCATTCTACTTTAGTGCTTTTCATAGTTTCTCGTAATATATATGAGTATACAAACAAAAAAAAGTTAAATTCTATCTCACAAGATCAATATAAATATCAAAATTAATTGAAAAGGTGAAGAAAAAAATCAATAGAATCCACACGTCATCTTATGATGAATAAAAATATGAAATATAAAGAAATAGTACGATGATGTATATTTTTCTTTAAGAAAATGTTATGTTTTTGTATGCTTTGTAATATTATTTAATTTACATGATAATAAAAATACGTAGAAAATATTACTATATAATTAATAAATTAAAATTACTATATCATTTATTTGACTTTATATCTACTTTGTATTAAGATTTGGATTATCATTAAGCCTTTTGATAAAGGAATCATTCGAAAGTGTTGGTTGGTTGAGATGAGTGTATAGATAGGGTAGTTTGCAAGACATGCCATTAAACCCTTCTACTTCAAGGACATTCTTTTAAAAACCCTTCTTTCATTTCTTTGTTTTCATTCGAAAATCGAATCGAAAATAGTATGACATTTCGATACACAAATGTTTTCTCCTTCCTCGTTGCGGTTTTAGCGAGCACACATTTGCTATCATCGAATCTAGAATACGTTACGTATTTCATCGACGAAGTTAAGGTTATCTCATTATCACCGGTCTCGATCATTACAAACCACTGGTTAGATGGTCATCACCACCATCGTGACAAAAAGGCTAAGAAACTCGACATGTGTGACGATTTTCCTAGTGACCTTGTGCCTCCTGATACCAACACCACAACCACATTTTGTGTTGATCGTAACGGATGTTGTAATTTTACAACCATCCAGTCAGCAATCGATACGGTCATGACAGTTAACCCTAAAAGAACTCTAATTTGGATCAATAAAGGCATTTACTTGTAAGTTGCTATCTTTTGTATATATACTCATACAAGATCATGTGTGTATATATGCTCATTAAGATCTTTTATGATAGTATATTTACTTACTATTTGTGTTGATTTTTAAGTGAAAAGGTAATAATCCCGAAGACAAAACCGAATATAACGTTTCAAGGGCAAGGATATACTTCGACCGCAATCGTTTGGAACGACACTGCGAATTCTTCGCATGGCACGTTCTATAGCGCCTCCGTGCAAGTGTTTTCTACCAATTTTGTCGCTAAGAACATAAGTTTCATGGTAGGTGTGACGTATATAACACACTCAAATACCGAATCTAAGTCGAAACAAACTAAACTCGTAGTTTTATCGATTTTTAGAATGTTGCTCCGATACCTAAGCCCGGAGATGTTGGAGCACAAGCCGTAGCGATTCGAGTAGGAGGGGATCAAGCTTCGTTTTGGGGGTGTGGGTTTTTTGGAGCTCAAGACACACTTCATGATGATAGAGGTCGACATTACTTCAAGGAATGTTATATTCAAGGTTCAATTGACTTCATTTTTGGCAATGCAAAATCATTATATGAGGTAACATAAGAACAACCCAATATATAGTTTTTATTAGATAAATTATTATGTGGTTATGCGATATATCACAGAATTAAATTTCTTAACAATTTAAAATCATTTTTATGATATATTGTTTATAAAACTACCAAAAGTTGATGCTAAGAATGCTAGAATGATAGTTTTGAATTATAAATAAAGGTTATTTTGGATGAATTCATGAAAAAATGCCCAAAAATGGAATATATATATATATAGAGAGAGAGAGGGGGGGAAGGTTCATTTGAGAAACGTTTTTATTACGTGAACCGCAAAACCAATCTTAGCCGTTCATTTTGGATAATGGAATTCATGGATGAAGAGCGTGGGGGAATTGAGTGTGGTAGGGTGCATGTAAGGAATTCATGGGTGGACAATCCAATTGAAGGAGGGAGAATTGGACGGCTAAGAATGGTTCTCGCGGTTCTCGCAATAAAAATGGTTCTTAAATGAACTTTACACTATATATATGGGGAAAAATTCAAACGAGAACTAATCTTAGCCATCCAGTTTCCCCTCCTACAATTGGATTGTCCACCCATGGATTCCTTACATGCACCTTGCCACACTCAATCTCCCCACGCTCTTCATCCATGAATTCCATTATAAAAAATGAACGACCAAGATTGGTTCTCACAATTCTCGTACAAAAAACAGTTCTCGTTTGAATCCTCCCTTATATATATATATATATATAGAGAGAGAGAGAGGGAGGTTCATGCGAAAAGGGCTTTATTTGCGAAAAGCGCGAGAAGCATTTTTAACATTTAGATTAATAAATCAATGGTTCTTATGAGTTGTGGCAATTTTGTAATTAAAACAAAAATAAATAGTATTAATTTAAATATAATAAGGGTAAACAAGACATTTTAATATTTATCACATTTTCTCTCTCCTCTCTCCTCTGTCTTCTCTCCTCTCTCCACTTCTTGTAACCATCGACCCCTCTCCCTTATACCCTAGCCCTAAATATCAGTTCATATTCTTTTTATATATTCCTAAGTTGAAGACTGCCGCCACTAGCCTTCTATCTACCACCACCATGTTGGAGATTCGCCGGTCTTTCTATCGACGGCCACTGTTCATCACCGAACATCAATCTCTTTTCTTTCTCCGGCCACCGCCGACCTCTTGTCTACTGCTAACAAGTTGAAGATTCGTCACCGTCGGCCATCCTCTCGACCTCCACCAATCGCCGCCCAAATAAACACCCTGACTATGGCTCTAATCGGTTGACTCCAAAGATGATGATAGATCTAATCTGTTATGCAACGATCTTATGGAACTATCATTCCAGTCTTTGGCTTTAATCAAAGAACCAGTTTAAACCGACCACCACCGGCCACCATCATCATAGTCTACCGCTGCCGCCCCCTTCTACTTCACCGTCATTACATGACACCATGAAGAAATGAGCGTTGTGGTCGATCAGATTACCATTAGGGGAGGATTCCAGCTTAGTAATGGTTGCTTAAACCACGATTACAGCCATCATCATTTTTTTAAAAGCTACAGTCATCGTCCCTTATTTCTTTATTTTTTTTATGTCAAGGATAGTTTGCTTTTGAGTGACTATTCATCATTTCCTAACTTTTTTATTTGTTTATATTTTTTGAACTAGTGCTTGTGTTTTTGTTTTTGTTTTTGTTTTTATTGTGAACAAAAAGATGGTGAAAGTAGAATGGGGAGGCAATATCTTGGGTAACATATATGATGTATGTTTACATTGTTCATTAGTAAACAAACTAAGGTATATATTGGGTGTCTATAATTTTGTTTGTAGTTATACAAGTAGATACATTGTTCATTAGTAAACGGGTAAGGTATCTTGGGTGTTTATAATTCTTTTTGTAGTTATACAAGTGCATACATTGTTCATCAGTGACCAAACACGGAATGATTGTTTTTTGTTGGATACAAACTTAAATTCACTAAAAATAAGAACTATAGATTTTTAAAATAGTAATTGAACATACTTAAATTCATGGATGAACAAGTAGAGAATAATTGAATTAAAATAGTAATAATCGAAAAACACACCTATTTTTTTGCTTTGTTCAGTATTGAATAAGTAAAAAAATTTCTTGAAACTCGTAAACTTTTAGCTGTGTTCATTATTGAATACAGTAATAATGATAAATTCGATGATAAACTCGTAAATTTTTTGGGTGTGTTCACCGGTGAACTCTGTAAAATAAATAATTTATTAGTAGCTTATTTAATTTTTATTAAAATTTATGAAAGAGAAGAATAGGAGAGAGAAATAGATAGGAGAGAGAAAAGTTTTGGTTTTACTATTATACCCTTTTAAATAAAAAAAATAAAAAAATATAATTAATATAGACCACAAGATCAAATATAAATAAGTGGCTGATATCACTTCTCGCACTTTTCGCAAATAAGTTTCTTTTCGCATGAACCTTCCCCGATATATATATATATATATGCTAGCATAGTACCCGCGTAATGCAGCGGTTAAAAATAATTCCTATTCGATAACATGTTTGTTTTTTATGATGTAAGACTATTATATTCACACATTATGATGACATCGAACAATATTCGTTCGCAATATATCTATTTTCTTTCTCCTTATTCCATTTCTTTTATTTCTCTTTTATTGTTTTTTAAAATAAATTTTTAAAAACAATACAATAAGAAACAAAAAGATTATTAAATATATTATAAATTAAACCTTTTGTTTTGATTAGACGAGCCATTTAAAAAATCCGAAAATGTCTATAAATTTAGGTTACATGTTATTAGGTTTATGTGTTCTAGCTATACGTATTTCCTAATACTTAAATTAAAATATGTGTTATACGATAAAATATTTAAATTATTATTTTTATAAAGATCATTTTTATTATAGAATGTTTAGTTATAAAAATGGTATTTAAGAATCTAATAAACTCCATATTATGGTTTCCTTATTTAAATAAAGGGTACATTAGTAATTTTAAATTACTTAAAATTAAGAGATTATAGTGACTTAAATGCTTTATAATGTAGTATATATATATATATATATATATATATATATATATAAATGTTCAATAACTTAAACAAGTGTTTTGCAAATAGACAAGTATTCCTGTTAAAGATTTATCATTTATATGTATGAACAAGTATTTTACTATAGCCATTTTGTATCAATACTAGCTGGCTTATAGTAATATTTTTTTGCACCAATAACTACATTATTTGAAGAGGTTCTATATCTGTCTATGTAGGATTGTCAATTGATCTCGATGGCACCACCGGTACCAATGGGACAAAAGAGCATAAACGGAGCGGTAACAGCGCATGGAAGAGCATCTGCAGATGAAGATAGTGGCTTTGCGTTTGTGAGATGTAACCTTGGTGGTACTGGAAGGATATGGCTAGGTCGAGCATGGAGACCTTTCTCTAAGGTTGTCTTTGCTTATACATTCATGTCCGATATCGTTGCACCTGAAGGTTGGAATGACTTCAATGATCCCTCAAGAGACCAGTAAGTTTCATGTTAGGCAAAATTTATAAACTCTAATAATTGTAATTAAGACCAAATCTAGCAATTAAGTTAAGATGAATCATATATAGTCTCCACATTATAACAAGTCTTATAAAGGTATGTAATTTTGATGGCAGGAGCATATTCTATGGAGAGTACATGTGTGTTGGTGGAGGAGCAAATACATCAATGAGAGCTCCATATGCACAAAAGCTCAATGATACTCAAGCCTCTCTTTTTCTTAATTCTTCTTTTATAAATGGAGACCAATGGCTCCAATTACAGTTGTAACACACATGTGATAAGTTCTCTACACAGCCCTTTATGAAAATATTTCTTAAATTAATTTTTAATTTGATTGTGCATATATAAGATGCCAATGACATGATTTTTTAACAGCAAACACACAGACATCCGGTCATCTGTGTTTATGATGAGACTGGCTTGAACCTTTAACATTATACAGTAAGTAACACCTTAATCACTCGTTGATACCGTTAAGCCACAAACCTGGTCACATGATACATGAATAATTAATATTGTCCGCAACACACCCACCTATGTTTACGATGAGACTGATCTGAACCCTCAACCTTATAGAGTGAGTAACATGCACCTTAATTACTTATTGATACTGCTAAGCCACAAACCTGGTCACATGAAATATGAATAATTAATATTGTCCATAAGCCTATTATATCCAATTAGTCTGCAAAAAGTTCTCACATGCTGAACTAACAGAACTTGAGAATAATGATCAATATTAGCAATAGAGATGTCCATAAATTAAAATAACTATGGGCAAGAGTGAGACAGAAGTCAGCAGCTAGTGCTATCACATGGAGTGAATATTATGCCTTGTATTCTTTACAAGAAAACCATGTTGATCAATGATATGATTAACTCAGGTTATAATTTTTTTTTTCTAAATTCACCAATTCTAAGGTAAATATGAGGGAGAAAATGTCTAAACCATGAGGCAAGCACTAAAAAGATTAATGCTAACTTGAAAAGCTCAATCATACCCATTTTGAAACATTTCTGGGCAAAAAATTGGACTTATAATCCAGATGTTTAGTGGACATTGAATTGTAACTCAACTAAGATTAAAAGATGGGAAAAAAATAATATTATAACCTATTCTTCTAAGGGTTGTTAGAGTTTGCATTAATTTTGAGGGGTGTTTGGTTTGGCTCTCTTTACAGAAATCGATGTTTTTGATGTAGTTTTTGTTGGAAATCAAAGAAAAAAGAATGAGAGATAATCCACCAAAAGTTCCTTTTATTTATGTAAATTTCGGCACACATGTTCAAGTGTATCGATGCATATATATAGAGTACAAATATGATAGTTACTAACGGTGTTTGGTGGTTTCTTTGACGGTGACGGTTGGTGATTGACGGCGGCAGTTTGTCGCTTTACTCCGGCGGCGGTGGTCATGGTGGTAACACCTTTTCCTAATCTATTTACATAATGTATAATAATATACACAATGTTTAGTTTAATATATAAACTCCCCCTCAAATTAAACATAGTTTAAGTGAGGTCTTCTATTCTTCAAGACTTGTCCATAGTAGAGTTGGTTCGTAGTCTTCATTTTGAGTTAAGTTAACCTCCTCATCCTTCTTTGTGCATTCATATTTGAAGTGTCCAAATTTGTTGCACTTGAAGCATTTTATGTGACTCTTATCATGTTGGTTAACATCTTTGTTCCTCTATGATCAGAGGCGAATCTACATATAGTGCAGAGAGGTGTGTCGACCCCACTTAAAAAATATTTTTTTATTATTATATATATAATTTTCATTTGTACCACCGTAAAAAATGAAGATGGACCCCTCGGGACTCTGTTTATATTACTTCAGACTTCAAAATTTTCAGACTTGATTTGAGACAAGAGAGGGAGACACGACCACCCTATAAAGATCAACATTTATATATCTATATTACTTCACCATTCTCTTGTACTAATTATTATAATATATATATATATATATATGTGCGTGTTTATATGCATAGAGAGGGCAGAAAGTCTCTGTAGATATGGTATTTTAATATCTATTTTTGTTAAAGATACTAGTCTTGTTAGTTTTGTGTTAAATTGTTATTTATTTATTTAAATAAATATGCTAGATAAGTTTGTTTTTTGAAATTTTGGTTAGGTTATAATACTATATAAGTAGATTATATTGAATCATATTTTGTATTAATATTTGATATTGTATGTTGAGAAGGATCTATTCAATATCATTAGTAAATAGTAATGATACAATCCTAGAGAATTTACGGGATATGAAGTATTGTCGGGATCAAATATAAGAACTTTATGCTATTTGTTTAGATTATATGTTTTTTTGTCGGCATTTATAATGTTCTATATGATACAACCGACGAGTAACTAAGTATCTATTTTCATCACTTATCTAATTTTTTGACCGACTTGCCTTGTGAGTTATCGCATAGTGGACCCGGTATATTAGAATCCTATATTTGCCACTTACCATGGTTTCCAAGTTCTACCTCATCCTCTTTCTTTGATATCTTGAACCGACTTCTTACAACCGCAACGTTCACAACTATACTCCTTGTCTTCTTCTTTTCGGTTTATTTTGGAGTACAGTTCGTTATGCGTATCTTCTTCTTTGCTTAGCCTTTTAATGAGTTCTTCATAGGCTTTCAATCTTCCAACAGCTTCTTGAAATGACATGGTGTTAAGATCAGCAAATTGTTCAATTGCAGCAACAATTTGAATGAATTTTGCTGGGACAGATCCTAGAAGTTTGTGAACCAATCTTTTGTTCTCTAGTGTAGAACCAAGATTGTTTGCTTGTGAGGACTAATCTTTCTAGTAAATTCATCGAGTGATTATGAGTCTTTCATCTTCAAAGATTCAAATTCTGATCCTCATGTTTGTATTCTAGCCTCCTTGACTCTGTCTGCGCCTACGAATCAAGCTTTCAAGTTTTCCCATATATCTGTGGCTTTCGTACGATGAGCAACTTGTAAAATAAGTTGTTCTGGCAAGGCTTGAAAGAGATAAGCAATAGCCATTGTGCTTTTTGTATATCCACATCTCCTTTTGGTTTGAGTGCCTCCCATAATCCATAAACATTAAAAAGTGTTTTAATCTTCACGGCCCAAATAGTATAATTCGTAGAATTTAGAATTGGGCATTGAAAATTGGAATGTCATCAGCATCTCTCCTTCAGTTTTCTTTGATACTCCGGAATCCATCCCTCCTTTATTTTTTTCGGGTAATTTGGGATTCTTCGATTGTTTCTTCTTCCTTCCAATTTTCGGCTTCTTTTTCTTGAGTGGAAAACTATTTTTTCTTGTTTATGGGGCGAATCAAATCCAACTTCCTCTAATGTAGGGATTGTTGTCTTTGGTAATGATACTGCTATTAAAGAAGCCCATCCATCTTCCCTCGCTCCAAAGCTAGAGCAAGCGCCCCTCCGTACCGCTAGAACTCCTAGTCTTAGAGCAAGAAAAAGATAGGTTCACCGTTATCGGACAAATCTTTACTAAACTATGACCGACCATCATATTAGCAAATAAACGTATTTCGTCACCCTTCTTTAGTTTTAGTTGCTTATACTTTTTTAATCTAGACTGGGTTATCGATCGAAAGGCGGGGCAGCACAGCCCCCAACCAAGGTTCAACGAAAGTCGGTACTAATCAACTAAAAAAAGCGATTGAGAATCTCGAGAACCTACTGAGCTATTTTTCGAAATGGTAAGAGTTTATGGTTCTTTTTCACCGGACAAACTTCTGACTTCTCCTGTTTTGCTGAGCGAATCAAACCAACTGCCTATAACAATTCCCTAGTTCTTTTTCACCGACAAACTTCTGACTTCTCCTGTTTAGCTAAGTGGATCAAACCAGTTGCCTATAACAGTCCCCTGGTTCTTTTTTCACCGAACAAAAACAGAGTAAACTGATTTTTCTTGTTTGCGAGATGAATCAAACCAACTGTTTCGAACAGTCCCCTGGTTCTTTTTTCAACCGAGCAAAACAACCAACTTCTGAACTTTTACTTTTTTAAAAATCAATTTCATACAAGCTTAAGACAAAACAACTTTAATACTTTATTAATTTGTAAAATTAAATAATAAGAAAATTTTATTATTTAATTAAAACAAGTATTTTTCTTAAATTTCTTTTCTTACATCTTTTTAAAAAAAACTTTAATAAATTTTCTCTTTTAAAATTAGGATTTCTTTAAGAAAAAATAAGCCTCCTTTTTTTTGTTCCTCTTCTTTCGTCTGTTCAAAATCGAACACCCCTGTGGTTGCTCTCTGTGTTGTCGACGAAGAAATTGTGCACCCTTCGATTTTCAGATCGGCGATGTTTGCCGTGGATAGTGGTGGTCGATGATTGCTTTTGTCCGTAGGCCTCGGCTTTTGTTCTATCGGTGGCTTGCCCTTACCGATTTGTTGTTTGCGATTTTCGGTTACACTGGTTGTATTATCCGATGTGGTAAGCCTTTTTTTCGATTGAGGGTGCCGGATGGTTGTAGATCTATTAATCGGTCGCCTCTCAGTATCCTACTCGTGATGAACAATCAAACCCAAAAATTGATTCTCATGATGGTTCTTTCTGCTGGTTTTAAGATTGTGTTTGTGGTTTTACTTCTTGGTAGATGATGAGAGCCTTGGCTTTGATACCAAATGTTAAAAATCAAAGAAAAAAGAACAAGAGATAATCCACCAAAGTTTTTTTTATTTCTATAAATTTTGGCACAAATTTTCAACTGTATCGATACATATATATATATATATATATAGTATAAATCTAGCGGTTACTAACGGTGTTTGACGGTTTCTTTGATGGCGGTGGTTTGTCGCCGGTGACAGTTACTCCAGTGACAGTGGTCATGGTGGTAACATCTTTTCCTAATCAATTATAAAAAAACAATCAAAGAAGAAAATATTAATATGATTTTGGCGTATCACATAATGACTTGAGAGGGAATCATTAAATAATTCAAACAAACATATGTAGACACACCTCATAAGATCATTGTAAATATGACTAAGTATGTGTTTAAGTTAACGGATTCGAGAAGAAAACTAAGTTAACTAGCGCGAGATATAGTCTAGAGTACTCGTGAGTTATTAGGTTATGATCAAGTGTCGACTCATAATACTAGGTGCAAGCGTAAGGTTATGGGTTATACCGGCATGCGTGAAAATTGGAATGTCATCAACATCCCTCCTTCAGTTTTATTTGATAATCCGGAATCCATCCCTCCTTTATTTTTTTCGGGTAATTCGGGATTCTTCGATTGTTTCTTCTTCCTTCCAATTTTCGGCTTCTTTTTCTTGAGTGGAAAACTATTTTTTTCTTTTTTGCGGGGCGAATCAAACCAACTTCCTTTAACAGTCCCCTGGTTCTTTTTTCACTGGACAAACTTCTGACTTCTCCTGTTTTGCTGAGCGAATCAAACCAACTGCCTATAACAATTCCCTAGTTCTTTTTCACGACAAACTTCTGACTTCTCTTGTTTAGCTAAGCGGATCAAACCAGTTGCCTATAACAGTCCCCTGGTTCTTTTTTCACCGAACAAAAACAAAGTAAACTAATTTTTCTTGTTTGCGAGATGAATCAAACCAACTGTTTCGAACAGCCCCCGGTTCTTTTTTCAACCGAGTAAAACAACCAACTTCTAAACTTTTCCTTTTTTAAAAAAAACTTATAATTTTATCAATTTTATACGAGCTTAAGACAAAAAAAACTTTAATACTATTAATTTATAAAATTAAATAATAAGAAAATTCTATTATTTAATTAAAACAAGTATTTTTATGAAATTTCTTTTCTTACATCTTTTTTTAAAAAAACTTTAATAAATTTTCTCTTTTAAAATTAGGATTTCTTTAAGAAAAAATACGCCTCCTTTTTTTGTTCCTCTTCTTTCGTCAATTCAAAATCGAACACCCCTGTGGTTGCTCTCTGTGTTGTCGACGAAGAAATTGTGCCCCCTTCGATTTTCAGATCGATGATCTTTGTCGTGGATGGTGGTGGTCGATGATTGCTTTTGTCCGTCCAAGTCGAGTAGGCCTCGGCTTTTGTTCTATCGGTGGCTTGCCCTTACCGATTTGTTGTTTGCGATTTTCGGTTACACAGGTTGTATTATCCGATGAGGTTAGCCTTTTTTTCGATTGAGGGTGCCGGATGGTTGTAGATCTATTAATCGGTCGCCTCTCAGTATCGGCTCTAATACCAAATGTTAAAAATCAAAGAAAAAAGAACAAGAGATAATCCCCGAAAGTTCTTTTTATTTCTGTAAATTTTGGCACAAATTTTCAACCGTATCGATACATACATACATATATATATATAGTATAAATCTGGCGGTTACTAACGGTGTTTGACGGTTTCTTTAATGGCGGCGGTTTGTAGCCGGTGACAGTTACTCCCGCCGCGGTGGCCATGGTGGTAACACCTTTTCCTAATCCATTATAAAAACAATCAAAGATGAAAATATTAATATGATTGTGGCGTATCAAATAATTACTTGAGAGGGAATCATTAAATAATTCAAACAAACATATGTAGACACACCTCATAAGATCATTGTAAATAGGGGTGTACGTTCGGATGGATCGGTTTAATCCGATCAAATTGAGTAAATTCAATTGAATTTCAGTTTTTAAACGTGAGATCCGATACGTCCAAACAATCTTAAGATCCGAACCAAACCATCCAAATTACAATTCGGTTGGATCGGTTTTTTAAATTCGGTTTTCATTGTCACATAAATACATGCTTAAAGAGTCGTGATATTTCAAAAACTAGATTCGATACATATACTATTGATATCGCCAAATTTAGATATATATTTTAAGCGATATTTGTTTTATTTTAGCCTGTTATTGTTCGTAAATAAGTAAAAGATACTTAATTATCTTCATTTATTGAATTTCAGGTTAAAAAAGGCGGATGATGAAAAGTTTTGAGCAAAAACCGGAAAACCCGAAGAAATATGAAAAGCTGTCCGCGCCGACACAGCTCCATTGTTTTGATCATATCTCACTCATACGAACTCGGATTGAGGTAATTCAAAAGGCCACGGAAACTAGACTCAGATGGCTACAAAATCAATTTTATGGTCAAAGTCTAAAAAAGCGATGTCGCGGCGCGACACCTTCAAGAATCGCGGCGCGACGGAGCTGTTCAAGATAAGGTCCAAAAGCTCGCCATGTGTCATCGCGGCGCGACAGTTTCTTGGGTCGCGGCGCGACGCGTCAGATCATGTCAGAATTCAATTTTTAAAAGAGTTTTGGATCGCGTCAAACTCACCCGTCGCGACGCGACACTTACCCGTCGCGGCACGACGCCCCTGTTTTCAGCTTTCTATATAAACGAACATCCAGATCGGTTTTGGGGAGAACCACCCAACTTATACTACCCAAATACTTCCAAATCACGTCTAAAAAGTCATTCCAGGAGCTGTGAAGCTTAATTTGAAGGATTGGAGCTTATTTTGAAGATTAAAGTGGCTAGGAGGCTTGCTTATTACGGTTTTATCATTCTTTTCTTTGTTCTCATGTTTATTTATGATTTCCAGAAGCTTGATATGACTGTTATTGGCTAGTTTTCTTCTTTTCCTCCCTAGAGGAGATGAAACTTTGTAAATATGTTTGATTTCCATTGATTAGAACATGTTTTCATCTCATAATTTGTCTTATAAGCTCACCAATGATTCATATGTGTTAAAGATCTGTTTTTTGATTGTTTATATTCTGAGTTTATAAAAATTAGAGGACCAATCTATTTTTATAGCTTTTATCATGATTAATTAGGATCAATAATTAATCTTGACTAGTGATTGATCATATCCTAAGCTTAGATAACCAAGAATGGAACTTTAATGTGTATGATTGGCATGCAATGACCTTTATTTGTCAATTTAACAATTTAATAACCAAATAATTGTTAAAGGTGGAGTCTTGTTTGACACGAACTTAAACACGTCTAATTATGCATTTAAACGATTTCTTGACCATAGAATTGAATAAATACATGATTAGAGGGTTAGAACTCAGACCAAGAGTTTATCCATTATAGAAATCGGTATGAGATGAAACAAATGTTCGTTGCACGATTAATTGAAAATTAAATGTTTTGAAAAAGTAAAAATCGAATCTAGGGAGGGAATCTTTATTTTATAAGCTTAATCCAATAAAGTTTGTTCTTTTCACTTTCTTTGGTTTGTTCTTGGTTCGTGTTGTTATTATTTAGTGAGTTGTATCATAAAGTTTGAATCTTTATTGTTAAGATTCTAATTCCCCCTTTTAGCTGCTTTTATTAGTTTAATATTTAATTAGTAGAGTTATATTCAAAATCATACTCGTTCTCCTTGTGTTCGACACCCGTACTTATTTATTATACTACGATACGATTAGGTTCTCTTGCCTATTTGTGTTGTAGTCGTGCTAAATAACTCGGATTTTATAAATTTAAAACTGGTACGCTACACGCACATCAACTATTAAGATTAAAATATAGTTGTCTAAGTTACAATAACTAGTGCGACTAGTGGCTTTAGAAATATATAATTAAAGATAATAAGTTGTAAATAAACATAGACATGACACGTATGAATTACTTTGTTCCACTAGTGTTATATATTGGTATGTATATATATATATATATATATCTATACTAATATATAAATCATTTAACACTCTCTCTCCTAAATGTCTTAATATCTTAAATTTTAAGTCATTTGATATTACTAACTTACCTCTTATTTAAATCTTAAAAGAAAACCATTGAATAACATTTTAATAACTAAACTTTCTATACAAACAATGTTTAAAAATGTCAACTCAATACAAATTAAATTTCAACATATAAGATATTACAAAAATTAAAAATTAAATAAAAAAACTTCCATAGATATATTATTTTAAATATTATATCATATACCAAATAATTTAATTGAAGTATTAGAAAATTCGTATAACTAAAACTCATAAACTTGATAACATGTAACCGAATTTATAAATACTCATATAAGTAAAATAAAAAGTTTAATTTATAATATATTTAATATTATTTTACTTGAACTCTTAAATTTTAAGTAATAGAAAATTATCAATATAGTCTTAAATATCTTACATTTTTTAAAATACACAAACCCAGCCACTAATATATTATCTCATACCTACACAATTTTCCATTCAAATCAACACAATTCATCAAGCCATTATAAGTTTTTATCATCTTATTTTATAAGTAGAGATTGTTTTTTTTCTTATTTTATTGTTTTTCAAAGGTTATTTTAGAAATTAACGAAAGAGTTGATATATAATAAAGAAATAAGTAAAATGAAAAAGAAGGAAACAAAATGGAAATTATTTTGCGTCATCATAGTGTGTGTATACCATACCCTACGTTACCGAAAACGAAAATGTTATCGAGAATAAATTAGACAATTAGTTATCGTCGCCGCATTGCGCGGGTAACATGCTAGTGTGTATATATATAGGCAAAAGTTCAAACGAGAACTGTTTTTCATACGAGAACCGCGATAACCAATCTTAGTCGTCCAATTTCCCCTTCTTCAATTGGATTGCCCACCCATGAATTCCTTACATGCACGCTGCCACACTCAATCCCCCACGCTCTTCATCCATCAATTTCATTATCCAAAATGAACGGTCAAGATTAGTTCTCGTATGAAAAACAGTTGTCGTTTGAACCATACCCTATATATATATATATATATATATATATATTCTTCTTCGGTTTAAATTATAGTATCCAAAACCAAACCGGAATCCATAGTAATTATTTGGTTTTGATCCAATCTAAAAATCCTGAAATATCCGAACCAAATAGTCCGATTCAAATTTTTCGGTTCGGTAATTCGGTTTTGTCCGATCAGTAAACACCTCTAATTGTAAATATGACCAAGTATGGGTTTAACTTAACGGAGTCGAGAAGAAAACTAAGTTAACTAGCACGAGATATAGTCTAGAGTACTCGTGAGTTCTTAGGTTATGATCAAGTGTCGACTCATAATACTAGATGCACGCGTAAGGTCATGGGTTATACCGGCACGGGTGATATATGTTTCACTACCTCAATTATTTAGGGGCTCTTTTGTAATATGACAAGTAGTTTAATGCTTGCTGACATTGATATCAAGAGACAGGCCCGACCCGGCCCGACTACGCTTTCGGTCCAATACAAACATAAGGCCCAAAAAGTCCCAAAGCTAGGATTCTAGGGTTTCGTCAAAGTTATTAGATCCTATCAAAAGTCAAAACCCTCGTCTTCTTCTCGTATCGATTCAACACCGCCGGAGCAAAGAGAGCATTCAATGGCGCCGAAGAAGACAACTCCCCATGCCTGCCGGAATCCAGATCTCATCAGAGGTGTCGGCAAATACTCCCGCTCTAAGATGTACCACAAGAGAGGATTATGGGCCATCAAGGCGAAAAACGGTGGCACTTTCCCACGCCACGAGAAGAAGCCGGCCAATGCTCCGGTCGCCGTTAAGCCACCGAAGTTTTACCCAGCCGATGATGTCAAGAAACCGCTTGTTAACAAGCGCAAAGCTAAGCCTACTAAGCTTAGGTACATTTACATCGAAATGTTTTGTTGATAGATTATTTATTTGTGCTTTTGATGTATGCTGATTTTATGATGTTTAGGGCTAGTATCACTCCAGGAACTGTGTTGATTATATTGGCTGGGAGGTTTAAGGGGAAGAGAGTTGTGTTCTTGAAGCAGCTTACCTCTGGATTGCTTCTGGTTACTGGTAAGTTCTTCTTTTTCATTTCATTTTAATCCTTTTGTTTCTAGTAGCTAAAGTTTTAATATATAATTTATGTTTTTAGTGGATTTATGATGTATAATGATTATATGTTCATACTTTAATGTAGTTATCAGTTCTCATTGTTTGAGCAATTATACATTGCTTAGTATCAAAGAAGAATTAAGTTAGAAAGCCAAATGGATATGTAAATGAGTAAATGAAATGTTGCTTATCATTTTAGATCAATGATCGCCCTCGGTCTAGTATTTTTAGGGATGTTTGTATAGTTTGAGCTGCTTATTTAAGTTGATAAGCCGGAAAATAATAGCTTAATTACTGCAAGCAAGAGACCTTTTACTTATTTGTTTGCTAAGCACTAATTACATGTTATAACTTTCTAGTTCTAAATATTGGGTTCAAGATGTATGCTGCTAGGAGCACCTAAGTTAGTTGTTGACACACTCACATACTTTCTTAAATCTTAATGAAGGTTATTTTAGATTGAAACTCATCTATGTTGTATGCGAGTGTGGCAACACCTAAGCTAGGTGCTGCAAGCAGCATACATCCTTTTCCCGTAAATATTACTTCATCCTTTGTTTCTTTTACTGTTTAAGGCTCTATGTTTTATCATTGCCATTTGTTCTTATACCATGAATAAGATGCACGTCATTTCTTGATTGTGGATTTTATTAGCATGAGGCCGGCAGAAGAAATGGGCTTCAAGTACATGTTCTTATTCCCCAAAAACTTAGTTTGGTTTTTAAAATTATACAAGTTTCGGAGGTAGTATTATTGTTGATTTAAGATTTGCTTTTACTAATCACGTATTAGTTGAAAGCTACTTGATTTCTAATCAAGGGATTTACATGTATGTTTTTAGTTTTATTAGCTCGTATCTATATATTGTAGGGGCAAACCATGCATTAAGTACTCATAATCATAATATAATTGATAATTTAGATGCATTCACATTGTTGTTTGATATTTATCTCTCCATTGTATCATTTTTTAATTTAGGTTACATTGTTTAGGGACATTTTTATTTTATATTTTGCTGTTAAACAATGTTTGGGTTTTACAGGTCCTTTTAAGATTAACGGTGTACCATTAAGGCGGGTGAACCAATCATACGTCATTGCCACATCAACTAAGGTCGACGTTGCTGGCGTAAACGTTGACAAGTTTGAGGATAAGTACTTCTCCAAGCAAGTCGAGAAGAAGAAGAAGAAAGGGGAAGGAGAATTTTTCGAAACTGAAAAGGAGGTTTGTTACTTAATATTAAATCACACAGCTTTTTAACTCTATTAAAAAAAATAGAATTTCGAAACTACTCTGCTCTGTTCTTGAAATTGTTTTAAGAAAAGTTTGATTCTTTTTTTATGACACATTATTTTATATTTGGAATTGATGTAGGAGAAGAACCAGTTGCCACAGGACAAGAAAGATGATCAGAAAACTGTGGATGCAGCTTTGATAAAATCAATTGAGGCTGTTCCTGAATTGAAAAGCTATTTGGGTGCTAGATTTTCACTAAAGGCAGGCATGAAACCACATGAACTTGTATTTTAGATTATGATGAACAAACATGTTTTAGGGGTCGAGTTTTATTCATTCGAGTCTGTAGCAGTGTTGAATTTTGTTGTTCGTATTTTATACCATGATTGGACTACATTCGAGATGATCTTTCGTCGTTGTCTTTTTGTGTTTGTGGGGTTTTCTGCACGATACTTTGACACAAATTTTGCGTAAACAACAAAAACAACTCATGTTTAGATAATAATATCTTGAACATGTGGATGAAAATAGATAAAAAGTATACTTGACTGTAAAAGTAATGGTTGTTGTGTGGAAGGAATAAAGGGTTGTTAGTGATCTAATAATGATATGATAATCTGCCATTCTACTTGTTCTTTCTATACAAGTTGTTTGATCTTATACTTAATCTCTATGTCTATGTCTTTTCTCTCTTTCTCTCTCTCTCTCTCACACACACACACCAATAAACTCTCATTGTCACATGAGAATCACCACTACCGCAAAACCTTCTATTTTTGGTTTGTAAATGTGATTTGAGGTTTGACTAATTTGATCTAGTCGTTTGACTGATTAGGGTTGCACCAACGTTGGGATGGTGGTGGTTAGTTAGTTTGAAGGGTTGAAATGGTGGTGTTAATTTGGAGGTGATTGTGCTATCTAGAGTGAGATGATGGTATTGGTGGCGTGGATGATAAGATGGTTACCTAGCAGGTCAGGTAACAATTATTAGGGGTGTGTTTGGTTCGGTTTTGACATAAAACTAGAACCAAACTGAAAATGTCATTTTTTTAAACCAGAGCCAAAAGTTTCCAGTTTTGTGTTGGTTTTGTTTTCGGTTTTGAAGTCAGTTTTGGTTCAGTTTTCAGTTTTTGGTCTCGTGCTAAAGGTTTTTGGTTTTCTATTTCGGTCCATGGGCTTATATTACATGACATGTCATTAAAAGTTAACTCAAATATAATCCGTTTCATATGAACAAATTACCAAAAAACAAAGAAATAAAGACACTGAAAAAAATTTAAGATTTGACATGGATGTGCAAAGAAACTTAATTCAAACAAAGGAGTGGTTGAGGGAAAACTAATAGAGTTTGATACTAATCAAGCTAACACTTGAAATTAAAACAATCACAAAGGAAACTTTACGAATTAAACCACATGTAAAAGCATCTATTATAGATGCTTCTATACGTACAAATACTTAAAAGAGTAAATGATAAAATGACTGGCATACCATTTAATTAAAGTATTTACGAGTCTAGAAGCATTTAAGATAGATGTTGGTAGGGATGTCCGTGGATGGTTAACCGAAAACGGGTTAACCGATAAATTCGGTTTGATGATATAATGAACCTAAACCAAAAACGTCGGTTAATCGGTTTTAACGACTCGGTTATGCAGTTAACCAATTAACCTATTTTTAATAACACACAATCTAATAATTTATGCATGATATGTATTAATTTTGCAAAATCACGCATAAATTAATATTTCATATGCAATTACAAAAACTTTTCATATTACATAATGTTTCAAGCCATTATAATATATATATATATATATGTGTGTGTGTGTGTTTATTCGGTTTAAATTGCATAATGTTCACGTCAAAATATCTAGAAAATCATGGACTTAAATTATATTTATCAAGGGCTTTAATTTTAAGTCAAGTTAATGAACCAGTGACATAAAAAATACAATGTTAATATGTTACAGTACGTCATACACAACTTATTTTCCTATATATATGTATATATTCAGTTTTCGGTTAACCTTCCATCACCGAAATCAAGAATCTTAACCAAACCGAAAAACCGTAAAAGTTTCCGGTTCAGTTAACCAAACCCAAGTTTTTAAAAAACCGATTTGGTTAACATAAAAATCAGTATGGTTAACCGGTTTTTCAGTTCGGATTTTTGATTTCGGATATTTTGAACACCTTAGATGCTATTGGAAACTTATCATATCCCCTAAAATATTATGCAAAATATAAAAAAAGAAAAAAGAAAAAGTAAAGAGGGCCAAAATAAGCCCAACTACGCTTTGTGCAATATATTCAGTTTTGGTCCAAAACAATCAAAAAAGCCCCAATCTAGGGTTTCATCAAAGTTATTAGAATCAATCAAAACCCTCGTATCCTTCTCATTTCGATTCAACACCGCCGGAGCAAAGAGAGCTTCAATGGCGCCGAAGAAGACAACTCCCCATGCCTGCCGGAATCCAGATCTTATCAGAGGTGTCGGCAAATATTCCCGCTCTAAGATGTACCACAAGAGAGGATTATGGGCCATCAAGGCCAAAAATGGCGGCACTTTCCCTCGCCACGAGAAGAAGCCCGCCGGTGCCCCGGTCGCCGTTAAGCCACCGAAGTTTTACCCAGCCGATGATGTCAAGAAACCGCTTGTTAACAAGCGCAAAGCTAAGCCTACTAAGCTTAGGTACATTTACATCGAAATGTTTTGTTGATAAATTTGTTATTTGTGCTTTTGATGTATGCTGATTTTATGATGTTTAGGGCTAGTATTACTCCAGGAACTGTGTTGATTATATTGGCTGGGAGGTTTAAGGGGAAGAGAGTTGTGTTCTTGAAGCAGCTTACCTCTGGATTGCTTCTGGTTACTGGTGAGTTTATTTTTTTCATTTCATTTCTGTCCTTTTGTTTTCTAGTAGCTAAACTTAATGTAGTTATCAGTTTGCTTGTTTGAGCCATAGTTATCAGATTATGTATTTTTGGTGGATTTATGATTTATAATGATGATTATATGTTCATACTTCATTGTAGTTATCAGTTTGCTTGTTTGAGCCATAATATGTTGCTTAGTGTTAAAGAAGTATTCTTTTAGACAATCAAATGGTTTTGTAAATAGAATTTTGGTTATAATTTTGGAGCACTAAACTCAAACTTAGCCTGATTTCGTTATCGGTCTAGTATTTTTTTAGGGGATGTTTGGGTTAGCTTGAGCTGCTTATTCAAGTTGATAAGATGGAAAAAGATGGTTTATGAGATTACTAGTAAGTTATAATTTGATTAATTTCTTAAGCTGGAACATAATCTAATCCAAACAGACCCTTTAGTAACCGCAAGCAAGAGAATTTCTAGTTACGTTTTCTTTATTGAACACTAATTACATGTTTTTAACTTTCTAGTCATAAATATTATACTGCCCTTTGTTTTGTTTATTGTTCATGGTACTCTGCTTTATCATTGCCATTTGTTCGTATATTAAGAATAAGACGCGCTTGCATTTGATCATGGATTTTATAAGCATGAGGCCATCAAAAGAAAGGGGCTTTAGTACGTTTTTTATTCTGCGTACGTTTTTTTTGGTTTAGTTATGCAAGTTTTGGAGGTAGTATTATTGTTAATTAAAGATATGCTTTTACTAGTTACGTGTTAATTGGTGGCTACTTGATTTCTAATCAAGGGATAAACTGTATGTTTTAGTTTTATTCCCTCTTGTCAAATGTCAATAGCGATAAATAGAGATGCTATCGCGATTAACATAGCGTAGCGCCCCAAGCTAGCTATCACAGAAAAGCGGCCTTTTGGCTTCTCTTTTTTTTGAGTTTGGTAATAGTCATGGCTTTTCTTTTAATTGGTAAATAGTTTACTAATATATATATATATAATAGTTTAAGACTGTTCTCATATTTGTATATTGTAGCCTTGTAGGAGAAAACAAAGCATTTCACAGTATTGTTTGAAAATTATCTCTCCATAGTATCGCCTTTTAATTTATTTTTATTTTTTTGCTTTTATACCGTCTGGTTTGCAAAGGTGCTTACATTGTTTTTTTTTCCGTCTGGTTGATTTTTGGTACATTTTATGATTTTTTAAATATTTTTATGTTGATAAACAATATTCGGGTTTACAGGTCCTTTCAAGATTAATGGTGTACCATTAAGGAGGGTGAACCAATCATACGTCATCGCCACATCGACCAAGGTCGACATTGCTGGCGTAAACGTCGACAAGTTTGACGATAAGTATTTCTCCAAGCAAGTCGAGAAGAAGAAAAAGAAGGGAGAGGGGGAATTCTTTGAAACCGAAAAGGGGGTTTGTTACTTACCTACGCAATAACCTTTTACTTCGATTAATGAAAAAAAATTAGAATTCTAAAACTACTTTGCTCTGTTCTTGAAGTTTTAAGAAATGTTTGAATATTTATGTAGGAGAAGAACCAGCTGCCACAGGACAAGAAAGATGATCAGAAAACTGTGGATGCAGCTTTGATAAAATCAATTGAGGCTGTTCCTGAACTGAAAAGCTATCTGGGTGCTAGATTTTCACTAAAGGCAGGCATGAAACCACATGAACTTGTATTTTAGATTATGATTATGATGATGATGCACATGACAAACATGTTCTTAGGTGTCGGGTTTTATTCGTTCGATTCTGTAGCAGTGTTGAATTTTGTTCGTGTTTTATACCATGCTTGGACTATATTCGTGATTCGAGATGATCTTTCTTCGTCGTTTCTTCGTGTTTGTGGGGTTTTTTGAACTCTACCTGAACGCTTGAATTCGGATTAGGCGTAAACTAGCAAAGAAGACTCCTTGTTTGGATAATTATATTGTAAACATATTGATTAAAGAAACAGGTAAAAAGTATGAGGCTGTCATGATTGTTGCGTTCAGATGACGATCATCTTAGAATGTTATATAATATGGTAATAAAGATAGTAGTAACCAATTTTTTTAATAGGGTGTTTGGTACATGGAATTAGGGGCACAAAAAGGGAAATGGAAACATTTTTTTTGTTTATTTGCATATGAGAAAAGGAAAAAAAACCATTTCTTTTTCTCATACTTTGGATTCTCTCCAAAATGGAAAGAAAGGGTAAGAAATGGAAACTTTATATCTCTGAGATAAGAAAATGACCCGGAGAAAACGTTTCCCTCCCATCGGTTCATCTCCTTCAAAAATGCTCACCCACAAACCTTCCTACCACTCCTTTATCTGACCACTTCGTTCATCCGACCATTGCTTCAAAAATGATTTTTTTCTTCTGTTCCACCGGTCGTTTAATCTTGTGTGATATACAAATAGATTCTCACTCTTTAGCAGTTTTACTACTGAAATTTGACTATGCTATTTGTAACTTTTTTTCATTCTACTATTAAAATTTTACAATGTTACATTTATCATCCATAAAATTAACCATCTCATGGCCCTGCTAAATAATTAAATGGACCAATCTATTAGCCTAGGAGGATCAATGTACAAAATAGTCATTTAAACTCAACATAATAAATGGACTCTTTTACAAGTAGATGAGTTTATAAACTGTGATAAACAAAATCAACACATCTTATTACACATGTGGCTAGCACAAAGGAAGTGTCAGTGATGCACTCATATAAGTAGGGTTGGTTCGAGCAACGGGTCAAAAGTCGAAATTGATTCGTGTTGAAATGGGTTCGGTTCAAAACGGACCACTAAAAAATATGGGTGTTTACGGGGTGGGGCAGGACGGGTAGTGGAATTTTTGCAAACCACAACTGCGGGGCGGGTACCTAGTTTTGGGAGCTGAAATTGAACCGCAAACAGCGGGTACCCGTTGTGCGGGTACCCGAAGGGAGACGGTATCCACAGTTCGTTCACGGGTACCCTAAAATTGAACTGTTTTTCATTTTTGTTTTTTTCAACAAGTTTAGATTCATAATAAAACAATTAACAATGACAGAAACAAGTCAACAATAATGCATAAATCACTAGCAGAAATCAAATAGATCTTTGATGAGAGCTTCGTAGAAACAAAAAACCGATATGATTAAAGTTGGTACTGTTGATCGATTTTAGTGTCTTCATGTTGAACTCTCGATCGTTGTAGGCTTGCGAACTCTCGATATCGAAGCTCAAAAAAAGAGTTGGGGGAAACGGTAGGGGCTACTAGAAGTAAGTTAGTTAGTTTTGAGGAATTTAAGTTAGGTAGTTAATATGATAGATGAAGAATACTTAGATCATTTGAGAGTATTTAGAAATATGTTTTCTTGAGGCACAAGTGGTTCATTTGAATGAAAGACCAGATGACCTTTTTAAGTTGAAATTAATATTAACTTAAAATGGATTGTGGAGGATTGTTTGACCATGGTTGGAGGTTTGTCTAGCTTTTTTGTACCTTCTGTTCTAGTCATAGAGGCAACTCCAAACATAGACTACTCCATGTGTATGTTAGTGGGGTGAATGGACACCATTGATCTTTTAAGTTCTATTAGAAAGTATTGTGTATATAAGACTAATAATATATGACATAAAAAATAAATAAAAAACCCATATAATAGTACTAAACATACGAATATGAGTATTTTCAATGAACTCCTACAAAAGTTAAAACTACGCCGATTGATCTTTAATACACGTTAGAGTTTTCGGTATTAATAGATCAAAAGTGTTAACTTTACACAACCCGCTTAAATAGTTTACATTTATATCAGCTAGGTTAGATCCTACCAGATTTGTGTCCAAAGCTTGTGGGATTAATCAAGAGTACATGTACTTATAGATGATACCTCCCACTAACTTAGGAGACTACAAAGTTCAAAAAGTTTTGGTCGATTAATGTTACTTATAAAATGTATGTTTGTTTAATCAATTCTCAAGTAAAGTTTATTTAACATCATAAATCATAGTACCTTTAAACATGTAATATAACAACTATCGAAGGCTTCCTAACTTAAAAGCGCTTAAAAGGCTTCCTAATCACAACCTCCTATTACTAATATATTTTCATAAATCAAAACTAACTTTAGATACTAAAGTTTTTTAAATTTCAAACTTTCTACATTTTTAGATAATTAGTTTTGGTAAATATATAAAATATAAAAATAATATATGTTTATTATCCTACAATATATACATAAATAGTGAATTAAACTTAGAAACATTTCAATGTCATTATCTATTAGCTAAAAACATATTTATTTTCAAAACAATTAAAATATTTAAATCTACCACCACATGAGTTGAAATACTAGCGGCCCATTATTTCATTTTAAATATGGATGTTCATTATCGTAACTATTATATACCTTTATATCTTAATTCTATAAATATTGTTGTACTTCGACATCACATATGCTATTGTGATTCTTCTTCATTTTGATAACTATCAATTACGGAGAATAAACAACCCTCTTTATCATCTCTTTCATAAGCGTATTTATTTTGTCAAAATTATATTCATATAGGCTATATAACATAGTATTGGTGGAGAATAGAAGCAATGATCGTGAAATTCTGAATTGCAATACCAAATCAAATATGGTATGCTTAACATTTACACTATTATATAAGAATCAACTACAACAACTCATGTTATCTTTTCTTTATAACTTACTAGGTTAGAGACCCGTGTAATACACGGGTTGATTTAATAGAATAGAATGATCAAAAAAATAAATCTTAAAATTGACAAAAAGATATCAACTAATAGTTGAATCAAAAAAGAAATAATAAGATGATTTAAGCAAGCAATTAAGCAACAACGTTTGAAAATTATTTCATCAAGGTCACTATCCCCTTATTTCACATTGTAAAATAACTCATGAATAACATTATGGAATAGTTTTCACAACATAACCAAAAGGAGAGATATGAAGTTTATTAACATTGACTTTAGAACTCATGTTGATTGAACTGTTTGAACTCAAACTTGGTTACTATTTTTCTCTCTTCTCACTCTTACTAAAAAACCAAAAAAAAAGGAAAAGCCTGCAAGTTTCATCAGGTTGGCGGACCCGAGTTGAATTTTTTTTGAAGGAACCCGAAACCCCGGGTGTTCCCGAACCTATCCCTTGAACCCAAAGGAACCCATAAACTCAAAATGAAGATTAACTTGAATGTGGAAGTCTTTTTACCTATGGTTGAACGGAAGCAGATTCAAATGCGCAATCCTCATAGTCGCCATAGTAGTTTTCACAGGAATTGTTAACTCTGCCCCAATATCACCCATAAACTCTTACACTAAAATGCCCATAAGATCGAAGGTAAAATCAAGGAGATAGTTGGAATAACCTAAGTCAGCTAGAGTTGAAACAAGACGGTCAAAGCAGTAAATTTAAAGCTTCAAAATCACATCATTAATCATGAAGATATATAGTGGAGCGAGAGAGCGCTTGGGCTTCAAAATTTGGTCAAGGATTCAAAGTTATGATTTTTGAAGCTGAAATCAAGGCTTCAAGTACAGAACATGAAAAAACCCTAAAATGTTTTGAAGATGGGAATCCTAAACTTTTTAATCTTAAGGGAAAAACATGAATCTAAAGCATTTATTATGCATAGAATATTGAAATAATTTTAGAAAATGAAGAAATAGAATGAGATCATACTGATAAAGCCAAACCTATAAATCTTCGGAAAGAACTGCAGAAGAAGACGTTTCCAGTTCCTCC
This sequence comes from Dittrichia graveolens, assembly GCA_038502395.1. Classification (NCBI taxonomy): domain Eukaryota; kingdom Viridiplantae; phylum Streptophyta; class Magnoliopsida; order Asterales; family Asteraceae; genus Dittrichia; species Dittrichia graveolens. Next base: position 62,869,984 of record JARJIL010000009.1, read on the forward strand.
TCCATATTCAAACCTCCAATTCTTTTCAAACCTTAATCTGGGAGAGAAATACTTCTAGAAATATTAAGAGAGAGAGAGAGAGCGACGGAAACCGATAACCGTATGTAACGGTGAAAGGAATAAGCGTAATAGGGAAGCTTGAAACAATCCACGTGGCAGTGCGTAAGGTTTCGATAGTGAGCGGGAAAACATTAAAATAGAGTGCTAGAAAGAAGCCACGTGGTATGATAATTACTTGTTTATTAGAGATGAAAGATTTTACTTCATATTTACTTAATTTAAATTGTTTGTATTATAAATTGAAAAAAACATCTATGTTTTTTGGAAGCAAATATTTTGTTTCTATGTATGTTTTACAATTATATTTTTTATAAATGTTAGAACTCTAAAATATCTAAAATAAGTTTAAAGTTTACTTTAAGCATCCCTGTGTTTATACATAGGTTGTTAAGCTAGTATATACTAATACTAACTTAGTTTTACGTAACTTAATGATGTCTTTATTCATAATGTCTTTATCCTATCATATTTACTTGATAAATAGTTCACATAATTCATAACTTTTTTATTCAACTTTTGTTAAAATTGAGATATGAATATTAAATTTAGTTTTTATTTTTACTAGTTATAAAACGGTTATTTAATTAACCCAAAAACCTAAATAAAAAAGCTGGTGTTTTCGGTTTAGTTTAGGTTCTAGAAAGTTAGAAAACCAATATTTCGGTTAACCAAACCAAATGTACGGTTATCAATTCATAAACATCCCTAGCTTGTGGGTAGAAAGATTTTTTATCGAAGGACGTCCGTATTATCAAAAGTTTATAACTTGTTATGCATAATTAGAATATATCAAAGTGGATAGTTGAACTCGTTTATAGTATTCGCAGTGATAACATGTAAGGGTGTGTTCGGTTATGGAACCAGCTCGAACCAGACTGGAACCGAAAATGATGAAGATCGGAACCGGAAACCGGACTGATGTATGGAACTGGATAAGACCGAAATTTTACTTTGGAACCGGTTTCAAGAGTGGGAACCGAAAATAACGGATAACCGATGAATATTTTTGCTATTAAAGGCAAATATGGTACATTTATATTAGTTGTTTTTTTACCTATAAAGGTTAACTAATAATCAAAAAACTAAACGATTTAAAATTAACACTAAAAATACTTGAAATCGTAAGTGAACATGCATACATCTTCAACATTAGCATATGACCAATAAATAATAGTCTGTTAACTTCGTTCTTAAAAACAATAACCATTAATCATATCGTTAACGATAATAATTCAATAACCAACCATATCACCAAAAATAATTGTAACACCCCAAGGTTCGAAACTTAATTTTTTATTTGTTTAAGTGTTGTACTTGTGTAGGTTGCTTTTATGTAAGTTATCTATGTGTCCTAAAGTTTATGGACTAAAATTGTTAATTTTAAAGTTGGCTAAGTTCAGGGACCATAGTGTCATTCTTGAATAGTTACATATATATATATATATATATATATATATATATATATATATATATATATATATATATATATATAAGTAGTCAAATGTAGCAACAAACACAACCATTCCAATCACAGCCACCAAGCCTAGTTCTTGCCAAGTTCTGGAGTTTTTGGTAGCAAGATTTGAGTGTCATAACATCATATTAAACTATCTCAAGCAAGCAAGGTATGAATTCTTGGTGCTTTTGTGTGTTTAAAGGTCAAGAACATGATTCCATGGTGGAATCTATGTGCATAGCATGTTGTTGATGTTTTATATTGATTTTCTTGGTGTTATTAGTTGTATGGGGTGTAGGAAAACACCCCTAGATAATCTGAATCGACTTTGGGTCGAAATCAAAGCCAAAACAGCAACTGTGCAGAAACACAGTCGGCTGCACCTGTGAGGTACACGGCCCGTGTACATGTTGGAAGGGCGTGTAGCCTGCCCGTGTAGACGTAACACGGCACGTGTAAAGGTACACGGCCCGTGTAGTAACCTAGGGCGGTTACAGACCATGTAGGGATACATGGTCGTGTAGTATGTCGGTACACGGCCCGTGTAAAGGTACACGGCCCGTGTAGAAGGCTGGTCAAACACAGGCCATGTAGCCAAGACCAGGTCGTGTGTGGTACAGGGGACACGGCCCGTGTAGGGATACACGTCCCGTGTTGGACCTATTACAGGACAGAATATCAGATTTATAACACCTTGCTATGTGTTTGTATAGGAGAGTTATTGGATACAACATTGTTGCATAGACTTGTTACCACTGTATTTAGCCAGGTGAGTATACATACTTTTAGCACGATTTATTGTATTACACTTGCAATATGAATAGATATAATTATGTTATGATATGTTATGTGATATGAGAATAGATGGTTTAGCTACGCTGCAGACGTGGATATACATAGAATAGTGACAGGGTATACGGGTAGCCGTATACCAAATAGCATGGATATTTAGCTATATGTAAATATAGCTTATATCCGAAACAGTGACCAGGGGTATACTGAGCTCCTTATACCCATAGAAAGGTTTTAGGGGCTTGGCTACACGCAAGGTGTAGTCATACCCTGGGACATTAGCATAGTATAACAGATTGCAGGTATTAAAGACGAGATACAGATATCTTAGATAGGGTAATGGTATATTTAAATGTCTATTTAATTCAGTTAGTATGCTCACTATGCGTTTGCTTATGTTAAGATTTCAATATTTGCAGGTGAGTCAGGCTCCAGCAAGAGAAAGGCCCCAACACCTTGATCCGGCGGGTAGCTTCAAAGCTTTTAACAATAACTATAACACTTCTTTTGAGAATAACATGTAAAAATATGTGGATAAGCAGTCAGTTTTTATTACAACTTGGTCGTGTAAAAGTACTTTCAATATTGTCATATTATAAAAATATAACTGAAAAACGGGCGTTACAATAATAGTTCATAGTCAACTATATGGCAAATAAAAAAATCACATACCAACCGGTTCCGGTTCTAAGACCGAACTACCTGATAACCGGTGGAACCGAAACTGAAAGAACCGAAAACCGAAAATGAGGTTTTAGGAGAACCGATAACCGGACCAAATACTCAAACCTGGTTCTGGTTCACTTTATTCAGTAACCACCATTTCAACATTACTAACACTAGTAGTAATAACATCTATTACTACCATCACTAACTACCAATTTTATTTTAAAATTTTTTTTACTCAAACGGGCTTGTCATCCCCATAGTCATAACATAAATCACTACCATCACTAACTGCCATGATATTTAATTTGTTACGATTGGAAAAGCTTAAAAGAAAACAATAAGGAAAAAAAAGCTTAACCAGGACATAACACATAAGTTCGTTACCACCTTCACGAGATCGGGAGTCACATGTAACACCGCCTATGATAATATTAAATTCAGTAAAAAATTAAGTTTTTAAACTGCATGGGTCTATTTGTAAAACAAATGTTTACCTGTTTTGTTACTTAACTAATAATTCAAAACAATGCAGAGGAATTCTTAACAAAACAAACCTTATTAACTATTAGAGTTTTCAAAACACTTTGACTTGGCGATTATATATAAATATCAAAACTTGCCAAATCATAAATACTGGTGTTACTATATCCATAATCGACCATTAATACAAAATACCAACAAACAGTGTTCCTTCCTAAAAGGTATGTACAACAGCTAGTAGTAATCCCATCTCACCAAGCCTGCCTAATCTTTATCTGAAAAAAAGAAACATCAACAACATTAGCTATATAAAATAGCTAGTGAATACAGACAGACATGAATAACAATAAAGCAAGTCATATGTAACACCTGCAAACCTGGGCTAGTAGATTAGCGAGTTTACGGTATGTGTTTAATTGTGTTTAAATTGCATTAATTTAATTATGTGGTTAATTAAATGATTTAGTATAAGGGTAATTAATTAATTAATTTAGAACTATATATAGTTACTGATGAATTTTAAATAGTATGGATGTATGTATGTATGAACGTAGGTATGTATGCATGCATGTTGGTGGGTTTGTACACGTGTGGGTATGTTGTGCAAGTTAAAGGAGAATTTGACACCTCTTTAATTTGTGTGTTATGTGTACTTGTTCTCATCTGTAACTGCTCATAATTAGCAAAGAAAGAAAGTGTGTGTGTTTTTGTTCTCTGCCAAGAAACCGAAGAAAAGAATCGGAATTGGAGATAGTGTTCTTTGGAATCAAGATTAAAGGTTGGTGTGTGTGATTTTATCATGTTATTATACATCTTGATGAGTTATCTGATTTTAAATGCATGATTATATGTTAAGCTTTCGTTAATGGAACTTGAAGTTCAAAATATGATTAAAAGGGTTTTTGCATGTTTAAGTGATTCATATGAATAAAAAGTGTTTAGGATTTACGAATACATGTTTATATATGTTTAAACTTGTTTCTGGAAAGTTTTGTTGAATATATATAACTTCTGGGTTTTAAGTTATGATGATGATGAAGTTGTCGGTTTTGATGAAGAAGATGATGTAAAACCGATAGTTGATGGAATCCAAGACTAAAACCGATGATAAGCTTAAATCCGATAGATTGTAAAACCGATACTTGTGAATCCGAGGATGAAATCCGATAACCTCTAATCCGGGAGTTGGTAATCCGAAAGCTATGAAATCCGATACTTAGAATATGAGAATCTAGAATCCGATTATGTGTTAAAACCGATACTTGAAATCCGAGACTTGAGAAACCGATACAATTCCAAATCCGACTAAGCTAAATCCGATAGTCCATATCCAGAATATAGTGAAATCCGACAGTATGAAATCCGATGGTTTTGGAAATCCGACATTTTTATGATTGGACTTGTAATTGTTTGTTGTTTGATTCTATTTTGTGAATGAATGGATTTTAAATATATGTGGACAAATATATTTATAAATTCGAGACTGATTTGGTTGTTATTGTGTTTTCAGGCAATCCAAAGGCTCAGTAACATTAGACTTCTGAGTACTACATCTGAGATAGAAAGGTGAGTGGATGTTGAACGTGGATGGTAAATATTATGGTTAATGTTATTAATGTGATGCATGTGTTTGTGGTTGGAAAGATTGATTGATTGAACTGTTGATTGTGAATATTAATTATTGATATCTGCTGCATGACTATTTGGTCGATACACACTCTTTGGATGATATTAAGTTGCGTTTGGGAAGTCAGCTACACGTGGAATTGGGCTGGGCTCGTCTACTGGTTGGTTGAACAGTGGTAGCCTTACTGCTGCATATGTTGCATCAGAGTGGGATTTCTGTAATGTCCCAAAAACTTTTTTTTAAACATAATTCATTCATAGAGGATATTCAAAATCATTAATAACGTAATTACACAACAAATTGTTCGTGGCATAAACACCCATAATCCATGAAGTTACAATCATTCTCATGGTCTATAATTGAAACTATTGCTGTTGAAAACTATGTTAAAAGATTGTGGAAGCTTGTGATTAGAGCTATCATCACTGTGCTGGAGCCCCGCCATGGTCGTTACCTGAAAAGATATGAAACAACAACTGTAAGCCAAAGGCTTAGCGAGTATACTACTTACAACCAAAATAGTTCACATACTACTCAACTCATACCCACTACCGTAGTAAGTGGTCTCATCATACCCGTCACTAGGACGGTCTCGTCCCACCCGTTGTCGTCACAACGGTCTAACATACCCGGCACCGGAGTGCTGGTCTCATACCCGACACTAGAGTGTACGGTCTAACATACCCGACACCGAAGTGTACGGTCTAACATACCCGTCACCGGATTGAACGGTCTAAACATACCCGTCACCGGAGTGAACGGTCTAACATACCCGACACCGAAGTGTACGGTCTAAGCATACCCGTTACCGAAGTAAACGGTCTAAGTACAATCAACTATGACTCGTATATTCATAAATCTCTGGTATTCACATGCATACATAACATTTGGAATCTATTCAAGTTATAAGTGAGAATACTCACCTGTCAGCTGTCTTAGCTACTGGTTCTCACTGAAGGACTCTTCTTGTTTAGCTCTGTAACTGACTGTTACCTGACCAAGTCTAAACATTGGTTACTACTGTATTTAACAGTTACTTACTGAAAGTCACATGCCACGCGTGCATGGCCTGAAAGTCGCATGGAGTCACCCATGCATGCTGAAAGTCGCATGAACTAGCATTCAGTACATGAAAGTCGCATGGACCTATACTCTACTCATGAAAGTCGCATGGACCTATCCTGGACTTATGAAGGTCGCATGACTGTATTCTCAAAGTCGAATGAACTAGTACATATCACATGAAAGTCGCATGGCATAACATACAAAGCCTGAAAGTCGCATGAACTTGTATTCTACTCATGAAAGTCGCATGAATTCCTTCCTACTACATGAAAGTCGCATGAACTCACATACAACACATGAAAGTCGCATGAGCCTATATTCAACACATGAAAGTCGCATGGATCACTATTCATCATGTGAAAGTCGCATGAACCGGCATTTAGCCATATGAAAGTCGCATGGCATAAAATCTCAAGAACTGAATGTCGCATGGTGTATACACAACCCATCTAAAAGTCGCATGGAACAACATACAAAGTGCCAAAGTCGCATGAACAAGCATTTATCACATGAAAGTCACATGAAACACTATTCATCGTATAAGAGTAACATAAACTGATAATGGATACATGAAAGTCGCATGAACTCACCCCTTGCTCATGTGACTGTCGCATGGCACACTCAAGTGGCCATGTGACTGTCGCATGGCACATCTTCATCTCTTCAAGTTCATCATTTTGAAAACCCAGACTCTATAACCATAATCAAGCTTTCTTAAAACTCAACCAATTCAATCCAAACTTGTTGCAAAATGTTTCTCCATTCATATAAAACTTTCCTTTAAACTTAAAACCATATTTTATCAACTTTCAAGGTGTTCTTGGTTAAACTTTCTCCTGGGTTTTTCTTAAACCTTCAAAACCCAAAACCCATATTCTGAAACATTCAACCATCACTTTAATGTAGAAAGAATGATGTCTACATGATTCTAAAGAATAGAGAACATTCCCTGATGATTTCTTTGCTGAAAATCTCAAGTTTTCACAAATTGAAGCAACTCCTTCTTCCTCTTTCTCGTGTCTTTCAACTGGCACCCACACACACAAAAACCTTTGAACGAATGAAACAGTGATTTGAGGGTTTATGTGGGAGGCTGTGCCCTAAACCCCTATTTATACTCATTTTTCAACCTCTTGTGGGCCTAAGCCCAACTTAAACCTCCAAGTCCAAATACAACCATTAAACTTCCCTTGTATTAATATACATAAGCCCAACTACTTGATAAATTTCCATCCACAATATACACATACATAAGACACAAGTCCCATTGCTTAAATAATTCCCAATCATATTGTGCATAGAATCACCATTAATATTCATTAAAAATATTCTTGTACATTTTAAAATTACGGGTATTACAACTCTCCCCCACTTAAACACGATTTTGTCCTCGAAATCCTTATTCGAACAATGCCGGGTAGTTCTTCTTCATCTCGTCTTCGGACTCCCAGGTCCACTCTGATCCTTTTTGGTGCTCCCAATGCACCTTCACCATCCATACTTGTTTGTTGCGTAGCTGCTTGATTCTTCTTTCAATGATCGCTACTGGTTTCTCCACATAATTCAACTTTTCATCCACGGTGATGTCTTCCAAAGGCACAAATGTCGACTCATCGGCTAAGCATTTCCTCAAATGTGAAACATGAAAGGTGTTGTGTATTTTTGATAACTCCTCTGGTAGCTCTAAACAATAGGCAACCTTACCAACTCTCTCAATGACCTTAAACGGTCCTATGAACCTGGGGTTCAACTTCCCCCGCTTTCTGAAACGAATCACCCCCTTCCATGGGGATACCTTGAGTAACACATGGTCGCCCACTTGAAATTCTAATAACGATCTCAGCTTATCTGCATAACTTTTTTGCCGGCTCTGAGCCGCTTTCAACTGTTCGCGAACTTGTTGCACGTACTCCGACGTTTTCTGAACTATCTCGGTGTTACCAAGCTCTTTCTGTCTCACTCCCCCCCAACAGATCGGGGTCCTACACTTCCTCCCATACAGCATCTCATAAGGCGGCATCCCGATGTTGGTGTGATAACTGTTGTTGTAAGAGAATTCTGCGAGAGGTAAGTACAAATCCCAACTTCCCCAGAAGTCGATCACGCAAGCTCTTAACATATCTTCAAGAGTCTGTATGGTTCTCACTCTGCCCGTCGGTTTGTGGGTGGTAAGCTGTGCTGAGATTTATCCTCGTGCCCAGATCCTCGTGAAACTTGTTCCAAAACCTAGATGTGAACCGCACATCCCGGTCCGAAATGATCGAAACTGGCACCCCGTGCCTCGAGATTATCTCCTTCACGTAAATATCTGCCAATCTCTCTGCCGAGCTAGCTTCTCGGATGGGTATGAAATGCGCGCTCTTGGTCAATCTATCCACTACAACCCAAATGGCATCAAAATTCCTTGGTGTCTTAGGCAGCTTTGTTATCAAATCCATGGTTACTTGCTCCAATTTCCATACCGGTATCTCCAACGGTTGCAACTTACCCTGTGGCCTCTGGTGTTCCGCTTTTACTCGCAGGCACGTCAAACACTTTTCCACGTAATTGGCCACCTCTCTCTTCATTCCTGGCCACCAATAATCCATCTTTAGGTCTCGGTACATCTTGGTAGCCCCCGGGTGTATGGAAAATTTCGACTTGTGGGCTTCATCTAGGATCACACTTCGAATCTCTATAGCTTTCGGCACCCAAATCCTCCCGTAACGGGTCCACAATCCCCGACTGTCCTTGGCCATGAAGGCCAACTGACCCTTAATCCGGTCCGCCTTCTGGTTTTCCTCCTTCACGGCCTCAACTTGGGCCGTCAAAATCATCTCGAATAGTGAGGTTGTAACCGTCATCCTTAGACATTTCACGCTAAGCTGCAACTGGCTCGTCTTACGACTTAATACGTCCGCCACCACGTTGGCCTTTCCTGGGTGGTACAAGATTTCACAGTCATAATCCTTGACGAGGTCTAGCCACCTCCGCTGTCGCATGTTCAAATTCTTCTGGTCGGCAAAATACTTCAAGCTTTTGTGATCTGTGTAGATGGTGCATTTAACTCCGTATAAGTAGTGTCGCCAAATCTTGAGCGCGAACACAACTGTTGCCAACTCCAGGTCGTGAGTTGGATAATTACGCTCGTGAGGTTTTAGCTGTCTTGAAGCATAAGCGATAACCTTCCCCTCTGCATAAGAACACACCCTAGCCCCACATGAGAGGCATCGCAATACACCAATAAATCTTCCATTTCTTCAGGTAAGGTCAGTATCGGAGCTTCACATAGTTTGCCCCGAAGGGTTTCGAATGCTTTCTGTTGATCGGCTCCCCAGCCAAAAGGGGTATTCTTCTTCGTCAGCTTTGTTAGTGGCACTTCCAGCTTCGAGAAATCCTTGATGAATCGTCTGTAGTAACCGGCCAATCCCAAGAAACTTCGGATCTCCGTTGGACTCTTCGGCGTTTCCCACCTCATCACGGCCTCTATCTTTGCCGGGTCCACTTTGATTCCGTTGCGGTTTACCAAATGCCCGAGAAACTGTACCTCCTTTAGCCAAAATTCGCACTTCAAAAACTTTGCGTACAACTTTTCCCTTCTTAACGTTTCTAGCACCTCTCGAAGGTGTTTCTCATGTTCTGCCACGGTCTTGGAGTAGACTAAAATGTCGTCAATGAACACAATTACAGACTTATCAAGCATCGGTCGGCAAACCCGATTCATTAGGTCCATGAAAGCTGTGGGTGCGTTTTTGAGGCCGAATGGCATCACCACGAACTCGAAGTGCCCGTATCTAGTTCGAAATGCTGTCTTTGCTACATCTTCTTCTCGAACCTTGAGCTGATGATAACCCGACCGCAAGTCTATCTTTGAAAAGCAGGACGCACCTTGTAACTGGTCAAACAGGTCGTCTATTCGAGGTAATGGATACCTATTCTTCACGGTTACCTTGTTGAGCTCTCGGTAATCGATGCATATTCTGAACGTTCTGTCCTTTTTCTTTAAAAACAAGATCGGGGCTCCCCAAGGTGAGCTACTAGGTCGGATGAATCCCTTGTCAAGAAATTCTTGCAGTTGCGTCATTAACTCCTGCATTTCTGGCGGTGCTAAACGGTATGGCGCTTTCGCGATAGGTGCGGCTCGCTGTACCAAATCTATACGGAATTCTACTTGTCGGTCCGGCGGTATCCCTGGCAGATCCTCTGAGAATACCTCGGGGTATTCGCACACCACTGGTACGTCGGATACCTCCAACTGTTTCTTTTCCTTCCTCGAGTCGATGACATGTGCGATAAATGCAGCGCACCCCTTTCGTAAATACTTTGCGGCTTTGGTTACTGTAACAGCGCCTTTGCTATTTTAAAAATCAATATAAATTTGAGTTTTCAAACTGCGTGGGTACGTTTGTAATTTGAACTTTTACCTGTTTGTTAACTTAACTGAATTTCAAAAACTATGCAGCGGAATTTTTAAATAACAAACAAACAACCTAAGCAGTTATTACAGTTTAAAAACACATGTTTGGCATATATACAAATATACAATACCTAAAATTGCCAAACATGCCTACCGGTGTTACGTAATCTAAACCGACCATAATACTTTTATACCAAAAGCAGTGTTCCTTCAAAAAGGCTTCTATAACAGCCATGAGTGTCCCCAACTCACCAAGCCGTCTATTCCTTATCTGTAAAAGGTTAAAACATCAACAACATTAGCTATATAAATATAGCTAGTGAATACTAACAATCATGCATAACAATTATGCAAGTCCTTAGCAATATAACAAGTCATATAGCGGAATAAGCAATCAATGCTATCCTAACATATAGCGGAGTGTTGACATGTCCAGCGAGTGTATTATATTGCCGGGTTGCAAAACCAGCTCAAACCACTACCACCGGGGGAATCATACACCACCATCCGTGCGGGTTTCATCACCTAAGTGAATCACCATGCTCGTTAAGGAGCCAAAGCTCATTAGGCTTAGCCATTTAAGGCACTCACCTCAATTGCTGAAAGGAACGGTACTCGAGTACCGTTAGTCCAGAACATTATGCCCGTAAGCTCAGGACCCAGCCGAAGCCGACCTTAATTACATACAAGTCCAGACATACAGATAGTTTCATCAATCACCCTTTGCAGGGACAAGTGCATGCATGCTTTATTCATATAACATATTATTCATCAAGTGTACACATGTACTTAAATACATGTCTTGCACATCAATTATCAAGGTATATCATGGATTCTTTATCATACTGGCATACATATGGCTTTCATAATACAAGTTGTGGCATATCATAATCATATAACTGTTCTTGCATTCAAAACTTCCTAAATTGAAGTCATAAGAGTCAGTACTCACCTTGGTGCTCAAAACCACTCAATTATGGATTTGGTCTTCCTTGGATGTTTAATTACCTATTGTACACATATAAGCCCACTTAGAATACCACAAATCATATACACATGCTAGTTCTAATGTTTAATTTCCTAAATATGTCTAAACTAGTAAAAATGGTTAAACTAACCCAAATACCCCAAAATTGATCAAAAGTGATATAACTATAGTCCTTATAACCTGAACATTGAAAAACAAGTTTCTGTTTGCTGCACAACAAGTCGCGCCGCGACACCCTTAAGGGTCGCGCCGCGACGCAGCTTCAGAGCTGCGAGAAAGGCCCTGTACAGCTGCTGTTTTCCATCAAAACCCAACTCTAACTTGTCCTTAATTATTTCCAGCTTTTGTTTTAGTTATGGGACATCAAAATGAGTTCATAAACATATACATAACCTACTATAACATCAAATTCATGATTAATCCATGAATTCACCATATTTGACCCATTTGGTCAATTTCAAGAATTACAATCAAGTTGACATCTTTAATACACAAAATCAGTTCCAAACTAATCCCTAATGATCCTAGAACATATTGCAATAAAGAAATCTAAACTTTATTGGTCAAATTCGTTTTACCCATTTTGACCTAAAACCTAAAATGAAGAACAAGATAGAGAAAAGCTTACTATGGACAAGATGATGATGAATAGAAGAACAAGAACAGATTTGTAACTTGATTAGGCTTCAATTCCAGCTCTTGAATGATCTTGGTGTGATTCCTCCTTCAAGAACAAGGTAGAAGAACAAGAGGTGAGGTGTGTGTGTGTGTCTCGTATGTGTGTGTGTGTTGAAGGTGAGTTGGCTGACTCACCTTAATTAGGCCGACTTATGGTTAATAATTATCCATAAGGAGGTATTTTGTTCCCCTTTTCAACATACAACACGACACCCGAATAACCGTTTCAACTAACGAGGATATTTTTGGAAACCTCGTTTGAAACCAGTTATTATTTCATAATTCTTTTCTATTTTTATTACTATTTTTAAATTCATATTTAACTGGCCAATAACTAATTTCTATTAATTCTTACAAATATATTTATATTTAATTCATTTAATTAGATCGACATACCAATTGGAGCACGCGAATAGGCCATATTTGAGGATGTTACAGTTACGGTGCAGCATACTGTCGTTGGTTTATTAATTAACTTTGTGGCTTTGGTTACGGTGCAACATACCCGCAAACTTGGGCAAGTAGATTAGCGGGTATACGGTATGTGTTTGTTTGTGTTTTAATTTCTTTAATTAATTAAGTGATTAATTAAGTGGTATTAGTTTATTAATTAACTTATTAATCATTTAAATTAGAATGTAAGGATGTATGTATGCATGTCCGTAAGTATGTATATATGCATGAGTTAGTGGGTGTACACGTGGGGGTGTTTAAAAGAGTTTTGCCACCTACCTTGCATGTACACAAGTGTGTGTGTGTGTGTGTGAGTCCTGTTCTATTATTTCAAATATTCAAGAAGTGTATGTGTGTGTGTGAATTGTTTCTCTGCCAAGAAGAAAACCGAGAGAAAAGAAAAGAAGAAGAAAGGAATCGGAATTCCCATTTGTGTGTGATTTATCAAAGATTTAAGGTTGGTGTTCATAAATTAACATGTTTTAATCTTTCTTGATGTGTTATATGATTTTAAAACATGATTTATGTTTAGATTGAGGATTGCATGTTAGAACACCATAACCGGTTTTGATAAAATATGATTTTGATTCACGTGTTCATATGATTCATATGGTTAATTGCATAAGAATGTATTTAGAAATATTGATGTATATAATTCTGGAATGATAGCTATGATTATTATGAAATATGGGTTTGAGTTATGCTATCCTTGATGTCTGCGGATTTGGTGAATATGAAGCTCTCGGATTGTGGAAGTTAGGAAAACCGATTGTAACAAAAACCGATTCTCATGAAATCCGATTACTTTGGAAAATCTGAATGATGAAATCCGACACATGAAATCCGATACTCTTGATTTTGGAAACTTGAAATCCGATTAAGACAAAACAGAGATTGGAACCCATCGGATTCCTAAATCTGACAGTTATGAAATCCTATTAGATAGTTGCGGATTTTGGGAAAATCCGATACCCTGGTTGCGGATTTTCAAGAATCCGAGAGAGAGAATCCGATAGTTTCAAGAATTCGATATTTGTGTTTAAATTTGTATTTATTTAGTGATTATTGAATGTTAGGGATAAATTATAGATATATGATGAGATATATTTATGAGACTTGGAATGATTGATTGTTATTATGTTTTCAGGAAATCCAAAGGCTCAGTAACATAAGAATTCTGAGTGCTTCCCCTGAAATTGAAAGGTGAGTGGATGTTGGATGCGAATGGTAAAGATTGTGTTTAATATTACGGATGTGAGGCATAATTGTATGTGATGGTTTTATATTGAAACTGTTGAGTGTGATAAATACTATTGTTGTCAGATGCATGACTATTTGTTCGATACGCACTCTTAGTATGATTTTGAGTTGCGTTTGAGAAGTCAGCTATACGTGGAATTGGGCTGGGCTCGTTTACTGGTTGGTTGAATAATGGTAGCCTTATTGATTGCATATGTTGCTTCAGAGTGGGATTTCACCGTGCCAATTCAGTAGAGGGCTATCGGTAAACCTTTGCTTTGGCCGGCATTGGTTGTAGGTTCTGCGCCGAACCGCCGGTCTTCTTAGTGGTTGTGATTACATGTTTAGTATTGACTTGATGTTTGCTTTTGGCTTTAGCCTCTACTCACTTAGCTTTGTGCTAATTCCCCATAGTTGTTGCTTTTTGCAGGTTTGTGTTTGTGTGAGCTTGTGGAAGGAAAAGTTGACTTGACTCTGATGTTTAGATTTAAAATGAAACGAGCCCGTTTATTTTGTAACACAGACTTATGCATGTTGGGTTTTTAAGAACAGATATTTTGTTTATGTATGAATGTAATTTTAAATAGAATGAATGTTTAATGTTAATCAAAGCTTCCGTAGCGCAAAATATATATAAAAAAATGGCTTAGATTTTACAATCTCGGAAGTCTCGGAAGGTACCTCCTGAAGTTACCTGATTAACAGTTGGTGTCACTAGCTGGGTGTTTGCCGCTGTCGAACTTGCTTCTTTTGCGGCCCACAGAGCACCCAACTTCTGATCTATCATGGTGCCCATATCCTGCTTCAGGTCCTCTACCACCTTAGGTAGGAGTTCTTTCAATGAATTCGTCACCGCTACGATTACCAATTCAGTCATGTCTGCTTCCCCGAACTCTTCACTTTCAGGGTCATTCGGTACTGCGTTCTCAGGGGCCACATTCTCAGGAAGTGGCTGGTTAACAACTGGTTGCATGCGGGGGTTACTCTCCCCGGTTACACTGGCATTTTCCCCGTCTGGCGGGTTTTCGAAAACTCTTTTTGCTGGAATAACTCTTCGGTTTCTCGTGTTCACCATACTGGATGTATAGACAGTGCACTAATCAATAGGTGTCATTGCCATACAGTCCTCACTAATATATGAAGGCATATATCAAGTACCGCATGTCAAGACCTAGCTAGCAGGCAACCCTAGTCATTCTAAGGCACCCTAGCTACAGGCATCTTACCTCTACAAGTACCCCTCACCGGATTCACAAGATTCCCTTGGATGCTGTAGGTTCCCGTAAGTAACGTGTGCAGCTAATAATATGGGCCCTATTATTACCAACACACTATACGTACTGGATCCTAGCATTACCCTTGAAAATCCCGATTCACTGGCTTGGGCCATGTATCATCACTTTCTACAACATCTGGTTCTTATGTATAATAATCATGTAATGGTCTTACTAACCCCTTGCTACCCTTCTAGAGTAGCTTACTGTCAGAAATCATATACAAATGGCATATTAATATCATATTGTAAGTACCTTGTACCTCGCGCGTGACCACTCGGACTAGCTCCAGCTGATAGCTCATTAAAAATTTTATCATTTGCAAGTTGTGAACTTTGTTTGAAAATTCCTTAAGAACCAAGGTTTAAGTCTAAACACGCCGAAACGCATCTAGATCCCTTAAACCTAGGCTCTGATACCAAGTTGTAACGTGCCAAATTTTTTTTAAACATAATTCATTCCTAAAAGATATTCATAATCAATGGTAACGTAATTACAGGACATGTTGTTCGTTGAATAAACACCCATGATTCATTAAGTTACAATCATCCTCATTGTCTGTAATTAAAACTATTACTTTTGAAAACTACGTTAAAAGGTTGCGGAAGCTTGGGATTTGAGCTATCATCACCGAGCTTCAGCCCCGCCATGGTCGTTACCTGAAAAGATATGAAACAACAACTGTAAGCCAAATGCTTAGCGAGTATACTACTTATAACCAAAATAGTTCACATACTACTCAACTCATCCCCACTACCGTAGTAAGTCGTCTCATCATACCCGTCACTAGGACGGTCTCGTCTCACCCGTTGTCGTCACAACGGTCTAACATACCTGGCACCGGAGTGCTGATCTCATACCCGACACCGGAGTGTACGGTCTAACATACCCGACACCGAAGTGTACGGTCTAACATACCCGTCACCGGAGTGAACGGTCTAAACATACCCGTCACCGGAGTGAACAGTCTAAACATACCCGTCACCGGAGTGAACGGTCTAAACATACCCGTCACCGGAGTGAACGGTCTAACATACCCGACACCGAAGTGTACGGTCTAAGCATACCCGTTACCGAAGTAAACGGTATAAGTACAATCAACTATGACTCGTATATTCATAAATCTCTGGTATTCACATGCATACATAACATCTGGAATCTATTCAAGTTATAAGTGAGAATACTCACCTGTCAGCTGTCTTAGCTACTGGTTGTTACTGAAGGACTCTTCTTGTTTAGCTCTGTAACTGACTGTTACCTGACCAAGTCTAAACATTGGTTACTACTGTATTTAACTGTTACTTACTGAAAGTCACATGCCACGCGTGCATGGCCCGAAAGTCGCATGGAGTCACCCATGCATGTTGAAAGTCGCATGAACTAGCATTCAGTACATGAAAGTCGCATGGACCTATACTCTACTCATGAAAGTCGCATGGACCTATCCTGGACTCATGAAGGTCGCATGACTGTATTCTCAAAGTCGCATGAACTAGTACATATCACATGAAAGTCGCATGGCATAATATACAAAGCCTGAAAGTCGCATGAACTTGTATTCTACTCATGAAAGTCGCATGAATTCCTTCCTACTACATGAAAGTCGCATGAACTCCCATACAACACATGAAAGTCGCATGAGCCTATATTCAACACATGAAAGTCGCATGGATCACTATTCATCATGTGAAATTCGCATGAACTGGCATTTAGCCATATGAAAGTCGCATGGCATAAAATCTCAAGAACTGAAAGTCGCATGGTGTATACACAACCCATCTAAAAGTCGCATGGAACAACATACAAAGTGCCAAAGTCGCATGAACAGGAATTTATCACATGAAAGTCGCATGAAACACTATTCATCATATAAGAGTCGCATAAACTGATAATGGATACATGAAAGTCGCATGAAATCACCCCTTGCTCATGTGACTGTCGCATGGCACACTCAAGTGGCCATGTGACTGTCGCATGGCACATCTTCATCTCTTCAAGTTCATCATTTTGAAAACCCAGACTCCATAACCATAATCAAGATTTCTTAAAACTCAACCAATTCAATCCAAACTTGTTGCAAAATGTTTCTCCATTCATATAAAACTTTCCTTTAAACTTAAAACCATATTTTATCAACTTTCAAGGTGTTCTTGATGTGATGCATGACTGTGATTGTGATTGTGATTGGATTGGATTGATTGAATTGTTGATTGTGATATTGATTGTTGATATCTGCTGCGTGAATATTTGGTCGATACGCACTCTTAGTATGATTTCGAGTTGCGTTGGGAAGTCAGCTATACGTAGAATTGGGCTGGGCTCGTTCACTGATTGGTTGAACAGTGTTAGCCTTACTGCTGCATATGTTGCATCAGAGGGGGAGTGCATTGTGCCAATTCAGTGGAGGGCTATCGGTAAACTTTTGCTTTGGCCGGCATTGGTTGTAGGTTCTGCGCCAAACCGCCGGTCTTCTCGGGAATACGTGATTACATGCTTTGATATTGACTGTGGATGTTTACTTTTGGTGTTTAGCCTCTACTCACTTAGCCTTGTGCTAATTCCCCTCAGTTGTTGCTTTTGCAAGTTCGTGTTTATGAGGTTGGCAGAAGGAGAAGTTGACCCGACTCTAATATAGTTTTTGAAAATAAAACAAGCCTGTAGTTTTTGTAACACACAATGATATTATGTTTGTGAACAATGTTTGTACATTTTCTAAATATTGGTTTGTATGTAATTAAGTTTGTTTATTAAAAGCTTCCGCAGCGTATTTAAAAAAAATGGCTTGAGTTTTCCGGTGTTACAATAACTGTTAGTCCCAGATTGAGTACGCAACAACAAATGTTTGTAGAAGGGGGGGTTGAATACAAACTTTAGCTTTTAAAAATTAAAGACACACTTATATACTTTTATATAATTCTTATTGATATGAATCAAGAATTACATGTACTAGAAGCGGAAATTCTAAGTACAATAAAAGGTGGCAATCAATTTGTCTAACACATAGACAAGCTAACTCTAAAACAACTAATGTATTTAGAGTGTTCAACACATGAACAAGTTTGATTCTACACAATGCTTATACTCTACGAAATTTCTCAACTGATGAGATTTTCTTTTTGTGTAGTAGAGACTTCACTTTGTTGTGTTGTGTAGTATTCTATATTTGCATGTCTACCATGCATGAGTATATATAGAAGTTTTGGTGGATCCGGTTGCACGAAGGTAAGAGACCAAGAGGATGTGGAAATATAATATTTTAATTGTAAAGGTAGTGGGTGAAAAGTAAAGTTACTTTAATCAAATGTATGATAAAAGTAATAGTACTTTTCTGTAAAAGTGCAACCCATTCATAATATAAAATATTAAAGTCCACATCTACTGTCGTGTAGAAGTATATTTCCCTTTCCATGATTGTACTTTAATCAGCACCATGCTTCTGATTGATTTGACTTTACCAAGTATGGGATTGCCAACCATACTTAGTTGCTTGAACAAATCTTCATGATCTTCGTCTGTTTGAGGTATCATTATCCTTTTCCAGAGGATAAGATCAAACATTTTTGTCTCATACTTGATCCAAAAAGTTCATTTTTACTTTTACAAACAAAGATCAAAGGAATAATAAAACAACACATGTTCTGCCTTTTACATATGACTTACAATCTGAAAAGATAGAGTAGATTTGACATTTTTCACGACTCAGCTAACAGATTGTACTAGGAACTCTGATATTCACTACTCATTTGACAAAATATATCAGTTGATCACTTTTTTCTAGGACTCAGTTGATACATATTACTCAGCTGATCATATAGATTCTCAGCTGATCAATAGTAAACTTAGGTAAACATAAGCTCATGTATTTGTATGATCAGTTGATCAAGAATGCTCAGCTGATCAATCAAATACATCAGTTTATAAGGGGATATGACTTGTGTAAAGATAGACTTACTCAGCTGATCCATTTGTTCACTCAGCTGATAGAGTAGGCACTCAGCTGATCAAATTCTTCACTCAGCTGATCACTTTCTTCACTCAGCTGATCAATCAGTTTACTGAGCTGATGAAATATTTTCATCAGCTGATCAACAATTTTGCTCAGCTGATAGACTGTTTTCCTCAGCTGATGGTCTTCTTTACTTGTATTCTTCATCTGATACTCCTTGGCTAATATCCTTTGGCTGATACTTTGAGTAGGATCTGATGCTCAGCTGATGGCTTATTTTCCTCAGCTGATGGTTCCATACTTAGCATATTTTTACATAAACTGATTCAAACAACACATGTTTGAATTCTTTCTAAGTCATACTGAATGTAGGGTTTGGTTATCATCAAATTCTATGTTTTAGGATAGGTAGAGTTGATTATTAGGGTGAAGTGATTATCTCCCCAACAATCTCCCCTATTTGATGATGACAAAACCTTTTTCTTTTTGAAGAATCAGTTTGACTTCAAATTACAAAAGATATAAACTTTTAAGTACATTTGGCTACCTAGCTATCTGTTTTTGGTAGCTCTTTTTATTTGAACGTTGTTCTGTTTTTTGTTTCTTTTCTAATGTTCCATTTTGTTCTGTTTTTGTGGAATCTTTTTCTGTGTTGTACCATTTTGTTCTGTTTTTGTGGTATCTTTTCATTTTTCCATTTTTATATGTTTTTGATTTTCTGATATACATAAACATCACTTGAAATAACAGAATAAAGAAATGTACATAAGTGATTACATAGATTAACTACTAACTAACTATTCTATAATGTACAATCAACTAAATAACAACAAAATCTTCAGAGTTAGAATCAGTCTTCAATCATCCCACCATGGTTCTTCTTTAACTTCAAAATCTTTGGCATGGGGATCAGCTTCAGCTAAGACTTCATATTGGGCTTGAACAAGGGCTTCAAAGTTTTCATTTCCAGTTCTGCCTCTTGTAGATATCCTCAGCCCAAATAGAAACTTCTTGCTAGCTTTAAGGATTTCAGACTGTCTAAAGAACCTCCATGTGCCAGCTCTGTCCAAAAAGAATATACCTTCAACAGGCATAATTATAAACTTGTACAGCTCAAGAGTGATGTTCAGTGGAAGAGATGTGTTGAGACCCTCAAAATCTGATAGGAATTCATGCTGGGGTAGTACCTCTCTTAGCTCAAATGGTTTGAAGGGCTTGGAGCCTTTCTTATGAAGATTATCAATTGTGTGTACATGCCTGTAATAGTCATCTGGAGTGAAGGCCCTTTGTGACACAGCTAGAGCTATCCAATTCTGAATTTTCTGAATGAATTGAACTTTGAGCTTTGATTTGGATTTGAAGAGAAGGTACAGGATCTCAACTAACTCTGTGAACCCATATATGTGACACCTCTCATAGGATACAACTTCACAGCTGTTGAAGTTGTTCTGTCTTAATGCTTTGAGGTAGGGTTCACCATCACCTTTATGGACAGTGACTCTTGTTATTAGAGTTGGTTCTGTTCTGTTTCTCAGAATATTAATTTTTTCTCTGAAGCTATGAAGTCTTTGTTGACTTAGGTTGATGGGAGCAGATAAATCAAGGTTGAAGAGGGTTTTGATGGCATTAGCATGGGATCTAGCTTTGAGTAGTTCAGCCTGAGATTTTTCCTTTGCCAATTTGTGTTGAGCAGCAGCTTGATTTTGACTTTGTTCTTGCTCTTGCTGATATGCTAGATCTCTGGCTTGGTAGATTTCCTCAACTGAAACACCCAATGCTTGAGCCATTTGAGCATTTTCCCTTTCTTCCTGTTCTTTAAGAGCAAGCTCCCTTTTCATTTGAGCATCTGCTTCAACTTACTCATCTGTCATCTTTTGTTTGCCTTTATCCTTAGGAGCAGAGGTTGAAGCCTTTTGGACTGATGGGGTTAATTGGACTGGTGGAGCAGATGGCTTAGGGCTCTGTCTTCTTCTTCTGAGGATGTCAGAAAGTGGAGTATCATCCTCATCATCAGAATCAGACTCTATATTGATTTGTAGAGAGCAACCCTCAGTAACTTTTCTTTTAGGCTTTGGCCTGTTTGCCATCCTTTTCAGCCTTTTGGGAAACCTTTGCTCCCCCTCAGAAGGTGCTTTTCTTTTGAGAGAAGGAGGAGCTGTTGCTGTGGGTGCTTCCTGCTGCAAGATTTTTGTGGCAGTTTCAGAATATGCAGCATCAATTTCCTCTGAGTCAGGATCATCCTCCCTTGAAGAACTTGAGAATTTCTCCCCCGTTTTGGCATCATCAAAAGAAGGAGGGGAGTCACCTGCTGCAGGCTTATGGTTTGGGGTAGGGGCAGGTGTATGGGTATGGGTTGAGGAAGGGGTAGAGGATATTTTAGAGAGCTGAAGGGAGAGGTCATCCTTGAGATATTTGATAGCTTTCCATAATGAGAGATGACTCATTCTGGATTATTCTGTTAAGGTTTCTATGTCATCAAGGATTCCTTTGAGAAAAGAAGGCATATGGAGTAGTTGGTCAGGAATGGGTACAGAAATGTTGGGGTTTACGGGGTGTAGGGTCTGGAGTTGGGATAGGAGGTTGGATATGGTTTGGGAATTTGTGGTTGATAGGGAAGAAGGTTAGAAAGATGGTCTATTTTGGTTAGGAGGGGGGGTAACATCAATGGGTGCAGAGGAGGGTTGGGGTGGGGTCTTGAGGAGCTCAATGTCTTTTGCAAGTCTAGACAGTTGAGTAGAGGTTTGGGTTTGGAAGGCTTGGAAGGTTTGGTTTAGGTGATCAATGTTCTGGTTTATGGTTTGGATAAGGATAAGGTTTGTGGTTTGGATAGATATGGATGGGGTAGAGGTGGAAGGAGTAGATAGAGGTTCAAAGAAGTTGGGTAAGGTTTGTGTTCCCTCATTTGAGCCTTGGTGTATAAGCTCAAATTCATTGGGAAAGAGAGTTGAGCCCTGTGCAAGTGGTTGGTTTGTACCACTAGCATTGGCAGGCTGTGCTTGTGTAAGAATAGAATCAATGATGGGTGCAAGATAAGTGGACTGAGTGTGGGATGCACTCAATAACGGGGAATCCCTTATTTGATCCACATTCTATTGGGAGAATGTAGATGGTATGGGCTGACTCAATTGTGGGATAGACACAGTGTGACCTTGGGTTGAGGTCTGTCTTTCAATGAGATCAACCTTTTGGGAGGTTGTCTCAGCTAACGGTTTAAGTCCCTTATTTACAGATGTATCCTGTTGTGAGGGTACATCCACTAGTTCAAAGGTTGCAACATCCAATTGCTCCCCCTCAACATGAGGAAGGGTAATTGGAGTTGAGGTCAGAGGTGTGGATTGCACTCCCTCAAAGCGCTCATAAAGAGTCACTTCTGGTGACCTTGTATATATGGGGCTATGGATAGGAGTAGAACTAGTGACCACAGGAGGTTCACTAGAGCTTGGCTGTTGGAGTGGTGTTTGGACTAGAGATGAGGATGTGCTATCAAAGGTTGGGACGATCATTTGAATATCCTTAGAGGTGGAATCAGTACTGTCCATACCTTGGGTCATGATGTGCCTAATTCTGTCAATGAGCTCCAGAAGTTGCTCAGAGATCTCTTGTTCTTGGGCATCACCATCATCACCAAGAGGACTTAACTCCAATGGACTGATAGGAGCAAAATCACCAGCATCACCATCACCAGCAGCATCATCATCATCCTTAGAGCCAGTGTGGCTTTCATCAGCATCATCATCACCATCATCATCATTTTCATCACCATCATTATCATCTGCATTGTCGTTTGCAGCATCTATCAGCTCTTGCATTTGGGCAGTGATTGGAGGACCTCTGTCTGCCTTTAAGAAATGGAATATCTTTTCACCCATGGCAGGGACAGGTATATGCTCAAGATGTTCTGTTAATCCCACATAATCATCCTCTCCAATTTCCCTCATAGCTATCAGGCTCAATAGTCTAATGTAGGGCACCTGCGACCTCGATGATTTCTTGTTGGTGCTCTGGGTGATTTTATCAATAAGGTCCGAAAATATCACTTGAGCAAAGTCGATATTTACCCCGAAGACTAGGGCATAAAGCACAAGGAGCTCGGTTTGGTTGATGAGATGGTGGCTTCCAGATTTAGGACCGAAGCAACGTATGACCACGTTGGCCAAATAATTCCATGGATGAGCGAGAGCAGAGACTTTGACTTGACCATGCACTACAGGTTCATTGTAGCCGATGGTTTCTAAAACTGTTTGAACTTCTGCTCTGGATGGAAAAGCTGTGTACGGTGGGAAGTTAGGAATAGCAGAGGCTTCACGAAGGGTTTCGGTGGTGATCTGGAGATGATAGTTTCCTTGGGCTAGGGTGCAGTGGATGGTGTTGGTGTTTAGGTTATAGGTTGCGGAGTACCATAGTTCATCGATAATGGTAGGATAAATGTAGTGTGGATCAGCGGTGAGACTTTCAAACAGGGGATGGGCTTGAAGGAACTGAACCATTGGTTCATAACATTGGTTTTCTCGTGAGGCAGGGATGGTGGTGCAGAGTAGAATGTTGTTGGGAGTTATATTCATCGGTTGATTGGGTGCAACATTCTCACCAGGGTTAACAGTCGGGTCTGGAATATAGGTGGCCATTTGGTAAGGATGATGAACGGTGAGTATCGAGAGAGAAGGTAGGGTAGTTCTTTGTAGAGAGAGAGAGAGGGAATTTGGAAAATTTGAACAGGTAAAGGTGAATGAGAGAGAAATTGGGATATTTATGAAGATTAGTTAACAGAGATCGTTAGATATTGCCAAATGATCTAACGAAAAACAAATTAAATAGCTATTAAATGAAAACTGAAAAACGGAGTAAATAACTAGGGTTAAAAAGTATTAAATGAGAGTAAAAAGTGAAAATTTACTAAGTGTAGAATCATCAGCTGATTAAGGAGAGTATCAGCTAATGGGTATCAGTTGATGAAAAACTATTAGTTGAAGGGTATCAGCTGATGGAAAACTATCAGCTGAGGGGTATCAGCTGATGGAAAACTATCAGCTGATAGTGAGAGTTTGGGTATCAGCTGAGTAAAGTACTTAGCTGAGCATATCTTTCTTATCTTAAAGTGATCAACTGAGTAAATTTGATCAGCTGATAGGTATTAGCTAAGCATAGTTACTCAGTTTACACAAATCAAGTAAGACTTATATATGCTTAGATAAGTATCTTATAATTTTCAACACTTATAAATTTACACAAACTAAATTACCACTATTCTAAATTTAAAAATTTAGCATACCTAGTTTGGATATTAGGAAGTTGAACCTTGCTTCATCTAATGGCTTTGTGAATAAATCTGCAAGTTGTAAATCAGTGTTGATGTAGTGCAAAGTTACCTTCTTCTTTTGCACATTATCTCTGAGAAAATGATGTCTGATTTCAATATGCTTTGTTTTTTAATGCATGACTGGATTATTTGAGATGGAGATTGCACTTGTATTGTCACAAAGAATTGGGGTGTCTTCAAACTTCATATCATAATCAAGTAGTTGATTTTGTAACCACAAAATTTGAGCACAACAGCTTCCTGCAACAATGTATTCTGCTTCTGCAGTAGATGTTGACACTGAATTATGTTTCTTACTAGACCAACTAATCAATCTTCCTCCTAGAAGTTGACAACCACCTGAAGTACTTTTTCTGTCTAATGTGCATCCTGCAAAATCAGAATCAGAATATCCAACTAACTCAAAATCTGAGTCTTTGGGGTACCAAAGACCAAGATTAGGAGTTCCTTTGAGATATCTGAATATTCCCTTAACAGCAGCAAGATGTGATTCTTTAGGATCTGCTTGATATCTTGCACAGAGACATGTTGAAAACATTATATCTGGTCTACTTGCAGTGAGGTATAAAAGTGACCCAATCATTCCTCTATAAGTAGTAATGTTCACTGATTTTCCATCGGTGTCCTTTCCTAACTTAATAGAAGTAGACATAGGTGTTTTCATTGAAGAGCAGTTTTCAAAATCAAACTTCTTGAGTAAATCTTTGACATACTTTGTTTGATGAATGAAAATACTATCAACCTCTTGTTTAATTTGCAAACCAAGATAATAGTTTAACTCACCCATCATGCTCATTTGATAATTATCAGACATGAGTTTAGAAAACTTTTTGCCTAGTTCCAAATTAGTAGACCCAAATATTATATCATCTACATATATCTGCACAAGTATCACATCACCTTTGTACTTCCTAATAAAGAAAGGGCTATCAATGCATCCTCTTGTAAAACCTTTGTTAATGAGAAAACCTTTGTAATCAAGATTCAAACTTTATGGCTTAAATGAATTTCTAACACTACTAAATTACCAAAACAAACCAATTAAATTGCAAAGCACTAAGATTGATGAGATAAAACTATTAAATGAAGATGTGTCCCCCTAAATTCGATTCTTTCTTGTCAAGTTGATTCTTTTAATTAAATAAGTGCAATGGATACCAATTCACCATGTACCGATTTCTATAGTGATTAGAATCTTGGTCTGAATTCTTATCTTTATAATCATGCCAATTACTTATCCTTTGTTCAAGAGATTAACAAAAAGCACAATTAACATGTTTAGTTCGAATCAAACAAGATTTTATCTTTTAATGATTAATTAGATCAATTTACCATTAAATCAACACACAAAGGTCATCATGTGTCAATCACACACATTAAAGTTTCAATCTTTTTATGCCTAAGCCTAGGGTTTGTTCTACCACTAGTCATGATTAATTAATGGTCCTAATTTAATCAAGATTCAAGCTTACAAATGGATTGGTCTTCCAATTTGTAAAAACTCAGATTATAAGCATTAGAAAACAGAAACTAGAACACATGTGGGTCTTTGATAAAACTTGTAAGACAAATACATAGTAAATTGGATCCTTTAAACATAAATTAATCAACCATCCAAGAAATCATCTCCTCTAGGGAGGAACACTAAGAAGTCTAGCCTAAAATCAACATACTAACATTCTGGAAATCATAAAATAACATTTAGAAAAGAGTAGAATGATAGAACCGTATGAATCAAAGCTAAACAAGCCACAATCTTCAATCTTCAAGCTTAATGTAACACCCGCAACCCTGGGCTAGGAGATTAGCGGGTTGGCGGTACGTAATTGGTTTGCTTTATTTGATTGTGTGTTTATTAAATGTTAAGTGAAATTAAAATGAATATGAGTTTATAAATATATAAATGTTACTGATGGAATTAAAAGGAAAAGAAGTACAAGTGTGTATGTATGTATGTAGGCATGCATGAGAAAATTTATAAAAGAATAGGATTCTTAGTTTTGCCACCTCCTGCTTGTTTAGATAATTATGTATGCATACGTGTATATTGTCTGCTCATTATCTTAAAGTGTTGAAAGTATTAGTGTGTGTTTTTGAAAGTAAAACCATTTGTGAAGAAAAAGTCACCAACTTGAAATCCTAAGATCAAGATTTTGTGAGTTTTGATTCAAAAGGAAGGTGAGGAAGTAATTGTAGCTTGTTATGATACATGTTGGTATGTTTAGATGTTAAAAAGCATGAGTTTATGCAAGTATGCCATTGTTGAAGTTAAAAGAAAGCTTGGTAAATGGGTTTGTAGATTTTGTTGTTATGAATGAGTAAAAAGATGTTTTTGATGATCTATATGCTTGGTAAATCCGACACTTTGAAGAAGATGAGAATCTGGAAATATGAACGTAGCGGCGCTACGCCCCTTGGTCGCGGTGCGACATTCAAAGAATCAGGATTTGGGTTTCGGATTTTAAGAAATCCGATTGTTATGCATAT
Organism: Dittrichia graveolens; assembly: GCA_038502395.1. NCBI lineage: Eukaryota > Viridiplantae > Streptophyta > Magnoliopsida > Asterales > Asteraceae > Dittrichia > Dittrichia graveolens. Next base: position 62,896,911 of record JARJIL010000009.1, read on the forward strand.
GGACATGGGAAATCCGATTAATGTTGCGGAATCCAACTTTAGAATCCGAAGAATGGCTAAAACCGACACTAAAAACCGATCCTTGATGAAATCCGATTGTAGATCTCGGATTTGAAATCCGATGCTCGTCGTGGCGCGACATGCTCCAAATCCGAATGTTGCCTTTTCTTTTATATATTTTGCTTGGTTTGAGTTAGTTTATTTATTATGTGATTTAGTTGAGATGTTTGATAAATTTGAGATATAAATATATATGAGAAGATATATTTATATATTCGTGACTGATTTGATTGTTGCTGTGTTTTCAGGCAATCCAAAGACTCAGTAAAATTAGACTTCTGAGCCCGTGTTGATTTTGAGATGAGTGGGCGTTGATCGCGGATGGTAAAGATTACGGTTAATGTTATTGATGTGATGCATGACTGTGATTGTGATTGGATTGGATTGATTGAACTGTTGATTGTGATATTGATTGTTGATATCTGCTGCGTGAATATTTGGTCGATACGCACTCTTAGTATGATTTCGAGTTGCGTTGGGAAGTCAGCTATACGTAGAATTGGGCTGGGCTCGTTCACTGATTGGTTGAACAGTGTTAGCCTTACTGGTGCATATGTTGCACCAGAGGGGGAGTGCATTGTGCCAATTCAGTGGAGGGCTATCGGTAAACCTTTGCTTTAGCCGGCATTGGTTATAGGTTCTGCGCCGAACCGCCGGTCTTCTCGGGATACGTGATTACATGCTTTGATATTGATCGTGAATGTTTGCTTTTGGTGTTAAGCCTCTACTCACTTAGCTTTGTGTTAATTCCCCTCAGTTGTTGCTTTTGCAGGTTCGTATTTGTGAGTTTGGCAGAAGGAAAGTGATGACCTGACTCTGATATTATTTTCGAATGAAACGAGCCAGTATTTTTTGTAACACAACAATGATACTTGTTTTGTGAACAATGTTTGTACAGTTGTTACTGTTGATTTGTATGTAAATGGTTTGTTTGTTTCAAAAGCTTCCGCAGCGTAATTTTAAAAAAATGGCTTGTGATTTTCCGGTGTTACACTTAAATACTTCAAATCCGTGCTCCACAGCTTCTGGGATGTTTTTGTACTTAGAATGCCATATTATGGTGGAATATGAGGGGTGGTTAACCCCAAATAAGATATGGAAGTTTGTTTATATAGATTTTAGAAAACAGGGGTGTCGCGCCATGACGAGCAAGTGTCGCGCCGCGACGAAGAGTTTTACCCCAATTCTTCTTCTTTCAAAATTGAATCTTTGTCGTTATCTACACGCGTCGTGCCGCGACGGATGGCCTTGTCGCGCCGCGATGACACTTGGCAAGCAGATAAGCCCTATCCGGTCTAGTCTATCGCGCCGCTACATTTAATGGCGTCGTGCCGCGACCACTCTTTTTGCGCCCGGATGATTCTTTCTTTTTTCCTTGGGCTGGGCCTTTGTTGGGCTTAAACTTCTCTTTCTTTTTCCTTCTTTTTTTCTTCTTTCATTTAGCCCATTTATTTTTCTCGTGCTCATATATCCTTCTCGATTCATCGGCTCTATTTCTTCAATAAATTCATTAATTCGCCTTTTTAGCCTGCAAAACATAAAAGAAACGGTAAACGTACCTTTTTACAATTAAATACACATTTTCCGGCTAAAACCAACTCGATATCGCCTAGTATTTATATATATTTAACGCGATATCAAAATACCCCACACTTGAACTTTGTTTGTCCTCAAGCAAATCACAACTCTATCCAGGCTTAAAATTTCAAATAATAACACCATTCTTGAAAAATCAAATATAACTTACGAATGTTAAAAAGATTGATTCAAAACAAAACATAAATTATACTTAGAATTATGCATAGACCCATGATTAGATCCTCATTTACTTTCCACCACTCCTAAAGAATATTCTTATCTATATATATCCAATCCTTAATTTAAAAATTGCATTTATATTTAATTTGGTTAATTTACCCTTTGAAAATCCCCTGACCTCAAGACTTATTGCAGATTTTCCAACTTTATTTGCACATATGTTTATTCTCTTTTCAGCTCTTTTTTATATAAGCCTATGACTTTCTATGGAACCCATGTAGCGAATCCTCAACTCAACCGATCCCAAACCAGTTGGCTTTAGGTGATTAGGTGTAGAACACCCCTCAGAGTTTACTAATTCGAGTTCCAAAGGCCATTTATTTGACTTATATAATTTTTCTAGCACTTTTGCATATTTTTTTCATTTTTGCACATTGGCTTTTTTCACTTTTTTTTCTAACATATGTTTATAAAAATTGAAAATTCATACTAAGTTTATTTTTGTCAAGCTTAGATTCAAAAAGGGCTTAACCTTATATTTTATTGCAGCAATTCAAAAATTAAAGATTGGATACTATAGACTCGAATTTCTAAATAATTGGCGAAAAGCCACAAGCACTACGCATAAAAGCTAAATATAAGTATGAATTGTTTATAAATAAACAAATTTGACAAGCTTAAATAATATTTAACTTTTAACTCGAATGATACTAAAAATTTAAAATTTAACGCCCAAATACAATTAATAATTTACTACGAGGATAAATAAATTTCAAGCGAGGAATCTTTTTCTAACCCCCTACCCCACACTTAAATTGTACAATGTCCCCATTGTACACAATAAAATATATCAAGGTAGAAAAAGATTAGAAATAGCTCCCTGGATATTAGCAAGGCGAATGGAGCAAAAATTGATTAGCAATCGTGAACTCCATAAATTAAAAGCCATAGCTGAAATATAAATCACTCAAAGAATATCGTCAGACACACAAAAATATAAATCACTCAAAAATTAGCTACGTGGCACATTCCGGGCAAATCTGGAAAAAAAAAATATGTCGCGCCGCGATGACGCGTGGCGTGCTCTAGAGTGACGGGCCAAAAGATTTGTCGCGCCGCGATAGGCTCCTTTTCCACATTTGCTCGTTTCGAGATCTCGCGCACGGATTTCGGTAACGGATAGTTCCTGCGACTCAAGATATCAGATATGAGTGTGTATGAAGATCGGCTAAGGCTAGAAATCTCGAAAAATGACAAAACGAACGAATATGCGTTTTACCGCATCGCCCACGCCTGGACCCTACATTCGGTTTCTTAACTAGCTGTTTCCTCTGGTGGCTGCCGAGAGCGGACCGCTCTGCAGTGCGTTTCTTGTTCCTCTCTGTCAGGTACAACTCACTCTTTCGGGCCCCTTCAATTAGTTGGTCAAGGGTGGAATACTGACCATTAGCTACAAACTCGCGGATATCCTCCCTCAACATCTGGGTGTACCTGTGCATCTGCAATCCCTCGTCACCGGCATAGGTCGGGCAGTACAACAACTTCTCCTTGAATACCGCAGTGATCTGGTTGACCTTTTATGTGGTCTGCTCTAGCTTCATGAATTCATCCATGACCCTCTCTACTTCAACCTTTGGTGCATACTCAGCATAGAACAATTCTGTAAACTCTTCCCATTTCATCCTGGCGATTGACTCACCCTTCATCTTATGCAGCAAATTCCACCAGTCTTTGGCGGCTCCCCTCAAGAAGTTGGATGCGAACCAAACCTTCGCATCATCGGCACACTTGCAGGTGAAGAACGTTCCCTCCACCACTGCGATCCATCTGGTACTTAGCACTGGGTCTGGCAGACCCTCAAAAGTCGGCGGCTGGCATGCCGAGAAGTCTCGGAAGGTACCTCCTGGAGTCACCTGATTAGCAGCTGGTGTCACTAGCTGGGTGTTTGCCGCTGTCAAACTTGCTTCTTTTGCGGCCCACAAAGCACCCAGCTTCTGATCTATCATGGTGCTCATATCCTATTTCAGGTCCTCTACCACCTTAGGTAGAAGTTCTTTCAATGCATTGGTCACCGCTGTGGTTACCAATTCAGTCATGTCCGCTTCCCCGAACTCTTCGCTTTCAAGATCATTCGGTACTGCGTTCTCAGGAGCCACGTTCTCAGGAAGTGGCTGGTTAACAACTTGTTGCATGCGGGGGTCACTCTCCCCGGTTACACTGGCATTTTCCCCGTCTGGCGGGTTTTCAAAAACTCTTTCTGCTGGAATAACTGTTCGGTTTCTCGTGTTCACCATACTGGATGTATAGACAGTGCACTAATCAATAGGCGGTATTGCCATACAGTCCTCACTAATATATGAAGGCATATATCAAGTACCGCATGTCAAGACCGAGCTAGCAGGCAACCCTAGTCATTCTAAGGCACCCTAGCTACAGGCATCTTACCTCTACAAGTACCCCTCACCGGATTCACAAGATTCCCCTGGATGCTGGTAGGTTCTCGTAAGTATCGTGTGCAACTAATAATATGGGCCCTATTATTACCAACACACTATACGTACTGGATCCTAGCATTACCCTTGAAAATCCCGATTCACTGGCTTGGGCCATGTATCATCACTTTCTACAACATCTGGTTCTTATGTATAATAATCATGTAATGGTCGTACTAACCCCTTGCTACCCTTCTAGAGTAGCTTACTGTCAGAAATCATATACAAATGGCATATTAATATCATATTGTAAGTACCTTGTACCTCGCGCGTGACCACTCGGACTAGCTCCAGCTGATAGCTCATTAAAAATTTTATCATTTGCAAGTTGTGAACTTTGTTTGAAAATTCCTTAAGAACCAAGGTTTAAGTCTAAACACGCCGAAACGCATCTAGATCCCTTAAACCTAGGCTCTGATACCAAGTTGTAACGTCCCAAATTTTTTTTAAACATAATTCATTCCTAAAAGATATTCATAATCAATGGTAACGTAATTACACGACATGTTGTTCGTTGAATAAACACCCATAATTCATTAAGTTACAATCATCCTCATTGTCTGTAATTAAAACTATTACTTTTGAAAACTACGTTAAAAGGTTGCGGAAGCTTGGGATTTGAGCTATCATCACCGAGCTTCAGCCCCGCCATGGTCATTACCTGAAAAGATATGAAACAACAACTGTAAGCCCAAGGCGTAGCGAGTATACTACTTACAACCAAACAGTTCACATACTACTCAACTCATGCCCACTACCTTAGTAAGTGGTCTCATCATACCCGTCACTAGGACGGTCTCGTCTCACCCGTTGTCGTCACATCGGTCTAACATACCCGGCACCGAAGTGCTGGTCTCATACCCGACACCGAAGTGTGTGGTCTAACATACCCGACACCGAAGTGTACGGTCTAACATACCCGTCACCGGAGTGAACGGTCTAACATACCCGTCACCGGAATGAACGGTATAAACATACCCGTTACCGAAGTAAACGGTCTAAGCACAATCAACTATAACTCATATATTCATAAATATCTAGTATTCACATGCATACATAACATCTGGAATCTATTCAAGTTATAAGTGAGAACACTCACGTGTTAGCTATCTTAGCTACTCAGTTCTTACAGAAAGACTTTTCTTGCTTAACTCTGTGATTAACTGCTACCTTAGCCAAGTCTAAATATGGTTAATACTGGTACTAACTGTTACTTACTGAAAGTCGCATGACATAAATGCATGGCTTGAAAGTCGCATGAAAGTTACACAAACTTTACTGAAAGTCACATGGAAGCATGCTGGAAGTCACATGGACTGCTAAAGGTCGCATGGGACTCACACTCATATACTGAAAGTCGCATGAAGTTACCCATGCACACTGAAAGTCGCATGAACTCACCCTCATATACTGAAAGTCACATGGTGTATACTCATACACTACTGAAAGTCGCATGACACCTACATTAGGTCCGACAGTCGCATGAACTAAGGCTAAAAGTCGCATGGCACATGTACTGGGACTGAAAGTCGCATGGAATAAAGCTGAAAGTCACATGGCATACAAACAAGAACTGAAAGTCGCATGGACTAACACTAAAAGTCGCATGGACTACTATTCAATATACAAAAGTCGCATGGAGTAACAATACAAAGTGCCAAAGTCGCATGAACTCATACATGAATCAACTAAAAGTCACATGGCACACATACTAGGCCTGAAAGTCGCATGAATCTTACTCTAACATACAAAGGTCGCATGAAACCACATTCAAAAGTCGCATGGAACACTATTCATCATATAAAAGTCGCATGAACTGATAATGGATACATCGCATGAAACATCATACATTCAACTGAAAGTCGCATGGACTCTCCCAAAGCTCATGTGACTGTCGCATGGCACACTCAAGTGCCCATGCGCCTGTCGCATGGTACATCTTCAACTTTGTAAGTTCGACATTTGAAAAACCCAGACTCCATAGCCATAATCAAGCTTTCTAAAAACTCAACCAATTCAACTCAAACTTGTTGCAAAACATTTCTCCACTTATATAAAACCTTCCTTTAACTTAAAACCATATTTTATCAACTTTATAGAATGTTCTTGACTAGATATTCTCCTGGGTTTTTCTTAAACCTTCAAACCCAAAAACTCATATTCTAAAACATTCAACTATCACCATATTGTAGCAAGAATGATGTCTACATGATTCATAAGGATGGAGGAACATTACCTGATGATTCCTTTGAATGATTCTTAGTTCTCACATAATTTCCTTGCTCTCTTCTCCTTCTGTTCTTCGTGGTAATTCACAGCACACACATGCACTCCATCTTTCAATGGAACAGTGAATGTTTTAAGAATGTGTGGGAGGCTGTGTCCTAAATTCTTATATATACCCTCGAAACCACTCTTGTGGGCCTAGACCCATTTCCACATCTAAAATCCATTAACTTCTAGTAACTCTTTTGGGTCTATATGTAAACAAGCCCAATGGCTTAACAAATTCCAACCAAGTATATATATATATATATATATATATATATATATATATATATATATATATATATATATATATATATATATATATATATATATATATATATATATATATAAGCCCAACTTATCTTAATAATTTCTCATCCACAATATACTCATATTCAAGACATAAGTCCCATTACTTAAATAATTTTCAATCACATTGTGTATAAAATCACCATTAATATTCATTAAAAATATTCTTGTACATTTTTAAGATGTGGGTATTACAATTTATCAAATACAATATTATTTATCAATACTTAATTATATATATATATATATATCATCTAATTCTTTTAAATTAATTCTCGTACCTATGGCATACACAAATAGGCCCGATTAAGGATGTTACATCACATACCAAGATAAAATTAGGGGGAAAAAGAAAAGATTTAAAAAAAAAAAAAATTACAGTTATGTTTCCAAGTTTTTTTAGGAGAGCTCATAAAAGATTTTAAAAGAAAAATGATTTTTTTTATTGATTTTCCTCCCAAAATTCAAAAGATTTTGAGAAAACAAAAAAATTTATATTTCACTTTCCTTTCAATTTTTTATATAATGCCAAAACATTTTCCTTTTTTTTCCGTTAATTTTTTATCCTTTCATTTTCTTTCTACGTATAATTAAGGAACACAATGTTCAACTAATTTCACATATAGTTTTTATTAAATACTTTTCTAATTTACATTGTAATACAATACAATATAATTACAATACAATATAAATTGAGAATTCTTTGTTTGCCCTTAAAAGAAATTTGAGAATTCTTTAAATTGCACGTAATTACTTTCTTTAACGAAATGTGTATCTTTTGCTTTATTTAGTATAACCATTTGTAAATAGCATTTATGGTTAAATATGCTACTTTATACATATGTATACATTTTTAGTTGTGTATTGGCAAAATAAAATTTCAATGAGACTAAGGTTATGTCTTAAAATGGATGAGCACCGGTTCGGTTTTGGTTTATTATAAGCTAAACTTGTAATAATATCCGAACGATTTTTGGATTTTGTAACCAATTACTTTCAAATGTTATCGATTATGGCTTGGTTAACTACTAAAGGGCATATAGCCTAGCAGCATCTTTTGTTTTGGTGTCATATAAGGTTGTTGGTTAAGTCTCGTAGTAAACAAAATGGTAATTACGTTTGGATTTAAAGAGTGTTTGTGTTTAGCTGTAAAAAAAACCCTATCTTTCATACCTACATTTTGAGTTTGGCCAAATATCCCAAACAAAACTTATAACATATGAATTAATGTAGTTTTGAACCTCCACTTTTAGAAAATGGAGATTGATTTATACAAAACACACTTTTGTAATTCACAATATATTACTATTTAGACATTTTTATCCTTAAATAGATGGAAGATGATTTGTACATAACACTTTTTTGTCATACATAACAAAAAATATATATTTGGATCACAATACTCTTGAAAATGTGGTTGATAAAAACAATCAGTGAATTTGTAGGTATATAAAAGTCATGATTGTTATGTGTGATAAAAAAGTGTTGTGTATAAATCATCCCCCAGATAATTATACAGGGCTATAAATATCTAATTAGATACAAATTATCTCTCTTTAGGATACTTTGGTTAACCAACCTTTATACCTATATTTTAGGCTTGGCCAGATTGACCAACAAACTTATAACTTGAAACTTAATGTAGAACCAATTTATACATGAAAATTAATGCGTAAAGTATTAAAAGTATAAAAGAGAAGAGAGATTCAAAAAGTAAAAAACATCTTACATTCCTTGATACAGCTATATCAGAAGCCCTTTAGTCATCGGTTATTATTATGACAATGATATTACTTAGACTATAAGCATTCATCCCTTTTACTCCCTTGTTATATTAGCGCTACATCATTTTTCTTTTTCATGCTCTAGTTGAAACATACCACTTAGAGTGATAGGAAGGGGGCGATGGTGTAGCAACCTCCCACGCTCTAACCAGTCACACACCCGGCTGGTTGTCCAATGATAACGATCAATTTTGTTTTTCAATTACGAGCTTGTGTTTTGTTATTGTCATTGCACTTGGCCCGTCATTCGCTAGTGAAGATGGAGCTTGTTACCACGGTAACGAGCCAAGTCCCTTGTTATTTATTTTCTTTTTATTTTTCCTTTTTTAACCAATTGAAATTGAGATAAATAATTGTGAGAGTCCAGTGATGATAATGATGAATGTTATCACCGCGACTGCTTAGTGCTTTAGTAATGAACTAGTTATGGTAACGTGACGGTTAGTGATGACAGTGATACCAATTATCACCACAAAAGCTCTTATACTTTAATTGTTTAATTATTTTTCTCACCCTATTTTGTAAAGGTTGGAAATGAAAAAAAATAAAATAAAATAAAGATAATAGTAGTAAGCAAGTGTTTTATTCTGCTCACCTTATACGATTTTAACTACACATAATTTTTCTCTTTTTTCCCTCTTTCGCTATCATACTTATCTCCATTTTTTTTAAAAAAGCTAAAAACACTTTTTAAATCTTATAATATATACTTTTAGGAGATATTTTAGTAACATCTATCTTATATGCTTTCGCACTTATATTAGGAATAAATTACTATATTCCAAGTAGTTAATAAACATTACGAGTGATATGAACACAAAGAGAAAGATCGTTAGATCCTAACATATGTTCAGATATATATTTTAATTAATGTTAGCTTCTATCTTGTTTAAAATAAAAGTTTAAAGACTTATTGTGTAATTAATAAATCTAGGATAGAATATGATAATATGACGAAATATAACGTCATTTGTATTGTAACCCTATACTTATTTAGTTATTTTATTATTTACTTATATTATATAAGTGTTTGTAAGTATAAAAACACATAATATAAATTCTTCTAGCTGCATATATCCTTTTATCATAGTTTTATAAAATAATCACACAAGTCACACTCACATACCTCTTTAATGAACATTATCTATGCTATCTATACTACTATATAAACTATTTAATATTCTTTCTCCTTCTTAATTTTAAGAGTTCTTAAAATTCAATCAAAACAACATCTTGACCTTTTATTTTATTTAGATTAATATCATTCATTCAATCTTTAACCATTTCACTCTTTCTCCTAATTTATTTTAACTTTTTATTCATTTAAAATATAATCTCACACAAACACAATTATTTACTCATATTAACAAAAATTTCAAAATCTTATTAACTTCTCTTTTCTTATTTCATAAATATAAATCTTCTTTTTCTTCTTTTAATGTCATTTAGAATTTATTTTTAAAATTAATAAAATACCTGATGCAAATAAATCCCCGAGTTTTTTTATTAATCTACTTCTGGATTCTGGATTGACGGTGCCAAAATACTTTGATTTCTTATCTTTGTGATTCTTTTCCAATGCAATAAAGTTACGTAGTGTCTTTTTTCTTTCATAAAGGGGTATTTCCATGGGTTTGCCTTGGTATCGTGTTCATACCACGAGGGGTGGGTGGGTGCAGGGCGGACGATTTTGAATTTTAAAGCAGACTCCCCATTCGAGAAGATGACCAAGATTTTGTGATCCGCTGCCGAACTTATTCCAAGAGAGCTCGGATATGAAAATTTGAAAAAAACCCGAACATTTTACTAAAGAAAACTTTTTTATAACATTGAATCACGAGAATAACATATCATTACATTCATAAAAGCGACATGTTACAAAACAAAAACTATTCGCTATCACAGTATTACACGCGTATAATATTAGTTCATTAAAATAATATATGAGTATGACAACACCTAACGTTAGTGCTACTAACAACATGTATTATTTACGTTTATTTTTATTAAATTATAAAATAAAATGTTCTGGGAGCTTTTTGGCAAAATAAAAAAAGAAAAGAAAAAAACAAAAACCGGCTGATGTGTCGATAGAAAATGATGTTGTCATAGCTGCGTGTTTTCCAATACCACGCATGCTGTTTTCCTTTTCCCAAAATACCCTTTCTTCTATCTTTTATTACATTGACTGCCACTCCGTTCTGATCATCTCATCATCATCCTTTGAAACTTCTCCTCCTTCTCTCTACACCCTTTTTTCCACCATCATCTCTCTCTTCCTCCGATTCGCCGCCGATACGTTTCTCCGGCATGGCGACTGACCCGCCGGAGGGCTACGGAGACGACTTCCTTGAACAAATTCTCGCGATTCCTTCTTATAACATCGCCGGATGCTTACCTGTTAATACAACAACCGATGCTACTGCTTCTGACACGACTTCCGTTCATCATCAACAGCAACCGGTGTTTCCGTTAGGTTTGAGTTTAGATAACGGCCGTGAAACAATCGGAGCGTTTGTAGGGCAGCAACAGCAACAGCAACAACAACAGCAGCAGCGTGTAAGTCGTTGCCCTAAATAAGCGACTTTTTAATCGTATTTGTTTCCTAGTAACTATTGATTGATTTTAGGTTTCTGTATTAAAATAGTAATAAATAGCAGCATTTTGGAGTTATGAGCTGTGAAGGGGCTGATTTTGAATTGTGAATGAATTGGAGGGCTTTTTTTGTAAATATTTTTCTTCTGTTTGTTGATGTGCAGGAGAGAGTAGGAAGCATGAACATGGGTGGTTTGTTTCCTCAATTTGAAAATTTGCAGTCACACTCTCTGCTACATACTGTTCCTCAGGTTCATAATACCCTACTTCTGCTTGTGATTTTTTGATTAATTTCAGGGGAAAATAACTCATACACCCTTACTTTTTAGCCTTAACTTATCATTTATATCTCTAAATAATCATTATTTGCTGAAAACTTGACATAATTGAAACTGATTATTACAATTTTAAACAACAGAAGCATGTCCTAACACTATCTCCTGCATTCTGATTAAGATCACATGATCGCTTTCAATCTACATCTGATAACCCCTTTAAATGCATGCCATTGATATGTTTGTATTTGTTTCAACTTTCAAGATAGAACAAAGGGTAATGGTGTACTTGAAATTCTTTGCCGATAGCACAATGATGATAGCGAATTTTCAAAGTATATAGATGCATGCTGATAGTCATTTATGTTCATGTAAATAATATGGTTATCTTATATAGTGGTGTTACACTTTTAAAGTATCTGATTTGTCAAACAAGTTTCTTGATTTCTCTTGGAGGGGTGAAAGCAAAACTTGTAATTTGTAGCTTATATCCAAAGCCTTCAATGTTGTCCAAAGTTAACCTCTGATAGCATATTATTTAGCTTCTTTCTGTCAGTTGGTTTATCTGCTTCATGCTTGGTGACTATGGGTTGGTGATGCATTTTATCTATCTTCTTACGGGTATACTTATATGTATGAATGTATGTATGTATATTCATAGTTTTTGTTGACAGGCTTTTCAAGGGCAACCAACCACCAGTACAGCAGTGACTGTGCCCCATCCACCTACAATTCGGCCTAGGGTGAGAGCACGACGAGGTCAAGCCACAGATCCTCATAGCATAGCTGAACGTGTAAGATATATAAGCTATACATACAAATACAACTAGAATCATGCTACCATGTAACATAATAATTTCAAAGCATTTGGTTTTAAATGTGTGGATTTGGGTATTTTGACCTGAAAAATGGTTATATACACATACATACATATATAAATATATAGTTTGACATGAGGTATAAATTTTTTTTTTGCGTTCAGCTTCGTCGAGAAAGAATTGCAGAAAGAATGAGAGCTTTGCAGGAACTTGTTCCGAGCTGCAACAAGGTGAATTTCAGTCACCTTTTGTTATGTGAAAGTATGTATAGTTAACGTCTTTTTTATTTTCTACAGACTGATAAGGCTGCTATGCTTGATGAAATTCTGGATTATGTAAAATTCTTACGACTTCAAGTCAAGGTAATAATTAGTTATCTCAACTTCATCATTGTATCCATTTAGCAACTCTTTGATCTGTTTTTATTATTTTAGACACGTCTGTTCTTCTAGTATTATAATTTTTTATTGATTGAAAACTGCAGTCATCCTAATGAAGTTTCAACATTTATTTCTGTTTGCATATGCTTTCTAGCACAAATTTGAGATCACATGGCGGTCATAATAGGATCCATCCAAAGATCTCTTTTTTTCATACGAGATTAGGGGTTGTATTTGTTCGATATGTCTTCTACTTTTTAGTTTGATTGTAGCTTCGCTGATTGAATTTGCAGGTTCTTAGCATGAGTAGGCTTGGTGGAGCTGGTGCAGTGGCACAACTCGTTTCTGATGTCCCGCTGCAATCTGTTGAGGTAACATACAAACATACTACATACATACATACAATCATACATGATACACACATGCTCTAATAGACACTCCACTGGTTACGAAAATGTCATCGATAGCCTCTACTCGTGTCGTAGCCCGTCGGAGAGCTAGATTTGCCTCAATTGCTTGTCTCTTTCCTTCAGCTTTTCTCAAAGCAGCTTCTGCTATGAAAATTGAAAACTTATTTGACCTTTTTTAACATGCTTCAAGAATTTGGTAAACTTAGTTGTCATGATGCAAATTTAAAACCTGAGAATAATAATGTAAATACCTAAACATAAAGGTCAAAATCTAAAATGACTTTTCAATTGTCTTCTTCTACTTCAGCCTTTCTGCCAAACCCATGATCTGCTTTTTGACCAGCTTCTAATTATCCCAAGCCGACTCTTTTAGCGTCTTACCAACTTTACATGCAAATTTAAGGTTTCTATTATTATCTGTTTATAGCCTCAATTGAATGGATAATTTGAGTTCTAATTTGACTTCAGAAATGAAATTCACGTCAAAGGGTAAACCATAACCATCATCTAATTTAAAGTTTGGCTATTTCACAAACATGTCCATATTCATCAGTAAGTTTTCAAATTCAACTGAATATCATACTTCTGTTAAATTACATAAATAATAACATCCACGTTAGCCAACGCATGATCTTCCTGCCATGTCAGCCAACGAATGCCACACCAGCACGTAACAAGTTCATTGTTTGGTTTTTATATATATAGGGGGATGCGAGCGAAACAGGATATAGTCAACCAGCATGGGAGAACTGGTCAAACGATGACACAGAACGAGAAGTAGCAAAGTTGATGGAAGAAGATGTTGGAGCTGCCATGCAATTTCTTCAGTCAAAAGCATTATGCATTATGCCGATATCACTCGCTTCACTAATTTACCCTTCTACCCAACAACCCGACACTAATTCTCTGGTCAAACCCGAACCATCACCTCCTTCTTAAACCCCTAAATCACTGCACGTGCCTACAAAACTCCCGACATCCTCAACCCTTTTAATATGTCGTTTATATCTCTACCTATACCCATCACTACCTTTTACTCTTTTGTCATTTGTGGCAAAATGTGATTTTTAAGTCATAATATGCCACAAGTTTTGTGCCCCACCCCGACTTTTTTCTATCTTGTTTGGTTTTGATACGAACCAAACGAGATGGCAATTTGTATGAGGGAAGTAAGAAAGATCGGTGTTTTGTCTATGTTTAACTTTGTAAAGTGAAAGGGGGATATGATCATTGTGTGCATTCCTTGTTTTGATCTGCAATTGTGGGGGTTTAGTTTTAAATTATTATGCTACTAAAATGTATTCTAAGAAAATCTTTTGGTATGGATAGCCCAAGTTAGTTGTTCTTCAGTGTTTGCTATCCACATGAGATAAATTTGGTTCTGTTTTCTTTTTTAAATTTGCATGTCAAGTTAGTTTCTCTTGGTAATATTTGTTCACAGGTCCAATTGCTTGTTGCTGGTCATGGCTGTTTCCCACACGTCCGTCTACTGGTAAGCCGAGTCTTTGACGTTTTTGTGCTGGGTTAGTTCGAGCTGAAACGGGTCGGGTTGGGTTGAGTGGCAACAAAAGGGTCGGATCACTTTGCACAGGTTGAGTTAGTTTCTGATGTGAAAACAATTTTGTTTTTTACATATGTTATTAGATTTTTAGAAGATAAGATCAAATCTTTAAGTATGAAGTCTAGTATTTCTTTTTATTAAAATATTTTATAATAATGTGGAATATGACCTTGCAAAACGATGATCAATTGCCTATGTGTGTATGCGATTCAAGACCTCTGACGATTAGTTAAATGAAACTTCTACCGATCATAACCCCTGCGAAGTGACAATAATGGTCCGTCAGAAATCGATTTTATGAGTGTGTTCGGAACGGGCTTATGGGATTATAGGGACTTGAAATTCTAGTTTTCATAATCTCCAGCCCTCTAGTCTTAGATTGTTAAAATTTTGAGAGAATTATTTAAAACAAAATCCCTTAAAATAAAAGTTTCCAAATATCTAGTCTGTTCTCGAGTTTAAGGAGGAGGGGAAAGGAAAAGAAAGAAAAGGATTTTTTTTTTCTTCTAAATCATCCCAATTTTGGGAGGATAGTTTTAACATCAAAATAAGCCTACATCCCCTATCCAAACCTCTCTATTTCCTTTCCTTTTCTTTTCAAAGTGAAACTCAAAAACACCTTTTTAAAGTTTTTCTTTCAAATTCTTTCCTTTCCTTTCTTAAAAAAACTCGAGAACAGGGTGATAATGTTACAAATTCAAAGATCGCTTGTGAAAGAAACAATGAATAAAAAGAAATTTAAGGGTAAAATACTCAATTAATGAAACTTTAGTGTATAGAACATTCATAATGTTTAGGGGTTATACCTTTTTGAAATATAAAGTAAGATAATTAAAACATCTTTTGAAGAAAAAAAAACCAAGTTTAAGCATAAAGAAAGAAGAAAAAAAATAAAGGAGAAATAAAAATTAAAAGACAATTATAGGAAGTAGAAGTGGCTATCTTGAAATAAAGGACACTTTACAATTAAAAAGGCAAAAAAAATATATGTGCTTTCTTCTTTAAAAAAACATATGAAGTAAAAAGAATTTGGAGGTTGCCTTGCCACTTTTGCTACCATCCCAAATGGTGTTGAAAACTTCAAATTACATATATATTAATATTAAATCTTATTATTTAATAGATAAAAAATAAATGTCAGAATTAATAAAGGAGATAAGTAAATAGAATTAATGAATTATCATTTAGTACGTAGATAAATAAAGTACGAATAAATATCATTTTCCATACTTATATCTGCTATAATTACTATTGTTTTGAATTACGAGTTTATTATAATTTTGATAATGTTATAAACTTATCTTTTAAGTTTATGATCTTATTAGTATAACTTATAACTTATTCAAGTTTATAAGCTCAAGTTAATAGAATTATAATTTAGAATAAAGATTTACTTGTAAATTTATTTAAAAACTCTAACAAACTTATAAAACAGAAAATAAAGTATTACTTATCAACTTTAATGAGTAAGGCCTTTAAATTTTTTTATTAAAAATAAGTAAACTAGAAAAGGATTATAAGAATATAAGGAGTGGAGAGTGGTGAATGGGTTTGGTGGGATGACCACTTGGGGGTGGGTGTGGTACCACTCTCTTAAGGTGTGGTGAGAGGGTATGTGTGGTATTTATCACATGTGAATGGTGTGGGGTTTACACTTATCTTTTTAACTTTTTTTTTATTAAAATTGATTGTGTTGGAAAAAATAGGCTTATAAATAATCTTCTTTTGTTGATACAAAAATATACAACTTGTTTATATAATTGTATGTATTAACATTAACATATGTGCACATATACATATATATATTCAATCAAATATATTCTCATCCATAATCTACAAAATAAGCTTCATCAAATGGCCAAGCTTCAATCGTCAAGATCCGAGTTCAAGTAGAAGTCGATGTCGAAGTCTCCTACAAATAAACATTCAAAGTCTATGAGCTTACAAAATAAATAATCAAATGAGTTTAAGTTTTTATAAAATAATTTTTATAAAAATCACAAGCTTGGAAGTCAAAGCAAAAATTCCCATTTTGGCAAATACTAAACACAATCTTACATTGAAACAAGTTAAAATCACATTTAGCAAAAGGAATCTTCCAAAATGGAAAACTTCCAACATACTTTGTGCATTTGGTTCCAAACTTCCATTTTCATGTTTAAAATTCAAACTTAAGAAGTATGGCACTAACCCAACTTTTCTTAAACTCCTTTTCAGTGCATTTTTATGGTAAAAATGGGTTGTGTGTGGTTTTGGTAAAAGCCCAACGTCTATATGCACAAGGCTCAAAAATCTCCAGCAGTGCGACGGTCGATTCCACGGTCGACCGTGGATCGTCTGGACACTTTTTGAGCACCAAACTTTTTCCTTATTTAAAGCAACTCAAGTCTTGTGTTTTACTCACCTCTTGCAATATGAAAAAACACAGAATACATAAAAATCTTGTGAGCTCATATTCCTTGATAATTCAATCTTTCAAGATCAAGAATCAAGCAAGAGTGAAAGCCTTCAAGCTAATATACTTCATTATATTCATATACATTTACAATAGTGTGAGGATAATCTCTAGCCTATAGAATTAGAGAGAAGTGAGGACCAACTCTAGCCTTTCCAATTAGAGTGAAGTGAGGTTTATCTTAGCCTTGTTTGCAAGAGTGAAGTGTAATTCTTGTAAGCTAAAAGGAGAAGTTGTAAAAGGTTATCTCTACCTTGAAAGAGAGAAGATTAGTGGAGCAACTATTGGTGGGTGAGGCCAAGGAGTGGATGTAGAGCAAAGTTGTTAATCCTTGCTTGAACCACTTAAATCATTGTTTCCTAGCTACTTACATTGTGATATCTTTCTTCCTTAAATTCTTTAATTACTTGCAAATATTGTTAAAAACTTCAAAAAGTGGGCATATAACCTATTCACCCCCCTCTAGGTTCTAACAATTGGTATCAGAGCAAGTTGCTCTAGATAATTTTTGAAAAGTTGTTTAAATCTTTTAAAAATATTTTTTCAAAATTTTTTTGAGTTAATAAAATGGGACAAAATTATGTAGAGGGGAATTCTATGGTTAGACCTCCACTTCTTGAAGAAGAAGGGTTTTGTTATTGGAAACAAAGATTCATGACTTATGTCAAAGCCAAAGATGTTGATCTTTGAGAAATTATTGAAGAAGGGGATTATGTACCAAAAACCTTTGATTCAAAACAAGATGCCTTTGTTCCACTTCCTAAAGAAAAATGGGATCAAGAGGATAAGAAAATGGTTTCTAAAATTTTTGAAGCAAAACTCTTTCTTTACAATGCTTTGCCTAGAAAAGAGTTTGAAAGAGTATTTATGTGTGAAAGTGCAAATGCTATTTGGAAATCTCTTGTCACCACACATCAAGGAAATGCCCAAGTTCTAGATAACAAAATTGAATTACTTGTGCAACAATATGAACAATTTCAAATACTAGATGATATGAAAATTGATGAGGCTTTTGCAAAGTTTAATACTATTGTTACTAGTCTCAAGTCACTTGGGACTACTTACTCTAACAAAAAGATTGTAAGAAAGTTTCTTAGGGCTCTTTCACCAAAATGGAGGGCAAAGGTGACGGCTATTGAGGAGTCAAAAGATTTGAACATACTTCAAATGGATGAGCTAATAGGAAATCTCAAGGTGTATGAAGTGATCATACAAAAGGATGATGAGATTGCCAAGCTAAAGAAAGATAAGAGCAAGTCCATTGCACTTAAAGCCAAACATGTCAAAGATTCCTTTAGTGATGAAGGAGATGAAACAAATAGTGATGAGGATGAAGAGTATGCCATGATGGTGAGGAATTTTAAAAAGTTCTTCAAAAGAAAAGGCAAGCATATGAAAACTCCATTTGATCCTAAGAAGTACAAGCAAGCCATGGATGCCAAGAAAGAAAAGAAATCATCTAGAGAATGCTATGGATGTGGAGACTCTTCACATCTCATAAGTGATTGTCCAAAGGTAGCTTCAAAGAAAAAGGAAAATCACAAAGCCTTCCTAGGAGGTGCATGGAGTGATAGTGGTGATGAGAACCAAGAAGAAACAAAAGAAGAAAAATGTCTCATGGCTTTTGAGACAAGTGAGGTACATTCAGATTCTAGCTACTATAGTGATAATAATGGCCATCAATATGATCAATTATGCGATTTTAGCTCAAGAATACTTACTAAAAATGAGGAGTTAAAAAATGAGAACAAAAGTTTAAAAAAGGAAAATGTCAAGTTGAAAAATGAAAATGATGAATTAATCATAAAGATAAAAGATCTAGAAAACAAAATTGCATCTCGTACACATACAAGCATAAAAGATTTGGAGAATAAGTTAAAAACAAACTTGGATACAACCACATTGTCAAAATTTGAGAATAGTTCAACAAAGTTAGATGAAATGTTAAAGATTCAAAAATCATCAAAAGATAAGGGTGGCATTGGATTCTCTGGGCACTCAAACAACATTCCAACAAGTCACTTGAAAACCATCCAATTTGTGAAAGAAAAGGGGAAAGAAAAAATCCAGGACCCCCACGGTCGACCCACGGTCGATACCGTGCATCGACCGTCAGGTCACTGGAATTTTCAAAAGAACAAAAATGTAAACATTGTCTCTAGCTCTTCCACGTATATGCCCAATGTTGCAAGTAATGAGTTAATGAGAAAGTTTTATACTCCAACAACAAAGCATAGACTTCGATTCAAGAAACCCAAATCAAATGTGACTCAAAAACCAAAATACTCTCAATCCATAAACCCTAAGAACACATGGTATCATAAAAGTTTTAAAATCACACAAAGATGGATTAGAATAGGAGTTTTTGATGCTAACCATCCAGGACCCATGAAACATTGGGTACCAAAAGCTTGAATGAAAACTTCATATGTGTAGGGTTGCGGTAAAAGTGAGAGTATGTCTCATGAATGGATTCTTGATAGTGGTTGTTCAAAACACATGACCGGTAATAGAGAACTCTTCACCTCATACAAGGAGTATGATGGAGGACATGTTGTGTTTGGAAGCAATCTAAGAGGAAATGTGATTGGTAAAGGTAACATTCTTCATGACAATATCAAATTCTTGAATGTTGAGCATGTTAGTGGTTTAGCTTACAATTTAATAAGTATTGGTCAACTATGTGATAAAGATCTAAATGTTAAATTCACTAAACATGAAAGCTTAATATGCAAAGATGATAAAGTTTTAGTAAAAGGTGTTAGGAGAAATGGACTATATACATGTAGACTTAGTGATAATCCTAACACACAAGTATGTCTTGCATCTATAATTGATAATTCAACATTATGGCATAGAAGACTAGGTCATGCCAACATGAGACTACTACAAACGTTGACTAGAAATGAGCTTGTTAGAGACTTACCAAATATTAAATTCGATAATCATTTTTGTGATGCATGTAAAATAGGAAAACAAGTGCATTCATCTCATAAATCTAAAAATGCTATAACTACAAAGAGATGTCTTGAACTATTGCATATGGATCTTTTTGGCCCTTCATCAATTCAAAGTTATGGGGGAAACTTCTACACACTAGTTGTTGTAGATGACTTTTCTAGATATACATGGACACTATTTTTTAAAAACAAAAATGAAGCTTTTGACAAATTTAAAACTCTTGGCAAGAAAATTCAAAACCAATTTAGTTGTACGATCATTTCAATTCGTACCGACCATGGAAGAAAATTTGACAATGAAGCGCAATTTGGAGCATTTTGTGAAAAACATGGAGTTTCTCATAACTTTTCGGCTCCTTGCACTCCCCAATCAAATGGGGTTGTTGAAAGGAAAAATAGGACTTTACAAGAAATGAGTAGGACAATGCTAAATGAACAATCCATTCTACAAAAGTTTTGGTGTGATGCGGTCTCAACGGCTACATACATCCTAAATAGAGTCTTGATTAGACCAATGCTAAATAAAACACCCTATGAAATCATCAAAGGTAGAAAACCATCCTTAGGACATCTTAAGGTATTTGGTAGTAAATGCTATATCCTTAATACCAAAGACTACTTGACAAAATTTGATCCTAAAGCATATGAGGGTGTCTTCTTAGGATACTCCTTGAATAGTAAAGCCTATAGAGTATTAAACAAATCCACTATGGTTGTGGAGGAATCCCTTAATGTCACATTTGATGAATCTCCACTTCCTCCTAAGACTCAACCCTTAGTAGATGATGACAAATTAGAAGAAGAAGCCATAGAACAACAACTCTCAAAATTAGACATAAATCATCATAGTGTTCAAAACCCAATAATAGATAACAAAACCACAAGTAATGAAAATGAAATTAAAGAAAATAGGAACCATCCAATAACTCAAGTCATAGGTAACTTGAATCAAAGACTCACTAGATCCCAAGCCCAAAACCTTAATACTTTCTTTGCCTTTGTGTCACACATAGAACCCAAAAATATTAAAGAGGCAATTAAAGATGAAAATTAGGTAATGGCAATGCAAGAAGAGTTAAATCAATTCACTAGAAGCCAAGTTTGGGACTTAGTACCTTTACCTAGTGGTCACACAATAATTGGAGCTAAATGGGTTTTTAGAAACAAAGTTGATGAAAATGGAAATATCACTAGAAACAAAGCTAGACTAGTAGCCCAAGGATATAACCAACAAGAAGGGATAGATTATGATGAAACCTTTGCTCCGGTTGCTAGATTAGAATCCATAAGAATTCTACTTGCTTATGCTTGTGCTCAAAATTTTAAACTATATCAAATGGATGTCAAAAGTGCTTTTTTAAACGGGTTTATAAATGAAGAAGTTTATGTATGTCAACCTCCCGGTTTTGAAGACCCCATTCATCCATATTATGTATATAAACTTAGAAAAGCATTGTATGGCCTTAAACAAGCTCCTAGAGCTTGGTATGATAGATTAAAATCATTCTTGTTGAAAAATGAATATAATATGGGTAAAGTTGATAATACATTGTTCACAAAGAAAAGAAAAGATGACATCTTGCTTGTACAAATTTATGTGGATGATATCATATTTGGATCAACATGCCAAGACTTGTGTGATGAATTTTCAAAACTTATGCATAATGAATTTGAAATGAGTATGATGGGTGAATTGAATTACTTTCTTGGACTTCAAATAAAACAATATGAAGATGGTACATTCATAAATCAATAGAAGTATATTAAAGACATGCTTAAGAAATTCGATTTTGAAAATGTAAAACCAATGAGTATACCTATGGCTACAAACACACACTTGACACTAGATGAAGAGGGTGAAAGATTTGATAGTACAAGATATCGTGGTATGATCGGGAGCTTGCTTTATCTAACGGCAAGTCGTCCCGATATTATGTATAGTGTATGTGTGTGTGCTCGTTTTCAGGAAAATCCAAAGAAATCACACTATGAGGCCGTCAAACGAATATTCCGATACATTAAAGGAACAATCAACTTGGGATTGTGGTATCCAAAGTGGAGCGGCTTAGATATAATGTGTTATGCGGATTCGGATCTCGGTGGATGCTACTTGGATAGAAAAAGTACAAGTGGAGTATGTGCCTTTATTGGCTTGGCACTTACCTCATGGTTCTCGAAAAAGCAAACATCCGTTGCCTTGTCAACAACCGAAGCCGAATATGTAGCCGCCGGAAGAGCATGCGCTCAGGTCTTATGGATGCAACAATCTTTATTGGACTATGAGGTACATCTATCCGAAATTCCTATTATGTGTGATAATAAAAGTGTCATTGATCTAAGTAAAAATCCCGTATTGCATTCTAGAACTAAACACATCGAAATTAGACATCACTTTCTACGTGATAATGTGCAAAAAGGCAATATAAGCTTAGAAAAAGTTACTTCATGTGAAACTATTGCCAACATATTCACTAAACCGCTAAAAAGGAAGTATTTGACACATTAAGACTTGGTTTGGGAATGATGGAACATGTACCTTAAGAGATAAACACCTAAAAGCTGAAAAACAACAAAAAAAAATTGCTATCCAGTGGCTCCACGGTCGATACCATGTATCGACCGTCGGGGCACTGCCAAAAGTTTAAGAAACACGCGGTCGATACCACGGTCGACCGTGTATCGACCGTTATACACCTGACGAATTTTAACCCTACCTTCCCTTTTTCTCTCTCTTTCCTCCCACTTTCATCCTCCCTCATCTTCCTCATCAAACCCTAGCCGCCTTTTACCATTTTACTCTCTAAAAAGCTTAAAAAATCATTACAAGTAAAAATATTTCACTTACGGTCGAAGGCACGGTTCTGCTCACGGTCGATCTACGCTTGAACACGATTTCTTCCTTCCTTCACGGACGATCCACGGTTTTCTCTCTCTTAAAGGTATAATTTTTTTCTTTTTGATTCTTTCTTCTTCATCTCCTTAGGATTCTATTTTTTTGCACCAATGAATCATGTGTATCTCAAGATTTTTGTTATTTTTTCATGATTGGGCTTGATTTGGGAAGATTATTTAGTAGTTTTTGTTATAAATGGCTTAAGGATGATAAAGTAGGCTTTGTTTGGGTTTGGTTTAACTTTTGTAGTAGTTTTCTTATACATAGGTTTATTGGATCCCAGATGTAATGTAAATATAAGTATTAGATGTATATTAAAGTAATAAAATCAGAGTTTCCAAAAAGGACAAAAAGCCAAAACTTTGAAAACCGTCTGGCGGTCGAACCCACGGTCGACCGTCACTCGACCGTCGCAACTTTCCAAAATTCCAGTCTATCCACGGTCGATGCCGTGCATCGACCGTCATCAATCTAGAAATTTTTGAACTTTTCACTTTTTAGTGTTTTAACTATTAGTGCTCAAATTCACTTTACTCATGCTTCATGTGCTCCAACAAACATTTGTCATCACATGATTCATCAAAATTTTCAAAATCTTCTCACACTTAGAACACAAACACATCGTATGGACATATTCTCAAAGAGTTTGCTATATTTTTTTAAGCACACTTTCAAATATGTCTCATATATATTGAAATATCATATATCTAGTTATAAATTTCCAAAACCAAACTCTTTTTTGTGTCATGACTAGATAAATTGAACATGTCTTACACATTAGGCACACACTAGTCCTAATGCTATATATTTGTACTTAATCATATAATCATTGTCTCTATAGATAATCATGCCACGTGTTCGTACATCAGCTTCAAGAAAACCCGACAACCCTACCCCTCGTCAATCCGCCAATGCTCTAAAGAAACGGGCCATAAACGAGGGTCGTGTAGTTGCGGTCAATCAACTTGACCAATATAGGACCCACGCCACCTTTGAGGCTATTGGGTGGACTATTTTCCTTTCTCTCTCAAATGTCATTTATAAAAATCGCATCTATGAATTTTATGCCTCCTTCATCTATAATGAGGATGATGAAGTCATCACCTTCAACATTGAAGGTAAGGACTTTACCTTCACTCTTGTCCAACTAGGTAGGATTCTACACATCCCATCCTCCGGCCTTAATTACTATCATACCGGTCATAGTCTCACAAACCTTCCACCCGCCTTCACCATTCCTGAAATCATTGGGTCAATTTGCAAACCAAATGTTCCCCACACCACAACCAACCTTTTCGGGAGAGATCTTCTTCCCGAATGTGCAGTTTGGAACAAAATCATTATTTCCAATATCTTTCCCAAATCTGGGAATCATTCTGAAATAAGTGCTATTCAAGCTGTTCTTCTTCATGCTCTTAAAACGGGGACCGAGATCAACCTTACGCACATTCTTGCTAAATGCATGAGTGGTCTCGTGACAAGTCATAGGGATCTTCCCTATGGCCGTCTTATATCTCTTCTTTTTACGAATCTACCGGATATTTCTCGCATTGTCTCAACTCCGGGATCCTCCATGCCCATCGACCTTGCGACACTTCGCAAAATGTCTTCCCATAAAGGGACGAAACGGGCACACTCTTCCTCTTCCGGAGATACGGAAGCCGAGATTGACAGATTCACCTTTGGTGAAGAGGAGGAAGGTGAAGCGGGGAGTTCAATTCCTCCGGATCACGGCATGGTTGAAGGCACTAACGATGAACGAATTGCAGCACTAAATCGCAATGTGAATGCTTTACGGAATGAAACTCGCTCTCTCCGTAAAGAAGTGAAAGGGGTAAAGGGCATGTTGAGATCAATTATGAATGCTCTTAAATGTAATTCTGGAACTGATGGAGGTGAGCCGTCTCAATCATGATAGGATGTTTTATGATTACCACATTTGTCTTTCAAACAATTTATTTCTATGTATTCACACAATATGCTATTTATGTTGGTCATGTGCTACAATATATTATGCTATGATGTACATTTTGTGGTTTGATATGCATGCTTTCCATATGACATGTATTGTGATTAATATTGGCTATGCTCACATCACTCGTGCAAATCCTTGGTAGAATTTTGTATGTACTCTAGCTCATCCAAATCAAGATATGGAGTTCTACATTCAAAGGGGAGCTTATGCCAAGGGGGAGTCTCCTTTTTGTTAAGACAAAAAAGGGGGAGAAGATAGTAGAATATATAGAAGATAGTAGAATATATACATATATGTGTATATATGCACATGTTAACATGTTAAAGTTACATATACAATTCTTATACAAGTTATAAATTTTTGTCTTCAACAAAAAGGGGGAGATTGTTGGGAAAAATAGGCTTATAAATAAATCCTCTTTTGTTGACACAAAAATATACAACTTGTTTATATAATTGTATGTATTAACATTAACATATGTGCACATATACATATATATATTCAATCAAATATATTCTCATCCATAATCTACAAAATAAGCTTCATCAAATGGCCAAGCTTCAATCGTCAAGATCCGATTTCAAGTAGAAGTCGATGTCGAAGTCTCCTACAAATAAACATTCAAAGTCTATGAGCTTACAAAATAAATAATCAAATGAGTTTAAGTTTTTATAAAATAATTTTTATAAAACCTTTATAAAAATTGAGACAATTTTTATAAAAATCACAAGCTTGGAAGTCAAAGCAAAAATTCCCATTTTGGCAAATACTAAACACAATCTTACATTGAAACAAGTTAAAATCACATTTAGCAAAAGGAATCTCCCAAAGTGGAAAACTTCCAACATACTTTGTGCATTTGGTTCCAAACTTCCATTTTCATGTTTAAAATTCAAACTTAAGAAGTATAGCACTAACCCAACTTTTCTTAAACTCCTTTTCAGTGCATTTTTATGGTAAAAATGGGTTGTGTGTGGTTTTGGTAAAAGCCCAACGTCTATATGCACAAGGCTAAAAAATCTCCAGCAGTGTGACGGTCGATTCCACGGTCGACCGTGGATCGTCTGAACACTTTTTGAGCATCAAACTTTTTCCTTATTTAAAGCAACTCAAGTCTTGTGTTTTACTCACCTTTTGCAATCTGAAAAAACACAGAATACATAAAAATCTTGTGAGCTCATATTCCTTGATAATTCAATCTTTCAAGATCAAGAATCAAGCAAGAGTGAAAGCCTTCAAGCTAATATACTTCATTATATTCATATACATTTACAATAGTGTGAGGATAATCTCTAGCCTATAGAATTAGAGAGAAGTGAGGACCAACTCTAGCCTTTCCAATTAGAGTGAAGTGAGGTTTATCTTAGCCTTGTTTGCAAGAGTGAAGTGTAATTCTTGTAAGCTAAAAGGAGAAGTTGTAAAAGGTTATCTCTACCTTGAAAGAGAGAAGATTAGTGGAGCAACTATTGGTGGGTGAGGCCAAGGAGTGGATGTAGAGCAAAGTTGTTAATCCTTGCTTGAACCACTTAAATCATTGTTTCCTAGCTACTTACATTGTGATATCTTTCTTCCTTAAATTCTTTAATTACTTGCAAATATTGTTAAAAACTTCAAAAAGTGGGCATATAACCTATTCACCCCATCTAGGTTCTAACAGATTGGTTAGTTGGGTAATATGTGGGCCCCATAATTTGGTATGATGAGAAGTGACCACTATGGGGCTAAGTGGTTGATTAAGTGGTAGGAGAAAAAAAGCTGACATGACAGTGTGATGAGTGTGATTACTCGTTGTACTCCAAGAGGTTAGTTTTTAAATGTGAATCCTTCTTAAGAGGATGGTCGGGAAACGGTCACAGAAAATATTAGGTTGTTTATTTCAGAGTATCATTTGATTCCTCGAGGAATCTACTAAAACGAAAAATTTCTTTTGAACTTTAAACCAAAAAACAAGAAAATAAACTTATAGAATCTATAAAGAAACGTGCAAGCTTTGGTTTGGTCAGACTTGAAACCCGAAACCAAACCAAAATTTTTTATTTTTAAAAAAAATCAAAACTACTTGGTTTTAATTTTGAAATGATTTGGTTTTCCGATATGCAGAATTTGGGTCAGCTTAATACACAGTAAAAATTCAAAAACAAAACTTAAACATTTGCCCAAATAACAAATAAATTACGATACATGCCAAGAAATTACAATATCATAACCTAAATCATCACAAATCATTCCAACATAAATTAAAAAGAAAGTTAGAACATTAGCACATAACTTCGCTTTGAACCAAAACCGAATCATCAGTTCTACAATGCTTCGGATTTTTCACTTTGAAATTCGGTTTCAGTTTTTCCTGCTCATTCTTATCCATAAGTTAAGGAACTACGTTTTCATTCGTATTATTTGCTTTATATTGCATAAACAAAACAAAACTTATAAATCAGTAACAGATTAACCGTTTTCATATCAATCGTAAGATCGGTTTTTGAGAAGAGTTACTCAAATAACAGAATAACAACCTATTGACAACCATTTTAAGGTTGTCCAAAAAGATATTTTATTTTATTATTATTTTTTTTTTAGTTCTTGTAGAATGAAAAAATAAAAATATAATGTAGAAAACGTGGTCAAAATTGATGGAGTTGGTGAGTTGACAAAATAGGACCACAAATCATGATAATTGTTTCTAAGGTTTGGTTTGGGCATAACCCTTAATTTCTTATCTTTCATTTTGGCCCAATTGGTGTTTCCCCCACTATATATCCCTCCCTACCATCAAAATATTATAAAGAAAAATGATATATTCTTCTGCTATTTATTCATACTTTATCGTCTTACTTACTATAAAATAAAATGTGCAATCCACTTATTATCTTTTCTCTATTGATTTTGACATTTGTGTTGATCTTGTGAGTACGAGAATAAATAGAAAGAAATAGTAAAAGAGTATATCACCTCTCGTTTATAAAGTCTGTCATTATGGACGAATTAAACATTATCTTATCTTATCTTACGACTTTATAATGTATACAAGATTCTCTCTCTTACATTGTCTTAATCCTTTGAATTTAAGTAGTACATAATCCTATACAAATAGTACAAACACTTTAAGCAAAAGGGAATAATGTTTACCTCTTAACATTTTTGTAATACAAAATTTTTAGCACAATGAACAAGCACTTGAAGCAATCGAATGAGCACTGTAAGGTATCGTTTGTTTCGTAGAATTCGAAGGAATGTAATTGATTTAACCATCAAGTCCACCTATGAAATAGACGTTCCATTATTTGAAGGAATGTAAACATTTCAAAAAATGAGATTTTATTCAAAAACAATTTTACAAAACAAAATATAGCATGGAATTTTATTTCAATTTTATTCCATTTTTTCGAATTCTGTGAAACAAACGAGAACTAACATTTTGAAATGATTTGGGTTTCAATAGCACTCTTATTACAATACAAATATTAGTCGATAGTTTACTATGTTGTCTTAATCATAATTTTTATTTTATGATTTAATTTTATAAATTATTCTTTAACTATCAATGAATTGTCATTTCTAACGTTTTCTGTTAACCATATTAGTTAACTTTTATAAATTGACCATTTTACCCCTTTCAGCTTCAGTTTTTACTCTTTAAAAGTGGTACTAGTTTATAATTGACTAATTTATGCATCTACTTTGATTGTCAAATTCTATATACATTAAAATGTTATTTTGTGTTTGATTGTCACGATCATGTAATTATAATAATTTCAATTTATTAGAATGAAATATATAATTGTTTGTAAGTAAGATATTTACCGTTTATAGAAGTTCTTGAATTAAACATAGTAAAATAGACATGAAAAAGTTTAAACAAGCACTGTATTTTATGCGAGAAGTGTTAAAACTGATTGTAACATCATTAATGACTCATTAATATGGGCATTTTGGTCATTTATATATTTACTCAATTGTGAATTGTGTCCGGATAAACGTGTCATTATTAGACTGGCCTAATTTTCCAGAATATCCTTCATTGATGAGTTATTAACGAGACATTAATGAGCTCATTAGAATTCTTAGCCATTGATTTATTTTAATCCGGATCAATATTGGTTCTTACAGTTCACGCACAAAGAACAGTTCTCGTTTTTACCCTCTCATATATATAAAGGGTATGTGATATCACAACACAATTGATTTAGAATATGTTTATAACAAAATATTCTTAAATCACAAAAGGGGCAAAAATTATAACCTCAATTGTTCTCTTAATGTGGTGGAGCTTTTCCTTTATGTTTACTATGTGAATTTTTTTTAACTATGAGCATTAGTTGTACCTTTTATAAAATATTTTGCTTAGTAAACATACTAATAGTGAAAAGTTCATTTGAGAACCGTTTTTATTGCGAGAACCGCGAGAACCAATCTTAGCCGTCCAATTCCCCTCCTTCAATTGGATTGCCCACCCATGAATTCCTTACATGCACCCTGTCACACTCAATCCCTTCACGCTCTTAATCCATGAATTCCATTATCCAAAATCAACAGCTAAAATTGGTTCTCGCGATTTTCACAATAAAAACGATTCTCAAATGAACCTTTCTCGTACTAATATTAATCATATGGGTAGGTAGGTAAACAAACATTTATACAACTATACAATAATACACATAATCCAGTAATATTCAAGATCCAATAATAATAAAGGATCTAATCTAATATGGACCACAATACTATGTCATCTGACAACACAAATATGATAGCGACATAAAATGTGATACACACAATTCACATATGCATATTATCACATAAATCTACTAACAATCTAAATAAAGTTAGTACACTAACATCATAGGCTTTGTATACAATCAAGAAGTTAGTAAAAAACATAGTACTAAAATTTTAATATTCAATAACAGGTGATTCAGTATACAATAGCATGTGATTTGTAAAAATATCATATGTGAATTACGAAAATGTCACTCCGCTCAAAAATTTAAAATGCAATCTGAACCATTGATGTCATTGATCCAAAGGCTAAAATTAATCCCTTAAGACTATGAATTAAGCATGGACTATATTGAACATTCTTCGTATATATATATATATATATATATATATATATATACAGGGGAGGGTTCAAACGAGAACTGTTTTTTGTACGAGAACTGCGAGAACCAATCTTGGCCGTTCATTTTGGATAATGGAATTCATGGATGAAGAGTGTGGGGAGATTGAGTGTGGCAGGGTGCATGTAAGGAATTCATGGGTGGACAATACAATTGAAGGAGGGGGAATTGGACGGCTAAGATTGGTTCTCGCGGTTCTCGTTCGAAAAACAGTTCTCGTTTGAACTTTTGCATATATATATATATATATATATATATATATATATATATGTTCGTAATATTCTTATTATATGTTACTTTCAATTTACATACTTTTACATTGTATTTAAAATACATGAATATATATATTTTATAGTTGTCACAAACTAAATATATTTTCCTTTTAAATATGATTTTAGGAAAGGGAAATCATATGAAACACTATACGAGAGAGGACTATACACCATTTAACACCAACATCACACACAATTGTGTATGGTGGAAGTAAGAGACAAGAATGAAGATGTAAGCACCTATTTTATTTTTTTATTATATAATAGATACAAGGGTTTACTTCTCCAAATTGTATTAAACTATACTTTAAATGTTAATGTGTGTATCCACCTTTCAAAAATGTTATTGTGTGTATTAAACTTTTAATTTATTGTTATTGTACGTATTTTGATTACATAAAAAAAACAAAAAAAGTATAAGTTTAGTACATACAATAGGAAGTTTAATACATGCAATAACATATTTTTTGAAAGTTTAATACACACAAAAACATTTTTGTAAGTTGGATACACACATTAACATTTTAGGTATAGTTTAATAAATTTTGGAGAAGTAAACTCTAGAAATAATGAATTTAAAATTAGTAATTAACTAAAGTTTATAAATCGTTGATCAAACTTTAAATATATGTACAAAGGTTAAGATTATAATCTGCATTAGGCAACTAGGGCTTTACACTTATCTTTTCTCGGTCCTTCTAGAAAACATTAATAACAATTATAGTAAGCTTTTGTTTATTGAGCATACAATACTATCACAATTGCAATACATATACAGATGGAAACTATCATGTAATCAAACAGACACATAGAGATCCAATAACTAATACTTGATCTCTATCATTAACCCATGTTACCGAGCTATCACTATAATGCTCACCACTTAGTTAGAGGCTCACCACCAAGCTAGATGCTCACCGCACAAGCATTCATCATATACATTATAACAGTACAGTAATTATGTATACTCACCTTAATCGTCGATCATATTCTTATCAACTGTCAATAACAGTTTAATAGTAAACAATTGGTCAACAATCACCTACAATCAATTATCATACAATTTCATATTCAACTAACTATTTAAGTATTCCGTATTTGATACATCCTAGACACGCCAGTGCCTGCACATACACGTCCCCCATACACTGATACAAGTTCTGCCTGGCACACACTTGTGCCATGCCCTAGCTCAACACGACCGTGTCTCACATAACATCCCCATGTCTAACCCCTTAGAGCATGAGGCATACCTAAACCCATAGGGGGTGTCCCTCTGGCCGGCACAACCCGTGCCATCCCTAGGCATGACCATGTCTTCATAGGACAAATAAGTTGTTCTATATGAATAGTTGTTTTTCCGACCAAAATCCAAACAAAACATTACTCGACAATATCTAGTCACTTGGTAACACTAAAAAATCATCTATGAACACTAAAATAACAAGAATAACATCAATTGATCTTTGGATGATCAACTAACAACATCTAACCCAAAAATATAGAAATATCTATACTTGTAAATCTAGTTCTTGTAGTAATTAATAAAGAGTTCTTAACTTACTATAAGGTTCAAGATTACTAAGATCTGGAGGAGCTAACATGTGATTGGTGTTGGGCTCATATATAATTATATATTTATACTAATATATAAATCATTTAACAATTTCTCTATTCCTTAATTTGAAGAGTTCTTAAAATTCAATCAAGACAAAATCTTGACTTTTCATTCTATTTAAATTATTTTTATCCACATAATCTTTAACCATTTCATTTTTTCTTTTAATTTGCTTTAACTTTTTATTCATTTAAAATATACCTTCTCATACTAACACACTCTATCATACAAACACAATTACCTATCCACATCAATATAATTTCTAAAATCTTATTAACTTCTTTCTCCTTATTTTATAAATATAAGGAGGTGTTTGGTAGAGAGAAATTTTTTTTGGAGAAATGGAAATGGAAATAGGGGAGAAATGAAAATGGGGAGAAATAGAAATGTGTGGAGAATTGGAATTGATTTCCTTGTTTGGTATCAGAAAAGAAATGAAACAGAGAAATGGTGGCTCAAGTTGCCGGACGGCGGTTGCGGCGTTAGCCGCCTTGCCGGATGTCGACGATGATGATTAGAATACCGGAAACACATTGCAACCGGACATCGACAATGATGAGTAGACATTGGTTTTGTCATTTCTCTCAATTTCTCCACAATTTGAAGAGAAATGAAAATACAAAGAAAGGGGAGAAATGGAAATGTGTGGAGAAACCATTTCTCCTCCCAAAACTATTATCATTTCTCCCAAACAAGAGAAACCAATTCTCCCCATTTCTTTTCTCTCTACCAAATACACCCTAAGTCTTTTTTCTTATTTAATGTCTTTTAGAATTTACTTTTAAAATTAGTAAAATAGTTGATGCAAATAAAAGAAAATTTAAAAAAATAGACATATTACTGCAGAAAACTTTTTCGTAACACTGAATCACGCGAATGACATATCATTATATTCTTAAAAACATCATGTTGTAAAACAGAAACTATTTACCGCTATAAAATTACGCAGATATAATACTAATACTTATTTGTAAAAGTTAGTGCCAATTGAAAATAAAAATAAAAAATCAAACTATAATCATTACTTCCATTTGAATAAGAAATTGGAAGCAGGCGTTGCCATGGAGTCAGCCCTCTCTTGATTGTCTTCCCACATTCACACACACATGCATTCCCAATTGCAAAATCAACTCACACCATTTAAATTCCACCTTTTTTTATTCCAAAATTCACATCGCTTTCTTCGTTCTCTCCAAGAATATACTCCCAATCTCACGAAAATGAATTCCTTCAATTTCAAACACATGCGTCTTCACTGTTTCTAGAGCGAGAGTGTAAGAGATAAGAGAGAAGAGATGCTCATCTTGCATCAATTTCAGCCATGGATACCCCCAAGAACTCAAATTTTCTCAACGACTTGTCGTTCCGAAAGGTCAGACATTATCAAATTGAATCAATAAGCTGGATTCGACTTCATGTTTCAATAATCACTAGCATGTTTGTTATGATCGACTTATTCCAATGAGGGTATCTTTGTATTGTAATCTTTCTGTAAAACTTTTCGACTCCGCATTTTATCAAGCATATGGTGTGCAGTAGTAAGGTTTACGAGTCTTTTGGTTTATTCCGACCTTTTTTGTAATTTCCTAATCATACTCATGAAATTAGTGTAGTTTAAAACATGCATTTCATTCAAACTTTAATCAGGATAGTTTATGTTTGAGTTCAGTTACGAATGGAATCACACCGCAACCTTTTCAATGATTGGTGAAAAAAGGGATCTTAATATAAATATAAATAAATAAATAATACCCATTTAGAGAATAACTGCAATTTTCAAAGGAATGATGTAGTTTGAGATTCTAAGGTGCTTTATTTCAAAGGCTCTAAATCTATTCGATTTCGAATATTTCTTGTTTGATTAATACGAGAAACGCCCGCTTTCGTTGTTAACAAACTTAAATCCTCAAAGTTGGATAGAAAGTGAGTAGTGAAAATTTAAAAGTAAGATTTTTGATCTAATGTGTATCTTATACAAAACTCATTGCATCAACTGAAGATGGAAGTTCATTTGGCTTATTATTTTTGTGAAATGTTCTCACTTCATAATTACATTTTGGCTAAATAATATTAGTTGATATGATATCATATGTACTGATTCTCACATGATGTGGTCAGAGAATCAATCCCATTGCCATGTTGCTGGATCCATTCTTCAGCCTTACGTACAAATATTATATTCAAGAACTGTCGAGGTGAGTCCTTAAAGAATACGATTTTCATCGTTATGTTAGTTTGATCATTAGATAAAGACTTTATATTATATACTAGAATCACACTCTTTTCTTTTCATGATTCTGATGTATTTTATAAAGAACCCGTTGATAAACATTATATAGTTGAATATAAATGGCACATCCATATAGATTAGTATTAACCACCAGTGGTACAAGTGCCAGTTGACCGATTTACTTATGAATGGGTCGATTTGGGTTGTGTTTCACCTCTAATGGGTCAAATAATATATTTGCTAAAGAGTAACGGTTCAATGGGGTGAATTGTTAAAATGGGTTGAAAGTTGATTAAAGTCTAACTCTAATGCATACATCCTCATAAAAGTGGTCATTTAAAAATTTAGATGATCATCTTTGTTAATATATTTTTTTTGTGATCTTAGTTAATACATTAATTTATAGAATATTTTAAAGTGAACAAAAAGTGTGTGTGGTCAATAGTTCAATACAAATTGACCCACCCGTTTTGCCCCGTGATGAGCATGACCCTTTTCGGTCTGTCACCCTTTTGTTACAAGTATACCTTTAAGTTACTCGTGAGTCGTGACGATCTTCACAATTCTCCTTTTATTTTTTATTTCTTCTCTTTGACAGAGAACCCACAGTTCAATAGAATAAAAGCATTACATAATAGAAGTTTTGAGATGAACAATCTTGATTCATGGTTCTCGAAAGTGAAGCTAACAGATAAACTTCAGGTGTGCATTTTTTTAGAGAAATCCATAATGTAAGGCCAATGATCCATTTTAATAGATGAATTCATTATTTTTTCAGGTCCATCAGAGAAAGATCATGATGGCTGCATTCACAGCTTGCTTAATTATCAGATTGATGCAACAAAATCAGGGGAAAATAGTGATTCTTGCTGTTAAATATCTACTTTCTGGTGCATTTCAATCATTTGCGGCTACAAGTTTGCCTTTTGCATGCATTTCTAACTCTTTGGACAAACCTACACCTCTGCATTTGGATGTATCTTTTCCTTCATTACAAGATATTAAGTGGAACTTTTCACGACTCATGTATTTATTCAACATACAGCTTGAGAGAAATGTGTCTACGTAAGTCAAAAAAGAAAACGTACGATTCTGCAAGAAAATAATAATAATTATTTCTGTCTTATTCTTTGAGTTTACTTGACTGGATGATTTTTTTTATCGATGTTTTGCAGGTTCTTGATTGTGCTTCTTGGAGCTTGCTTCTCATTTGTTTTTATTGGTGGTTTACTCTTTTATAAGTACAGGTACCTTTTTTATATTATATAAATTTGGGTAATCATATTGTTGCAAGATATTCATAATATATACTCCTAACAAGCAAATAGCAACTTTCTGTAAAATCTAAAAACATCTGGCAGTCACTCATAAATAAAAATATGGCTTTCCCAAAAAATGCATACTTTCTATTTAGATTGTGCAAAAAAAAAAAAAAAAATGCAACTGTTCCTTCTTTGAAAAGATCCATGTCTGGATTTACTTACCTATTTCCAGTTCACAATCTTCATATTGGTGAGATTAATCGTGATTCAAAAGAGTTCTCAATTTTGTATTGTTTTAGGTGTAATTGGCATTATTATTTTTTAAAAGTTACTTTTATTATGTAATTGGTAATGAAGAGCTCCCATCTTGACTTGTGCAGGCGTAATACACAGTCATTTGAGGACTGTCTTTGGGAGGCTTGGGCATGTTTGTGCTCTTCATCAACTCATTTGAGAGTGAGATTTTATTTCTAAACTCCATATTTTTATTCACTAGTTTCAGGGTTGCTTATGAATGGGTTGATTTGGGTGGTGTTTTATCTCAAATGGGTCAAGTTCATTATAAAATAATAGCAGTTCATGGGGAATGGGTCAAACGGGTTGAAAGTACTCCAAAAGTATATATTTGATTCATACAATCTTGTATATTGTTTCTATTCAACGATTTCGATGATAATTCTTATCTAATAAATTTGTTTTTGAAATCATATCTAACACATTTTTATAAAACTGAACAGAACAGTGTTTATGGGTCAACCCCTGTATTAGAAGTGACTTGTTTTAACTTGAACATGTTTTGGTCCGTTACGCAACTGCTGACCCACCATCTAGCCACCCCTAACTCTGTTTCTAGTTTTTTAGCCTTGAAATAATATCTGATATAAATAATCACATTATATGGCAGCAAAGAACTAGGGTTGAACGTGTTATCGGTTTTGTTCTTGCCATATGGGGCATACTGTTTTATTCTCGGCTGTTGGGCACAATGACAGAACAGTTCAGAGTAACTTCTTGAATTGTTTAAAATCAATAAAACTGTAAAAAACTGTTATTTTTTATTTACATGCTTTGCGTATTTGTGCAGCATAACATGCAAAAGCTTAGAGAAGGAGCACAATTGCAAGTTCTAGAGACTGATCATATAATTATTTGTGGAGTTAATAGCCATCTGAGCTTCATTTTGAAACAATTAAACAAGTATCACGAGTTCTCTGTGCGATTAGGTACAGCTACAGCTAGGTAATTATATATGTTAACTTGTTTACATTTAAGTAAATGGAATTTAAGTGTAATAACTCTTAAATGGTATAATAGGAGGCAGAGAATTCTTCTTTTATCTGATGTTCCAAGGAAGCAAATGGACAAAACCGTTGATAATATTGCAAAAGATCTTTGTCATATCGATGTCCTTACAAAGAGGTAATGCTTGCTCGTGTTACTTTTTTTGTGCAAGGAAAGAGTAATTATATAAATTGAATAAATAGTATTTATTGAATTTTCTTGCTTGCTTGCTTGCTTACTTTCTTTCTTGTTTCATTTTTATATTTTCCATTATGCAGTTGCAGTTTAAGCTTAACAAAGTCATTCCAAAGGGCTGCAGCCAATAAGGCACGTGCCATAATAATATTGCCAACCAAGAGTGATAGGTATGATTTTCTAACTCCATCTGAATTCTGAAATCCTACTTATTTCAACGACTTTTTTAATATTTTATGATACATATAAATGTAAGTGGAGGTTTCGGGCTAGTTGGAATCGGAGATGGTAAATGGCCAAAAGGGTAGGTTAGGTTACTGGTCAAATGGTATCTAGTCATAGCAAGTAAATTTTGAGTGCAGGTCAAAACGGGTTGGGTCAGGTAAGGTCTGGCCACAAACAGATTTTCATGCACTTTTTCTGGATTTTATAAATATATAATGTGCTAACTATAGTTAACAAATTAATATATCATTCTTCAATAAAGCCATTTAGGACGTTTTAATGCGTTCAAATGGCTTTCAACATGTTTGACCCATTTAATCCATCAAAGAGAAAAAGATAACCTAAATCGACCCATTTACATAATTTGGATTTTGGAAATGTTAGGTATGGAGTTGATACAGATGCATTTCTATCTGTTCTTGCCCTCCAACCAATTTCAGACATGGAATCTGTTCCGGCAGTTGTTGAGGTTAGATTTATTCCTTTTTTTCTTTAATTTTTCTAGCTTCTTCTTTCTTTTGAAATATAAAATTCAATTTTTAGAAGGCATAACCAAAGTATTCTTAAATCAATTCCAGGTTTCAAGCCCTAATACATGTGAGCTCTTGAAGTCTATCTCGGGGTTGAAAGTTGAGCCTGTAGAAAATGTAACATCCAAATTATTTGTTCAATGCTCTCGGCAAAAGGGGCTGGTAAAGATATATAGACATTTGCTCAATTACCAAAGTAACCTCCAACTCCTTATTGAAACTTATTCTGCTTCTGATTTTGTAAGGGTAAAACGGAGTTACTGCTTTACCCCTTCTTTCAACCTAATTATAGAAACTTTTACTTTCATTTCACTAGGTGTCTAATCTTTTTCTCTTCTCATGAATGCCTTTTTTAGTCATTTTATATATTTAATCACTTAAATAATCATAATCTATCAAACACTCAATATGATCATATGATTATTACAAATTCACGTCCAAACATTATCTTCTACATCCCGGTTTATTATATAACAATGTTACCCAATCCTGTCTAAGCAAGATTGTCTTCCCGAAAGACCTCCAGTGTATTATATGATTATGATTATTCTATACCCCTTAAAGTTGCTATGCTCATCGATGAACTTGTTTTTGCAGAAAACGTATTCAATCTTAGCAGTTTTCCTCATCTGGCTGGATTGAAGTATGGGCAGCTACGAATTGGTTTTCAAGAGGTATATATATGATCTTCATGCATTATTTTATTCTTTAATAACCGACCTTTTTTTCCAAAGAAATTTCATAATACACTACTTGCACCTTTTGTATGCATTATTTAAAATATTCAATTTGAACTATTAAAAGAAAGTTTAAATTTGAGATAAGCACTTTCAATCTTTTGCTATAAATATAAAGGAACGTGGAATGTGTCACATTATTGAATAAATAAACTTAAGTATCACAATTTGTAAAACTAAAATAAAATTTGACAATGAATTTGATCTACTAATTCTTGTTTTATGAACTGTTGAATATTTTTTTCTCCTTTAGATGCTTAACATGGGATTTATCATATTCCTTTTAACATTTTTTATGGTCACTCAGTTTCACAATATCTCTACAAATGCCACACCACGTACGAGCTATCTCCTCAACTTTCACAAGTGTAGTTCAGTTCTGTCTGAAATGTGACCTTTTGATTAACATGTTTAAAGCATCGCTTAATAATAACGAAATTGAATTGTTTGCAGGAAATTGTACATGCGTCATAATAAATTTTCCTTTTTAAAAAAAATAAATAAATAATAGTGAACCTACTTTACCATTAATACATTTCAACCTCCTAAATGAATCTATTCAAAATATTGTAATATTATTTTGATAACGCATTTTTGTAATCATATTCAACACTCTAATTATCTGTAAGAAATATAATTCTATTTTCAGGCTGTTGTTTGCGGTTTATATAAGAAAGGGAAGGTAAACTTCCATCCAATGGATGATGAAGTTCTGGATCAAGATGACAAAGTATGTACTGCTGTGAAGCTTACTTTATGTACGTCCATTTTATTAATTTTTGTGACTGATAATTACTTGCATTTATAGGTATTATTCATTGCTCCTATTAACGGGAAAAAGAAAACACAGATTTCATATTTTAATTCCATTAAAGAACAAGTGGTTGACCCTCGTACTCTTGAAGTTTTAAAAGAAATCGGTGAAGCTCCACATAACACGCTTCAGATGGCAAAAGCACGTTTAGAAAAAATTGTCAGACGTCCAGCAAAACCTGGGTCAAAGGTACATTTCGACGGGTAATACTTGATCATTTGCATCAAATTGTTCGTGTTTGAGAAGATGAAATTTAGAAAATGAAAATAAAATTGACTAATAATACAGGGATCAGACTGGAGTGTGGGACCGAAAGAATGCATATTATTGCTTGGATGGCGCTCTGATGTTGTGGAAATGATTGGAGAATATGATAATTACTTAGGACCGGGAAGTGTTGTGGTATGTTCTTTTTTCAATTTTGTTGATAACCAAGTTATTACAATAATACTTGAAATTTTTTAATGCAATAGTTTAGAACGGTGTATAAAAATTACGTTTTGAGCGACTTCTGATCCTTTAACCCATTTGACCTCTTTCTTCTTTCGCTAATTTCTTTTATTTAGTTAATTTGAGATTAAACCTTCATTGATTTGTATATGGTTTGAAATTTCCACCACTAATAAGTTCATGCATGTAGGAAATTTTATCTGATGTGCCAATTGCGGACAGAGAAAAAACATACAAAATTTCTGGTCAACGCAAGTTGAAAAACGTCCAAGTCATCCACAAGGTACCATGTTAGAATTTTGTCTTTCCATAAAGTTCCAAAAATTCATCTTTTTACTTTTCCTATTTCATTATCTAAATTACATATATAATAATTACATTGCACAAACAGATTGGGAACCCAAGGAACTATGATGATTTAAAAGATACGATTGAACATACTCAAAAGTCTCTCAAGAAAGGCGAAGAGGTTCCATTTTCTGTAGTTGTGATATCAGATAGAGAGTGGCTGCTTGAAGGTATGTGTTGTTTCTAATACGGGTCAAAACATTTATGGAAATGATTTAGGAGACTATCATTAAAAATTGACTTTGTGCAACTTTAAACCCAAAACAACCCCTTAATTAGTAAATGGGTAGGAAATTTTGCCAAAATTTTTTTGGTTTAATTATAACCCTAAAACTAACCCCATTGGTTACTACAGATCCATCAGGAGCTGATAAGCAGTCTGCTTATTCTCTCCTT
Organism: Dittrichia graveolens; assembly: GCA_038502395.1. Lineage (NCBI taxonomy): Eukaryota > Viridiplantae > Streptophyta > Magnoliopsida > Asterales > Asteraceae > Dittrichia > Dittrichia graveolens. Next base: position 62,937,376 of record JARJIL010000009.1, read on the forward strand.
CTTGCTGAAAGCATTTGTCAGAAACTTGGTGTGAAGGTGAGTAGGTCTATTTGTTTACGCCATTTTCAATTCTTTACGGAAAATTTAAAAAGGCATGTACTTTCTGCCAAATTATATTTCTGGGATTGTACTTCTAACATCAGAATTTAAAGTATGTTGATTTTTAAAGTATCCCCAAAATAGAAATTGATTAAAATTGCACACTTTTAAGGTGCAGTTTGCCCTTCTCTTTACACTGTGTTCTCGAGTTTATAGTTTAATCCATGTTCTCGAGTTGGAATGAAAAAAAGGGAAGGAAATGTGAGAGTTTTTTGTGTTTATGAGTAGCAGAGACATTGAAGGAAATGATTTTATTTTTACTACTATGCCCTCTATATCTATCTAGTTGGTTTTTGTTCGGTTTATATGTTTTAATGGATTTTTTGCCATTACAAAAGGATTTTAAAAGATTTCCTTCCATTTTCTCCAACAATTGGAGGGAATTTTGGAAGAATTGGTACATCAAAAGGGATGTTTTGAAGTACACTACATATACTAGCAATTGGGTCAAAGTTGGCTACATTTTGGTGTAGTTAACCCAAAATTAATAGTCAAATCTCTATGATTTCCTCAGTAAGTCAAACTAAATGAAATTTTGTGGACAGAAGTCAATGTTGTTAGTATGTTGTAATGATCACCATGGGCTAAAAAAAATGCTCTTAGAAAAATACCAGAGGCAAAATGGGCAAGTTGGGAAGGGGTGAAGAATATCTTGTATTCATTCTGGGACAGATGGAGTACCGACCTATGTAGAGACAAAAGTCGCATAAAGTAAACGATGCAATTTTTTGTGCACAAAAAAGTAAACATTGCAATTTTTTGGTAATGATTATTTTGGCTTTTGACTCGAAAGGTTTTCGCGGCTTCTTATCTGTAGGCTCATAATCTGGTTGCAGAAATTGTTGACTCAAAATTGGGCAAACAGGTATTCTGTTTTATGTTTTACAATTAAATCTTTGTCAATTTAATTATTTACGTGTGTTTTTAACGCATGTTATCACCCGTTAGATTACAAGAATCAAGCCATCGTTAACTTACATAGCAGCTGAAGAAATAATGAGCCTCGTGACTGCTCAAGGTTTCTATGAACCCTTTTTTTCATTTTACTATTTTGTTATGCATAAGTCTTTTTCAACAAATTGAGCTCTATCTCTGTTTCCAATACCAGTGGCCGAAAACAGTGAACTAAATGCAGTTTGGAAAGATATCCTGGACGCAGATGGAGATGAAATATATGTGAAGGTAACCTTTGACTTTAAAGATTCAAGCACAGTAATTAAAAGATTCAAATATGACCTAGAAATTATAATTTCTTGTAGTTTATAAAATGGGTGCGGATTGGTGGGTAACAGGTCTTAATTGGTTTGGTTAAAATGAGTACAATTAGTGGGTCATAACGGGTTGGGTCAGATGGGGTTGACCCATATTAAATATAACCAAAATCAACTCATTTTAACACGAATGGCTTCCAAGTTAAAATATGGTGGTCAAATGAACTAGTTTTTATTTTTTTAATTTTTAAAATTAACTATTTTGACACTAAAATAAGTCAAAATGTTGACTCTGATTTGATGCATTTTCTGGTGCAGGACATTGGGCTTTACATGAAAGAGGGTGAACATTTGTCATTTTCCGAACTCTCTGAAAGAGCACGATTGAGAAGAGAAGTTGCGATCGGTTATGTGAAAAACAACAAGAAGGTATTACCGCATTACTCTTGTTTTCTTACCAATTTCCCCATTTTTATATATGATTCTTGCAGGTTATTAACCCGATTCCAAAGTCAGAGCCTCTGTCTCTGGAACTCACGGATTCTCTCATCGTTATATCAGAGCTTGAAGGCGAACAACCTGTGCTCTTGTAAATTTTTGTTCTTGCATTTAATCTATCACATCTACAGGGCATACATAAAACCATACATAGAAACACAGATGATGGAAGATTTCTTGATTTCTTTATAGAAAATGATTAACCAAGTGGTAACAAGTTTAATATAATTCCCCATTTTTATAAATTGTTGATTTCTTTCTTGACTGTATAATGTGAGAGTGCATTATTTGTCTCTATATGTTAATTTCAAGCTTAGAAGCTACTGTAATGGCCTGTAGTCACCTTATATAGGAGCAAAAGTGTCCTAATGGCCCCTTTTAAGATGTTGGCTTGTATTTGATCTTTAATACCTGTGCTAGAGGTGAACAAATATGACTAGTCCGACCGGTCCGACGAAGACTGCCAAGACCGGACCGCTCCAAGACCGCCGTGCCGGTCCACGGTCCAAACTGGTCCGGAGGAGAAGATTGCCACGAACCGGTCCAAAACGGTCCGAAAGTCGGTCCGGACCGAGCTGGTCCTAAAAAACGAGTCGGTCCGGACCGGTCTCAACGGCTAGTTTTTTTTAACAAATACTCTATAAATAGCTCACGACTTCTCCATTTTTCTTTACACCAAACTTCTTTTTACATATTCTCTATATTATTCCCTCAACTTTGTCACATTATTTATTTCGCACAATATGTAATTTAATTTCGAAGAACATTTTAATTATTTTCAAAAATATGTAATTTTATTTCGTCCAAGTGCACATCATTGAAATTTTCAATAAAAAGAACGTATCTTTTCGACAATTATATATGTTTATATATAACTTGCGATCTTTTTCAATTTAATTGTCAAAAATTTTTAGCGAAAAGGAAACCGAAAATCGTAAAACCAAAAATATCTAAACCAAACCGAAAAATATATGAACGAAAATCGTACTGGTCTGGACCGTAGTCGGACAGGTCCGGACGAGGACTGGTCTGAAAAAAGACTGGACCGCCTAAAAACTAAATGGTCTTACGCAAGGATCGGTTCGTCAAGGACCGGACCGACCCCGAAAGAGTCCAGGACTGTTTTTGTTCACCTCCTGTGCAATTGTCCCTCTTTGGTCAACCTAAAAGATCATTGAAATGTGTTACACAAGTATGAATTAAAATAGGTAATACATTTATGTCTGTTAGATACTTTTAATAGTTTAATTTAACGGTAATGATTAGGCCCAGAATGATATCTCTTTTTTACTTCGATTTTTTCCACGTGTCTCTACTTTTCTCTCTCTTCTACGTTTTTGCTTTCGCCATCTTGCCTATACTGGCCACCCCTTTTCTCCCTTTTCTTGCAGAGCGTTTTTGGCTGCTACCACCGAGTTTTCCTTCGGCCAAGGCATCAGGGTTCCTCTCGTCTTAGTTGTTTTTGGTTTGCTTCTAGGTGACACTTGGGTTTTACTTAGCAAGATTGTCGTTTTTAAAAAGTGTTAGCGGAAGCGGGAACTATCCCGTGATCGGTACTTTTAAAGAAAGAAAGTAACTCTATAAACACTAGGCTTAGTACTCACATAATCACATATTATAATTGATAAAACACTATACACGTATAACATAATCACCAGATGATTCACAACTTTCTATCTCATAACATCAATTAATTTCTATATTTTTGCCACTTAAACTATCATCTAGCCACTCAGGCTATAATTATTTCACTCTCATTATGATAATGTCACTCGGGCTAACAAATATCTCATTCTCAATAAATAAACACAAGACATATTAAGTACACACACCTCAATAATAGTTAGGATCGGGTAACTCACCTCCCTAGTAGAAATTAGTCTCACTTGGTTTCTAATTCTTTTTTCAACAATTTACAATTGTCAATGATCACCTACAATAGTTAATTTAACTCTCAGTATTTTATCTTTTCAAATTATACTCTTTTGATGCTCTACACGGCTTACTACACAAACCGTGTAAAGGTTACACTGCCGTTCTACACGACGTGCAGTGGCCATACCAGTGTATACTATAACCCTACACGGCCCCGTGTTGACATTACATGGCCCGTGTAGTATAACTATACACGGTCCATAGTATCCCTACATGGCCTGTGCCATAAAAGGGTTGTACACGGCCTGTGTACCGGAACACAGCCGATGTACCTCTACACGTTACACTACAAGGCTGGTATCCATGTTCACAACCCGTGTTGACTAGCAAGATGTTCTACCAGAACAGCTCAGCCAAAATCATATCAATCTAAAAAATTCGACAAACAGTGAATTCCAACACTGTATTACCATACTTTAACATCTATAAACATAACAAAATAACAAAATTAAACATTTTTTTATCATCCATTGATCAATTACACTATAAACTCAATTGTTTGACCCATTTGCTCAAAATTTATAATACCAATACAAAATCTTAGCAAAATGAGTTGCAACTTCATCAAATCAATAACTAGAACTCAATCATACCATAACCAAAATGACTTGTAAGTATCAAAACAACTAGCATCTATAAAGTGATGTAAAACCTTATTATTAACACAAAATGGGTCAAAAATTACATACATTATCGCTTGAATTACAATTTCTAAGCTTTAAATGCTCAAATTGTAAGGATGACACCGATTTCTTGTTTCCTTCTTCTGCTCTCGAGAAACAAAGCACGCACACCTTCATAAAAAATTAGTTATTTCATTAATTAATTAACTAGCATCATACCCGCGTAATGCTGCGGCGGCGGCAAATAGTTTTTGATTTACAATATGTTGCTTTCAAGAATGTAATGATATGTTATTCGTGCGATTCAATGTCACGAAAAAGTTTTCTACAACAACATATTTGTTTTTTTTAAGTTTTCTTTTATTTACATCTAACTATTTTATTAATTTTAAAAATAAATTCTAAAAGAGAATAAAATAAGAAAAAAGATTTACATTGATGAAATAAAGAGAAGAGTTAAATAAGATTTTAAAAATTATGTTAATGTGGATGAATAATTGTTTTAGTATGAGAGAATATATTTTGAATAAAAAGTTAAAGTAAATTAGGAGAGAATAAAATAGTTGAAGATTGAGTGGATGAGATTAATTTAGATTAAATGAACGGTCATGATTTTATATTGATTGAATTTTAAGAAGTTTTAACTTTAAGAGAAGAGAGAATATTAAATGGTTTATATAGTAGTATAGATAAAATATAAGGATTAAGAACTCACAAATTTTATAAAAGAGCTAATCTTCTTTCTTGATCTATAAGTTAAACAAAATTCAAAAAAAAAACATTCTTATTAAAAAACAAAATTACAACAAAGGTTTATTGAAAAATTATGAAATGATTTTGTCACCAATGCCAACTCGGTGAAAATAAAGAAAACTAAAAAATAAATAGGGTTAAGAGTACCGAAATGTAATGAAATATCCTCGCTTTAATATTGTATGCAACGAACTATACTTTGTTTGTAAAAATGCATTAAACTACCCGAAATTTGGTGGTGGTTGTGGTGGTGGTGTTTATTATTATTATTATTATTATTATTTATGAAGATCCCACAAATTCATGCCCATCTTCTAGATTCTCTCTCAGCCTACCACCACCACTAGTCCACCACCACCACCCAACCTAAATCGAGTTAGGGTTTTCAGAAGTTAGAAATAACTGCCACCATGAGATCTAACCACCATGGCACCTTCTTTGTCCGAAAACACTGCGTGAGACCTCCTTCATCTTTAACCTCCACCGCCGCGTCTTCCGTTGTCTTCAACCGCCGCTGCTTTCTTCGTCTTCAAACATCATCAGCTCCGCCGCCACCCTCTGAATCTAAGGCCACCTATGGACCAAGCAGCGAAAACACAAATGGTAACGACCCAATGTTTGATATTTATTATTGTAAAGTAATAATTAATGCGAGGTATTAAAAAGTTCATTTAAGAGGTTGGATGTTAGTGTCGTTTTGTGGTACACTTTAAAAGAATTACTTAAGTAGGAAAGAAATAGTGTAAAGAATAAATCTTGAGTATTCAAATTAAATGTTGACTTATCTAATTTAGGAATGGTTTTAAGGTCTTAAAGGAGAATTAAGTGTTGGGGTTTGTTCGGTTTTTCAAAATATATTTTAGCAACGGAAGCATGAGTAACAATTTTAAACCTTTTAAAATTTCCCACCAATGATCCATATGCAAGCCTTAAGAAACAAAACCAAGCATAGGGTGTTTAGAACCACAACCTTTGTAGCATGATAAAACCGTTGGTGAAGTGGTTGATCAAAGAGAAGCCAAGTAGAGAATTCCTCCAAGGTATCCACAAGCAAATGATTCCAACACCTTGAAATGCTAGTTTCTCCAACTCTTAAAATTCAAGAAAGCAAGCAACAACCTTTGTTCTTCTTCTTGAACCATGTATATTTATGAGTATGTATTTATCACCACACTTAGCCAACTTGATACACCAATACAAGAGTGTAAAGATGCATGCAAGACTTGTAATAACACTTTAAAATAACAAGCAAAGGTGGTGGTATGTATATATTTTTCACCAAAGAGCCATGCATGAAGTATATGAAGCCAAGAAGCAAAAAACCAAGAGGGAGGCCCCCTCTTGGCTTCATTTTCGTCCAAACAAGAGTGGGAGGGGTCCCCTCTTTGTTTTTTCTTCTGCACTTATGCATGTAGGCATGTCCATTTTTACCTAGAAAACTCAAATGGACCTCCTTTAGTGAATATTGTATGCATTTCTAGTTTATTCTTTTAAATAAATAAAAGTGTTAGTCCCAGATTGAGTACACAACAACAAATATTTGTAGGGGGGTTGAATACAAACTTTAGCTTTTAAAATTTAAAGACACACTGATATACTTTTATATAATTCTTATTGATATTGAATCAAGAATTACATGTACTAGAAGCGGAAATTCTAAGTACAATAAAAGGTGGCAATCTATTCGTCTAACACATAGACAAGCTAACTCTAAAACAACTAATGTATATAGAGTGTTCAACACATGAACAAGTTTGATTCTACACAATGCTTAAACTCTACGAATTTCTCAACTGATGAGATTTTCTTTCTGTGGAGTAGAGACTTCACCGTGTTGTTTTTTCATGTCCACCATGCATGGGTATATATATAGATCTTGGAGTATCTGATTGCATGAAGGTAGGAGACAAAGAGGATGTGGAAATATAATATTTTAATTGTAAAGATAGTGGGTGAAAAGTAAAGTTACTTTAATCAACTGTTTGATAAAAGTAATTGTACTTTTCTGTAAAAATGCAACCCACTCACAATATAAAATATTAAAACCCATATCTACTGTTGTGTAGAAGTTTCTTTCCCTTTCCATGCTTGTACTTTAATCAACACCATGCTTCTGTTTGATTTGACTTTACCAAGTATGGGATTGCCAGCCATACTTAGTTGTTTGAACAAATCTTCAAGATCTTCGTCTGTTTGAGGTATCATTATCCTTTTCTAGAGGATAAGGTCAAACCTTTTTGTCTCATACTTGATCCAAAAAGTGCATTTTTACTTTTACAAACAAAGATCTAAGGCATAATAGAACAACACATGTTCTGCCTTTTACATATGACTTACAATCTGAAAAGATAGAGTAGATTTGACATTTTTCATGACTCAGCTAACAGATTGTACTAGGAACTCTGATATTCACTACTCAGTTGACAAAATATATCAGTTGATCACTTTTTGCTAGGACTCAATTGACACATATTGCTCAGCTGATCATATAGATGCTCAGCTGATCAATAGTAAGCTTAGGAGGACATAAGCTCATGTATTTGTTTGATCAGTTGATCAAGAGTGCTCAGTTGTTTAATCAAATACATCAGTTTAAGAGGAGAGATGACTTGTGTAAAGGAAGACTTACTTAGCTGATCCATTTGTTCACTCAGCTGATAGAGTAGGCACTCAGCTGATCGATTTCTTCACTCAGCTGATCAATTTGTTCACTCAGCTGATGGAATATTTTCCTCAGCTGATCAACAATTTTGCTCTCTTCAGCTGATGGTCTTCTTTACTTGTTTTCTTCATCTGATGCTCCTTGGCTGATATCCTTTGGCTGATACTTTGAGTAGGATCTGATGCTCAGCTGATGGTTTATTTTCCTCAGCTGATGGTTCCATACTTAGCATATTTTTACATAAACTGATTCAAACAACACATGTTTGAATTCTTTCTAAGTCATACTGAATGTAAGGTTTGGTTATCATCAAATTCTATGTTTTAGGATAGGCAGAGTTGATTATCTCCCCAACAATCTCCCCCTATTTGATAATGACAAAACCTTTTTCTTTTTGAAGAATAAGTTTGACTTTGAATACAAAAGATTTTAACTTTTAAGTACATTTGGCTACCTAGCTATCTGTTTTTGGTGGCTCTTTTTATTTTGAAACTTGTTCTGTTTTTGGTTTCTTTTCTAGTGTTCCATTTTGTTCTGTTTTTGTGGAATCCTTTTCTATGTTGTACCATTTTGTTCTGTTTTTGTGGTATCTTTTCATTTTTTTCATTTTTATATGTTTTTGATTTTCTGATATACATAAACATCACTTGAAATAACAGAATAAAGAAATGTACAGAAGTATTTACAGATATTAACTACTAACTAACTAGTCTATAATATACAATCAACTAGATATCAACAAATCTTCAGAGTTAGATCAGTCTTCAATCATCCCACTGTAACACCGCTTCTGAAAACAGTTACTTTAGTGATAACTCAGGTTTAGCAGCGGAGATTTTTCTTTTAATCTTAACAAACGGTTAATCATATCATCTTTGTTTCTAAAGCATTCATTGGTGTTACCTAACATACAGGAACCGACCATAATTTCATATTACATTACATCATACTAATATAAAGTGTTCCAACCCAAAAGGGGCATTTACATCAAATAGTCACTCGCCTCACCAGGCCATCTAGTCTTTACCTGAAAAGGGAAATCATAGCACCATTAGCTAACACTTAGCTAGTGAGTACTCACTTAGCATAAGCATCAATAAAGTAATTCATGCATCATACACATCGTACATAAGCACACATTGCTAGCTTAACACATAGCGGTGTGCTGACAAGATCACTAAGAGTCATGTCTTGCACGGGAGTCTGTCCTGCTCAACAACTCAGACCGGGGAATCAGTCACAACCATCTGCGCTGGTGGGGGAGCATAAAGCAGCCCACCGAGCATCGTTTACGGAACCCAAGGTTCCCTAGTAATCCCGGCCAGATCCTGGCTGATTACAGTCTCACGTTAAGGCACGGCGTTTCTGCAGAACCTCGATCCGGGATGCACCCCGAATCACCATTAAATCCAGAAATGACCGAAGTCCTGTCCAACTAACCGGGTGACCTTAACCATGCGTCAGATAGTCTGTAGACAGCTCACATACACATATACGTACATTCGATCCCACAGGGATCCATCATCATCATCATATAGTCATATATCATACATGGGATCCCACAGAGATCCGTCATTCATTTATACATATATTCATTTAGACTTAACAAGTACATACAAACAAATACTTTACTATTACATTAATCACATACACGTACGTACCATTTACAACTAGGCCCAAGTTGAGGATGTTACAAATCTACCCCTTTAAGACGATTCCATCCTCGGAATCTACTCAGTGATAAACATGTGCGGGTATCTTGTCTTAATCACGTCCTCAACTTCCTAAGTCAAGTTTGGACCTAAGTTGTATCTTCACTTCACAAGGATTAGCTTGACCATCTTCTTGTGCAGCTTCTTGACATTCGTGTCAAGAATCTCCACAAATTCTTCAATTAGTCGCTTAGACGAGTACACTTTCAATCCTTGCAGTGGTATGATCTGCTCCTTTTCAACATGGCACTTGCATAAGTAGCACACGTTAAAGGTGACATGTACACAGACTAGTTTAGGCGGCAGCTCAAGAGTTACCATCTGATCATTAACTTAACGCACGACTTCGAATGGGTCTTATTGAATGTAGACTTAGCTTCTCCCCTTACATCCAAGACGAATGACGTCTCTTCAAGGACAAACATTCAAGGACACACGACTACCAACATCGAATGTAGTGGAACGACATCTGGGATCCGCATACATCTTTGACTAGTCACAAACTGCTCTCAGCTTTTCTAAGGTCACATTCACTTTATCATACATAATCTGGTCAATCATAGGTCTAACGAACTGCTTCTGACCAGAATGCAACAGTTTAGACTACGACAGCGTTTCTTACATAGAATCTCGTATAGTGGCATTCCAACGCTGGAATGATATGAATTATCATAAGCAAATTCAATCAATGGGAGGAGAGAATCCCATGATCCACCAAATTCGAGTACACACACACACGAAGCATATATTTCATCAACTGGGTCGTACATCCAGATTGGCCATCAGTTCGCAGGTGATAGGCAATGTTCAGGTGAACACAAGTGCCTAACTCACATTGCAAACTTTGCTAGAGCTAGAAAGAACAGAGAGTGGAAATCAAAACAATCAAGAAAGACCGTGACGTGTCACAGTCTCACTAACATATTAAATCAAATGAGCCAACAAAACAGACTCATTTGTGGCTAAGAAACGAACATCATCTCCGAAATATCAAATCGTTGCAGACGATCATAAGGTTTCTAGTACTCATCGCAACTCGCGTGCATATCTGACATCATCGTGATCTTCATAAGTCTAACTCCTGTTGACGGTTCTCTACGGCTTAAAACATTTGTTACAACACTGGCTTCACCAGGGTAGTAACGGATTTTACAATAGACTGTAAAGTCTTCCGAACCATCAAGCAAGGTGAAGATCGGAGTCTTCACACAGTAATTACGTCAAAAGCTGAGAGGATCTCTCCTGAGCTTTCGATCATACGACAGATACATCTTTACGAGTCCGTTTAGCCAACAGACCCGCAACTTCAAGAAATTGCGGATAAACCGCCAATAGTAGTCAGCTAAGGCAAAGAGACTTTTAATTTCAAAAAGGAATTCGGGGAACTCCTTAATTCATCATAACTTCTACCTAAGCTGGATCTACTTGACACCATTCTTACAGATGATATGACTAAGGAAATACATTTCCCTTAGCCAGGACTCACACTTAGACAACTTGGCGTACAATTGTTCTTATTTAAGAGTACAATTGTTCTTATTGAAGAACTTCGAGAACACATCACAGATGGAGCTCTAGCCACCGCAGTAGCTCCCGGAATAACTTAATCTTACAAGTGACATTACTGACCGGAGGTAAACCCGGCAGTTCTTCAGAAAGCACATCAGGGTAATCAAACACTACTCTGATATGTTGGACTGATCGTTTCTCTACCTTGGCATCAACAAATATGCGAAGAAAGAGTTACAACTTCTGAAACAGACTTCTAGGTTCTTAACAACGGAGATGACAGGAATATCAGACTCCTGTCGTTCTCCACGAACTATAACATAAGATTCATCAGAAGAAGAATCTTAATCATCTTTTGAAACAGAGAATCTCGGCATCACGCTTGCTGAGTTAATCCATTCCAATTACCACACCAGAGCCCGCACTAGGCATAACAAAGAACGAGATAGGGAAACTACTTCCCTTGACACCAAAAAAAACACTTTTGGAGCTTTCTCCGTAACAAAACTATCTTACCGTTAACAACCTTCATATTAAACAAATTAACCAACTTGGAAACAGGTAATTTCAACCTTTACAACAACAAAACAGAAACAAAGGAGTAGGTAGCTCCAGAGTCAAACAACACAAAAACAGGATTACAACTAATAAGGAATGCACTCGGAATAACGTCCCCCGTTGCTTTCACCTCCTCCGTTGTCATCTAGTAGAATGCCTTCCCTTTATCACGAGATGCATTATCTTGCTTTTGCCTTCGAGAAGGCCCACCAGTTTCAGGACTCTGTTTACCAGGACAGTCAATCCTCCTGTGACCGGGCTTGCAACATTGATAACAAACAGCTTCCTGGTATACACATTCGATATTTTCATGACCTATCTGTCCGCATCTCCAACATTTTCTAGTGGCTTTAGGGCATTCACCTGAATGGTAGGTACGACACTGGGAACACCAAAGGCTTCTAGATTTTGGTCTCTTAGAAATGTCGACTTTATCACCTCCAGTGGTTTTCCCTCTTGTAGAACCAGATTTCTGCAATGGCTAAAACTTCCTTTTACAGCCCTTGCTAATAGCTTCATCCCCGCACTGTACAGTAATCACTGGGTTATCACTCCCCTTGATTGTCAGAGACTTATTTGACAAGAACTTCGAATCCGCCTTGCGCGTCTCATCTAACATGGTATGCAACAAGAACTCCTTGGCTAACCGAAGCTCTTCCTCCAGACGATGTATATAAACTTTCTGATCTAATTCAGATCTACCACTTTCAGCATTGCGCTAAAAACGTTCATTTTCAGGTTGATGAGGCACATGTGAACAAGCCACATCTTCCACATCTTTCAGAGCTTGCTCAGTATTGCCACATTCGGCAGACATCTTTTCTAACTCTCTATATGATAGAGAAGGAGCAATTAATACTCTATCTCACTTACTCATATTACTTACAAGTCATTGTACAAAATAACATACACATAACACTCTCACTCAACCCCCCATAGGAACACTTCTTTATGGTCGGGCCCGAGTTTGAGATCGAATACTCTTACAAGTACCCAATTCACTCAAACTTAGGCTTTGATACCTAAGTGTAACACCGAATCTGAAATAGTTACTTTAGTGATAACTCAGGTTTAGCAGCGGAGATTTTTCTTTTAATATTAACAATAATATTAACAAACGGTTAATCATATCATCTTTGTTTCCAAAGCATTCATTGGTGTTACCTAACATACAGGAACCGACCATAATTTCAGATTACATTACAACATACAAATATAAAGTGTTCCAACCCAAAAAGGGCATTTACATCAAATAGTCACCCGCCTCACCAGGCCATCTAGTCTTTACCTGAAAAGGGAAATCATAGCACCATTAGCTAACACTTAGCTAGTGAGTACTCACTTAGCATAAGCATCAATAAAGTAATTCATGCATCATACACATCGTACATAAGCACACATTGCTAGCTTAACACATAGCGGTGTGCTGACAAGATCAGTAAGAGTCATGTCTTGCAGGGGAGTCTGTCCTGCTCAACAACTCAGACCGGGGAATCAGTCACAACCATCCGCGCTGGTGGGGGAGCATAAAGCAGTCCACCGAGCATCGTTTACGGAACCCAAGGTTCCCTAGTAATCCCGGCCAGATCCTGGCTGATTACAGTCTCACGTTAAGGCACGGCGGTTCTTCAGAACCTCGATCCGGGATGCACCCCGAATCACCGTTAAATCCAGAAATGACTGAAGTCCTGTTAGGATCCAGCTAACCGGTTGACCTTAACCATGCGTCATATAGTCTGCAAACAGCTCACATACATATATACATACATTCGATCCCACAGGGATCCATCATCATCATCATATAGTCATATATCGTACATGGGATCCCACAGGGATCCGTCATTCATTTATTCATAATTTCACATGCATCATCGTACAATTCATCATTCATGCACATCATTAGATATTAACTAAGCGATTTCAATCTGGACCCGTTGGCATGCACCTATTATACATCTTACAAGCAATCACAACATTAGTCAGAAACTTACACTCATCTTCTTAAGCATACCTGCATAGACAGGTTAGACATACATACACGTTCATACACATTCACATAATCATCTAGCATGCAAGACTTACTCTAATGAGTCTCATGAAAGTAGGCACTCACCTGATTAGCTTACAATGTTCGTTCACTTAATTCTGGTTCAGCTGACACGTTCACCTAAAACATCGGCAATCGCGTTAAGCGTTTGCATACATCAAGTTCCATTACTAGAACACTTATAAGAGCCAACTAATAGTCATGAACCACTCATTAAACTTACTTAAAACATTACGTAACCTAATCAACAAGAACATGTACAAAACAACACATTCTTGCTGAAAAGACCCCGTCGCGCCGCGACCACCTCAAGTGTCGCGCCGCGACGCGTGAAAGTCGGATCAAACGTGACTGGTTCATGCGAAAGTCGGACCAAAAGGTTCATTTGAACTATCCAACAGTCGGACCAACAAGTCGGACGGGTCATCCGACTGTCGGACCAAAAGGTCGGACGGGTCATCCGACTGTCGGACCAAAAGGTCGGACGGTTCATGCATAGGTCGGATCAAATAAGTCGCATAAGGTACTTTTGACGGGGTTGCGCCGCGACACTTAGCTTGTCGCGCCGCGATCATGCATTTCTCAGATTCATCATCTTTTTCATGCAACCTCCATGCGACACTTATTATCCATTTCAAAAACCCAGATTTTCAAACATGTTATTTTCACTTCTAAAATACTTTAGAGCTTCATATATCACCTATACGAACCTCATGAACACATTAACACCTTTTAAAAACATCAAACATGAGAAACCCACTTGTCAAGTAAGTTCTCATGTTCATCCATGGAGTTCTTCACTCCAACTCAACTTCCAGCCATACAACACACATAATTCTAGCCTAATACATGTGTAATCTCTACAACAAACATATTACTAACCTTAGATTCAAGTTTATAGCTTCAAATCTCCAACTGCCTCTTTCAAGAACCTCACGAACGAGAGTATTAGTGTGTGTAAGTGTGTGTTCTTAAAGCTTTTGCAATATTTGACTTTTGTGAGTCAAATAACACACTTGCACTAACATATACAATCTTATCCAAAGGAAAACCGCCTCTGGACAAATATCTATATTTTCTTTTTCCATTCTTTATTCTTTTCTTTTCTTTCTTTCTCAATTAACTAATTAATTACATATATATATATATACACACCTAACATACATGCTTAAACACACAATATATACAAATATACATATATTCATTTAGACTTAACAAGTACATACAAACAAATACTTTACTATTACATTAATCACATACACGTACGTACCATTTACAACTAGGCCCAAGTTGAGGATGTTACACCCACCATGGTTCTTCTTTTACTTCAAAGTATTTGGCATTGGGATCTGCTTCAGCTAAGACTTCACATTGGGCTTGTACAAGAGCTTCAAAATGTTCATTTCCAGTTCTGCCTCTTGTAGATATCCTTAGCCCAAAGTGAAACTTCTTGCTAGCTTTAAGGATTTCAGACTGTCTAAAGAACCTCCAAGTGCCAACTCTGTCCAGAAAGAATATACCTTCAACAGGCATAACTATAAACTTGTACAGCTCAGGGGTGATGTTCAATGGCAGAGTTGTGTTGAGACCCTCAAAATCAGATAAGTATTCATGCTGGGGTAGTACCTCTCTTAGCTCAAATGGTTTAAAGGGCTTGGAGCCTTTCTTGTGAAGATTATCAATTGTGTGCACATGTCTGTAATAGTCATCTGGAGTGAAGGCCCTTTGTGACACAGCTAGAGCTATCCAATTTTGAATTTTCTGAATGAATTGAACTTTAAGCTTGGATTTGGATTTGAAGAGAAGGTACAAGATCTCAACTAACTCTGTGAACCCATATATGTGACACCTCTCATAGGATACAACTTCACAGCTGTTGAAGTTGTTTTGCCTTATAGCTTTGAGGTAGGGTTCACCATCACCTTTGTGGACACTGGCTCTTATGATTGGAGTTGGTTCTGTTTTGTTTCTTAGAATGTTGATCTTTTCTCTGAAGCTTTGAAGCCTTTGTTGACTTGGATTGTAGGGAGCAGATAGGTCAAAATTGAAGAGGGTTTTGATGGCATCCGCATGAGATCTGGCTTTGAGCAGTTCAGACTGAGATTTCTCCCTTGCCAATTTGTGTTGAGCAGCAGCTTGATTTTGAACTTGTTCTTGTTCTTGCTAATATGCTAGCTCCTTGGCTTGGTAGATCTCTTCAACTGGAACATCCAATGCTTGAGCCATTTGGGTATTTTCCCTTTCTTCTTGCTCTTTAAGTGCAAGCTCCCTTTGCATTTGTTCATCTGCTTCAACTTTCTTAGATGTCATTTTCTATTTGCCTTTGTCCTTAGGAGCAGAGGTTGAAGCCTTTTAGACTGATGGAGCAAATGGTTTTGGGCTATGTCTTCTTCTTCTGAGGATGTCAGAGAGTGGAGTATCATCCTCATCATCAGAATCAGACTCAATGGCAATTGGTGGAGAGCAACCCTCAGCAACTTTCCTTCTTGGCTTTGGCCTGTTAGCCATTCTTTTTAGTCTTTTTGGAAACCTTTGCTCCCCTTCAGAAGGTGCTTTTCTTTTGAGAGTAGGAGGAGCTATTACTTTGGGTGCTTCCTGCTGCAGAATTTTGGTGGCAGTTTCATTGTAGGCAGCATCAATCTCCTCAGAATCAGGATCATCCTCCCTAGAAGAACTTGAGAATTTCTCCCCCTTTTTGGCATCATCAAAAGGAGGAGGGGAGTCACCTGTTGGTTTAGGGGATGGGGAAGGGGCATGGGTAGGTGTATGAGTTGAGGAAGGGGTATAGGTTGAGGTAGAGGCAAGCTTAGAGAGTTGGAGGGAGAGGTCATCCTTGAGATCCTTTAAGGCTTTCCACTATGAGAGATGACTCATTTTGGATTGTTCAGTTAGGGCTTCAATGTCATCAAGGATGCCTTTAAGGTAGGAAGGCATGGGTAGGAGTTGTTCTGGGATAGGGACATAAATGTTTGGGTTTATTGGGCGTAGTGTTTGGAGTTGGGATAAGAGGTTGGAGATGGTTTGGTTAAGGGAAGAGATGGTAGAATGAGGTAGGATGGGAGTGGGTGATTGAGATGGGAGAAGGGTAGAGAGATGGTCTATTTTGGTTAGGATAGGGGTAAGATCAATGGTAGAGGTAGTATGTGCATGGGAGGGTTGGGTTGGGGTGTTGAGGGACTCAATGTCTTTGGTGAGTTTAGACAGTTGAGTGGAGGTTTGGGTTTGGAAGGCTTGGAAGATTTGGGTTAGGTTATCAAGGTTTTGGTTTATGGTTTGAATAAGGTTAAGGTTTGGGGTTTGGGTAGAAGTAGATGGTTGAGAATTGTAAGGGGTGGAGATAGGTTCAAAGAAATTACGTCAGGTTTGTGTTCCCTCATTTGAGACTTGGTGTATAAGCTCAAACTCATTGGAAAGGATTGTTGAGCCCTGTACAAGTGGTTGGTTTGTACCACTAGCATTGGCTGGCTGTGCTTGTGTAAGAATTGAATTGATAAGAGGTGCAAGATAAGTGGATTGAGTGTGGGATGCACTCAATAATAGGTAATCCCTTATCGGATCCACATTCTGTTGTGAGAATGTGAATGGTATAGGCTGACTCAATAGTGGGATAGACACAGTATGACCTTGGGTTGAGGCCTGTCTTTCAATGAGATCAACCTGTTGGGAGGTTGTCTCAGCTAGCGGCTTAGATCCCATTTTTACATATGTATCCTGTTGTGAGGATACATCCACTGGTTTAAAGGTGGCAACATCCAATTGCTCCCCCTCAACATGAGGAAGGGTAATTGGAATTGAGGTCAGAGGTGTGGTTTGCACTCCCTCGAAGTGCTCATAATGAGTCACTTCTGGTGACCTTGTATATATGGGGCTACGAATTGGAGTAGAACTAGTGACCACATGAGGCTCACTAGAGCTTGGCTGTTGGATTGGTGTATGGACTGGAGAGGAGGATGGGCTATCAAAGGTTGGGACTACCATTTGAATATCCTCCGAGGTGGAATCAGAACTATCCTTACCTTGGGACATGATGTGCCTGCTCCTGTCAATGAGCTCCAGAAGTTGCTCAGAAATTTCTTGTTCTTAGGCATCACCATCACCACCAAGAGGACTTAGTACCATTGGACTGATAGGAGTAAATTCACCAACATCATCATCTTCATTATTAGTGCCAGTGTGACTTTCATCAGCATCATCACCATCATTATCATCATCATTCTCATCATCATCACCAGCATTAGCATTGTCATTTGCAGCATCTATTAACTCTTGCATTTGGGCAGTGATTGGAGGACCTTTGTTTGCCTTTAGAAAGTGGAATATCTTTTCACCCATGACAGGAACAGGAATATGCTCTTGATGTTCAGTTAAGCCCACATAATCATTTTCTCCAATCTCCCTCATAGCTATCAAGCTTAAGAATCGAATGTAGGGCACCTGAGACCTTGATGATCTCTTGTTTGTGCTCTGAGTGATTTTATCAATAAGATCAGAAAAGATAACTTGAGGAAAGTCGATGTTTACCCAAAAGACTAGGGCATAGAGCACCAGAAGCTCAGTTTGATTGATGAGATGGTGGCTTCCAGATTTTGGACCAAAGCAACGTATGACCACGTTGGCCAAATACTTCCACGGATGAGAAAGAGCAGAGACTTTTACTTGACCATGCACTACAGGTTCATTGTAGCCGATGGTTTGCAAAATGGTTTGAACTTCTACTCTGGAGGGAAAAGCTGTGTAAGGTGGGAAGTGAGGAATACCAGTGGCTTCTCGAAGTGTTTCTGTGGTGATTTGGAGATGGTAGTTTCCTTGGGCTAGGGTGCAGTGGATGGTGTTGTCGTTTTGGTTGTAGGTTGCGGAGTACCATACCTCACCAATAATTGTAGGGTAGATGCAGTGTGGATCAGCAGTGAGACTATCGAACAAAGGATGAGCCTGAAGAAACTGAACCATTGGCTCATAACCTTGGTTTTCTCGCGAGGCAGGGATGGTGGTGCAGAGTAGAATGTTGTTTGGAGTTATATTCATTGGTTGGTTGGGTGCAACATTCTCACCAGGGTTGGCAGCGGGGTCTGGAATATAGGTGGCCATTTGGTAGGGATGATGAACAGTGAGTATCGAGAGAGAAGTTAAGGTAGTTCTTTGTAGAGAGAGAGAGAGGGAATTTAGAAAGTTTGAACGGGTAAAGGTGAATGAGAGAGAAAGTGGGATATTTATGAAGGTTAGTTAACAGAGATCGTTAGATACTAACAAAAATTCTAACGGAAAACAAATTAATTAGCTATTAAATAAAATCTGACAAACGGAGTAAATACCTAGGGTTAAAAAGCATTAAATGAACCTAAAAAGTGAAAATTTACTAAGTGTTGAACCATCAGCTGATCATAGAAATGTATCAGCCGAGGGGTATCAGCTGATAGTGAAAATTTGGAGTATCAGTTGAGGAAAGTACTTAGCTGAGCATTTCCTTCTTATCTTAGAGTGATCAGCTGAGTAAGTTTGATCAACTGATAGGTATCAGCTGAGCATAGTTACTCAGTTTACACAGATTAAGTAAAACTTAGATATGCTTAAATAAGTAACTCATGATTTTCAACACTTATAAATTAACACAAACTAAATTACCACTATTCTAAACTAAAAATTAAGCATACCTAGTTTGGATATTATGAAATTGAACCTTGCTTCATCTAATGGCTTTGTGAATAAATCTACAAGTTGCAAATTAGTGTTGATGTAGTGCAAAGTTACCTTCTTCTTTTGCTCATTGTCTCTGAGAAAATGATGTCTGATTTCAATATGCTTTGTCTTTGAATGTATGACTGGATTATTTGAGATGGATATTGCACTTGTATTGTCACATAGAATTGGGGTGTCTTCAAACTTCACATCATAGTCAAGTAGTTGATTTTGTAACCACAAGATTTAAGCACAACAGCTTCCTGCAGCAATATATTTAGCCTCTGCAGTGGATGTTGACACTGAATTCTGTTTCTTACTAGACCAACTAATCAATCTTCCTCCTAAAAGTTGACAACCACCTGAAGTACTTTTTATGTCTAATGTACACCCTGCAAAATCAGAATCAGAATATCCAACTAACTCAAAATCTGAGTCTTTGGGGTACCAAAGACCAAGATTAGGAGTTCCTTTGAGATATCTGAATATTCTCTTAACATCAGCAAGATGTGATTCCTTAGGATCTGCTTGATATCTTGCACAGAGACATGTTGAAAACATTATATCTGGTCTACTTGCAGTGAGGTATAAAAGTGACCCAATCATTCCTCTATAAGTAGTAATGTTCACTGATTTTCCATCAGTGTCCTTTCCTAACTTGATAGAAGTAGACATAGGTGTTTTCATTGAAGAACACTTTTCAAAATCAAATTTCTTGAGTAGATCTTTGACATACTTTGTTTGATGAATGAAAATACTATCAACCTCTTGTTTAATTTGCAAACCAAGAAAATAGTTTAATTCACCCATCATGCTCGTCTGATAATTATCAGACATGAGTTTAGAAAACTTTTTGCATAGTTCCAAATTAGTAGACCCAAATATTATATCATCTACATATATCTGCACAAGTATCACATCACCTTTGTACTTCCTTATAAATAAAGTGCTATCAATGCATCCTCTTATAAAACGTTTGTTAATGAGAAAAGAAGAGAGGGTATCATACTAGGCTCTTGGAGCTTGCTTAAGACCATATAAAGCTTTGTTTAGAAAGTAAACATGATCAGGTAAGCTTAACTCCTCAAAACCAGGAGGTTGTTTCACATACACCTCTTCTTTCAGATCTCCATTCAGAAATGCACTCTTCACATCCATTTGGAACACCTTGAAGTTTTTGAAGGCAACATAGGCTAGGAACAGTCTGATAGCTTCCAATCTTGCAACAGGGGCAAAGGTTTCATCAAAATCAATACCTTCTTCTTGACAATACCCCTGTGCCACTAGCCTTTCTTTGTTTCTTATGATTTGCCCATTTTCATCTAGCTTATTTCTGAACACACTTTGTTCCAATGATGGATTTATCCTTTGGTTTGGGTACCAAAGTCCATACATTATTTCTTTTGAATTCTGCCAGTTCCTTTTGCATGGCAGACATCCAGTGGGGATCATTGAGAGCTTCATCAACCTTCTTTGGTTCAATCATTGAGACAAATCCAGAATACAAATAGATGTTGCAAGCTTTCATGTGTTTTATGTTTTCGTGATTTGTTACTCGGTAACTTATGATTAGAATTTAATTATAGGGTTTTCTGTGAGCTCGGTTATTTCGCTGTGACTACTTGACAATTGTGTGTTAACTTGACCTGAGGTGAGTTCAGTATTTTCTAAAACCGAGTACGAAGACAAAATCATTTTCGAAAGACTTAAAAATTTTCGAGATGCCCTTTAAGATGTTAATGTGTGATTAAATATTTTACAATCGATTACAATGTTTTAATTAACTAATTTATGATGTTATATGATGTACTTCATTGATGAATGTGATGTATTAATTTTTAGATGATAATAATACGATGACTTGTTGGTAGGGGGTAGACATACTCCTAAGATGTAGAGTTGATGCCTAGTAGGGTTAGTGTGTCTTCTAGGTGTAATACTGCTTCGTAAAACAGCGAATTTAGTAAAAATTCGTGTCTTTAACACACGTGGGTCCTTTTGAAAATCATAAACCATCAGGTTATGCAGTAAAATTAATTTCAAAAGTTACCATGAGGCTTTTACCTTTCATAAAGCAAAAACGACTTGTTTGGTGTTACCTAAACAACAACCAACCATAAGCAATACATTACAACATACAAAAAACGTTCCTTCCCAAAAGTATGTACACCCTGCAATAGGCAAGCCACCTCACCAGGCCACCTAATCTTTACCTGTAAAAATAGTCAACGAAGCAACATTAGCTATATAAAATAGCTAGCGAGTACTAACTTATCACAAGCATCAATAAAGCGAGTCACATAACACATGAATAAGCATTCAATGCTAACCTATCATATTGCGGTGTGCTGATAAGATCAATATGAGTCATATCTTGCAGGATAGCTAGTCCCACTCAACGACCCAAACCGGGGATCAGACACAACCAACCGAGCCGGTGGGGGAGCGTACAGTAGTCCACCAAACATTGTTATAACATCATAAGCAACACTAGGCCCAAAAGCTCCATCTTTATCAAGGAATTATGGTCCTGCAGAACCTAGACTCGGTATGGGCCCCCGAGTCCCCATTGATCCCAATTTCAACCCGAAGGTCCCATGGAATCTAGCTACAACCGGATGGCCTCAACCAACTAGTGGGATACAACTACAACCGTCCGATCTTAATCCACCAGCAGTAATCCGCAGACAATTCACACACACATACATATGATCCAATCAGGATCCATCAATGTGCATGCATATTCATAGATTCAACAGAGCCAATCTGGATCCCATAACATACATATCATCAAGTTTAACTAGGCAGCTCCAATCTGGATCCGCTGGCATGCACTTAACATACAATCTACAAGTATTAAGCATGACATATCATATTAAAACAACATGGTAAGGCTTACACCTTCATTCTTAGGTATACCTGCAATAAAAGCTACAACATACATCATACGATCATACTTAATCAATTAGATTAGTTAATTAGCAAGCAAGCCTCCCTCTATTGAGACTTATGAAAGCGTGACAGGTATTCTGCTCTGGCTCTTCTAACGTGACAGGTTCACCTAAAACACGTCGTTACTTTCGTTAAGCGTTTACACACACGAGGTTCTATTACTAGAACACGTACAAGAACCTTCTAATGCTCATAAACATCATACAGTGACTTCATATAAACCAGTGCAACATATGCCTTTAAAATGATTAACAACAAAAGTCGTTAATCCTGATTTTAACCGGACGCAGCGTCCACTTAGGTCGGCTGACAAAAGTCGGACCATTAAAAGTCGGATAAAAAATTGACCCGAAAGTCGGACCAAATAGTCGGATCAATGAAAGTCGGATGGGCATTAAAGTCGGATGAGTCATGAAGGTCGCACGAATCATTGGGAACGTGTCGCGTTCCCTAGCTTGATGCCTCGCATCGCGCGCCGACCTGCATATCATCTTCTTCTTGTTCATCTTCCAGCTGACTTATTTCTTAAAATTTCTTATTTCCAGATTCTGGAACTTGTCCAAATCACTTCTAAAACACATAGAAACTTCATATATCATTTAAAGAAACATCATGAACTCCTTAACTCCATTTAAAACCATCAAACAAATAAAACCCACTAATCAAGTGAGCTTCATATGTTCAACCATGGAGTTCTTCACTCCAATCATGAGTTTCCAGCAGCAACTGAACACACAACTAACATCAATCATGCTTATATTCTTCTTTCAAGAATATGAGAGTGTGTGTTTGTGTGTGTTTATTCTTTAACTTACTTTTCTTTTTCAACATTTGTATACATATCCAAAGGCAGAACCGCCTTTGGATTTCCTCTTCAAAATATCTACAAGTCCATTCATTAATTCTTTTTGTATTATCACTAATTTCATTATTTAATTAAATTACTACTACTTTCACAATATTGTTAATCTCATTTAATCAACGAAAATATACATATTCCATTAACTTACTCAAATTACATACGCGTATCCATTACAAACAACTAGGCTCAATACGAGGATGTTACACTAGGTCTTGCTAGTATAGCGATGATTAGTTGTCAGGTTTTCTAGACAACCTTGGCAACACATGGTGTGCTCGTATACTAGAGTGGTGTTTGCCCAATGATTTCACTTTCACCTAAACGACTTCGGTCGGAGTAGCTGTAGGGGACGGAATGCGGGGGCTTGGATGGTCATTATTAACTACATGAGGTGGTTATTAGGCTAATTACTTGGTGAGCTTGAGTAGTTGATTTGGGCCTAAGACTTGTAAGAGAGATGTGTATATAGAGGGAATTAGTAAGGGCTACTACTACTGTTCCATTACTTCAAAATCGGTATGTGTTTGTATGTGTGTTGCTCGCGAAAAACAGAATAAAAAGGGAGCAAGAATCATTTTGGAACATTAAGAAATTCTAAGAGGATCACCAGGTAATGTTTTCTACTTCATTGTGATGTTATAGGTATTAAATTTACTCTGCTTATGTAATGATCGAATACTCAACATCTGGGTTTTTGGGGTTTTAAGCATGAACAAGAACAACCATGAAAAAGGGTGAATCTAATCTTTCAATACTTGATAAAACGTGACCTATCTTTTAAGGAAGTGTTTAAATGAATGGAGAAATGTTTTGTGACAAAAATGGAATGAATTAGTTGAGTTTTGAAAGAGTTTGATTTTGGCTATGAAGTCTGTGGAATGAAAACTAGAACTGACAGGGATGAATGGTCCAACTTGTGAAATTCGCATGGATTGGTTTGACTTTCGCATGATAGGGTTGGTCTGACCTTTGTTCCATCCGACGTTCATGATTTTGTATGGTCTGACCTTCGGTTTTCATGTGATCCGAATTTGAGTATTTTGTGTGATCCGACTTTGGGTTTTTGTGTCATCCAACTTGTGAAAGTCGCATGGCTTGGTTCGAGTTTCGCATGACAGGGTTGGTCGGACCTTTGTTCCATCCAACTTATGATTTAAAGTGGTCCGACTTTGTAAAAGTCGCATGAATGGTCCGACCTTTGGGACCTTGGTATGGTCCGACTTTTGGTTGAGTGTGTGTGGTCCGACTTTCATGTTGTGAGGTCCGACTTTGCGGACTTGGGTGGTTCGACTTTTGAAACCTAGTAATGAGATCCGACCTAGGACCTTCATTACCGGTACAAATGAGTAAGGGACTAACACCTGGTATTAATTCAATTAGGCTTGTTGTAGGTGATGGTCAAATGAAGAGTAACCACAAGTGAATTAAGATCTGTGTGACTGGACTGTGAATAGGTGAGTACTCTTACTTACATCTAAACTGATGATAATTGTGACTATGACATATGTTATGTGTTATATGAAGCGATGTGCTTGTTAAATGATAAGACCGTTCACTTCGGTGGCGGGAATGATGAGACCGTTCACTTCGGTGACGGGAATGATGAGACCGCCTACTACGGTAGCGGGAATAATTATGTGATGGCTAGTTTTGTTGTAAGTAATATGCTCGCTAAGCCTTGTGTTTACGGTTGTTATTTAACTATCTTTTCAGGTGGTGACCATTGCGGGGCTCGAGCTCATGCTTGATAGCTCATCTTCAACAAGCTTCCGCGACGTTTTAAACTACTTTAAATTTCCATTGTATTTAAACAATTATTGTTATTCGAATACAAGACTTAGTCCAAGCGTTGACTTCCGAATTCCTATTTACTATGTAAAAAAAATTTAGGACATTACATTGGCCGGTATTGGTTGTAGGTTTTGCGCTGAACCGCCGGTCTTCTGGATTATGTGATTACATGCTTTTATTCTATTGATGATACTTTCTGATGTGTTTTAGCTTCCTCTCACTTAGCTTTGTGCTAATTTCCCACCGTTGTACTATTTTTTCAGATTCGCGAGTTTTGTGATGTTTGTTAAAGGAAAAGTTGACCTTCCACTCTGATATTAGTTTGTTTGAAATGAGCCATATTTTGTGTAACTCTGTAACACGAACAAGATGATGTATTTTTGTAATTAGTATTCCTGGGTGTCGGATTTATGTAAATTATGTTTGTTTATGCTTCCGCAGCGTGTTTAAAAAAAATGGCTTAGGATTTTACGGTGTTACATTCTAGAGGGTAGAATCTTCTATGTCACCCAAAGTATGTCTTATAAAAACAAATTTGGTCAAAATTGAGTCAAAAACTCAAGTGTGTGTGTCTTTGGTTTGGAAGAAATCGACATAGGTGAAACACCTCAATTCTTTTTTTGCAAACTAATCAAATTAAAGATTTGGAGTTGTTTTAACTTTAATCAAGCAAAAGAGGTATGCAAATCTTGACCCATTTAGTGTAAATTGTTAAAAATCATCTTGATGATGATTTGATTATGTTCCGGTTACTGATTTTATTTCTTGTAGCTGATTATCTTATTCCGGATATTCCATATCGTGTTGTTTATTGATAAATGTAATCATATCGGTTTTGACTCATACATACCGGAGCTTAAATCGACTTATTGAGGCTTCTTTATATTAGAATTTAAGAGAGCTTTGAGAGAGTAATTTGTGTAATGAGTAGAATTTCATTACTTGTTAAAATGGGAATAGTACATGAGATGTATATATATACAACAGGGGAAGAGGAATTAGGCTAACTAATTCTGTAATAGAATCTAACTAATTAACTATTTAATTACATATTGTTGTATTGATTTAAGCTCTTGCTGTGGAGAATTCGGAGGCTATGAGTTCCATTTCTTTTGATGCAGTTGACTGTTGATGCATTGACTTTTCCTTCAGTTCCATTATCCCCTCCGCAAGTTCGCACGGTGTAGGGATTACACATGCCCAACTTGGATAGACACATGTAGTGTAAAGGTTTATGAAGACTTTTGGTTAGGATGTCTGCAGTTTGAGGTTTGGAAGGAATGAAAGTGGGAAGAATGTCTCCTGCCTTGATTTTGTCTCTAACAAAGTGACAATCAATTTCTATATGCTTGGTTCTTGCATGTTGGACTGGATTAAAAGCCAAGGCAATGGCTGAAGCATTGTCACACATCATTAATATTGGAGTTGGAGCTGTTACATCAAGATCCTTAAGTAAACATCGAATCGATGTCACTTCACAAGTACTATCAGCTAAGGCTCGATATTCTGCTTCAGTAGATGATCTTGATACAACTGATTGCTTTTTAGATTGCCAGGAGAGTAGACTACTTCCCAAGAAAATTCCATAACCCGATATGGATCTTCTAGAGTTGGGGCAACTTGCCCAATCACTGTTACAATATCCCTTGAGTGTTAGATCATTTGAAGCTAGAAAAAATAAACCTTGGCTAGGACAAAGCTTTATGTATCTCAAGGTTCTTATTAGTACTTTCATATGGGATGTTCTTGGAGCTTGAAGAAATTGACTTAAAGTTTGAGCTTCATAAGAGACATCTGGTCTTATTAATGTTAAATATAGGAGCTTTCCTACAAGTGTTCTGTATTGAGATGGATCAGAGAGAAGATCACCATCTTCATGGTTCAGCTTAGTGTTCGGATCTAAAGGAGTAGCAGCAGGTTTCGAATCAAGAACATCAGCTTGTTTCAAAAGATCAATGACATATTTTTTTTGCGCCAGGGTAAGACCATTATCATTTCTCAAGATTTCAATGCCAAGATAGTAATGGAGTGGGCCCAAATCTTTGATACCGAAGGTATCATGGAGTTTTGCTTTCACAGATGAAATATGTGTTTGTTGATTTCCTGCAATGATGATGTCATCAACATAAACAAGAAGTGTGGTAAAGCAATTCCCATTTTTGTATGTCATGTAACTTTGTTTAAATCCGATGGAGATTAAAAAAGTTGTAAGCTTCTCAAACCACTGTCTATTTGCTTGTTTAAGGCCACATAGAGATTTTTGTAGTTTACAAACTGGAGTTCTATTCCCCGGCAACGGCGCCAAAAACTTGATGTGTGATTTTCGTACCAGTTTTAAATTTATAAAAACCGTACATATTTTAAGTACGGCACAATAGGCAAGTGTACCTAATCGTGCAGCAGTATAAAAAATAAGTATGTGTGTCGAACTCACAGGGAACGAGAATGATTCTAGATATAATTAAACTAATTATCTAACTAATATTAAAACTAAGAAAACAGTAAACAGGTCAGTAGAAAGCAACAAATCCAATCAGAGCCTAAATTACCAAAAATTCAGATTTCAAATCTAAGGAAGCGAGAATTCAATTAAACTGGATTTAATCAATCAGAAGCAAAGTATCTCTACTCGGACAGTAGATTCCCTAATCAAATTAGCAGATTTCAATGAAGTGCAATGGACTACTTAAAACGATATACCGATTTCTAAAGTGGTTAGATTTCCTGGTCAGACTCACTAACCCTATAGTTTCAAGACAATCAACCTAATGGTCATGGAATTAACTAATCTTTAACTAGTCAAACTATTCGAGTTATAATAGACTTAATCATTTGATTTGTTAATTTACAAAATCAATCAATTATCAATGAATGGTCATCAAAGACAATAGCAAGCACAATAAAGTTTCAATCTTTAAGCCTAACCCTAGGATATGGTCAATCACTAGTTATGAATCCTAATGGTCATAGAAATCCATAATACAAGCAAACATAGCAAGAATAGTCATACAACCTATGAAAACTCAGATCTAGGCATAAAAATTTGTAACACCGGCTTTGCAAAACGACAAATTAGTAAAAAATTTGAGTTTTTCATAAACGTGAACTCATTCACGTTTAGTTATCATTAAGTTAAGCAGCGGAAACTCTTTAACCAAAAGGTTATACATAAAATATTTACATTCAAATACCATGTCAACTGTTTGGTGTTACTCTAACAAAACAACCGACCATAGCATCATACATTTACATCATACAAAAGTGTTCCATCCCATAAGTACAATAACATATATAAGAAACCCGCCTCACCAGGCCATCTAATCTTTACCTGTAGAAAAAAAGTTCAACGTGGCACCATTAGCTATACACATAGCTAGTGAGTACAAAATTAACATAAGCATCAATAAAGCAAGCCATGTATCACAGGAATAAACATACAATGCTATCCTATCACATTACGGTGTGCTAATAAGATCGGTATAAGTTATTTCTTGCAGGATAGCTAGTCCCACTCAACAACAATAAACCGGGGATCAGACACGACCATCCGCGCTGGTGGGGAAGCTTAAAGCAATCCACCAAGCATCGTTTACGGAACCATAGGCTCCCTAGTAATCCCGGCCGTATTCTGGCTGATTAGCACTCACGTTAAGGTACGGCGGTTCTGCAGAACCTACGATCCGGTATGCATCACCGTTAAATCTCAAATTATGACCGAAGTCCTCATGGGATCCAGCTATCCGGCTGACCTTAACCATGCGTCAGATAATTGTTCGCGAACACTTCAGATACATATAATTGATCCAATCTGGATCATTCACTTAGCATGCATATTCATTCAATTCATTAAGCATGCATATTCATTCATCTCATCATTAAGGATCCATTCTGGATCCCTAGCATACATCTTATTAAGCTTTCACATAATTGATCCATTCAGGATCGGTAACATACATTGTTGGTTCTATGTGCACAAGACACAAATTAATACGATATTACTGATAATAAATAAACCCATAGGGTCACACATTTACAATCAATGGACACCAATTACATATTTGAATATGATTTAAATATGTTTCCAACTCATTATATATATATAAGTATATATGCATTGTTGCATATTATTATTTATGTGAAATAATAATATCACTCTTATATATTGATATAAGGTAATGCATATCAAATACATAAATATAAACATATGATTTTATATATATGTATGAATATATATATATATATGTATAAATATATATTTGTTACAAGTAAATTGTTACTAGTAACAATTATATAAATGTATGTATATCCTTGTTACAAGTAAAGAGTTACTAGTAACAATCAAGTATGTATATAAAATACATGTAGATGTATTTTATACATAGTATGACATATCTAGTATATCTTTTATATATTTAAAATATTAATAGCTAGAAATTCTCACAATGAGCAAGAAAGGGGCCATATGGTGTATTCTTGCATAAGACTTAACCAAGACATGCATGTATGGGACAGGTAAGGAAGCAAGAGGCAATAGGGGACCCTCCCCCCTCTAATTTTAGTCCATAATGCAAGGGAGGGGGTCCTCCCTCTCTTTCTTTGCTTCTTGACTTTTATAATTACATGCCTGGTCCCTTTTGTAACATACTTGCATGCTATCACCTTTCTTTGTGTTCTTAGAATTGTTCTAAGTGTTTTATACTTGAAAAACATCCTTACTCTCTAGTATTGGTGTTCTTCAAGTTAGCAAAGGTGATACATAAACACATACTCAAAATACATATATCTAGTTCAAGAAGAAGAACAAAGGTTGTTGCTTGCATTCTTGAATATCAAGGGTTGGAGAGACTAGCATCTTGGAGGTGTTGGACTCATTGATTTGTGGATACCTTGGAGGAAGTCTTCTCTTGGCTTCTCATAGATCAACCACTTCACCAACGGCTTACTCACGCTACAAAGGTTGTAGTTCTAAATACCCTATGGTTGGTTTTGTTTCTTAAGGCTTGCATATGAATCATTGGTGGGGAGTTTTAAAAAGTTTAAAATTGTTGTTCATACTTCCGTTGCTAAAATATATACCGAACAAACCCCAACATACATATCATTCATCTTTAACTAGGCGGCTCCAATTCTGGATTACGCTGGCATACACTTAACTTACATTCAACAAGTACTTAGCATGGCATTGTGCATAAAGTAGCATGGAAATACTTATATATTTGTTCTAAAGCATACATGCAACTTAAAACATATTTTAAATTATACTTAATACATTTAGCAAATAATTCTTCCTCTGCTAAGGCTTACGGAAGTCGGTACTCACCTGAGTAGCTTAGAGTACAGACTACTCTAACTCTGGTTCAGCTAACTCGGCAAGTTAACCTAGAATCATCATTAAGCACGTTAAGTGTTTACTCATATGGGATTCTATTTCTAGAACCTTACAAGACCTTTCTAATATTCATAGATCATTTATTAGACTTAAATTTGACATTACACAACCCAACTAACAAGAACATGTATTACAACAAATCCTTGCTGAAAAAGGCCCGGTCGCGCCGCGACCCTTCAACTCGTCGCGTCGTGACAAGCAAGAGTCGGACCCAAAGAGTCGGATGACTCATGCGAGAGTCGGATCAAAAGCTACGTGGCCTATCCGATAGTCGGACCAACGAGTCGGATGGACCATGCGACATTGTACCCAAGAGT
Organism: Dittrichia graveolens; assembly: GCA_038502395.1. Taxonomy (NCBI): domain Eukaryota; kingdom Viridiplantae; phylum Streptophyta; class Magnoliopsida; order Asterales; family Asteraceae; genus Dittrichia; species Dittrichia graveolens. The sequence continues at coordinate 62,967,970 of JARJIL010000009.1, forward strand.
CGGATGAATCATGCGACACTCAGATCAAACAAGTCTCATAGTGCAAACTTCACGGGATCGCGCCGCGATCTCGCGCTTTACAGTTTTATCATCTTCATCATGTTACTTCCATGTGACTTTCATTATCCATTTCAAAAAACCCAGATTTCAAACTTGTTAGTTTTCACTTCTAAAACACCTTAGAGCTTCATATATCACCCATATGAACCTCATGAACACATTAACACCTTTTTAAGACATCAAACATGAGAAACCCTTGTCAAGTAAGCTCTTATGTCCAACAATGGAGTTCTTCACTCCAACACAACTTCTAGCCACACAACACACATATATATAACATAATATATGTTTCTTCTTTACAACAAACATCATACTAACCTTGTTTTGAGTCTAGAACTTCCAATCTTCCAACTGTCTCTTTCTAGAACTCACGAGAGCAATAACAAGTGTGTGTGTGTGTGTTTAGAGTTTCCTACCTTTTGACTTTGTGAGTCAAGTTACAACACCACACACATACATATAAGCATGTCCAGACATCAACCGCCTTTCACTTAAATATCTTCTTCTCTTTTCTTAAATCTTTTCTCTTATTTAATTTATTCAATCATATATATATATACATATTTCATTTACTCATTTAATGTACACATGCACATACAACTTGAATATCTATTTAATACTTCACTAATTTACGTACTTTTACAATGATTTACAACTAGGCCCAATTTGAGGATGTTACAAAATCAGAACTTTATCACACTTGGATCTTTGAAAAAGCTAATCATAACAAATATATCATTATAATAGCAATCCAAACATTGAAATCACACTAATTATCTAAGGTTATCATGTTCAAGTAGAGAATACAGGGTGTTTAGCACATAATCAGAGGAATACAACCATAGAAACTCATAATTTGAGAGCTACACATGATGAAATAGCACCTAAGATTTGAATCTAGGAAGAAAAACCTTCAATCTTCACTTCTAATGGTTGAATCTTCAAGTTCCAGCAAGTTCTCTGCTTCAAAGCTCAAACCTTGTCGTCTTCGTTCGTCTAGGGCCGGCTGGAAGGGTTGGAACCCTTGTTTTGGCACAAAACAAGTCTATTTATAGAGTTGATTTTCAGCCGGAAACGCGTTGCGTTCAGTCCTTGGACGCGTCACGTCTTAATATTCTTGCCCGACAAGTTCACCCAAATTCCAGCGAACGCATCGCGTTTATATCTACGACGCGTCGCGTTCTCGGTTTTTTAGACTTTATGATATTCTTTTGTTTCTCGAGTCTTTTCCCATATTTTCCGCTTAAACTCCCACCATTGAGTATTTATGACCTGTGATTGATAATTACACACTTTAAGTACCATTTGTCATCATTTAAAGAATTATTTAACGATTAAGTATAATTTATCGCAATGAATATATATATATAAATAACGCGATATCAATACCCTTGTGGAACAGCCATGTAAACTTCTTCATGTAAATCTCCATGTAAGAAAGCATTGTTGATATCTAGTTGTTGGATGTGCCAATCCTTTTGAATTCCAACAAGAAGTAATGTTCTTACTATTGCCATTTTGGCAACTAGAGCAAATGTTTCTTTATAGTCAACACCTTCTTTTTGGTTGAATCCTTTTGCTACAAGTCTGGCTTTGAATCTTTCATTAGATCCATCTGCATGGTATTTGATTCTATACACCCATTTGCAGCCAATCGGTTGTTTACCTGCAGGAAGCTATGTAAGAGACCAAGTGTTATTTTGTTCAAGAGCTGATATTTCTTTATTCATTGCTTCAATCCACCTTATATCTTTTGATGCTTGGATAAATGTTTGTGGTTCTACAATCTTATCTACAGAGTTGATGAAGGATTGAGTTTGAGAAGGAAGATTATTGTAAGAAAGAAAATGAGAGTGGTGGTGTTTGGTGATGGTGGTATGAACAGATGGTTTATTAAGTGGACAATGATAATCTTGAAATTTGAGTGGTTGAGTTTTTACTCTGGTGGATTTTTGAGTTTGTTGATCTGGTGCAGTTGGCTGAGTTTGTGGATTTGAATCTGTAGATTGTGAAATGGGGTGTAAAGGTGATGTTTGAGAGAGTGGGTAAAAGGAGGGAGTGGGGTTAGGTATGTTGGTAGTGGAAGTACTATTTTGATGTGTAGGTGAGTCAACAGTTGGTGTATTTGAAGGCATGTAGGGACATTGTATGTGGTATTAGGAAAGATTTATTGAGATGGAGTTGTAGTTGGAGTGTTTTTTAGTGGAAAGGATTTCTCATCAAATATGAAATTTCTAGTAGTTATGACCTTTTGTGTTGTCATATCATAGAGTAAGTATCCTTTTTGGTTTTGTGGATAACGAAGTAAGATAGTTGGTGTGGCTCTTGGTTGAAATTTATCTTATGCCTTGCAACCAATAACTTTTAAATGTTCTAGACTAGGTGGCTTTTTGTAGATAATTTCATAAGGACTTTTGTAGTCTAGAATGTTAGAAGGTAATCGGTTGATAAGGTAGGTGGATGTAGGTATGCAATAACCCCACAAATGTTTAGGAAAATTGGCTTGAAATTGTAATGAACATGCCATTTCAAGTAATTGTCTATGTTTTCGTTCAACACGAGCATTTTGTTGGGGAGTTTAAGGACAAGATTTTTGATGAATGGTTCCTTCTTGTTGGAAAAATTCAGTGAGGTTGGTGTTTAAAAATTCAGTACCATTATCACTACGTATGGTTTTGATTTTGGTACTAAATTGTGTTTGGGTATACATGAAGAAAGTTTTGATGGTTGATGTAACATGGAATTTGCTTGGAATCAAATATGTCCACACTTCTCTAGAGAAATCATCCACAATTGTGAGAAAATACTTGCATTTGTTGATCGTATGGTACTTGTAGGGTCCCCATACATCAATGTGAACAAGTTCAAACAAGCTAGTAGTACAAGATTGACTAGATGGAAAAGGAAGAACATGTTGTTTTGCTAAAGGACAATTTTCACATGTAAAATTTGAATTACAAGAAAGATGAGAAGATAAAGATTTTTATTCTTTTGAGAACTTGAAAAGATGGGTGGCCAAGTCTAGCATGCCATAAGTGTGAGTCACTTGAAGTTGCTAAGATGGAGTGTTGAGGTGAGTCTTGTGAGTGTTGGAGAGTGTAAAGTCCACCATGTAAAATTCCTTTTGTGATATGGCCATTACGGTCCTAGAATGAACAAAAATTGTGAGTAAATGTAATAATAGAGTGTGTAGAATGAAGATGTTTGCTGATGGAAATGAGGTTGAAAGCAAATGAAGGAATATACAACACTCCATGAATGGTGAAGTTCTGTGCAATATGAACAGAACCCATGATGCAGACTTCAATAATATGACCATTTGGAAGTGTAACACATATTGGTGGGTGACATTTTTTGGTGTGATGCATGAGAGAAAAAGAATTGCAAATATGATCAGTAGCCCCACTATCAATTATCCAAGTATGTTTAGATGTAGAAGTGAAAGATGCAATGAAAGAAGATATACCAGCCATTTGAAATTTGGAATTGTCACTTCATTCTTTTGATTGTAGCATGATTAGCACTTGATTTAATTGATTTTGCAATTGATCCATTCTTGAATGATAAGCAGTTTCATTCGAGATCATTGTTGTGGGTTGATTGTCTTGTTGCTCATTTATTGGTGTATCCTCTTCACCAATTATCATATTAACATATCCACTTTTGATCGTTTGTGATTGCCTTTGAAGAAGTGGAGTGTATTTGTTGTGTAGTGGATGATTCGGAGGATAACCAACTATTTTATAACATTCATTCCTTGAATGATCTTTTTTCAGATTGCGTGCTATCATTGAACTTCTTATTCTGGCTCCCATAATTGTGTTTGTAATTATTAGTTATGGTGTTGAGAGCTGTTGGAACAACTGTTGTTTGCTTATGTATTTCCCGTTGTCTTTCTTCTTGCCTTATCATGCTGTAAGCTTTTGAAACAATAGGTAGTGGTTGATTAAGGAGTATTTGGCCTCTGATGTTTGTGTAGCTTTCAGCAAGGCCCGTGAGAAACTGCATGAGCCTTTTCCTTTGTACTCTTTCTTCATTCATCTTGCCATTTTCACAAGTACATTTTCAAGTACACGCATAAGGTGCCTCTAGGGCATCAATTTCATTCCATAATTTATGATAATATGTTTCAATATTTCCATTACCTTGCTGTAATTGAACAATTTCATTGGTAATTTGATAAATCCTATAACCATCAAGTTGGGCATAGTGTTCATGTAATTCTTTCCAAAGACCAGTCGCTGAATTTACAAAGCTCAAATTGTTCCCAATTTGATCCGATACTATGTTAAGTATCCATGAAATTAACATGTCATTTGCCCTTTCCCAATTCCCTCTGAGATCTGAGTTTAGGGCAGGTTCCTTGTAATCACCATTGATTATTTTCAATTTATTTTTAGCATTAAGAGCAATGGTCATCGACCTCTTCCATCAAATGTAGTTCTCTGATCCAGTTAATTTTTTCGAAATTAGAATCAAGCCTGGATGATCATTGTATTGAAAGTAGAGAGGATGATCGGTGAAATTTACATCTTCGATTGTAGCAGATGATGAGATGAATTCTTCGCTTCCAGGCATGATCGATCAATCTGAAATTATCAAGTAATTTGTAAAGACTTTCAAAGTTTGAAGTGAGACTATGGATCGATGACCTTTACTGATGTTGAAACCGCTGATACCATATTAGAATTTGAAAGAGCTTTGAGAGAGTAATTTGTGTAATGAGTAGAATTTCATTACTTGTTAAAATGGGAATAGTACATGAGATGTATATATATACCGCAGGGGAAGAGGAATTAGGCTAACTAATTCTGTAACAGAATCTAACTGATTAACTACTTAATTACATATTGTTGTATTGATTTAAGCTCTTGCTGTGGAGAATTCCGAGGCTACGAGTTCTATTTCTTTTGATGCAGTTGACTGTGATGCATTGTTGATTTTTCCTTCAGTTCCATTCCTTTGACAAATCCGGCCTTCACATCAACTCTATTTTTTGTAGTAGATTTATAGGTTATTAGCTTTCTGATGCATGTTGGATTAGTGATAGCCTATGCAACCATTTGACCCATCTCCTGTTTACTTCCTATAACTCAATCAATTTCTGATAATGTTAAGTTTTTATACATAATCCTTTGTGTTATAAGTGATTATCTGATTATTTCTTTTCGATGCGCTTTCATGTCTTAAAAAAATCAGTTTCTATTGCTCGGTTATATTGACAGTAATTTACTGATTGTTTGATTAGTATCCGATTGGTTAGGGGTTATGTAATTGGTTTTGGATAATTAGATTTTGCTACAAACAACAAAAACTACACTACCAAACACTATATCCATCATCCTGTTATGTAATTGATACTTGTCTTCTTGGTTTAATACTTGAGTAGTTTTAACTTGCTTGATTTGCTTGTTTAACAATTTCTACATTTTTGGTGCTTGGCTAATTGTTTTTTTATTTGATTGATTATTTTTTGTATATTGTTAGATAATTTAGCCTATCAAATAATGAAACTTGTTGATGATTAAGTTAATTTGTTAAAACTTGAAAATGTAGATATCCATTAAGATAACGAATAAATGTCGTTCTTTGTAATTCGTACTTTAGTTGTATTCCTTTAATGCTTTAATGTATGTATTAGCTTTCTATAATCTTTTGGTTCTGTTTTCTTGATTTCTTTCTAATAATTACACTTATGTCTATGGTTTATTTATCTATATTTTGTTGTGATATTAGCGGGTGGAAATGGTTCATTTGGTGCCTCAGAACATGCATGGAACAGTAATTGGCAAGCGCACATATGGTATATCACGGGGTAACCCAAGCCGGCAGGTATGCTATCATTCTCTAATTGCTGCTGACATGTATGTTTAGCTTTTTAGTAGTGATATACATGAAATAGTGAGGACTCGATTACTCTAAAGATCCATTCTAATAATTACACTTATGTCTATGGTTTATTTATGGAAGTAAACAGGAGATTTTGTTGTGTTTATACTGTTTTGAATGCGCCTTTTAAACAGATTTGTTTAAACTAAATACCATTTTGTGTTTTTTTGTTTTAAGGGATCAAACTTTTTTGAGTTAAATATTAACAAATTGGTTAGTTTTTGTATTTTCATCCAATTAGCAGTTGTAATATACTAATATAACAATGAACGGGTTAGTTTTTATATTCTTTGATTATTTTCTATGTTCTTTAGTGATGATTTTTATCAGCATATGGGATTAATTCTTTGTTAATAAACAAAACCTACATATCATGTTTGTATATGAATGTTTAACATCATATTAGTGATTCTTTTAAAAAACACATATACATAAAAAACTGAGGACAAATAAATAATAAAATAACTGCTAAAAACATATATTACGGAAGATACAAATAAATAGTAAACTAACGGCTGTAAATTAAATACAAACCTTTAATTAATAACCAAAAATCTGCAAGCTAGACAAAGTGTCTTCCAAAATGTTCTAAATCAAAGACAATACACAACCTTAATATGGAATCAACACGAGGGATTAATTCATGTTTCAAATAAGACTAACATCGTACCCGCGCAATGCTACGGAAGCAAATAGTTTTTGTTTTACACATGTCGATTTTAAGAATATAATGATATGTTATTCGCGCGATGCAATGTCACGAAAAATATTTTTATAGCAACATGTCCGTTTTTTTCAAATTTTCTTTTATTTGCATCTAAATATATTATTATTTTTAAAAATAAATTTTAAAAGACATTAAAATAAGAAAAAAGATTTATATTGATGAAATAATGAGAGAGAAGTTAAAAAGATTTTAAAAATTATGTTGATGTGAGTGGAAAATTATGTTAATGTGAGAGAGTATATTTTAAATAAATAAAAAGTTAAAGTAAATTAGGAGAGATAATAAAATAGTTAAAGATTGAATGGATGAGATTAATTTAGATATAATGAATGATTAAGATTTTGTCTTGATTGAATTTTAAGAGCTCTTAAAATTAAATAGGAGAGAGAATATTAGTTGACATGTAAATAATATAAACTAAACCCTCATAAGGAATAACGAAATTACATACCTTGTAAATAAACCAAAATTCTAAAGAAGATCAAATGGTCTATGTTATGACAATTCTTCAAACAGAAGTGAAAAAACTCAAAAGAACTCCTACAGAAAAAGAATTTCGCGGATGACAAAATATATCTTAAAAAACGTAGATATATGAGGGGATTAAGGATTTGGCAGTGTTGAGACTTGAAACGTAAGTAGGGGTGTCGAAAATAATCGTTACCCGAATAAACCGACCTGTTATTTCGGGTTTTGGTTATTTCGGGTAGCTGAATTCGGGTATTCGGTTTACCCGTTATAAATTTGGTTTGGTAGCGGGTTGCTTATTTAAAAATTCGGGTATACCCGAATACCCGATTAATTTTTTTTGAGATGTTTTAGCTTTGATTGAAGATGACCGAATTGATGTTTTATTTTATTAAGAAATATATTTTTCTTAATGTTTTTTTGAATTGATTACGTTTAATTTATTCATTTCAACTCAATGTATATATGTTTATATCTTCTAAAATGGTTCAAAGTATAATTTACACCCAAGATTGGGATACAATAGATGAGATTGATAAATGTATTAGTTTTTCATAAATAATTTAATGTATGTTATGTTACATATTACTTTTAAATTTTTTCTCTTTTTTATATATAGTTGAAAGAAAATATATCTAACTAAATCTCGGATTGGAGAAGTACATGAAGGTAGCAAGATAAATGTGTAAGAAGAATGAATATTTCTTGTGAAGCTTAGCGTGATTTAATTATGTTTTAGTACTATACATGTTGAAGTTAATACATTAATATTTTTTTTGAAGTAAGTGAATATAACATCTACTTAGGTAATGTTCTATTGTTATGTTGAACTTAATATCCGAGTTAATGCATTAATATTTGTGAAGTTTAACTCAATTTTATCGCAATTTTAAGAAAAACTAGATCTGATTCTTGATTAGGTAATGTTTATTTGTCATGGTGACTTGTACGTTTTGTTTTGAAACTTGTTTATTACTATGAATGTTTGGCCTAAAATGTAATAAAAACGCTATATAAATATACCATTTAAATACTTGGTCCAAAAGATCTAAAAAAAAGGCCGTAAATTGGTTATACCCGAAATTAACCGACCCGACCCGGACCCGAATTCTAACCATACCCGATACCCTTAAAGTAGAACGGTTCGGTTATCGGTTATATTATCCATACCAAAATAACAGTTCTACCCAACCCGATATACCCGAAACCCGAAAAATATACCCGAAGAACACCCCTAAACATAAGTGCTAACTTTTAAAAATCTTTTAAAGATAAATCTTTAAGTACTTTTATTGAAATAAATCAGGTCCTATTCTTAAATCTGATTAATTAATTACTTTTATTGAAATAAATATATATATGTGTTCTTTCTTGATAAATGTATTTATGTAGTTTGTAAATGCCACATAAAAATGTGTTATAGAGTTATGAAAATTAATGACACATCAAAATCTAAAAAACTTGGGACACCCAAAAAAGTCGTCATCAATGAACAAAATCCAATCCCCCTTAGATTTCTATAACACTATGATTTTCTACTCTTTTAACAACAAAATAGAAGAAAAAAAAACATAAAACGAATTTCATACAAGTTGTGTCATTGTTTGCAACATTTTTGGTCTAAGGGCATGTTTGGTAGAGAGAAAAGAAATTGGGAGAAATGGAAATAGAAATAGGGGAGAAATGAAAATCGGAAGAAATAGAAATGTGTGGAGAATTGAAATTGATTTCTTTGTTTGGTATCATGAAAGAAATAGAACAGAGAAATGGTGGCTCAAGTTACAGGACGGCGGTTGCGGTGTTGGCCGCCTTGCCGAACGTCCACAATGATGATTAGAATGCCGGAAACACATCGCAACCGGACATTGACAATGATGAGTAGACATTGGCTACCATTGCTCCACAATTTGAAGAGAAATGAAAATACAAAGGAAGGGAAGAAATGGAAATGGGTAGAGAAACCATTTCTCCTCCCAAAACTATAACAATTTCTCCCAAACAAAAGAAACCAATTCTCCCTATTTATTTTCTCTCTACCAAACATCCCCTAAGTTCGAAATTTTATTTCATTCAGGTGCCCTTTTGCTTTAACAGATAATGAGTTGGTATTTGTATCACATTTGGCACACTAATTGTCTATATAACAAATAAAAACCTTGGGCAAAATGTGATTCGGGTAAATAGAGCATGTATCTCTTAAACTAACAAATGTATACACCCATTAATAATAGTTTTTTTGGCAGTGTTTAGTTTTGTTGGCAGTATTCGGACTTGAAACGTTAGTGATAACTTTCATAAATCTCTTAAAGATAATAAGGGTTACTGGTTAGTAAGCATTAAATCAAACATAGGTATAATACTATTAAAATAAAAATAAAGAACTTTTATTTTAGTGTGTTTAAAACAATTTTCAAAAAATCAAAATTGTAGGTACGAAGGAATGAACCAAGTAGAAATCAATATAGTTGGGAGTGTTGAGAATTTTGACGAAATTGGTAATTTTTATAAATATTTAAAAAATAATGTGAATTTCAAGTCCTTTCCTTAATTGTTTTATAGCTAAATTATTAAATAAAACACATAGAAAGAAGATAATACTAATTTAGTCTTCATAAGCAAATAGAAAAAATGACCAAATAATCCAAAGAGTATAAATCCAAAACATCTAGATTTGATAAGCCATCAAATCAACCATAATCTAACCAATAACATTGCATGACAAAGAAAAAGATTATTTCAGAATTATGCATCCTTTCAATCATATTTATCATCATCGAACAACTGTGTCACACGATTTTTGGTGAAAATCCTGATCGGTTCTCGCCTTGCACGCTTGATACGCAACGGTGGAGTTTCATCCTCCGATCATCAACTTCGTCGTGTAAAAAGATTAATAAAAATGTAAGCTTTAAAAACAATAAACGATAATCTTAAAAAACAATAAAATCAACAACATTTACAATAAAAATAAAATATAATTAATACGTACACGTGATTGAACATTAGTGTTACCTCGTAGTTCAACAGGCGGATGAACATCGGTTATAAGGCACTCGGGTGTCTTGAATTCGAAATTCCTAAAGATATATATATATATATATATGTGTGTGTGTGTGTGTATGTATCATAAATAAATCAGTGACAAATACAATATAATAAACAGAATTATATAAAACAGTGATATATACACACACACACATATATATATATCATAAATAAATCAGTGATAAATACAATATAATAAACAAAGTTATATAAATCAGTGATATCTATATATATATATATCATAAATAAATCAATGACAAATACAATATAATAAACAAAATTATATAAATCAGTGATATCTATACACACACACATATATATATATATCATAAATAAATCAGTGACAAATACAATATCAGCGATACCTATATATATACACACATATATATATATCATAAATAAATCAGTGATAAATACAATATAATAAACAAAATTATAAAAAAACATACGGATTCATCGTCTAAGCTTTCGATCTCTATCACTTCGTCCCACTTCCATTCACGAAGATTTTTTCACGTTTCTGCTTCTTTACATCTTCTTGACGGAGGTATCTCTTGTAGTACAAATAGAAGTTTCTTCATTAGATGAAATGAAGTTGAAACATAGCAAACATTTTTCAAATACAAGTAATAAAAATTTACCAGGTAATGATCATATTGCTAGGTGTGTGATCCATCCCCTTTTTGCATATAAAATGGGTAAAGAATTAGAGAACCCGTGTATTCTAATTTAGTATAAGTGTAAATTTTATAATAAACTAAAATAATATAATAGTTAACTGAATTTGTGTTTTGATTAAAAATTGCAGATGAAGAGTTGGCTGATGAAGTTTTGCAGATGAAGTTTTCTGGTTCAAATATGACAGGAGCAACAGTGGGGTGTAATTGATTAATTTATATTGTTGCATGGTTACACTGATTAGTTTTTGGTTTGAGTTTGTCAAAACTTGAATATATCTTTTACGTAGGAGGTTTGTTTAAAGTTTAAATGTCTTGATAATTTTGAATATCAACTGAACTTGATAAATATTTTATATTGCAAGTTTGTTATAATTTTAAATATGAGTGGATACGTAGACTTTTAGGCAGGTTTGTTAAATTGTAGACTTCCAGGTAGGTTTGTTGAATTTTTGAATATGTCACCGGATAGTTAGCTGATTTATTGCCCGGTCACATTTCCATGTCATCAATGATATGGCATCTAATTGCTGACAGAACATACTTTCTCTTAACTCTGTTAACAATATATATATATATATATATATATATATATATATATATATATATATATATATATTTAATCCCTTTGTAAGTTGTTGTCTCAAAGTTCTATTTTATCATTGTTTGACTTTCCTTTCTGAGTTGGAACCAATTAAATTCCTCAAATATTCATGATCAAGGGTTTAATTAAAATCTTGTTTTGCTCAAATATGTATTTATTTAACTAATTCATAGTAGTAAACTTGGTAAGTAGTAGTAATGATCAACTATGAATAACTCTTCTTATTTAGAGTATCTTTATTGACGTAAAACCTTATGATCACCAAAGTTTTGATAAAGAAAAGAGATTTGAATATAATCGTTAAGTTGTAGAGATTTGTGATGATTTTGGGTTTTCTTTGGTTGTGAAGATTTGGGTTAAGATCTGTGAATCATTTTGGGTTTTTCCATTGTTAATATTATGATTGTTCTTCATAGTGTGTCGATTTTTTCTTCATCACGTGTTCCTTGTTCTTCATCTTATGGTGTGTGTCTAGATTCTTGTTCTGGTTTTAAATTTGGGCTTGTTTCTAATTTTGAAGGAGATGATTACGTGGAGATCTTCTTAAATGGATATTGAAAATAATTGGATTGGATGATTCTATTTGGACTTTTGATAATCTAAATTAACCCCTATGATATGACATATGTAAGTGTATAACTTACATTAAAACTGTAATTGATTGATATGACATGTTTGATATGTAAGAAGGAGGGGTTTCATATAGTAGCACCCAATTGGATTTCCATGTAGCTAGCCACATGAACAACGATGCCAACATAGTGTCACGGACTTGTTCTCTACAAGATCGCGTGCGGCTCTTAGTCTCGACCAAGATCGGCCTTTCTCCCGGTAAGCGTAAAGATTCAAGAAACTCGACAAGGGAACACTAAATATGAAACAAGAGTGCTTTGATTAAGATAGCTTTTACAAGAGAACTTTTACAACTTACTTTGGAGGTGGTTTGTAACAAATGATACCACCGTCTATTTATAGGCAATTTCACATCCTCATAGGAACTTTCTAGATATCTCTATAATATACAAATATATACATTTATCTAGATCTTTCCATGAAATTATCCATACCATTCTAAGACTTTAGAACAACAAGGATATTTCTAGATCTCTCCATGAGTTCATGAATTGTGTGAAACGTTCCGGAATCCCGAGCAAATTTAGTGAACTATGAGGGTCGTTACAATCACTACAGCATATCACCTTCATTTGTGTCGGGCAAATCCGTTGGAAAATGATATTTCTCTCGGATTTCCCACGGAATCGAACATGGCTAAAAGCTTCGTGAGAAAACCATTTCCTTCAAATTTTCCGGGATTTTCCTACGGAATCCGAGGGAAATGCGGTGAAAATCGCCTTTCTGACTCAAATCCGCGGGAAATCCGTTGAAAATCGCCTTTCTGACTCAAATCCGTGGGAAATCCGTTAAAAATTTCCTACGAAATTTGATCCGTGAGAAATCCATTTCTAATACCTGATTTTCTTGTAATGAATAGGGTGTGATGTGGTGTTGACTGGGTTGCCACATGAACAACCACGTCATCGATAACTTGTTGACTAGGTGATTAGTATGTGATCATACCTTATTTTGTTCCAAATTAAAATTTTAGGACTCTTCTTGGCTAAAATAATTTAATATTATTTTTATTAACAAATTTTGATATTTGATTAGTTATATGTATCGGTGAGTAAAATTTATATGAGTTCTCAGCCATTAGATAAAACATAAAGCTAATTCAAACCATGTTAATTAAGAAAATCTTATATCCAAAATTTTTGAAAGTTTGTCACACTATTAAATTACCTACCTCGTGTTTTGAAAAGATCAAACATCAAAAAGAATTTATCACTTTTCCTCCATATTCTCAAGATTAGTTTCAAAGTTAGTTTAGAAAATTTTATTATTTTTAAGAGAAATAATATATCCTTCTAATTTTTGTTCCTACTTATCCTCTTACTTACTTGATCAAAATCAAGTGAGGAGTATGAAGTAGGAACAAAAAGTAAACATGTGTCAAAATCAGGGGAAGAGATAAAAAAAAGAATTAGTGAAGTACACATGTCACATTCTAATAAGTATGAGTATGAAGTAGGAACAAAAAGTAGAATGATATTTAATTTCTCTATTTTTAATTAAAAAAACATATTGTATCCATCTATTACGTGTAGATACTTTTAGATTTAATTATATTTTACGGAGTATATATTATTGTAACTCAATTTCAAAGCTAATCATTTTTTATAAAAAACTTAATAAAAAAATTATTTTATAAAATCTGTTTTATTAATTTTTGATAAATATACATGTTTTTTTATATCAGTTTTATAACATTTTGACCTTTTGTAATAACTTTTTTAATAACTACTTAATATTTACATTATAATTTGTAATGTTTCTAGTCAAATCTCAATTGTATAAAATACAATTTGACTTAGAAAGACATCTCTCTATTAGGCACATTAGATAAACGTAGTAACAAATTCTTCCATTTTACATCCCGTGCAAAATTTCAAATTGAGGGATTCTTGATATGATTGTGCCTATAAAAATTACATATAGAAGTTGCTCACGTTATTTTGTATTTACTTTTTTTTTATTTAATTTAGTTCATATTATGTGTTATTAAGTATCTAATATTCTTTTATGTTACCTGAAAAAGAGTTAGCATAAGTCTGTAATGATATAATGTTTAAGTAAATAACCATCGAGTATATACTTCATTAATTTTATTAGTACGTAAAGATAAAAAGATATAAATTAGAAAGAAGTATACATCTATAATGTACGGGTATTACACTGGTTTAATTTAGTGCGGCAAAATTTGCAAATTTTAATTCAAATTGGTGTAGCAAAATATGCAACTTATTGAAAGTACAAGGACTGAAATTGTACATATCTTATAGATTAATTACACATTTGGTCCGTGTAATTTGCTACTAATTACATTGTCGGTCTTTAAACTTTATTTATTACGCTAGTTGTCCGTACTGTTTTGATTTTGTAACACTCACGGTCCCTACTTACTTGAAAGGACGGCAATACCCTTTTCTTTTTCTTTTATCACTTTCTATTAACTTTTTTATTTTTACAATTCAATATCAATTAAATAATTAAGTAAATATAGAAAAATTATAATTACCAATTTAAGTATTATTAATATATACTTGAACCTTCACCTTCACCCCCACTACCAACACCTACCACCATCAAAAACCACCCTCTACCACCACCAAAAACAACTCACTACCTTCCCATACCACCGGAAACCTCCGACCACTACCACCAAATCAAAACTTCCTACACAAATCTTGTAATGCCTTATTTTCAATTACGATAAAAGTGTATTATTATTACCATTATTGTTAGTTTTATTATTTAATAAAATGATTTATGCTAGTGGGCTTTTGGGCCTACTTAAGTGTATTTGGAAAAGAAATTATTGACGAGCTTGTAATAATAAACAAACTTTGGTCTTGGGCCTAGCGGAGGGGAAGAGTATATAAGCCAAGTTTAGGGCACAGCCCCCTGGGTTCAAAAAAATTCATGTGTGTGCTTGAAGGAGAGAGAGAGAGAGTGTGTGTGTGTGTGTGTGTGCGCGCACTTGCTTGCCTGGAGCCGAGAAAGAGTAAGGAAAATAGGCACCAAATATTTGAGGTTTATCACAATAAAATATCAGGTATGGATCCCCTATCCCTCTTGAATGTTACATTCTCATATGATTTATTGATAGACAGTGATTTTACCTATCAGTCTGTGGGAAAAACTATTTTGTGCTTTAAGAATGATTTATTTTATTTTAAAGCAAGTTCACAAAATGGTCTATATACATTAAATCTGCGAGATGACAATAATGAAATCTATCATATAAGTAAGAGCTCAAAAGATGGTTTGAACCAAACTTACCTTTGGCATTGTCGGCTCGGGCATATTAACAAGAAACGCATAGACAACTCCGCCGTGAAGGAGTTCTAGGATCTTTTGATCTATAATTAATAGTCTATTATGAATCTTGTTTGTCTGGAAAGATGACAAAGCAACCTATCGAACAGTTTGAATGAAAGAGCAAATGTTGCTAGGGATGGTGCATACAGATGTGTGTAGACCCTTCGGTCAAGAAGCTAGAGGAGGATAGTGGTACTTCATTATCTTTACTGATGATTTCAGTATGTATGGTTATGTGTATCTTATGAGATACAAATATGAAAGTTTTGATTTCTTCAAACAGTTTTAGAAAGAAGTATAGAACCAGCTAGACAGGAAGATCAAGCTGCTTCGATCTAATCAAGGAGGTGAATATCTGAGTCAAGAGTTTGACGATCGTCTAAAAAGTTATGGAATTATTTCACAACTCGCACCTCCGTATACGCCACAGTGGAATGGTGTATAAAAGAAAAATCGAACCTTGCTCGACATGGTTCAATCTATGATGAGTCCAACTATGTTACCAATGTCATTTTGGGGACACACACTCGAGACAACTGCTTTCATGCTAAACCGAGTTCCATCAAAATCAGTGGAAAATGAAAAGACACCGTTCGAGCTTTGGACGGGTAAAAGTTGTCTTTCGTGAAGATGTGGGGTTGTGAGGCGTTTGTTAAACGACCGTTCTCGAATAAACTCAAACCTAAATCAGATAAGTGTATCTTCGTGGGCTAAAGAAACTTTAGAGTATTATTTCTATAATCCTTAAGAAAACAAAGTCTTTGTTGCTCGGACCAGGAGTTTTCTCGAAGATAAGTTTCTAAAGTTAGAAACTACTAGAAAAGAATTAGATATTCAGGAAATTGAAGAAGAAGAAGATATACCACTGCCCTTTATAGAACCTGCACCTCAACAAAGGATCGTTGAGACCCAACTCGAGCCGGTGGTTGAGGAAGAAGTGGAAACACAAGACCTTCGCAGGTCTAGTAGGATTCGGTCTGAGCTAGATAGATATCTTGGGTTTTTAATCGCTCAAGAAGAAGGGGATCTTCAAGAACCTACATCATACAAAGACGCTGTTTCAGTCAATGAGTCTGAAAAATGGCTAGACGCCATGAATGCAGAGATGCAATCCATGTATGACAACCAAGTTTGGGAGTTAATAGACTTGTCACAATACAGTAAAGTTGTAGGGTGCAAGTGGGTCTTTAAGAAGAAGACGAACATGGGAGGAAACGTGCATACTTTTAAAGCAAGGCTTGTAGCGAAAGATTTCACTCAAACTCATGGTGTTGACTATGATGAAACTTTTTCGCCAGTAGTTATGCTTAAGTCTATTAGGATTCTAATAAACATATCTGCATATTTCAATTATGAGATATGGAAAATGGATGTCAAAACCGCTTTCCTTAACATGAAATTGATAGAGGACGTGTATATCACCGGACGGTTTTGAGTATTCCAAGAACCCAAATAAGGTATGCAAATTACTCAAACCCATTTATGGATTAAAGCAATCATCTAGAAGTTGGAACTTACACTTTGATGAGCGCATCAAGGAGTTTGGTTTTATTAAAAGTGAGTTCAAATCCTGTGTTTACACAAAGTTTAGCGGGAGCGTAGAAATCTTTCTAGTCCTTTATATAGATGACATACTGCTCATAGGAAACGGCATACCAACATTGCAAGGAGTAAAATCCTTGCTAGGAAAGTGTTTCAAGATGAAGGACTTAGGAGAAGCCGCATATATACTCGGTACAAAGATCTATAGAAATAGATCTAGGCGGTTGATCGGACTTAGTCAAAGTACATACATCGATAAAGTCTTGAAGAGATTCTATATGGATGGATCCAAGAAAGGTTTAATCCAGATGCAAACTGGCACAACCTTAAGTAAGGCTCAATGTCATGTATCTCTAGAAGAGTAGAAGAGGATGAGATCGTTTCCACATGCCTCGGCTATAGGATCAATCATGTATGTCATGTTATGTACTAGGCCTGATGTTGCTTATCCAATAAGTATCACGAGTAGATATCAACAGAATCTAGGTGAAACCCACGGGGTGGATGTTAAGTACATTCTCAAGTATATGAGAAGGACAAAAGATATGTTCTTGGTCTTTGGAGGAAGTAGAGACGAAATCAGTGTAACTGGTTACACCGATGCTAGTTTCAAAACCAATAGAGATCACTTCAATTCGCAGTCAGGGTTTGTTTTTACCTTAAACATAAGAGCTATATCTTGGAAAATCCAGAAGCAAGATATGATAGTAGATTATACTACAAAGGCTAAGTACATTACGGCAAATGATGCAATAAACTGAAGAATTTTATCTCGGATCTAAGAGTTGTTGCCATTATCACTAGACCGGTTGGTATTTTATGTGATACTTGGGAGCTTTAGCGCAAGCAAAAGAACCAAGAGATCATCATCGGACTAGACATGTGCTTAGAAAGTATCACATCATCCAAGATATAGCCGGAAGGGGAGATGTGAGATATGCAAAATACCGATGGAAGACAACGTAGCGGATGCGTTGACAAAGCCGCTAGCTAGAGCTAAGCATGAGAAACATGCTAATTATATAGGGATGCCGTATATAGAATCTAGCAGCTAGTTCAGATATTGATTATAACCATGGATCAAACTTAAAACCTATAATTATGTATTTCATAGTTATTGAAATAGAAAATTCTTACATAATTGTTTTAATAGTTTTCTATTTTTAGCATATTTAACCTATCCATGATATACAAGTATTGTAATATCTAAATCTTCTATAGCTACTTGATGTAGTGGGAGCTACAACAAGGAGATAACGCTATTACATAGAATAAAAGCACAAGGTTGTGACTAAGTATTTATGGTATTTGACATGAGGTACAAATATTAAAGGTGATCCGCATCAAGTATACTCCAAGGAGCTAAGTCATGAGTAAGCTTGATTGGTTATCCTTAGACCTGAGATGTTTGGTTTGGGGCACGGAGACTTCTGTACTTTTGTGCTTCTTAACGTCACGCCATAACTAGGTGATCACACTGGGCGTGTCCGGGTGCAGCGGAAGCCGTGTGCTCAAGTGCAAGCAGTCAAGATGGGATTTGTACCTTCTTTTACAAAAAGAGATATTTCAAGGCCCCTTGACAGTTGAGACTATTTGAAAAGTGTGGCCACGCTTAGACAGAATGATGGATATCATTCGGTAGATCCGTTACTGAAGTTAGTCGAGATCAGAGTCAAGAAACATAATATGAATTTTAGAATTGACCCTGTGCTCCATGTCTAAAATTTAAATTATGGAATATCGTGATGCAAAAGGAAAAGCGGGTAATCCGTGTGAGGATTATAATCTATGGGCGTAAGAGATCTTATAGTCATGGTTAACCTAAGTGTTTGGCCAGGGACTTCCTTAGGCCAATGATGTACAAGCAGTGTAACTTATTTTGCACAAGTGGGATTGTGTTAGATTGTGTGCATAGTGTACACGTGTCGTCATATCCGAGCACTATAAGACACTAAAGGGTTACACAGCTGCTCACCCAACTCGAACCAATTTGATTAAGTGCATTGTGTGTATTAATGATTAATAGTTAAGTAATTATTAAGGAAATAAATAATAAATAGTTTATTTATTATTTGGGAGAAATTAAATATTAAGTTTTAATATTTAATAAAAGGTTTAATTAATAATTATTAATTAATTGTTAAATTAATTAATAAACTTAATTGATTAAACTTAGAGGGTAAAAATTGTAAAGTATTTAAAGTTTTTGGATACGGGCTTTCTTGAACGGGCTTTAAGCTTAATCTACTTAAGAGGTTATTTAAGTGGGATTAGCCTTAGGGTTTGTCATTAGAGTAATTTAATCACCAAAAAACACAAGCCCTCACTCTTGCTTGCGTCGGCTGAGAACCATCACCAGAAGGTGGTGGTGTTTAAGGCGGTTTACACCGGCGAGTAGTCCCCCTCCGGCGAGCGATCCCTCCGGCGAACTCCCCTCGGTGTGCAACACTTGCCCCGGCGTTAGGCGGCGGTGGAAAACCCCAGGCGGTAGTCAAACAAACATACACACGTGATTAGTTTTTCGTGGGTATTTATTGTGGCGGTCTAGCAGCCAGGTTCATGGCGCAGTAGCTCTGTATCCCCTACAACGGTCCAAGGTATAAAGGGTATAATTTTTCTAAATCTTATATTTTTATATTATTGTTTGTTCCCCTAATTGATCTAGTCGTGATCACTGGGATTGGGGTTTGATTTATTTCTACTATGCATTATGCTTAACCCCGTAAACCCAAACAATTTGTTCGAACAAAGATAGGCCGAGAGAGAGATAAGCCTTTAAGACCCTTAATACTCGATGAAAACAAAATTAATTTGATCGGGTTTTGCTCAAATGATGTTAAAAATAATTTGTAATTTGACTTTTATGTTTTGGTTGAGTTTTGTTTGGGATTGAATCATGAATCAGTCGACTGCAAGTTCATGGATCGCTAAGTTATTTATGATGAATCGCCAAGTTATTTTGATGAATAGCCAATAACTTATACATGTATATGCGTAGATAGCCACGTACTTATATATGCATATATGTAAATAGCCAAGTGGAATAGCCAAGTCCACATGAAATCCTATGTCAATAGCCAAGTATCTATGAATGGATAGCCAAGTGCGGTAAGGGAATAGCCAAGTACATTGTATTGAATTTGATCGCCAAGTATATATGCAGACATACATATGATCGCCAACCATATATATATATATACACATATATATGGATCACCAACCATATGTGTGTGTGTGTGCGCGTGATATCGCGCTAAATATATATAAATATTATGCGATATCGGGTTGGTTTTAGCCGAAAAATGTTTATTTAATTGTAAAAAGATACGTTTACCATTTCTTTTATGTTTTGCAGGCTAAAAAGGCGAAATATTTAAATAATCGAGAAAAATAAATAAAGTCCGAGGAGTCGAGAAAGTAAAAAGAAGTCGAGAAAAATAATGGGCCCAAATGAAAGAAGAAAGAAATAAAAAGAAAGAAAGAAGCTAAGCCCAATAGGCCCAGCCCAAGAAAAGAAGGATCCGGCCGGCCAAAGAGGTGTCGCGGCGCGACCACCTTGCTTGTCACGGCGCAACAAGGTCTTCCGGGTAGAGCCTATCTCTTCGCCACGTGCCGTCGCGGCGCGACGCGATAGGATGACACCAACTTTGAATTTCAAAAGAAGTGGGATCGGGTTAAAATAGCTCGTCGCGGCGCGACACTTGCTCGTCGCGGCGCGACACCCCTGTTTTCAGAAATCTATTTAAACGAACTTCCAGATCTGAAACAGGGTTAACCACCCGATTTCTTCCACCATTCCTCTGCTAAACACGTCCAATAATACATCCCAGAAGGCTTGAGCTCGGATTTGAAGGATTGGAGCTACAATTGAAGATTAAAGGCTTTGGATCTTGTGTTTTTTACGGTTTTTCTATTCTTCTTCCATTCTTAATGTTTAATCTTGATTTCCAGAAGTTGAATATGCTTGTTCTAGGCTAGATCTTCTGTTTTCCTCCCTAGAGGAGATGATACTCTACTTTAATTGATTAATTCCATGTTTTAGGATCTAATTTTATCATGTATTCATCTTACAAGTCTTTCCAAAGATCCATGTGTTATGGTTACTGTTTTTGCATGTTTATAATCTGAGTTTGTATAAATTAGAAGACCAATCCATTTATTAAACTTTAATCAATGCTAATTAGGACCAATAAATAGTATTGACTAGTGATTGATCAAATCCTAGGCTTAAACATGTAAAGATGTAAACTTTAATGTGTATGATTGATGCATGAAGATCTTTGTGTGTTAATACAATGATTGGTTAACTTAATTAATCATTAGAGGTAAGATCTTGTTTGATTCGAACTTAAAACGTCTAATTATGCTTTTATTTGATTTAATGACCATTAAAGTTGAGTAATTGCATGGTTAGAAAAGCTAGGTACTTTGATCAAGAGTATAGCTATAATAGAAATCGGTACATGTTGAATGAATGATCCATTGCACAATATAATTTGGTTTTAATCAATTGAAAAGAGTAGAATTGAATCTAGGGAGGGAAAACTTCAATTTGATAGTTTAATCCAACAAAGTTTCTTGCTTTTTCCACTTCTTTTGGTTTGTTCTTGGTTCTTGTTATTATTATTTAGTGAGTTGGATCATAAAGTTTGAATCTTTATTGATAAGATTCTAAATTTCCCCTTTAGTTGTTTTGATTAGTTTAATATTTAATTAGTGGAGTTATATTCAAAATCATACTCGTTCTCCTTGTGTTCGACACCCGACTTACTAACTATAATACGAAACGATTAGGTACACTTGCCTATTTCGTGCAGTTTTTAGTAAATAATTCGGTAAAATATAAATTTAAAACTAGTACGTAAAACGCACATCAGCGCGCGCACTTTTATATAAGTAGATCTCTTGTTTGTATTGCCAAGGACATATTTTATATATATATATATATATATATGTTATATATACATATGATCACCATGTTCATGCATATATATATATACAGATTAGATCGTCAAGAATTTAATATCAATCGCAAAATGTTCCATGGGGTCGGGATTTCTTAGCTTTTATAGAATATTATGTAACACCCGTAAACTCGACTTAGTTGTAATCAAGTTAGTGGTGAGTTAATTGTATTTATTTATATGATTATATGTGATTAAATAAATATTTATATCACATGCGTTTATGATAAGAAACGAATTCGTTTTTGAACGAGGGTTGTAAATAATACCTCGTTACATGTTAATTAATTGGGATTGACTGTTTAATTGATTAACTGTATGCTAGTAAGCAGTGTAGTACACTGGTATTTGTAAATATCTAAATGAGTTGCCACCTCATGTTTGATATTTCAAGTAGGAAAGAAATTTGTTCCATGCAAGTAGTTGCGTGTACTGTGTTTATGTATGGATATACATGAAGCCTTGAGCACCTCCTCATTTGAAGAAAACCCAAGAACAAACTTGAATTCTTGAAAAAGAGATTTGGTGATTGTTATTACAAACCAACGGTTGATATATATTCTTTGTTGATTATTATTATGATTCAGCAAGTTTTTGAATGAGTGTGATGGTAGAACTTGAAGAACACCATTAATGAAGATTTGAAGTAAGCTTGTGAAGTGGGGTTTATAGATTTTGAGGTTTAGATTGGTTTTGATGTGTTTTTATCGAGGGTTGACATGGTATATAAAGTTTCTATTGCTTTAGAACCGCTAGAAATCGATTTCTAGATTTATAGTTGTGTTTTGGAGTGGTGGTATGAGGCTGGAAGAAGGCAGAAGCAAGAATAGAATAGGTCTGTTCGTCGCGTGACGCGACGCGTCCAAAGGAAGGAACGTGATGCATTCCCTGCTGGTCCAACTTGGGCCTGTCCGACTTGTGCCTCGGTCCAATTTTGATTGGTCCGACTTTTAGCCCAACGCGACGCTTCAAGTTATTGGACGCGATGTGTCCGATGGTTTTTCAAATGTGGAACTTTTGTTTGCTGATTCAATCGTGTTGCATGTTATATGTTTGCTTCATATGTGATTCTAACTTGTTGTTTATGGTTATAATTGATATAAATATATATATATGTGTATATATTTATGAATCAAAGACTGATTTCAGTGTTATTGTGTTCTTAGGAAACGCAAAGACTCGGTATGATAAGATATCTGAGTGGTGCAATTGAGAACGGAGGTGAGTGGATGTTAACTTACGGATGGTAAAGGTTATGTATGATTGATATGATTGATGTGATGCATGTGATTGATGTGATGCATGTGATTGATGTGATGCATGTGATTGATGATTGATAAATTGTTTAGTCTGATGATTGATGATTGAATAACTGCTTGTGTGTTATTAGGTCGATACGTGCTCGTGGTATGATAACGAGTATCGTGATACGATGGAAGTCAGCAATGCGTGAAATTGGGTTGGGCTCGTTTGCTATTAGCTGAGCAGTTGTAGACCTTCTGATGCATGTGTTGTAATGGAAGGGATTTAACTATGCCAATTAGCAAAGGGCTATTGCTAAACCTTTGCCTTCGCCCGCAAATGGTTGAAACTTGAAAGGTTCTGCGCTGAACCGTCGATCTTCCGGATTTATGTGATTACATGCTTTTGTATTGATTGTTGCTGCTTGCTGTTATGGTTTAGCTTCCTTTCACTTAGCTTTGTGTTAATTCCCCACTCTTAACCCGTTTTCGCATGTGCGGTAAGTGCAGCTGCTTAGATGTAGTTTTGTGAGATTGACCAACACTCCGATATTACGTTTTGAATAGAGATGAGCCATATTTTGTATATCTTTTGCAACACAAACGAGATATCGTAGTTTTGTAAACAATATGTATTTGTTGTAGGTTTAATGTATATAGTATTTTGATCAATGCTTCCGCGGTGAATTAAAAAAAATGGCTTAAGATTTTCGGTGTTACATATTACGAGTAAGGGTATACGGAAATCATAAGGAATTAGTTATGAAACCCTATTTGTGGGTGATTGCCGATTGACGTGAAACCACATTATTCTCATGATTGATGATATGTGATATGCTTATGTTGATTATTATGCTATCCTGTGTTCACTAGATTTTATAGCTAATAGATACTCTCCCTCGTATGTGCAGGTGATCCTAAGGCTTGAGAGATCGGGTGCCTGTTGGTTTATATTGTTTTTTTAGGAACACCTTGTATGATATTATGTTTGTATTCTTACTCGTATAATATTCAACCAGTTGGCAACGGTAACACCAAACGTTTGTAATGTGGCTAATTTTGACATGTATATAAATTGCCACGTATTTTTTTCCGCTGTTTGATTTAAGTTTGAAACCAGGTGTAAATGTTTTGATTATAGACAAACCTACGCGGTTTGGAAACTTGAAATTTTGTTTTAAAAAGAAAATTTTGGTTCTCAAAAGCACAGTGTTGTATTAAATAAACCTAATTGATGATTAACAAGAAACAAGAACAAGCCCTAATCGTATGAGAGAGTAGGAGGAGCTGGTGATAATGCGGCGGCGGTAGTGATTGCATTCGTGCGACAAAAAACCCATTTACAGGTGGTCTGTGCAGCAGAAGGGAGGGGACGGTGATGGTTGTGGCTTGTGCGGAGGTAATGAAGGAAGGGTGGGTGATGGCGGTGGTCTGCGATGGTTATGGTCGGAGAGAGAGATGGAGTAGGGGTTAGCAGGTGGTGATACGGACAAAGGGATGGTGGCGATGGTAGGGTTGTCTATCTGGCAAGGATGGCGGGTGGCGGTGGTAGGCAGGTGAGAGGGGGTTAACGGCGGGATGGGGATAGAGAGATGGGAGGGGATGGGGGTGAGAGATGGGTTTGGAGGAATAAATATGAAATAACAATGTTTTTTAATTTTATAAATATTTTAGTATGATTTAAAACTAAGAAAATAATAAAAAATGAAGATAAGTGTATAATAGTCTTTTTAAGTAAAATCCTAAGGACTTTTTCGTCTTTTTACTTGCACAAGGGATTTTGAGTGTTATAAAATTAAAACTATAGTGACAATCAATATAATAAATAAAGTTTAAGTACTATATGTAATTAATGATAAACTATAGGGACTAATAATGTAATTAACTCCAATCTAATAGTTTATATATAGCAGCATTTCGACGTGTATACAAATGATAGAAAGAAGTGAAAACCTAGAAACAAGAAGCAAGAAATGGCACACGGTGGCTACGACAAGCGAAGGGTCGCCGGACGGAAACCGGTGAATAAAGCCACCAACCACCGTCCAAAAACGCTGGCTGTTGAGAAGAAACCCAAAGCCAAAATCGTCTCTCTAAAACGCCAGATTCGCTCTACCGAGCGTTTGCTCAGAAAGGTACTTTAGGCACAATGTTTTATTGGATAAACCCTTCTTTCTATCAAAGCGGGATATATTCTTCTGGATTCTTGAAATTATTGTTTAATTGCTCGATTCTTGAAGTTATTGTTTGATTTCCCGATTCTTGAAATTATTGTTTGATCTGTCGATTCTTGAAATTATTGTTTGTTTTTTGTCGTAGGCATAGTGTATAATCGTATATTTTATAATGAACTCTCTCGGTTCCAAAAAGGAGTAGATGCGGTTTGAATATGTTGATGATACGTCACTTCTTGACATTAAGGTTGATATGGATTATGTTACCTAAGAAGAAAGTTCAAGAACTGCATAATGCTTTACTGAAATCCATATGAGGTTTGGCACTGAAGCATCAAGTGAATTAGTTGACAAGAGTTTTGAATGATATATGTGATATTTTGGTAACGAAATCCGTATGAGGTTTGAATTAGTTGATAGAGGTTTGAATTGGTATGTTGAATTCTTGAATTGTTGATAGACATAACATTGAATGTTCTATAAGTATGCATTGAATGTCAAATTGTGCAATTGAACTCAAGATTACTGATTGGTTTTTGATGAGAAATGCTTATTGAATGAGATAGAAATCAAGATTGATGTTCAAGTTTCCTACATGAGTATTGTAGTAAAAGATAGGGATTACGCGTGGTATACGTACTAGGTTTGACTAATTAACTTTCTATTTTCCAACCTACAATCAGGGAAATGATAACAAGGCTATTACAAAGTAAGTAGCATAGGTTGAAGATAAAAGCTAAGCGAAAGAAAAGAACTACAGAAGTTGGAAAGGGTGCTTTACTGCTTTATGCTCTTATAGCAATAGTTTTGAAAATATATATATTTGCTACTTAACTAATGTCATATAAATATTTTCCTACGTGATGAATTTACGTTTGATCTTTCTCCATCTGATGGGAATATGCATACATTTCTGCTTTTCATATTCAAGGATACGAGGCCTGAAGTTAGAGAAGCTCTTACAAAGAAACTAGAAGGGCTGAAGAGTCAACAACAGCTTCAAGATAATCTAGCTCTGGAACGTAAAATATTCTTGCGTGACAGAAAGATCAAGTTCTTTGGTAATAATTAATTATATAAAAAAAACTCTTTCTGCATCCATATACATGTTGCATATAATTACTGCTTTGTGTTCATCAGAAAGAAGGAAGGTTGAGAGAAGAATAAGACGCTTAGAGAAACAACAACGTGCTTTGTCTGGTCAGGCTCAAGAAGCTGAGATTGCTGAACAGCTCTCAAAATTAAAAGAAGATCTTGAGTACATTAGGGTAAGCTTTATATTTTTATCCCCTCAAACGCTCTCTCCCTTGTAACCAATCATCAAGATAAGGTATATTTGGTTTGATTCTTGGTCTATTGGATTTTATGCTTATAAGTTATATTTTACTATATACAGTTCACAACCATATGCATATGGATGTAATAGATACATAGTACATACACATAATATATCTATGCACAAAAATACATATGCATATACTATACACACACATATACATGCATGCAGACACACTATTATGTGCGTGTGTGTGTCTTGCTATATTGTAAAGCATATACGTCTTTATATAAAGAATTTTGGAAACTGGAAAGTTAAGATTAAGAGTTTTAGACTAGTGTTTTTTCTATATCTGAAAGAAGCAAAATAATGCATTTGAGTTATAGACTTGAAGTGATCTTTTTGGTTTGTAAAACTGAAGCAAATGGAACTCATATTGGGTTGTTTTGTGTTTGAGGTAATATATATGGTTTTGGAGTAAATTAGTCCTTTCGATTTTGTTTTTTGACTGTAATTTTACTTTTGGTCCTTAAGTTTTCAAAGTTATGTTGCCGTTTTGTTTACCGAGTTCGTTAACTTAAAGTTATATCAGTTAACGTTATGCAAATGATTAGTTTACCTCAATCTTTTCACTTTTGGTTATCAATAATTTAATTCCACTTCTTTTAAAATATGTTCGTATGCGTATTCTCTTCTAACAATATGCTGAGACTAAACATGACCTTATTTTCAAACTGCAGTTTTTTCCCAAGACAGAAAAATATGTATCTTTATTTAAGAAAGGTGATAATACGGAGACTGTTGATAAAAGAAACAGCTTACGCACACAGATCAAAGCAAATATTGCTGCTGCTGTAGCTAGTGGGAAGGATTTGGAAGGTATTTCCTCAATTTTCTATGATTTCTATTCAACATTGGTGAATGCAAAAAACAATTTAGATAAATGCTTTATATATCTAATTTAGCTATTATTGGAGTCAATTATAACCTCCTAGTGCTTTATATACCCTTCTCAATGATAATCTGGCATCATCAAACACATTTTAAAAGATTTATGCATGTGGCATCTTTAAAATTGTTCGTATGTATGTTATAAAGTGGCATAACCTCCTAGTGCTTTTGTTAGGTTGGACATTGTTCTTTTTTAGCTTTATGTGCCATGGTTATAGTATATGCTTCTCCCTTCATTTACCATTATGAAGCAATTTGAGGGATTAGAGTCTTGATAAGTATTATGGATAGTGGCAGGGTTCTCTCTCTCATTAATAACTAATTACCACAGCAAAAGATAAAATATTATATACAGAGAAGCAGAGTTTAAAAGCAATGTTTCGTACTGTTGGTAATATAATGTCTCCAAGTAGCCGATTAGAAGAGAGAGAGAACCAATAGACAGGTCAAATTAGCAACGATGATTTCTATTGTTAAACATAAATGATGTAACAAACTGGCATGCTCAAGATAATATATATACAAATAAATGTTTAGTACTTTAAATGCTTCATTTTAACATTATCTATGTGTACTATTGTACTATTGTAAGTTGTTAATATACAACTTAATTTCATATTATTTCGGACTGCTCATCTTGATCTGGGCTATGTCTTATTGTTTTCAAAGTTACCCTGTTTGAAGGTTTGTTATGGTCAAATCTTGATTCTTCACGACGATTTTCGTTCTAGGGGTATTTATGTCTTTTCAGTTGATAGCATGTGGTTATGACAGGGATGACGTGATTGTTAGAATGTAAACAGTCAACGAGTTTACGTTTTAGAGAAAACTGAAAATCTAGGGATAGAAATATATTTCATTTTTTATTATTTCTACCGCTATGTTATTGTATTATTATCACTCCAATTTTTATTAATACACAGAAACCGGAAGTGATGATGATGGGTTGGATTTAAGCGAGGATGACTTCTTTCTAAGTGGAAGCTCAAGTGATGAGGCTGATGCTGATGATGAATTGACTGATAAAAGTGCAAGGTTCAAATTACTATTTGTTAAATTAGTGATTCTTACTCTGATCTTTTATATGATATTACAAATAGAAAGTGAATTTATTTGCAGGGAACAAGCATCTAGTGCGTCTGGAAAAGCCGCTTCTGGTATGTCAAGTGACGAAAGGAATCAGGTTAGTTTTTACTAAACTGAAAAAACATAATTAAGTATAAAACTCATTATTCTTAATTTTTTTATATAAAATGTGTATACTTGTTTGTAAATTTTTTAGAGACACATTTCGGCTCGTGCTCTGATGCCGCCTCCTCGAGTATCAAATGGTTCAAGTGCAGTTCATGTTAAATCAAGATACTCCAAGAGTTCATTTTCTCATAGGGCTGATATGTCATCATCCAGTAATACATCGACAAGTGTCGAGCGGCCTTCTTATAAAACCCGGAGACCATTGGAGCCACGGGCACACACTGGTAATAGCAGTAGTAATTTGAGTTCCAACTCAGATGCCCGGAAACCGAAAAGAAAGAGGCGGCCTAAAAAGAAGAAACAACAGGCCTGAAGGTTTTTAATTCAAAATGTTTTGTTGTGTTATTTGACAAGAAAACTAGTTTTATGTACTTTAATAGTATATAATGCGAAGGTGTACGTGTGCACGCGTGTATCTACGAGGCAGATTTCGGGATGGTTTAGAACGTTTTGGGGTCAGAATGAGCGAGTTTTAAGCACGGTTCAAACCCGGCTTTTGGGTAGGGTTTATCCGTCAACACTTCTTTTTTCATTCTTTTTTTAAATTTTATTACTAAAGATATGTATTAAATATGACTGGAATTTTACTATTGATGTGGTATCGTTTGAATTGATTTATTTTTCTATTTATGTCTCAGATTACTAACTGCCTTGGAAGAAAAATTATATGCAGTGAATTGTAAGGTTTTTCAACATTCAGATTTTGGTTTTTAGGTTAGTGTCTTCGAATTAACTTTTAGATTTTGTGATTTATAAACGTTAAATAGTATTTTCGAATTCGCATGCGGCTTGACAGATCGAAACAACCGACGAACCGGACAGGGACTGGTTTGGACTAGGCCTGTTCATTTCTTTCGAATTGGTGTTTGGTTTGGTATAACATAACTAATAGACGGAAAAAACCGACGAATCGGCCCAAATCTGACCTGGCCTCTGTTCTTCGGTCGTTGGTGTTTTATATATTTCGGGCTTTGGTCTAGTCTGGTCTTTCTTTGTTCGATTCGGTTTTTGACATAGTGTTATTATTAGTTATTACCTGGCATAGTGTTTAGACCGGTTTATAGCTTATTAGTTATTATTTTGACCTTTTAACAACAATAATCCAACCACTACAGATATTTGGTTAGCATAGAATTTTAGGTTTGGACTTATTAGCTTATAAGTTTATTACCTGACATAGTGTTTAGATCAGTTTATAACTTATTTGTTATTATTTTAACCTTTTAAAAACAATAATCTAACCAACCCAACACCCAATCTTTTTACAAACATTCAATTAAACTATTGACGAGAATTGAACACCTGAAAATGATATAATTATATAAAAATTAATTATCACTAAATTTATAAAATGATACATTCATGTCAAAATTAAATTATAATAAGATATATTTATCTCAAACTTAATTTAATAAAAAATATATTTATGTCAACCTTAATTTATAAGATAGCATATTTATGTCCAACTTCATTTATTAAATAAAATATTTATGGCAAACTTAATTTATAAAGTGACATATTTATTCCAAACTTAATTTATTAATTGACATAATTTATAAAATGAAATATATGTGTCAAACTTAATTTATAATCTTAATTTATTAAATGAGATATTTATCTCAAACTTAATTATTTAAATAAGATATTTATCTCAAATTTAATTTATTAAATCACATATTTATGTCATTCTTATTTTTTAAGATGACATAGTTATGTCCAATTAGTTTATTAAATAGCATATTTATGTCAACCTTAACTTATAAAATGACATATTTATGTTATATTTAATTTATTAATCGTCATAATTTATAAAATTACATATTTATGTCAAACTTAATTTATTAAATAAGATATTTATCTGAAACTTAATTCATTAAAAAACATATTTATGTCAACCTTAATTTATAAGATTACATATTTATGTCCAACTTAAATTATTAAATAACATATTTATATGTCAAACTTAATTTTTTAAAATGACATTTATGTCAAACTTAATTTATTAATTGACATAATTTATGAAATCACATATTTATGTCAAACATAATTTATTAAAAGAGATATTTATCTCAAACTTAATTTATTAAATGACATATTTATCTCAAACTTATTTTATTAAATGACATAATTATGCCAACCTTAATTTATAAAATTAAATATTTATGTCCAACTTAATTTATTAAATAATATATTTATGTCAACCTTAATTTATAAAACAACATATTTATGTCAAACTTAATTTATTAATTGACATAATTTATAAAATGACATATATATGTCAAAGATAAATTATAATCTTAATTTATTAAATGAGAGATTTATCTCAAACTTAATAATTTAAATGAGACATTTAACTCAAACTTAATTTATTAAATGACATATTTATGTCATTTTTATTTTTTAAGATAACATATTTATGTCCATTTAATTTAATAAATAACATATTTAAGTGAATCAAAATTTATAAAATGACATATTTATGTCATACTTAAGTTATTAATTGTCATAATTTATAAAATTACATATTTATGCCAAACTTAATTTATTAAATAAGATATTTATCTCAAACTTAATTTAATAAAAAACATATTTACGTCAACCTTAATTTATAAGATTACATATTTATGTCCAACTTCATTTATTAAATAACATATTTATGTCAACCTTAATTTATAAAATGACATATTTATGTCAAACTTAATTTATTAATTGACATAATATATATACAATTACATATTTATGTCCAACTTAATTTATTAAATAACATATTTATGTCAATCTTAATTAATAAAATGACATACTTATGTCAAACTTAATTTATTAATAGACACAATTTATAAAATTACATATTTATGTCATAACTTAATTTATGTCCATGATTTATTGAATTAGATATTTATCTCAAACTTAATCTATTAAATGACGTATTTATGTCAACCTTAATTTATAAGATAACAAATTTATGTCCAACTTAATTTATTAAATATAACATATTTATGTGAAATTTAATTTATTAATTGACATAATTTATAAACGGACATATATATGTTAAACTTAGTTTATAATCTTAATTTATTAAATAAGATATTTATCACAAACTTAATTTATTAAATAACATATTTATGTCAAACTTAATTTATAAGATTACATATTAATGTCCAACTTATTTTATTAAATAACATATTCATGTCAATCTTAGTTTATAAAATGACACACTGATGCCAAACTTAATTTATTAAATGACATAATTTATTAAATAACATATTTACGTCTAACTTAATCTATGTCTTTAATTTATTGAATGAGATATATATCTCAAACTTAATTTATTAAATAACGTATTTATGTCAACCATAATTTATAAAATGACTTAATTTATGCAATTACATAATTATGTCCATAATTTATTGAATGAGATATTTATCTCAAACTTAATTTATTAAATAACGTATTTATGTCAACCTTAATTTATAAAATGACATAATTTATACAATTACATAATTATGTCAAACTTAATTTATGTCTTTAATTTATTGAATGAGATGTTTATCTCAAACTTAATTTATTAAATAATGTATTTATGTTAACCTTAATTTATAAATAAAACGTATTCATGTACAACTTAATTTATGTCAAAAATTTATTGATGAGATATTTATCTCAAACTTAATTTATGTCCTAAATTTATTGATGAGATATTTATCTCAAACTTAATTTATTAAATAACGCATTTATGTTAACCTTAATTTATAAGTAAAACGTATTTATGTCCAACTTAATTTATGGAATGATATATTCATCTCAAACTTAATTTATTAAATAACGTATTTATGTCAACCTTAATTTAAAAGTAAAACGTATTGATTTCAAACTTAATTTATGTCCTTAATTTATTGAATGAGATATTTATCTCAAACTTAATTTATTAATTAACGTATTTATGTCAACTTTAATTTATAAGTAAAACGTATTTATGTCCAACTTAATTTATGTCGTTAATTTATTGAATGAGATATTTATCTCAAACTTAATTTATTAAATAACTTTTTTTATGTCAACCTTAATTTATACGTAAAACGTATTTATGTCCAACTTATATTATGTCCTTAATTTATTGAATGTGATATTTATCTCAAACTTAATTTATTAAATAACGTAGTTATGTCAACCTTAATTTATAAGTAAAATATATTTATGTCCAACTTAATTTATAGAATGATATATTTATCTCAAACTTAATTTATTAAATAACGTATTTATGTCAACGTTAATTTATAAGTAAAACGTATTTATGTCCAATTTAATTTATGTCCTTAATTTATTGAATGAGATATTTATCTCAAATTTAATTTATTAAATAACTTATTTATGTCAACCTTTATTTATAAGTAAAACGTATTTATGTCCAACTTAATTTATGTCGGTAATTTATTGAATGAGATATTTATCTCAAACTTAATTATTAAATAACGTATTTATGTCAACCTTAATTTATACGTAAAACGTATTTATGTCCAACTTAATTTATTGAATGAGATATTTTTCTCAAACTTAATTTATTAAATAACGTATTTATGTCAACCTTAATTTATAAGTAAAACGTATTTATGTCAAACTTAATTTATGCCCTTAATTTTTTGAATGAGATATTTATATCAAACTTAATTTATTAAATAACATATTTATGTCAACCTTAATTTATAAGTAAAACGTATTTATGTCAAACTTAATTTATGCCCTTAATTTTTTGAATGAGATATTTATATCAAACTTAATTTATTAAATAACATATTAATGTCAAGCTTAATTTATAAGGAAAACGTATTTATGTCCAACTTAATTTATGTCCTTAATTTATTGAATGAGATACTTATCTCAAATTTTATTTATTAAATAACGTATTTATGTCAACCTTAGTTATAAGTAAAACATATTTATGTTCAACTTAATTTATGGAATGATATATTTATCTCAAACTTAATTTATTAAATAAAGTATTTATGTCAACCTTAATTTATAAGTAAAACGTATTTATGTTCAACTTAATTTATGTCCTTAATTTATTGAATGAGATATTTATCTCAAACTTTATTTATTAAATAACATATTTATGTCAACCTTAATTTATAAGTAAAAACATATTTATTTCCAACTTAATTTATATCCTTAATTTATTGAATGAGATATTTATCTCAAACTTAATTTATTAAATAACTTATTTATGTTAACCTTAATTTATAAGTAAAACGTATTTATGTCCAACTTAATTTATGTCGTTAATTTATTGAATGAGATATTTATCTCAAACTTAATTTATTAAATAACGTATTTATGTCAACCTTAATTTATAAATAAAACGTATTTATGTCCAACATAATTTATACAATAATATATATATCTCAAACTTAATTTATTGAATAACTTATTTACGCTAACCTTAATTTATAAGTAAAACGTATTTATGTCCAACTTAATTTATGTTCTTGATTTATTGAATAATATATTTATCTCAAACTTAATTTATTAAATAATGTATTTATATTAACCTTAATTTATAAGTAAAACGTATTTATGTCCAACTTAATTTATGTCCTTAATTTATTGAATGAGATATTTATCTCAAAGTTAATTTATTAAATAACGTATTTATGTCAACCTTAATTTATAACTAAACGTATTGATGTCCAACTTAATTTATGTCCTTAATTTATTGAATGTGATATTTATCTCAAACTTAATTTATTAAATAACGTATTTATGTCAACCTTAGTTTATAAATAAAACGTATTTATGTCAACCTTAATTTATGGAATGATATATTTATCTCAAACTTAATTTATTAAATAACGTATTTATGTTAACCTTAATTTATAAGTAAAACGTATTTATTTCCAACATAATATAATTTATGTCCTTAATTTATTGAATGAGATATTTATCTCAAACTTTATTTATTAAATAACGTATTTATGTCAACCTTAATTTATAAGTAAAACGAATTTATGTTCAAATTAATTTATGGAATGATATATCTTAATTTATTAAATAACGTATTTATGTCAACCTTAATTTTTAAGTAAAACGTATTTATGTTCAACTTAATTTATGTCCTTAATTTATTGAATGAGATATTTATCTCAAACTTTATTTATTAAATAATATATTTATGTCAACTTTAATTTATAAGTAAAAACATATTTATGTCCAACTTAATTTATATCCTTAATTTATTGAATGAGATATTTATCTCAAACTTAATTTATTAAATAACTTATTTATGTCAACTTTAATTTATAAGTAAAACGTATTTATGTCCAACTTAATTTATGTCGTTAATTTATTGAATGAGATATTTATCTCAAACTTAATTTATTAAATAACGTAAAACGTATTTAGGACACACACACACATTATGAACATATTATCAAAGAGTTTGTTATATTATTAAGCACACTCTCCAATATGTGTCATATATATTGAAGTATCATATATCTTGTCATAGTTTTACAAAATAAAAGTTTTTTTAGTGTCACGGCAAGATGAAATGAACATGTCTTACACATTAGGCACACACTATTCCTTATGTTATATATTTGTGCATAATCATATGATAATTTTCTTGTTAGATAAACGTGCCTCGCATTCGCACTTCAACTTAATTGATAAGATTACATATTTATGTCCAACTTAATTTATTAAATAACATATTTATGTCGAACTTAATTTATGTCCTTAATTTATTAATTTATTAAATGACATATTTATGTTAATCTTAATTTATAAGATAACATATTTATGTCCAACTTAATTTATGAAATAACATATTTATGTCAACCTTAATTTATAAAATGACATATTTATGTCAAACTTAATTTATTAATTGACATAATTTTTAAAATGACATATATATGTCAAACTTAATTTATAATCTTAATTTATTAAATAAGATATCTATCTCAAAATAAAAGGAAAAGGCGCGGTCGATATCACGGTGGACCGTGTATCGACTGTCGGGCACCTAACAAATTTTAACCCTATTTTGCCTTCTTTCTCTCTTTTCTCTCCACTACCTATCATTTCATCTTCTCCACACAAACCTTAGCTGCCATTCCTAGCATATTCACTAAGAAAGCTTGAAAATTACCACAAAATCAAGATTTTACCTTACGGTTGAAGCTACGGTTGAAGGCACGGTTGGATTTACGGTTGATCCACTGTTGAAGACTTCTCTTTTCTTGTGTTTTCGGCTTCACGAATTTCTCTTCCCAAAGGTATATTTTTCACCATTCTCTCTTCCTTCTCTTCTTAGGGTTCTCTTTTTGCACTAAAGAATCATGTGAGCCTTAGGATTTGTGTGATTTTTGAAGACAATATGTTAGGTCTTTTAGAAAATGGTATGTTTAAGAAGAAAATATGGTAGCTTAGTGTATGAAAAAATGATAGGTTTATTATAAATATAGATGATAACTGAGTTGTTAAAATAAGATTAAATTAGTGTATACATATCATGTCAAAAAGGACAAAAAGTCAAATTTTAAACAGCTCACTGATGGTCAAACTCATGGTCGACTGTCCATCGACTGCCGTGTATATAAAAGTTCCAGGCAAACCACGGTCGATACCGTGCACCGACCGTCAGCCCCCTGGAAATTTTTGAAATTTGAAGTTTTTTTACTTTTTGACATTTCATGTTCAAATTCAATTTATTCTTGCTTAATCTATATCAACTAACATTAGTTATCACATGATTCATAAAATTTTCAAAGTCTTCTCAAATTTAGGACACACACACATTATGAACATATTATCAAAGAGTTTGTTACATTAATTAAGCACACTTTCAAATATGTTTCATATATATTGAAATATCATATATCTTGTCGTAGTTTTACAAAACAAAAGTTTTTTAGTGTCACAACAAGATGAAATGAACATGTCTTACACATTAGGCAAACACTAGTCCTTATGTTATATATTTGTACATAATCATATGATCTTTGTCTTGTTAGATAAATATGCCTCGCATTCGCACTTCAACTTAATATATAACATTACATATTTATGATCAACTTAATTTATTAAATAACATATTTATTTCAATCTTAATTTATAAAATGACATAATTTATAAAATTACATATTTATGTCAAACTTTAATTTATGTCCTTAATTTATTAATTTATTAAATGACATATTTATGTTAATCTTAATTTATAAGATTACATATTTATGTCCAACTTAATTTATAAGATTACGTGTTTATGTCCATCTTAATTTATTAAATGATATATTTGTGTCAACCTTAATTTATAAAATGACATATTTATGTCAAACTCAATTTATTAATTGACATAATTTATAAAATGTCATATTTATGTCAACCTAAATTTATTAAATGAGATATTTATCTCAAACTTAATTTTTTAAATGAAATTTTTATGTCAATCTTAATTTTTAAGATTACATATTTACGTCTAATTAATTTATTAAATGACATAATTTTTAAAATGACATATTTAGGTGATAATTTATTAAATGAGATATTTACGTCAAACCTAATTTATTAAATTACATATTTATGTCATTCTTAATTTATAAGGTGACATATTTATGTCCAACTTAATCTTTTAAATGACATATTTATGTCAACCTTAATTTATAAAATGACATATTTATGTCAAACTTAATTTATAAAATGACATATTTATGTCTAACTTAATTTATAAACTTAATTTATTAAATGAGATATTTATGTCAACATTAATTTATAAGATTACATATTTATGTCCAACTTAATTTATTAAATGACATATTTATGTCACCCTCAATTTATAAAATGATATGTTTATGTCAAACTTAATTTACAAAATGTTTTGTTTGTCGAACTTAATTTATAAAATGACATATTTATGTAAAATTTATTTTTTAAATGACATATTTATGTCACTCGTAATTTATTAAATGACTTATTAATGTCAAAATTAGTTTACAAATTGACATATTTCTGTCAAACTTAATTTAATAAATGATATGTTTATGTGAAACTTAATTTATAAAATTACATATTTTTGTCAAACTTAATTTATTTAATAACATATTTATGTGTAACTTAATTTATAAATTGGTATATATATGTCAAACTTAATTTATTTATTGATATTCTTATGTTAAAGTTAATTTATAAAATGACATGTTTATGTCAAACTTAATTTCTAAAATGATATACTTTTGTCAAACTTATTTTATAAATTGTTATGTTTATGTGAAACTTAATTTATAGATTGATATATTTATGTTAAACTTAATTTGTAAGTTTATATATATATATATATATATATATGTATGTGTCAAACATAATTTATATCTTGATATAGTTATTTCAAACTTAATTTATAAAATGATATATTTATGTCTAACTTCATTTATTGATTTACGTATTTATGCCAAACTTAATTTATAAAATAACATATTTATATCAAACTTAATTTATACAATGACAAATTTTATATCAAATTTAATTTATATATTGACATATTTTTTTCAAACTTAATTTATTATATGTTATATTTATGTCAAACTTAATTATAAAATGACATATTTTTGTCATACTTAGTTTATTAATTGACATATTTATATCAAACTTAATCATAAATTGATATGTTTATGTCAAAGATAAGTTATTATATTAAATGCATGACTAACCTGTACGTCATAATCTATTTTTATTTTCACAAAAAAAAAAGTTTGTGTTGTTGTAGCTTGTGATGGTGATGAGTAGGACTATGGTTACGAGCTCGTTATGTTGGACTATTAGCCACCACTACGGGTGGTCTTACTTTTTTATTTTTCACTACAGACACAGTATACACACCGCATTTTACTTGTTATTTAGTAACAACATATAAGATGACTCGTGTATGATAAAATTTTGTTATCTATAACAATTATGACCTACTCTTATTAATTTATTACCTATTTTTTTTCATTAACAT
Source organism: Dittrichia graveolens (assembly GCA_038502395.1). Lineage (NCBI taxonomy): Eukaryota > Viridiplantae > Streptophyta > Magnoliopsida > Asterales > Asteraceae > Dittrichia > Dittrichia graveolens. The sequence continues at coordinate 63,006,772 of JARJIL010000009.1, forward strand.
GTTTAAAGGTATGTTATTCATACAAATATTTGTATAATTGTTATAAAATTTTCTTGTATGCAAATCAACTTCATTCTTAAATTGATAGACTGACCAATTAATCCTCCTCTTTTATTTTAAAAAATGTTAAACAAACAGACATGAACAAGTCACATTCATGTTTGGTAAGTTCGTTTACAAACTTTTAACGAACATTATTTTGAAATTTGAAATTAAGTTACTGAAAGTGAATTTATAAATAGTTGAGTGACTATTTATGCATTCACTCAAAACTACTGTATGTTATTCTTAACTTGATTCGATTCAGCATAGAAAAAAAGCCGACGCAATCCGCCCCCTGTTTATCAGCAAGCAAACTCTTAAACTCCATGGAACCTGTGAAACCTCGACGAATATCATTCTTCATAACCTTAATACTAATCATCTCCCATGGTTTGATCTTTCGTGTTTCGGCAGAAGGCGTCACTATTGACAAAGCAAAACAGCTGAGAGATGAGGTAAGATTTTTGGTCTTTTTTATATATGTAATTTCTTTAGTTGTTTAAAGATCTGATATCGTTTAGCTGAAATGGTTGATGGTGATAGCCAATTCACGACTAACCCATGTTCTTGATTCGATATCGGATTGAAAATGGGTTAGAGATTGTCGTTACCCAATTTCCCTTTTGAATTTCGATTAAAGATGCATAATTTGTTTCGTAATTGGAGTTGCAATAATCTTTTTTAAAGGTGTATAATTTGTTTCTTAATTGTGTGGCAAGTTCTATATATTGTTGGGTTAATCGTTTATTTATCGGTTAAGGTTTCTGTAGTGTACGGGTTTCATGACGGTAGCAATTTGTGGTCTGGTTAAATTGTTACATGTGAATGATGGAAGTACAACAAAATATGCGTTAATTACAACACTTCTATGCATGAAAATTGTGAACATGTATTTCACGTGGGAGTTGAGCTAGGATAGGTGAATAAGTCATATTTTGTTAGCCTATTTTTAGGAGTCAAGAAGTGGCAGTATGCCACGAATCCACGATTAGTTGTTACTAAAAGTTAGGAGTTAGTGAAGATTATTAAAAATGTAGTCGTGTGGGTTTCTTTCTCTAGCAGCATAGCTGCGTTTTTCTTCTACTGTTTTGTATTATCTTCGTGAGAGTTTTGAGGCTTTTGATTACCAACATATATTTAAGGAACTAATAGATAAAATCACGAGAGAGAGAGAGAGTGAGAGAGAGAGAGAGACAGAGAGAGGGAGAGAGAGAGAGAGAGACGGGAATAAGAAGTAATTCCTTTACCTTTTTTTTAAGAGTTTCGGCTGTTCGCTCCTCTTTCTCTTCCTCGACTACAGTAGTATCATGAGCATGTAACTACATCCCCAAGCTTCAAGAGGAACCATACCAGCCAAGGTGGAGAATTCCCCCATTTGCTTGCTTTCTATACTCTAGTTATAGCCGCCACCTCCGAGGCACTATTCACCAAGTGGAACTATATACTATCTTTACTCTCGATAGTAGTTCCATGAACAATCCTTTGCGGGGGACGACCTGTGAGGCAAAGGTGCGGCAAAAAAGGTAGTCTCTGTAAAACTTCGGGAGTTGTACATGAGGAATGAAGCGCAAGAAACTCCCGGTAGTGTAAGCATGTCAATGGAGACTTTGATATCTTTATTTCCGTCTCAGCAAATAGTTTTTTTCCCTCCCCCGCTTTCAGTTAAGGCCAGAGGAAAGCTTTCGAGCAGCTCTTTCAACTGCCGCCTAATCCCCCAACATGCTCAAGAACCGAGAGAGAGAGAGAGAGTATTCAGATAATCACAATGCCGTAAACACTAGAAACTATTATTGAGACTTCAGATAATCATTTTTAAAACGCTTGTCAAACAGCTGTATTTCATTCAATACTTAAATTACATTTTAAGGTTTAAGGTTTAAGGTTTCCTAATTACATTTTCAGAACAAAACAGTATCCTTGTTTGAAACCACAATTCGGATCCTTGGAGGCTTGCTTTCTGCTCATCTCATCGCAAGCGATTATTCTACGGTAAATTCTCTATTCGCCTTGTTTAATCATAGTAATGTGCGTGTCTCTGCATTTGTGTGTGTGTGTGTATAAACCAGAATAGAGTTTGGGGTGCGTATTCCTTTTCTTTTCATAGTAATGGATTTTTTTTTCTTTTAGATAACATCAACGGCTGGTGGAGGTACTCTGACATTTTAGTAAAGCTTATTTATACCATAGACTTCTCTGTTTCTATTTATATGGTTTTTCTCATTTTCCTTTCTGTGTTTAGTTTTTGAGCAAGTTACCAAGAACGCAGTTTGGGGAATATGGGCTCGTCGTTCCAAGATAAACTTAGTTGGTGCTCATATTGATGTTTTTAGCGGTGAATGGACACAGAATGTAGCTGATCGTATTATGAATAAGTTTACATTCTTATCTTTTTTATTAATTCTACGATAAACATACTTTGAAATGAATTATTTATGTAAATTTGCTCTTTTTAAACTTGTGATCATCTTCCAGGATGCAGGAATCGGAACAAGTATCGACTCTTTCTATGAATATCTTTTAAAGGTATGTTTCTTATCAAGTACTTGATCACAAAACACGATTTTATTTAAACTTTTGAAGGTATGTTTCTATGGATATCTTTATTTTTTTCTTTTTGCTACTTTAGCTTCAACTCCTTCATTTATGAATGGTCAGAAGAGCTACCCATTGCGTCCAGAACTGATAGAGAGCACCTATTGGCTCTACAAAGCTACCCGGGTCCCTAACTAATCAGAAGCGCGATATGTTATTAAATCACAAATACCAACACCATTTAGCTCCTAAATTTCTTCATGTTTGATATTGTTTAGTCAAGTATTTGTGGTCTCTTTTTGATAACCTAGTCGAAAACCAGCCATACAAGTAAGTTTCTTGAATCTTACTGTGTTTTTGGCTTTCTCATAAACTGCTTTTTTTAAAGATATTTTACCATGCATGTTTTCTAAAGAATGGTTTCATTGCAGGTATATTTTTAGCACAGAAGGCCATCTATGACTCCTAGAATTTTGTTAGTTCGTGAACATTGTTCATATTTTGGCGCATAAATGCACAACACTCGATTTCAGAGAGGTCTGGGGTCCACAAGCTATGTTAACAAGTACATCTTCCATAAGTCAGCTTCTATGTCTGGAATTATCAAGGTATTTCTTGTCATGCTTGACTTTCAATGTAAAATATCCTTAGTTTTAATTTCAAAATTGATTACAATTGTGAGTTATGCAAGAGAAATTTTTGACAATTACATTAGGACTATAGCCGAATTCCATAAATGCACAAGTTTGATTTAAAACTTAAAACTACTAATCTTCTGTTGTCGATTTTGACTATGAATAAATACTAGATATGAGTTTTAGTAGTAAGAAAAGATAACTTTCTATTAATAGGTAGCACAACACGTTAGGCAAGTTGGGTAACGGCTCAACATGGGATAAGAATGGGTCGAAACGGGTAGGAAGTGTGTTTTTGTTCATTGCCACATCATCTATCTACCATTTCATGTCACTCACTACATACAAAAGAAAGTTTTGAAGTACCATACGTATAATTATAACTTTGTCAAAGTTTGATGCATTCTACTGCACAGTTAACACTTGTTTTCGTTTTATTTTATCTTATTTTAGCATAAATGAAATGGGTTGAAATTAACATCTATGTTATGTGTTTGATAGGGGCTTTGTCCAGGAGTAACACATGACGAAATGTATGGCTTATCGTATGTGGCTTCACCGAACATGGTCCATGACGACGAGCCGACAGACCAAAGTGAGAATGATGGTGCTCGTTAAAGTCAAAGTTAAAGCCAGTCAATTGTTGTGATGCTCTCTGATTCAGTCTCTAACCATGGACCAACTGAGTTTCGTACTAACCCGGATCAACACCAATAAATTTTTTGATGGAATTGGAAGGCGGCTCTTTAAGTATGATTCTAACATCATCCGCGTTGTAGATTGTACAGCAATTTTCAAGAAAGTTTAGTCTTTTAGGTACCGCGCGAGGGAGAATTCTAACCCTCGTGTGTTGTGCATTAATGCTATTTTTATATAATTTTTTTGTGTGTAATTTGGTGTTGAAAATAGCCAATTTTAAAGATTAAGTGATGGGATTAGGTTGATTAACATTGACATAACATTGTTGTGCCTTGAACATAGACAGTCAAACAATGGAGAAAATTCTTTTCATTGAAGGTTATGTTATGGAATTTTATGAAAATTTATTTTTATTTTTTTGTTATATATTAATTATTATTATTTTTCCTATATGTGCAAAACTCACTATGCCAAATTACCAAAATAATCAAAGAAGCAACATTATTACTTATTCGAGCGTAATTTTCGCAATGGACATAGCAAATTTACAAAGACTTAGCGAAATTCTCATATAACACTCAAGAAACGACTCACAAGCAAGCATCAGTGCAAGGGCCAAAAAAAAGTAATAAAAAATATTTTTGATATTAATAATTTCTAAAAATTTAGTACAATTTCACTATTATAGAATACCAATCTATAGATTTATAAACATAACTAATAACTACACAAAATTTCACTGCGAAGTTTGGAGCTGTAAGTTAAATACGGAAGCTAGGCCCTCATCCTTTCCACTAGTGAGTGCTATACCTAAAAAGGGGGAATGCTAGACAAGTAAGCATAAATGCTTAGTAAATACACAAACATCTACACAAAAATCACAAATAACAATACAAGAAAATAAACATAAATCCAATATGTACTCTTATGGGATAAAATCCCTGGCTTAAATACAACATATGGGTATGCTTTTGCTTATATACTTGAGAGTAGCCTCCCTTGCGTACATATAAATGGAGTTGCCTCCTCTGCTCATCATGTAATACACATACATACTCGCAAACAAACAAACAAACAAATATATATATATATATATATATAATTATGTTCTGTAAGGAGTTCGTGTAACTCACCTTAGTTGATGTGTTACGGCTCTGTTACTTGATCGAAACGCAACTGTCAACACCTACAATCGAATGATGCTACATCAAATACAAATCTTGCATTTAGATGTTCAACAGTGTCCAACACGGCCTAAACAAGGCCCGTGTTTAATCACATGGCCTACTCAAATGACTATATAAGACGTATCAAACCAATGTTCAACCCTAACCCTACACGGGCCGTGTACCCCATCTCTACATGGCTAAAAGTCCCCAACATGGCCTATGCCATTAAGGGCATAACACGGCCCGTTATTAAATAGTACACGGCCCGTGTATGGGAAGCCTATACATCATGTCACTCTTTTACACGGCCCGTAATTCGACGTAAACATGTTATTTTCCGGCCAAAACTCAATTTTAACAAATCTTAAGTGTATCCCAACACTTAATATCATTAATGTAATACCCGTTTCCGACCATCGTTATTATTATTATAATAAAATAAATCAATATTTAAGCAAGTTTAGGAATTAGGAGTAATAGAGGTTGGGCTAAACATTTAAAAGAAAGATGTTGGGCCTTAAAGAAACTTGAACCCAACAAGCAACATAACCTTAACTCTAACTCTGGATCTGTTGGTGCGTGAGTGTGACCGAGAGCGAGAAGGGGGACGAGAGCAGAAGCGGGACAACATCAACTGTCGATCATTCTCCATCAGGTTGGTAACCCTTACTCTTGTGACCGATTTTCGTGTGTGTATGTTGAACTATCAACGACGACTGATGTGTTCTTGGGGCTTGTCGAGGTTTAGGTGCAGAAGCCAGAACAAGGGTTGGCAGGTTTTAAGGATGAGAAGCTTGATTAAAATTAAATTAAATGATAGTGAATTTACAAATAGTTGAGGGACTATTTATGCATTCACTCAAAACTTTATTCTTAACTTGATTCGATTCAGCATAGAAAGAAAGCCGGCGCAATCCGCCCCATGTTTATCAGCAAGCAAACTCTTAAACTCCATGGAACCTGCGAAACCTCGACGAATATCATTCTTCATAACCTTAATACTAATCATCTCCCATGGTTTGATCTTTCGAGTTTCGGCAGAAGGCGTCACTATTGACGAAGCAAAACAGCTGAGAGATGAGGTAAGATTTTTGGTCTTTTTTATATATGTAATTCTTTAGTTGTTTAAAGATCTGGTATCGTTTAGCTGAAATGGTTGACGGTGATAGCCAATTCACGGCTAACCCATGTTCTTGATTCGATATTGGATTGAAAATGGGTTAGAGATTGTCGTTACCCAATTTCCCTTTTGAATTTCGATTAAAGATGCATACTTTGTATCGTAATTGGAGTTTGTGGTCTGAAAGTGATGAAGATTATAAGCATTTGTGATTGGGTTTCAAAGGATTACTGATTTGATGGTCATAGAGTGATGCATTTACATCTCTGACTTGTATAGCTTCATTTAGAAGTTGTTCTTTAAGGTAATCAGATATTAACTAGTCATAATCAGATAATCAGCTGTTTTTGGGATGTGTTTGTAGAGATTGAAGTTGCAATAATCATTTTTAAAGGTGTTACTTACTTAACTGTGTGTCAAGTTCTATATATTTAAGGAACTAATAGATAAAATCACCACAGAGAGAGAGAGAGAGAGAGTATTCTTGAGGAATTACAATTTGAAATGTGGAGGAAAATGTGTCTCAATTTAGGGTAAAGAAGGGTAAAAAAGAGTAAATTTTTGCTTTTTTCTTTGATATCGGTTTCGCGGTATTAGCTATCAAACTCGATACGTGTTTGGAAATTCATTTGAAATTGATTAGGTGATATTGAGAAATCAGAATCAGATAACTAGCTGTAATAAAACAGGATGTAAGCATATAGTGTTTGGATTTGCTTATGCTGTTTGAAAGGTTCTTATTCTTTTAAAATTAGGGTAAAGTAAGGGACTATAATCAAGATTACTCTACTATTTGATAATTTGTTCCAGCTAACATAATTGCCTTATCCAAACACTAGAAACTATTATTGAGACTTGAGATAATCATTTTTAAAACGCACGTCCAAACAGCCCCTTACACACAATGCTTTAATACCCTCTTGTAACGCAGGTTGGTGAAATGTTTTATCATGCATTTAACGGATATATGAATCATGCTTTCCCGCGTGATGAGTTAAAACCTCTATCATGTGAAGGAGAAGATACACTTGGTGGCTATGCCCTAACATTGGTAAAATCTCCCTTCTGATTCATATTTTCATCCACCCTTTTTTTATATTTTATTTATTATTATTCTTTTTTGTGAAAGCTCATTCACCATGGTTTAGTTAAAATGAAGTCATGATGTTGCTATTATTCCGCCAGTGCAGATCGATTCCTTAGACACCTTGGCTTTGCTTGGTGACAAAGAGCGATTCACTTCTTCTGTTGAATGGATTAGCAAAAACCTTAGATTTGATATTGTGAGTATCGACTTGTTTCCCCTTGTATATTAAGAAATAATTAATTATTTTTGAAAGCTTCGAGTAAAGAATTGTAGACAAACCGTTACGTTGCATTTCAGTGGATATTGGTGATGTTGCATTTCACTCAATACTTTAATTTATACATAAGTTTGAAGTTTTAAGGTTTCTTAATTACATTTTCAGAACAAAACAGTATCCTTGTTTGAAACCACAATTCGGATCCTTGGAGGCTTGCTTTCTGCTCATCTCATCGCAAGCGATTATTCTACAGTAAATTCTCTATTTGCCTTGTTTAATCATAGTAATGTGTGTGTGTGTATAAACCAGAATAGTTTTGAATTAAACAACACAGGGTATGCGTATTCCTTCGTATGATGATGAACTTCTTCACCTTGCTGAGGATCTGGCTCGTAGATTATTGCCTGCATTTGACACCCCAACAGGTGTGTTTCTATATCAGAATTTATTTACTCATAAATATCAAATTCTGCTAAAAAAACAAGCATCTTAGCATAAACAATAAAAAGCAAATCGAGTATTTATTATTCTATATACGAAACTGTATGCATTATAGTTCATCATTTTCTATAATTTCCGTCAAATCACTATCTTTATGTGTCTTGATATTATGAACTTTCACCATTTTGAAAGACATATCACCTCGCATAAACACTTAGGCACAAAATGATTACTGCAGGAATTCCGTTTGGATCTGTGAATCTGTTGCATGGAGTTGATGAAAACGAAAGTAAGGTACGGCTCTGTAATTTCTGCACTATCTTGGAAATTTTAATTATTAAAAAGAGCCATCGAACAATTTCTAAAACCTAGTTATTAGTAGAAAATATAAAAATAATAACACTCGATTTATTTATCATTTTCTTTTCGTAGTGATTTTAACATGATGGATTTTTTTTTCTTTTAGATAACATCAACGGCTGGTGGAGGTACTCTGACATTAGAGTTCGGGGTGCTTAGTCGCTTGACAAATGATCCTAGTAAAGTTTATTTATACCATAGACTTCTCTGTTTCTACTTAAAAATATTATTAATCTACTTATTTATATGGTTTATCTCTTTTTTTTTTGTTTAGTTTTTGAGCAAGTTACCAAGAACGCAGTTCGGGGAATATGGGCTCGTCGTTCCAAGATAAACTTAGTTGGTGCCCATATTGATGTTTTTAGCGGTGAATGGACACAGAAGGTAGCTGATCGTATTATGAATACGTTTACATTCTTATCTTTTTTATTATTTCTACGATAAACATACTTTGAAATGAATTATTTATGTAAATTTGCTCTTTTTAAACTTGTGATCATCTTCCAGGATGCTGGAATCGGAACAAGTATCGACTCTTTCTATGAATATCTTTTAAAGGTATGTTTCTTATTAAGTACTTGATCATAAAACACGATTTTATTTAAACTCCTTCATTTTTTTAAATCTACAGGCGTATATTTTACTGGGAGATGAAGAATATCTGTACATTTTCCAAGAAGCTTACAGGGCCGCTATGCACTACCTATTTCACGACCCTTGGTAAAATAATCTGGATATTTATTAATTATGATACAGTCCTACATACAGGATGATAAATTTTTTAAGGTGTGCAGGTATGTAGAAGTGAACATGAATTCTGCTGCATTAGTTTGGCCGCTATTTAATAGTCTTCAGGCATTCTGGCCAGGTCTTCAGGTAATAATATCATGCATCTTTTCTATATTATTCAGAAAAAAAAAAAGAAAAAAAACTGAGTAGTGACTAAAATGGGAAGGGAAGGTTCTAGCTGGAGATATTGATCCTGCTATTCGAACACATACTGCCTTCTTTAGTGTCTGGAAAAGATACGGTTTCACTCCCGAAGGCTTCAATCTTGCCTCATTTTCTGTTCAGGTAATTTACGAATTCAATCTTTAAGTTTGTGTGTTGGCCTTTTCTTCTTCTCTAAAAATGTTTTTTTAAAAGAACGCCTTTGTTTTAAATATGTGTAGCATGGTCAGAAGAGCTACCCATTGCGTCCAGAACTGATAGAGAGCACCTATTGGCTCTACAAAGCTACCCGGGATCCAAGGTTGGCACCTTATTTTGGTTTTATTTCACATACATAATTTAGAGGTGGCATAAAAAACTATACTTTGTGCTAATTTGGACCCAATTGACCCCTTTGACCAATTTTGATCCGTTTCTTTTTAAGCTAATATTTTCTGAATTTAAGGGTTTGACCCGTCAGAGATATTCATAATCAGAAAAAAACTTATTCAAAGTAAACGGGTCGAAATGCAGATATCTTGATGTAGGACGAGATATTGTTAGCAGTTTGCAGTATGGAGCTCGTTGCACATGTGGATATTGTCACATATCAGATGTCGAGTTTCACAAGCAGGAAGATCACATGGAGAGTTTCTTTTTAGCCGAAACGGTATGACATTCTTTCATGTGTGTTTGATCTTGGATAAATATCATATTTTAGTTATGCATTAGTAGTTTTGGAAAATTGAAAAGTAATTTATTAAAGTTTTGAAATTTCACAAATACCGACACCATTTAGCTCCTAAATTTCTTCATGATTGAGCTTGTTTGATATTGTTTAGGTAAAGTATTTGTGGCTTCTTTTCGATCTGGCTGCTGGTCCTGATAACCTAGTAGAAAACGGGCCATACAAGTAAGTTTCTTGAATCTTACCGTGTTTTTGGCTTTCTCATAAACTGCAAGATATTTTACCATGCAGATTTTCTAAAGAATGGTTTCGTTGCAGGTATATTTTTAGCACCGAAGGCCATCTATTGCCCATGACTCCTAGAATTTCGTTAGTTCGTGAACATTGTTCATATTTTGGCGCATACTGTAAGAACGGTGATTCTAAACAGGAGTACCCAGTTTCCTCTTATATCTCAACGGATGCTAATAACACTCGATTTCAAAGAGGACTGGGGTCCACCAGCTATGTTAACAAGTACATCTTCCATAAGTCAACTTCTATGTCTGGAATTATCAAGGTATTTCTTGTCATGCTTGACTTTCAATGTCAAATATCCTGAGTTTTAACTTCAAAATTGATTACAACTGTATTTTATGTTAGATAAAAGTTTGACAATTAGATTAGAACTATAGCTGAACTCCATAAAAGCACAAGTTTTTTTTTAAAACTTAAAAACTTAAAACTACTAATCTTCTGCTGTCGATTTTGACTATGAACAATAATAGATACGAGTTTTAATAATAAGTAGCACAACACGTCAGGCAGGTTGGGTAACGGCTCAACTAGTGAGTGTGTTTTTGTTCATTGCCACATCATCCGTTTACCATTTCACGTCACTCACTACATACAAAAGAAAGTTTTGAAGTACGATACGTACAATTATAACTTTGTCAAAGTTTGATGCATTCTACTGCAGGGTTAACTCTTGTTTTCGTTTTATTTTATCTTATTTTAAGCATAAATGAACCGGGTTGAAACTAACATCGATGTTATGTATTTGATAGGGGCTTTGTCCAGGACTAACGCATGACCAAATGTATGGCTTATCATATGTGGCTTCACCGAACATGATCCATGACGACGAGCCGACAGACCAAAGTGAGAATGATGGTGGTGGTCAAAGCCAAAGTCAAAGCCAAAGCCAGTCAATGGTGATGCTCTCTGGTTTGGTCTCTAACCATGGACCAACTGAGTTTCATACTAACCCGGATCAACACCAATAAATTTTTTGATGGAATTGGAAGGCGGCTCGTGAAGTATGATTCTAACATCATTCGCATTGTAGATTGTACAGCGATTTTCAAAAAAGTTTAGTCTTTTAGGTACCGCGAGGGCGAATTCTAACCCTCATGTGTTGTGCATTAATGCTATTTTTGTATAATCTTTTTTTTCGTGTAATTTGGTGTTGAAAATAGCCAATTTTAAAGATTAAGTGATGGGATTAGGTTGATTGACATTGACATTACATTGTTGGGCATTGACCTTAAGACAGTCAACAATTGAGAAAAATTCTTCTTATTGAAGGTTATGTTATGGAATTTTATGAAAATTTTTGTTTATTAATAATTATTATTACTTTTAGGGTAAAATGTATGAAAATGCAATTAACTTTGTCTTAATTGTCATTGTATACAACTAAGTTTAAATTCTTAAAAATAATACAACTTATTTTTAAAAAAATTTCATTGTATACAAACAACTTTTTTCCGTGTCTAGTCTTTAGTTACCATTGTATACAATAAACTTTTTCATAATTTTTATTGTATACAACAACTTGCATACAATGGGAGGATTATAAAAGTTGATTTAATTGTTTTTAAAAAAATAAAGTTGGTTGTATATAATGATAATTAAGACAAAGTTCATTGTATTTTCATGTAATTTACCCTTATTTTTACTGTTTGTGCAAAACTCACTATTCCAAATTACCAAAATAATCAAAGAAGGGACATTATTACTAATTTGAGCATGAATTTCGCAAAGGATCTAGCGAATTTACAAAGGCTTAGCGAAATTCTCATATCTGTATCGTTTCAATTTTATCGGATGTCCCCGAAGGGACAACGAAATTCTCATATAACCCACTCAAGAAACGACTCGCAAACAACATTTGATAACCCCTATATATATATATAAGTTTTGAAACCTTTTTTATTTTCCTCCTTAAACATTTGATGTCCCCGAATACGGGTTCTATAAGTGCACCCACATACCACATATTTGTCATAAAAGAAAACGTATTAATGAAATATTGACATGGCATAAAGAATTTCTGAAAACAGTTTTGAGTGTCATCTTCCCCCAATAAAATTCATAAAAAGGGGGTCACGAGTACTCACATTAGTTAGCGGATTTTGTCACTTGATTCCTAACGTGCTCACAAATCTACAACAACCGTATGATCTAAGTTATATACTATTCACGCATAAAATCCTTTTTGTACTAACTTTGAATCATCAAAATTAATTTGGATTCACGATTAAGTTTTACACCAGGTTGCATAAGTGCATCCTTTTCTTGGGTCTAACCCCAATATATATATATTTAAGTTTTGAAACCTTGTTTATTTTCCTCCTTAAATGTGTAGGTTAAATTCTAAAATTTTGAGTATGCTTCGTGTATTTTTAAATTAATTCAAACGTCCTAATTATTTTCCTAAATTTTTAGAAAAGAGACCTTAATGTCTCTATTATTTTATATAAATTTTTCTAGAGTTTAATAACATGTTTATTATTTTTAAGAAATACTTTAATTGGTGTTGGTTAGAAAATGCCTCCAGCTCGCGTGACATAAAGTTTTTATTTATTTAAAATACTAAACAATTTTAATAAAACCTAAAAAAATTTCAGTAACTTAAAAACACTTAAAAATTAATTCATAACAATTTTTGTCTACTAATTCGCTTTGAATGTTTTAAAATACTTTAAACTCCGATTATAGAAATTCCTTAAACTTCGAGTTCTAACAATTAAAAAACGTTTTTTACACAATTAAAATAGAAAATAAATCCAATAAATTCTAATATTTTCTACAGTGATTATAAACACTCTAAATCTTATTCATATTAATTTTGAATAATTTCCGTGATGTTTAGAATAGGTTTTTGTATTATTAAAGTTAGTAGAGTAAACTGTCAGAAATCAACAGATTTGCGCACCTATAAGGTTTTGATTATTTTGGCGACCAAAACACCTTAGTTTTGTATCAAACCAGTTGGAGACAAAAATAGACTAAGAGAACTTGATTCTAGAATCAAAAATCGATTTATTTAAGTTTGTTTCGGCCGAGATATGAACTCTTAAAGTTCATATATGTTTTCTGTCCTGAAAATAGGTTTTAGATTTGGACTCTTTTAGCCAAAACGTTTATTTCTACGATTTGGTATTCGACTAAGACTTGTTAGATTCATTATTTTCATATATTATTAGGGTGGTTTTGGTTCATATGATAACCCAACCACTAAGATATGATTAGGACCAAAAAATGAAGAAAGAACATGTAGAAGGATGAGTAGAATGAAGGATTTACGGATTTGTGAGAACCCGAACTCTTGAAGGCTTCGATTATCACACCATGGATTTGTAAAGAAGATACCAACAAGGTCAAATTTTGGACTCCCGAAATTGAGAGGGATAAACTAAGGATTCAAGAAAACATGATGACTTACCGGAGTACGTGATTGAAGAGCACGACTTGCTAGAGATCGAGGGTGTTGAAAACTCAAAAACTTCTTGGCTATGGGCTGTGGAATTCGGCCAAGGACAAGAGAGAAGAGAAGAGGATGGAGTTGAGGCAACTTGGGTATAAAAAAAAGGCTAGGTGCACGGTTTCCTTGTATATTTTATGTAGTTGCCAAATGAATGTGATTTGATTTCTTCTTCCTTCTTTGGCCGATTTATTCATATTATTATTATTATATTTTTCTATTAATATTGTTCATATATTGTAATTTAATGTGACATTTTTGTAGTAAGTGCATTATATGTTTTATGTGTTATACAAATGTTATTATGCTTATTTGAGGGATTTGTTATCTAGAAATTATTTATAGTACTAATTGTTGTTTTGTTTCAATTATTACACACAATTTAATTTAGTGTGTTTATTTTATTGTTCTATTCACCAATATGTTGCACCGAAGGTACTTGCACAACTTAACTCGGGCATTAGGAATTCGATCAAACTTTTGAGATTGTGTTCCTTCTGTTGTTAGAATAACTATGATATTCGAGGCATCTGACATGATTAGCACTTAATACTTAGCACCTACTAGGTCTCAAGAGTTCACTTGAGCGCACAGATAATATTAAAAGACTAACGGCAGTTATAGGTCGAGTCAACCAACTTGCTTTGATGACGGATGTAACAATGTGTGACAACACAAGCACCATTAATCTAAGTAAAAATCCCGTCCTACACTCTAGAACCAAACACATTGGACTCCTCCATCATTTCCTTCTTGATAATGTACAAAAAGGGAATGTCATTATTGACAAAGTTCCCTCAATTGAAAATATAGCTAGCATACTCACAAAACCCTTTAAGAGAGAACTATTTGAAACAATGAGAGGTCTTGGAATGATTGAATTATTTGACTAATCTCTAAAAAATTCGGGAATCAAAGCAGAACAAAAAACACAAATCTCTGGTCACGGCCGCGGTCGCTCACGGTCGACCGTGGAAGTGCGACCGTGAGAGATAACTATCTCGACAGAATCTAATCTTTTGCCACCTTTTCCTAGCTATCATCTCAGACGTTTTTGCAGGATATTCTCTACAAATTTGGGTTGAAAAATCTACCCTTATCCCTCCAAATCTAGCCTAAAGTCCTCCTCTTAATGAGATCGCGCCTTTATAACTCAATCCACTCAACACATTATCTCCACGCCTAATGACTCATCTTCCTTTTCTCCTTACTTGTTCTTGCAAGAAATTATTTCTATTGAAACTCCATATTCAAAAAAATGGCCAACAACCAAAACAACAACTCCAAAGGAAAAAGGAAAACACAAGAATCCTCATCCTCAATCAACTTTAATCCCACCACACTCTCCTCCATGGTCACTAACCGTCTCCTTCTTAAGAATACACCCATTATGGGTGGAAGAAGCATCATCCAAGAGGAACTTGGACCCTACAACGTTCATGATCTTTTCACAAATCTAAATTGGGAAGCTTTTCTTGATTGCTCATCTCGATGCTTTCGGATCATGTAAGGGCGTTTTATGCCGGATATTCTTTTGATCATTGTGATTCTATCACTATCACTATGTACAATAAATCAAGTACCATCAGCTTGGCCACCTTTGGTGAATTCCTAGGAGTTCTATACCATGGCATACGCTTTTATTCAAATGCTTGTGATCTTGAACCACCAAGAAACATTGGCTTGGATCCAAAATTCATAATACAAACAATTTGTAAGCCAAGCACCATTACCGATATCCCTTTCCCTTTCTCTCAAATCTGTACCGGAATGCCTTGTTTAGGCAAAAATTTCCTATTCAAATATCTGCATGACAAATAAGCTCTAACGAGAACTCCATGCAAACGTCTCTCTTATTCTCCACTGCTTGAAAACTCAAACTCAACTGAATCTGGCTTACATGATAGCCCACAGGATGAAGAATCTCCCGGACCAACCAATCCAACATCTCCCTTATGGGGTGCTTCTTACTAGGCTCTTCTCGTTCTGTGACTTGCCAAACTCCAACTTGGAACTCAACACATCTGTCTCCATCAACTATAAGACTCTTGTAGGACTCACGTTAGTAGAGGGTCCTAGGAGGAAGAAGAAATGTGGAACAATCATCCCTCCCACCACATGGAGGTTGATGATGAAGACTCAACCAATGTAGACTCCTCTTCAAGTAGTCATGCTCAACTTCCAACTAAGGAAGAGCTCACCACCCTCAAGAAAGAGGTTGAGAATAACACCTCTCTTCTTACCAAAATATTTACCTATTTTCAGGAGAAAATGGGATGTTCGTGTAAGGCTTTGACGAATGTAATGATAACAAAACATCGTCGACCCATCTAAAACTAAGACGTCTTTGCCTGAGCTTGTCTTGTTTTATTAATGACTTATCAACTATGTATTGAAGTTTCCTTTTAAATAAAAGTTTATGTTATGAAAAACTATATATATATATATATATATATCCTTGCAACAGGCTTGAATCAAAGTATTGGTCAAAACAGGGGTCACGGTCGACCATCAAAGTGAAACTGCGACCATGAAATATACATGACTTCCATGGTCGCGACCGCGGTCGGTCACGGTTGACCATGGGGTTTGCGACCGTGGGTTTTTCAGCATGATCAAATAAATCAGTTTTTTTACATGTATTTCTAAAGTGTTTGTTGTATCTCACTAATTAAACACTTTCTTAATCACATGATCAAAACCCTATGTGCAAAAATATTTATCATTTAATCATGAAATTTCTCGCTTGGATGGATTAGAGATTATTTAGCCCAATATATGATGTATGTTCCTCTCTCCGAACATTAAAGCAATGAAGAATTAGAAAATTACCTAATATCAAATGGTTATTAACATAAACTTCCAAATACATTTTTCTTGCTAACCCCACTCTAGAAAGATTGGAGACTTTGCTATATGCGAAAATTTAATTGGTGACACATACAAGCAAACTCTAAGATGACATAGGAAGAGCATACCATAAGGGGGAGCACATCTTAAGGGGGAGTACACATTACAAGATCATCAGAAATTAAGCGGGAGCAACAAAAAAAAAGAGGGGAAATTATTATTAAAATGGAAGTTATAAGGAGACTAGCACAATAAGAAAAGGAATTGGGATCCGTTTGTCTATTATTAACTTAAGATTTGTTTTCTTAATAATCTAACAATCTCTACAATTGATCAAAATTTTAAAAAGGAGCTAAATTGTTGTGATGCAATCACTCAAAACTCAAACAAACCACTATCAACATGACAAATCCAAGATGATCGATCAGCAGGGGAGAAGAAATCACACATGATCAACATATGGAGATGAGAAACTCACACAAACAACGCTGTAATTACTAAAAAACCCCGCCTTTTTAATGATGCCAAAGGGGGAGAAGAAATCCAAGATAATCAAAAGAAGGGGATAAGTATGTCAAAGCAGAAGAAGGTCAAGTCAAGTTTGAAGACTCAAGTGATTCCGGTTGACACCAACAATTAAAAAACCGAAGATATAAATACCAAAAAATCAGAAGCATCAAGAAAGGTTAAATTCTTGAATCACATACTTATTTTTCCATAACATATTATGGAATTATTGACTTGGATTATATTAAAATTGTCATCAACAAAAAAGGGGAGATTGTTGGTGCAATCAACGATTTAATATTTAAATAAATGTTTTGATGACACAATCTTTAATATCTATTTAAAAAATATATTACAAAATACAAGTTAATATGAAAATAATAAGTTTGGCAGATTTAGCAATCTGCTATTTTTTGTTGTTCTTTCGTGTATTGGTGCTTGGACTGTTGATTTAAGTTAGTAAATAGACTAATAACACCATTAGAACATTGTTTTATATTGTACTTGGTATATTGATGTCTAAATGTAAGAAATTGTGTTATAGGTGAAAGTGACGATCCAGAAGAGCCGGAGCACTACATTTGCCTACTGTAGCTCGTGAGGATAACATATACTATATAATGTGTAAACTAAAGGTAGAATACCTTGTTGCATAAGAATTAAATAAGAATTACATAAGAATTAATATACCTATATCATATACTAACAAACATATGAAATATGTAAACGAAAGGTAGAATACCTTGTTGCATGCACGAGTAACCTGTTGCTATGATATATTATGCATTTGATTAAGTGTAGATTATGAATCATGATGGTGATATGTGTACCTTGTTGATAAAGTATGATATGCACTTGATTAAGTGTATGTTAAAATTTACACTGCTATGATATATTATGCACTTGAGTAACATGTTGCTTTGATATATTAACATTTACTCTCGTATAGTCGGCCGTTAGGTAACGGTAACACCGGTTTAACTTGTAATTGTGGCAAGTTTTGAATTGTATATAAATTGCCACCGTTTTCTTCCAAGTGTTTGTTTTAAATTTGAAACCAGGTTTATAAAGTTTTGATTACAGACAAACGGTTTGAAAATTTGCAATAATAGTTTTAAAAAAATCTGGTTCTCAAAATGGTGGTGTTACATTTGTGCTTAACCCGTTGATGTTCACCTCTTTCGGGACCGTCGCTTGTTGATAAGGGGAAGGCTCCTGCGTGACAGCTACTACTGCAAAAATTATTTCTAACTCTGATTTATAAACTAATACCTTTTTGACATATTTACTTTTGGAACCATAAGTCTCGTGTGTTGGGCAGGTTGTTAACTTTCGTTTTTAAAGGATATGTCCACCGTTTCGTGTTTATATGAATCTTTACCAAATTTAAAAAAAATTGGGGCATTACAAATACTAATGTCCAATTAGCATGTTTAAAAATCATTTAAAAAAAACTTAATAAGTTGATATAACACATTTATGATTAAATACACCTACCAAGAAATAAACAATAAAATACAAGTAACTAATAATAAATAAAATAAAATAAAAACAAAATAATATATATATATATAAAAATCGGCCAAGTGAAGGGATGGTGGATAACAAAAATAAAATAAAATTCAAATTTAAATTCAAACTTAATATCTATCCTCATCTAATCTCAAACTTCCTAAAACCCCCCCAAAACCACCCCCATCGATTTTGCAGCCCTTCTTCTTCCTTCAATCGATTTTTTTCAGCCCTCCCTCACTACCGTCATAGTGGTTCTTTAGATCTTCAAGAAAGCAGAAGAGTTTTTGTACGTATTTGTTCTTATGTATCTTTAAACTTTTCTTTCTTGTTTCTCTAAGTGTAACCCTAGTTGATTGATTATTATAGGGATCAAACACATCTAAATAACACATAAGGTTATGATTTTGATGAGTTTAGTTGAATATCAAACTCTAAAGGTTGGTTTATTTGATCAAAAGCATGTTTATAAGTGAATCTGGGTAGAAACCTAGGTAAACTTTAGGAGGCCATATCTTGAGCAAAACAAAATGAAAAAAAATTGGTTCTAAAATTAAATTCGCTGAGTCTACTTTCTTTCCCAAGTGATTTTATGCAAACACGATGAGTTTTGGTCATCCAAATGGTCAAAACCGTATAGGTGCGCAAGGTTGTAAATTCTTATTTTAATAGGTTTAAAACGTTTTAGTTGACGAATTTGGAAATTTTAGTGTTTTTTACAGCTGGGTTTAAAGCATCATAACTCATCCAAGAATTCGAATTTAATATATAGGTAAATTTTAAGGTGTTTATAAGTTTTTGTAGAAAGAATAGATTTTTTTTTAGATTTATAGCTATTTATTTAAAAATAAAGGTTATAGTAATGCAACAAGTAAGGTTTTTGGTTAATCAATTAGAAACACTTTATTAAAAATAATAAAACACTATTAAAAATTATAGAAAAATTACAGTAAGTAGTTAAGATATTGAAGTTTCTACTATAAAATTTAAATGATCAAATTTGTTGGTTAAAGGTACATGGAAAATACACAAAATCACTCCCAAAATTTCAGAAAAACAAGAAACTTAAAAAAAGGGGTTATAAAGTAAATATACACAAGGGTAAAAGAGATATACCCAAACCCTAAAAGAACTTAGGATTTTGAAACATAAGAATCACATATGTAATGCGCTAGGACACGATCGTCTCTCTACTCCATCAACTTCTTGTTATACTAGAGTGATTTTGCACCTCAATTCCGTGTAACTTATATGTTTTATATTACTTTTAGATTACCGGTTTTTTGGGAAATTTTGATTCTTCAAAGCATCACGTGAGTACTCGTAGCCCCTTTTTATATGTTTTCTTAGGAAAATGACACTCAAACCAAGTTTTATGCTATTGTATGCCGTCTTGACTTTATTACTTGCATGCCTATTTTGGACCAATTATGTGATGTGTACATGTTTATGGACCTGTTGTGGGTTATGACTATGGATGCCTATATGACTATTGTGTCAACTTTTTAGCTCCCGCCGGTAGGTGATAGATTGGAATACCAAATGTAGATGCCTAGTGATCCTTGTGGATCAGATACCTCTATATTATTGCTAAACTGCTTGAAATGCTTATACGTGCATATTGGTCCTACTTAAAATTTGTCATGGCAACTATGTTTTACTTCTAAACCTACAAGCTCACCACCATTATGTTGACCTTTTCGAGTGTTCATTTTCACGTAATGAAAATAACAATGCTAGAGGAGTTTAGAGCCTTCTAGTCTAGCCTGAGCAAGACCTTGGGAATAGTCTGCATGATAATATTATTACCTAAACTATGGATTATTTCCTTTTTAGTGCAATCACATTCCTTAATCACTCCGGGATTGTTGCCTTGTATACCTATCCCGGGTTGTGGGAATAACTTATGTGTGTTTTATTTTACTGGCTTTGTCGTGGGTTTGACCGACCACGGCACAAGTCTCCACTTATGTCGGGGAATGTCATGACATGCTGGTTTGAATACATGTAGTAAGTTCTCTATTCCTATATCAATGTGTTATGACGATCATCTCCGTCGCATCTCGTGTTTCTGCTAAGGCGGGGTGTGACATATACATATACATTTTATTAAAACACTTCACAAATCGATATAACCAATAAAGTGGTAAGGATCCTGCTTCGCAAACGACCGAGCCACTTTATTTTGGTAGTCAAACGTGATAGTGTAAAAAATTTTTTGGGACGTTACATAAATGATGTTAGAAATTATTTGTAATTTGAATTTTATGTTTTGGTTGAGTTTTGTTTGGATTGAATCATGAATCAGTCGGCTGCAAGTTCATGGATCGCTAAGTTATTTATGATGAATCGCCAAGTTATTTTGATGAATAGCCAAGCACTAATACATTTATATGTGTGGATATTGTAATGCCCGAAGTTCGAAATTAATAAAAAGTATGTTTGTGAAATGTTTATTGTGACTTTAATATTTAAATATTTTTGATGAGTGGGAAATTATTAAATCTGTTGGGCTTATGTGTTGAAACCTATAAAGGCTTCTAGTTGAGAATTGGGTTTTGAGATTTTGATTTGGGCTTAGGCCCATGGCAAGTGAGTATAAATAGGTATTTAGGGCACAGCCCCCAACATTATCTATCAAATCACTGTTCCATTGAAGAGAGAAAGAGTGTGTGTGGGTGTTGTGAGTAACCCTCGAAGAAACAGAGGAAGAAGAAAGCAAGGATTGCTGTGGAACTAAGAATTTATTCAAGGAAACCATTCGGTAATGTTTCTCCATTCTTTAGAATCATGTAGACACCAGTTCTTACTATGCTAAGATGATGATTGAATGCTTAAAATCTGGGTTTGGGGTTTTAGGATGCATGAGAAAAACCCAGGAGAAAGATTTTAACCAAGAACATTTTATAGTTGATAAAATGCAGTTTTGTGTTAGAAGAAAGTTTTAAATAAGTGGAGAAATGTTTTGCAACAAGAATGAGTTAAATTGATTGAGTATCATGCCAAAGTGAGAATGATGGTGGTGGTCAAAGCCAAAGTCAAAGCCAAAGCCAGTCAATGGTGATGCTCTCTGATTTGGTCTCTAACCATGGACCAACTGAGTTTCATACTAACCGGAACAACACCAATAAATTTTTTGATGGAATTGGAAGGCGGCTCGTGAAGTATGATTCTAACATCATTCGAATTGTAGATTGTATAGCGATTTTCAAGAAAGTTTAGTCTTTTAGGTACCGTGAGGGCGAATTCTAACCCTCATGTGTTGTGCATTAATGCTATTTTTATATAATCTTTTTTTTTGTGTAATTTGGTGTTGAAAATTTTAAAGATTAAGTGATAGGATTAGGTTGATTGACATTGACATTACATTGTTGGGCATTGACCTTAAGACAGTCAACAATTGAGAAAATTCTTCTTATTGAAGGTTATGTTATGGAATTTTATGAAAATTTTTGTTTATTAATAATTATTATTACTTTTAGGGTAAAATGTATGAAAATACAATTAACTTTGTCTTAATTGTCATTGTATACAACTAACTTTAAATTCTTAAAAATAATACAACTAATTTTTAAAAAAATTTCATTGCATACAAACAACTTTTTTCCGTTTCTAGTCTTTAGCTACCATTCTATACAATAAACTTTTTCATAATTTTTATTGTATACAACAACTTGCATACAATGGGAGGATTATAAAAGTTGATTGTATTGTTTTTAAAAAAATAAAGTTGGTTGTATACAATGATAATTAAGACAAAGTTCATTGTATTTTCATGTAATTTACCCTTATTTTTACTGTTTGTGCAAAACTCACTATTCCAAATTACCAAAATAATCAAAGAAGGGACATTATTACTAATTTGATCATGAATTTCGCAAAGGATCTAGCGAATTTACAAAGGCTTAGCGAAATTCTCATATCTGTATCGTTTCAATTTTATCGGATGTCCCCGAAGGGACAGCGAAATTCTCATATAACCCACTCAAGAAACGACTCGCAAACAACATTCGATGGTTTTTTTAATTTTATACGAACACCTGAAGCAGGCACCAGAGTTAAGAGTTTTAGTTAACATGGACTATTACTACTAATAAAATATGGTTTTAAGTAGCATAAATAGTAAATTATTGTGAGATTAATTTCTTTTAAGCTAAATATAAATGTTAAAAAATTATATATTAATGATTTTATAAGCCAAGTCCTGAAGAAGAAATTAATAATTTTAAAAGAAAGCATTAAACAAACACATATATTAAGAATGTTCAAAAATCAATATTCAACCAAATACAAATAAAAAATAATGATAAGGACCATACGTAATAATATAATATAAGGCAAAAGTTCAAATGAGAACTATTTTTCGTACGAGAACCGCGAGAACCAATCTTAGCCGTCCAATTCCCCCTCCTTCAATTGGATTGCCCACCCATGAATTCTTTATATGTACCCTGCCACACCTAATCCCTCCACGCTCTTCATCCATGAATTTCATTATCTAAAATGAACGGCCAAGATTGATTCTTGCAGTTTTCGTACGAAAAACAATTCTCGTTTAAACTCTTCCCTATAATATAAAGACGATGAGTGTTATAACTAGTGATCAAAGGGAGTGGAAGAAAATCGTCATTTTTAACAAATAGTATTAATCAATTAGGTTGATTGGAGGGGGCCGAACAACGTCTAGTCCCTCTACTAGCTCCACCCCTAACTTTCTCAATCCATAGTTACTTTGCCTCCCATAACTTTCTAAAATTTTCTTTCTTAGCAAAATCAAGTTTCTTCGATCTATTTTGAACCAAAAGCACGCATGAGCCCGAAGTTGATTAAAAACCAATGGTTCTTGATTAGAAAAACCAAATAAGCAACTCGTCATCGTCTTCTTTATCCATCGGCATAACAGAAGAACACAATTTCTCGTCTTCCTCGTACTTTACGATCGATTCACACCTTTAACCTCCTTCCCTCGACTTCGACCAATTTCCAACCGATTCACACCTGATTTTGACCGAAAGCACTTTTTTAGTCTGATTTGCATCAACTCGGTTAACTAGAGGACCGAGTTTTACAACACTACTTGAAAATTGCCAGCCCTACTAGTATATATTCTTTATGGAAATATTATTTTAAAAATCCAAAAGCATTTGGCCTAAACTAGTACCTGTCTCAACCTAACCTAGTTGATTCAATGATTCTTCTTCTACCCAAGGAAGGATCAGGTTCATGCTTAATGATGGATCAAATCATGCCCACCAACATTCCAACTTGGGTTTTTGTATAATCGTATAATGAAATGAAATCCTCTCTCTTAAATTCCTTACATAGTTGTCAAACCCTCAAATCCTTGAAATCAATCCACGCTTTACTTGTAGTAAACGGTTTATCTGCCTCATCTGACATACTGCTCAACAAGATCATTCGTCTTTACTTTCGTTTTGGATCTGCCGATCATGCGCACCAGGTGTTTGATAAAATTCCCCAACCAAATGTCTTCCTCTGGACATCAATGATTCATGGGCATATCGAAAACAAACTCTATTTACAAGGGTTTTTGCTTTTTCGTAGAATGCTTCGAGATTCAGTTCCCCCATTGAACTTTACGATTTGCACAGTGCTCAAGGGTTTAGCTAGAGAAGCTAGATTACAAGATGGGCAGATGGTTTATGGGGTTGTGTTCAAATATGGGTTTGATTCTGATGCAATGGTGCAAAACTCTATGATTGATTTGCTCATGAGATGTGAGGAAACAGATTTAGCGAGATATGTGTTTGAAGAGATGTATGAAAAGGATATCGTGTCGTGGAATTCGATGATTTATGGGTATTGCAACAACGATAGAATCGATATTGCACGCCAACTTTTTAATAAAATGCCTGATCGAAATGTGATTTCGTGGACTAGCATGATCTGTGGGTATGTTAAGGTTGGTGACATGAGGGAGGCGCGTGCTCTATTCGAGGAAATGCCTGTTAAAGACTCAGCTTCATGGAATGTTATGCTATCGGGTTATATAGACTCTCGAGATCTTGATTCTGCTATATATATATTTGAAAAAATGCTTTTTCGTGATGTTGGTTCTTGGAATTTGATCATTTCTGGCTGCTGTAAAATTGGGAGTCTTGAATCTGCAAGAAACTACTTTGACAGGATGCCGATCAAGAACATAGCTTCTTGGACCATGATGATCGATGGTTACATGAAATCTGGAAATGTTAACGATGCGAAGATATTATTCGATCAGATGCCTGAAAAGAATCTAATTTCATGGTCTGCCATGATTGGAGGTTATGCTAAAAATGGAGAACCAAAAACTGCTTTAGAGTTGCTAAAACTCTTCAAAGAACAATGTATTAAACCAGATAAAACATTCATACTTGGGGTCATTTCAGCTTGTTCACAGTTAGGTGTATTAGATGCTGCTGAGTCAGCAATCCTTGACTATGTGGGTCCCCATCTTTCGTCCAATTTACACGTCACCACTAGTCTGGTTGATATGTACGCGAAATGTGGAAACCTTCAAAAGGCGAGACAAATCTTCGAAACTATCTATGGAAAAGACTTGTTATGTTACAGCACAATGATTGCAGCCTATGCAAACCATGGTATGGGTCGCGAGGCGATTTCATTGTTTGAAGAAATGAAAACAGACAGTAATTTAAAACCCGATTCGGCAATGTTTATCGGTGTTCTAAGTGCTTGTAATCATGGAGGTCTTATTGACGAGGGATGGAGTTATTTTAATCAAATGACAAATGAATACGGGATTCAACCTACAGATAAACACTACGCGTGTATGGTTGATCTTTTAGGGCGTGCAGGGCGGCTTGATGATGCTTATAACCTAATTTGTAGCATGGATGTGGCACCTTCTGCAGCTGTTTGGAGTTGTTTGCTTGCAGGTTGTAGTGTTCATCGAAACGTTGAGTTGGCTGAAGCTGCAGCGAGTGAATTATTTAAGATCGAACCAGATAACTCGGGGAATTATGTTCTTTTATCAAATATATACGCTGCTTTAGGACAGTGGAAAAATGTTGCTGAAGTGAGATCGATGATAAGACAAAATCGGGTGAAGAAGAATAGAGGTTCGAGTTGGATCGAGTTAGACTCTATGATATATGAGTTTGTCATGGGAGATTCATCGTATTTAGATTCGAATAGTGTAAATTTTATCTTGGATTTACTTCGCGAAGAAATGAAGCCAACTCCCTCCCTATAAAATCCGAGATAATTTTCGAGTTTGTGAGATTTAGAGTAAAAATATTCTTTTGATTTAAACACGTCTCTGAATTAAGAATGTTTAATCTTCTATCCTCTGTAAGCTATCCAAACTTGATCCCAAACTCAAAGAATGCTTAATGAAAGAAACAAGAACTAAAAGGAAACTAAATTAATTACATTTTTGGTCGATTGTGGTTTGTTAGAAATTATGAATTTGATTACTGGGTCTGATTTTTTTACCGGTTTGGTCCCTCCCGATCTGATTTTCTTACGTTTTTTATCCCTCTTTAATTTGCAGTGACTAAAATGCACTTATCTATATTATTTTTCTCATTTCGTTATTTTTAATTGATTTTATATATTAAATAATATTTCATTTATATTTAAAAATAGAAAAGGATCCATTTAAGTCCTTATTTCTTTTTCTCTCTCTACCATACCTCTCATCTCCTCTGTCTCTCCCTCTCTGTGGTTCCACCACCACCAATCTCTCTATCTCTCTACGCCTGCAATCTCTCTATCTCTCACATGTAACTCTCTTATCTTTCCTACTCTCTTGATCTCTCGACAAGGACAACCAAAATCTGGTAACACCCCAAAACAAGAACACATATGTAACGCCCCAAGGTTCGTCAATGCATAAATTATTTATTTACTGAATCTTGTGTTAATTAGGAATTTCTTAATTAAGATTAGGGTGTTTACAAAACTTAAGGGGCTAAAGCTGTCTTTTTGATAAATTACAATTTCACAGCCATTCTTCTCCTAGTTGCCAAGTCTGAATTTTTAATTTTGAATCAAAGAAGCAAAGCTTTAGTATTTGATTCTAGTTTCATAGCTATGCTAAGACACCAAGGTATGGATTCTTGATTGATTTTTGTGTGTTTGGGTTAAGAAGGTAATTCCAAAGAGGAATCATTGATCAAAGTATGTTATGTATGTTTCTTGTTGGTTTAGTTGATGTTTCATTGTAAGTTGGAAGGGGTGTAGGAAAACACCCCTAAACTGTTAGAATCGACTTTGGGTCGAGATTTAATCGGAAACAACGTCTATGAAGGAACACAGTCCGCTAAGTCGATAGCTACACGGCCTGTGTTGTTTTGGGCAAGTCGTGTAGCTAGCCAGTGTACATGTAGCACGGCCCGTGTAGTGACCTAGGGCGGTGATAGGCCATGTAGCCTTACATGGTTGTGTAGCATGAAGGGTACACGGTTCGTGTAGAAGCTGTTGTCAACACAGGCCATGTGGCCGGGGTTGGTCGTGTAGTGTTCAGAGTACACGACCCTATAGGTCCATTTTCAGATCTTATTATATAGTTTGTAACACTTAGCCTATTTAATTGAATAGGGAGGCGACTGGATACATAACTAAACACATAAACCTTTTTACCGCTATATCTAAATTCTAAGGTGAGTGTACTACCCCTTTGTATGATTAGTATCGATGTATGTGAAATTATATATATTCAGGATAGTATGCATGTGTATGTATTATGTACGTGTTGTACGATATTACAGTTGGGTGATATAGATATATTATATATTCTTTGTCCAGCAGAGGTGCATAGCTATGCAGGTGATATAGCTTTACACCAGAACGGTGATAGGGTGTACAGATGCAAGTGGTGTAGATGTATACCAGAATGGTGATAGGGTGTACAACTACGCAGGTGGTGTAGCTGTATATCAGAACGGTGTTAGGGTTATGACCACGTAGGTGGTGTGGTTATATCCCAAGTTAGTAATAGTATATGCAGGTTTGCAGATGTTACAACTCAGAGGCGAGATATCTTGGAGAAATGTTATTTCTGTTGTTTATTATTTATGTTTAGTTAGTATGCTCAATAGACGTTAGCTTATGTTTCGATGTTGCATGTTGCAGGTGACTTTGGTTCCGGCAAGGGTAAGGCCCCAGCTCCGTGACTGGTTGGATAGCTCCGTGTGTTAGAAAGAAAACAATTAATACAACTTTTGCTACTTGTTAGCGCGTATGTAGTTATAAACCAGTTTTTTTTGTAAACTCTGATAAACTTTTTGGTGCAAAACAAATGAAAGTATGTAATTAGTTTAACTTAAAAGTGGTGTTACAACATAGAAAATCAAGAATCCCAAAATCAAAAGAAAACCACTTGGTAGGAAAACCCTAAAATCAAGAACTATTTGAGTCTAGCAACAATCATCAAATATAAAAAGCTTATTGTCATCAAGAACAGTCTACAATCCACTGTTCTCGGAAAACTAAGGGAGAGACAAAGAGAGATAAAGTGTGTATGGTGGTGGTGGTTACTGTCAACGGTGGAAATAGTGGATAAAGGCGTCAAAACATTAAGCGACTACGGTGGTGCCAGTGGCTAAAGCCATCCAAACCCTAGGCGACGGTGGCGCCTGTGTTAAAGACATCAAAACCCTAACCGCAATGGCAGTGACAGTTGCTTAAGTCGTTGGAACCCCATGAGGAAAAGTGTGCAGCAATTTGTATCGAACCAAAAAAATCAAAATCCTAGCTTTGGAATGCCATTTTAGAGAGTAGCAAAGCGAGGGGGTGGTGGTCGAAAAAGGTGGTGGTGGGTGATGGCGTTAGAGGTGATAGTGGCAATTTGGACAGAAAATCGAAACCCTAGTAAGGGTATTGTTGCCCGAAATAGAGGTGATAGTGGCGGTGGTTGGTGATGGCGCCAGTGGTGGTGGTGGTGGTAGTGGAGGTGATGGGAGTATTTGGTTGGATGAACAGAGAAGGGGGGGGGGGGGGGTAGAGAGAGGTTACATAATGGAGAGAAAGGGGTTAGATTTTAGAGAGAGATATAAACTTGATATTTTTTATTTTTCAAAAAAGATTTAATATTAAAATAATATTTAAAATTGATTAATAATTGAATAAAATGAAGAAATTAATAGGATAGGGGTACTTTGGTCGTTTTTAAGTTGAGGAGGGACCAAATTTGCAAGAGATTCGGGTAGGGAGGGATTAAACACGTAAAAAATCGAACCCAAGGACCAAATCCATAATTCCTACTAAACCAGAGTGTGGCTTTGTATGGATAGGCTAAGACACCAATTTTATTTTAAAGTTTTTTAATAAGATATTAATATTTTTTCTTTTTTTTTACCATAAGACTGTCATTTTGGGTCGGGTTCGTGTCGTTCGGGTTCAGGTCAGTTTCGTGTCAACCCAATTTCGATCCATTTATTTTCTGGTTAGGTTCGGGTTGTGTCAGTTCTTTTTCGTGTCGGGTTCATGTTGACCCATTTAGGCCAAATGTGATCAAAGAGTATTTTTTCGGTTTTCAAATATGGTTTTTCAAGTACAATTTTTAATACGGTTTTTCGTTTCAACTACGATTTTCTTTATCAATCATTCAAATTCCATGTTTTCTTTCCAACTTTCGGTAAGAATTTCGAAAATGATTTTCGTTTATATTCTAACTTTAGTATTCAATGTTCATTTAGATTGTATTCGAATTTTAAATTCGGTATTTGTTTCGATTTGATTCAAATTTTAATTTTACTTTTTTTTATTCAACTTATACACATGAATGTAATAAAAACTATGATGACTCTTATATCAAGTAACAATAAATAATGTCATTGAATAACCGGATAATTTAAAATGATTCATTATTAAATAGAATTATGAATCGACTTAAAATACTAAAGTACCACCTATTAAGTAATTAAATGTAAAAATACCAAAATCATATAATCAAAATAATAAATACCAAAATGACGTACTATTATTTTAACCGTTAATATTTTATTGTTTATTTTAAGTTTTTAACGCTCAAGGGTTTTATACTTTTGTTTAAGGGTTTTATTGCCTTAAGATGTCACACTCTTATTTAATCACAATCTTCTTTTCATAATTTAAATTTTAAATATTAAAGAAAATTTTATAATTTTATAGTTTTACCCTTAAGCATGTCATACGGGTCACTTTTGGGTTGTCAAGTTGACCCTAACCCGATCCATTTGTTTTCGTGTCAATTTTGTGTTAACTCACTTTTAACCTGTTTCGAATTCATGTCATTTTTATCTTGTTAGGTTATGTGTCAACCCAAAAATTACCCGCCTTAATTTACCATGGTCATGCAACTTAGTTACATAAACTATAGTATCACAATTGAACCAAATCACCAATTTATCCTTGAAGATGATCAAGATTTGGGTGAAGATTTAGATTTGCTTAAAAACTAGTGACTAAAAGTGTGTGGATTTGAGATATGGTGGATGGATTGGCAATGCATAAGACCCACTCAGAATGACTGATTAGCCAGTATTTAGGGCCCCTCTTCCCTCCAATAGTATTAATTATTGGCCTTGGTTTTGTTATCATGTTGTATATTTCCATGACAAAAACTTTATTTATGAAAGCTATTTTGTTTTACTTTTAATTTTAGCAACTCATTTTGTATAAACTTATAGTTTAGTTTTAATCAAAATTGGTTTAAAATGTTATGGATTACATTTCACGTCATAAAAAACTATAACGGTTTTATTATTGGGATTATCTTAGAGTGTATTTGGTATAGAGAAATAGAGATAAAAGAAAAGAAAACATAAGGATTTATTCTGTTTGTTTATACCTAAGAATGATTAAGTGAGAAAAAAAGCTCATTCCTATTCTCTACTTTATATTCCTTACCTTCATCAAGTTGTCAACCCACCACCTCCACCCACCGTCACTACCGTTTCCACTTGCTGCCATCCACCACCATCATCATCACCACCACTCCACCGCCATTGCCACTGCTACCACTCTCTGCCGCCACCCACAACCACTCCCGCCACTACCACCACCGATCCGCGTGCTGCCAACCGGTACAACCACAAACCCCATATAAAATATTAAGAAGTTACAATCTTTTACGGTCGTAGTGACGCTATAAATCAAATACATCATCTAAAACTAATGCATATGAACTGTGTTCTTAATTATTCATGCATATGTATGTCGGTTGAATAACTAAATTATAAAATTAAAAGAAGTTTCTTGATTATATTGTCCTGAAAATGAAGATGAATACATGCTAAAAAAGATATTAGCAAACATATTTTAATTAGAAAATAAAACCACTTTCAAAATAAATTACGGTTAAATATGATTTAATCATTATACTTTACATTAAAAAATGGTTTAAACCCTAAAGTCTTTAAATGAACGTTCTAGTCCCTAAACATATTATAAAAACTTTGTTTTAGTCACTTGACATGCTATTACATGTTAATTAAGTTTTAAAAACGGTTTAATCCCTAAAATTTATCTCGTAAATAGTTTAGTTTAACCCTAATACTTTTTTTACCTTAACAAACATACACGATTAAAAAAGATAGCCATAAACTAACAACGCATAAAAATCCCGCCAATGATTTGAATATATAATCTATGTCAACGATTTATAAGCAACATAAAAAAAACAACCACAAAGAAATAATTATGATTTAGAATCAGCCAAATCAATTTAATTATTACAAGAATAGCCAATTTTGTTAGTCCCAGATTAGCTTCTCATACAACAAAATTTTTATATAATAAGGGTTGAATACAAACTTTAATTTTTAAAACTTATTGTATACGGTTGCTTTTAATATAATTCTTATTAATTATGAATCAATAATTATAAGTGTTAGGATGTGAAATTCCTCACACTATAAAAGATAACAACAAGTTTAGCTTAACATATAAACTAGCTAATTCTTAAGACAACTAATGTCTAAAGGTGTTCAGCATATGAACAAGTTTGAAGAATTCTAATATGCTAACTCTAATTGCTTATGTAAAGTTGCAATTGGTTTTTCTTGTAAGTCTAAGTCGTAATTTAATAATGGAGTTGGTTTGCATATATATAGACGAAGGAGTCATCCTAGTTGGACAACATGGATAATATAATATTTGAATAATAAAGTTAGTGGGAGACAAAAATTATTATTTTAATCGGCTTTCCAATAAAATAATATTACTTTATAAAAAATACTCTTCACTATCATTATTTAAATATACATCTCATACTTTTTTTCCTTGAAAAGCATAAAGTTCCCTTTTGATACTAGGAACTTTTTACATCTATAATATCTTCGGTATCTTGACTTTCCTAAACATGTTGTTGTCGGCCATACTCAAGATTTGATTAAAATCTTCGAGATATTCTTTCTACAACAACTTTAACCTTTTCTATTAGATCCAAGTTCTATTATTTTGTTTTACTTTGCAAAACTAAAAATGTTGATACTCTTACAACTAGAAGATCTAAGGTTGCAAGTAACAAAACATATTTAGCCTTTTAACTTAAATAATTTATACATAAATATATAGAAAACAATTCAGCACTTAACTGATGAGATAAGATTGCACGGCTAAGCAACTAATTGCTCATAAAACAAGGGATTGCTCAGCTAAGCAAGTAACACAGCTTAGCTGATCAAATATGATCTTAAGTACTCGGTTAGCCAGGCATACAGAATGATCACCTGAGGCTTAGCTAACTCATTCTATATGATCAGCTAGCTGACTACTAATCTACTAGACATAATAAAATTATAAGTTTTATCTTAACAAAACATGTTATAATAATTTTCAGTCTATTACAAACAATAATTTTATTATCATCAAATCTTACATATTTTAATACGATGGTTTAATTCTTGGGTTGAAATTGTTATCTTTCCAACAAATTTTTCAAAACAAATACATACATTTTATTAATAAATCAATAAGAGTAAAAAGCTAGTCTAAAATATTGAGACCCATCCAAACATCCTACTAAAACAGAAACCAAGCCAAACAAAAAATGAATAAAGTAATTTGAAGCAAAAGTAGTTGAATCTAGCTTTGCTCCTTTATCCTTTACACTCACAAACATTGAGCTTTGAATATAGTTTTCACCACCTTGAAATAACCACATTAATTTCTAACATTAAAAAAAGTTTTGATTGATTTCAACCAAGATTTCTAGCAACATGATTTGTAACATCCTCAAATATGGCCTATTCGCGTGCTCCAATTGGTATGTCGATTTAATTAAATGAATTAAATATAAATATATTTGTAAGAATTAATGGAAAATTAGTTATTGGCCAGTTAAATATGAATTTAAAAATAGTAATAAAAATAGAAAAGAATTATGAAATAATAACTGGTTTCAAACGAGGTTTCCAAAAATATCCTCGTTAGTTGAAACGGTTATTCGGGTGTTGTGTTGTATGTTAAAAAGAGAACAAAATACCTCCTTATGGATAATTATTAACCATAAGTCGGCCTAATTAAGGTGAGTCAGCCAACTCACCTTCAACACACACACACATACAGACACACACACACACCTCACCTCTTGTTCTTCTACCTTGTAAAAGTAATTAAATCTAGCTATGCTCCTTTATCCTTTACACTCACAAACATTGAGCTTTGAATATAGTTTCCACCACCTTGAAATAGCCACATTAATTTCTGACATTAAAAAAAGTTTTGATTGATTTCAAACAAGATTTCTAGCAACATGATTTTCAAGATTCCTTCTATAATACATGATTGTCATTAAAGTGTAAGAATGAAAGTGAACAATTTGACCCATTTTAAGAGAAACAATGTATAGTGTTTACATACAACATAAATCCACTTATTCATGAGGGTGTGATTGGAGGTGGGGGAGGCTACATTTAACATCGTTCTTTTTTTTTTTGTAAAAACACAGACACACATATATATATACTATATATATATATGGTGATTCTTGGAGAAAGAATACATAAAGAGTGGTATACCATTCTTGGGATGTTGAAACTAGAGAACACGTTTTAAAGGCAGGTAATAACTGTCATGCCAAATAAAGTGAAGCAGGTGAAACTCGTAATCAAATAGTAGGAGGGTGACAAAAGGTTGGTAGCAGTCCCCTCGAATCCCAACATCAACGTTTGCTTCAATCAAGAAAATCGACCCAATCAATGTCGATCACAGTTACAATGGTGTTTGCTTTAATCAACAAATCAACTCTATCAACAAAATCGACCTGATTAAAATCAATGGTTGATTCTTAGATAAAGCTCGATGGAATCAAGTTACTGAGTTGAAATCGACCAATCAAAATCGTTTGCTTCCAACCTCACGCTGGAATGAAGTCGTGATTGTTGATTCATTGTCGAACTGCGATTGAATCAAGTCAATGGCATGTATTTTCAATCAACGTGAAAAGGATAGGTAACCGGTTTAAAAGGTATTAGGTAACATTAGATTAGTTTAGGGATAAAGAAATTAGATTAAGTCTTTAATCAATTAGTTAAAAAAAGTTTAGGAATTAAAACATTTATTAAATTTTTTTAAGGGTTAAATTATTTTAAAACCTAAAGTTTAGGGTTTAATCTGTATATAACCCAATAAAGTACAAGCAAAAGTTATAATATTTTAAAGATAATTCTCTGTTACATTTCTATGCTAAAATCTATGTGCTACAAATAGAATGATTAATTCTTATTTTCTAGACACAATATCATTCTTTGTACTAAACATACCCTCAAATCAAATTCGTAAAATTCATACACGAATTAAATTCAGACAGAGAACTTATAGACGATGCAGAAAAGATTATCCAAGAAATAAAAAAAATTTCTTATTTATAGATATAATTTTAACAAGTAAATACAGATAATGGTTTTTTTAACTTAATTTTCTTTTTGTTAATAACCTTTATACTTCAAAAAGTTTGATTTAAGGATTATTTAAAGTAAAATTTTAACCAAAGTAAATCATGTGCTGATGCGGTTTACTTTGACTTTACGTTTTAAATGATGGGATATGATTTGTATTTTTTATTGCTCATATCACTCTTTATTTTTATCTTTAAGGTTTAGACACTTATAATGTTTTTCTATATAACCAATTACGTAGTTTTTCTTTGGTTAAATATTAGTGGAAAACTTGGGAGGAAGTTAGATTGGTTTAATTGGTGTAGTAATATAAAGTTGGAGTCAATTATGTAATTTTGTTTTCTGATCTTTTGTACTTTCTAGCTGCTTGCTAGATTTCTTTTAATATAAATATCTTCTGCTGATTAAAAAAAAGACACTTATAATGTTTTTTAAATATTTTATTATATTATATGAACTTTTTTACACATTTGTCTATTAATGTTCATAGAAACATGTTATTATGCTCATTTATTCACATGCAACTTGTTCAATATATTAACGAAAATAGTGCAAATTTTGAATCAACATTTTTACACAATTCTTGACCATTTTGTCTAATTTTATTAGCAGATCCTTATAGATCATTTTTTTATCTTTCCAAATACACTAAGTTTAATTCTTTTATCATGTGTAGGCCAAGAAATTACCGATTGAGGTCGGTTATATACCAAATCAAACTATTTAGCACTATCTTAATGTTTTTTGATCATTCAACTTATTTTAAATTCGTGTTTGTTTTGTCATTTTGCATTGGTTTATATAGACAACTCGATCACCTTCCCATAGACTCAAGGATCATAACTTTACATCGAATGTTTATGGAGAATTTCGAGTTCAAAGTATCGCAAAATTTACTGTTTTTTTAATAAGGTGGTAAAAAATGATTTTTGTGCTCGGTTTTTTTTTATCATTTTACATAATTCTTTTTATAGATTATTGTAAGGGATCTTTTTACCTTTTAAATTAAAGAACATCAAGTTCAAAAATTTTCATCAATTGTAGGCCAAGAAACCATTAAATAACGTCGGATATGTCATAAACCGAACACATTCAACACCCTTACGTTTCTTTTGATGATTTGACCCATTTTAAACTCGTTTTTTGTCCTTTTATATATATAGTGGGGTACCCGCGCAATGCGACGGAGGCGAATAAAGAGGAAGTTGTGATGAGTTTTGTGCAGAATAATCACAAAGAGCTAATATGAGTTTATGAAGATTCTTTACGAGATGAAGATAATATGAGTTTGTGAAAATTCTTTGCGAGAGCCACTTTAATATTAATAATTAAATTGCTAACTCTGAGTTATTTGTTTTTCAGTTTGTTGAAAGAGTTTTGTCGCTTGGTTGAATCATGAAGTTGCTGATTATATATATGTACGTATATGTGTGTGTAATGTTTCATAGTTCCAATTATTATGTAATTGAGTTAGAATGCAATGTTTATAAATTTTAACTCTTTGACTCTTTCATTTGTTTGGTGTTTGTGAAATATCTTGAACTTGATTTATTGAAAACAGTAATTTAGGTGATCTCATGAATCAAAAGTCACTACAAGAAAAGGCTGTATTTGGGAGAGGCGAAAACTGTGCCAAATACCCAATAAAACCGTGCCAAATCGTATTTGGCATGGTTTTGGCTTTGTCCTAAATACGAGGGTGCCAAATACATTTGGGTCGAACGATAACCGTGCCAAATTGTATTTGGAACAGTTTTGGCACGGTTATTAGCTTTTGTGCCGCTTAGGGAGTATTTAGGACGGTTTGCGAATCGTGGAGCCAATTGCCTATTATCATTTAGCACAGACCGGGTAACGGTGCCAAACATGCATTTGGCACAGACGGAAAATCCGTGCCAAAGATGCATTAGGCACGGACTGTGAATCCATGCCAAATGAGAATTTGGCACTACATTTTTTGGGTGCCAAATAAGAACTTGGCACTACATTTTCGTCGTGCCAAACGACCATCTGGAACCACGTTTAACTGGTGCCAAATGAGCATTTGGAACTACGTTTTTCGTGTTCCAAATGAGTATTTGGATCAATGTTTTCCCGTGCCATTTGGATCTACGTTCTTCTTGCCAAATAATCAATTGGCACGGTTTTTACACAAATTTTCATAGAATTTGACATGGTTTTTCCATTTAAAAAACATTTGGAACGGTTATAATGTTGTTCCAATCATGCTTTTGGCACACTTTTGTATGTTCCAAATACACTTCATACCATATATATACATATATATCAAATTAGATTCGAACGTATATTAGGGTCATGATAAATATACATATAAATTAACACTTCATACCATAAATCCATAATAATCTCAAGTCAATACTTTTGTATCTGACTAAAACCAAATAAAAATCATTCAAAAAGTTTATCAATCTATGCTCCATAAAGAGATAATGTAGCATATCAATCTAAATATTAAAATCTAAAACCGGAAACAATGTACTCATTTTTATCTCACAACGTCACGTCTTCATATTCCCTACATAAGAAAAAATTCATGCATTAGAAATGCAGATGTAATAATATCAAAGTTTATTAAATAGCAACAAAGTTTAGACATCAAGTAATACAAACTCATTATAACTTGAATTTGTAAGCAACAAATGGTTTCATCCTTAATAATAAAATTTGAAAAAAATGTCAAATAAGTTAACCCGACTAACCCGGCCGTATAAACCTGAAACTCAATTGACGGAAACTGAATAACCCGAAGCTTAATACCGTCGGGTTTTGAGTGAAGTTCAAAATTTTAAAAACCCGACTAGCCATCTGAATAACAACCCTATGTATAATTGTCCGATTTAATCAAATTTTGTTATCCTTTTTCGGATCACATTTCTTATCATAGATATTATATATATATATATATATATATATATATATATATATATATATAAGAAAAGGACTAATCACTTACATCGTGAAAATGCATATGCTGCTTCACATAAACTCTAACACCTTAACTTTCATCTGAAGAAGTCCCCACCTACAACATACAAGCATATAATAATTTTTATATCTATATATTTATATAGACTCACACATACACACAAGGAAAGCAAGACTATTGATCAGAATGAAATTTATATTATGTAGATATACGTGTCTCACATTTGATCCGCTACGTGTATTAGGCTGTAGTGATGGTTCTAACAATCCTTGACGTACTAGTAAACGTCTCATCATCTCCATTTGTTTAATCATATCTCTTTGAGTTTTCTCATAACCAAACACCTTCTCAGCTACTTGTTCGGCTACTCGCTCCG
The DNA here is from genome assembly GCA_038502395.1 of Dittrichia graveolens. Lineage (NCBI taxonomy): Eukaryota > Viridiplantae > Streptophyta > Magnoliopsida > Asterales > Asteraceae > Dittrichia > Dittrichia graveolens. The sequence continues at coordinate 63,044,420 of JARJIL010000009.1, forward strand.
CTACCCTAGCCTCTAGTTGTGCCTCTACTTGAGATTCAACCATCCTTTGAATCTCATCTGAGGATGATATATTCATTGAACGTGAGCCGGCCCCAAAAACAACACGAGGAGAAGGCCCTACACCAAATGTCCTCACCCGCCCGTGTCCTTTAGACCCCATTAGATCAGTGAAAACTTGTTCTTTGAGAGCATCACTTTGATCCGATTCTGGAATCTCATTCAACTTCTCATTCATCCTTTCCTGGAAAGTAAACAAAACATTTCATAACAATGAACTCGGAATAAATAACTCTATCTAATTAGTAACTAAGCTACTTACAACCAACTTTTTGGTATCATCATCCGGTATGGTACCATCTTTCTTACTACGTGTTTTAATAAACACTTTAGCACGAGAAGTATCTTCGTTGTTAGCTTTCATCTAGAAACACATTTTTAACAATATCTAGTTAGTATCCTAAATAATACATTATTAAATAAAAAGATAAAGTAAAAAACACATGAAATTCATCTATATGTGTTTTAACTTATACCTCCTCTCGAATATTAGCATGAGATGTTCTTCCGGTCCTTGGTAAAAATTCTAAATGCTTTCGATTAGCAGCATTTCTCATAGATTGAGCCTGTAAATGAATACCAACAGAGGTAAATAAGTTAATGACAAGTTTATATTGCTTATTTAAGTAGTGTGTTAACTGAACTGACAACTAAAAACTAGATTATTTAACATCTTATTATATGTACCTCAACATCTTCACGCTTCCAATAATTTACCAAAACTAGCCACTATCATCCGGAGGAGTCAATAACTTTTCCGGGCTATTCTTAAATGGAGTAAAGTGCTTGCTTCTCACTCTACTTTTCCATTTTTTCCAATGTGCACCGATTAACATTAAACAATTATCCTTAAATTCTTCGGGTGCATCAGTCTTATGCTAGATGTAACACGTATAGAATTAGTATAATTACAAATAATAATTTAAATTCAAATAACAATATAATTGAAATAAAAGTTTGGCGTATCAATTATTATCAAGTAAAACTTTGGATCATGGCATACATTGATAATGATTTAGTGAATATCATTTTAAAGAATGCATAGTGAACAAATGAATTTCATACTCATCTTGCACTACTCATAAACACATTTTCACTTAATCATGCCTAAAACAAATATTAAATTCCTATCATACTAAAGCTCGTACCTAAGCACAACACATTACCACCTAAATATATATTTTATTCTAAAATTTAAAATTTTATTTAATACCTGAACATCTCTCCACATTATTTCAAGATTAGTAGTAGGCATCAACTTCCATGAAACAACATCAAGAGGAGCACGAGCCCCACACCTTGCGATTTCTCCAAGTATGTTCGCAACATCGGTACTAGTATCACCAATAGGCTGCATAAATTTATTAAAAATAATATGAATTTTATCTTTGCCTTGATAACCTTTTGCTGGTCCTCGACCTTTCTTGCTAGTAGTAGCACTCATGCTAGGATCTACAAAAATTTAATGATGAAATAAGTACTAAGTAGCAATATAGTGATGGTAGGGGTGTAACCGAGCTGATACAACTCGCGATCGGCTCGAAAAATACAAGTAATATGGTTGTATGAATCTGCCTTTTTACAAACAAGTAAACAACATACCTTTTTACAAACAAGTAAAAAACAGACAAGTAATCTGGTTGTATAAATTTGCTTGTGGTCTGTGTTAGTATGAATGTGTCTTTTTTTTTTTTAATTTTTACTTGGTGTAGTATGTGGTTCAACTTCAAGTTCTCTTGATGGTAATTAATCTTATATGAATCAACAAGTAATCTGATTGTATAAATTTTCTTTGTGGTTTGTGTTAGCATGAATCTGTCTTTTTTTTTTAATTTTTACTTGGTGTAGTATGTGATTCAACTTCAAGTTCTCTTGATGGTAATTAATCTTGAATGAATCAATAAGTAATCTGATTGTATAAATTTGCTTTGAGGTTTGTGTTAGTATGAATCTGTATTTTTTTTTACTTGGTGTAGTATGTATTTTAACTTCAAACTCTCTTGATGGTAATTAATTTTGTAAATTTGCTTTGTGGTCTGTGTTAGTATGAATCTGTCTTTTTTTTAATGTTTACTTGGTGTAGTATGTGTTTCAACTTCAAGTTCTCTTAATTGTAATTAATCAAGCTCTCTTAGTTGTTTACTTGTTTGTAAGTTATAATAGTGTTAGTATGAATCTGTCTTTTTACAAACAAGTAATGTGGTTATATGAATCTGCCTTTTTACAAACAAATAATCTGGTTATCTCCACAATGAAGTTCCCAACAAAAGACCATTGAGGTTACACCTATTTGGCTTTCATATTTCACACGCATGTGTTTGTTTAGGGCTAAATGCCATGAAATGTATCATATTGCAAATGAATTAATGAACTAATACTGCATACAATTCAGTAAGATACCACATATCCTATTTTCTATAATATGCTAGCCTTGTGTATCTTATGATGTATTTGCCATGTCTGATAGATATATATTGAATAACCTACTAATCTAATATGTTAACCTTAATAAAAAGCTATTCAATAAAATTGAGTACAGATATGAAGCAAAAAAAAATCCTGGTTTTAAAACATTGGTTTTTTTTATTGTCATTCCAAAACATCGTCATATGGCATGGTTTCTCTAATCCTTTTAATTTGACACAATTTTTTTAAGTCGTTCCATATAATAGTTTTTTGACACGATTTTTTAGAACAGTCTCAAAAGACATAATTATTTGACACGATTTTTTAGAGTAGTTCCAAATAATTATTTATTTGGCATGGTTTTTTAGGATAGTTTCAAATAATTATTTATTTGTCACTGTATTTTCACAAACGATCCAAAAGACATAATTATTTAGCACAGTTTCCTTTAGACGTACCAAAAGACACAATTATTTGGCACAGTTTTTCAAAATCGTACCAAAAGACACAATTATTTGGCACAGTTTCATTTCGTTGTTCCAAATAAATAATTTTTTGGCACAGTTTTTCAAAATCGTACTAAAAGACACAATTATTTGGCACAATTTCATTTAGTGGTTCCAAATAAATAATTTTTTGGCACAGTTTTTCAAAATCGTACCAAAAGACACATGTATTTGGCAAAGTTTTTTAGAGTCGTTCCAAATACACAGTTATTTGGAACGGGTTTCCAAATTTCGTTCCAAAAACATAGTTATTTGACAAGATTGTCAAAACTGTGCCAAAAACACTTATTTGGCACGGTTTTTCTTCCGTACCAAAAAAATTGGTCCCAAAAGACCCTTTTTCTTGTAGTGAGTTAATATTAAAAATATATGATTAGACTTAATTCAGTTATAAGTATGGTGATCTCATAAATCAAAAGTTAATATTAAAAATATATGGTTAAAAATAATTCAGTTATAAGTATTGGTTTAAATTCATTAATTGTCGGTTATATTTTCAATATTTATTTGTTTAAATTCATTAATGGACTTAAAAGAGGGGTAAATGAGAGGTATAAAGGAGGGATATTTTAGTAAATTTACCCTTCCTAAAATTAAGAGTTTTTTAGGTGATAAATGCATTATATAGGAGTAAGATTAGTTTATCGAGAGATTTATTACATATGACACAATAATCACTACCTTTTATCAAGTATTCATGGTGAATTTAGAGTTCAAAGTATTCAATTTCATAAGTGTTGGAGATGAAGAAGATGACCAATTATAGGATGTCAAAATCAACAAAATGGGTATAATAACACCTTTTTTTATAAGTTTAATGGCATATGTGTAACAAAAAAAACCTCATATATCGTAATGAAACATTAGGAAAACATTATAGATGTTCAACAACTTTAACCCTTCATTTTACTTTCATCTTTTAAGCAAGTAATACTCATTTTCGACCTTTTTTCCCTTTATCATAATTTTTATGTTAAAATATTATTGTATACGACAAATATAGACAGAGTGTGTGAGAGAGAGGTAAAGAAAGGCAAGGTGGGGTAGCAAGGGGAGGGAGTGGTGTTCCCGCTTCGACATGAATAGTGCTAGCTAGACTAGCCTACGACTAAGTGGCGGTGTATGTATGGCGTTTGCTCTCATGGAGACTCATAATAATCTTTCGCTTGTAGTTTGGACATGGGGTAAACTTATAACTTATAAATGCATCCCACAATCACCACTATCATTTTTAACTTGATCATTTGAACCATCATCCTACATCAAATTAGAAAAGAAATAAAGTAAGCTTCATAATTCTACTCACTCTTTATGTATCTTTCATTGTTAAATAAACATGAGTAAAAACATAGAATGCCTTCAATAATTTCATCTCAAGAGGAAAGTTTGCAAGCAATTTAGCCTTATTACTTAGATTACCAAGAGTGTAAACATGGTAGTTATATTTCCTAATGCTTTTCATAAACACATATAATTCTCCTACCATTATTTTCAATTAATGAGGGAACAAATTAGATTCTATGTTTGCTGGGAAAGACTTGTAAAGGTCATAAACAAATAAAACAACCCAAAAAACATACATAAGATTGTGCTATCTATTACAGAAAATTAAAAACGATATACATACCTCCTCATCCATCAAAACCATTTCAATGCTATAAGCTTCGGATGGTTTCATATACACACGTTGCCACAACCGGTCACACGAACCTAGATTCTCCGGCCATCCGAATTAGGGTTAACTTCACTTAACAGATGATATTGGGATGCCAATTTTTTTTGTTGAAATAACAGTACGTGTAAACTAAACATTATGTGTAAACAAAAGCAAGTTAAGAAGGATGCTAATTAATTTATAAAGTGTACATAGAAACAAAATTTTGAAATAGCTCTCATTTCCTCCACCTCACAATTATTTGATGGCAACTGAAAGTGCTAATTAAATACATATTTAAATGAGATATACACATCAACAGAAACTTAAAGCCCACTTAAATTTTAATATGAGTCCAAATTCCTAAGAACTTACCACATCATCACACCATGATTTCTAGTTAACTTTGTATAAGGAATTAACGGCCTCTTATTTGTACCACATAGGATAAGATAGATTTTAAGTTACAAAACATGTAGATTAGGTAATTCTCTATATATAGATATACAATGGATAAATATTGAAGATTTAAATATTTTATCTAATACATATATAATGATAATTATCTATCTAATGTAAGAAGATAAGGACATCTATTATGATTATCCTAATACATTTTATATTATTTTTTATAATGGTATAACTATATTTTTGTATATGTTTAATATAGGCATTTTATTAAGTATATCATATAAAATATAAGGCTGCAAAGTAGGAATTTGGTTGTGTTGTACAACTATAAGATTGACATTGGGCGTTTATGTTATTTGTTATCTAAATCTTTGAGACATTCTTAATAATATACAATTTTGCTTTAAGAAAAACGAGAAATCTAGACATAAAAATAGATTTGGGACAAGAAGAAGCTCCGGAACTATTAATGACACAAACACTCTAAAACCGAAATAGATAGAAACTAGGGGTGTTCACGGGTCGGGGCGGGGTGGATAGTTGATTTTTTGTAAACCGTGACTACGGGGCGGATACCTAGTTTTAGGAATCGAAGCCGAACTGCAAATAGCGGGTACCCGAAGGGAGGCGGGTATCCACAGTTCAGGTTGCGGGTACCCTAAAATTGAACTGTTTTTCATTTTTGTTGTTTTCAACAAGTTTAGGTTAATAATAAAACAATAAACAATGGTAGAAACAAGTAAATAATAATGAATAAATCACTAGCAGAAATCAAACAGATCTTCAATAAAAGTCTTGTAGAAACAAAAAACCGATATGACTAAAGTTGACACTGTTAATCGATTTCAGTGTCTCCATGTTGAACTCTCGATCGTTGCAGGCTTGCAAACTCTCGATATCGAAGCTCACAAAAATAATTGGGGGAGACGGTATGGACTACTAGAGTTAAGTTAGGTAGTTTTGAGAAATTTAAGTTTTCTAATGGTTTTTACGGGTCGGGGCGGGTACCAGTGGATATCGAATTCTAAAAACCGAACCTGCCCCGTGTTTAGCGGGTACCCTAGTTTTCGGGTTTTTTGGGTTACGGGTTTTACGGGTATCGGTTTTTTCGGTTTCGGTTTATGCGGGGCAGGTCGGTTTTTCGATTTTTTTGAACACCCCTAAATTAGAAACCGAAACCGTTTGATTTGAAATCTCTAAAAACCAAAATTAATAGCTTGAATTCGGTTTGAGCTTAAAACAACCTCATGCTTATCGCTATTACTAACCAAAGAAATACATATTCCCCTCCATCCCGTTATATTTTCTCTTTCTATTTCTCTTTTTCTCACTAAAACTTTCTACTTCTGATTTGTGTATCATCCTCCCAAGAATGACAAACTTTCAACGATATCAACCTAAAGAAGCAATGTTCCCGCTTGGTACCACTTAAAAACCCTCTCTCCGTTCCGGCAGGAGAGGTATACTTATCCCCTTAGATGTAATTATCCCCTTATAATCAATTTCTAAAGCAAACGCACTATTCATTTTGATTTTTCAATTTTAACCCTTAATTTTTTTCACTATTTACCTTTAAATTTATATAAGTTACATTTGATCTAATAATATTACTTACTATTATTTACAAATCAAATGGTCTTTGGCGTAGTAGTATCAAGGTGTCTCTCCCACTTTAAACTTAAGGGTTCAAATCCTCGTGTTACACACCATTTTGATTTTTCAATCTTAATCCTTAATAAATTTTCACTTTTTACCGTTTAGTTTGTATAAGTTATATTTGATCTTAGTCTAAGTATATAATGTAATTAGCAAACGTAGTAGATGCATGTCAGCTTAAATATTGTTAACGTATGCTAACTTTGAACAACCATCTTACATATCATATTATATGTAAATTAAATTACTAAGAATATGAATATTTGAATATCACCTGACGTAACGTGCAGGCTTGTAAAATTCATTTATCAACAACTTTAACTTTGTATTTAGTTGAATTTACTTAGGAAACTAAAAACTAATATTCATAATGGGTACCAAGTAGCTAGGAAAGCAGACAATTAGATATTTAATTCCACTAAAAAATAGATAAAATAGATTTTGCTTATGGTGAATTAGATACTGTGAGTTACTTTCTGTCTAAATGTTTGCCAAAATCCAAACAATTTCACTATTTACTTTGGTAAACACACCTTAAACATGTGCTTAGCCTTTGATATTCACTGAACCTGTACCTCTTGATTAAATAAATTCAACATTGATAACTTAAATCCCCTTTTACATAAATTAAAAACCAAGTAAAGTGAATTTATTTAAATATATAAATATATATATAATTAATTAATCCCATATTTTGTTTTAAAAAATTAAACCATGGATCTTTTGTTGAGAGCACAGGGCTCCAAAAGGATTATACTTTACAACTATTATCTTTAAAATTTTTAAAAAAATATGTCTAGAAAAGCACAAATAAAGTTGCAAATTTCTCAATTTTTATAATCAATTTTTAATGGTAAAATTAGTTGTGGGTATTTCATGTCCACCAATCTGCTAGCATAGCATCATTATTAGGATTATCTTTAATTACTCCAATAATAAACCGACATGTGTACTTTTAGGGACATCCTAATTGCGTTTTGTGACTTTAACTATATTCCATTCACATGAAGGCAATTATATATGATCCGAACCAAACGGTTTTTAGTTTAGCGGTATCGATCATACGTGTTGAAAAAGTATTTTTTATGGTTCTGAGTTTCAATTTTGTAGTAGACAAATATGTAGATTTAAGAATAGAGTTAGAGGGTGTGTATGTTTAGTAGTTCAAAGAAATTATATATGGTTGAAATCTTCGGAAGTAACTTGTATACGGAAAAATTTATCTATAGATACAAGTACTAAACATCACATGATACAAATCGATAAACCAATAAGAAGTTTTGTTCGTTAGATTGTAAGAATTGAAATTTAACATTCTATTCACAGTGTTATTTGGTTGGATCTCAGTTGGAACCGAAATTTAACCAATTTGTTCAAATTTTACTCAAGGGATAAAAGTTTACCAAGAATGTTAAATGGTTTGATGACTATGATACTTTTTTACTGATACATTTCACTCATCGTTGTCTTACTATCTATTAATTGGAGAAAATTCATTCTCTCATGATTCTGACATGTATCTTGATCTAGCGAACAGAAGAATGATACGAGAATTCAACAAAAATTACATAATTTTTTTTATAAAAAAAATTATTTTGTAAATCAAAGGGAATCTAAATTATTGTTCATGAATATACAAATCACAACACTTGTATGAAGGGAACAAGTTGATTAATTAGTGTTCCCTCTCAATTATTATTTTGGAATATTAGGTAGAAACAAATGTTAGTGCAATTTATGCCAGCCTTCATCAATGCCCTCATGTGGCATGTGAATTTATACTTTTTTTCCCCCAATTATATCATGAATATATATTTTTGGTGTTAAAAAAATATCATCTTTGCAAGGTTTTCATCAACACAACTGTCATTGATGTAGGTTTTTAATCAGTTTCTAAATTTAAAAAAACAAATAAGCTAAGATACAAACAGTCATATTTTATCTGAACTTATCCTTTTTTATTACTGATCTTTGTAAATTTGTTACAAAACTTAAGGGTTTCAGGACTAGCTAATTGAGTAGTAATTAGTAAATAAAACTATTTAATATCTTAAGAAAAAAATAGAGTAAATTGATATATATATATATATATATATATATATATTCTTCTATACAAATTTTTTGGATTCATGTATTCATATGAAACATTTTATCCAAAAATTAAAAAAAAGTTATTACAAACAATACATAGAAGAAACATCAAAGTACCTCAAAAAAACATCACTGATATTCCTGCTACAAATTTACAGAAGCAAAACTATATATCATCATACTATAAATTAATTGACTTAGTTTTCACAAAATCTTTCTTTTTTTTTCTTTTTTTTTTTGGGATTTCTTACGTCAAAGGTGGTTGTCAAACTCAAGCTCAAAGATTCATCTTGTCTTTTGGTTAGCTTCATAAACTGCAACCCAACCCTTTTGCTTCTGATCCTTTCATGATTCTCATTCTCTTACAAGTTAACACAAACATCCTGCACCACATTAACATTCGTCAGAAACAATAACAACAACAGTACTCGATCTAACTAGAACAAGATTGAGATACGTAAGATGTAAACAGTGATACATCTACCAACAACCATATCAAATCTCATGTAAATAAGTTACGGAAGGGTAACATGTAGACATACATGTCTCTACCAACAATAACCGTACCCAATCCCATTTGATTGATGCACAGAGAGTTTTAAGAAGTAGACAATCATACGTTTATCTAATATTATTCATTTTTTTAAGGAAGAAAGTGAGAGGGGAGACTTACTCCCATGGAACATCTCCAACAAGCATCCAATCACCATCTTTATCTTGATAAGTTGGTGAATACTCAGATCCTTTATATCCATCTCTCTCAGAATACACACCAATTGTGAGTAACTTAAACATGCTTTCCAAAGCTTTTAACAGCTCTGAATAACCTTTATAAACCTTCAAATCAATCTTCCTAAGATAAGGTGCACCATCCATGCTTACTTTCACATACATCCCACTTTCACTTTCCAATTTCTTCGCCGGAAAATTGTTCCTCCTGTAGTTCCTCACCGGCGGCCACCCCACCACCTGTGATCTGTCATCACAATTCACAACACAACCAATCAACCACCAATATAATATATTTTAGTATGAACGGTGATTAAGGCGTTCCTCCCTCACTGAGGTTGGCGAACATATGTGTAGTTACAATGGTTTCATGAATTATGATGTTGAGACTTACTTTGCTGCAGGTGCAGTTTCCATGTCAGTTTCTTTGGTTTCACAGCTTCCCTTTGATTCGCTGCAGGTTTCGGGCTGAGACCGTTTGTTGTTGTTGTTGTTGTTGTTGTTGAAACACGATTCTTTATCGGATTTGTTGATTCCGGGCAACCCGAGTGTAAGATTCAAACCATCCTCCATATTCATTTTGCTTGATTGGTGATCTCCACTTTTTTGAAGACTTGAAGAAGAAATTGATGTAGATAAACTTGGTTTTTTATCAGGAGTTTTTGGTATTTGAGGTGATAGAGAGGTTGGTATATTTATACATATGAATGTGAACACAAGAAATAGTAAGAGTTATGGGGTTGGGACCTTTTGTTTTTTTTTTTTCTGTTTTTTTTGTTTTTTTTATTTTTATGTTTCTTGGTGGAGAAGGTGGTTAGATATCTGTTTTTTGGGTTGCTTGGAACCTTTCTAATTTAAGATATTTTTACTCAGAATTATTTATAATTAAGAGCGTCTTAAAATTATATGTAAAATTAGTTGTTAATTCAATCATAAAATTTTAGTAACATTAATTAAAGTATATATTTTAAAAAATGGGTTATATACCTAATAAAACTAACTTTAAAATCTCCATAACAATAAGATTCCCACTCCTAATTAATATAATTAAAAGGATATATTAAAAAACATAAAATATGAGTGTCTATATCTTACTTTCCTTATACTCTCGAGCCGATCTATTATGCAGTCTGAGGTAGTCCGGATAACCTCTTTAAATTTTGTTGGTAGTGTTAGTATATTCATGTTGAATATATACGTGTTACCTCTAACTATATTTGAATAACATCTAAATCATATTTTTGAATCACTTCTTGATTATACTCTACTTGGATGGAATCGGGTATGGTTATTGTTATCGTTGTTATTGTATTAAGAATTGATTTTTTTTCATTTTGTTTAATTTTGTAAAGTTAAATATGAAACTTAAAGGGAATATGATATATGATTCTAGCAGTATAAATCTTAGTTGGCGCTTTCATGCTCACAAACGTTTTACACGAGGAGTATGTTAATAATCACTTCATCATTTAGTAATTTAAGTGTTTATAAGTATATAAAAGTACGTATAGTAGGTGTTTCTAGGTGTATTAAATAAAATAATATAAATAAAAGAAAATTGATAAATAAAAATGAGTGGAGGAAAGAAGAGAAATGAGTATGAAAAAGAAAAGTGAATGAATTAAGGACAAAGGGAAGGTAAGGTGTCGGCAGCATTAGCAGCACCTTTGAGGTTAATGCTGCTACATTTAGGGGACAAGACTTAGACAAACACAGCCGCCCATATGGAATTTCAATGCAAATCAATTTAACACGGCTCGCAGCCCAGCGGTATTTTATATTGTACAGTAATGTCTCCTTTTAACAGGTTATAGGTTCAAATTACGCTATGAATAGTAGAGTAGATTTACTAGGTGTGTGTTTGTCTTTTAAAAAAACCTAACACTTTCTCTCTCATCATCCAACTGTCAACCAAAAACCTTGTAGCCCACGTGCTCGTTTCAGGTTTTGTGAAAAGATGTAACTTTTTAAAAGGTTGAGGATTTAAGTCACATAATAGATGACGAAGTATGTTTAAGAGTAGGTTTATTGGGTGTGTGTACCGTTAAAAAATACGAAGAATGAGATACTCAATTTGCCACTCAAATCAAGAAAATAAGAAAGCATCCTAATTCCCATGTGAATTTACAAGGGTGAGTTGTATTTTGTTGAGAAGCAACAAAAAAAGTAGTAGTTAAACAGTTATGGATATGAAAGGGTAAAAAGCAGACAGGTGAATATTTATTTGAAGGTATCGAGATATTTCTTAACAAAAAAAATAAAATAAATAAACTACTAATACAAACATATGAAAAAGGTAAGACGGTTATATTTTTACTTGAGGAGCATCATTTTTGGACTATTGGATAGATATTTTGTGTTTTATAAGGAAATGTCAAGGATTCGAATCGTAAGGGTTTTAATAAGAGTTGATCAGGAGGTTGTTTTCTAAAACAGTTACGAATAACACCAGTTAAAAAAGCTTGGCACTTCAGAAAAGCCTAATCGGGAAAACTATATATACACTTTATTGGGGATTATTGCGTTGAGTAATGTCCTATATCGGACAAAGTGATTTCGTAATATACTTAATAAGGGTCTTGAAAAACTCCTCTCATAGTTAAATGGTTTTGAGTTGAAACCCTACAAACTTACATAGTTAAGCAAGGTTTACCCGTGGTTGATTAAAAGGTCAGACGGACTCCACGTAACCTATAAGTATCCACGTGTTAGGTGTAAAAAAACGCCACATGTAAGGAGACGTGTTGAGTAATGTCCCACATCAGACGAAAAATAACTTCATAATGTGCTTACTAAGGGTTTTGAGTTACTCCTCTCATACCCAATTGATTTTGAGTTAGAACCTCACAAAATTACATATTAATCATATGGGTTAGTGGTTTTAGCTTTGGATATTGTAAGAAACTTTTATTTTGATGTCTTAATAACAACTTAGTAGTACAAACCACTACTACTACTACAGTAACAACTTAGTAATGTACCGGACCGTCTTAAATATTTTTGGGGTTCGGGACAAAAATAAAAATGGGCTCCTAAAATATTAAAATATACAAAAATAAACTAAATATATAAAAACGTTGAATAATAAACTTACAATTGTTTAGGTTTTTAATTTTTTCTATATTTTTATCCATCGACCCTCTTTGAGATCATTTTAGTTAAGGCTGTAAATGAACCGAATGAACACAAAGGGGCTTGTTCGTATTTATTTGTTTAACTTTAGCCGAACAAATAAACAAACTTGAACAGATAAACGAATGGAGATATGTGTTCATGTTCGTTTCTTTAACTTTAATCTAAACAAAGAAACAAACAAGAACCCGATAAACCGAGCGAGCTTTTGTGTTCAAATTTTTAAAAAATTGGTTAGTTCGTCAACATTTTTGTTTGTTCATTTAATCGACAAACAAACGTAAACGAAAAAAACATACACTACAAAGCAAATTCAATAATACTAAACACAAATAAACATTATATATAAACACACACACACACACATATTAAACCATGCGCATTGGTTTGGGGGGGGGGGGGGGGGAGATTAGCGCTGGCTGGTTCCCCTACCCCACTAGAATACCATCGCCCTCAAGAGGGTTTGACATATATTCTTTTATTAATATTTGATGTGGGGTTGAAAAGTGTTGAATATGAGGGTTTGTGGGTTTGATAGGGTTGAAGGTGGGAGATGATGTAGATGTTGATGTGGTAGTGGGGTTGGCGGGGAAAGTTCGGGTTGGATGCTAATGGTCTTATATTTATACACACAAACACAAATATATATATATATAACGAATAAATAATCGGACACAAACATAAGTAAACGAATGAGAGCTCTAACAAAGGGAAAATATTTTTCATGTTCATTCATTTATTAAACAAACAAACATAAACGAACTTCCCGCCGAATCATTTCACAAACAGTTTATGATCGTTTAAAGCCCTAATTTTAGATTTTTTAAAGTCTTCTCTTTTCTTTCTTTTATTTGACTATAAGATAAATGCATTTTGGAAAATATAATTTTTTAATTAACTATAAAATGATTTAAGTATTCAAGTAAACAACCGATTAACTTAATATCAAGTGATTCAACTATTTAAGTAAACACATTAATTAACTTAGTATCAAATTATTCAAGTAACCAGTTTAACTAATAAACTAAACAACTACTAAACTAATTAACTGATTATCAAAACTATTCAGATAATTTTCAAGTGTTTTAATTTTTCAAAAGAGTGACACTAACAAACTTGTCAAGTGATTAAATTTCAAATGATTTAAAGTAAACCAATTAACTAGTGACTCAAGTAAGTAAGTGACTTCAATTTTTTAAAAGAAATTAATTAACTAATAACCAATAAGGGCAAAAGCAGAACCAATCACAAATGTTCAGACCAGTCGTCTCACTCTCTCCCCACTCCTCGACTTTTGATTCATAGCCATATAGTTTGTGCTGACATTGATTTCGCTTTTCTTTTTCCTCATATGTGGTTGCTATGCATCTAAGATTTCCAAACCAATTGCTATTTTAATTTCTAAGTTTGTGTTTTAGATTTTAGGCATAAGAAATTAGGCCATTTTCCCTATCTCTATGTACATTTGAGCTTAATAAACTTGATTGCATATACATATATATAAACACTATATTAACCATGGTCTCCAACTAGCCAAGGGCCCTGGGCGGTTGCCCGGGTAGCCCCGACCTTAAGACGGCCCTGGTAGTGTACCAATTATTATGTCCATGATTTTTTAAACGGTAAACACATATCTCATTAAACATACTCTTAATTTACTCCATAATATTTTATTGGGTTTAGTATATAAAAGTGTAACGAAGTTGTCACTTTTTGCTATTGTGTGTATCCAACTTTAAAAACTACCATTTAATATACTAAACTTACCAAACTTACTATTTAATGTATTGGGAAACCTGCTACACAAGTTGTAGGTAATTTTCTTAATTTTGATTTATTTTTAAATTCCACATCACTATATTATGATTATTATCCATGCCAGAAGAAATTAAGAAGAATCAGAAAGAGGAAGATGAAGAAGAACCGGGATGCATGAAGATGAAATCAAGTTTGAAGATCAGCCAATTTTCAATCTATGAGCCAACTTTTGATTCAATATTATCGATCAGCCAGTTTTCAATCTTTTTCTCATTGTTTGCGGGTTTCGGGGTAGCACCAGTAAGGAACCCTGATTTGTTCCTTGCTCCAATACGCATCTACATGAGTTGGGACCATAATAGTGTAACGCCGCCAAAATTGAGAAGCTTATTTTTTAACATAAAATCCATTTCGAGTTTTGAAACTGCGTGGATACAGCTGTAAATATAATATTTCCAAAACCTGCTTTTAACAAAATATTATATAACCGGCTCAGCGGAAGCATCCCGAAACTATATAAATATTTACAACCTATGTCATAAGTTGCAACAAAAGATTATCATTGGCGTTACCGAATATCGATCGACCATTACATAACCAAACAAAACAAACTAATGTGTTCCCAAAACTAGCATGTAATCCATAGCAAGTACCCGCCTCACCATCACAACTATTTACATGCTCATAGGAATGTACATGAGAGGGTTAACTATAAATAGCTAGTGAATAACGGTTAAGCGGAAGCATCATACCAAAAATATCATATATCACATATCAACAAGAAAGTCTATCCTAGCACATTGCGAAACACCGGTTAGTCAGCAGGCATCACTTCTTGCGAGGTAGCTAGCCTGGCTTAATGATACTGACTTAGGAAACCGAATACTTCCTCTGCGCCGGTGGAGAAGCGGGTCGCCGTACACAATTGCGTTAACGGAAACAATACCCAATGGGGATCGGTGGGAATTGAGAGCCCATCATTAAGTTGAGGGACGGAGGTTCTGCAGGAATCAAGATTCGCGATCGTCGAATCACCGCACATCATAGTTGACGTCACAAGGCCCTAGCTAGATCCAGACAAGCTGTCCCCAAACATCTAACAAAGTACCTTTACTAACACACATTGGCCTACAAATGCCATAGCATAACAAATTGGCCTAAAAAGGCCATAACATATTATAGTTGGCCTACAAAAGCCATAACATATCAAGATTGGTCTACAAAAGCCTTTAACATATCATAGTTGGCTTACAAAAGCCCTTAACATGATTACAAATCATATCATAACACAATTGGCCTACTCAAGCCTATAACATGCATATATATCAAATCTTTGGTTTTTAATATTCATTCAACTATATAACATTCTTATTATTATGCTTAGGTTAACCGGTACTCACTTTTTGAGCTATAACATGCAAATATAGTGTTACAGCTTTTCTAGGTCGTCGGGTTTACCTAGAACACATTACTTTACATTTAGACATCAACACACCAAGTACGACAACTAAAACATTGGTATTAATATCCTAATAATGTCCTTAATCTATTTACTAATTTACAACATCAACCCATACATCAAAACATAAAAGAACAACAAAATATTTTCTGTCATCAGGAGATCGTGCCGCAATCTTCTTAAAAGATCGCGCTGCGACACGCATACAGAGCAAAATACCAATTTGCGCATAGCAGCTTCAAACTTAACCAAAACAATCCCAATTCGTTTTTACTCAATTTCTAACGTTCATACACATCATTTAACACTTGTAGGAACTTTCTAACATCCCTAACACTAACTCAGTTAATTCAAATAAAATTCAAACTTAAATTAACAAAGAAATATCCATTTTGATCCATTCTTGAAATACATCCATTCTAACACTTCTAATGCATCATTCCTACTTAATATGATTTGTAGAAGCTATAGGAACTGATTGAATCAATTAAAATCAGTCCTTGATATCTTTTTCCATTTTTTGACCATTTTTGAATCAATTCAATCAAAACAACCATTCCAATCCATAATTTGTGTTCCAATCAATCCATATGAGTTGTAGGAACAATTGGAAGCTTAAAACTCAGTTCCTTGAAGGTCAATTCGGGTTTGACCCGTTTTTGACCTAAATACCCAAAAACAAGAACATGAGGAAACATGAACTTACAAGGATGAGGAAGATGATGAAGATAAGAGTTATGAACTGATTTAGAAAGCTTGATTTGTGGCTAGAATTAAAGTTGGATTGCTTCCTCTTGATTTCTCCTTCAAAATGGCAAGAACACTATGAAGGTGAGTGTGTGTGTGAGAGAGAGCTGTGTATGAAAAGGGGAGGACCGACTTGGTAATCAATATTATCCACAATGGGTATTTTGTTCTCCTTTTTAACTTACGATACGACCCTCGTTATCCCGTTTCAATTAGCGGAGATATCATGGGAACCCTTATCTTAAACCGTTTATTATTTTATTATTTTTATCTATTTTTATTATTATTTTTATAACCTCATTTAATAGCTATTTTAAACAATTTATATCAATAGTAGAATATATATTTTATATTTAATTCATTTAAATAATCTACGTGCCACGTTCGCTCGCGTCTAGATCCTTTTTGAGGATGTTACAAACGGGTAGTTCAAATCATCCAAGATGATTCTGGTAGGAAAGGGTGCATCTTTTACGTTCTGAACAATGACACGGGTGTCTTGAGAAGAACTCTCTTTGTCTTCCATGAGAGGATTCGATTATGGGGCTATACGATTTGGAATGATAGGGTACTCCGATACCATGAAGATCACAGAATACGTTTGAAATTGGAATATCATCCGATCCAAGGAACCACCATATATACAAGAGAGGAAAAGCAAACTACCTAAGTTACAGCCTCTAATTAAGGATTAAATATAAAACATAAAACAAGGGAATAAATCCCGAAAATAGCTCTCGTGAATAGTAATTACTAGGTAAAAGGGTAAAATGGTAATTTAATACAAGCTCGATTAGGCTCGCGAGCCTGGCGAGCTGAGTATTTCAGAGCTCGAACTCGGCTCGAAACCCTACTCGAGTAGCTCGAGCTCAAGCTCGACTTGGTTCACCTCGAGTCGATTTCGGTTATTTTTCGAGCCGATCTCGAGTAGCTCGCGAGTTATCTCGGCTCGATTACACCCTAATATTTGAAGTGTTTCTTGAACTAAATATCATCTCACTGTTTACAAAGTTATTATTATCTTTAAGCCCATCTATGAATCTTTTCATATGGGTTTACCTTTTCATCTAGGGAGATGATTTTTATCCCATGTAACACCATAAAATATGTTTTGTTCACCATTTTATCTTATTTAAGTATTTTAAAAGAATATTAAATATATGATTAAACAAAAAAGTAGAGAAAAATGATGTAATAATATGTATATGATATTCTTTTAACAATTTACACAATAATTTCTTATAAAACTAATTTTATTTTATCATGTTTTCTTAAAGTAAGAACTTAAAATAACTTGTACATTTATATAATGTGTAAATTACTCACTTTTTGTTAATGTTTGTGAAATCCAAAATGGTCGAGCTTTAACAGTACCACTCTCTACTACACCTTCATCTCAAATTTTCACTTACCGTCACATCAAGTTTTTACTTTCAATCACTTAACTTATCATTCAATCGCAGTGTCATCACTCCACGTCATACTAAATTTCAGAATATGCATACCTACTAACCACTTACACTGTGATAGAAGGGCAAGCATGATACGCTACCTACAAAACAACCCCTTTGCAGATAGTGTGAAATACTAAAGAGGTTTGTCCTGGTGGTAAGTGAGTTTTCCCAGTGAAGGAGAGGTTTTGGGTTCGAATCTCTCTGGAGGATTTCTTCCTAAGAGTAGCTGATGGTCACTCCCTCGTTGGTGAAAGCAGCCCTACCGAATTAATTAGGAGGGTGTAGTTGGAGTGATTCGAAACCGGGGCCTGGATTAGATCAACTAGTTTCGATCCTGTGCCACTACCGATGATACGAAGCTGTTCAAAAAAAAGATAGTGTGAAATATGAGGACATAAGTATAAAGGGTGTCAGAAAAATGGTTCCTTGTTTCATCTTGTGTGCATTAAAATCTCAAGGCATTACATAATGAATCACTTTATACATTGCATTAAATTGCACCACTTATTATTTTTCATGCTTTATTTTCCACCTTTCATTATATACATATATCTATGAGTTCGTGTGTCTCTAAACCTATTGCACCCCACCCCTACCCTACTCATAGAATTATGATAATGATGTAGCTATGTTGTGTTTTTTTAAATTTTTATAAAATTATTTTTTTATAATATAATAATTTTTTTGTAGAAATTAGATGTCATATCGTCGTGCTCAATTCTATGCCACAAGAATATTTGGCAATTAATTTGACACGAGGTGATGTCTTTTTTTTAATTTAATATTTAAAATATCTTAATCAATTTTAAAAAAATAAAGAGTATGCACGTTTTTATATAGATATTGTAGAATTCCAATCAGTATCACAACACAAGATGAAATTAAACTTAGGTGAAAACCCGAGTTCATTGGTCGTGAAATCAACAAAAATAGGTGAGTATAGTGACATGTGCGAAGGAGGGTGGTTTGCGATTTCAGAGTGAGGGGGTTTTAGGTCAAAACAATAACAAGTGATTCAAATGGAGAGGATGAAACCGGGTTTTGACCTAGTCAAACTCTTAACACACTTTGAAACTTGTTGAGTATACATACACCAAATCAAGGATAGTCGAGATCATGTCGAACATGTCGAGAGTTTGTTCGAGCTTTATTCAATCTCTTGTTTTGAACCGAAGTTTATTCGGTTGAGTTGTGTAAACACATATCGTGTTTTTTAGCCTCTTTTCTAACATCCTTCATCCAAAAAATCAATGTGTGAAGCCTTTCATTTGTCTATGTATAATTCTTGAAAGTAACTTTTACCTATTATTTATAGTTTTATATCTATACATATAGTCTTATACTACTACAAAAAAGGCTTTTAACTTCCCATTAAAGCCCAATTTAAGGTCCAAAATAAGATTAGAGGCTAAAAGAAAATCTAAGTCCAATATTTGGCTTTCTAAACATTTGTACCTCACTACTTTTTCTCTTTTTTTAAAAAATTCTTTTGCTTTTTTAAACAACTTTTCAAGTAAAACATTTCAACTGAATATGTTGTTCGTTATTTTCTAGGAATGGAAACCTCACTCTCTTATCAAAACCTGTTTTTCAATTTTTTTAGAAAATTAAAACTCGATTATTTTTCACAGAATAACTAAACATGAAAAACTGAATAATGCGATTTTTTTCCTGCTAAACACAGTCTTAGTTCTACGGTGTTGCTTAAATTACCTTTAAGAACCGGGTTTTTGTTTTTCTAGCCAAGACATGAGGCACTAGCAGATGTGGTAGATGGGCATTATTAATGACATTATATGACTTGATTTTTTGCTATCAAACTGGGCGTGATATGACTGTTGAATAAAGTTCGGTTGTTTAGTAAAAACTGTGATATTTGTAAGTGCATATAACGTAATGTTTACTAAGCAACCAGACTCAAATACAATCACCGGTTCTCTCTCTCTCTCTCTCTATATATATATATATATATATATATATATATCTCCTTTTTCAGGTGTGGTATTAGTAGGGGTGTACGTTCAGATGGATCGGTTTAATCCGATCCGATTGAGTAAATCCAATTGGATTTCGGTTTTGAAAAGTAAGATCCGATCCATCCAAACAATCTTAAGATCCGAATCAAACCATCCAAATTACAATTCGGTTGGATCGCTTTTTACAATTCAGTTTTCATTCATACATAAATACATATTTAAAGAGTTGAGATATTTAAAAAAGTAAATTTGATACATATACTATTAAAGATTATATAGTTATCCAAGTTACAATAACTAGTGGGACTAGTGGCTTTAGTATAAATATATAATTAAAAATAATAGGTTGTAAATAAACATAAACATGACATGTATGGATTATTTTGTTCCAGTAGTGTTATATATATATATATATATATATATATATTGAAAAGTTCATTTAAGAACCGTTTTTATTGCGAGAACCGCGAGAACCAATCTTAGCCGTCCAATTCCCCCTCCTTCTATTAGATTGCCCACCCATGAATTCCTTACATGCACCCTGCCACACTCAATCCCCCCACGCTCTTCATCCATCAATTCCATTGTCCAAAATGAACGGCTAAGATTGGTTCTCGCAATAAAAACGGTTCTCAAATAAACCTTCCCCTATATATATATATATATATATACTAGCATGATACCCGCGCAATGTGGCGGCAACAAATAATTTCTACTCGTTAACATGTCCGTTTTTAAGACGTATGGAGTATGATACTCATATAATACGGCGACTGCAAATAATTTTTATTTGGTGACAAGTCTATTTTATTTATCTTTTTACATTTCTTTTACTTTTCTGTTCTTCATAATTAGAAAAAAGGTTATGAAAATATTTTTATTTATTAAGTTAATTTGTATTGGCTTTGACTTTCAAAAAAATTGTATTGACTTTGATTTTCTTAAATATGTAAAGTTTAGTTATTAAAATGGAATATAAGAATCTTATTAACTATATTTAATAGTTACTCAATTTAGTTTATATGAAGGGTAATTAAGTAATTTCAAAACACTTAAAATTTAAGAGTTTAAGCAAAATATCTAAATGCTTTATAATATAGTATAGATATATTCTTATTCGGTTTATTCAGTTTATTCGGTTTAAATAATTGTAACCAGAACCAAATCGAAATCCATAGTAATTATTCGATTTTGATCCAATTCAATCCAAAAACCCGAACCAAATATTCCAATCCAAAATTTTCAGTTCGATAATCCGGTTTTATGCGAACAGTGAACACCTCTAGGTATTAGTGTATCACACCCCAAATCTAGAGGGGTTCCCCGCAGCACCACCCGGGAGTGGTTTTCCTGCTGTTTCCTTGAAGCCACCTCACTTGTCCCTTGAGAAAGTCATTGATTTCAAACTTGCGATGCCATCATGCATGAGACCAAACACTTCCCTACCCAACAAGTGAAAAGAAAGTGCAAGGAAGGAAAGAGATTGGTAACTTATAACAAAATTATATTATATATTTATTTAATAGATTGCATTTAATTTATATCTATTTGTCATGAATATATATATATATATATATATATATATATATATATATATATATATATATATTATAGGGGAGGGTTCAAACAAGAACTGTTTTTCATATGAGAACTGTGAGAACCAATCTTAACCGTTCATTTTGGATAATAGAATTGATGGAAGAAGAGCGTAAGGGATTGAGTGTGACAGAGTGCATGTAAGAAATTCATGGGTGGGCAATCCAATTGAAGGAGGGGGAATTGGACGGCTAAGATTGGTTCTCGCGGTTCTCGTACGAAAAACAGTTCTCATTTGAACTTTTGCCTATATATATATATAATATATACTACATTATAAAGCATTTAGGCATTTTGCTTAAACTCTTAAATTTAAGTGTTTTGAAATTACAAAATTATCTCTCATATAAACTAAATTGAGTAACTATTAACTATAGTTAATAAGATTCTTATATTCTATTTTAATAACTAAATTTTACATATTTAAGAAAATCAAAGTCAATATAATTTTTTTGAAAGTCAAAGCCAATACAAATTAATTAATTATTAAAAAATATTTTCGTAAACTTTTTTTTCAATTATGGAAAACAAAAAAGTAAAAGAAACGAAAAAAAGATAAAGAAAATAGAATGTCACCAAACGAAAATTATTCGCTGTCACCGTATTATATGAATACCATAATCCCTACGTCTTAAAAACGGACATGTTAACGCGCAGAAATTATTCGTTGCCACCACATTGCGCGGGTATTCGCTGTCACCGTTCTTATTGCGAGAACCGTGAGAACCAATCTTAGTCGTCCAATTCCCCCTCATTCAATTGGATTGCCCACCCATGAATTCCTTACATGCACCCTGCCACACTCAATCCCCCCACGCTCTTCATCCATCAATTCCATTATCCAAAATGAACGGCTAAGATTGGTTCTCGCGGTTCTCGCAATAAAAACGGTTCTCAAATAAACCTTCCCCTATATATATAGGTGAAGGTTCAAACGAGAATTATATTTTTGTACGAGAACTATGAGAACCAATCTTGATCATTCAAGTGGTAAGTAGAATTTATGGATGAAGAGTGTGGGGAGATTGAGTGTGACATGGTGCATGTAAGGAATTCATGGGTGGGCAATCCAATTGAAGGAGGTGGAATTGGACGGCTAAGATTAGTTCTCGTACGAAAAATAGTTCTCGTTTGAACTTCGCCCTAGGGAGGGTTCATTTGAGAACCATTATTAGCGTGAGAACCGCGAGAACCAATCTTAGCCGTTCAACTGGTAAGTGGAATTCATGGATGAAGGGTGTGGCAAGGTGCATGTAAGAATTTAATGGTGGACAATCCAATTGAAAGAGGGAGAATTGGACGGCTAAGATTTATTCTTGCGATTCTCGCAATAAAAACGATTCTCAAATGAATTTTTCAATATATATATATATATATGTATATATATATATAGTGACAAGTTCATTTGAAAACCGTTTTTATTGCGAGAACTGCGAGAACCAATCTTAGCCGTCCAATTCTCTCTCCTTCAATTAGATTGTCTAATCATGAATTCCTTACATGCACGTTGCCACACTCAATTCCCCCATACTCTTCATCCATGAATTCCATTATCCTAAATGAACGACTAAGATTGGTTCTTACGGTTCTCAAATAAACCTTCCCATATATATATATATATATATATATATATATATATATATATATATATATATATATATATATATATATGCAACATGCAATGACCTGGTATTCCAATTTGCAAGTAAGGAAGAAAGAAAGAAAAAGCCAACTCTTTTGGAACTCTAAATATGAGTTTACTTTTATTTAATCTAATGAATACTGATTATATAGATATCTTATAACAATAACTATTGATTTATATACATCCGTCGTAAGTAACAAAAAATGTTTAGTTAAATAATTTTACCCTTAAATACGTAAATATGAAAAATTAATAACGGCTCCATAAGAATAAAAATATAATAATTATTGTACATGACAAATCATTGTTACACGAATCACCTTTTACAATGTATGTCTCCAAAATTTAAAGTTGTGTAATAAATATTTAATTAGACGCCACTCGATGTGTGCAAATGATTATAATTAACCTCCAAACAACTTCACTCAAAATTTATAAGGATATGGATCATTGCACTCTCCACCATATAATATACGTGAAAGACTGAGAGAGTTGACATATTGATATGATATATGTATATAAGTGAGAGAAGAGTACAACCATAACACCCGATTTATAATTCCTAATAATAGTTTATATAAGCTAATAATTATAATTCTATATACAAGTAAATTAGTAAGAAACTAAAAAATAAGAGTAAAAATGTGTTGGCAGCCATCCAAGTAGGCCAAATTGATATTAGGAAATTTGGTCATGACTTTTGAAAAGCAAGACCGTTCAATCTATGACAATCAAATCAAGACATTCTTTGAAGAAACAACTTTGAACATATATTCACCACTTAATTAATTAGGCCTTCATTTTTGAATTCAATATATAATTCTTCTATATACCAATTCACCAACTAAAAAAACAATTTATTATGAAATTTTGAAGGTTATTTTGGTAACTTAACAGAAAATCATGAGAATTTGGTTCTTTTCAATATATATATATATATATATATATATATATATATATATATATATATATAGGCAAAAGTCAAACGAGAACTGTTTTTCGTACGAGAACCGCGAAAACCAATCTTACTCGTCAAATTCTCCCTCCTTCAATTGGATTGTCCACCCATGAATTCCACCCTGCCACACTCAATCCCCCCACACTCTTCATGCATGAATTCCATTATCCAAAATAAACAGCCAAGATTGGTTCTCGTACGAAAAACAGTTCTCGTTTGAACCCTTTCATATATATATATATATATATATATATGGTGTGTTCGAAACAGAGAGGATTATAGGAGTTTGAGATCTAGTTCTGTTAAATGTGACTTGAAAAGGTACAAACAAGAAAAAAACCATGAAACTTGAAAATGTTGTTGCTCGGCATGGGCATAGAGCCCACAGCGTGTGCCCATCGACGCAGCACGGCGTGGGGAAGGGTGCACGTCGTGGGGTTGGTTTGTTCGGCCAATGCATTTTCTGTCTTGAACGATGCGGCGGGAGAATTTGTTAATTAAGGAATTTATCATTTCTTAAATTGTATTACAGCAACATTAAGGGTTTTGGGTGGTTATAAATAGGGGTCTTAGGTTCAGTCATATGCACACATCATCAAACACTCTCAGTTAATAAAAAAGTCTTTGTTCCTGCCCGTGGACGTAGGTCGTGACCCCGACGACCGAATCACGTTATATCTTTGTGTCATGCTTTCTTGTCTTTATTGTTATCCGCATATTCTAACGCTTGTTTGGGTATCCCGAATCCTAACAAGTTGTATCAGAGCCAAGGTTCTCACGTGGCTCGCGTATCTGCTGATTGAAGATGTCATCTTTGAAGTTTGATTTGGAGAAGTTCAATGGCTCAAACGACTTCACACCATGGAAGGTAAAGATGAGAGCTCTTCTGGTTCAGCAGGGTTGTGCGGCGGCGTTAGAAGGTAAAGACAAGTTGCCAAAAGATATGAAGGAGGAGGTAAAACGAGATGTTCTAGCAAAAGCACATTCTGCGATTTTGTTGTGTTTAACGGATGAGGTGTTGAGGGAGGTGGTGGATCAAACAACGGCTGATGGTCTATGGGAAAATCTGTGTGAGAAGTATTAGAAAAATACCCTCACAAACAGACTTTATCAGAAGAAAAGGTTGTATACCCTCCGGATGTCAGAAGGCACCCAGGTACAAGATCATCTTGACAACTTCAATCGTATCATCCTTGATTCGAAGGCGGTAGATGTGAAGATTGAAGATTAAGACCTTGCCTTGATTCCGGTGTGTTCACTGCCAAGTTCATACGAGAATTTTGTTGATACCATGTTGTATGGCAGGTCAACAACTTCTGTTGCAGAGGTGAAGGATGCCTTATTATCGAAGGAACTCAAGCGTAAAGTTTCTGTTAATGAGAGGGAGTCCGGTTCTAATCTGTATGCGGGCAGAGGAAGGACACATGACAGAGAAGGTGGTGTGGGTAGATCGCGTTCTAAGTCAAAATCCATGGGTAAGATAAAGTGTTATCACTGTAATGAGGATGGTCACATCAAGAGAAAATGTCCACAACGGAAGGGAGATGCAAGCTTGGTTCATGAAGATGGTGACATAGGTGATGTATTGACCATATGCACTGACAGTCCTGCTAACAACTAGATCTTAGGCACAGGAGCATCTTATCACATGGCGTATTCACGAGATCTATTTGTTACTTTCAAAAAGTGGAATGGAAAAGTGAAGCTGGGGGATGATGGGATTCGGAGTGTCAAGGGCAGTGGTATAGTGCAGGTGAAGATGCATGAGGGAGTGGTCAGACGGTTGCACTGTTGGTATGTCCCGGATCTTCGGAGGAACCTGATCTCTCTTGGAACTTTGGCAAAGAATGGATACGAATATTCTAGCAAGAGTGATAATGCGGGGCTGGCTGCTACGTGGTAGTTACGTTCTTGAAGGCAGTTCTGTGGTACCGTCCTTAGAGCTGAAAAATGACCTAGCGAAGTCGAGACGATACGGTTGGAGGTGGTCTCCGGTGAAATCGCGTGACGCGGTGTCGGGCTTCGTGGCTCAAGAAAGGAGGTAGTCCCTTCGGGGAGGTTAGAAGGAATGGAGACGGTTCTTTGGCAATCTCCATTGACCGGTCGAATAGAGTTCAAGTCAAGGGGGAGATTATTAAATGTGACTTGAAAAGGCACAAACAAGAAAAAAACCCATGAAACTTGAAAATGTTGTTGCTCGGCGTGGGCATAAAGCCCACTGTGTGTGCCCATCGACACAGCACGGCGTGGGGAAGGGGTGCACGTCGTGGGGTTGGTTTGTTCAGCTAATGCATTTTCTGTCTTGAAGGATGCGACAGGAGAATTTGTTAATTAAGGAATCTATCATTTCTTAATTTGTATTAGGGCAACATTAAGGGTTTTGGGTGGTTATAAATAGGGGCCTTAGGTTTAGTCATATGTACACATCATGAACACTCTCAGTTAATAAAGAAGTCTCTGTTCCTGCCCGTGGACGTAGGTCGTGACCCCGATGACCGAACTACGTTATATCTTTGTGTCGTGCTTTCTTGTCTTTATTGTTATCTGCATATTCTAACGTTTGTTTGGGGTATCCCGAATCCTAACAGGTTCTTATAATCTCAAGCTATAAGTCTTGTTTGTGTGTCAAAAGTTTACAAGAGATTACAATAAATAGAATCCCTCATAATTCCTCAAAATAGAATCTCTTTAAAGTAGATTGTAGAATCCATAATATTTAATCTTAGTCCCAGCTAGTTTCTCCAAATACACCATACTGAACAAGAGGGTAACATACTTAATAATTTGTAAAAAAAATTATTATTGAAAAATGATATCAAAAGTCTAATTGTTTTTATCTTAATTTGTTAAATGGGTTTTAATGAGTTTAATTTTATCTAACAACGCGCAAATTTTGATACTATTACATTATATACTTATAATTATAGCTTACTTTTTTCTCAACGCATCGCGCAGTCGATGAAAACCTCGTTCAGATCAATTTGTAAAGAATTAGCCAAAGATTGGGGTCTGGATCATTTTCTTAAGAATTAGCAATGGGGATTTTGATGGATTAGAGTCACACGAATGATCATTGGAAATTCATTTGAAAATGTATGAACTATTGATGGATTAACGGCAGATTTTCGCCAAACACACCCAACATTGTACGAGCTTTTTATAGTGTCAATTCATGTACGGTATTGTTCATATCTTTGTAAGATTACAATTTTGAGTGTATTCACACAAACAATAAAGACATATTCAACAAACTATACGTATTTGTAGTTACAAGGTTAGAGTTGATTCAAGAAACTAAGCAAGCCCTAGTTTTCGGAGATGAGTTTCAACTTCTTGAGGTCGTAGATGATCTTGGATGCCTTTTTGCTCCTTTAATCTCCATTCGCCATTGCGGTTTTTTCGAAGCCCTTTGTTCTCAACTTGTGACCAGTTTGGTGGTATCAAGTATTCATGTTTCAATATGTCACCATTCTTGTTCATCAATGCTATGTCCCTTCCACTTTGAAGCCAAAATTTGCTCTCTTTACCATGGTACCTAAAGTTTAATCAAATAAGTATACTTAAAAGCTATATATTTTAAGAAGCGGGATTAAAGAACATTCCGTCGGAAATCAGATTAGCGATGCCCCCTTTTTAGTTGATCATGTCCCATTAGAAATCGGTTCGAAACATCATTTTCTGATGGATTTTGCCGTCGGAAAATGACATGTTTGTTGCAATGAACACTTGTTTAAGATAGAACAAATCCGAGTCCTTAAAAAACTAATTTAACAGCTTCAAAAATTAGATGCATCTAACATATGTGTAGTGCATATGTCAAATACACTACGCATTTGATATATTTATTAACTTTTTGTATCCGTTGGTTAATATAATATAAAAAATTATTATTTTTATATTATTGTGAATTAAGGATGAGCGTAAATTTTTTAATTTTCTTAATTTTCTAGCATTTTCTGTATACTTCAAGAAGAGTGTTATCTCTGAAAGTTTACCCTAGTTTATACAATAACATATATATATTATAGACTAAGAAATTAAAGCATAATTATAAGTACCCATCTAGTAGATGCAAGAGAAGCTCCAAGTTATGCATTGATGCCAAGTCTAATCTTTCCTTCACAAACCAAGATCTTGTGTGATCCAACCCAAGTTCCTCCCCGATATGCGAGTAAAAAAACGTCGTCCAATCCGCTATACGTCGAATCAAAGATGACGTGTATTCGTTAAAAAGAACCCCGGGTACGTTTGGAACCTTATCATGCACGTTAAAGACTCGCAATACCTTTATTCCGAGATCTTCGACTCTCTTTTTAAACAATGTGTTACCAACCCTTGGTCCCGAAAAAGACAATACCGATATAGGAATTTTACGCATGTCGTCGAGTTTATCCAAATTCGATTCCGCTATGTCGTAAGCGCTTAAAATCGCTAAAGCGCTTCCTAAGCTATGACCGGTTATCGTTATGCTCATTTTCTCCCCTTTTGTTCCGTACATTTTTGTTAGTCTCCTAACTTCAGCCAAAAGCTGCGATGAATGAAAAATTCTTTATTAGTATGTAAATAATATAACAAGCGGAATAGTAGTGATGCTGACGTGACAGTTAAGATGGGTTTTTTGTCCTTTTCCGTTCTTTAAAAACAAAACCGTGTTAACTTTAAAAAAAAGTGGGTCCGGTAAAGATAGTATTTGGCTGTCATTACTACACTTATTTAGTAAGGCAAAAGTTCAAACGAGAACTGTTTTTCGTACGAGAACCGCGAGAACCAATCTTAGCCGTCCAATTCTCCCTCCTTCAATTGGATTGCCCACCCATGAATTCCTTACATGCAACCTACCACACTCAATTCCCCTACGCTCTTCATCCATGAATTCCATTATCCAAAATGAACGGCCAAGATTGGTTCTCACGGTTCTCGTTTGAACCCTCCCCTATTTAGTAACATGTTAGAATTGATACTGACGTGACAGATTTTAAAGACAATGATAACCGTCATTGTTGCGTGTGCTCTAAAAGTAGTACCTGTTCACGGGCAGAAAACTTTGAATAAGGGCAACTTTGATCTTTATCAGTGTAAATATGCAAAAAGCCAGCCATGACTTTGATGTTTGGATCTGGGCTAGCTAAATTTTGAGCAGAAACCGGTTTTAAGAAGTTCATTAGATCCTCCATCCATTCCAGCTTTGTTACGGTCCCTCGCCAAGCTATCGTGATGTCTCGCCTCCCCAACCCAGCAGTAGTCTCATCGTTTGAAACCGCGACATAGCCCATCCAGTTCACCATAGTGTTCCACGGCCCATCCGAATGTATAGACTTTATAAAAAACTTAGGAACGAGCTCACTCGTGTTGCTCGAGTATAAATAGCTCGTAATATCATATCCCGGGTTATCTAACCCGAGATCTTGAAAAAAGGTTTTGGGTGGGACTTTACAACTTCCACAATACTTAGAAAACGGGTCGTTATCGAAAGCCTCGTAACACGCTTGGGCCATTTCCCCGTAATGAATGATCTCGGATCGTAACTCGGGGTGCATCGGGTCGAGCATCCCGGACCAGTTTTCTCCACTGTGTAACTTGTTCCAAGTTTCATGATCACCTGTGGAAATTGTCTTTTCCTTTGATCTTTTAATTAAGGTTGTGCAGTATGTTGCTTGAAACAAGAAAACAGTTTTGGTAAACTGCCAAGTGAAATTGTTTGGAGATGAGGGTTTGATGAAGGTTTTGTTATGGATGTTGGGATTGATGTTAGGTAGATTGAGATTGATGGTAGCCATTGAAGAACTGAAGCAATGGAGGTTGAAGTATTCAAGTTTTTGGAGGATGCAAGTTGAGTTTATAAGGAACAATTGTAAGTCAAAGTCTTTTTTTTCCTTTTAAATCTAAGTTCATTGTTTATTAATGGATTGAGTCAAAGATATTATTTTAGTCAGATTCACATTGGCACTCAACATTCGAATTCTATAATGTTGTATAAGTGCATATTATTTATATATATATATATATATATATATATATATATATTATATATAGGCAAAAGTTTAAAACGAGAACTGTTTTTCGTACGAAAACTGCGAGAACTAATCTTGGCCGTTCATTTTGGATAATGGAATTCATGGATGAAGAGTGTGGGGGATTAAGTGTGGCAAGGTGCATGTAAGGAATTCATGGGTGGACAATCCAATTGAAGGAGGGAGAATTGGATGACTAATATTTGTTCACGCGGTTCTCGTACGAAAAACAGTTCTCGTTTAAAATTTTGCCTGTATGTGTATTACCATAAAGTTTTAGATAAGATAGTTTCTGCTTTTAATTTGTTTTTCAAAGACAATACATAAGTGTCATATAACATTAGTCTTTTTCTTAGAAGACATGTATCTTTAATAATAATGGTAACTCAATTTTTCACATATCTCATTTTAAATATTTTAGTTCCATTTTTAAGTCAATTCAAATTACGATTTTACCTTAAGGTACTATTGAGGTCATGGCCCAGTAGTATAATTCCACCGCAAATACATTCCGGCACTAAGCACGCTTAGTGCCGGTAGTAGAGGACTTTGGTTGAGATAGGTTTCAGGTTCGAGCCCAACTCCTCGCACGGACAGCCAAAACAGTTGAACATTGCCTATGGATCGATCCTTAGGGAAGGATCAGTTTGGATCCAAAGGATCCCACACGCAAGGTTGACCCGACGAAAACAACATTTTATTTCGTTGATATTACCCAAAGGTGGGCCCATATTACTTTCTCTAGAAAACCAAAATAATAAAATAAATTTGATCTAAATAGTAATAGTTTAAACCTTTCAACAAATTACAAATGCCTAGAAAACTACTAATCTCTGCACACAAAAAAAGAAAAAAAAAACACTTCCACAAGCCACCTTGAGTCAAAAAGACTAACCAGAACACCATACTTGATTTCCAAATAAAATTAAAACAAAAAAAAAACAACAATGTACTTCAAAATTTATCTCAAGAAGTATATGATCCCAGGTTACAATAAGGCACTATGCTCAACCTCAAGTTTGTATTTGCTTCTCCTTATTCTTCTTCAAAGGAAAAGAACAAAAATTAAAATCAAGAGTCTATAGAGTCAGTATTTGTACTTTCGAACCCGAAAAAGCATGTGCAGGAGTTAGTTATCAGTATTTCATCGTCTTTCTTAATCAAATTCAAGATCCAACGAGCCCTTTGAAACGAGCGTAGAAAACAATCAGAAGAAAAAGAACCGCAGACAATGCACCCGACACAATCACCACCTGTCAACGTTCACAAAGTCAAAAAAAATATCATGCCCGGAATGTTTTGGTGAAGTTACAACATTTGAAGAAAAAAAAACAGTATCGATCATTCGTTTAAAATTTTGACACTGACCCATTTGAACATGTAGCCATGATCATCATTCCACATATACGGTATATTCATGCCAAATATACCCGTCACCAGGGCATAGATCGACATACATACGGTTCCTGAACTTAGAAAGAGCTCCAGCTGACATTATAAATAAAAAAAAATTTTAAAAAAATGATCCTGAAAAAAAAAGAAACCATCCAATGACCATGAAAACATAGGATATCACGAACCTGAATGAGCTGATTTCTATGATTATCAAGCTGTAGTAAGAACAACGATAGTAGTTTTACGATCAGAATTTATACATAACCGAAGAAAATATTAAAAGTAAAAAAAAAAAAAACTCATTGAAAACTTCCGAATACCTGAATGTTGATGTAATCTTCTGTATCGTCAATATATTCACGTAGCTGCAGTATTTTTACGCTTACAAGTTAGTCATAATGTCTCGTTCCAACTACTATTTCAATATAATATATACTATTTTCTTCTAAAAATAAACGAGCCCGTAACTTATTGAGAATGATACGAAATTTCAAATATCGGCCGATAATAAGAAAACAGAGGATTCAGTATACCATCCATACTTTATAATGGCTGGTTAAGAGAATAAAGGTAATTTTGGATTGGAACTTCACCAAAAGTGTAATTTCGTGTTTATTTTCTTGCATACCGAAAAGCAAATTATTCCATTTATTTTTGGAACACAAAAGGTGAATTTTCCTGTTCATTCTCAAGGCGTATAATAATCACCTCTGGACACTGATCTGAAAATAAATATTTATATCAAAGACCATCGACAGGCATACGAAAACCAAAATTTTATGCAATCACAACAACAATAGGACCCAATCCCGACTAGGCGGGGTAAACTAAATTAGAGCATACAAATGCAAGAAGATATATTAGCATCGAGAATTTTAAGGAATGTATATCACTCACACTCGTTAGCTTGTTTAAAGTTCCATCAATTTGCATGAAGTAAGCCTGAATAACATTAAAAAAACTATCAAGTGTCACACTTTTTCTGTTCAGGATAAGAAATGGCGATAAAAAAGATTTTTAAAGAAAGCGTCTAAAAGTGGTGTCGATGTTGTAGGTTGTAACCTCTAGAAGCATCTCAAGCTCCTCCACATCATTCTCGTCTCCATGAACCGTCATCACACTTGCCCTGCTTGCTCTAGAAATCTTAGAGCCAATAGTCGGTGAACCAAGAAACCAACTGGCGGCACCGGACCCACTTACCGGTGAAGCCGAGGATAGCTTCCTCGACAAGTAAAGATCTGCCATGTCATCATCGTCATCTAAAAGTCGTTCAAGTTCATCCCTAACCTAGAAAAGAATATATATTCAGTTCACTCACCCAAAAATTCAAATAAACATAACGACGACATCTTAAAGCAACTTATTACCTGTTTTTTTTCCTAAAAATCTGGTTATATTGACCATAAAATAGTCAAAGAATCAAAATGATAATCAACATATACAGTTATACATACTGGAATTAAGCCTTATGTATACCTTTTGAACACGAGCAGTCAACCTTGTCATGGCACTTTTCAATTTACGAACACGATCCAAGTTACGACTACTGATCTGCCAATCAAAACTCACATGTTATATTACACATAAAAATACAGATTAACAAACACACAACAACAAATAACAGAACCATGAACAGTGTTAAGTTATTGTATATTAATCAATTGTAATTTATGCTCATTCGATGGATTACCAAAACACCAAACTTTTATTTACTTTCTCTCTATTTTTATATTGCAAACTGCAGCAAACAGGAATATTATTATGTAATAGTTTTAAATAAAAGTGTGTACCTTCGATGTAAGCTCGTCCAAGGCAGGGTAAGCATCTGTTTCAAGTTCTGTAGTACGAGCAGCATGAAAGCTGCAGATAGCTTCTAGAAAAACCTCTAGTGCTCGGAATTCAAATGGAGATTCTGCATGTATTATTCAAACAATAAATAGAAGTTCACTTCTTTCAAAACCCGAAAAAAAGGAAGCAAAAACCATACATAAAAAGAAACAAACATACCATCTTCTTCACCAGTTTCTGCATCATGCTGACCACCCGATTCTCCATGATGGGCATTTACAACAGGCAATCTACGCCTTAGTTCCTCAACAACTGGTATTACATTATCATCTGACGGATCTCGAAGCAACACCTGAAAATGATTTTAAAAAAACAAGAAAAATGGGTAAAAGATTTTAAAGAGAAACTGAAGGGAAGAAAAAAAAAATCCCTAACCTCTTCAGCAGTGATAATAGCCTTGATATGCTGCATCATAACAATAAATCACCAGAAACGACACTCAGTAGACAACCCAAGAAATGAAAACGGCGGAAATTTAATAACAACGCAAACTAAAAATGTGTGTACGTTTGATAAAACTTTATTAATGAATTGATGGTTGTAACAAGACATACAAACACACGCGTACTTTGAAAACGAGTAGCTTTGTGAAAATTTATATGTACCGATTTTGTTGGAATAGGGTGCTAAAGAAAAAGGAAGAGAAAAATACACTGGCTTTTTGAGTTAAGCTTATTGGATCTATGAAAACATACTTTAACAAAAGTGTCCAAATACTAACAGAATGTCTAAGAGTCCATGCAATAAGACAAACAAACACATCTTTAAACAAAAATTATTGCTATCAATAATTTGAAATTATTATTCCACACAAAAGGTAATTGTAGCTCGAAATACGTAGAATGAAATCTATATTCCGTTTATATAGCGACAGAACCACGAAGTTACCATCAAGCCAAACACATCACTCTCACAGTCCAGAAAAGAATTATGTTTTTGATCATAATATGGTTTAACAGAAGTGTGTGTATATCGGGCCGAAAGTTGCTTCTGGGACAGAACCTTTTCCACCAATGCTGACTAGTTTAAACTTAGAACAAAAGGTACTTTAGATCGAGTTTGCAGAGCAAAAGGGACCACCACAGTTCAATTTGGGACAGAATAATGCTTTTCAAAACCAAATCAAACACTAATTGCATTACATATTCATCACCAACATGTTTATTCATAGAAAATTAGCCATGGCAGCTATTCTGCAACATCTTTAAAGAACTTGAAGGACTTGATAACCTAGTGTACAGAAGTTTAGAATCTGAATAATAGATTCAAACAGCACTAGCAGATAGTGTTTTTTCTTCAATTCTTAGACTTGGTCATAAGATTAATCTAGCATGCATAAATCTTTTCCCCAATACGATAATCATTATTAGCTTACGAAATCGGTTCGTAGGGTTTTGAATTCCGTAAAAACAAAGCAAAATTAAGGATAACAGAAATCAAGATAGCAATGATGAACTCACTTCCAAGTTAAGGACGATTGCCCTTTCACGGCCTAAAATTGTAGAAGGGTAAGACAAAAGAGGATCGAGAATTCGAAGATCACGAGCATGAATCTGAACTCGGTGCATGATTGCATACTTATCAATATCCATAATCGTCTCATTGACGTTAGTATCAATCAATATCCAACTCCTGGCGCTCGCCGTTCCCTTCTTCTTCACCAACATACCAACGCCACCGTCCACCGACGTCGTTTCCGTCTCCGGCTGCACCGCTAACACGTCTCTGGCCATTTCTAACAATCATCCCCAAAATCAAGCACTAATTGTTACCAAAAACTTGGAAACAGACAAACAGTATGTATCGTTATGCATGAACCGCTCTTCAAATCACCGTTTGAATACGAATATGTGCAAAGAAACAAAACCCTAATCAATTGAGCATGGAATTAGGGTTTCTGAAGAAAAAAAGATCGAAAAAGATCACATTTTTTGAAAAAATTGGTTGATTAGAGGAGAACAGAGGTCTGGGAATTCATGCTTCCCCCTAAATATGCTGACATGCTTCTGAGATCCCTTTTCTCTTTTTATTGTTTTTTATTCTGCATTAATTAAAAAATCATTTATTAGTCATCAAGCTTCTATTTCTCAAAAAAAAACCCAAAAGAAATCAAAAGTTTACAAAATTGTCCTTATGTTATTCATAAATTTAACTTTTGGCTTTTAACTTTTGGTTCATATGTCAAAATATTAACAAAAAGGTCAATTGAGGTTGCACATGTTATCTTATAGGAAGGGTAACTATATTTAAAGTTATTGAGTTCATTAGAATCTTTGAGCATCACTAAGAATGCTAATTTATGTTCGGTCAAGGGGGTGTTGACATTTATTAAAAGGGGGAATTGTGTCTATTAAATATGACCCAACATGTTGAAATGTATGTAGTTTTTATTAAGGTCCCATCTAATTTAAATCTTCGACCACCATCTAACTATAATCCATGAAGACCAATTGTCGAACGTGTATGAAGGGGATTCGGGAATGCACATAGCACAGGAGAACATCAGCTGACTAGGAGCTTTCTTAGATCTCTATTCAACCCTCGTCGTATAGAGTTTGTAGACTAGTGTACTCATCTAGATAGCTAATGCCCTCGTTCATTCGAAAATCCATGAACTTACTCGTTTAGGTTTGTTATTGTCGTGTATTTTCAATCTATCCCTCTCCTAAATCCCAATCCAACTATACTTTTTAGTCTAATGGTTTTCAATGTTCCAAATCACATGTTTATGCTTGGGAGTATTTGTTTGATTGTGTATTCTTTAATTGTTCATAGACTCACAGTTCATTTGTTTCCTTTCAAACCCCACTATCGTTATAGGTTCAACTGTTGTCTTTCAACCCTATAGCCCCACTAATATCTCTTAGTCAGTACTCATCTTTAAAGTATAGTTTTAAACCTAAAACCTAACTTGGTGTATGTGCTTGATTAATTATTACTTGTGATATTAAGAACTTTACATTGCTTTTTAAAAGAAAGATGAGATATATTGAAAACTTAAAACTATAATTTGATTAATTATGACTTTTAGTTGAATTACAATATAAATCTAAATGTATATTTGATATTGTAATAGTTATATATTTGGAATTGTTATTTGTGAATTTGATATTTAGTTACTACAATAGTGGTCTATTTGTCAACTATGACCTCTCATATCATATAACCTTCCTCATTCCGCTACATAGACATAAAGTGCACAACTGCACATATATGTTTGATTTCTAGTATAAATTTTTGAAAGGAGCGGGTTGCTATGTTAACCCCTACAGTCCTACCGAACACATTCGACGAGTTTCTTTTTAATTACTCCATTTTGCTTGACCCCTTGGTACTTTTGTTTCTTAAAACATTTATTATTTTACTAAAACTTGTAACAGTATTTGTAGTTTTGTTCTTTAAATAAAT
Source organism: Dittrichia graveolens (assembly GCA_038502395.1). Taxonomy (NCBI): domain Eukaryota; kingdom Viridiplantae; phylum Streptophyta; class Magnoliopsida; order Asterales; family Asteraceae; genus Dittrichia; species Dittrichia graveolens. Next base: position 63,081,317 of record JARJIL010000009.1, read on the forward strand.
TTGTCAAGAAAAGAATACACCTCTACAACATTTGGACTGAAATGTTAGCTTATGAGAACTCTAGGGACTGTTTTGTAACATATTACAATATTAGTATTAAGTTAACCCTAGAAAATTATCTCCCAATTTTCCAAATTCCACGTTATGTGTCATGATTAAAGTAACAAGTCAAATGGCACTTTTTTCCTTTTGGCGTGTACACTTTTTATATAAACTAATCATGCCCGCGTGATGTTACGACGGTAAATAGTTTTTATTTTGTAATATGTCGATTTTAAAAATATAATTATATGTTATTCGCGTGATTCAATGTCACAAAAAAGTCTTAAGTAACATATCTGTTTTTTTCAAATTTTCTTCTATCTGCATCAACTATTTTATTAATTTTAAAAATAAATTATAAAAGATATTAAAATAAGAAAAAAAACTTATATATAAAATAAGAAGAAAGAAGTTAATCATATTTGAAAATTGTGTTGATATGGGTGGATAATTGTGTTTGTGTGAGACTATATTTTAAACAAATAAAAAGTTAAAGAAAATTAGGAGAGAGTGTGAAATAGTTAAAGAGAGGGAGTGAAGATGCGACGGTAGAAACATGATATTATGATACGAAGAGGGGTGATTGTATTTCTTGTACAAGTCATCGATCATAGTTGTTAAAATTTAGAGAAATAAGGTTAACCGTTTATTTGTTATAATTAAAAAAGAATTTAAATGATTATATAATATTTTAAAATGATAAACTAAGAATTTGATTGAATATGATCATTTGAAATATTATAAAGGGTAAATATGATATTTAGAGTTTAAAAAGTACATATATAAAATTATCTCTAATAATTTTAATTTAAATTTAAGTTAAAATTGAATCCAATTTTAACAAAAAAAAGTCAAAATTGAATTTTAATTTTTATCAAAATTGATGGTTAAGATTTAAATTCTTTTATCTAATTTCAATGGTAGAATTATCTAATAGATACTATTAAAGTTAGTCTTTTACTTATATTAGAAAATTGTTAGAGAAATCATACAAAAAATATTTTAACTTAGACAATGTTACACTTATAAATTATTTAAATTATTAAGCGTTCTAATAATCTTCTTATTTTCTAATTGCTCTACAATCTCTTAATAAATAAAAGACTAATTTAAATCATCTCTGTTAGATAATCTTAACCGTTCATTTTGGTAAACTCAAATCTAAACTATTAATTTAAGTTGAAAATTGAATTTGATTTTGACTTTTACAAGTCAATGTTTTTTAATTTGAATCAAAATTATAATAAATAATTTCATATATGTCTTTCTTATCTTAAATCTTAAAATGTCGTATTTGTTCATCCTAATTTATAAATATCATATTTATCCTTTATAACATTTCAAAATATCATATTTAATCAAATTCTTAGTTTTAACAATTTAAAATAGTTTATAGTTATTATGAATTCTTCTTAATTTATAAACAACAAATATATGACGTTATTGTTTATAATTGTAACGATAATGATTGATCAATTATACAAGAAATACAATTACATCTCTTGATATCATATGATACCACATTTTTCCAATAACGTCTGCCCTCTCCTCGCTCAATTATTCCACTGCTAGTCTTTGTGTTCTGTCGCCATTTTTACTCTTATTTCTTTTGTGTTTTATAATTATTTAATTTTTTTAGTTTTAAAACTAATCCGTATATCAAACTGGTATTTAATCTAGTTTATTAATAAAAAGATAAAAAGGTGGTGATTTGTAAGTAACTATTTTAATAATTTGTTTCTATTATTCTAACTCTGTTATAGTTATAGTTAATATTTAATATATTGATTTGACATTAAATAATATTGTATATCCCATCTTTATTTATTTTTAATTAATCTGCATACCTTATGTCCATATGCTCTTATTTATATTCTTATTTATATTTTTTTAAGAATTCATCATTCATGTGAACACATAGACTTTTGTTATCTTCAATATTTTTTTTGAACTTCTTTTACAATTTCTATGGTTGACAGCAGTAACAAATGATTACACCAAATAAATTATGTATATATATGTGTGTAATGTAGTAGGTTAATTTACAAACATATTAATTGTTTTACTTTATTGATTCTTACACAAATAGGTTGGTTTTTGGTTGTTATGAGATTTTTTTTTCTTTGGTTATCCACATACTTCTTTATTATTTCCCAAAACTTATAACAATTTTATTTTTAAATTTATTATAATATATATATATATATATAGCATCTTTAGTAATCACTGTGTATACAATATACTTATCATTTGTAAACCTCTAACCAGAGATAAACCAAACATGATATCTCAATTTAAAGATGTCTCCCTTCAAATGTTGATTAAAGGTTGGTAAGACAACATTTGGTAGACCCCATATGATATTAAGATATAAAACCATGTGATACTTGAGACATATGGCACATATTCTTTAAATTATGATCTAGTAGGGAATAACCCACAAATTATGAGTAGGGAATAACCCACAGTTTGACTGAATAGTTGAGAACCATTAACATAACTTTTTAAAAGTAGCACAACATTCTAATTCATGTAAGCAATTACTTCTCCTAACTTTCACCTCCCACAACCCTACCTTTTATGCTTAATTCCACATAATACTAACTTAAGTATTGTAGAGGGAACAATTCATAGTTCGGCAGTTGAGAACCACTAATGTAACACTATAAAAAGTAGCACAACATTCTAATTCATGTAAGCAATTACTTCTCCTAAATTTCATCCACCACAACCCTACCTTTTATGCTTATTTCCATAAATACTATCGTATGGGGAACAACCCCCGGTTCGATTGAATAGCTAAGAACCACTAATGTAACACTATAAAAAGCAACGCAATATTCCCATTCATGCAAACAATTACTTCTAAGTTTCATCCCTTATAACCCTACCTGTTATGCTTATTATCATAAAATACACTACTAACTTAAGTATCAAAGGGTTTACCACATAGTCCTCTTCTATGGTGGTCTAATGAGTCTTCTCTTTTGAGATCTTTACTTGTCATGTAACTTCTTCAATCTCAAGTTATTCATATGTCATTATACAATTGCTTTATCCTCTTGATTATGAATTAAGGATGCATGTTCAAACAAGTACATAGTAATCATTACATGAAATTAGTGACCAAGAATGTTAGCTTAATAGTAAATTAGGGGCTATGGGTAGAGAGGGTAGTGCTTAGTTTATAGTTATTAGATCAAAGAAATTAATTTTATTTTTAGTAAAAGATATCTATTATTTTTTTTTTCTAATTTTCTCTAATTAATGAAAAACTTATATACAAAGTGTATAATAAACCAGGCATCCTCATTTGAAATTGCAATTGCAATTTTTTTTAATAATTCAGCATTTTTTAAATTTGTTTATAACTAATACATTATGCACAAACATATTAAAATAAATTAATTAAAACATTAGAAATTCAAGTTTGAAGAGACATTTGAAAGTCAAGTTTTACCTTCTTAATTAGTGTGGCCGCACCTTTCTTAGACCGACCGTATGGCTACATCCGAAGGGCTCTGGTAGCAATTCAGTTTCTTCAGGTAGCGAAGGAACACCGGTACGACCCCCTTCAGGTCCGTCACTTGGCTCCCCATACCCGACGAAACCTGAAACATTTTCAATTTTTTTTCAAACGGCTATTTCTAAAGCATTTGGGTAAAAGATAGAGTGAGGGAAAATGTTGGGTTAGTTTAGGTTAAGCTATACTATGCCAGGTATTTGGGTAAGAGAAAAAAATGATATGAGACTGATGCGTCGTTTGAATTAGAGACAAACAGACAAGTTGTTTTGTATTAAGAGAATTAAATTGATAATAACTAAAGGAAAATAATTCGTTTGATTAAATGTATGTCTATAGGTATTCCGAAGAAGAAGATATGGACACATTGCAAAATTAAAATCAAAAAGAGAAAATAATTAAAATATGTGTAAATCAATGAATAAATTACACATATAATTAGGTTAATATATTAGGCATATATGTGATTACTCATAAATAAATATTATTAATTTATTATTTAATAAATTTAAAAAGATGGATAAAATTTATTGTCCTTTGATTTTGATATTCCACCTTTTCCCTAGTTTCCTTTTTGAGAAAAAAGCCCAGTTGATTGGAGGAAATTTGAGATGCAAGTTATCCTTGTTAGGAATCAATTCCTTTGCCTTTATTTGCTACAATGACTATTTTTCTTTCTAAAGATTTATAAAAAATATAATAATAAAAAACTTTACTTTATATTATTGTCATTTTCTTACTTTGCATAACTAGTGAATGGTAGTTTTTTTTATTAATAATTGATTTAAAGAAATTCATAATTATTGCCGAATAGTTCATGAATTTTAAGTTTTTAAAATAACAAAATAGTTTATAAATTTTTTCCAAAACGGTTTAACCTCTAAACTTTTTTATAAGCATTTTAACCGTCAAATTTATTGCAACGGAGTGTTTGTAAATTTTAGAAATGTTTAAAGGTTAAACCATTTTAAAATGTAATTTTTAGGAATTAAATCATATTTTTCCATTATTATTATTATTATTATTATTATTATTTTACCTCATTCAATAAATTTTCTTGCAAATCTAAAAGTTAGAGATCTTATTCCTTTATCGATTCTTATGAAAGATTTTCGGATATACAACTTTAAATATATTGTTGGTCTACGTATAAAGATGTAGCTAACATATGATTTAATTCAACAACATTCCCTTTAATTTATATACTTCTAAAGATGATGGAATTTAAGATTTTAAATATATATTTGTCTATTTATAAAAGTCTATCCAACATATGATTATATAATATGCCTTCAAAGAAATGTTTTAAAACCTGGGTTTTTAGTTGATCCGATCTCTTTACCGGGTCGCTGTCAACCGGTTCAACCTGGTTTCCAAAAATTTTTATTATTTTTTAAATATATATGTACATTTGTGTGTAATATATAGGTATATGTATATGTATATAAATTTAGAAATAATTAGTAATCTATCAAGAAACTAAATAATCTATCAAGCATTTAAGAAGTTAACTTAATTGAAAATTTTGTCGATAGGGTTAACTAACATGAAAATTCAATCGAGAGAGTTACGTGAACTCAATAGAGATTTCTGCTCAAAGGACAGTCGTCTGTCGGAATGAACTGTAGTCTCACACCGATCGCAGATGATAGAGGACAAGAGCCGCCGTTGACTGTCGAGAGGGGTTCACAACTCTCTTTTAGGGTTTCTGTCAAGTGAGGGTTTCAAAGTGTCGACTGTCGATGTGACTAAATCTCTTGAGGTTTTAAATTTTAATAAAATATTAAAATTTAAAAAGTGAAAACGGGTCAAATCAACCCGGGCAAGTCGATGCAAGCCAGAAATGACCAAAAACTCGATGTACATTGACCGGGTCTCCTCACCGGGTCGCGAGTCAACCAGACCAGCCGAGTCGACCCAGATTTGAAAACATTACTTCAAAGAAGAATATACATGTTTTAATTAACAAAGAAAATTAAAACTCCTAAGTTTAAAAACTACATTAATGAATTCTCCAAATCTTTATCACTTTCAAACGGGTGTTGATAAACTAACACTTATAAAAACACCCTAAATAATAAATTAAAATTGAAGATAACGTTACCATAATTTGTCCTAATCTTAGTTAGATTTGTAAGATAAATTAACCTTTAAATTTACTAAATACTAATATCAACGTAAACCACACACCCAAAAGAAATACAAACACCGTGCCGTAGCCATATATAAGTGATAACCACTATTGCCGCCGTTGTGTAGCCATGACAACAACCACCACTATCGCTAGTGAAGCTGTGACTAGGAATGTAACTTAGCTGAGACAACTTCTGAGTTACTCAGGACTGACATGAAAATATTCAAAACTTACTCGAGGTTAAACGAGTCAAGCTCGAACTTGACCTACTCGAGCAGAGAGCCGAGTCGAGTTTAAGTTCCAAACTACTCAGGTTGTCACACTCACGTGTCTAATCTAACTTATGCTAAATTACATTTTTACCCTTAATAAATATATATTACCTACATATCCATAATGGTGAGTAACATCTTCTCGTATAGTGGTGTTTAACAAGGAATTTACTACTATTCCGGGTTAGATCGAGTTGAGTTGATCTCAAGAGTATCGTCTAGTTCATCAAGCCGAGCTCAAACTTGGAATTTACTACTATTTCGGGTTAGATCGAGTTGAGTTGATTATACCTTTAGCCGTGACAACCTTTTGAAACCCCCCGAACACCGCTAACACCCAAATCAAAGTCAATCTAAGTTGTTGACAAAAGAACCCTAGAAGCATTACAAATACCACTAATAAACATTCTAGGTAAGGATGGTGGTGGGGAGCTATGTTTCCAATAGTGAAGGATGGGTTGGTGGTAGGGAGATTGAGTTTGAGAGGGAGAAGGTGGCTCTAGGAGTTTTCGTGGTAGGGAAGTCGGGTCTAAAAGGGAGAGGGTGGTAGTGAGTTTTCTAGTAGTGGAGTGCAGGTTGGTAGTAGGTGATTGGGTTTAAGAGGGAGAGGGAGGCCGGAGAGAGAAGGTAAAAGGAAAAGTAAGAGAGTGTTTGGTTTATGAACTTGAAATTCTAAGGATTTTAAATTTCATAGGATTTCCAATCCCTTAAGATTTCAAATCCAATCACATCCCTTGTTTAGTTCATATAAAAGACAATAAGATTTTTAGGGCAGAGATGGTGAAAGAGTCGACTCACCTTCACAGCAAAATCGGAGAGGGTGAAGGGCGATAGCGGTACAGGCAGAGACTGTGAAGGGCGACAGCTGCGGGGAAGTTAATGTAGAGGAGGAGACCAATGGTTTTTTAATTCCTATATTAAATCTACATGTTGTTTTATAATATTTGTTTTTTATTGAAAAATGTACGTTTCTTCTCTTTATATTAAAACACCTTTCTGATTTTAACAAAACTCTAGCTCTAAATAACATATTTAAGAAAATAATAGGTAACTAAATAAATTTTTACTTTTTTATAATAAGATTTTATTATTACAAAAAGACTTATATCCTAGCGGTATTAAAGTGTAGAAAAGATATTCTTCATAATCATGCGTTTTAGTCTCACTATGGGCATAATATATAAATTTAAGAGTAGGCCTAGTGTGTGGTTCTACTTTTTAAAAATAAAAAAAAAAGATTTTATTATTAACTTTATAAGTAATTATTTCTTTTTCTTAATTTATTATGTTGATAAAGAATATGTCGAGTGAAGGCAATAAAAGCTCTAATATGACATCACCATTTTTATTGATCGAGTATATACTTATGATGATGTTAATATTTTTTATCTTCATAAAATAGTCCATCATGTATGTTTTCCAAAGCAATAGACTTGATATCTTTTATGCCTTGAGAATACTATACATGTTTCAAATAGGTCATACTCACAAATACTTAAAGAATTTTTATTGACTTTTGGAGGTTTAGAAGAAAAATATTGTGTAATTGGTTACAAGAATGCTATCTTTAAAATGACCCTAATGATTATAAGTCATATTCAGTTTTCAGTTAGTGATAATGATGTTAGCTGGAAGAGTTCAAAGCAAGGCACCAACGTAGATTTTAGTATAGAGTTGAATACATTTTTAATATAATAACATTTCATGCACAAAAAGTAGCAGATTAAAATATCCAATGTTATAAAACATTAAAGGCTTACATTATTGTACACTTAGGAACAAATTTAACTTGCAAAGAACTTGGTTGTCAAAAAAATAAATATATAAGATAAAATAACATGGGAGAACATAATAAATAATAATAAATTGCTTATTTTATAGTGTTTGATATAAATTGTACTTGTGTTTCTTTTAAAATATAATTCCAAAGTATCTTTGATTAAATTTTAGTTTTACTATAAAGATTTGTTTTTTAATTAATACAAGTGGTTCATTAAATCCTAATATCATCATGCTATGGTAAGCATGATGTGTACATATTGTCATGAAGAGCCATCATGTTATATGTTGTTTGAAGACACATTTTTACACATTTGATCTATTTTTTGTATAGATTTTAGGTTATTAGTTAGATCTTACTAAGTCAATGTTACTTAGATTCATTCCCATGTATATTTAGAAGTAGGATACAAGAAATGACATTTAATTTAGGACTTGTTTTAGTTACTATTGTGTTTGGCTTGATTATTCAAAGGTGAACACTTATGTTTGCGTGTGTGTTTGTTTCCAATGTTCGTCAATAGGCTATTTGTTCATCCTAAGAAACTAAAAAAAGATATAAAATAAATGCGGAAAAGCAAGTGAAGGGGCTCGAACTAGCTAGATGCCCCATTCTCTAATTTGGATCGGTATCTTTTTAACTTGGAAATCAAACACGACTGGTCATTTTTTTCTCATATGTATATATGTTTTACAAAGAGACTTGGTTATACTTATATTTAAAGTAGATAAAAAATATCATTTACCATTTTTTCATTGAAGAAAAAACAAAGAATTAGAAAGAAAATAAGACGAGACTTGGCTCCAAAATTGACGAGGAGAATCTTTATGGATTGGAACACAAGACCATCACATATATTTTAACAAAAATTCCTTTATTTTTATGAATCAAAATATATATATATATATATATATATATATATATATATATGGGTTTTGTTCGATAGTCTTTAATAAAAGCATAGTCCTAAAGAACAATTTTTGGCATTAGATTTCAAGATCAATGGTCTAGATTTAATTTTAAATAATAATTAAAATTGATTTAAGAAAAAACAATTCTGACTTTTTTCATATTGGTCTCCACTTTTTCTTTCCTCTAATTTATTTAAAATTAATTATCTCACAAACCGGTAATCGTTAGACGAAACCAATTATACCGTTGCAATCCTCGTGTTCTCCTCTTTTATTAGAGATGTCACTTGATATGCTTTTGACAAACTTTTTTTCTTCATTTTGTTAGGTTGGACTTAAATTTTATTAATGTATAATCATATGTGATTCATAACAATATTACATATGTTGTTTTACTAAATTTTTTATCTTCTTAAATTGTATATCATTTAACGTTTATTAATTTTGCATGTTTATTTAAAAAATCAACGTTTGTTTAAAACCATTTATACATGTATGTACATATTCAATTTCACTCAATCCAATTGCATTGTCTACCCATGAATGCATATATTGTGTACTAGCAACATCATATCTCCTCTATCAAAGGTCCAGATGTGTTCTCCTTCGAATTCGATGTCTTTTATATTGGTTATCGTAATAAGAATTGTTCTCGTTTGAACAATCCCATATGCAATCATATATGATTGAATACCAAATCTCATGTTTTTTGGTATTCAATCACTGGTGAATCTGTACAAACTCTCATGTGATTCTGTACAAAATCACATGTGATTAAATATGCAATCACATGTGATTGAATACGCAATCGCATGTCATTGAATACACAATCACATGTGATTGATTCTGTCAAATATGTGACATAAAAATGCTACATTTAATCAAATCACCTGTAAGTATGTGCATGTATAAGATATAGATAATCACATGTGTTATGAAACAACTAATAACTTAGAATCACTTTCAATTGTTGATTTTTTTGTTACTAAACCATAGAATTTTGCAATGATTCTAAGTTATTAGTTGTTTTATAACACATATAATTATCTATCTTTTACACATGCACATAATTACAGGTTATTTGATTAAATGTAGCATTTTTATGTCACATATTTGACAGAATCAATCACATGTGATTGCGTATTCAATCACATGTGATTGCGTATTCAATCACATGTGATTGCGTACAGAATCACATGTGATTGAATACCAAAAACATAAGATTTGGTATTCAATCACATATGATTGCATATTTAATCACATGTGATTTTGTACAGAATCACACGAGAGTTTGTAAAGATTCACCTGTGATTGAATACCAAAAAACATGAGATTTGGTATTTAATCATATATGATTGCATAGAGGATTGTTCAAACGAAAATCATTCTTATTACGAGAACCAATATAAAAGACATCGAATTCGAAGGAGAACACATCTGGACCTTTGATAGAGGAGATAAGGTGTTGTTAGTACACAATATATGCATTCATGGGTAGACAATGCAATTGGATTGGGTGAAATTGAATATGTACATACATATATAAACGGTTTTAAGCAAACATTCAAAATTAATAAACGTTAAATGATATACAATTTAAGAAGATAAAAAATTTAGTAAAACAACACATGTAATATTGTTATGAATCATATGTGATTATACATTAATAAAATTTAAGTCCAACATAACAAAATGAAAAACAAAGTTTGTCAAAAGTATATCAAGTGACCTCTATAATAAAAGAGGGGAACACGAGGATCGCAACGGCATAATTGGTTTCGTCTAACGATTACCGGTTTGTGAGATAATTAATTTTAAATAAATTATAGGAAAGAGAAAGTGGGGACTAATATGTAAAAAATCAGAATTGTTCTTCCTTATATCAATTTTAATTATTAAAGATTAAATCTAGACCATTGATTTTAAAATCTAATGGCTAAAAATTATCCCTCAGGACTATGATTTTAATAAGGACTATATTAAACAAAACCCATATATATATATATATATATATATAACTTCATATTGTATATTATAAGATATTTGGTTTAATATTTTGATCCTTTATGAACTTTAAAGTTAATTTTTTACCCCTTATATCAAACAAATTTGAAACCAATGACAAAATTAAATAAAATAAATTAGATACTTATATATTATTTTAATAACTAAACATTTAATAGATAAAAAACTCTTTAAACAAATAAGCTAATACGTAGTAAATTCCCAACCTATAAGATATTAGAACAAGTTAAAACTACATGAAATATAATTATATAAAATAATTAATTCGACATTTTCCTACTACAAAAACAAAATTGTTTCAATGGCAAAATCATTTATCTTATTGTTATCTGCATTTTCTAAAGTATTCTTGTTAATGTTTCAAGTTTGAGATCTCTAGCTAGCAGTCCTCGATCCTCCTTTACTCCAGTACCTTTTCTTTTCTTTTAGGGTGTGTAGAGTGGTGAGAGGACGTGGGATGAGGATGAATTATGCATTGGTACCATCACGGTGTCCTTTTATCTTGACGAATCATATTCCGGCGAGGAAGGGGGGTGAAGATGAAATGTAGAAGATGGTATTATATAATCGTTTGAATGGATTTTTTTTTCTTTTCTCATTTATCTAATTTAACCTCTAAAACTCCATTCTTCCTATTCATATTTATTGTGTTTTCTATTTCTTTACAACTTTTAACCACCCTACTCACTCATCCAAACTCATGGACTCATGCGAAGACAAGACAAAAATATTAGAAGAAGCCGAGTTACAAACAATGATTGTGAGGATATACGAAACGTCATCTCACAAGATGTAGAAAAAGCACAAGAACATTGTTGGTACAACGGATGTGCGTGTAGCGTACCAGTTTTAAATTTATAAAATCCGAATTATTTAGCACGACTACAACACAAATAGGCAAGATAACCTAATCGTATGGTAGTATAGTAAATAAGGACGGGTGTCGAACACAAGGGGAACGGGTATGATTTTGAATATAACTATACTAATTAAATATTAAACTTATATAAACAACGAAAAGGAGGAATTTAGAATCTTATCAATAAAGATTCAAACTTTATTATCTAAAATCACTCCTAACACTAGCAAACACTCAAAAGCAAACCAAGAACGACAAAAGCAAAGATTTTTATGGATTAAACTTATCAAATTAAAGCTTTCCCTCCCTAGATTCGATTTCTACTTTTTCAAAACATTTAATTTCCAATTAATCGTGCAATGAACATTTGTTTCATCTCATACCGATTTCTATAATGGATAGACTCTTGGTCGGAGTTATAACCCTATAATCATGCATTTATTCAATTCTATGTACAAGAAATCGTTTAAGTGCATAATTAGACGTATTTAATTTCGTGTCAAACAAGACTCCACCTTTAACAATTGTTTTGGTTATTAAATTGTTAAATTGACAAATAAAGGTCATTACATGCCAATCATACACATTAAAGTTCCATTCTTGATTATCTAAGCCTAGGATATGATCAATCACTAGTCAAGATTAATTATTGATCCTAATTAATCATAATAAAAGCTATAAAAATAGTTGGTCCTCTAATTTTTATAAACTCAGAATATAAACAATCAAAAAAACAGATCTTTAACACATATGAATCAATGGTAAGCTTATAAGACAAATTATGAGATAAAAACAAGTTCTAATCAATGAAAATCAAACATTCTTACAAAGTATCATCTCCTCTAGGGAGGAAAACAGAAAACTAGTCAATCACAGTCATATTCAAGCTCTGGAAATCATGAATAAACATAAGAAACAAGAGAGAAATGATAAAACCGTAATAAGCAAGCTTCCTAGCCACTTTAATCTTCAAATCAAGCTCCAATCCTTCAAATTAAGCTCCACAGCTCTTGGAATGACTTTTGGACGTGTTTTAGAAGTATTTGGGTAGTATAAGTTGGGTGGTTCCTCCCAAAACCGATCTGGATGGTCGTTTATATAGAATACTGAAAACAGGGACGTCGCACCGCGACGGGTAAGTGTCGCTTCGCGACGGGCAAGTTTGACGCGATCCAAAACTATTTTAAAAATTGAATTCTGACGCGTCGCGCCGCGACTCAAGCAACTGTCGCGCCGTGACGACACGTGGCGAGCTTTTGGACCTTATCTTGAACAGCAACTGTCGCGTCGCGATTCTTGAAGGTGTCGAGCGGCGACATCGCTTTTTTACACTTTGACCATAAAAGTGATTTTGTAGCCCTCCGAGTCTAGTTTTCGTGGCCTTTTGAATCACCTCAATCCGAGTTCGTATGAGTGAGATATGATCAAAACAGTGGAGGTGTGTCTGCGCGGACAACTTTTCTTATTTTCTTCAGTTTTTCTGGTTTTTGCTCAAAACTTTCCATCTTCCGCCTTTTTAACCTGAAATTCACTAAATGATGATAATTAAGTATATTTTACTTATTTATAAATAATAACAGGTTAAAATAAAACAGATATCGCTTAAAATATATAGTTAAATTTGGCGATATCAAAATACCCCACACTTGAACTTTGATTGTCCCCAAGCAAATCATTATTTTATCCAGGCTATAAATTCTAAATAATCAATACGACTCTTCGAAAAATTAAATATCACTTTCGAATGTCAAAAAGGTTGATTAGAAACAAAACATAAGTTATATCTAGACTTAAGCACATACCCATGATTTGATCCTTATTTACTCTTCAACCATCCCAAATAATCTTTCTATTTATAAATAACCAAACCTTAACTTATGAATTGCATTTATATTTAAATTGGTTAATTTACCCCTTAAAAATCTTCTGACCTCAAGACTTATTGCAGATTTCCAACTTTATTTTCACATATGTTTTTTATCTTTTCAGCTCTTTTTTTAAGTCTATGACTTTCTATGGAACCCATGTAGCGAATCCTCAACTCAACCGATCCCAAACCAGTTGGCTTTAGGTGACTAGGTGTATAACACCCCTCAGAGTTTACTAATTCGAGTTCCAAAGGCCATGTATTTGACTTATATATTTTTCTAGCACTTTTGCATATATTTTTTATTTTTTGCACTTTGACTTTTTTCACTTTTTTTCTTTTTTAAACATATGTTTATAAAAATTGAAAATTCAACTCAGTCTATTTTTGTCAATCTTAGACTCAAAAAGGGCTTAACCTCATAATTTATTGCAGCAATTCAAAAATTAAAGTCGGATACTATAAACATAAATTTTTAAGGAATGGCGAAAAGCCACAAGCACTATGCATAAAAGCTGAATATACCCTATGAATCTATTTATTAATCAACAACTTGATATTCTCAAATAATATCTAACTTTAACTCGAATGATATTAAAATTTTAAAATTTAACACCCAAATAAAATAATAATTTAACACGAGGACAAATAAATTTCAAGCGAGAAAATATTTTCTAACCCCTTACCCCACACTTAAATTGTACAATGTCCCCATTGTACACAATAAAAATATAACAAGGTAGAAAAAGGTTAGAAAAACTCCCTGGGTATTATTAGGCGAACGGAGCAGATAGATAGATGTTAGTATATATGCGCGTAGTCCACAACTTAAAAACCATAACTGAAATATAAATCACTCAAAGCAAGTCGTCAGACACAGAAAAATATAAACATCAAATGATAGTAATGTCTGAATGTGATTTTATATGAAGGATTCCAGAAGCATATATGAAGAATTATCTAGGCTAGGACTCCCTAAAACAAAAAAAGAAAAAGAAAAACCTAACCCACTTTCATAGGAATCACGGTTGCATTTAGTGTATGCAACAAGCCTTTAAACCCCTCGGTAGCCCGAGTGGACGAGTTATAGTCTCGTGAGGGTTTCTAGGCAACACACCCACAAAGTTGAACAGAAAGGAAATGAAATACAAAAATAAATCCGAATCACGTCTAAAAGTCATTCCAGGAGCTGTGGAGCTTAATTTGAAGGATTGGAGCTTATTTTGAAGATTAAAGTGGCTAGGAGGCTTTCTTATTACGGTTTTATCATTCTTTTCTTTGTTCTCATGTTTATTTATGATTTCCAGAAGCTTGATATGACTGTTATTGGCTAGTTTTCTTCTTTTCCTCCCTAGAGGAGATGATACTTTGTAAATATGTTTGATTTCCATTGATTAGAACATGTTTTCATCTCATAATTTGTCTTATAAGCTCACCAATGATTCATATGTGTTAAAGATCTGTTTTTTGATTGTTTATATTATGAGTTTATAGAAATTAGAGGACCAATCTATTTTTATAGCTTTTATCATGATTAATTAGGATCAATAATTAATCTTGACTAGTGATTGATCATATCCTAGGCTTAGATAACCAAGAATGGAACTTTAATATGTATGATTCGCATGTAATGACCTTTATTTGTCAATTTAACAATTTAATAACCAAATAATTGTTAAAGGTGGAGTCTTGTTTGACACGAACTTAAACACGTCTAATTATGCATTTAAACGATTTTTGACCATAAAATTGAATAAATACATGATTAGAGGGTTAGAACTCAGACCAAGAGTTTATCCATTATAGAAATCGGTATGAGATGAAACAAATGTTCGTTGCACGATTAATTGGAAATTAAATGTTTTGAAAAAGTAAAAATCGAATCTAGGGAGGGAATCTTTATTTTATAAGCTTAATCCAATAAAGTTTGTTGCTTTTCACTTTCTTTGGTTTATTCTTGGTTCGTGTTGCTATTATTTAGTGAGTTGGATAATAAAGTTTGAATCTTTATTGATAAGATTCTAATTCCCCTTTTAGTTGCTTTTATTAGTTTAATATTTAATTAGTGGAGTTATATTCAAAATCATACTCGTTCCCCTTGTGTTCGACACCCGTACTTATTTACTATACTACGATACGATTAGGTTTTCTTGCCTATTTATGTTGTAGTCGTGCTAAATAATTCGGATTTTATAAATTTAAAACTGGTACGCTATACGCACATCAAGTTTTTGGCGTTGTTGCCGGGGAACGGTCTTAATCTGTTTTTATTAAGTTAATTTAGTGTTAACCGTTGTTTCCCGCGAGTTTCGGCTCAAAAGGAGCAATTTTTGTGTTTCTCTCCACTGATCGCGCCGCGACGCGTCGCGACCAGAATAGTAACACTTGTTTTCTTTATTATTGCTACTTTAGTTAATCATTTATTCTGGGCCTTGTTTAGGATTAGTACTTTAATTAGTAATCTCTATTAGGGTTTTTAGGATAGTGTATGCCCTTAGACCCCACTTCTGACTTTGTTCAGCCTTTTGACGAACCGGAACGCGAATTTCATCGACGTCTGCGAGTTAAACGTGAGAGAGAGCGAGCACGCATAATGATAGAGAATATCGACGAATTGTCACTCAAGGAGTACGCGATGGCACCGGAGTGGGTATTTACCGACCTGAGATACCTGAGGAGAGAACCTTCGAAATCAAAGGCCAATTCCTTCACCTTTTGCGCGAGACTGCTTTCACCGGAAAGGATAACGAGGATGCCAACCAGCATGTCGAGGCTGTTCTCGAGATTGCTGACTACTTCCACATGCCGGGAGTTAGTCGTGACGCTGTTATGCTGCGAGTGTTCCCGATAACACTCCAGGGTGCAACCAAACGTTGGTTACGATCCGAGTCTACCATCCGTACATGGGATGCTCTCAAAACTTGTTTCATTAAACAATTCAGTCCTCCATCAAAGATTGCCAAAATGAAAATGCAAATCCAAAACTTCATGCAATCTGAGGAGGAAACCCTCTTTGACGCCTGGGACAGATATAAGGAGATGCTCCAAAATTGTCCACAGCATGATCTCAATGCTCACCGGGTTGTCCAAACATTCTATAATGGTATTAATGTCTGCACTAGACAATTGGTCGATTCTCAGGGCCCAATACCAAAGAAAACACCCGCCGCTGGGTACGCCCTGATTGAGGAGATGGCTCAGCACTCCCATCAGTGGCATTCTTCTAGAGATTCTTCCTACTGGAGGAAGACTGCAGCTACAACCGACTCATCTGATAGCATAGCGGCCCTTAGTGCCAAGCTTGATGCACTAGGGCGTGACATGAAGAAGGTGAATAAAAACATTCACGCTATGCAGGTCGGTTGTGACAACTGCAGTGGACCTCATCTTGCGAGAGATTGCCCATATGACGAGAATGGGGATCTCAAAGAATCTGCGTGTTATTCAGCTGGAGATAAATATGATTATCCAGAGGATGAGGCTTTCTTCCGCAATAGAAAGCCCAACTGGAAACCATATCCTGAATACCGCAAGGAGATGGAGGGGCGATTCAGGCAGACTGGCCCAAGATTTTATCAGAGAGACCAGCCAAAGGGGCCACTGCCAGAGAAGAAGCCCAACTTTGAGGATATGCTCACGCGCTTCGCAGCAGCATCAGATCAGAGGCATAAGGAGACTGAGGAGTTAGTGAAGAAGATAGGCGTTTCTACTGAGGCCGCACTAAAGAATCAGCAGGCGTCTATCCATAACATAGAGACCCAGATTGGGCAGATCTCTAGGGTTCTCCAGGACCGTTTTCCTGGCACTCTTCCTAGTAACACTGAACCGAACCCGAAGGCCGAAATTAATGCTGTGACCACGAGGAGTGGAAAAGAAGCTGCAGGCCCACCACCTTCCAGCTCCCATCCTGATCCTATTGAGCCACTATCCACTCAGCCGGATAAAGGGAAGAGGAAGGAGAAGGAGGTCACTCCTGATCCAGAACCTATCCCACCTACTCCATCTGTTCCATCCGTTCCACCTCCAGTTAAACCTTAACGTCCTCCGATACCTTATCCGCAGCGTCTTCGGCAAGACAAATAGGATGAGCAGTACCGGAAATTTCTGGAGCACTTGAAATCCCTTCACATCAACATCCCGTTTGTTGAGGCGATGGCACAGATGCCAAAGTATTCTAAATTCATGAAAGACCTTCTTACCAACCGCAAGAAAATGGAAGAAGTGTCGAGTGTCACTCTGAACGATCAATGTTCAGCAGCCATGCTTAATAAGATCCCAAAGAAGATGTCTGATCCTGGGAGTCTTACTCTGCCATGCCAGTTTGGCAATCTACCCGTGAGTCATGCACTTGCTGACTCGGGAGCGAGCGTGAACCTTATGCCATATTCTTTTTTCGCCAAACTAGATTTGCCCGAGCCTAAACCCGTTCGCATGGCTATACATCTGGCAAACAAGTCCGTCACCTATCCACGCGGGATAGTGGAGGACTTTCTAGTTAAAGTAGACAAATTCATCTTTCCTACGGACTTTATCGTTATAGATATGGAGGAGGATGATACAGTTCCCATCATCTTGGGCAGACCCTTCCTAAGTACAGCTCGTGCATTATTTGATATTCATGAGTCACAACTGACACTCAGGGTAGGCACAGATGCTATCACATTTGGGATTAATAAATCCATGAAACATTCCAAAATCTGTGGTGATTCTGCCTTCTTTGTGGACATAGTTGATATTCTTCTTGAAAGCGAGCTACAGAAGTTTGACACACATGGAGATGAAGGGCAGATGCCACTGGGGGAAGGTCTCTTGGATGCTGAGAGAGACCTGGAGGAGTTGGAGAGGCTGCTGGCAGAGGGGCCAGAGCCGAGTTCTGATATGCAGGATTTTCAGCCGTCACGGCGCGCAGCGCGATGAACGCGTCGCGACAGGTTGCATCATCGCACATAGAGGCTGTTGAAGTAAAGGAGGATCCAGAACCTCCTGACATATCCAAGGAGGCACCTCCACTCCCGGGTCCTACTCCTGAGCTCAAGGTATTACCTCCACACTTGGAGTATGCCTATCTAGGGGAGAATTCTACATTCCCTATTATCATATCATCGGCACTATCCGAATCTGAGAAAATCCAACTTGTCGATGTCCTGAAACAACGGAAAAATGCGATCGCCTGGTCCATTTCCGACATCAAAGGAATCAATCCATCATACTGTTCGCATAAGATCCTCATGGAAGATGATTCCAAACCGGTAGTCCAACCTCAGCGCCGTTTAAATCCTAAAATGCAAGAGGTTGTGAAGAAAGAAGTTGTCAAACTCTTAGACGCCGGTATGATCTATCCAATTTCAGACAACCCGTGGGTTAGCCTAATCCACGTGGTTCCTAAAAAGGGAGGGATGACAGTGGTAACTAACGAAAAGAATGAACTCATTCCTGCCAGAACTGTCACTGGTTGGCGAGTGTGCATTGATTACCGAAGATTAAATGATGCCACTCGTAAAGACCACTTTCCCCTCCCATTCATAGATTAAATGCTTGAACGTCTTTCTGGTAATGCATTCTATTGCTTCCTAGATGGTTTCTCTGGTTACTTCCAGATTCCCATCACATCTGGACCAGGAAAAGACGACCTTCACGTGTCCATACGGGACGTTTGCTTACCGGAGGATGCCGTTTGGTCTGTGTAATGCTCCAGCAACTTTCCAACGATGCATGACCACCATATTCCACGATATGGTGGAAGATTTCATGGAAGTATTCACGGACGAATTCTCGGTATTCGGAAATTCTTTCGACTCGTGCTTATCTAATCTTGATAAAATGCTCGCCTGTTGTGAAGAAACCAACCTTGTGCTAAACTGGGAAAAGTGCCATTTTATGGTACGTGAAGGCATAGTGTTGGGACACAAAGTTTCACAAGCAGGCATAGAGGTGGATAGAGCTAAGATAGACACTATCTCTAAATTACCACCGCCTACTAATGTGAAAGGGGTAAGCAGTTTCCTAGGCCATGCGGGATTCTATTGCCGCTTCATCAAAGATTTCTCAAAAATCACAAGGCCTCTGACATAACTCCTATTAAAAGACGTTAAATTCAAGTTCTCCGACGAGTGTTTAACGGCTTTTAATACATTAAAGGAGAAACTCACTACTGCCCCGATCATGATTGCTCCAAACTGGACCCTGCCATTTGAGCTAATGTGTGATGCCAGCAATTACGCGGTAGGGGCAGTTCTAGGCCAAAGGGTTAACAATCGCTTCCAACCGATTCATTACGCGAGTAAAACCCTGAACCCAGCTCAGGAGAACTACACTACTACTGAGAAAGAACTCCTAGCTGTGGTTTATGCCTTTGATAAATTCCAATCTTATCTGATTCTATCCAAAACTATCGTCTTCACTGATCATTCTGTTTTGAAGTACTTGTTTGACAAACAAGACTCCAAGCCTACGCTTATCCGATGGGTCTTGCTTCTACAAGAATTTGACATCGAAATCAGGGACAAGAAAGGAGCAGAAAACGTGGCATCCGACCATTTGTCTAGATTAGAAAACCCACATCTTGACGAATTACGAGAGTCGGACATCATTGACAACTTCCCAGACGAGCATCTCATGAAGGTCAGCAATGAGCCTCCCTGGTTTGCAGACTTCGTGAACTATCTGGCTGCAGGGGTTCTCTTGAAAGGAATGACACATCAGCAAAAGAAGAAATTCATGGCAGATGTGAAGTACTATTTATGGGATGAACCCTATCTATTTCGACACTGCGCAAACAACATCATCCGGAGATGCGTTTCGGGAGATGAGGCGAGGGAAATACCGAGGGATTGCCATAGTGGGCCCACCGGGGGACACCACGGTGCGGTCTACACCGCAAAGAAGGTATTTGAAGCCGGATTTTATTGGCCCACCATCTTTAAAGACGCACACACCCTCGTAAAGGAGTGTGATGCCTATCAGAGGGCCGGTAATATATCTTCCCGGAATGAGATGCCCCAACACAACATCCAAGTCTGTGAAATCTTCGATGTGTGGGGTATAGACTTTATGGGTCCGTTTCCTTCATCCCGCGGAAATAAATATATCCTAGTAGCTGTCGACTATGTGTCGAAGTGGGCTGAGGCACAAGCCTTACCCACTAACGATGCCCGAGTCGTAGTGAAATTCCTAAAGAAGCTATTCTCTCGGTTTGGTATCCCTAAAGCCTTGATCAGTGATAGGGGTACGCATTTCGATAACAACCTAATGGAGAAAGCGCTGCAGAAATATGGTGTGAACCATAGATTTACAACGCCTTATCATCCGCAAACGAGCGGGCAAACCGAGGTTACCAATCGCGCGCTGAAATGAATTCTAGAACGGTCGGTGAACGGGAATCGTAAGGAATGGGCAGATAAACTCGATGACGCACTCTGGGCGTTTAGGACTGCCTATAAGACTCCTTTAGGTACTACTCCCTTTAGGTTAGTCTACGGAAAGGCATGTCACCTTCCAGTCGAGGTAGAGCATAAGGCATACTGGGCATTGAAGGCATGCGATCCTGATCTAGATAAGGCACGTGCCAACCGTTTGTTACAGCTAAACGAGTTAGATGAATTACGAAACGAAGCATACGAGAATTCATTAATCTATAAAGATCGTACGAAAAAATGGCACGATGCACGTGTGAAAGAAATCAAACACTTCGAACCTGGCGATAAAGTTCTTTTATTCAATTCTAGGTTGAAGTTGTTTCCTGGAAAACTCAAAACCCGATGGTATGGCCATATGTGGTTAGTAAGGTATTCCCATACGGCACAATCGAACTACTTGATTCCAAGGGAATTACCTTCAAAGTCAACGGGCACCGAGTAAAACTTTACTTGGAAGCAATGCCCGAAGAAAGGGAAGGTGAGGATATCAACCTCACCGTACTAAAGCCCTAAGTGTGGGGTGGCGTCCAGCTAAAGACTCGTTTAAAGAAGCGCTTCCGGGAGGCACCCCGTATTCCAGCTTTGTGGGTGTGTTGCCTAAAACCCTCACGAGACTATAACTCGTACACTCGGGCTGCCGAGGGGTTTAAAGGCTTGTTGCATACGCTAAATGCGACCGTGATTCCTACGAAAGTGAGTTAGGATTTCCTTTGTTTTTGTTTTTCGTTCGTTTTGTCGTTTTTCGTTCGTTTTGTCGTTTTTCGAGATTCCTAGCCTTAGCCGATCTTCATACACACTCATATCTGATATTTCGAGCCGTAGGAACTATCCGTTGTCGAATCCCGCACGCGAGATCTCTAAACGAGCAAATGTGGAAAAGGGCCTCATCGCGGCGCGACGTCTATGTGTCGCGGCGCGACAGCCTAATTCTGCTCGTCAGTCCAGAGCACGCCACGCGTCGTCGCGGCGCTACAAACCAATCTGTCGCGGCGCGACACATTTTTTCCAGACTCCAGTCATATCGTGCCACGTAGCCAATATTTGAGTGATTTATATTTTTCGTGTGTCTGACAAATATTCTTTGAGTGATTTATATTTCAGCTTCTCTTAATTTATGGAGTACGCGTATATGCTAACATCTATCCGCTCCGTTCGCCTAATAATACCCAGGGAGTTTTTCTAACCTTTTTCTACCTTGTGTTATCTTTTATTTTATATACAATGGGGACATTGTACAATTTAAGTGTGGGGTAGGGGGTCAGAATATATTTCCTCGCTTGAACTTCATTTGTCATCGTGTTAAATTATTATTTTATTTGGGCGTTAAATTTAAAATTTTAATATCATTCGGTTAAAAGTTAGATATTATTTAAGATTGTCAAGATTGTTTATTTATAAACATTTCATAGTTATATTTAGCTTTTATGTGTAGTGCTTGTGGCTTTTCGTGATTTCTTTAGAAATTTCTATTTATTAGTATCCAATATTTAATTTTTGAATTGCTGCAATAAAATATAAGGTTAAGCCCTTTTTGAGTCTAAGCTTGACAAAAATAGACCGAGTTGAATTTTCAATTTTTATAAGCATATGTTAGAAAAAAAAAAGTGAAAAAAGCCAATGTCCAAAAAAAATGAAAAAAATACAAAAGAGCTAGAAAAAATATATAAGTCAAATAAATGGCCTTTGGAACTCGAATTAGTAAACTCTGAGGGGTGTTCTACACCTAATCACCTAAAGCCAATTGGTTTGGGATCGGTTGAGTTGAGGATTCGCTACATGGGTTCCATAGAAAGTCATAGGCTTATATAAAAAAGAGCTGAAAAGAGAGAAAACATATGTGCAAATAAAGTTGGAAATCTGCAATAAGTCTTGAGGTCAGGGGATTTTCAAAGGGTAAATTAACAAAATTAAATATAAATGCAATTTTTAAATTAAGGATTGGATGTATATAGATAGGAATATTCTTTAGGAATGGTTGAAAGTAAATAAGGATCTAATCATAGGTATATGCATAATTCTAAGTATAGGTTATGATTTGTTTTAATCAACCTTTTTGACATTCGTAAATTATATTTAATTTTTCGAGAATGGTGTTATTATTTAAAATTTAAGCCTGGATAGAGTTGTGATTTGCTTGAGGACAAGCAAAGTTCAAGTGTGGGGTATTTTGATATCGCGTTAAATATATATAAATATTATGCGATATCGGGTTGGTTTTAGCCGAAAAATGTTTATTTAATTGTAAAAAGATACGTTTACCGTTTCTTTTATGTTTTGCAGGCTAAAAAGGCGAAATATCCAAATAATCGAGAAAATAAATAAAGCCCGAGAAGTCGAGAAAGTAAAAAGAAGTCGTGAAAATAAATCGAGAAAAATAATTGAGCCAAAGAAAGAAGAGAAAAGAGAAAAAGAAAGAAGGCCAAAAGAGAATAAAAGAAAGAAAAAAGACTAAAAAGCTAAGCCCAATAGGCCCAGTCCAAGAAAAAGAAAAGATCTCACCGGGCGCCAAAGGGCTCGTAGCGGAGCGACGGTCTCAAGCGTAGCGGCGCGACAAAGCTAACCGGATAAGGTCTATCTTTTGGCCACGTGTTGTCGCGGCACGAATACTTACCACTATACAATCATATTCAGCCATTCCCAGCCTTTGATGTTTATATTTGTGTGTGTCTGACGACTTGCTTTGAGTGATTTATATTTCAGTTATGGTTTTTAAGTTGTGGACTACGCGCGTATATGCTAACATCTATCTGCTCCGTTCGCCTAATAATACCCAGGGAGTTTTTCTAACCTTTTTCTACCTTGTGTTATCTTTTATTTTATGTACAATGGGGACATTGTACAATTTAAGTGTGGGGTAGGGGGTCAGAAAATATTTCCTCACTTGAACTTCATTTGTCCTCGTGTTAAATTATTATTTTATTTGGGCGTTAAATTTAAAATTTTTAATATCATTCTAGTTAAAAGTTGGATATTATTTTAGAATGTCAAGGTTGTTGACTTTTAAACAATTCATAGTTATATCTAGCTTTTATGTATAGTACTTGTGACTTTTCGTCAATTTCTTAGAAATTTGAGTTTATAGAAATCAAACTTTAATTTTTGAATTGCTGCAATAAATTATGAGGTTAAGCCCTTTTTGAGTCTAAGCTTGACAAAAATAGACTGAGTTGAATTTTCAATTTTTATAAACATATGTTTAAAAAAGAAAAAAAGTGAAAAAAGCCAATGTGCAAAAAATGAAAAATATATGCAAAAGTGCTAGAAAAATATATAAGTCAAATACATGGCCTTTGGAACTCGAATTAATAAACTCTGAGGGGTGTTCTACACCTAGCCACCTAAAGCCAACTGGTTTGGGATCGCTTGAGTTGAGGATTCGCTACATGGGTTCCATAGAAAGTCATAGACTTATAAAAAAAAGAGCTGAAAAGAAAAAAAACATATGTGAAAATAAAGTTGTAAATCTGCAATAAGTCTTGAGGTCAGGGGATTTTTAAGGGGTAAATTAACCAAATTAAATATAAATGCAATTCTTAAGTTAAGGTTTGGATATGTATAAATGAAAAAATTATTTGGGATGGTTGAAAAGTAAATATGGATCAAATCGTGAGTATGTGCATAATTCTAAGTATATCAAATGTTTTGTTTTAATCAACCTTTTTGACATTTGTAAGTGATATTTAATTTTTCAAAGAGTGGTATTGATTATTTAAGATTTATAGTTTGGATAGAGTTATGGTTTGCTTGGGGACAAGCAAAGTTCAAGTGTGGGGTATTTTGATATCGCAAAATTTAGATATATATTTTAAGCGATATCTGTTTTATTTTAGCCTGTTATTGTTCGTAAATAAGTAAAAGACACTTAATTATCATCATTTATTGAATTACAGGTTAAAAAGGCGGAATATGAGAAGTTTTGATCAAAAAAGGGAAGAAACCGAAGAAATATGAAAAGTTGTCCGCGCCAACATGTCTAAAAGTCATTCCAGGAGCTGTGGAGCTTAATTTGAAGGATTGGAGCTTATTTTGAAGATTAAAGTGGCTAGGAGGCTTGCTTATTACGGTTTTATCATTCTTTTCTTTGTTCTCATGTTTATTCATGATTTTCAGAGCTTGAATATGACTGTGATTGACTAGTTTTCTGTTTTCCTCCCTAGAGGAGATGATACTTTGTAAGAATGTTTGATTTCCATTGATTAGAACTTGTTTTTATCTCATAATTTGTCTTATAAGCTTACCATTGATTCATATGTGTTAAAGATCTGTTGTTTTGATTGTTTATATTCTGAGTTTATAAAAATTAGAGGACCAATCTATTTTTATAGATTTTATCATGATTAATTAGGATCAATAATTAATCTTGACTAGTGATTGATCATATCCTAGGCTTAGATAATCAAGAATGGAACTTTAATGT
The DNA here is from genome assembly GCA_038502395.1 of Dittrichia graveolens. Lineage (NCBI taxonomy): Eukaryota > Viridiplantae > Streptophyta > Magnoliopsida > Asterales > Asteraceae > Dittrichia > Dittrichia graveolens. Next base: position 63,106,562 of record JARJIL010000009.1, read on the forward strand.
GTATGATTGGCATGTAATGACCTTTATTTGTCAATTTAACAATTTAATAACCAAAACAATTGTTAAAGGTGGAGTCTTGTTTGACACGAAATTAAATACGTCTAATTATGCACTTAAACGATTTCTTGAACATAGAATTGAATAAATGCATGATTATAGGGTTATAACTCCGACCAAGAGTCTATCCATTATAGAAATCGGTATGAGATGAAACAAATGTTCATTGCACGATTAATTGGAAATTAAATGTTTTGAAAAAGTAGAAATCGAATCTAGGGAGGGAAAGTTTTAATTTGATAAGTTTAATCCATAAAAATCTTTGCTTTTGTCGTTCTTGGTTTGCTTTTGAGTGTTTGCTAGTGTTAGGAGTGATTTTAGATAATAAAGTTTGAATCTTTATTGATAAGATTCTAAATTCCTCCTTTTCGTTGTTTATATTAGTTTAATATTTAATTAGTATAGTTATATTCAAAATCATACCCGTTCCCCTTGTGTTCGACACCCGTACTTATTTACTATACTACCATACGATTAGGTTATCTTGCCTATTTGTGTTGTAGTCGTGCTAAATAATTCGGATTTTATAAATTTAAAACTGGTACGCTACACAGATATCAAAGAACACCAATACTAGAGAGTAAGGATGTTTTTCAAGTATAAAACACTTAGAACAATTCTAAGAACACAAAGAAAGGTGATAGCATGCAAGTATGTTACAAAAGGGACCATGCATGTAATTATAAAAGTCAAGAAGCAAAGCAAGAGAGGGAGGACCCCCTCCCTTGCATTATGGACGAAAATTAGAGGGGGAAGGGTCCCCTCTTGTCTCTTGCTTCCTTACTTGTCCCATACATGCATGTCTTGGTTAAGTCTTATGCAAGAATACACCATATGACCCATTTCTTGCTCATTGTGAGAATTTCTAGTTATTAATCTTTTAAATATATAAAAGATATACTAGATATGTCATACTATGTATAAAATACATCTATATGTATTTTATATACATACTTGATTGTTACTAGTAACTATTTACTTGTAACAAGGATATACATACATTTATATAATTGTTACTAGTAACAATTTACTTGTAACAAATATATATTTATACATATATATATATATTCATACATATATATATATAAAATCATATGTTTATATTTATGTATTTGATATGCATTAGCTTATATCAATATATAAGAGTGATATTATTATTTCACATAAATGATAATATGCAACAATGCATATATACTTATATATATATATATATTTATAATGAGTTGGAAACATATTTAAATCATATTCAAATATGTAATTGGTGTCCATTGATTGTAAATGTGTGACTCTATGAGTTTATTTATTATCAGTAATATCGTATTAATTTGTTTCTTGTGCACATAGAACCAACAATCTCCCACTTGCACAAGTTACAACTTAAGCCGATATAGACAATGGTAAGAACGTCTAGCAACATCCCATTGCCCCTAATAATAAATTAAGTGTGTTGATCAACACTTTCACCAACGAAATTAACTCACTAGCTACAAATCGTTGTTATAGGTAAGTCATCAATTATCCCTTTGTTTTAACATCTCGTTGAACATGAGACATGGATCGTCATCAATTCTCATATAATGTTCAACTTGTTTTAGGGCCCAGAGATATTATACTCCCAATTAAATGAGAGAAACAAATTCCATCTTGACCACATACGTCTCTTACAAGACTCATATCATACCTAATAATGGCCTTTATAACTACCCGGTTAAAGATAGCGTTTAACCACATTAAAGCATGATACTCCTCATACTCGAGTCCCAATATGTGTCTCAGGTCTAAGGATACAAAGATACCACCTTTTTCTCAAGATTTACTTATGACACTGATCAATGAAACGATCTTAAGAGCGGGTCATGTCCAATGTTCATTCCCTAACAAACATTAGTGAATTCGGCTACAAACCCTTTTGCCTACTTTCATCACGAATGAAAGTCAACCAACCGATTCACATTAGTCTTAATTCATAACTATTCCTATAGTTATAACCGACTATGGACGTTTTTAGAATAAAGAATTATTCATGGATTTAAACATGCTAATAAAGAACACAATAAATATTAATGAAGTGATCATATCCCATATATCATTCAGATAAAATAGATATTGTCACAATGTTCCAAAATATCCAAATACTAAATTACAATTCAAATCCAATCCCTTGCAAAGCGAAGACCTATTGCCCTAGTATGAGACTCATGCTTAGTCGAGGCAAGAGGTTTCGTAAAAGGATCTGCAAGATTCTGATCTATATGAACTTTGCGAATACACACATCTCCTCTATCCACTATATCCCGTATGTAGTGGAAACGCCTGAGGATGTGTTTGGTGCTGTGATGTGATCTAGGTTCTTTTGCCTGGGCAATAGCACCTTCATTATCACAAAATATCTCTATGGGGTCTTGAATGCTTGTTACTACCCCAAGGTCAGCAATGAACTTCTTCATCCATGCAGCTTCTTGTCCAGCCTTTGAAGCAGCAATGTATTCAGATTCTGTAGTGGATTGTGCAACTACACTTTACTTAGAACTTTTCCAAGCAACCGCGCCTCCATTCATAACGAAGACATAGCCCGATTGTGATCGAGAATCATCTCGATCCGTTTGGAAACTAGCATCTGTGTAACACTTTACACAAAGATCTTCTTCCAAACCCCCATAGATCAAGAACATGTCTTTGGTTCTTCTCAAGTATTTTAAAATGTTCTTGACTGCCATCCAATGGCTATCTCCTGGGTTTTGCTGGTATCTGCTCGTCATGCTCAAAGCATACGAGACATCTGGCCTAGTGCATAGCATGACATACATGATGGATCCAATTGCAGAAGCATATGGGATCTCACTCATTCTATCTAGCTCTTCTCTTGTGCTAGGGCTTTGAGCTTTACTCAAAACCGTGCCTTGTGCCATTGGCAAAAATCCTTTCTTAGAATTCTCCATATTGAATCGTTTCAAGATCTTGTCAATATATGCACTTTGACTTAGGCCAATAAGACGCCTAGATCTATCCCTATAGATCTTTATTCCAAGAATGTAGGAGGCTTCTCCCAAGTCTTTCATTGAGAAACACTTCCCAAGACAAGACTTGATGTCTTGCAAGGTCGGGATGTCGTTTCCAATGAGTAGTATGTCATTAACATACAAGACAAGGAATGCTACTGCGCTCCCACTAGTTTTCTTGTAAACACACGGTTCATCTTCTGATTTGATAAAACCAAACTCTTTGATTTTCTCATCAAATCGAAGATTCCAACTTCGAGATGCTTGCTTTAGTCCATAGATGGATCTTTTAAGCTTGCACACCTTGTTAGGATACTAAGGATCTACAAAACCTTCGGGCTGAACCATATAGACATCTTCACTTAAGTGTCCATTTAGAAAAGTCGTTTTGACATCCATTTGCCATATCTCATAGTCATAATATGCAGCTATGACAATAAGTATTCTAATAGATTTAATCATGGCTACCGGAGAGAAAGTTTCATCATAGTCAATACCATGAGTTTGAGTGAAACCTTTCGCCACTAGCCTTGCCTTAAATGTGTGTACATTTCCATCCATGTCTATCTTCTTCTTGAAGACCCACTTGCTCCCTACAGTCTTACTATTGGGAGGAAGATCAACAAATCCCATACTTGATTTTCATACATGGACTGCATCTTAGTGTTCATGGCATCAAGCCATTTATCGGATTCCAGATCCGATATAGCATCTTGGTAGTTAGTAGGCTCAAAAGAGTCTACCAAGAAAATCTCATCATTGGACACGAGAAATCCGTATCTCTCGGGTTCTTGACGAGGTCTACCATATCTACGAACACTTTGTGTTTCAGTAGGTTCTTGAACAACCAATTGTTCAGGTTCAACAACCGTTTGTTGAGGCTAGTGCCAACCTGACTTGTATTTTGTGGTTCTTGAATTTCTTCAAGGTCTACATTGCTCCCACTTGCCTCTTTCGAAAGAAACTCCTTTTCTAAGAAAGTAGCATGCCTAGAAACAAACACTTTGTTCTCAGCTGGGTTGTAGAAATAATATCCTAATGAATCTTTAGGATATCCCACAAAATTACATTTGATAGATCTAGGATCGAGTTTGCTTGAAGCTTCTTGTCGTACATGAGCCTCACAACCCCAGACTTTCAAGTAAGATAAGTTTGGAACCTTTCCATACCACATCTCATATGGTGTCTTATCTACCTTCTTGGTTGGAACCATATTCAATATGCGCGCAGTAGTTACTAAAGCATAACTCCAAAAGGACGAGGGTAGAGTACTTCGGCTCATCATAGACCGAACCATATCTAGTAGAGTTCGGTTCCTCCTTTCGGATACACCATTATGTTGTGGTGTTCTAGGAGGAGTAAGTTGTGAGATAATCCCACAATTACTAAGATGATCCATAAACTCTTGGCTTAAGTACTCGCCACCTCGATCGGAACGAAGGGCCTTGATTGTTTTGTTGAGTTGATTTTGTACTTCGTTTTGAAACAACTTGAACATTTCAAATGTTTCATGTTTATGTTTCATCAAATAAACATAACCAAATCTACTATAATCATCGGTGAATGTAACGAAGTATCTATCACCATCCCTAGACATTGATCTAAAAGGACCGCATACATCCGTATGTATGATTCCTAATAGATCTTTGGCTCTTTCACTTGAACCGGAGAAAGGAGCCTTAGTCATCTTCCCATATAAACATGATTCGCAAACTTCAAATGAGCTAGAATCATTTGATTTTAAAATTCCATCCTTTTGAAGTTTTGCAATGCTTTTCTTGTTTATATGACCAAGTCGACAATGCCATAGGCATGTTTGACTTAAGTCATGCTTAGGTCGTTTGGTGCTAGTGGTATATATAGAATTATCATCAAGAGATCTTTTAAGATTAACTTCATATATTCCATTAAGAGGGCGAGCCTCAAAATACAAAATGTCGTTTTTGAAGGCACTAATGCCATCATCAACGAAACCAAAAGTGAATCCAGATTCTCTTAATCGAGCTACTGAAATAATATTCCTAGTTAAACTAGGTACATAACAACAATTGTTTAATATTAAGTACGGGCCATTTGGTAATAATAATTTCAAAAGTTCCAAGGGCTTCAACAGCAACATTTGCTCCATTGCCCACGTGCAGATCTAAATCGCCTGGCTTCAGCAGCTTACTTTTTCTCAACCCCTGCACATTGTTACAAATGTGAGTTCCACAACTGGTATCAAATACCCTGGAATTTATAGAAAAAGTATACATTTCAATCATATATATACCTGAAGTATATATATGTTCTCTCCACGTGAGTGTCGTTGCAACAAGTGAGTGTCTTAAAATGGGATGTCATAGACTTACGTTTTGAAAAAGGGATTTTATCGTTTTGTATATTTATTAAATAAAACAAAACGAGTCGTATGACTAGTATTGCATGCATACAATAATAAGTCCACATTTTGATAAAATCATATTTTATATACATATATATTGGTCTTGAGTATTTTTAAAATCCATATTTTACGAACTCTCAACGCGTTCAATTTTAAACTAGTATTAATATCCTATATTAACGTGTGTAGTTTCGAGCGCGCGAATACGACCAATTTTAGTTTGTAATAAAACCATTTTATTATTAAGCTTGAATGTAGTTTGGTTGAGTTTTTAAAATCTCTATTTTATAAACTCATATATATATATATATATATATTTTTTTTTTTGACATAATTAATTTTAATCTTTACAAAACTCCTTTTATATAAAATTCATTTTACATCTTATGTTATGTCAACTTAAAATACCAAAGTCCATTGTGTGATCTATATTATGTCAAAAATATTATCTAGCATGCAAAAATCCTATTTTCAACCATGCATAATAATATAAACATAGACACACACAAATAACATGTATAAGTGCATAACCAAGCCATTTATCCTAAGTGGTATTTTTGTGAGCCATACAAAAATACCAAGTCATAACTAAGGACCAAATATTCCTCTTGTGATGAATTTGAAGCTCCCACTTGCCAAAACAACTCCTTGTAGTGCAAATGATTCCAAGCCTTCATGGTTGACTCCACCACACTTGAAAACTCCAACTTGGTCATTTCTTCATCTTGTTACATTTTTATAAAAGTAAACTAGTCTAAACTATTCTACTACTTACAAAATACAACAAGATGAAACAAAACTAAAATTATTATTACATACCAAATGAAAGAATAATTTTACAACCAAATCGAATTTCCAACACATCACAAAAGGTCTATGGCTTGTTATGCATAACATACACTCAAACAAACATATATATAAACACTTGATATTTAGGCAACTTTTACAACCAAACATGCATATGGTTTGGTTGTTTCCCAAAATAAATATATAAACATATACAAGTTGCCAACAAGAAAATCCACAACTTTTCTAACAAAAGAAATATTGTCCATTTTCTTAAACAATACATACACAAAATAAAGTTTCTTAAAACTATACATAAGTGGCTCTGATACCACTGTGGGGTTTGTTCGGTTTTTAAAATATATTTTAGCAACGTAAGCATGAACAACAATTTTAAACTTTTTAAAACTCCCCACCAATAATCCATATGCAAGCCTTAAGAAACAAAACCAACCATAGGGTGTTTAGAACTACAACCTTTGTAGCGTGAGTAAACCGTTGGTGAAGTGGTTGATCTATGAGAAGCCAAGAGAAGACTTCCTCCAAGGTATCCACAAATCAATGAGTCCAACACCTCCAATATGCTAGTCTCTCCAACCCTTGATATTCAAGAATGCAAGCAACAACCTTTGTTCTTCTTCTTGAACTAGATGTATGTATTTTAAGTATGTGTTTATGTATCACCTTTGCTAACTTGAAGAACAGCAATACTAGAAAGTAAGAATGTTTTTCAAGTATAAAACACTTAGAACAATTCTAAGAACACAAAGAAAGGTGATAGCATGCAAGTATGTTACAAAAGGGACCATGCATGTAATTATAAAAGTCAAGAAGCAAAGCAAAAGAGGGAGGACCCCCTCCCTTGCATTATGGACGAAAATTAGAGGGGGAAGGGTCCCCTCTTGCCTCTTGCTTCCTTACTTGTCTCATACATGCATGTCTTGGTTAAGTCTTATGCAAGAATACCCCATATGGCCCTTTTCTTGCTCATTGTGAGAATTTCTAGCTATTAATCTTTTAAATATATAAAAGATATACTAGATATGTCATACTATGTATAAAATACATCTACATGTATTTTATATACATATTTGATTGTTACTTGTATAATTGTTACTAGTAACAATTTACTTGTAACAAATATATATTTATACATATATATATATATATATATATATATTCATACATATATATAAAATCATATGTTTATATTTATGTATTTGATATGCATTACCTTATATCAATATATAAGAGTGATATTATTATTTCACATAAATAATAATATGCAACAATGCATATATACTTATATATATAATGAGTTGGAAACATATTTAAATCATATTCAAATATGTAATTGGTGTCCTTTGATGTAAATGTGTGACCCTATGGGTTTATTTATTATCAGTAATATCGTATTAATTTGTGTCTTGTGAACATAGAACCAACAGTTTCTTCCCTTCTTATTCTTGTTGTGGTCTTGAGGTACATTCTATTATCCACTGGTCACTGTTGTGCTTCTTCTGTTGTGTCAGTGGACAGGTGCAGATCTGCTTCATCCTCTGTTGTCGTGATCCTCCTTGGGATGTGACGCTTGTCTTCTTAGGGAGACTATCATTTGATTGGTCCTCCTGATTCAGATGCAGAGATGAAGGTCAACGTGGTTCTTTGTCCGGTTGTTCTCTTTGTTGGGCTTGGGGGTGTGTCTATTGGGCTTCAATTGTTATTTGGGCTTCAATTATTATTTGGGCTTTATCCATATACACTATCAAGTCCCCCAGTCTAGTATGTATTATCTAAGTATGAGATAATGGATGCTAGACTAAAATAGGGTTGTGCATGTGTCTTCTTCTAATTTCGTGGTATATATGGGCCCTTGGGATGTTGCAATGTTTGTTGGGCTTCAGCAAAGATATTAGGCCATGTTAAACAGAAATCTGCGGCCGGCTAGTGTAAAGAAAAAGAAAAGGAAAACAAAAGAGAAAAAACGAAGGGTAAATCGGGGAAAGGCGGGATTTCGAGAAAAAAGGAGGTGGTTTGCTGGAGGACTGCTATTGGTCCATCATTTAAAATTCAAAATTTGACAAGACGTTGCCTGTAGAGGGAGTTGATATTTACTACTTCATTGAATATAACTTCAGGCACGAAAAGCATCGCGTCGAGAGGGTTTTCTAGGCGTCTATCCGGTTGCAAGTAGTCGTCGCCGGTCGGATTTCAAAAGTGTTCCGTCATCTTGTCGTGCTTACTTCCAGGTTTGCAAAATTTCTCCGTTTTCTCCTTTCTTTGCACGTCCATTTCATTGTGTGCATTTGTCGTCTTGTCTAGGATAATCTGCAATCGACGCATTCCGTCGTCGATAGGGTTAGTTTGCAGAAGTTTTGTTCGTTGTACCGGATAGGGAAAGAATATCAACCAACTTGTCCTGATCGATCAGCTGTTATCCGTGATTTCCCTCCCGGATTTATAGGCGTATATATGAAATGGTTCGATTTTGGTAATTTGAGGTTTCCTTTTTCAAAATTCTTCCTGTCTGTGCTTGAGTATTTCCGAGTGCATATCTCACAGTTATCACCACTTGGGGTGATAAAAATCACGAGTTTCGAAATTCATTGTCGTGCTTTTGGTGGAGCACCGACGGTGCCCCTGTTCCGAAAATTTTACAAATTGGGGAAAGCTGGTGATTGGTTTACGATGGAGAAAAGGAAAGCTCCTTCTCCTGTGTGCATCACGGAGTCACTTTCCTGCTTGAAAATATGGAAGGGTCATTTTTTCTGGGTAAAGGCTACAGTAGTTCCCCTCGCGATGAGTTGGAGAGAGATGGATCGCCCCATAGCTGATCCTGTTCCTAATGATGAGGAGGTGGATTTAGAGTTGTTTAACCTGTTGGTTCAGCATCCCATTCGGGTTCGATCATTTGAAGAAGAAGTGCTTGTTATGACTGGCATCAGTTGTCTGTGGGATCGTCCAGACAAACGGCCGGTGCTTCTTCGTGATGGGAAGGGTATGGTGGGGTGTGATTTTCTTTTTGTGTGATTTAGTTTTTTGTTCTAACGCTAACTTGCTTTTTCTTCCGTTTTCAGCTATGAGCGTGTTGGATTTTATTCTTCTTCCGTCAATAAAAGATGTGGAAATTGCTGATGAAGCTTGTAGGAAGGGGGAGCTTCCTCTGGTTGAAGTTAACAAAGGCAATCTTGGTATTCCCCTAGATCAACCTCCTGCAGAGGGAGGTAGGATGGCAACTACGAGGTCTATGAAGCGAGCCGCTGCTCCTGCTGCTAGTGGTTCTGGGGGGAGTCCTCCTATTGCGAAGAAGAAAAAATTGGTGTCACGGTGCCGGATGTCTGACTTGGTGCTCCTCGATGAAGAGGATGCGGGTGATAAGATATTTGAAGAAAATCCTGTGCATGAAGGTGATATGCCGCGCATTACAGGTGTGAAAAGAGGTGGTTCGTCTGCTAAGGCAGAGATCTCAGCACCTACTGGCGACTCGTCTAGGGAAACTATCCAAAGGAAAGGTAAGAAGGTGGTGGTGGAAGAAGATCTAGAGGATGATGAGAATATTCCAATGTATTTCGGGGCAAGCACTGCTGTAAATGACCAACAATTTGTTCCGTCCCTCCCCTGTGTACAGAAAACTTCATCCTACGACCAACCAGAGGTGTGTAGGAACTTGATTGACTCAATGATTCCCCCTGTGGAACTTCGCCGGATGTCAACTAGAACCGACATCGTTGTGACTAAGTGACTGTATTATCATCTTGCGAAAGTTTGTGTGTTTGGTGCTGAGGCAAATCATCGCTGGGAGCAAGCCGATGGAGAGGTGGGGATAGCCGAAGCAAAGGTAAAAGAGTTGTCGGTGCAAGTGGAGCAGTGTGAGGAGCAAGTGACCAACTTAGAAAAGAAAGTGAGTGCACTCCGAGAGTCGAAGAAGTCGTACAAGAGTGCCTGCAAGAAAGCCACTAAGACTGCTGCTGCGAGGGAGGAGGAATGTTCGGCACTCAGGGAGGAACTAGCATCGAAAGATGCGAAGATCAAACGTTTGGAGAAAGAGGCAAGGAACTTGAGGGTAGCGAATGGTCGTCTTGAGGAGGATCGTTCATGGTTGATATCAGAAGGCTTTAAGCATATCTTTGGGGAGCTTCGGCGAAGCAACGATTTCCTTCGTCCATTGGGTGAATTGCAGTCAAAGAGTTATTCGGCAGGATATGTTCGAGGGTTGGAGGTAGGGGAAAGTTATGCAAAGCGGGGATTGGAGCTTGCCAAAGCACCATGGTATAACGTTCATGCTCCTCGTGAGCTGCGAGCTGCCGGTGAGGCTTGGGATGTTGCGTCGTTTAGGGCTTTCTTTGAGATGGTTGCTAGGATTGGCAGTGTAAAAGGTATCTGAAGGTGGAAACTGCAACGGCGAGTAGGGCTTCGGTTGTCCCCACATCTAGTGGGACAGCCGGAGGGAAGGATGCGCAGGTGAAAGTGAGTGTTCCCACCTTGTCTACCGATGCTGATGCAGAGCTGGAGGGGAGAGCTGCGGACAATGTGGAGAAGGTAATACCTGTGCCCATTCAAGAGGTGGAGGTGCATGGTGATCCGGTTGCTGCGGAGGTGATGGACGAGAGTGCCGATATGGTTGGTAAGATGATAGTTGTGGCTGGGGAAATCGCTTCCGTGGTTGTTGCGGGTGCTCCGGAGGATGCTCCTGCGGGGGAAGAGTGTTGATGTATGTTTTACTAAATGCCTGTTTCTTCTCTTTTTCTTATAAAAACTTGTTTCACCAGGTGATGTGTGTTGCAAACATTGTGGGTTTGACATGTTTACTTTTTAGGGAGATGAACCCCTCCCTATGGTTTAATTTGTCCATCTTTTGTTGTGAGGGTGTTTCCCTCGTTTAACTTGTATGTGACTGCCTTAGGTATGATATTATTGTGGCAGTATTGGGATTTGTTGTGGCTTATTTGTTTTGTATACTCGAGTATATGACATAGCCAAGACCGTTGTCGAGAGCTATGGGGCTTACTTTTAGAAGCCAACTGTGGCGTTGGGATGATCATCCTCATAATGCCTGATAGTTAATTCGATGTTATCCAATAGGATATGTAATCGTTTGTGTATGCATGCTAGAATGTATTTTTGTGTGCGTAATTACGCTAGGAACTCTTTATTTTATTCATGTACTATTAAGGTTCGTAGACCTTCAAAATGTGGAGTACATGGGTTTGGCCAATGATGGATAGTTTTGTTTGGCGACCATAATCCATTGGCGTGTAGGTTCCTATTACAAAAGGTTGACGAAGTATTGTTCCTACTTAACTTCCGGGGTAACACCTGCGTAGGTGCATTCCGTTCCACGTGTGTGGGATCGGCCTTCCTTGTAAGTCTTCCAACTCGTATGATCCGTTTCTGTACGCTGTCCGGATCTTGTAAGGTCCTTCCCATTGGGGAACCAACTTCCCTTGTTTTACGCATCTGCTGGCTTCATTGTTTCTCCAAACTAAGTCGGATGGTCTGAAGGTTTTGTGATTAACACGCTTGTTGTAGTACCGCTCGATCTTCTGCTTGTATCTTGCCTCTGTAATTGCAGCAATTTCCCTTCTCTCCTCCAGCGCGTCCAAGTTTTCACACAATTCGATCGTGTTACCTTCCTCATTCACATGTCTGCTTCGGTATGTTGATACTCCAATTTCTGCGGGGATCACGGCTTCGGTTCCGTAGGTTAGGCTGAAAGGAGTTTCACCGTTGCTCGTTTTGATCATTATTCGGTGTGACCACAGTACGTGACTCAGGTGGTCCAACCACATTCCTCCATCTCTGGCCATCCTTGCTTTGATTCCCTCCACTATACTCCTGTTCATCTGTTGGGAAATAGGCTAAGTAAGTTAAAACTGTTAAACATGCAAAAGCAAAACTGTCGGAGAAAGTTTTGAGAAAACAGATTTGAAACTGTTAGTACAAAAGATTCAGAACTGTTAGTTATATCATAAGAACTGTCGGGAGACAATGAAGAGAAGACTGTTAGAAGAAACTCAGAACTGTTTATTCAACAAACAGTTTCTGTTGAGATATTTATGGAAATTGCTATCTGTATGGATCTAAAAGATATCTTATCAAGATTTGAAGATTATCAAGATTATCTCGCAAAGATAGAAGATTAACAAACTTCAAAGACCAAGAGGATTATAAATACTCTGTTTAGATTAGTTTGTTAGTATTGCTTTTGATTACACTTATTCGTATTGTTTATTGTTTTCAGAAAGTGTATTAGCCTCCAAGTTTCTCTGAAACCTAAGAACAGATTGTGTTCTTCGTCTAACAAAAGAGTTAGATTGGAGGTGTTAGTGAATATTGTAATCATCCTTGATTATTAATAAACATCTTGTGTTTTGAAGTTATTATTTGAATGGTTCTTGTGATTAAAACCTTTATTAAATCAATTAAGTGTGATTCCGCAACTTCTTAATTGAGTGTGATTAAATTCAAATATTGTCTTTTTATACAAACTCTTATTTAAGTTCGTAAAGATAATTCTTGTTATTTATTTTGTTTCTATACGATCCTGACAAGTGGTATCAGAGCCTTAACATTAAGGTTCTTTTGATCACCAGTTATAGGTTTTTCACAATCTGTTGTGTTTTATTGATTTAAAGTCTTTCTATTGTTTTATTGAGAATTCTCAATCACTGTATTGCAATGGAGTCTGGTGGATCTTCTGATAACACTGGATCTGGGTCAAACATTCGTGTTCGCATGCTCAAACCAACTGATTTTGAGATGTGGAAACTGAGAATCAAGCAGCATGTTCAATTAATGGACTATGCTGTTTGGGAAATCATTGAGAATGAGCCCACAACTCCTGTTGATTTAGATGAAACTGGAAAACCTAGGAAGAAACCACCACCAAAAACAGATGTTGAAAGAAAAGAGAGGATGGTAGAGATGAAATCTCTAAGCATTCTTCATATTGCTATTCCTAATGAATATCAACATCAGTTCAAAACATTTGAGAATGCTCATGAATTGTGGAATGCATTAGAGAAAAGGTTTGCAGGGAATGCAAGTTCCAAAAGAAATCTAAGGGATCTTCTCAAATAAGCTTATAAGAACTTTTCTAGTGGAAAGAATGAGAGTATCACTTAGATCTTTGATAGGTTCTATAAGCTGGTAAGTCAACTGGAGAGTGCAAAGGTTAGAATAGAGCAAGATGAGATCAATAGAAAGTTTCTTAGATCCTTAGGTGATGAATGGACAGTATATGCTGCACAATGGAGGACTAAGGATTCTTTGGAAGATATAGAATTAGATGACCTCTACAACAGTTTGATTATGTTTGAAGGGGAAATTGAAGGAAAAAGGAAGTCAATGACCCCTAGTCACAATGCTGCTCTTCTCTCATCCTCAGGTATGGACTCAAATCTTTCTTTAACTAAATCTGTTGATGGTTGTGTAGGTGATGTTACTGGAGTAGATATGAATACTTCTGATGCAGTGCTTGAAGCATTCTTAGCAAGTCATGCACATTCAACCCTTACAAATGAGGATCTTGAGCAAGTGCATCCAGATGATCTTGAGGAGATGGATCTCAAATGACAGATGGCTATGCTAACTGTAAGAGCAAAGAGATTCATCAAAAGAACAAGAAGATAAAACATGAAATTCAGGGCTGATGGTCAGACTGGATTTGACAGATCCAAAGTAATATGTTTCAAATGCCAACAGCATGGTCACTTTGCTAGAGAATGTAGATCTGGTGGACAAAGCCAGAATCAAGGTCAAACTTCAACTCCCACCTCATCAGCATTGGTCTCTCAAGAAGGTTATGGGTTTGATTGGAGTGATCAGGCTGAGCAAGCCACTCACAACAAAGCATTGATGGCATTGACTGATTCCTCCATCAACATGGATTCATCAGAGACAGAAGACATTCAGGTATCTTCTAAACTATGTCCTGGTGAATGTAGAGCTATAGTTAAAAGGTTAGGGAACACAATAGAAAGGTTTGTGCTGCTCTAAGCAAAATGGAAGAAAGAAGGTATGAAACCAGTGCTGTAATTGAGAGCTTTGAAAAGAAAATCAAAGATTATTAGGCTAATGAATTGCAAATGGACTATGATAGAAAGTATCATAAGTGGGAGAAAGAGCAACTTCAAGAAGAGATTGATAGTCTTAAGGAGATTTTGAGTGAGAAAGAGAATAGAATAGATGAATTAACCAAGAAATTGAATGGCGTGGATATAGATTTGAGCATGTTTAAAGCTTCATCTCTTAAGCTTGAAACTGTTTTGAAATCACAGATCTCAAATAAAATAAAAACAGGCATAGGCTACAAACAGACTCCTCCTCCATACAATCACACCTATATAACTCCCATGTCTGATGTAGCTGAAAGATATGTCAATGAACCACTAGAGGAAGAATTGAAGTCAGCAGATCCACAGCTAGAGAGTGAAGATGAGGGAGTTGTGTATGAGGTAATTGATGAGAAGAAGGAGGGATATGTGAAGAAAGAAGAAGTCATTCCAATTGAAAACCACATCTGTTGTGAACCAAAAGCACCTAACTCTTCTTCACAGCATGTGATGTTTGTAAAAGCATCCTCAGAACATTCCACCAGTGAACCAAAACCCTTCAAAACTGTTACTTCTATAAACAGTTTCACTACTGTTGAAAACAGTCCCCACCTTTACACTGACAGTTCCAAGAAAAGTCCAAACAGTTTTCATCCAAAAACCTCAACTGTTAGTATTAAGACCAAAGGAAAGAAGGAGATTGATGAAGTTGCAGTTGCAAAACAGAAGAAGGAAGCTTCAAAATCAGAATACAAAAACAAACATGTGAAGAAGTATACAGAAGTGCCTATTTGCACATGCAAATAGCATGGTGTGCAAAAGTTTCCTCCTTCAGCACCAGTGAGGGGAAATCAAAGAAATAGAAACCAATTATGGGCACAAAGAAGTTATTATTAATAAACATCTTTTGTTTTGAAGTTATTATTTGAATTGTTCTTGTGATTAAAACCTTTATTAAATCAATTAAGTGTGATTCCGCAACTTCTTAATTGAGTGTGATTAAATTCAAATATTGTCTTTTTATACAAACTCTGATTTAAGTTCGTAAAGATAATTCTTGTTATTTATTTTGTTTCTATACAATCCTGACATCATCCGTTCTACTTGTCCGTTCGCCTGAGGGTGAGCAACGGACGTGAAGCGTTGTTCAATCATCATTTCTTTGCACCACGAGTGGAACGGATCGTTAGCAAACTGCTTGCCATTATCGGTGATCAACGTTTTTGGTAACCCAAATTTACAAACAATATTCTCCCAAACAAATTTCATAACTTGTGCTCCGGTGATGGTGGCTAGTGGCTTCGCTTCACACCATTTCGTGAAGTAGTCGATGGCCACAAGCAGGAATTTCACCTTTCCCGGAGCTTCGGGGAAAGGGACAACTATGTCCATCCCCCATTTCAAAAATGGCCATGAGGCGGTGTGGATACTAGATTACTCTTTGGTCTTTTGGGTAATGGTGAGTTGATTTGACAAGCTGTACACCTTCGGATTTCTTCAAAGGCATCTTGGTGCATGGTTGGCCAATAGTACCCCATCTGTTTTGCTTTAGCTACGACTGATCTCGGACCGGCGTGTGGTCCGCACGACCTTTTATGTATTTCCCGTATGACATAGTTAGCCTGACTTGGTCCTAGGCACCGGAGATCCGCTCCTAAGTATGATTTCTTGTATAAATTCCCATCAAGTAGTTCATACCTTCCTGCCAGTCGCCGTAGCTTTTCGTCATCGCCCTCTCCCTACATCTATCCTTTTTTCAAATAATGGACGATTGGTGTCATCCAACTATCTTCCTCTTCTTCCACAATGGTATGAACTTCTTCTGTGTCTATAGACCATTTGTCTACAATTTCTACCAGGATCTCTTTCGTCAGATACGCAAATGTTATAGAGGCTAATTTGCTCAAAGCGTCAGCCTTCTTGTTTTGGCTCCGAGGTATCTGCTTGATCGTGCATGACTTAAAACTGAGCATGGCATCCTTCGCCTTTTGTAAATATCGTTTCATGGTTGAGTCTTTTGCCTCATATGAGCCATTGATCTGTGACTCAACGAGCTTGGAATCAACATAGACCTGTAAGTCTTGCACCTTCATGGACAATGATATCCGTAAGCCTGCTAGGAGAGCTTCGTATTCAGATTCGTTGTTAGAGCTACTGAAGTTAAAACGCAGAGCATACGTGAACTCAGTTCCATCGGGGCTAATTAAGATCAGCCCCCCACCGGCTCCTTCAACGCTTGATGCCCCGTCAATGTACAACTTCCAGACCTCTTGATTTCATTTTCCCTTAGCGCCTTCATGTTCCCATGGTTCGGCTGATTCCACTATGAAATCAGCCAAAATTTGACCCTTCACCGCTACTCGCGGTTCAAAAGCGATATCGTATGTTCCCAGCTCCACAGCCCACTTGGCTAATCTCCCCGAAGCTTCTGGCTTTCCTAATACATGTGTTATCGGGGCATCGGTTATTACCTTGACCTGGTGTGCTTGGAAATATCTTCGCATTCTCCGTGTTGCAAAAACTAGACAAAGCGCTACCTTCTCTAAAGTTGGGTAATTGACCTCCGGACTTGTAGCACCTTGCTTACGAAATAGATGGGCATCTACTTCTTGTTCCGCTCCGCCATCAACACTGCACCCAACGTGCGGGCGGATGCAGCCAGGTACATGATTAGGGCCTCACCTTTCTTTGGAGCCGTGAGGGTTGGTAATTCCAAAATTGTCTGCTTCATCTTTTGGAATGCTTCTTCCGCCTCATGCGTCCATCGGAAATCCTTCCTGCAGATGCAATCTTTCAACGTTTTGAAGATCGGCAAGGAGTGCTACGCTGCTCGCGAAGTATATCTATGTAGGGCGGCTAATTTTCCGCTTAGGCTCTGGACCTGCTTCATTGTTTTGGGTGACGACAGGTCCATGATTGCTTTCGTCTTGCTTGGATTAGCTTCTATCCCTTCTGGGGTAATAATGTGCCCGAGGAAATGTCCTTTCTCAAGTCTAAAGGAGCATTTCTTTGGATTCAACTTCATGTTGACTCACTTCAAGTTGGCGAAGGTTTCCTTGATATCCTTAATAAGCTCTTCTTCTGTTCGACTTTTGATCACTATATCGTCTACATAGGCTTCTATGTTCCTCCCTATCTGCTTCTGGAACACTTTATCTACTAGGCGTTGGTAAGTGGCTCTGGCATTTTTAAGACCGAATGGCATCTTCTGGTAGCAAAAAACTCCTCTGTGTGTGTGAAAACCTGTTTTATCCTCTTCCTCCTCCGCCATCTGTATCTGGTGGTATCCTTTATATGCATCAAGGAAACATTTAAAACGATATCCAAACAGTGATTCTACTTTAAGGTCGATTTCCGGAAGTGGGTATGGGTCTTTTGGACAAGCCCTGTTGAGGTCGGTGAAATCCACGCACATCCTCCATGTGTCATCTTTCTTCTTAACCATCACCGGGTTAGCTACCCAGGATTGGTATTGCACTTCTCTAAGTATCCCAGCTTCGGTTAGCTTGTCTACCTCAGCGTTCGCAGCCCTGCTCCTATCCGGTGCTAGGCCTCTCTTCTTTTGAACTACCGGCTTGACTGCTTCTGCTATACCCAGCCGTTGTTCTATGACGTCCCTAGGGATTCCGGTCATAGCCGAAGGGCGCCAAGCGAAAACTTCCTTGTGGTCTTGAAGGAGCTGCACCAAGCTTCGCCTGCATTCAGTGCTCAGCTCGGGGCCGATCACTACAGGTTGCTCCGGATATTCCTCATTAACTACTACAGCCCAACTTTCCTCCTTCTTTAACTTGTCTTTCTGCGACTGTAGCTCCTTTTGTTCAACCTGCAAGCACTCCCTCGTGACGTTCTTCTCAGAAGCTATGGTTGTTATCCCTCTTGGAGTGGGAAATTTGATCAATGCGTGTATAGTTGACACTACGGCTCGTAAAGAGCAGATTCTTGTCCTCCCCAAGATGATATTATATAACGACGTGGACCGCACCACCATGAATCTGAGGTTGACGGTACGGTCTAAAGGTGGGGCTCCGAAGGTCACCGGCAGTCGGAGCTCTCCGACGGGCCAGACCAGTTCTCCTGTGAAACCTATTAATGGCACCGTGGCTTCAATCAACAGACTCTTTATCTCCCTTCCCATCTGGAGGAAGCAATGTTCGTACATGATGTCGGAAGAACTTCCTCCATCAAAATATATCCGATGCACCTCGTAGCCTCCTATCACACCTTTCACTACGACCGGATCCGCCATCGAACCTGTGCTTCCCAGCAATGGGAAAGTGATCTGCCTGTTCATCCACTCTTCATTTTCCAAGGTCCGTCTCTTCTTCCATCCTCCTTCGGCACGTACCATCAAGATTTCCTTACTCCCTTCCTCTCCCTGGGTTATGGTCCTTAGGGTTTCTATTCTGTTGTCTGTTGGTAGGACGCTTAATTTCCTTTACGAGGTGAGATAACTGACCGGTCTTAACCGCTTCTTCGATTTGCTTCTTCAACTGAAAACAGACGGACCTGGGAGTGATATAGCGAACATTGATGCCTCACCGGGGCTATAGTAATCCTGCAAAACACAACACCGTTAGCCTCGTCACAAGGGATGATCCTCGTGACCAAGCTCCGGCGTGAGAATTAGGTCGGTTCTTAGGGACAATATTTGGCTACGGAAAAAGATAGAGTGAGAGAGAGAGTACCGAATGAATTGCTTCCTTCTACGTTTCTTCCTTTCTTATTCTTGTTGTGGTCTTGGGGTACATTCTATTATCAACGTGGTTCTTTGTCCGGTTGTTCTCTTTGTTGGGCTTGGGGGTGTGTCTATTGGGCTTCAATTGTTATTTAGGCTTCAATTATTATTTAGGCTTTATCCATATACACTATCAAACATCAAGAGTAGTTCAAGGTTTCACCTGAGAAAGAGATATTTTAGTTATCTTTAAGTTGTGGATTGTAACGACTATAGCACGTCTAGTGCTTGATGGACGTGATCGGTAAAGTCAACCGTTAGGTTGACATGAAAATATGTTTTATGCATAAGTTTGGCTGTTAATTTATGTTTATTTTTATTTAGTCTTTTAATTAATATTAATATTGTAATTATAATTAGTTTTTTAAGTATTTTAACTTTAATGTTATTATATTTTCTTATTTTCTAATTTAAAATGTTAGTTTTATTGTGAGATAGAAAGATGACCATTATAAGGTTTTTTTAAGATCAGAAAAGATTAAAGATATAGAGAAAGAAAAGTCATGTGACGATGTAATGTCGACATTGTATAAGGTATGGTTGGACACCCACTCCATTCAATCTTAAAAAATGATTTCTCCTTTTAGTTGGTTTTTCTAAAATATAATGTTATGTTCTAATGTAAGCATCTTAACCATTTTCAATACCATCCAAAAAACTTATCTATAAATAAATTGAACCCAAATCCTTTTTATCTTTTTAAAAACTTAAGTGCCTAAGCAAATTTATGTATAATCACCTCTCTTTTTTTATATATATTAAATTATTTGACTAGAGATTGGTTAATTCTTGAAAATCAATAAAAAATAATAAAATCAATAGTAATATTTTCATTATGTTATTTGCATGCAAAATAGGTTTTGGTAAACATATAGTAAAAGAAATTGCTTTTAAAAAAAATATAGTAAAAGAATTTACATGAATTGTTAAAGTAGATATAATGATATTAATTAATTATAAAGGTAAGAAAAAGGTTTAATTCCAAATATTTACTTTACTTTTGGTTTAATTCTTAAAGTATTTATTAAATGTTTAATTAAAAAAAAAGTTTTGTTTACCTTCTATGTCCAAACACCACCTAAACCATCTTCCAAACACATCAAACACCCCCTAAAACCTTCTCCAAACACCTCCTATTTGAGGTTTGGGTGTGGTTTTTCCAGATTCATATTTGAGGTTCATAATCGATTTACACCGATAGTTTTTTATATTAGTTTAGATTTTTGACTTACGAGTTTATCAAAAAATACTCACAAACTAACTTTTTTAGCTTATTTACTTATCATTAAGCTTATAGTTTTAATTTTGGTTTATAAACTTAATTTGTAAACTCATAAGTAGGCAAAAGTAATGTACGAACTTATTTAAAATTTAACAAGCTCATAACTCTTTTATTAAGACAAACTAGACTAAATGCCCGTGTAAATACACGGATAGTTATAAAATTATTATTTTATATTTGTTTATTTAAATATAAAAGAAAAACTCAATATAATACTTTCTCGAAAATTAAAAAAGTATTATATTAAAGTTAGTTTACATATAAAAGTAATTGATGATAACTTCAAAAATAATATAAAATTTAATTACGGTAAAATTTGTATCATATAATAACCGTATAAGAACTTTCAATCCCTTCTTGGTGAGATGAAATATAATAACGTATAACTGGTCATGAAAAAAATTAAATATATTATCGTAACTTAACATCAAAAGTTCATACATACAATCGTTATTGGTTATAATTAAAAAGGATTTAAATTATTTTAGAATGATAAAACTAAAAATTTGGTTAATTATGATATTTTGAAATATTATAAAGGATAAATATGATATTTGTAAATTAAGGTGAACAAATACGATTTTATATGATTTAATAAGAGCATATATGAAATTATCTCTAATAATTTTGACTCTAAAAAGTCAAAATTGATTTTTTAATTTTAAGTGAATGAATGGTCAAGATTAAATATTTTTTAAATGAATGGTTCAGATCGTTTAATAAATTTTATCAAATTAGTCTTTTATTTATATTAGATATATGTAAATTAGGGTGCTAAGTTTTAAAAACCATTAATTAATATATTAAAATAAATTAATTTAAAAGAATATTACCCTTTGAAAAGTATATTCGCAAGTTCACAAGTAGAATATTCGAAAGTAAATGTTTTTTTTTAATTTTTCAAATTAAATTATGGGAAGGAAGTGAGTGGTTTTGGTGGTAAGAAAGATTCAACAAGCAAAGACAATGAAGATGTTAGTGAAAACAACATGATTTATTAAAAAAAAGAATATTCTAATCTTATGATTATCTCTTCTAACTAATCCTTTATTTATTTATTTATTATTTTGAAAATGACATTGATCCCTAGCCAAGTTTCAAATCAATCATTGTCACCCAATGCACAACTTGAAATACATATATAGTTGACATTTGAGTTTGATTATTTAAGCATTGTGTTTGGTTGTGTATAAGAGAATCTGGTCCATCACTAGCCACTAACACTTACCCTAATCGAATAAAACCCTAATCGAATATGATAACATTTGATGGTGTTGGTGATGGTGATGGTGATGGTGATGATGAACGAGAAGACGATGATGATGAAAGCAAAAGATGGTGAAATAACCTTAATTACACACAAACAATAATGAAGAAACCTGAATAATCAGACGGAGCCCTAACCTAATCGGAACCGTAATCGCACGCAGATGGTGACAAAGGAACCCTAATTTTGAACACAGAACACGATGATGGTGATGAAAGAAGAGGATGAAGAAGATGGTGATGATGATGTTGGAAGTAGAAGATGAAGACGGCAATTACGAATTTCATTATCTATTAACTTGATTAAATTTGCTCTACCAAACGCAGAAATATAACTAAATCTAATTTCAATTTCGTAAATCTTTATTGTATTCCAGCAAACCAAAAACACCCTATTTTTTTCTAAGAATTTTATAGAGGGAAATTGATTTTAATGACAACGATTGACTTTCCATCATTGACTCATCCTAACATCTTGTCCGGTAGGAATCAAGTTCAAATATTAGATCGTTACCATGAGCGGCTACGATATTATAAGTTTCTTCTTCTTAACCGAATATGTAACCTTCGTTTATAATTTTTTTGGCCATAAAAAAAACATCTTCCGATTGAAAATTTTGCCCGAACAAAGTAACCTTTTCATACACTCGATAAAAACAACACAAGATCTATACAACAACAATAACAACAACATTATTTGATCAACCCTGAACCGCCAATTCTTGCAAATGCTCGATAAACACTTGCAAGCTGACATCATCCGTCATTATAACCTCAGAACCTTCGACCACATAACTAGACTTATGTGTAGCCGAAGGGTTCATCTTTGCTAAAAGAAACCTAGCCTGACTACTATGTTGCTCGCATTTCACAAGCTTTGGAACCGGGATCCGCTGAGCCACGAGCTGCTCAGCCTCAACCTCTGGTGCTTCCAACAACTTCCTAAAACTTTCATGGTTTGGGTCACGGTCATACCCAAGTTTCTTCCATTGGGCTATCTTCGACCCGTAATGAATCACTACGTAAAAGTAGGAATCAAATAGCAGAATTACATCCGGGGACAATGAGCAAACGTCTAAAAGAACGGGAATTGGGGGCCCATCAAATGAATATTGGGTAAGAGTAGGTTGTATCATTATTAACGATCCCACGACTCCTTCTCGGTTTAACATCAACTGGAAAAACGCAGTTTCATCGGGACTGCTGTTGAACACGTCGATGAACTGAGACCTTCTTAAGTGATACATAAATTGCGGGTAGAGGGAGAAGTTTGTAGAAAGACGAAAAGATGAAGGGTCTTCGGGTATGTAGTCACCAAACTTTGATGCAAAGCTAATTAGTTCCTTATCAAGCCATCTCACCACCTCTCGAGGGAAATTCTTTTCGGTTTCATGAACCGCGAGTCTAGCCATGACTGCAGCCGCGGTTTCTTGGTCAAACCCAGCAGCAATTTCTGGTGCACCGCCACTAACCCACCTTCTAGCTGCTGAAGTTACCCGTTTTCGAATCCCCATATTTCCATGTCTGTATTTTGTTATAAACTGTATAAAAAAAGCCGTCCCAGGCTGCGGTTTTTGTTCTTCACTCACTTGAAAGAAGAAGGCGATGCAGGTTTTATCCGTTATAGTTCCAAGTTTCCATGTGTATGTCCCCCCTTCACCGATCTCCTTCTGGCTTACCGAACTGTTTTTTCTCCTGAGGGAGACACACGGCCCAATCGCACCACATATTTTCACATCTTTTGTGGTAATTATCTCAACAGTAACATCAAAACACATATTCAAAATCCCTTGTTGGTCGCGACTGAAAATGTGACGTAAGCATTTTCTGAATTGATCCGATTCAAAAGATTCCGCTAACATTATGAACCCGCCCGATTTCTCTACCGAAGCCCGCATCTCCGTTACTCCAATTTGATCAAGCGAACACGCAAAAAGATCAAGCACCATGGATAAATCTGTTAATTTCTGTGATATATGTCTATAAAATTCACAAGATTTCCAGAAGAAAGGAGCACTTCCACCATTTATCTCGCGGTGAGTTCTGATGGAATGATTCAGATCTTGACTCACAATCATCCCTGGTCCCACGGTAGCAGGTCCAGATGTGAAAACCATTACACGGGACCCGTTGTGGACCGAAAAACCTTCTAGAAGGGCTATGGCAACTAGTATTGCAGCACCCGTACACCGTGGAGAGCGATTACCCGGGGCTAGTGGTGATGAATGGCGGATATCTTCAATGGCTGTGGTAATATTGAATTCACATTCAGAAACTGGTAAAATGAAACCGGGCTTTTGTAATTGCACCCCCTGTGTTTTTCCAAGTTGTTGCCTTGTCGGATGAATCCCGAGAAAATCTATGATCTGATAATGTAGAAAATAAACAGATACAAACGATAAATCCACAGAAATAGTGGTTTTAATTTCGATAATACCTACTCAAAAGATATAAGAGTTCAGTTTCAATTGCAATCTTTTCACATGCAACAAGTTTATGACAATAATAATCTTGAGATTTAACTTACAGAAAACATTTAACAGGTTTACAACAATAGAAATCAATACAAGAGCTTAACGAGTGTGAGGGTGCAAATCAACATTACCCAATCCCGCCTGAGCGGGATATGGAGAGGGGTGCAATTTGCGTTTCTAAATAAGGAATTATATTTGAAACCAATATGATTTCATATAAAGTACTAAACATGTACCACTATGTCACATATAGAAAATGTGTAAGGTACCGTAAACTTTTTAAAGTGGGTCAAACGAGAAAGTCAGGTTGACTATCCAACACTCTTTCTGTCCAATTATTTTGAACTCGTACATAATATATATTTAGAAGTAAGTTAAGAAAATTATTATTAGAATAAAGACATAATTTTTGTTAGTGGAGTGATATAAAGGTCAGAACTTTTAGAATAGAAGATTGAGTTAGGATAGGAAACTATAATTCTCTGACTCTTGTACTATGTATCATGGTATTCTAGTTTGCCATTTGTCTTCTATTAACTGTATTGTTCTCTCAGCTAAAAAACATATTGGCAGTTTATTTCCTCATATAGTCAACGTCGAGACGAGTCTTGGTTTTATCTTTGTACACATTGATATGGTGTGGGGTTAGTTCTACTTCTAATTTTGCTATTTGTAACTTTGATGTATGAGTAATCTATATGTACTTGAAATTACTAAATAAAACAGCGCTCTGAGTTATTTTGAGTTTTCCAAAGTTTTTCTGTTGAAATAAAAACCCAAAACAAAAGAAGTAAACCTGAAGTGTTGCGAAAGACTGGGATGGGAAACAAAACGGAATGTGCCGGATTTTTAGCACGAGCAACCATCAACCCAGAGACCTAACAGAGGCTTATTCAAACCTTAAGAAGTGACAAAGCACTTAAGTAGTTCTCTACTCCTTTTACAAAGTTCATGGCATCTCAAGGCATGTACACCATTCTCCATGCCCTAGGGATCCCCACCCCCACCCCACCCCAAAGCAAAAAAAAAAAAAAAAAAAGGGAAAAAAACGAAAATTTAGAAATAACAGATCTTCGTCTAGTTAAGCTTCAGAAGTTTGGGGTGACGCTTCTCTCAGCTATATGCTATCATATTAATCACATGCAATTTCAGTGTTACAAGATTAGATCCCTTTCCCAGTTCTTTTTCCTTCTAAATCAATCACTATACCATCTCAATTATGCCCATTTGGGTGTGTTTGTTTGTCCATTGTTTGGATCTAGGGCGACACAAGTTAGCCCTAAAAAGGGCTACAAGTACCTCGCTTATGATCCGAGTATTTCATGACTATTGATTTCACATTCTTCGACCAGCAAGTCCATTTCACAGTCAATCAACAGGAGCCATACAACATTTGTTGGACTTTCTAATGTTTAATCATAAGTGTTAGAATTATATTAATATTTAAGACTTATAATAGTGTTATTAATTATTGTATTATGTAATTAACTTGAATAAAGTGTGTGGGTGACACACATTTGGCGGCAGTTAAAAGGGCCACCATAGGCCACCACCACAACTGCCGGTGGGCAGTTGTTGGCGCCAAATGTAACCGCCAAAACAGTGGCTATATATATGTGCCATTGTACAGACAAGAAGTGTGTATAATCCAAGTATTCTAATATTAGTATTTAGAGCATTCATTCTCTGTGTTCATACATTTCAATACATACGTTCATATACATATATACTTGGTTGATGTTTTATTCAGTTGACATTTCTGTAAATGGTTTCTAACAATCGGGATTCAAGGAATCGAAAGGAAATGCAAAGCAGAAATCGAACATGGTATCAGAACCCACGGTTGGGCAGATCGCTGGGAAGAAAAGATGGATTCTCGAGGGCAGAAGACTTGTACACAATCACAGAAATTTCAAAAACAAACTCGAACATGGATAGTGCAAAAGGATATGATCGAGTGGCAGAAAACGATCAAGTTGCAGATAATGAAAATCGATTTCGAGGATGGCTGTGGTACAAGCGATGCAATGATATCCTAAAGAAGATGGATAGAATGAATATATACGAAGGAAATTGCACTGTAAGTAACAAGAATTTATCTGCAAATTCAATTAGAAGGATGAAGAAATCCCGTTGCTATGTATGTTTTAAAAGGGGTCATGCATATTGGAATTGTCCCAACAAACAAAGAAGTTTTGATTTCAAGAAACAAGGCACTATAAAATCAAAGATGAAGTTCACACAAAATGAAGTTTACGCAGAAGGCAACAGGGACGATGTTCAATGAAGTTATTGTACCAACACCCAATTGGATTGTTCTTGGTTCAGATGAAAGGGGCTGGAATGAGTTTTGGTATGTCTTAGATCAATACCCGAGGCATATGACACCAAACTTGGAAATTTTCAAACATTTTAAGTCAGGTTCGATTGGATCAAGTAAAACCAGTGAACAAGGGTTGAAAGTTGATGGTTTTGGAGAAGTAATAGTGTCAACAGAGACTAAGAATTATGTTGTTCCAAGGGTCTATTATGTACCAAATGTGGGATTCAATACTTTAAGTCTTAGTCAATTAGTGATTCAAGGTTTTAAAGTATTTTTCAAAGGAACAAAGTGTGTGTTACTGAGACAATTCAAAGAAGATATGAGTGAAAGTGAAAGTGATGATGGCATGGATGGGAGATGTAGCAACAAAGATTTGCAAGAACTTGATCTCATTAAGGAGAAGGCAATCAAAGAGGTTTTAAAGTTTTTTGACTCTTTATATTATGATGAATTAACAATTGAAGAAAGTTTAGATGGTAAACTTGTTGATGAACAAGTGAAGGTGCCCTCTAAAAACGATTTTGATAGTTTGATTAGTTTCATGAAAATGATTGATGAACAAGAAATCAAACAAAATTGCAAGGATTTAGTCAAAAACCATTTTGAAAAGTTGGTAAAATGGTTTTATCAAGACTACTTGCAATGTGAGGAAAGACCACTACCAGTGAAGGTAAAAGACGTTGAGATCCGCCTGTTGGATCTCTATTTGATGGTAAAGAAGTTAGGAGGACATGTGTATGTGGCAGTGAAGAACAAGTGGAAACAAGTGGCTTATGCTAAGGAATTTTCTAAGGACTTTGCTGATGGCTTAAAGGAGGTTTATGGTACACACTTGGGGCTGTTAGGCGCGTATTATGAGACGGCTAGAAACTACTCCATGGATGAATTGACACCAGAAGCAGTGGAGTGCATGGGTGAGCAAGAGGACTTGGTTTCGGTTTTGCCTAAGAGTGAAAAGATGCCCGGTAGTGTTGAAGACAAAGTCAAGGAAGAGGACCACATGGAAGGTTCGATGGATAAGAGCAGCTACAACAAAGAAGATGATGGTGATTACATCATTGTGGATGACTAGTAGAAACGATGAAGAAAGGATTAAACATTACGGGGGAGAATGTTGGACTTTCGAATGTTTAATCATAAGTGTTAGAATTATATTAATATTTAAGACTTATAATAGTGTTATTAATTATTGTATTATGTAATTAACTTGAATAAAGTGTGTGGGTGACACACATTTGGCGGCAGTTAAAAGGGCCACCTTAGGCCACCACCACAACTGCCGGTGGGCAGTTGTTAGCGCCAAATGTAACCGCCAAAACAGTGGCTATATATATGTGCCATTCTACAGACAAGAAGTGTGTATAATCCAAGTATTCTAATAATAGTATTTAGAGCATTCATTCTCTGTGTTCATATATTTCAATACATTCGTTCATATACATATATACTTGGTTCCTGTTTTATTCAATTGACATTTCTGTAAATGGTTTCTAACAATCGGGATTCAGAGAATCAAAAGGAAATGCAAGGCAGAAATCAAACAACATTGATCAAGTTCTTACACTCCTACAGGAACCTACCTACTGCCACTGTTCTAACCTTACCATCAACAGCAAAGTCCTGTAGCACATACTGCCAAGAATTCACCTCCACCTCCAACTCCAGCTCCGCAGGAGCAGACAATTTTCCTCTTGTATAACGAAAAGGTACAAGACATGTTACTAATCCTTATCCATGTATTATTAAATGAACGATGATTGTTTATGACCTACCTAACTCGGCTTAGCTAGTTTTGCCTTTATTCATATTTCTGGAACTATCAGAAAAGCTCTATCACATCCTTAGTGGCATTAATTTGACAGATGAGGTGATGAAATCACACTCAAATAGAACTCTAAACTTAGTTCCATTACCTTCAGCAAAAAAAAGTAGTTGGTTGTGACTGGATTTTCAATTCTTAAGTGGGTTCTGATTCGCTTATTTGCAAAAAGATACACTTAGATATTTAACATAAATTGCAGTGATAACCTTTTCTCCTGTTGCAAAAATGTCTGGTATACGACTTCTATTGTCTATGAAAGCTATTAGTAATAGGTCTCTTCACCAACATATCAAAAATAACTTTTTCCATGATGACTTACAAGAAGAGGTATAAGTAGAGCAACACCCTAGATTCATCGCTTAAGGGAGTACAGATTGATTGCGAACCTTGGTTTAAAAAAGCACCGCTTTAAGCGCTAAGCGCTAAAGTGATGGGGCTAGGCGCTTCGTAATCACCTAAGCGCTACGATTCACCAAATTCACCAAAAAGCGGTCGCTTTAAGTGCTAAGCGTTGAAGCCACCGCTTTTTTACGAGCCCTTTTGGTGCTTTAATTAGATATGTGTTAATATCATCTTTTATTAAGGATTAGGATTAGGATTACTACTTTGACTAGAATACAAAATCATTATTGAAAATCTAAAAATAGGGATAAAAGTATTATTTTGATTATGTTCGATATAGTTGCTCACTTGCTCTCAACTAGGTTTTACTGTAAAAAGGAAACAAACTTAAATAGCCAATCATGGATTCAGCAAACCATGTCAAATCAAGATTTACAGGGTGGCAAACATATTCATACAACATTAACAGTAAAGATAAATCCAATGCATATGAAACCAAGCATACCTGGCTAGAAGAAAGATGGCGTTCTCCATCGAAGACAACCACCCGTAAACAATCCGTAAACCCAAGATCATAAACTCTCACCATTGAATCGAAAACAATCAACCCCACCATCGAATTTTCTGGCAACTGAGCAACAATCAACAACAATTCATTCTTAAGAGCTTGAAGCTCATCTTCGCTTGAACAACCATCCACCACAAATACAAACACTGGACCAATCCCCAACCCTCTTCCCCCTACTCCTCGCTGATCCAAACTCGCTAATGAAGAAGACGAATGTGATAAAGAATTTGATCTAGCTAACCCTAACCCATTACTAGTTCCCCAATTATGAACCGGATTGGAATTCATCCGGGTCGGGGTCATCAAACCCTGATGACCTAATTGGTATTCAACAGTACTGTAAGTTGGAAAAAGCTCAGCCGGGATATTATTTTCCCCAATTTCGGCATATGATCTTGGAAACGAATTCTTCTGATAACAAAACGGGCAAACCCAGATTCGAGAAGGGTAATCAACACGCGCGTACGGGTTTAAGACGGACCCACAACGAGAACAGATCAATGGATCGTAAGATAAGAGTGGGAGCTCGTTGAATTTCATTAATGGAGTTTGCATTATTGATAAAGGGATTACCAGATCGTTTGATTCGGTTTTTGATACTGGCCATGAATTCCATGACCATCGTAGGCCTTCGATTGCTTCCAATTCAACAAAATCCATATTGATCGACAAGAAACTAAGTTGGAGTTGTGTTCTGGATTGACATAACTCACTTCGATCCAAGGGTTTCGTCGAAGTTTATGATTGTTTTGTTTCAGGTAAAGTGGCCGGCGTAGATGAAGATGCCGGGGAGAGGAAAAGTCATACACGTGATCTCACGTGCAACAAAATTTATTAAACTATTCATTCTTTTTAAGTTTAATATAAGTTATCATATTGGAGTGAGTCCCTTATTTTAGTTAAGAATGAACTTTTTTTATAGGGTTCACTCTCGTACTTGTGAGAAAACATAATTAATCATGTTTGACTCATACATATAATTATACGTGAAAGGATCCTAACCCTTAATAATAACATATCATGTGATGTTGCTTTCATAGTTTCATATATCATGTATAATAAAGTCATTTCGGTGTTTATAGTGATGTAAGTATTATGTGATAGTAATATTACCTAAGTATGTTAGGTGCAATATCAGTTCTTCTTCTTTTTAAAAAGTGTATTAAGAAAAACTAAAAGTGTTAGGAGTTGAGATATTCGGTAAAATAGTTGAAACTTAAAATATAAAATGGTGTAAAACCGTATAAATAACAGGTCATATGATTATACGAAGACATATGATATTATTTCTCATTTCTAAGAAGAGTTTTTCTGTATTCATGATACTTTTCAGACGATGAACCTTTGACTCAGATGTATGCGATCTAATCACTGTTACAAGTGGTCATCCCTTAATTGAAACCTCCGAGAGATTAAAACCCTTTAATTTTCCATATGAAGGACAAAAACACTAACCGGAACAAAAAAAAAGATTGTCTTTTAAGATATTATATTTTCAAAAATCTAAGCTTAATATTATTGAAAAAATGAGACTTTCATTTATATTCTTGTGAATGTTGATAATTAAGTATATATCTCTATAAAACTCAAAACTACATCAATATCTTCTTAAAACCTCTAAACTCTTTTACATTTACAAATACTTAATTTAACCATAATTAGTTTTATATTATGAACCTTTTAAAAAAAAGTATTACGCGCCACCTGTGAAAGCTTTCTCCGAACACCACTTAGTCATCAACTTCATAATCTTGATTGTATTGTTAGTGGGTTCCATTGGTGCATCTTTCCATCCCTCTTGGGCTCTATCTCGTCATCGCACTACTTCTCATAGTTGCATTAATTGCCTTAACCAAATTTAGGTTCAACGTAACCGGAGTAAGTGGTGTCACAAAGGTTTCCGACATGGTATATATTGCTGCCTTGATGACATTACCATTTTGGGTTCATCATCGGTAGGTGGTGGCACGAAGGCTTCTGGTAAGACATACATTGTTGTCTTGATGACCTTAGCCACTTTTGGGTTTCGCGCAACCGTGGTCGCACTAAGATTTCTGGTAGGGTATACAAAGATTATCACTTAGAGGATTTTTGGAAAGACCATAATGGGTACAATCAATTTGAAATGTTGAAATAAGGATGTCTTGGAGAAATCACATGTATATTGAGTTGGATATTATGTTTTCTAGTTTCTAATTGATCACATTATGATTGATTTAAGTACTTGAACATATAGGAGAGTTTAGGATAATATTTATGTAGTTTTAAATTCTATAAGAATATACATATACACGTAATTAAGAAGGTTTTTAAGGATCGTGAAATTCACTAAATAAAGAAAGAATCTTAAACCTATAATCCAAATACCGAACACACATTGACTGCATTGTGCATGTTATAATTTTGATTTATATACTCTCAAATCTCTTATCTATCCATTTGCAAAGTGAACCGGCTATATCTTGCGAGAAATTGAAGGGCACTTTCGTAATTGTATCAAAGTTTCATGATATAATAAGCACGCAAGATTTTTAGAGATTTTGAAAATATCACGAGCCAACAAAAATCACAAGAAAAAGCGGAAAGATGACGAGAATTTACGTGCAAAACTCGAATGGAAACAGAGTAACGCAAATAAAATATTTATTAAATTAAATAGTAAATCTCTCATATACATATAAAGTTTTTTGTTACTTAAAAAAACACTAAAAGTTACCTTAGATTGATTTTATATTTAAAGCAAATTTTTATGAGTTAAATCTTAAAAGTTGAGTTCTTGAGGAAGTGGGTTATCTCTAAGTCGCATTTAGTTATATAATTTTTTTATTAAAAAAGTTGAGTTATATAAATATATGCTTAAAATTTTTAAATATATTACTGAAAATATTTTATAAATTTTTTTGTGTAAATATCTCATAAATAATATTTTTACACTTAATAATGTTTTAAGTAACTTAAAGCAATGTTTTAAAAATCGATTTTTTAGTTGACCAAGTCCCCTCATCGAGTCACAGGTCAACCGGTTTCTAGTTTTTATTTTTTTATATATGCATATATGTGTGTATACATATATATAACCTGCAAAAAATAAAAATAATACATAAACCTACAATATTATCAATCTAAATACAATAATTAAGTTCAACATAAAATATTGGGTCAACTAAAGAGGACTCCATCGAAGATGAAGATGCGATGGGGGTTGACGAAATGAGTAAACGATAGATGAGGCTTCGAGTTTGGGATGTCGTTTAAGGTTAAAATCCAAAAAACATTATTAATATAAATCCGGGTCAAACCGGTAAACCGGTCGGGTCGCTCCGGGCCGCAAAATGCCAAAAAACCGATGTATGTTGACCCGCTCTTGTGGCCGGGTCCCAGGTCAACCGGTTCGATTGGCCGGGTCGACCCGGGTTTTAAAACAGTGACTTAAAATAAGGGAGAGGAAATGAGTAGGTTACTGGGTGCTGTATTCCATAAATTTTGTATTTAAGTAGCATACTATATATATTTTACTATTATTCATGTTCAATTTCATTTATTTTAATAATTAGTATGGATCAAACTAAATTTACACGTATAAAAGCGTGAACTTTTAATATCAGATTTACATATCTAAAAATATAGCACTTTTTTTCTTTTTCTAACAATTTCTATAATTATAATTATTTTCACAATTATAAGTGTTACAAGTTTTAAAATTCTTACACACTTTTTATGAAGCGTGAAGAAATGACATTTCTTGTAGCGGTGAATCACGTGCAACATTCTAAGATAAGTGTTAGGCATAATTCTTGAAACCTAATTTAAGTGTTAAGGCAATGAGTCTTGATGTATGATTCTCCAATTTCTAATAATAACAAAAATTACAATCATGAATATGCCATTCAATTAAGTATATATGCACATGATTTAATACTACATTACATTGTTTAATTACAATCAACAAATCGATCTCCATGATAAAAAAAAACTAATAAATCAATCAAAAGGAGACAGAATACAGTCACAACACAAACTATTACCATCCAAGAAGTTGAACTATTACCTCAAAGATAGAACATGATTAAGAAAGTATCAAGAAAAGATGATGATAATGGTTAAGATACATATGAATCATAAGTCAACATCAAGTATTATCAAATACATGGAATGAAGAAAAATATACATTTAAATGTAAGATTATGACTATTCATCTTTGTATATGATCACCTAAGAAATTGGTTTGAAACTTCAAAAAGTTTTATAAAACTATCTAAGATTCTATATAAACCTAACTTATTTTATAAAACCCACAATTTATTTACTTGAGAGTGAACTTATTAGAAATCGGTTTGCCGTATCTTTCATGATGTTTGATGAACAAAAAATAGATTTTTTAACTCATTATAATCACGTGTAGTGAACTCATAGACATAATGATTGGCGTGCAAGCCTTTCTGTCTCCCTTTGTACGAGTTGCTACCTCTCTATCAAACCAGAGAATGAGGATCTACGAGATCCACAACCTCCATGTCCCCTAAGTTTGTAGATCTAGGTGTTTGTGTGTGTGTGTGTTTTCCCTTTGAATGAGTGTAGATCTTGGGCTTGGTGCTTTTTGATTTGTTAGATTTAGGGTTTCTATTTTTTGTGGTTGGTAGCCAGAGTAATTGTCGGGTTACTTACACTCAAAATGTTCATCCAAGAGTTTCACACTTTTATCCTCTTACAAAAGAGGAGATAGGAAAGAAAATTAGTAGAATAACATTTTTCAACACCTAATTCAAGAGCATGTCTTTCACACTTATATGCTCTTATAAATGAGGAGATAGAGAAAGAAAATTAGTGGAGTACAAGTCTCATCGTTTAGTGGATAAGACTCAAGAGAATCAAGTAGGACAATTTAGTAGGATGAAGTAACATTTTTCAATACCCAATTCAAGAGCATGTCTTTCACACTATTTGTTATATTAGCACAGAGAAATGATCAAATACCGAATGTTACACCAGCCTCACATGTATAAATCAATAGACGACCTCGGCGACATGCTCATGAGGTCGATATCATAAACAGTAAAACTGATGGCAGCAGCCATGAAATTACCTCAATGGGTTTTTAAAAGAATGATCAATAGACTTCAACATGCCACTGTTTGTTCTTCTTCAACTGGGAAAGTTTATCTTCCCAGCTCTCCCCTCTTCCTTGTGCAATTCTCTTAAGTGTTTCTTGAATCCCTGGCATCATCCCTTTAAGCCCGCAGAAATATATATGTGCCCTGTTATCCAACAGTTTGAATATTTCGTCACTATATTCTTCGATTTTATCCTGAACATACATTTTCCCTCCATTTTTGTTCTTTTGTTCTCTGCTAAGAGCTCGGTCATATCTAAAGTTACCAGGGTAATTTTGTAAATAATTCGTGAATTCATCGTCGTACAAGAGACTATCACTGTTGGCTACCCCAAGGAATAACCAAGCAAGACCGTTGAATTTGTATTTGGGGACGGATTCCATGAACATGCGGCGCAGGTAACCCCTGTATGGAGCCACACCTGTCCCTGTGGCGATCATGATGTGAGTCGCATTCGGGTCATCTTCTGGCAAAAGCATAATCTTTCCAGATGGACCTAGAGGGTTGCGCAACAGGTCAAAAACACGTAAATTTGGGTATTTTCTAAGGTTTTTCTTTTGTAGACAACTACTACTAGAAGTGTATCTTTACCATATAATAATCTGATTTTTGGGGAGTAAATGATTTAGTAGGTTGCTAAAATATAGCAAAAATATCTTAAATTCGACCGGATTGTTTTTTCTTCTCTCTCAAATGAATGCAGAGAGAATATTAGATATCGATTTAACGAAGGTAGCAGAGAACGTACCCGTTATTTTAACTTTGTCTCCAGGCTTGGAATTGCAAAGGAAGTTACTGCACACACCATTCTTTGAAGGATCTTCCTTTCCAGTCTCGGGATCATAATAAACAGCACGCCGTACACACAAACTTGCCGTCTTTCCATCAAAAAAGTCACCATACCTTGTCGAGGCAATTGAATAAAGACGAACATTATGAGGAGACCCGGGTTTCTTTGGGTTCTCACCCTGTTATCATTGACACCAAATATAAACCAAACTTATAAACATCGACGTACAGTTTATGAGGTATTGTAAGTAAAGCTTCGACTTACAGGAGGAATTACACCATAACTTTGTCCCTCCCAATACGGAACATTACCACCATGATCAATCACGATATGACAAGTTTCTCCGGGAGCTTTTGGGCCCACAAGCCGTTCCACAGAGATAATCGTTGCAGTGTATGGCTCCTTGGGCTTGTATATGTTCAAAGGAGGTTCTTTGGCATCTTCAAGTGATACAGGTGAAACCGAAACCTTAGAATCACTAACAGTTTGTGGGGTTGACATAGAAATTATGGATTGATATCTTGGCAATGTATTCTTCATTCTTAGCTCCAAAGGTGAAAAACACATCCATGGTTTATCAGATAAGGTTGTTTTCTGCAACAATATTAAATGCAGCTTTTTCATAAATGTGCATGTTATCAAGAAACAAAAAGAAGCTTAACTTCTTTACAGATTATCAACTAATGGTTTATTGATTGGAGTTCATTACTGATGCAATATAAAGATTATTTAGAGTGTGCACTAATCTTGATTGCCTTGTTTAACCACTTGCATTATTTAGAGCTGAGGACTAGTGTTTTTTAACCACAGTTTATGGAATTCTTGATATTTACAGCTAGTTATCTAAACAGGGGTTTATGATGGAGCATAAACAATAACAGATGAAAGCTTGAAGAAGAATATGATAGAAAACAGAATAGAGTCCAGACAAACTCAAAAAACTAAAATTTAAAAGTCTTCTATGCTCAACAAAACAAACTTTCAACATTCAACAGGAAGAAGAAAGAAAAGTGTAACTATGAATGAAACCTTAAAAATTGATCTCTGAAGTGTGTTGTCACTGTTAAGATGCGCAGTGACTGAACCCTGCAGATTATAGTGAGATGAGAAAGCACAAGTTAGTAACAAAATCCAACAAATAATCAAACTCTTGTATAACGCCTTACCTGAAATCCAAATCCATAATGTGCAGCAGCCATGATCAGATCAAAGAACCCTAATGCCCAATTATACACATACAGTTAAAAAAACATATAACTGTGTGTTTGTGTGTGCGCAATAGCATATGTGTATCTAATATACAGGGATACTCAATCAAAAACGCTAGAAATTTCTCCAATCTTCCACTGTCGAAAAGAATTTATAAATTAAAAAAGTAGCCTGCCGATAATTTCATGTCATTTTCGAAGTACTAAAAGTCAAAAATCGATTACGAAAGAATCTGCTTCGTCACGGATACAGACAAACGAATTGTGCGATTTGGACAGTGAAATCAAGAGGTTGATTTGATGATGATGATAACGATGTTAATCTGAGAGTTGGTGAATCAAACGAAAGACATATGAAATCATAACAATATTTACCTGAGACGAAAGAGTAAGATGTCGAAATGTTGCAAATTTCTTCAGCTTTAACTGAAAATCAATCAATAAGAGCTTAAAAGGATGCTGATGAAGGTGATGGATGGATGGATGATGGATCAAAGGGATAGATGTGATGAAGTGATGAACCCTTGGAGTTGGACAACATATGCCAAATGTTGAACTATCAACTATTTATATGGGATGGTTCTTTGTTTATTTAGATGGTTGAACATGTGAAAATATTGAATCCATTGACTCAACAAGTCTAGTTGGTTTACTATATTGGTTAATTCAAGATCTGTTTGGATAAACCCGTGTAATAATGAACAACTAAAATATTATTTTAACAATCACCATGGTTCTTTAAACACCAACACCACACGCTGCCACCACCCACCTCCACTCCCACCGGCCACCGCCACCGCCGCCATCGCTCCCACCGCCACCACCCACTCCTACCGACACCATTAGCATGTCCAGTCTTCACCGTATACCATCGTCATTCTTGCCAAAGTATCCAC
This sequence comes from Dittrichia graveolens, assembly GCA_038502395.1. Taxonomy (NCBI): domain Eukaryota; kingdom Viridiplantae; phylum Streptophyta; class Magnoliopsida; order Asterales; family Asteraceae; genus Dittrichia; species Dittrichia graveolens. The sequence goes on from JARJIL010000009.1 coordinate 63,143,658, forward strand.
GATTGTCCACCACTGCCGTCACCACAAATTCACAACCATTGCCTCAACTTCACGGTCTCCACCACCACCACATCCTCCACTAATAAAAACTCCATAATAGTCATCTTTCATTCACATCAACCCAATAATCTTTTTTTATTTAATAAAAAAGGAGAGACACGCTCATCCGGGCCTCCACACCAACATACTTACATTCCCTTTTCGTCTTTCCTCCACGTTATTATCTTAGCACGATATAATTGACAGGGGTGATGAAGGGTAAGGTGGTGTTTCAATTGGGGACTCCACACTTTTCTACTCCACCCGAGACCATATTGTTCTTCCTTAGAAAGTGGTTTATAGGTAGAGAAATATTTTTATATAACTATGTATGATGATATAAAATCAAAAATAGGCGAAATATGTATGGAGGTAAGTCTAGGACTTACCCAAAATTTGAATGTTATTAGTAAATAACTAATGGTTTTTCTTATATTTAAAATAGGACATACCTAGTTATGGTTAAATAGATTTGATATATTCATACATTCTTTGGATTTATGGTACATTTATCAAGTTTTTTAAAGGGTTTAGTATCCGAAAGTGTACCGAAGTTGTCACTTTTTGCTATTGTGTATACTCATCTTTTAAAACTACAATTTAATACACCAAAGTTTCAAAATCTACCATTTAATGTACTGTTACCTTTGATAGCAGGTTACCGGTGACGTGGTACGGTTACGGGTGACGTGGCATGGTTACGGGTGACGTGGCATGGTTACGGGAGACGTGGCATCTTATTTGGATGCTGACATGTAATATCTTTGTTTAAAAATAATTGAAAATATAACAAATAATAATAATAATAATAATAATAATAATAATAATAATAGGATTTAAGATCAGATCTTATCTACCATATTTGCTTCATCTTCATCTTCTTCAAAAGTTGCTTCATCTTCATCGTCTCGTCGATTTGGGTTCATCTTCATTCGATTTCAACAGATTAAGGTTTGAACCGATTGTATGCTTCATATTCATCTTCGTTTGAACCAAATTGAACTCAAAACCGACAATGAAACACTCAGAAGGATTTCAGATCTGTTGGTTCATCGCAAGTTTTGGATCTTATTATTCGACCATCATCTGCGATTTCATGAAGGATTTCCGATTTGAGGTAACTGTTGGTTCAATTTCTATGCGATTTTCATTTTCTACACGATTTGAGGTAACTGTTGGTTCGATTTCTTTGCCGATTTGAGGGTTTTCATTTTAGTTTCTCACACGACAAAACCCGGATCTTGTTCTTATGTTATTCCATTGCGATTTCTACGATTTTTGGAATAATAACAGCGATTTAGGATCCAAGTTAGGACCATCATCTACGATTTGGGTTTGATTTTGGGTTTCTACGATTTGGGTTTGATTTCTGCGATTTTCTTTTACAATTTAGGATTTCTGATTTTGGGTTTGATTTAGGATTTCTACGATCCAAGTTAGGTACCAATTTTGGGTTTGATTTTCATCTTCATAAACACTGGTGTTCATGTTCTGGAATGGATTCTTGAAGATGATGAATATTCATCATCATCTTAGAACTTTAATAAAAAATAATATTAGAACTAGCACCATTGCATGATTTGCTGATATGGAAAAACTTGTGACTTTTAGAGGTATAAAAAATAATTCAAAAAGGTTAAAATTACTGGCTACCTGACTAGCAGGTGAATGGATACACAATTTGGTAGTTCTTGAGACTTTGATACATTAAACGGTAGTTTTCAAAGTTGGATACATACAATAGTAAAAAGTGACAACTTCGATACACTTTCCGATACTAAACCCTTTTTTAAATGTATGAAATATCTTTACATCTCTAGTCCATTCAACTTTAAAATAGTTTAATGGATTGTCATGTTAGCATTTCACTACATATACAACTTTACTCTTTAATTTACACGGTCTATTAAACTCTACAAAGCTTAATGGATTTCCACATCAGCACTATATGTATAATTTTACAAAAATATTTTAAAACCTCAAAAAAATACATTAAATAAAAATATGAAAGTAAAATTACATTAAATAAAAATTACAAGACTAAAGTCCTAATATTTAATAAAAAAATATTAAAATACGTACAACAAATTTTTATTAAATTAAAAAAATTTATTTAACTAAATTTATAAACTATTAAAGTACATAGAAATTGGATTTTGTATTAAAATTATTTATTTATAAACTTTTTAATTGCTTTCTCGAAAATTAATTAAATAAATAAGAGTGAGATCCATAACGGAAGGTAATACTTTTATGAATGATATTGATTCGTTCATAAAACATGAACGCTTTACTAACTTATACATTAGTTTTAAGAGTGTTATACCATACGTGAACCAAATCCCATACTACCATTCAATAATCATACAACTCTCCATTCATTAAACCCTTCTCCCACTCCATACAACTCTCATACTGCTATCCTCCTATTAAAGATGCTCTTAGACCGTAAGTACCACTCATCTATCACCTTTCTCAACTCAAATGTCATATTAGCGTCATATCATTTTTTCCTTCTTTTCTCTCTCTTACGCGAAACTCAAGTATAGTTTAATCCAAACAACCCAAATATTTTCCCTCTCTTTACTCTCTCTTACACAAAAAAAAAAGAAGAAAAGGAAAATGCACAGGTTGCTCGGGTTGGGGAAACCGAAAGCCAACCCGAAGGGGGGGAGCATAGCGGTGCAGCCGAGTCATCTTGCATCAACCCAAACACTCAAGAAAGGCTTCGGGCCATGCGCTACACATGGCCTTAGGTATAACACCCCACCGCCTCGCAGTGCGTCAACGCTTCGACCACCCGGCAACCGACATGGCGATGTTAGGTCTACAGCCCAATATACCCCAACCCTTCCTTCTTGATCATTCCCAGAGTAGGTTATTAGTGAGACTTGAACCCAAGACCTCACCCTTTAATACCACTCCTTGCAGAGTGATAAGAGAGAGAGAGTATGTTTACGTGCTTTTGAAGTCGTCAGAGGGGATTTATATAAGAGTTTGCTTGCGGCCGCAACACTCTCTTTTAAACTTTTGGGATTTATATAAGAGTTCACAACTTCAACTTTTTGAATATAAACGCGTTCAAAACAACAGTTTTGCACAACACTCTCTTTTAAACTTTTGGGAATGATCGGGATAGAATAGCAATAATGCGGAGTACGAAATCATGCAGCTAGAAAATCTAAAACGAGAATGGAAAGGAAACAATAGAAGAAAGCACGAAAGGGAAATGGAAACCTGGAAGTGGGCTCCGACAAGCAGATTGTATGTACGGGTAACACACTATTAGTACGGTGTGTAAGCGAACACTTTAACGCGTTGAAATGCGGAGTGTTTACCTGTCTCTCAAGACTGAATGTCAAATGAAACGAGACAACGATAAGAGGGACACGGTCGGAACAAAGGCATGAATTAGGAATTTGAATGGGAGCTGGGTTCTAACTTGCTTATCCTTAGACTCACCAACGCCTCAATCATCGCGCTAGCGTTTCTATTAGGCCTCAAGAACCCCTCGGTTTTTAGCTTAACGGAATCTTCACGAAGAGCACTGGCACACTCCGATTGAGATGTTGTAGGTAACTCCCTACAAGCATCATTATGAACCAGAGCACCACACTTCCAACATTTCCCAACATGTTTAGCACCCCTCTTGTCCGCATAAATGGAAGTGCCTTGATGGAATTTGGCATAATTTTGATTCCTCCTCACATTTTTCTCAATTCTCATGACAATATCATGCTGAATATCAGAAGGCAAACGAGTACACAAAATAAGACAAGAAAGAAGAGCAAGGGATTTGGAGGAAAGCATATCCAGTTCTTTTAGGTCTGCCGGTAAAAGACCAAACACACCCCACTAAGGTGACCAGTGACCATGGAATATGTCAATGAAGTGAAGTGCATCATCTTGATTTGGTGGTTGTTTTATGGAACTACTAATATCAAAAGTTACAACCTGATCCACTACTCGCAATTTAAGTTTGCCATCGCAAACATCAATAATTGCACGTGAGGTAGCTAAAAATGGTCGACCTAAGATAAGAGGAACATTCTTGTCCTCATCCATATCAAGAATAACAAAGTTGACCGGTAAAACAAACTTGTCGACTTTAACCAGGATATTCTCCACGATTCCTCACGGATGTTTCACAGATCTGTCAGCCAATTGGATAGACATCAGAGTGGGCTTAGGCTCACCTATGCCTAACTTCGAAAAGAAAGAATAGGGCATGAGATTAATGCTAGCACCAGGGTCGGCTAAAGCATTACTGACTGAAAGATTCCCTATCAAACAAGGTATAGTAAAGCTACCTAGATCAGTTTTCTTAACTGGCAGCTTATTCTGAAGAATAGCAGAACACTCCTCACTGAGTGTGACAATTGACAGGTCCTCTAATTTCTTTTTATTGCTGGAGAGATCCTTAAGGAATTTTGCATATTTAGGCATCTGAGCAAGAGCCTCAACAAACGGAATGTTGACATGAAGTTGCTTGAAGAGTTCAAGGAACTTACTGTATTGCTCTTCCATTTTCTGTTTTCCTAACCTTTGAGGGTAAGGAATGGTAGGCTGAAATTTAGGAACTGGGGTTCTAATGTGCGCGGTACTTGCTAGGCTTGGCCTAGGTTGCGCCTCGTCAGTGTCCTCAGTAGGAACCTGTTTTTCTGAAGATCCTGAAGTGACTGGATCTTTGGATGTATTGGGATTTTTGGGATGTGTAAGACTGACTCTCTGAAGGCATAGGAGGAGGTACCATAGTGGTTCCACTCCTTAAAGTGATGGATTTCACCTGTGCCTTGGGATTTGATTCAGTATTACTCGAAAGATGGCCAGGTGGCCTCTCTGAAAGAGTTTGAGAAATCTGGCCAATTTGCTTTTCTAATGATTTCAATGTGGCTTGATGACTTCTCAGAGTAGCATCAGTCTGATTAAGTCTAGCATCTGTCTGATCAAATCGTAATTCAGATCGGGCTAGATACTGTTTCACAAGATCCTCCAAGTTGGAAGATCCCGGAGTTAATGAAGATGGGTTGGTAGGTGGTTGATTAGAGTGATGTTGCTGATCATACGGCTGCTACTGACGAGGTCTCTACGGGTAAGGAATACCGGGAGGAGGTTGATTTGAGTTGGTAGGTCTAGATTTCCATCCAAAATTTGGTTGGTTCCTCCATCCAGGATTATAGGAATTCGAGTAAGGATTATGTTGGGGCCGTGGTTGGTTGCCAAGGTAGTCCACTTCCTCGTGGGAGGTATATGAAACACCCTGCTGGCATTCACCACTAGAATGGGGACCCGAACACACGCCACATGAGAGTTGTGCAGGAGTAGCACACATCTGGTCCATCTTTTGAGACAGCTTCTCCACCTGTCCAGTGAGAGCTGTAACAGCATTAACTTGATATATGCCACTGGTCTTTGGTGTTCGAAGTTGCTGAGATAGATTCCACTGGTAGCTGTTTGTTGCCATATCCTCGATGAGATCATAGCATAACTGAGGGTCCTGACTACCAAGTGCACCACCCGCGGCTGCATCAATCATCTATCGGGTAACAACGGTTAACCCATTGTAGAATATAAAAATTTGATTCCACAGCTCGTAGCCGTGTTGTGGGCATCTTCTCAGAAGGTCTTTGAATCTCTCCCACGAACCATATAAGCTTTCCCCGTCAAGCTGTTGAAATGATGAGATATCATTCCGTAGCTTGGCCGTTTTGGCCGGCCGGTAATACTTAGCAAGAAATTTTGCAACAACTCAACAAGACCATTCCATGTAGTGATGGAATTGACTTGAAGTGAACTGAGCCACAGCTTGGCTCGATCTTTCAAAGAAAAAGGAAATAAACGCAAACGTATGGCATCTTCGGAGACGCCATTAATCTTGATTGTATTACAAATCTCGAGAAAACTTCAGATATAAGCGTTAGCATCCTCGTTTACCAGACCATGGAATTGAACGGAATTTGGAACCATCTGAATTACATTCAGTTTGATTTCAAAGTTGTTTGCTGCCACCGTTGGTTGAATAATGTTTAACCGGATACCATTGATATCCGGGCACACATAGTCGTTAAGCGTCCTCGGTGGTGGTGGTGGTCCTTCTGCCTCCATATGAAGATTTGGTACATGACCTCGCTGGCGTTGACGGCGTCTGCGTCGTCTGAACTCACGCTCCGGCTCCAGATGCGGCTCAATTTGCTCAATAGAGACAAATGGGTCGGGACGGCGAGAAAAAAGTAGAAAAAGAGAGAACTAACATAATCAGGCACACTTAAACTAAAGCGACACGTAACAATTAGATATTTCTTAATATTGCTTGTCCCCGGCAACGGTGCCAAAAACTTGGTGTGTTGCAAACTGTGGGTATTTTGTATGGGTGAAAAGCTTTGATACACACTTTTTTTTAAATTTATAAAAACGATATTACTAAGCAGACACTACACACGACACAGGCAAGTATGACCTGGTCAAAGAGTAGTATAGACTCGGCAAGACCGGATGTTGAAACCACAAGGACAGGGAACTATCAATACTCTAACATCATTGTTGTTTGATCAACAGAATAATCGGCATGTGAATGACAATTTAGATTAAATTAAATAAAGCAAACTATAGGTATTTTGTATAGGTGAAAAGCTTTGATACTCACTTGTTTTAAATTTATAAAAACGATATTACTAAGCAGACACTACACACGACACAGACAAGTATGACCTGGTCAAAGAGTAGTATAGACTCGGCAAGACCGGATGTTGAAACCACAAGGATAGGGAACTATCAATACTCTAACATCATTGTTGTTTGATCAACAGAATAGTCGGCATGTGAATGACAATTTAGACTAATTAAATAAAGCGAAACAATTCAGATTAAACACTGAAGAAATAGAGAGGCAGAACTATCAGATAAAGATTCACTCGGGCTATCGAATCATCCTAACTAGTCATGGCAATAACTATGAAAAACCTGATAATGAAGACTTGACGAATATGATAGATTAAGCACAAAGCATGCTGTTTTACCACTTATCACAACCACATCATCATGCAACGAATCATCACTCGAGTTATCAAGACTCAGACTCAACAATCAAACATAATTAGACAAACAGTAGCATATCCAAGTTTTCACAATAGGACATGTAAATTGGTATTTAACTACAGATTCACCAAATCGCGCCCAAATCAGATTACACGAACGTACATCTTTTCAAATGACACATTCAATAGTCCTCAGAACCCAAAAAGATATTAAAGTGGTTAAACACAGTCGAAACAATGAAAAACAACACACTGGTATAAAAGAGGGCCTTACAGGCGCAAGGAGTTATCTTTGCGGCTGCAAGAGTGTAGATGCTTGCGCCCGCAAGGGTACTCTGACTGAACACCTCATTTTTGCACAAAGAGATCCAACAACATTAACGATCTAGACTTTCATCTAAGATCATAATCACATGTAAATAGGTACTATGAGGTCATAAACTCAGCAAAACTCAAACCACACATTGGATTTAAGATTAAGCCACATGTATTTCTAAGATATAATCACATTAACATGCTATTTCTAGCAAGATTAATACATTTAAAGCATATACATGTGAATATGCACAATGAACACTTCAAAAAGATCATTCATAGCATATATGTGAGCTTATTTCAACACTTAACATACCAATAAACATATCATGAATCCTCCATGCATATAAATAACATATTTGACCCATTAGTACACCAAAATACCTAGATTTGCATCTAAAGTGCTAAGGCATGCATAAAACCATAATATAAATGATACAACCAACATAGACAGATCTGAAATGATCCATAACATGTTCCAAAAGTGTTTTCAATAGTCAATCATACACTATGTACCATTTCTAGTAACAAAGTAACATGAAATCTTGTAAAATCAACATCCATTCTTGATTATCCACATACTTTGACATATGGTATTACACCAACACATCATCAAACATGAATATGATTGTATCAGTCACATTAACATGATTAAACACACTTGTATTGAAGATCAAACATGCTTGTTCATATCAAGTCAACATAAAAAGTCAAACTAAGCATTATATTGCCACAACTTGCCAAGAATCATCTTGGCCCAAGTGAAATGAGTTTAGTTACTCATACATATCAGTTTAAGTACAAACACATCTGGATTACATGAACACATGATCAAAAATCAAAGATAGAAAGATAGCACCAAGCTAAGTAAACTTTGACTTTGTGATTCCAAGCTTCCAAATGTGAGTTCTCTTTTTTCCTAACAAGATATCCGTCCTTTTTATAACCAAAATATGGTGCTAGAGCTTTAAAGCTAGTGAGAGAGTGTTTTAGTGGTGAAAAACCCAGAATGGTGCCTCTACTTCAAATGGTAATAATGCAGTATTTATAATACTGGAAAAAGGTCCTTGTAGCCACAAGCATGTCCTTTACGGCCGCAAGCAGGTAGTGATTTGACGTTTACCAGATACAAGTTGTCAAGTGGACATTTTAGAAGATTGGCCCTTGCGACCGCAAGGGATACCCCTTTGCGGCCGTAAGAGGCCTTTTTTCACTATGTTGTCATTTTTCTTCTATTTTGCACATGTTTTGTCCATATATCTCGTGTTAGGCCCTTTTAACATGCATGGTGAATTATAAGCAATTTAGATCACTAAACACATGATTAACCTTGGAAATGGGCTATTAATGAGGCGTTTCAGCATGTAAAACATGCATACAAACGCATATATCAATTATCTTCTAATTTAAGGTAAGTTTATGTGTTCTTGATTAGTTCTTGCCAAGTCCTTGATGAGTTCTTGCATAAACATGCTTACTTGAATTCTAGGGCTTAGACTTAAGTTGGGTATTTGAAGAATTGATGTTTCTTATGTGATTAATATGTATAAATGTTGAATTCTAAACTGATTTGCTATGATTTAGATGGGTAATTTGTGTTTATGAAGATTGAGCTCAAAGAACTCCATTAATGGAGGTAAAGTGTGAAACTTGAAGATTGGGTTTCAAGATTGGGTCTTGAAACACATTTAGGACCATCAAATCTTGAAACCCAATCTTCAAGTTTCACACTTTACCTCCATTAATGGAGTTCTTTGAGCTCAATCTTCATAAACACAAATTACCTATCTAAATCATAGCAAATCAGTTTAGAATTCAACATTTATACATATTAATCACATAAGAAACATCAATTCTTCAAATACCCAACTTAAGCCTAAGCCCTAGAATTCAAGTTAGCATGTTTATGTAAGAACTCATCAAGGACTTAGCAAGAACTAATCAAGAACACATAAACTTATCTTCTCCATAACTGACAGGGCGGTTTCCACGCAAAGAAGAAAGAGGAAAATATTTGGTTGCTGTTTTCATCTCATTTTCGTACTTTTGATAGCGGAGCAACAGAGACGACCAAAAACCCTAGAACGAAAGGGGCGATTCGTGAAGAACTCCGTGTCTAGCGGCGGCGCAAGGAAACTTCGAAGCATACGTTGAGATCATTTTTGCGAAATTGATATGTACAAGATGTAAAATGTTGAAATAGAAGTTTCATTAGTGAAATAAAAATCGTGGTTTTTGAAAATGGTAGTTTGCAAATGTTAAATGCAGGTCTGAAAGTAGTGATATTCATCCATCGTTCGGGGCAAAAAATGACAAAAGGTATGATTAATCTTGCTATATCAATTTAAATTCAAGGTAAAGCGCCTCTGGCATTCATTCTTTAGTTTGATTTTTGTAGTTTGCACTCTTCTAACAAGTCATTTTGAAGTTCGTGATAGTATATTTGCAGAATTGGGGATAAAAAACATGTAAAAATGGTTAAATGTTTGAAGATTGAAGTGTTTGTTTTGATTTTTTGGTTATTTGTTGCATATATGCCACAATGATTTTTTGGTTAGTTGTTGCATAAATGCAGAATTGGGGATTAAAAAGCATTTAAAAATATTTAGATGTTTGAAGTTTGAAATGTTTCTAATGGATTTATGGTTATTTGTTGTATATATGCCACGAATGATTTTTAGATTTGAATTGTTTTTAAAGTTTGAAGTGTTCTAAGCATGTTCCTGTATATTGCATATATGCCACAAATGATTTTCTGGATTTGAATTATTTTAAAGTTTGAAGTGTTCTAAGTATGTTTCTGTATATTGCATATATGCATGTATGTCGAAATAGTTAGAAAGGTTGGATAGTGTAATTTTTGTGTGTATTTGCAGTGTTGGGAGAAAAAAACCTATAAAAATGGTTAAATGTTTGAAGTTTGAAGTGTTTGTTTTGGATTTGTGGACAATTGTTGAAGTGCTCTAAGCATGTTCCTGTATATTGCATATATGCCACAAATAATTTTCTAGATTTGAATTGTTTTAAAGTTTGAAGTGTTCTAAGTATGTTTCTGTATATTGCATATATCCATATATGTGAAAATACTTAGAAAGGTTGGATAGTGTAAATTTTGAGTGTATTTGCAGTATTGGGGGAAAAAGCCTATAAAAATGGTTAAATGTTTGAAGTTTGAAGTGTTTGTTTTGGATTTGTGGTCATTTGTTGAAGTGTTCTAAGCATGTTCCTGTATATTGCATGTATGCCACAAATGTTTTTATGGATTTGAATTGTTTTAAAGTTTGAAGTGTTCCAAGTATGCTTCTGTATATCAAAATATTTAGAAAAGTTGGATAGTGTAAATTTTGAGTGTATTTGCAGTATTGGGGAAAAAAAGCCTATAAAAATGGTTAAATGTTTGAAGTTTGAAGTGTTTGTTTTGGATTTGTGGTTATTTGTTGCATATATGCCACAATGATTTTGGATTTGAATTGCTTTAAAGTTTGAAGTATTCTAACATGTTCCTGTATATTGCATATATGCCACAATGTCAAAAAAGGTTAGAAGCTTGGAGAGTTGTAAATCTTGTGTGTAGTTGCAGGATTGGGGATAAAAAAACATGTAAAAATGGTTAGAAATGTTTGAAGTTTGAAGTGTTTGTTTTGATTGTGTGGTTGGTTATAGCTTATATGCAACGTAGTTTTAAAGTTTGATATGTTGAAGTGTTGATGTGTTCTGAGCAAAGTGGCATATATGCTTGTTTGTTAGTGTGCTAATCAGTGTTGCATATGTGTTTAGTGTGCTAAATCAAAATGTTTCACATATGCAACTTTTATGAAAAGGTATATGTTAACAACATTTTTACTTGGGGTGGATCAACTCTGATGGTACAGGCATATATGTAAGTTATGTGTAATTTTTTTGGGATTTAAGATGGTTTGAAATTTTAGTTCCATTTGTTAAATTGCACATGAGCAGGTGTACGTAAAAGTGGCCGAATTGCTAAAATATATACCTTTTCAAAATTTAAAAACGCAAAGAATGATCCAGTTGAGTTGGATTGTGACGATGATGAATTGAGTAAAGGGGTTGATTTTGATAGCAGTTCTAACAATGAATCGTTAAATGAGAGCGACGGTAGTGCAACTGGTAAGAACTTCTGACACAACATTTTTATGAAAACACTTGTGTTCATAAAAAATCTGTGTGATGATATGGTTATGTGTAGTTGTAGGGAAAGATGCTGAATCAGAAGAAGATGATGATTTTGAGAGTCAAGAACAGTTTGATGCAGACGAAAGGAATCTGCATGATGGTTAGTGCTTAGAAAGTATTCTATAATTAGAAAAATTTGATATATACTTAAAAAAGCATTTGAAAAGTATTTATTGATTTTGAAGATTCGGAAGAAGCCACTGATAGTGATGAAGATATACATAAAGTAAACAGCGAGTCACCAATTGGTATAAAAATATAAACTAATATTTTCAATTAACGATTAGCGAAAAGATAAAATGTATATTGATGTTTGAATGCAAAATGTGTGCAGCCCCTGGTGTAAGGCTGACAAAACGGGCGATCAGACAACAATTGGGTATGCTTTATTTACAAAAACAAAGAGCGAAAAAAACATACGGATAGAATAGTGTTTAATACATGTGTGTACAATTTTATTTGAAAAACAGTTATCAAGAATGAATCTATGGAGGTTGAGAGGAGAAGGAAAACTAGGGAAGTTACACCATTGCACACACCACTCAAAAGGATGATCAAAAAGTATATTAAGCAGGTGTCGAAACAAGGTATGAAATAAATGTGCAATATATGATTTTTTATAAACTTTGAGATACCATTCTGTATCATTATTTTTTTGGTGTACTTTTAATTTCATATGTGTGGATTTGATGCATAAGTGCTAAGTGATATTTTGTTATGGTTTATAGTACAAAGTAGCGTATTTTTTAATACTTTAAATATCATGTAGGTGCCGTTCGGGTGAGTGAAAGGTCAATGAAGAGGGCGAAATCCTTAGGTGAAAGTTGCAAAGTAGGTGTTGGTGGTGTGAAAAGAAGGAAGAGAAAATGTTTGCCAGACAAAAGAAGGTATGAAGATGAACCTTTGACGTCTACGAAGAAACAAAAGTTGAAAAGTAAGGATAAAAGTGGGAAAGACCAGAAAACAAAGAGCAAAAAAGGCGAACCTGTCCATAAAATCAACAATTTTCTACGTACTAGAAGCTCACCAAAATCATTATTTACGGCGATTCAAGGGCTTTCAAAAGAGCAGAAAAAAATTGTAACGGAAATCGGTTTTGGGCGGATGTTAGGGATGCAACTTGATGGTGTGACAGCAAAACTTGTATATTATGTGGTTGATAATTTTGATTCAGAGTTTGGGGTGATTAAGTTGGTGAAAGGGGCGATACAAGTAAGTGTCCGGCTAGTGCATGAGATGTTGGGCGTTCCAATGAGTAGTGTTTTATTAGAAGATTTGAATAACGATAATGGTGAGGAAGAAAGCACGACAGTATGGAGGAAAAGGTATGGACTTTTTGTAATGCCAGGTGAGTTAGTGAACAACATATTGAGCGGTGAAATCGGTTGGAACTTCATTCTTGATTTCTTGATGCTGTTTGCATACACAATGGGAGAGTGCAACAAGACCGGGAGGTGCAAGACATCCTTGATACGGTGCCTTCTTCCTAGTATTAAGATTGATACAATAGACTTGTGCAAATTTGTCATCTCTTGCCTCATCAAATGCAAAAACAACTGGAACAGGGAGGAACCGAAAGGTTTCTTCATTGGTCCAATAGCAGTCCTGGCGGTATGATCCCCGAATTAAAATATGCATATGTTTAATGTTTATTGTTTATTGTTTAATGACTATGAATGTATGTTATAGCAATTAGGAAAAAAAACCACTTTTAACCAAACAACTTTTAACTAAAGTTGCATATATGCAACTTTTTACCAAAGTTACATTATATTTTAAACAAAGTTACATATATGTAATTCGGATACTTTTGTTGCATATGTGTACCACTATTGAAATGAGTTGAATAAGTTGCAAAAAGGTGATAACCTATATTGCATATGTGTAGCACTATTTGAATATGTTGTTGTTTGTTTGATGATTATGGATGCAGCTTGTGTATTTGGATAGTACATACTGTGAAAAGTATGATGTTGAACGTAGGCGTGCAGCTATCTTGGGTTGGACACTTGATAAGATGAGAAGAAGAGAGGATGTGGAAATGAAGATGGGTGGTTTTGGTATGTGTAAAAGACAAAAGAAGTTGTTATGGACCTCTGCAAAGTTTCCTGTAGATGCCGATACAACAAAAAACCAAAACAAGCTTGAAACAATTGATGTAAGAAACTTATGCATTTATATATATATATATATATATAATGATGACATTTATATGTTGCATATGTGCAACCTATTGAAAAAAATGGAAAAAGATGATAATGTTGTCATTTGTAATCTCCTCCAGGATTATGGGAATAGATTGAGAGAGATTTTGAAAGTGATAAATGACCAAATCAAGAATTTTGAAGATACATACCAGGAGGGATGCTCAAAGTTTGGGAAACTGATAAAATAAGCATTTTTAAAGAACAGTTTGATGAGTTAATAACCCGGGCAGACAATGTGCGAGAGGCTGTGCACACGAAAAACACGACAGAGGAGGCAGCGAGTATGGAGAGGGGTATAAGGGGTTTGAGTGGGTTTGCGGAACCAGAACGTCAATTTTGGACGGATCCTGAAGTTGAAAAGGCGTACGAAGCAGCAATGGAAAAAGTTGCATATTCCGCCGAAAAAGTTACACCCACCCGTGATGACGGTGCACCTAGTTTCAGTTTGGGATTAACACAGGAGAAAACAAATTCCGGATCTTCTCATATTGTTATAATAAAGGTGCCGATAAAAGTTAAACCGATCAAAGTCATACACCCGGAAGTGACGGTTCCGAAAAATCCTAAGAGGGGTTCAAAGAGATCTGTAAACATTTCAAATGCAATGAAATCTCCATATGTGTGCTGGCTAGTTGATGAGAAAAAAGACGTCAGTGCTGAAGAGTGAAGAATATGCAACTACATATTCAGTTCAGCAGAAATTGATACGTAAGTGTTCCATATTTTTTTACCCTAACGTAAAAATATAAACATATTCTACATTAAAACGTAAGTTTAGATATTTGATACAAAAACAAAAAATTCCCCGAAACAGGGAATGGGTGTTTGAGACAGGATACGAGTAACGTTAAGAGACACAATAGCAACAATCAAGCCTGGAACGTGGGTAATAAGTAACATGTTGGAGTTGTACCGGAGCAACATGTTGGCGGTGGTGAATGGGTTTGAAGGAGAACTGAACTTGCGAAATTATGATATGGTAATAACAAAAAATGATACATTACAATGCAAAAAATTAATTTTTTTTAAAAAAATAACCACTTACTGTATGTATAACTTCACGATGCAGGTATTCTTCCCAATGATCGATTTGAACCACTATTACATCATTTGTTTTGACTTGAAGAATCGGAACAATGTAACAATGTGTTTGCTCGTTTAGGTTCAAGATACATCAACTATCATTGGGTTTTTTTATTCATGCTTTGTTTTTGCTTTTTATAAAAATGTAGGAGTGTTTAATGGCTATTTGTGACTTGTATTGCATGTGTGCGACATTGTCTTGCAGATATGCAACATTGTGTCTTGTTTAATGGAAGATCGGAATATGTGTTGCATGTGTGCAAATACTTGTGCTAAAAAATGATTATTATATGTTAAGGACAAAAACCTTGAGAACATATGATGATTATATGTTACATTCACATGATAAAACTCGACATCATTTAAAAAAAGATTCTTAACTTGCAAACATTGCACAGATACTCAAAATGTACTCCGTGTTTCATCTTCCATGGTACTCATGAAAATATACTTGTGTGCATATGTGCAAATATATGATATTTTTTTTAATTTACACTTTAAACATTGTGTACATATTTTAAGGCACAAACATTGTGCACATATTATGATTATATGTTACATTCACATGAATAGAACATGACATCACCCAAAAAAAGGTTTATAACTTCAAAACATTTCACAATACTTCAATGTACTTTGTGTTGCGTATGTCTAACATCAGTCATTCCAAAAAAAAGTGTAATGCATATGAGCAACGTTGTGATGTTTTAGAAAAAATAATATTAGATTAACGGTTCCATTTTAGATAAGAGTTATTGACAAACACAAAGAACAGCCATCACCCGAAAAAAAGTTTATAACTTCAAAACATTGCACAATACTTCAATGTACTTTGTGTTGCGTATGTGTAACATCAATCATTCCAAAAAAAAGTGTGATGCATAAGTGCAATCAGTGTATACCGGTAGTGGATAAAGAATACTTTGCCATATGCTAAAAAAATGGGGGAAACAAAAAAGGTAAACCCATAAAAATGTTGTGAAAAAAAGATATGATGAAAAATGAACAAATATCTAAAAAATGTGCAAAATTTCCAGACAAATCAAACATCCATAGAACCATCATCCGAACTCTCGTTATCTATTTCCGAACCCGATCCCACATCTGCATCTGACCCGGACTCTGACTCGGACTCCTCAAGACCTGTTTGACTGGTCTTTGTAGGGCAATTCCTGGAATCATGTTTACGGACATACTTCCCACATGTATGACATTTTCGTTTCTTTTTCTTTTTCTTACATGCTTCAATAGCTTGTTGCCCTGGGCCAACAAGTCTCTTGCGTGTTCCATAGCCCTTGTTCCTAATGCCTTGGGGAACCTTTATAACAACTTTCTTTGGTGGTTCAACCCCAAGCAATGATTTCATCGCCTCCTCCTTTGTCTTTGGAGTTGGGTCATCTGGAATGATACGACACACTTCGTTCTTCACTTCTTTTAATTTTTGTATAAATGACGAAAACTTGTTTGTATCCGTCCTTAGACGTGCAACACATAATTCCAGAATATCAAACACTTCCTCCATCAGATTTTCATTCTCATAATTGTTTGGGCCATGCTTGTTGCGTTTGATACGCAACTCCGGAGGAATTACATCTCTCTTCCACCTTTTAAGGACATACAAATCCGGTATGCATGAGAAATTATAATCATTAAGCACAAAGAAGATGTGTCGACACAAATAACCATGCCTGGTAAAATGGTTGCAACTACAAACAACTGTACTCTCTTCTTTGTTCAAAACCACCTGTTAAAAACAAAAAAAAAAGATAGCGTCATTAAAAAAATATACCTAACAAAAATTTATGCGAAAAAAAGAAAACAGGTGAAAAAATACGCAATAACCTTAAATTCAGCAACAAAAACACCGTGTTTGTTTTTGTGTCTTATTGTGCACACTTCGGAACTGCCATCGGTAACTACACATTTTTGGGTACATGTGTACAGCCCTTTGACGATCTCTTTCCGAACAAGGTTAAACAATGCACGAGTATATACATTTGCAGCAAACCTCTCGATGGGCAAATGCGTCTTCCATAATGGTAATGTATTTGAACTTGCATTGTCAAGCAGTTTTTGATCGTACATTTGTTTCTCCATTGCAGTTTCAAAACAAATCATAAACTGCATAAAACTGTTCCCGGAACTAGAATAAATTTTAAAAAATGATTCTTTAGATTCTGAACGGGATGTGGTCTTCATCAAACAACACATGGGGATCTCTCTAAAATACCCAGGTATCCATCTTTCCCTTAACTCAAACATATCTGTAAGCCAACGATTATCATGCAAATTATATTGTGAGATCATTGATGACCACTCCTCAAACTTGGCAGGCGTCGTAAACACATTCCATACCAGCTTTTGTAAACGTTTCTTGAAATCAGAATTTTGTAACAAATCACCACTGATGTGCAAAAAACAAAATAACACGTTGCATATATGAACTTAACTTTACAGGACAATAAATACACGACAAGAAGAAAAAACACAAAAGTTTACAACACATAAAAAAAACCTTTGCTTGGTAATTTGTTCATTATGTGCCACATGCACAACCTATGAGTAGAATCAGGGAACACGGATGTGATAGCTTGTCTCATTGCAGGGTCTTGGTCAGTAAAAACAAGCCTAGGTTGTTTACCATGTGCTTTCAAAAAAGCTTCCAACAACCATTTGTACGAGTCTATAGACTCTCACCTCAACCAAGCAGCTCCGAATGTAACACACTTGTTGTGGTTGTCAACCCCAGTGAAAGGAACGAAAATCATGGTGTACCTTTGTAAAAAACAAAAAAAAGAAATAAGAAAAAAAATCAATCAATAAAAACGCATATAACACTTACTTGTTCGTTGCATACATCGCATCAAAAGCAAGAACATCGCCAAAAAAAGTCGAAACTACATTTTGCGGTTTCATCAGCCCAGAAAAGAGACGTCAACTCATTGTTCACAGCCTGATACTCAAATGAATAACCAGGAACACACGTCTTACGAGTATTTAGCTTGTCAACTAACATTTGAGTGTCTTTATCACCGATAAATCTATTCATGTCGCGTCTAAAGTTTTTAAAATCGACAACAGTCCCACGAAGATTAACATAACCACCTTTCAACAAAGACCTAAGTCTGTGAGCCTTCGTAGGACCAATATTGGACGTAGAAACCTTGTGAATAAACGTTTGATCAGCAAATGTCAACTTTCTACGCGCAATTGATAAATCCGCATTATTATCACCAAATAAAGAATGGTTGTGGTTCTCAACGAACTTTTTCACTACGTATGAATTAGAACCATTCACCTCCCCAACACCAATACAAGCTTTACAATTGGTAACAATGAGTTGGTATTTCTCTGATCTCTATGCTTGGAATCTTGCACGAGTGAATCTTCTACTTTGTTACGTGGTTTACCAGTCCTGTTGCATAACAAATCAAGATTGGTAATAGTAAGTCGGTTCCTTTTGACCATTGAAACACGTGTATCAAACCCAGCCTTCTTTGCATATTCGTCATACATATGTTTCACATCCGCAAAGCTATCAAACACAGTACCAACCCTTGGCTTTAAACTATCCGAAACAATCGGAATCCAATGTTTTGTACCATTCGGGGTCTCGATGACATTGCTTAAAAATGACCCATCACCTACAAAACGGAAAAAAATGTACTTTTTATAATAAATGACAGGTGACACAAAAAAATCTCAAAAAAAAAACAAGTATAAATGCATACAAACCTCAGTAGATATATGGAACAAAAATAAACCACTAATCAGCTGCAATACTTTGGGCAAACAAAGATGCAAATACAAACAAAGTTGCATATATGCACCTCCACCAAAACACATAATTCCGAAAAAAAAGTGATAAAGAAAGGTATCAAACATCAGTAAACACCACACCAAAAACCAGGTTGCATATATGCACCTCCATGCTATAACCTACTGCACATACAACACTATATACCTTGATATGCAGATATTCAACAAAAAGAACATGAAAAAAGCAGGCTAGTTCTGTAATGTAAAAACATACTGTTCTTCCAAAACAAAGGAGAAAACTCCGCGTTCACTCCAGATCCCGAAACACCTTCGTTGTTTGACTGAATCATAACTTCATTATCGGCTACACCTTCTGCCATCTGAAAACTTGACCTAATATCAACATTAGATGACGCCTCCATTGTTGAACCTGTAAACAACGAAAACACATATGATGCAATATGATAATGGGAGAATATCATAAAAGATGATGATGTGAGTTGATGATAAACGAAAAAACGAAAGCAGATAAAACAAAAAAACGAAAGAAACGAAAACAAAAACCTGGACGATGATGACAGGCGGTTTGACTATGCGAATGTAGAACTACAAAAACCGGTTAGACACGCGAAGAACAAACAATCTCTGGGATAAATGATGGCAGCCCAAATCTCTAAGATTACGTAGACTTGAATGCGAAAATCCTCTAAACATGGATGGTGTATCACGATCAACTATAAAACGTAAAAAAGGGATAAAAATCGTAACTGATGGATTGCTGCAAAGACTAAAAAACCCTTGGAAATAAATATAAATAAATAATTAATTAAAAAAAACTAACAAGATCAACGGTCTAAATTGGTTCTCGCAGTTCTCGCATTTTTATTGGTTCTCAAAGGAACTTCCCTTTATATATATATATATATATAATATCAACTAAGCAAGTATGATAAGTTATGACTATAAATATGTCTATATGCTAGCTAGCACTACCAAGTAATAGTTTAATCTTCTTGTAGTAGATAAAATGGTGTAGAATTAGATTTAAAAAGTTTATGTATTTAGCTGTTAAAAAAAAGATAATGAAGACCGTCAATCACTATCCAACCGTTATGCAACCGTTTTAAGATCTGATAGTAACAATGAATATCATACCCGCGCGTTGCGTCGGGTTGATATTCACATCACATTCTTACTAATTTAATTTTTATATAATATTATACATTAGATGTTTGTTTGAAGCTATCATATTCCACATAGATAATATTTAGTATTATTTTTAATGCTTGCTTGTATACTATTTCATCACTTGTGATAATATGAAATTAGTATTATTTTTAGAATCACCTAACATTAAGTTATTTTAAAAACGAATTTTACTGAATCGTAAATTGATAATGTTTACCTTGTTCTTTAAAGAGGCTTCTCTTGAATAAGTTTGAAAGCTTCGATGTTAGCTATATAATTACAGAAACCGGGCAAGACACCAGATAATATTTAAATGATCTTATAGACTCCAAAACGAAGTCAATAAAAGCAACAAATATCTTTGGTGAGAGCATGAACATTTTATGTTCATCAATTATATAATTTAAATACATAAGTTTACATACAGTTGTATGTATCATGCTATAAATGATGTCTTTTGTTATACTAAACTTTCAACAACCATATCATAAAAAATATAAATTATGTTATTAGATAATATGTAATCTTATATAAATTGAAGATGAAAAATAAAAAATAAAAATAAATATTGAAGACAAAATATAACTTATATAAGTTGAAGGGTGAAAAATAAAAATTTGTAAAGGGTTAGAATTGAAAATTGAAGTGAATAGTATTTTCTTTGTAAATTTAATATATATATTGCCGACGGAGAAGAGAGAAAAAGCTCACGTGGCAAAAAAAATAATGACATCATCTATGACGTGGAAATGTGACGTGGCGATTGACCAATTCAAATATTAACCAACTATAAGATTAAATTGCTAAAATATTGTTAATAACAAGTCAAACATTACACTTATATTTAAAATGAAAATATCTTTAACATTCAAAAATTAAAAATTATAAAAGTTATATCAAATTTTCAAGCTTTTTATTCTCTTCGATTTGACACCCGTATTGTTATATTTTTTTCATAAAATGCTAACCTGATCAAAATAAAGTCAAACATCTACTTTAAATGTTTTTAAAACAAAAATTAGTTTTAAATTATAAAAATTATATTAAATCGATGAGTATTTTGTTTTTTTTTCCATTTAACACTTATATTTTTATCGTTTTTTATAAGAATCATTTGTTGAGTAAAATGTTACACCAACGTATTATGATTAATAATCAAATATTTGCACATGGGTTTTTAACAATAGTAACATCAATAAAACATGTGAAACCAACATCATGATCATAAAAATTGTATACAATTATGGTTGTTTTTATGAAGATTTATTGAATGGTCGCTTAGGTGCGATACAAAGGCGTATTTAGTAGAAGTAACAGCAACAACGATGTAGATATAGGTAACGACGGTAATCAACAGTGATGTAAATTTAAGAGAGAAAAACAATGTAAAACATATTTAACCATTTTACTCTTTTTTATGTGTGTATGACACGGTTCTCGTAATAAATTTGGTTATTTAACGCGCGCACACACACATATAATATAGGGGCGATTCCTTTAAGAACCAAAATTATTACGAAACCACGAGATTCAATCTGAGTCATATATCAATTTGTTTTGTATTCATTTTGTTTTTTTAATGAAAATGGTAAAATGGTAATGTAAGTTCTACATTGATTCTCTAAGTGTATTTAATATCACTACTACCACGATTATTACAACCACCGTTAGTGACTGCACCTTAAAACTCAATAGCATAAATGTGACATACTCAAAAGCATAGTCATATTTTTTGTGAGCTAAATAGCATTGGTTTTCCGCTATCACCAATGAAGACATACGTGTACACACACACACATATATATATATATATATATATATATATATATATTTTGAAAAAAATATCCCGGACAACGGACGGGTATAGCACTAGTTGATTATAAGGTAAATGGCGAAATTTCAAATTTAAATAATTTAAAAGTTTTCAAGATCAAGATATTCGGAGCAGTATATATTTATTATCAATAACGGTAAAATTTTTTGGATAATGTTGACTTGAAAATCATTTTATATAAGATCAAATTTTTAAATGGATTAAAACAGCCAAAAAGATTGTAAAGCTTATGAAAGTTTTATAAAAGGATTATTAAAACAAAAAAGAATGTTAGTCAACTCACATATGTAGGGCTATAAACGAACAGAATGAATACGAACGAGGTTTGTTCGTGTTCGTTCGTTTAACTTTAGCCAAACAAATAAACGAACGAGCATGTGTGTTCAATTGTTCAAAAGATTGGTTAGTTCGTGTATATTTTTATTCATTCATTAAAATGATAAACAAATGTAAACGAAGAAACACACACTATAATACAAATCCAACATTATTAAACACAAATGAATACTATATATAAACACACACATTTAATATATATATATATATATATACATATATATAGGGGAGGGTTCAAACGAGAACTGTTTTTCGTACGAGAACTGCGAGAACCGATCTTTGTCGTTCATTTTGGATAATGGAATTCATAGATGAAGAGCATGGGGGATTGAGTGTGGCAGGGTGCATGTAAGGAATTCATAGGTGGTCAATTCAATTGAAGGAGGGGGAATTGGATGGCTAAGATTGGTTCTCGCGGTTCTCATACGAAAAACAGTTCTCGTTTGAACTTTTGCCTATATATATAGTGAAAAGTTCATTTGAGAACCGTTCTTATTGCGAGAACCGCGAGAACCAATCTTAGCCGTCCAATTCCCCCTCCTCAATTTGATTGCCCACCCATGAATTCCTTACATGCACCTTGCCACACCCAATCCACTCACGCTCTTCATCCATGAATTCCATTATTCAAAATAAACGGCTAAGATTGGTTCTCGCGGTTCTCGCAATAAAATTGGTTCTCAAATGAACCTTCCCATATATATATATATATATATATATATATATATATATATATATATATAACATAAAAGAACGGATAACCGAACGTTTACGAACATAAATGAACGAACGGAAGCTCTGTTCGTGTTCGTTCTTTATTAAACAAACGAACATCAACGAACTTCCCGCCGAACAATTTCACAAACGGTTTATGAATGTTCTGTTCGTTTACTACCCTAAACATATGTAGGAAATGCAATCCTCAATTTTGGTAAAGAGAAACTTGAAAATAAATAATTTTAAAATTGTAAAGTAAGTCTAATTTATTGACATATTCTATACACTAACATTTATAAATGGTTATATATAATGTATTTCAAAAAATAAACAAACTGGTGCTTTGCCGGGTTGGTAAGGTGTACTTCTTTGTAGGCCAGATCGGGAGTTTGACTCCACATTCAGACGTATTTTATTTGATTTTTTTATTATTATATTTAAACAATTAATTTCATTTGTATTAATGCTTAGTGTAAATATAAACATATATTCGTGACAAACTTATTTTTATCTACATACGATAGAAATTTTATCGTGAAATAGTATCAATCTAATCTAAATATGTAATATTTCAATAAATGTTTTGAGTTTTAATTTCAAACTAAATGACATGAACACATTACAAATTATTTTGAGTTTTATCTACTTCACTTTAACATTGATGTTTGGACTTTAAATTTTATATTAATAATCGTGTGTATGCGTATGATGTTATTAAAATACGCTTCAAAACCTAAAATGTTCTCCATCCAAAATAGATGGCGGAATGTACGCACTCGATCACATTTTCAATCCTAATTGATTGAATTTTTCCACTTTATTTTAAATTTATGTAACTAAAGTAAATAGTATAAATTACACGCAAGTGATTTTATCCCGCTGCGAAGCGCGGGTGCGAAAACCTCGTTAAACAAATTATAGATAAAGTCAGTATATAAAAACTAAAACATAATAAAATTATATGATTTAACATAATTTGACTTTGTTGCTAACACTTAAACATTCTAGGTATTTGTTTCATAAATAAACTATTAAAAAGTACCATAAATCTTTATCAAACAACACATTATTGGAGGACTATAACTTGTTTGGGTTAAGAGCTTCTTATATTATGGTTAAAATGATCGATCATATTCTCTTATGAACATGAGAGTGAAACTTATAAAGTGATCAATTCTTAACTTAAAATAAGAAACTCACTCTTATGTTTGTAAGAGAATATGATAAGTCATGATTGATCACAACATAAAAGGATCTTAACCAAATCGTTTATATGAATTTATATGTGGTTCTTGCTAAATTGTGTAATCAATTGGGTTCATTTGAAAGTGAGATCATACCAGTATGTTATGTTTATACACATTTAATCCAACATTTAATTTTATTTCAAACTATATGAAAATTAAAAAAAAATGTGATTTAATATAGTGAAATGTATTTCGAAATACTTGATACACTACAATTTAATGCTAATGTTTTCTCTACTTATCATATATTTGAAGGGTTTCGTTTTTTTCTGACAACTTTTAAACCCAACTCCGATAACCTTATAAATTAAAACCACCATCCTAGCGACCTACGAACCATGAAATCAACTCCGGTGTTCTTTAAACAAAGTATGGCGATCTTACAAAGCCTATCTTCGTCACCCACAACCCTAAACAATCTCATCATTTGAAATACTTTTTAAGAAACCTTATCTTGATTCGGTCGAATATTGGATCCTTGGAAAGGACATATAGCAAGGTTTTCATCTTTTAAGATCATTATCATATCATATTATGTAATAAAACACTATCATACATCAAGCTTCTAATTTTTTGTGGATGCCATGCTAGTTGCCTAACGAGTTTTGAGGACACCGAAAACTCGTTCCACATCTTTCTTTGCTGATTCTTATGGTATTTTAAACCTTATTCGTTTGGCATCAATTGGATACAAAAATGCTTTCACAAAAGTAGCAACTCTATTTAACATGCCATTTGAACAATGGCGATCAATGTAGAACATTGATGTCATTGTTGGAATCGAGGCATAAAAAACCGCTTCTAGCATAATAGTGAGATACTCATGATTGCCTTACATGTATTGCCCTCGCCACGCCATGGGGAAAGTTCTCCACGATCAGTGTACAATCAATGATGCCAAGCATTCCAAGGGAATCCATGTTTGGATTCATGTGCTGCTTACAAATGATGAATATTGTTGACGGTCGGTTTAGAATATATTCTTGTCCATATTGATGAATAATTCCTTTACAAAAGAAATCTAGACTTTCACGTGAAGTCCTTTGCGACAATACATGAATGAGGAATGACACCGTAAGCTACTTGTCATATAGTAGATGTGCCCTACCATAACGGTGTATTCCCTCTAGCATCCCATTGTACAAAAAAGATATGGAATTCTTGCTCATATTATTAACTACTCGTAGAAATAGTTCTTTACTCATGTGGAACCTCAGAAAATGTCATTACATAAACAAGAATTTCTAGAAAGTAATCTTGCACCAGACATTCATGTGGAGCTTCACGATCTCTATTTATACTCGTTCTAGTTGAGAACTCATGGTATCATCAAACACTTCAGTGTTACACACATCAATGTTACGAGTATATGACGAATCTAAACTTGATGATGATGAGTATGGATCAATTTCAACTTACCCCAACAAATGGGGCTACCATTCCGTCCACCCTAAGCTAAGTAGTTTTCCGACTTGAGTTTAGGAAAGAAATGTTTTTGGTGGGTTATAACTTGTCGGATCTATAAGTGACAAATTCACTTCTTTTGTACAGCAAACTCGCACACACCCTAAATCTATACTTTTTGTCTCAAGCGACAAATTCACTTAGCTAGGTATTTCATTAAGTGAAGTGCATTTTCGAAATCATCAATTAACCTAAAGCACAATACTCTTTGGAATGCTTTAACAAAATAGAATATATACCTGCTACCCAAGTTGCAGCTATATATTATAGAGATTTGTGGTCATCAAATGAGTAACCAAAATCTGCAGATATTCATGTTTGTACCATTGCAATAACAATCATGGAGAGAGGCAATATGTAAATGGTACTCCAAATGTTTTTCCTAGCTATAATAATCATTGTTAGTTCGATTGTGATCATAGATTACCGAAACAGGTGATCAATGGGTCAGAATCAAACTACGCAAATGTTCAAAGCAGCTATTGCCGACATAAAAATAAACAAGGAATTGGATCCTAAATGTTTGTTTGACATATAACAATCATTATTCGCACGTACGCAGGTAATATCAGTTGACAAACTCTATTCCAGTCAAAGGTTTTCCTGAATGAAGTTGGAGCGCAACATCACCAACGACCTGTTGATTTGAAAAAAAAAAGTGAAAACCATTACAAACTTACAAACTTGCAAACTCCATTTTCTCCCATGAACTTTAAAATGTAAAAGAGTAGAAACTTGTGAACAAAGGGATACCATAAAATGTTCTTTGAACATGAATAAGTTTTTCATGGGATAATCTTTTTAATAAGTAAAAGCTAATTTAGATATTCGCATTTTTACCATAATGATGCACCTTCAAGTTAATTTTTTCGAGTTGAAAGTTACTCTTTTTGACCAATTCTTGGAGCAGAGGGAGTAGATAATAATATTTCTCCCTTTCATTGAATTTTCAGTAATTTACGGTTATCATTTTTTTACATATTCATAAAAATACCATTTTGCAATAACAATAAAACTTGTGAACCAAATTCTAGTCAGATTCATAGAACATATGTCATGATGTATACCATTGTGAGTGTTAGAGGCATATAGATCGAGTAAAAGACTATGAAAAGGAACTAGATAAGTAGATAAACTAGGAAATAAAGCTAAATCAATCTATCCTGATGATAATAGCTGTATCAATATAGTCAAATTGGAATATTTTATGTAAAAGAATATGCCACTAGATATATACCTTGGCCATGGATCTATATGAATGTTCTGTAACGCCTGCAACATGAGGTGTGAGAATGACATTTGGGAATTTCAAGATTGGATCATTTGGATTAAATGGCTCGGTCCATGCAACATCGATTCCTAGGCCTCCCAAATGACCAGATTTAAGCCCATTATGAACAGCCTCGTAATCCAAGAGACCTCCTCGAGCTATATTCACCAGTAGGCCACCCTGAAAAACCATGTAAAAGAAAATTATTGTATCTATGTATTTGTAAAAATAAATAACTACTCAGGAACAAACCTTTTTTATAGAAGAAATGAAACTCTTATTTATAATACCGGCCTGAATAACCACGAAAACTGTTAGTCACGACAACTGAAACTGATATGAATCAAATTGATAATTAATAATAGGATAAAACACACCCATAATCAGATGCTTGTAGATACAAAAGGGGCCTGATATTCGAGACTCAAAAGATCTCCAAAACAAAGAAAATAACGAGATAACTATAAACTCTCCTCCCCCTAAAAGGTGGCTGGCCCTAATCTTATATAGACCGACTAACTCGATAAAATAGGAAACTAACCCGATAAACTAGGAAACTAGATAATTACTAATTAAATTCAAATACCCAACCTAATTAAATAGATAAACTAATTAAATTAAAATATCCCACCAAGTGGGTGGTTGTATCAGAAACCCCAACAAGAAAAAATATACAAATAAAAGTTGTAATCGGAAAGTTAAGGAAAAATGGTGTCTAACAGTTTCAGGATTCATTGTCAAGCAGCAGACAACAATGTCAGATTTTCTTGCGAACTCATATATATCTCCATGAGAACCTGTCTCGTCTACCAAATTATGAAAACTACCGTTTTGCGATGTTGGTTCTGGGAACAGAAAAAATGGGTAAAATAGTGAATAATTATTTATAGCAGATATTTACGTATGACGTATTACATGTTTAGTTGATACCTGTAGAAACATATGATCCCCAATTTCGTTTTGTAGCAAGAATCTTCACTCCAAATGGACGAAGACGTTTTGCCAATTCAATGCCAATATTTCCAAATCCCATAATGAAAACCTGAAGATGAGATTATACCAATAAATTGTGTACAAAAATTCAGCCAAAAAAACTATTCTCACAATGAAACTTAAAAAAAGACCAATAATGTACATATGAAGTAGTGTTTAATTACACATGAACTATCGGCAAAGTTAATGCAATGTATGTTTGCTTCAAAGGATTTTTAACATCCTAATGGAATTAAAAGTTCCTAGGTTGTGTTTCTTTGAGGGCTTAACTTGTCTGAAAGTTCTTCGTCATTTATTTTTTATTTTTTGTAGGGAGGTATAGTGGTATACAATATCTGCTATCATGTGTCTTCCCTATTTATAAGAATCATCTTTCATCAGAAAAGAATGCAAAATAATCCCCCATTCTAATTCTGCAAATATAAGAGACACAAGAATAGCAAAAAATGTAACTCAGCTTACCGTCTTTCCAAGCAATGTATCACCAATTGGTTCTCCAAGTTTCTTTTCCCTTACAGAAATTGGCATCTCATTCTGCAGAGTCAAAATGAGTGGATATAAATGCACAGGAAACCAAAACAAGAAAAAAGGAAACACACACACACACACACACACATAGAAGAACCAAAACTAGGAGCAACCAAATTTCCCCCTTGCGGCCATGCTGCCACGGAGGTTCACCCGCGATGACTCCAGGCTATTCGCAAAGCCGATGGTCGCCTTGAGATTAGTAGGATCGCAAGGCGGGTCGGATACCCAGATTAATCAAGAAAAGAAAAAAGTAGGAGAAAAGGGGGATGGAAGAACTTGGCAAAAGAAAATACACTAGTCTTGAACTTGTCTTGTAGCGAGAGTCTAAATTTTGTAACAAAACCCAACATTATTTATGCTCTAAGTTTTCTTAACATAATATAAGGTGGGTTTATGGTAGAATTTAGAAAATGTGTTCAATTGAATCTACTTAAGAATTAAAATTAACATGAACATAATGACTAATTTAACGTTGTATCTGAGTCTTTTTGTGTATCTCTCTTTGGAAGACACTAGTCATCTTTTATCATATTTGTTTTTCCAAAAAGAACCATTCTAAATGAAGTTACATCATTCCTTCACTATCAAGTATACGGCAGTTAACAAAGATGAGAATGTAAATTGATGAGGTATTAATTAGTAGATTGATATGAGAACCTACTTGCTTACGGAGAAGACCTAACATGAAATAGATGGCCATTTCTGCACATGAAGCAGCATTTCCTGTTTCCCCGCTAGGAATTCTAGCAACTTTTATTCCATGGTTTGTAGCAGCAGTTATATCAACACCTTCATTAAAAAAATTATTGAAGTTCTATAAGTAGTTAAAGTCTTTAGAGCCAAAGGAGGTCAAAAGATTTCAGTTCAAAAGTTCAGTATGTAAAGATTAAGCAGACATATATAGGACCTTCTAGCCCAACACCATACTGCATTATGAGCTTCATTCGAGTTGCACGAGCTATAACATCTGAATTAAGCCGCATACTTTTTACCACGCAGATGTCATAATTACCAATAAGATCAGGTATACTATCGAACGGAAGATCATCAACCTATGAAACAAAAGGTAGAAATGCTCAATAAACTAGGCAACTTTCATTATCCTGTTTCGAAAATATTAGTAATTCATCAATTAGAATACTTTGACTGACGGATAGTTATCCAAATATTCTTTGGTGTAGTTATGTGAAGCAGGAAAGTGGGGCCCGCAAAAGAGAACACGGGTGTTAGCCTTGCCATCTTCACACATATTTCGTTTCTGAGTATCCCAAAAGTACCTACACCAAGTAATTTACAATAAGCTGGTATCCATGATAGGAACAGAGAATTTTGCAACTTTATTTTCCAAGAGAGATTTCCTGTTTTAGTACAAGCTATGCTCTGATGTACACGATCTAACCGTTCGGTAGTTATTTTCTTATCCCAGGTCATCCAAGATATTTAGGCGAAGGATTAAATCCAGGACCTTTTTGAGATTTTCAAGGGAACCTACCTACCACTAAGCAATCTTGAGAATGTCATAAATACCAATCATAAATACAAGAAGGTGCTAGCTTGCTTTCAATGATGAGAAATAGTTAACAGGGAATTATTTGAAAAATATAATAAAAAATCAAGTAGCCATTTTCACAGAAACAAATGTTCGACACAGAAAAGAACCACCATTGATTAATACCAAAGGAACTTTTATCAAACACATGGTGTGCACTAAAAAGAAAGTAAAATGAAAGAAGAAGAAACTTACCCTAACAAACCCTTGAAGCTTGTGTCTTTGCACAGAGATTGTCTACCAAAAACCTTGAGATTTAGGGAATTGTAAAACCTAAACAACATACTACAAGTCTGCAATGCAATTGATTATAAAGCCCAAATTACATTAATATTTGACAGTGAAGGAACGTAAAAAACAGATCTTACTTGAGGTTGCAGTTACGTGAGAATGAGTCTCGAGTGTCGAGTGATTGAAATTTGTATGCTCTAAAACGGCATTGAGGGTCTGTTATAAAGCTAGGCCTACCGCTGCTGCAGCCATTGATACTAGTAGTAGTAGTAGACTACTAGCGTACCAGGAGGCAGGTACTACGTTTGGTCGAATTAAGTTTGAGTCTCATGTGTAGTGTTTTATTTAAATGACTGAATTTTTTTTGTATCTTCCACACACATTCCATGAAAGACTAGAGCCTAAGGGGACGTTTGGTTCGTTGTAATTGGTAAGAATAGGCTGGAATTAGAAATAAGCATTCTTAAATCTTGTTTGTGTTTGGTTTGCGGAATTTATAGAATGAAATTTGATCATTTCAATAAATTACTTGAATTAAGGAATTTGGAATTTCTTCCCCAATGGATAGAATGGACAGAATGTTTCAATTTCATAAAGAAACTCAAAACATAATTGTTGTCTCTTACCCTACCCCACCCCCAGCCACCACCCCACCCCACCAGGGGCGGACCCAAGTGCAGTTGAATGGGGTCACGGGACACCATCCAATTTTGTACGCGTAGTGTAAATTTCGATCTCGCGTAGTGTAAATT
Source organism: Dittrichia graveolens (assembly GCA_038502395.1). Taxonomy (NCBI): domain Eukaryota; kingdom Viridiplantae; phylum Streptophyta; class Magnoliopsida; order Asterales; family Asteraceae; genus Dittrichia; species Dittrichia graveolens. The sequence continues at coordinate 63,174,401 of JARJIL010000009.1, forward strand.
TCGATTTTTTCGAGACGGTGCTACCATCCATTTCAAATTTTAGGTCCAGTGCTACCATCCATTTGAAATCCTGGGTCCGCTCCTACACCCCACCTCTACCTTACTCTACACTACCATGCCTTCACCCTACTCCATCTTTACTTACCCTACGCGTACCTACCTTATCATACCATACCCTACTCTACTCCACTCCACTCCACTCCACTCCACTCCATATCACTCATCCAATCTCTACCCCACCTAATCATACTTACTTCACCCTACCCTATTCTATGGCACCTTACTCACTCTACCCCTACCCCATCATACATACTTCACTATATCCTATTTTATAACACCTTTACCAACCCCCTACCTCATCTCATCCTAACCACCCCACTCCTATCCAACTCCGTTTTTATTCATCTCACCATACCCCTAACCTTATCTTATGCTCTACCTTATCCTATGGGTGGTTGGGGTGGGTGTGTAGGTAGAGGTACATGGAGTAGGTAAGGTAGAGTAAACTTGGGGTATAAGAGGTAGGTGGGGTAGGGCAGAGGTGGATTGTGGGTAGTAGGGTGAAGTATGGTGGGGTGGGGTAGGTAGGGTAGGGTTGGGGTAGATTGTGGGTAAGGTGGAGTAGGTAGGGTAGGGGTAGATTGTGGGTAAGTTAGAGTGTTGAGTGGGGTATGTAGGGTAAGGTAGATAGTGGGAAAGTTGGGTGAGGTAGGGTAGGGTGGTAGAGTAGGAAACTATGGATAGGGGGTCCGAGCGGTTGATAATATAATTTATTTTGGTTCATACATATTGAGTTAATTTATTTTTTTGTTAAATTCCAATTCTAGTCTTTACTAACCAAACAAGACATAGTTTTTCACGGATTCCAATTCCTATGAATTTAAATTCCTTTAAATTCCAATTCCTTGGTCAAATTCTCATTCCTTCATATTCATTCTGTAACACCGTAAATTCTCAAGCAATTTTTTTAAATCGTTGCGGAAGCGTTTACTAATTTCATTAAGACAAATACCCACAAAGTACAAAGTACTATTCATGAACATCACGTCAAGTTGTGGTACAAAATATTTACAAACATGGCTCGTCTCTTCTCAAAACATAATATCAGAGCATTGGTCAAATTTCCCTTCCCCACAAACAAAGCTAAACATCCAAACCTGCAAAATGCAATCAACCGAGGGGAATTAGCACAAAGCTAAGTGAATGGAAGCTACAAACAAGCATCCACAATCAAAAAGCACAAGCAATCACCAACCGATCAAACAAACAGATCTCAAACAGATCATTCAATCATCACAAACCAATCCAACCTCTAGAGGAACGGCGGTTCTGCAGAACCTGCAACCGATGCGGGCCAAAGCAAAGGTTTACCGATAGCTATTTGCTACTTGGTACAGTTAAAGCCCTTCTGATGCAACAAATGCATAGAAGATCTAGAACTGTGCGACCAATAGCAGATAGCCCAGCCCAACACATACGATAGCTGACCCCTAACCATGTACGCATATCGTTAACCATACGTACAGGTCTCGCCATGTGCACATTTCATTAATCATGTACACTGGCCACGCAACAATCTAAACAATCTCAATCAACAAGCAACAATCGACCACTAACGAATAACAACCAACACAGTCTATAAACACATACCAAGTAACACATTCCATACTAGCAACTCAACTTAAACAGTTTATCATGGCATCTTGGACTAAACAGTCTAGCATGGCATCTTAGACTAAACAGTCTATCAAGGCATCTCAAATCATAAGAATATCTCAATTCATATAACCACAAACGTTACCACCATCACCACTCGTGAGTACACTTCCACTCACCTCAGTCCTCGTTTCCGTCTGCTCAGTTGTCTAATATTACTGAGTCTTTGCAATCCCTGAGAACATAACAAACTGAAGTCAATCTCTGACTCATTAATATATCCATAGATATATTTATGTCTCTATATAACTTGTAAACAACATACAATAATCATATAAACAATAACCCATCACTTCCCACACAAGTACATAGCAAAACAAACAAGTTTCTTAAAAATGGCATGTCGCGCCGCGACTAGCCCTTGTGTCGTGCCGCGACACATTCGGATTTGGGTTCCGGATTTGAGTATCGGATTTCGGGTTGCGGATTCCTGGGTTTCTCGGATTTGCCTTTGTCGGATTTTCAAGGACCCGGATTTCATGGTGTCGTGCCGCGACCCTGACGCGTCGCGCCGCGACGCGTCGGATTCAAGTTTTCTTCCTCTTGAACTGTCGGATTTCCAGCAAACTTCACTTATATATATCATATTCAACATCCATTTTCTCAATTCAAAACACTTCCAATCTATAAGAAACTTCGTATAACACAACAACAAACATATAGAACTCATCAAATCTAATTAAAACTCATTATCCATCAAAACCCACATGTCAAGTTTTGAGCTTTAAGCTCCAACAATGGTGGTTCACCATTTAAACATGTATTTTATAAACAAAACATATCCAGATACATAATATCAAGCCATAAACACATACCAACCTTCAGTTTGATTTATCTATCCACAAATCTCTAACTTGAAATTCCAATTCTTGTTCTTTCTTGAGAGGTTTCTTCAAAGATGTTTAAACACACAAACACACACTTCACCTTTTTACTATGTGCAGAATTTGAAACCCACGTATACATATTTTCATTTTATTCAAGCAGGAAGTGTCCTTCACTCTTTATCCATAAAATTTCTCATTCTTTCTTTCATGTAAACATATACCACATACATCCATGCATTCATACTACATACATACATAAACTTTTCTTTCTTCATTTCCACTTCCAGCAACACAATTATAAATATACATATATATTTATACTTTTCAATTTAATTTAATTTAATTAACTCTAGTAACCACATAATCAATTAAATGCAAACAACCCAAAATCACGTACCGCTTACCCGCAAATCAATTAGCCCGAGTTTGCGGATGTTACAAATCCTCACTCCTTTAGGGGATTCCGTCCTCGGAATCGTATAGCACACCTCAAACGGATTCTTCATTCCTCACATACATAACTTCATCTTATTATCAGCCACATAAATCTCTTTTACATATCTTTCTCAGTTTAGTTCTTTATCAACTTATCCTTCAAACCTCTTCTTCAATTCAACATTAAACTCAACACGTAACTCATAGATTCGATTAGTCTGTCTTTCAACTCATTCTCTTTCACATTCATGCATACATACAATGTCAACGCATTTCTCGAATACTTATTCACAGTACCCTGTTTATCTCAATTAACAAGTTTCACGTACTTTTCATTTACTGTCTGTCATGTAGAATACTCACATATCACTTTCTTCTTACTTCCAACTAATATGTCACAACACTATTCAAAACATTATCCTGATATTTACATACAACAACTCACACTGACATGTTAACATCCACTTGATAGAAATCGTATCACGTCAATTTAATCAATTTGTTTGTGAATTCCACGAAACGTCAAAATCAAACACAAAACACAAGTTTATTCTCATATATATCTGCACAACTCTTTCTACTGTACTTATCAATAAGAATTCAGTCGTACTGTTCATTTCACGTCTCAATTCTTGTAATAAAATCATTTAGAAATTATTCAATGTATCTCAATCTTTCATCAGCAGCCTCTACATACAAAACATCATATCTTCAAATCATCTTGTCACAATATAATTTGCCCAACCAAGGCTATCCCACTGGTGATATAATACAAGCGTTTCTTACTGATGAATCAATAATCAATCGCGATATATCCAAATTCCTTCTCATATAATAAATCGGGTGTCAACTCCATCGTAACTGGTTTTCATCATCATTCTGATATCTCAAATTATCTCATGTTCATAATCCTCTGATACTCTGCCTTGAGTCATACACGATCATGTCATTTCTATGAAATATATCATGTTCACTCCTTTAATTAAATACTCTGTATGGCATTATATCATTTAGCCCTTCCAAGTGCACTGGCAATCTAGTTTCATAAGTCTTGTTCAAATTAATTTTCCAATTCCCAGCAAAGGCACTTTCCTAGCAAAGGCAATTTATATATAAGATCCACATGTCTTCATTCCTTGTGCTCAGGCCATTATATTCTTCAAATCAAATATGTCTTTAGTTCATAGATAACCACTGTCATTTAGTCAATTCTTTCACATTCATCACTTCTTATAATTAGATATCAATTACATCTTTTACTCAAACAATCCTGCACATTTCAGATTTACCCAATTTGTAGCAATCAATCTCTTTCTCATATTTTAATCATTAAGTCATCAATTTCCAGTAAAGGCAATTTCAATTCCATTCATTAAGTCGCGTATACTTCAATTCACATAACTCCAGTGTTATCATCATAAACTTCCTCGTATTTTCACATGTCTACTAGCAATTATCCCTTCCAGATAATATTCAAATCCCTCACTCACATTCTTCTATTCATTCTGAACTCTGTCTCTGTCATATGTTCAATTCATTTGTATATAAGCATTCGCTTCTTCTTTTAATACTCATGTCAATCACACATACCATTCTTTACAATCAACATTTCCCACATAGTCAATACAAACATATCATGTACAGTTTTCAAGTCATGAATTAAATCATTCTCCTCAAAATCTTTACTATAAGACATAAATCACTCTTTAATCCCATAGCATAACATCATTTATTTATCCAACAGTTTCCATATCTTAACATACCCTAATCTCTTCAGATTCATCATTCATCATCACAAATTATCTTTAGATTTAATACCAATACTCATAATCCCGATTATATCTTTATCAAAACATCCCTTAGTTGTCACCAATACTTCCCAATTCTCAACAATTTATTCTCTTCCCCTCATCTTTGCATAACACACAAACACATATATACACATATACAAACACAACATTCCTATGCACATAAACAAATACCATTTGTAAAACAATCTTACAACACATTGCATAACATGCAATTTTAACTAATCTGGAATATTCTTTCCTTAGCATATCATACCTAATTCACATTATTTCACATATCACATATGCACCATCATATCATTTCCTGACAGTAGTATCAAATACTTTCACGATAACACGATATCAATTATCTTTACTTCTAAAGAATCATGCTCTTTCAGAAGTAAGCATACACACTTAGCACACATAGGCATCAAGCATCAACAATTAACTCTAAAGTTAATAAACATACGCACAAATATAAAAGTTATCAATACATACCCGTTATATCATCGTTGATATCAACATCGTCGTCATTCATCATATCAAAAGTTCTACCCTCTGGCACAGAAGTGTTCTTTCTCTTTCGTCCAACTGTTGACGAGGATCCCCCACCTGCATCCACTCCAGACCCCGACCCCATTTTCCTTTCCACCTGTATATTCATTCGTACGATGACCCTCTTCCTGACAATTCCAACACACACTCCGAGGGAAACCACATTCCTTGATCTCATGTCCAAATAATCCACATCGAATGCAACACAAAGTCTGGGGTGTGCAAGGCCCTGTATGAACAAATCTACACCGGCGGCACCACAACGAACTCTGTTTAGATCCACTTGTCTTAGATTTCTTATTTCGATTCTTCTGTTTCTAGCCACTCTACCTACTCTGTCTTTGTAGTCCAGTAACAAGTTCAATCATTGATTTCTGCTGCAAGATACATTCTCTATTCATTCTATCCCTTGCCTTTCCATCACCCTCAGCCGACTTGGCTAGAGTAAATGCTTGTGATAAGGTACTTGTCCATGTGGTAGTACTTCGATATTCTAGAAGCAAAGCTCCCACAAAATATTGTATCTTTGATGCCTCATCTGGCACCCACTGTTTCACAAATCGTAATCTCTCATTAAATTGTTTAATCAATTCATCCACCTTAGATCTTCCTACAGAGCTTGCTGGGATTCATGATACATTTAATGTCTGTTATCTGAGGAAGTGTAGGATTGATGATGAAAGCCAGATTCTCCCGGTTCATGAGTTGAAAGTTGATTCTAAGAAGAGACTGATAGAGGAACCGATTGAACTGCTAGATCGAAAGGTGACCAAACTTCGAAAGAAGTAGATACCTATGGTATTGGTCAAATGGAAACACAGTCTAGGTTCTGATCTAACCTGGGAGACTGAAGCAGAAATGAAAGAAAGGTATCCCCAGTTATTTGAGCCGGAAAGAATTCCGAAGACGGAATCCTCTTAAGGAGGGGAGATTTGTAACACCCGCAAACCAGGGCTAGTAGATTAGCGGGTTTACGGTATGTGTTTGTTGTGATTTAATTGTTTTAATTTAATTAGGTGATTATCTAAGTGAATTAAATTATTAATTAATTAAGATTATTATAAGTATGGATATATGTATGTATGACCGTAGGTGTGTGTATGTATGCATGTGTGTGTAAGTGTATTACACGTGGGGGGGGGGTGTTAGGTGTTTTAGTGCCACCTACCTTGCATGTAAACAAGTGTGTGTGTGAGTTCTATTCTATTATTTCAAATATTCAAGAAGTGTATGTGTGTGTGTGTGATTTGTTTCTCTACCAAGAAGAAACCGAGAGAAAAGAAAAGAAGAAGAAAGGAATCGGAATTCCCATTTGTGTGTAATTTATCAAAGATTTAAGGTTGGTGTTCATAAATTGACATGTTATAATCTTTCTTGATGTGTTATATGATTTTAAAACATGATTAATGTTTAGATTGAGGATTGAATGTTAGAACACCATAATCGTTTTTTGATAGAATATGATTTTGATGATTCATGTGTTCATATGTTATATGCAAATATGATGTTCACTACATGAGAAAGTGTTTAAAGATGTTTAAATTATATCCTGGAATGATGTTACGAGTTCATGAAATCTGGGTTTGGATTACTATATGCTGAAGTTATCGGATTTGATATTTATGAACCTTTCGGATTGTTGAGAAGAAGAAATCCGAGTCTTGCTTAAATCCGGGTCATATGAAATCCGAAGGTAGAAATCCGATTACTTTGGAAATCCGAAGTTAATCTCGTTCCTATTAGCGAATGGTACAAGGGTGATAGCAAGGGGTGAGAAAGCCGGGTCTGCAATTTCAATAATTTCATGTTTAAAGGCAAAGAAAGCACTAAGTAAAGGTTATGAATCGTTTATAGCGTATGTGATTGATGGAAAGAAAGAAAAACAAGCTATGACAGACATCCGGGTGGTAACGGAATACCCGGAGGTGATGGAAAGAAAGAAAAACAAGCTATGACAGACATCCGGGTGGTAATGGAATACCCGGAGGTGTTTCCAGAAGAGTTGCCTGGGCTGCCTCCAGTTAGAGAGGTAGAGTTCAAGATAAATTTGATTCCAGGTTCCCGACCAGTGGCTAAGGCACCGTACAGACTAGCACCTCGGAAATCCAAGAAATGATGACACAGATTCAAGACTTGTTAGATAAAGGGTTTATCCGTCCAAGTTCATCACCGTGGGGTGCGCCAGTGTTATTTGTAAAGAAGAAAGATGGTACTTTGCGTATGTGCATTGATTATCGGGAATTGAACAAGAGAACGATAAAGAATAAATACCCGTTACCCAGAATTGATGATTTGTTCGATCAACTACAGGGAGCTTATTTCTTCTCGAAGATTGATTTAAGATCGGGTTACCATCAGGTAAGAGTGTCAAAATAGGATGTATCAAAGACAGCTTTCCGTACGCGATATGGTCATTATGAGCTCCTAGTTATGCCATTCGGTCTAACCAACGCACCAACAATATTTATGGATCTCATGAATAGAGTCTCTCGACCATTTCTTGATAAGTTTGTGATTGTCTTCATTGATGATATTTTGATTTACTCGAAGACTGAGATAGAGCATGAGAAGCATTTGAGACAGATATTGGAAATTCTGAAGAAAGAACAGTTGTATGCAAAATTCTCGAAATGTGAGTTCCGGTTTAGAGAAGTTCAGTTTTTGGGGCATATTATTTGTAAGGGGTAAAAGTGGATCCTTCGAAGGTAGAGGCAGTAATGAATTGGAATGCTCCAAGAACACCATCAGAAATAAAGAGTTTTCTTGGATTGGCTGGATACTACCGCAGATTCATCAAGGATTTTTCTAAGATTGCGGGTCCGTTAACCAAGTTAACTCGGATGGATGTAAAGTTTATGTGGGGTAACGAACAAGATAAGGCCTTCCAGATATTAAAAGCACTATTGTGTCAAGCTCCAATTCTTGCTTTTCCAAGTGGATCTGAAGATTTTACAGTATATTGTGATGCATCATTGGCTGGTTTAGGGTGTGTATTCATGCAGAGAGATCGGGTAATTGCTTATGCTTCCAGACAGTTGAAACCACATGAAAAGAATTACCCGACTCATGACTTGGAGCTAGCAGCAGTAGTATTTGCGCTCAAATTGTGGAGACATTACTTGTACGTCACCAAATGCGTAATTTGTACACATCATAAGAGCCTGCAGTATGTGTTCACACAGAAAGAATTGATTATGAGACAGAGACGCTGGGTAGAATTGATAAAAGATTATGACTGCGAGATCAGATATCACCCGGGAAAGGCGAATGTTGTGGCAGATGCCTTGAGTTGAAAAGGGAATGGAAGCTCTATTCAGTTTATGCGAATTGAGATAATATCTGACCTGATAGATAGACTGAAGTCTGCTCAGTTGGAAGCCCTTAAAGAAGAAAATTTAAACACTGAGTTAATGAAAAAGAGAAAAGATGAATTGAATAATGATTCTCGTGGATTAAAAACATTCAAAGCTCGTGTGTGGGTGCCTAAACTTGGAGAATTGAGATAATTAATTTTGATAAAAGTACACAAGTCGAGATTTTCTGTACACCCAGGAAGCACTAAAATGTATAACGATCTAAAGGTGCTTTACTGGTGGCCTACGATGAAAGCAGATGTGGCACATTTTGTGGAATCGTGCCATATTTGTGCGCAAGTGAAAGCGGAACATCAGAGGCCTTATGGGTCTTTGAAGCAGTTAGAGATTCCTGAGTGGAAATGGGAGCACATCACAATGGATTTTGTAACAAAACTACCACGAACTCAGAGGAATCATGATATGATATGGGTGATAGTGGATCGTTTGACAAAGAGTGCTCATTTTCTAGTTACTTGTGAGACAGCTTCGTTAGGTAAACTGACACAACTATACATAGATGAGATCATTGCGAGACATGGTAAACCGTTGTCATTTGTGTCTGACAGAGATTCAAGGTTTGTATACAATTTCTGGAGAAGTTTGCAAAGAGAATTGGGAACCAGAGTTAATTTGAGTACAACCTACCATCCTCACACAGACGGTCAGACTGAACGAACCATATAGACACTCGAGGATATGTTGCGAGCTTGTGTACGAGAGTATTGAGGGTCTTGGGATTCACACATGCCATTAGTAGAATTTGCGTATAATAACTCTCATCACTCCAGTATTGGAATGCCTCCGTATGAAATGTTGTACGATCGTCGCTGCTGTACTCCGACTTGTTGGTTAGAGGCAGGTGAGAAACAGTTTGCAGGTCCCGAGATAGTACAGTTGACTGCTAACAAGGTTGCTATAGCCAGAGATAAGTTGAAAGCAGCCAGAGATAGACAGAGAATGTATGCTGATCCGAAACGACGTCCAGTAAGGTTTGATGTGGGGGAATTGGTATACTTAAAAGTTTCTCCATGGAAAGGTGTAATTCGCTTCGGAAAATGTGGGAAGTTGGCTCCCCGTTTCATCGGTCCTTTCCGTATCCGTCAGATCGTGAATGATCAAGTAGTTACCTTAGATCTTCCTTCAGAGCTTGCTGGGATTCATGATACATTTAATGTCTTTTATCTGAGGAAGTGTAAGATTGATGATGAAAGCCAGATTCTCCCAGTGCATGAGTTAAAAGTTGATTCTAAGAAGAGACTGATAGAGGAACCGATTGAACTGCTAGATCGAAAGGTGACCAAACTTCGAAAGAAGCAGATACCTATGGTATTGGTCAAATGGAAACACAGTCTAGGTTCTGATCTAACCTGGGAGACTGAAGCAGGAATGAAAGAAAGGTATCCCCATTTATTTGAGCCGGAAAGAATTCCGAGGACGGAATCCTCTTAAGGAGGGGAGATTTGTAACACCCGCAAACCAGGGCTAGTAGATGAGCGGGTTTACGGTATGTGTTTGTTGTGATTTAATTGTTTTAATTTAATTAGGTGATTATCTAAGTGAATTAAATTATTAATTAATTAAGATTATTATAAGTATGGATATATGTATGTATGACCGTAGGTGTGTGTATGTATGCATGTATGTGTAAGTGTATTACACGAGGGGGGGGGGTTGTTAGGTGTTTTAGTGCCACCTACCTTGCATGTAAACAAATGTGTGTGTGAGTTCTATTCTATTATTTCAAATTTTCAAGAAGTGTATGTGTGTGTGTGATTTGTTTCTCTGCCAAGAAGAAACCGAGAGAAAAGAAAAGAAGAAGAAAGGAATCGGCATTCCCATTTGTGTGTAATTTATCAAAGATTTAATGTTGGTGTTCATAAATTGACATGTTATAATCTTTCTTGATGTGTTATATGATTTTAAAACATGATTAATGTTTAGATTGAGGATTGCATGTTAGAACTCCATAATCTTTTTTTTGATAGAATATGATTTTGATGATTCATGTGTTCATATGTTATATGCAAATATGATGTTCACTACATGAGAAAGTGTTTAAAGATGTTTAAATTATATCCTGGAATGATGTTACGAGTTCATGAAATCTGGGTTTGGATTACTATATGTTGAAGTTATCGGATTTGATATTTATGAACCTTTCGGATTGTTGAGAAGAAGAAATCCGAGTCTTGCTTAAATCCGGGTCATATGAAATCCGAAAGTAGAAATCCGAATCTTTAAAACCGGAAGTTCATAAACCGATACTTGAATTATGGGAACCCCAAATCCGAATACTATATTTATGGAAAGTGATTTAAGTCAGAATCCGAATGATGAAATCTGACAGATGAAATCCGATACCCAAATCCGGAATTTGAAATCCGGGACTTTGAAACCAAGTGCTTGAAATCCGATTAAGACAAATCCGACAGTTTTGAGATCCATCGGATTCCCAAATCCGACACTGGTGTAATCCGATACTTTGAGTTGCGGATTTTCATAAATCCGAATGTAAATCCGATAGTTTTAAGAATCCGATACTTTTGAGTTTCAATTGTATTTGTTTATTGATCATTAAATGTTATGAATGAATTATAAATATATGTCAGATATATTTATAAGATTTGAGACTGATTGGTTATTATTTTATTTCAGGCAATCAAAAGGCTCAGTAACATTAGACTTCTGAGTACTTCGTCTGAGATTGAAAGGTGAGTAGATGTTGTATGCGAATGGTAAAGATTGAGTTGAATATTACTGATGTGAGGCATGATTGTATGTGATGGTTTTAAATTAAAACTGTTGATTGTGATATATATATTATTGATGACTGCTGCATGATTATTTGTTCGATACGCACTCTTATTATGATTTTGAGTTACGTTTGATAAGTCAGCTATACGTGGAATTGGGCTGGGCTCGTTTACTGGTTGGTTGAACAGTGATAGCCTTACTGTTGCATATGTTTCTTGAGAGTGGGATTTCACTGTGCCAATTCAGTAGAGGGCTATCGGTAAACCTTTGCTTTGGCCGGCATTGGTTGTAGGTTCTGCGCCAAACCGGCGGTCTTCTTAGTGGTTGTGATTATATGTTTAGTATTGGCTTGATGTTTGCTTTTGGCTTTATCCTCTACTCACTTAGCTTTGTGCTAATTCCCCACAGTTGTTGCTTTTTGCAGGTTTGTGTTTGTGTGTGCTCGTGGAAGGAAAAGTTGACTTGACTTTGATGACTAGATTTAAATGAAACGAGCCAGTTTATTTTGTAACATAGACTTAAGCATGTTGGATTTTAAGAACAGATATTTTGTTTGTGTATGTACGTAATTATTTAAAATGGAATGTATGTTTAAAGTTAATCAAAGCTTCCGCAACGCAATTAAAAAATGGCTTAGATTTTACGGTGTTACAGATAAACCGTTAGTACACAATATACTAACTAACAAACAGCTTCACCAATTCACTCTAATTTCCCCAAGGAAAGTTTGACACAACACGAGCCAAGATTTGAGAATGCAACACTCTAGCCGTGCCTGTATCGCCAAACCAAGGCTCTGATACCAACTTGTAACACCGTAAATTCTCAAGCCATTTTTTTAAATCACTGCGGAAGCGTTTACTAATTTCATTAAGACAAATACCCACAAAGTACAAAGTACTATTCATGAACATCACGTCAAGTTGTGTTACAAAATATTTACAAACATGGCTCGTCTCTTCTCAAAACATAATATCAGAGCATTGGATAAATTTCCCTTCCCCACAAACAAAGCTAAACAGCCAAACCTGCAAAATGCAATCAACCGAGGGGAATTAGCACAAAGCTAAGTGAATGGAAGCTACAAACAAGCATCCACAATCAACAAGCACAAGCAATCACCAACCGATCAAACAAACAGATCTCAAACAGATCAATCAATCATCACAAACCAATCCAACCTCTAGAGGAACGGCGGTTCTGCAGAACCTGCAACCGATGCGGGCCAAAGCAAAGGTTTACCGATAGCTATTTGCTACTTGGTACAGTTAAACCCCTTCCGATGCAACAAATGCATAGAAGATCTAGAACTGTGCGACCAATAGCAGATAGCCCAGCCCAACACATACGATAGCTGACCCCTAACCATGTACGCATATCGTTAACCATACGTACAGGTCTCGCCACGTGCACATTTCATTAACCATACGTACGGGTCTCGCCACGTGCACATTTCATTAACCATACGTTCATGTATAATTGGGTACTTTAAATAATAGTATTATTTAATTTGAATAGATTAGTTGTAACTCGTCTAAATTTCCTCATATTTAGTTAATTTGAATAGATTAAGTTGTAACTAATCTAAACCTCAAAAATTGACTTTTTTTGGGATGACGTCACTGTATTCTTAAACACGACTTTTTGTTTATTTTTTTAAATGGGATGTTTTTGATTGGTGGAAATTTTGACAAGAATACTATCCTACAATTGAAACATTTCAGATTTCAAATTAATGCTTCATGTATAATTGGGTACTTTAAATAATAGTATTATTTAATTTGAATAGATTAGTTGTAACTCATGTAACATTACTCATATATCCACTTATTTAGTAAAATTCTAAAGTTGTATCTCATCTAAAATGTAACACCATAAAATCTAAGCCATTTTTTTTAAATTGCGCTGCGGAAGCTTTAATAGATTTAAACATACATTTCATTTACAAATACTTACTAAACAAAATATCTTGTTCTTTACAATCCATCAAACATAAACTCTGTGTTACAAAATAACTGGCTCGTTTCATTTTAAAACTTGACATCTGAGTTAGGTCAACTTCTCCTTCACTCAACCACTCACAAGCACAAACCTGCAAAAAGCAACAACTGTGGGGAATTAGCACAAAGCTAAGTGAGTAGAGGCCAAAACCAAAAGCAAACATCAAGCCAATACTAATCATGTAATCACAACTCTAAGAAGACCGACGGTTCGGCGCAGAATGTAACACCCGATCGGCGCTGACCAGCTCTTTGCCGGCGCTACCCATTCCGAATGTTAGGTCCGCAGCCCAATACACCCCAACCCTCCCCCTGAAATAAATCCCAGAGTAGGTTGTTGGTGAGACTTGAACCCAAGACCTTACCCTTTAATAACACTCTTTCAAGAGTGCTATCACCAGTTGAGCTGCAGCTCAATTGGTGATAGTACTCAGGAAAGCTGGCTAATAAAGGTCAAGGGTTCAAACCTTGGCAACAACCCAGGTGAGGTCCAAATTAATTAAATTAGCTACCGGATGGGTTGGGGTGTATTGGGCTGCGGACCTAACATGCCGGAATGGATAGCACCGGAACAGGTAGCGCCAGGAGAGGCCCAGTCAGCGCCGAGCTGACCGGATGTTACAAAAAAGTGCACTTTTTTGTAACACCCGATCGGCCCTAACCGGCTCTTTGCCGGCGCTACCCATTCCGAATGTTAGGTCCGCAGCCCAATACACTCCAACCCTTCCCCCTGGAATAAATTCCAGAGTAGGTTGTTGGTGAGACTTGAACCCAAGACATCACCCTTTAATAACACTCTTTCAAGAGTGCTATCACCAGTTGAGCTGATACCAACTTGTAACACCCATGAATTTTTCAAAATTTCACCATTTATAAAAACCTTTAATAATAGCAAAAACATGCAGCGGAAGTCTTAAAAGTCATAAATGGAAATAGTTGTTTTTGCCATAGAGGCGATTATAGAATCCTTCATAATATAAACCACGGGGTTACGACCGCAGTCATTTAAAAAGTCAGTACAAGTTCAATGTTATGAATTTATTACATAACCGGATTGTTTGTTGATACCGAAAATAAACCAGAACTAATACTACCCTCCTCGCAGAACCACAACCTTTAAGCCACCTGCGCGTGTACAAGACACATTTCGAAAGAAACAAGTGTCAGCTTACGCTAAGTGAGTCAATAGGAGTAGTAAATCATAAAGCCATAGAATATGTTCGTAAGCAGAAATATGACATGTAAATAAATACCATATCCCACCCTTCACGTATTTGACCCGTACCGAGAACCCGCAGATCACATAGCACCAAATGGGTCAAATATTCACGAATCATTTCATGAAGTCAATCACACATAATCATAATCATACCGCATAATATTTCATAGATCATATCGCATCATAACCGCATAAATCATATCAATAGGGTGATCTTATTGTAAAGTCTAAGCCTACACCAGAGAACCCCAAGGTTCACTACTTGCGTGCCCGGCCAACTTATGTTTTCGAGCTGGGCGCGACTCCCACCCGAGAACGTAAATCCCGAGACTCCACTTTTGCTACTCCGACGGTGCGAGTACAAGTACTGCGTTGTCGTTCTAGTACGAGTCCAAACGAATCCGATCGTATTTCAGCTTCTCCTCACACTCACGTGATGTATGATCTAGCCTCCTTGGCCTACATCACTCCAGTACTTGAACACCAAAGTGTCCACATACCACGTGTCAAAATAGTCATCTAGAAAGACCAAATGACTCTTGTTGGCTAGCACTTTAATCCTAGAAGGTCAATCATGCCAACTAGGCCCGCAAATCCGCAACATGGTGATATGGTATACTACCCCCACAATTAAAACACATGTATGCAATAAATCGTAAGCAGTCATATGTAAATCGTAGTAAAATCGTGAATAACCGTAACATGCGTATTTCGTGTTTGATCATGCATGCAACGAGTATTTGACTTAGAACACATAACATGTATCATCAATCAATATATAGATATACGTATAATCATCTTTATCTTGAAAATAAGGTTTTGTCTATGTACTCGGTTTTGTAAAAGTCTACTGAACTCACCTCAGTCCAGAAAATAAACCCACAATCTAGATTCGATGAACTACACTCTCGGATCGTCAAGAAATCGACCTCAACCGTCTCGAATAACCTAGATATGTAAAATAATATTTTCGATCAAAGATATACGCGTCGCGAACTTAGAAAGTCCATCAAAACATACTAGAACGACATGCATGTAGAATATCAAGCCATACAACTGAAATATTAGCTTAAGTTTATAAGAATATACCTCTCGGGGTCACCAAAGCGAAACCACGGTCGAAACTACGCACGAAACGCTATCTCCGTTCACCCCGTACCTCGAATACGAGTTCTAACGAAACCCGACACCCTTAAACGTCCACTAAACTTAATTTCTCTTGAAATTTGGGCAGAGTAACGAAATGGTAGAAGTGTGTGTGTAAAAATCGGATGAAATGAGCTTGTATTTATAGACACTTGAGCCTGGCCGACGCGTCGCGCCGCGACTCCGAACGCGTTGCGTCGCGACGTACCGACACACGCAACCTTATCTGACACACGCTACTGCCTGACACATGCAACCTGACACGTGCCTTGCCGCCCAGACGCGTCGCGCCGCGACCTCGGTTATTTCAGATTTTTCATTTTCTTTTTAATTTAATTTCCCTTCTTTTCTTTTCTTTTCTTTTACTTTTCTTTTCCTTTCTTTTAAATAATAATATTTCTTTATTATTATCAACAAGTTGAGCTTTCGAAAATAATATTCATTTCTCGATAAATATTATTACAATATTCGGGTCGTTACAATTCTCCCCTTCTTAAAAGGATTCCGTCGTCGGAATCTATTAAACAAAAAGTTGGGGATATCTAGCTTTCATCTCCTCTTCGGTTTCTCAAGTCATATCCCCTCCATGCTTATTCTTCCTTTGGTTTTTCACCAACTTGACCCGTTTCTTCCTCAATTGCTTAACTTTATGATCTAGAATCACCACTGGTTCTTCCATCAACCGTTTATGTTCATCTATTCGGAGTTCCTCAAGAGGTAGTAAACTCAGCTCCTCTGCCAGACACTTTCGTAAATAGCAAACGTGAAACACATTATGGATACCCTCTAATTCCGCTAGCAACTCTAACTTGTATGCCTGATCTCTAACTCTTTCAAGTACCAAGAATGGACCAATAAACCGAGGTCCTAGTTTACCTCGCTTCCCAAACTGAATGATACCCTTCCATGTTGAAACTTTGAGCATCACTTTCTCGCCTACTTCAAACGTCTTTGGTCTATGCTTTTTATGAGAATACTTTTTCTGTCATTCACGGGCTACTCGTAACCGTTCGCGAGCAACCGCGACTTTGTCTGCTGTCAACTGGACTATCTCAGGCCCAACAAACTTCTTTTCCCCTGGTTCCAACCAACAAGTAGGGGTACGACACTTCCTTCCATAGAGCATTTCGTATGGTGCCATATCTATACTTGCATGGTAGGTATTATTGTAAGCGAACTCCACTAGTGGTAGGAGTGTATCCCAATTACCACCGTACTCAATCACGCAAGCCCTCAACATGTCCTCAAGCGTTTGAATCGTTCTTTCGCTTTGTCCGTCCATTTGAGGGTGATAAGTTGTACTCAAGTGCACCCTGGTACCCATCTCCTCTTGCAACTTTTGCCAGAACCGTGAAGCGAACCGGGTGTTATACAGAACCTACAACTACTGCCGCCCAAAGCAAAGGTTTACCGATAGCCCTCTACTGAATTGGCACAGTGAAATCCCACTCTGAAGCAACATATGCAACAGTAAGGCTACCACTGTTCAACCAACCAGTAAACGAGCCCAACCCAATTCCACGTATAGCTGACTTCTCAAACGCAACTCAAAATCATACTAAGAGTGCGTATCGATCAAATAATCAAGCAATAGTCATCAATACATAATTTTCACAATCAACAGTTCCAATATCAAATCATCACATACAATCATGCCTCACATCAGTAATATTATCCATAATCTTTACCATTCGCATCCAACATCCACTCACCTTTCAATCTCAGTGGAAGTACTCAGAAATCTAATGTTACTGAGCCTTTGGATTGCCTGGAAACACAATAACAATCAAACAGCCCAAATCCCATAAATATATTTGATCATAAATTTATAATTCATTCATAACATTAACAATTAATAAACAACTATAAATCAACACAAAGTATCGGATTCTTGAAACTATCAGATTTCCAAACCGTCGGATTTGGTGCCATCGGATTCTTAGAAATCCGTAACCTATGTATCGGATTTCACCAATTATCGGATTAGCCTTAATCAGATTTCAAACACTTGAATTTAAAGTCCCGGATTTAGAAGTATCGAATTTCACTATTCCCGGATTTCAAGTTCCAGATTTGGGTATCGGATTCTGATATCACTTTCCAAGTATAGAATTTTATTTTATACAAACATAGCAATCATATTCCATGTATCGGATTTAGTCAAGGATTTCAATGTTTCGGTTTCACAAGTGTCGGTATTCAAAAGTTCCGGATTTAAGCTAGAATCGGATTTCTATCATTTTCTTCATCCAAATCCTATAACATCATCTTTCAACAAATCCGCCATCTTCATATCATCATAACTCAAAGCCAGATTTTTCATAGATTCATAATATTATTCTAGAAACATAATTAAAACTCTTTTAAACACATTCTTATGTAATGAACATCATATGAACATATTAATCTTATGAATACACAAAATTACCAAAATCATATTCTATCAAAAACCGATCATGATGTTCTTAACATGTAATCTACAAATTAAACATAAATCATGTTTTTAAATCAGATAGAACATCTAAGAAGAAGGATAATATGATAAATTAAACACACCAACCTTAATCTTGTTTAAATGACACTATAAAATTGGAATCCGATATCTTCTTCTTCTTTGGTTTTTCTTTGGCAGATAACAAAATGCACACACAAACACTTTGCAAATAATGAGTAAATGGAATACACTTCTAAATTAACATGCTAGGTTAGGTGTCATCAAATCCCAATTTACACCCCCACGTGTACTCCACTAACATGCATGCATACATACATTCATATATATATATATATATATATATATATATATATATATATTTTCGGCCACATATGTATATATATATATACACAATTCAAATTAATATACTAAATCATTAATCACATAATTAATAAAGCAATTAAAACACAATAAACACATACCATAAACCCACTAATCTACTAGCCCCGGTTTGCGGGTGTTACAAATCCCCCCTCCTTAAGAGGATTCCGTCCTCGAAATCCTTTCTTGTTCAAATAACTGGGGATACCTTTCTTTCATTTCTGCCTCAGTCTCCCAGGTTAGATCGGAACCTAAACTGTGTTTCCATTTAACCAACACCATGGGTATCTGTTTCTTTCGTAGTTTGGTTACTTTTCGATCTAATAGTTCAATCGGTTCCTCTATCAGTCTCTTCTTTGAATCAACTTTCAATTCATGCACCGGGAGAATCTGACTTTCATCATCAATCTTACATTTTCTCAGATAACATACATTGAATGTATCGTGAATTCCTGCAAGCTCTGTAGGAAGATCTAGTGTAACTGTTTGATCATTCACTATCTGACGAATACGGAAAGGGCCAATGTAACGGGGAGCCAACTTCCCATGTTTGCCAAAACGAATTACCCCTTTCCATGGCGAAACTTTTAGATATACTAACTCCCCCACATCGAACTTTACTGGACGTTGTTTCGGATCAGCATACATTCTTTGTCTATCTTTGGCTGCTTTTAACTTATCTCTGGCTATAGCAACCTTGTCAGCAGTCAACTGTACAATCTCGGGACCTTCAAACTGTTTCTCACCCGCCTCTAACCAACAAGTCGGAGTACGACAACGACAACCGTACAACATTTCATATGGAGGCATTCCAATACTGGAGTGGTGAGAGTTGTTGTATGCAAATTCTACCAAAGGTAGGTGTAAATCCCAAGATCCACCATACTCTAATACACAAGCTCGCAACATATCCTCGAGTGTCTGTATGGTTCTTTCAGTCTGACCGTCTGACTGCGGATGATAGGTTGTACTCAAATTAATTCTTGTTCCCAATTCTCTTTGCAAACTTCTCCAGAAATTTGATACAAATCTCGAATCTCTATCAGACACTATTGACAACAGTATACCATGCCTCACAACGATCTCGTCTATGTCTAGTTGTGCCAATTTACCCAATGAAGCCGTTTCACAGGTGGCTAGAAAATGAGCACTCTTTGTCAGACGATCCATTATCACCCAAATCATATCATGATTCCTTTGAGTTCGTGGTAGTTTTGTTACAAAATCCATCGTGATATGCTCCCACTTCCATTCTGGAATCTCTAACTGCTTCAAGGACCCGTAAGGCTTCTGATGTTCTGCTTTCACTTGCGCACAAATATGACACGATTCCACAAAGTATGCCACATCTGCCTTCATTGTAGGCCACTAGTATAGCACTTTTAGATCGTTATACATTTTAGTGCTTCCTGGGTGTATAGATAATCTCAACTTGTGTGCTTCTGTCAAAATTAATTGCCTCGGTTCTCCAAGTTTAGGCACCCACACGCGAGTTTTAAACGTTTTCAATCCACGAGAATCGTTATTCAGTTCATCTTTTCTCTTTTTCATTAACTCAGTCTTTAGATTTTCTTCTTTTAGGGCATCTAACTGAGCAGACTTCAGTATATCTATCAGATCAGAATATCATATACTATCTCAATTCACATAAACTGTATAGGACTTCCAGTTCCTTTACGGCTCAGGGCATCTGCCACGACATTCGCCTTTCTAGGGTGATATCTAATCTCGCAGTCATAATATTTTATCAATTCTACCCGGCGTCTCTGTCTCATATTCAATTCTTTATGAGTAAACACATACTGCAAGCTCTTATGATCTGTACAAATTACACATTTGGTGCCATACAAGTAGTGTCTCCACAGTTTGAGCGCAAATACCACAGCCGCTAGCTCCAAGTCGTGAGCCGGGTAATTCTTTTCATGAGGTTTTAACTGTCTGGAAGCATAAGCAATCACCCGATCCCTCTGCATTAATACACACCCTAAACTAGCCAACGACGCATCACAATATACTGTAAAATCTTCTGATCCATCTGGCAAAGCAAGGATTGGAGCCTGACATAACAATTCTTTTAATATCTGAAAAGCTTTGTCTTGTTCGTTACCCCACACAAACTTCATATCTTTCCGAGTTAACTTGGTTAAAGGACCCGCAGTTTTGGAGAAGTCTTTAATAAATCTGCGGTAATATCCTGCCAATCCCAGAAAACTCTTTATCTCTGATGGTGTTCTTGGAGCATTCCAGTTCATTACTGCCTCTACCTTCGATGGATCCACCTTTACTCCTTCATTACAAATTATGTGCCCTAAAAAGTGTACTTCTCATAACCAAAATTCACATTTCGGGAACTTTGCATACAACTGTTCTTTCTTCAGGGTTTCCAAGATCTGTCTCAAATGTTGCTCATGCTCTAACTCAGTTTTCGAGTAAATCAAAATGTCATCAATGAAAACAATGACAAACTTATCGAGAAATGGTCGACAGACCCTGTTCATGAGATCCATAAATATCACTGGTGCATTGGTTAGACCGAATGGCATAACCAGGAACTCATAATGACCATATCGCGTACGGAAAGCTGTCTTTGACACATCCTCCTTTGACACCCGTACCTGATGGTAACCCGATCTTAAATCAATCTTTGAGAAGAAAGAAGCTCCCTGCAGTTGATCGAACAAATCATCAATTCTGGGAAACGGGTACTTATTCGTTATCGTTCCCTTCTTCAATTCCCAGTAATCAATGCACATACGCAATGTACCGTCTTTCTTCTTTACAAATAATACTGGTGCACCCCACGGAGATGAACTTGGACGGATAAACCCTTTATCTAACAAATCTTGAATTTCTGTCATCATTTCTCGGATTTCTGAAGGCGCCAGTCTGTACGGTGCTTTAGCCACCGGCCGGGAACCAGGAATCAAATCTATCTTGAATTCTACCTCTCGAACTGGAGGCAGCCCAGGTAATTCCTCTAGAAACACCTCCGGGTATTCCGTTACCATCCGGATGTCTGTCATAGCTTTCTTTTCCTTCTTTCCATCAATCACATATGCTATATACGATTCACAACCTTTACTTAACGCTTTCTTAGCCTTTAAGCACGAAATTCTTGAAATTGCAGACCCGGCTTTCTCACCCCTTGCTATCACTCTTGTACGATCTGCTAATGGGAACGAGATCAACTTCTTATGGCATTTTATACTTGCTTGATTCAAACTTAGCCAATCCATACCCAGAACCATATCAAAACCAGATAGAGGCATGACAAGAAAATAAACAGGAAAAGACACACCATCTATATCAATTTTAGCTCCAGCCACAGCAGTCGTGACTGGAACCATTATGCCATATGCTACTTCTATCTCTAGGGTATTAGCAAGTTTAATAACAGGTACATTTAATCTACCACAAAACTCCACAGAAACGAATGAGCGATTAGCTCCAGAATCAAATAATACTCTTGCAGGGATAGAGTTAATAAAAAACATACCACTTATAACATCGTCAGTAGTGGCGTCATATTATAAGCCCTACCCTCAGTAGTAGGTAGATTCTTCCTCTTCTGACAAGCTGAAGATGATCCCCCAGATGTCCCCGCCCCTGCACCAGACCCAGTTTTCTTTCCCACCGGACACTCTCCCACTCTATGCCCTTCCTTCTGGCAGTTCCAACAAACACTGCGTAGGAACCTGCAATCCTTCAGTTCATGGCCAAACTGGCCACACTTAACACACCTCCTCGTTTGGGGCGTACACTGCCCATTAAGGTATGATTTGCACCGACTGCACCACGGTGCCCTCTGTGTTGATCCACTTGCATTCGACCTCCTATTCTGGTCTCCCTGTCTATTTCCACTGCCCTGTCCACCCTGTCTCCGTTGGGTATTATAATGGTCAATCCTTGATTTTTGTTAGGAAATCTTCTCCCCACTCAACTTGTTTTTGGCAATTAAATCCCCTTCTGCTGTCTTAGCCAAGGTAAAAGCTTGTGATAAAGTGGTAGCCCACCTGGAGGCGCTACGAAGGTCGGGATGCAGTGCTCCAACAAAGTGAGCAATCTTTGACTCTTCGTCAGGTACCTAGTGTTTAACGAACTGCATTTTCTGATTAAATTGTCTGATCAGCTCATCCACTGTCATATTCCTGGTCATTTGCAGGTCCATGAATTCTTTCTTGATCTTAGCAACCTCAAATATACCGCAATACTGCTCACAGAGTTTTTCTTGGAACTGACTCCAAGTAATGCTCGCTTGTTGCTGTTCAGTAAAATGGCCAGTGATAGAATCCCACCAAACCATTGCGTCACCCTTCAGCATTCTTGATGCGTACTTCACCTTCAATTCGTTTTCACAGTTACAGGCATCTAGTGCCTTTACCATTTCCCTTAGTCAGTTCAAGGTTATGTTAGGGTCAGGACTACCACTGTACTCAGAAGGCTTACAGTCAAGAAATTGTTTGTATGTGCATGGTTGCTTAAATCCAGGGAACGCAAAAGGGTAAGCTCCCGGTTGTGGGTACGGATAGTAAAAAGGTTGCTGCATCATCTGTGTCATAGGTGGTAGGGGCATTAATACTGGTGGTATGGTTGCCTGAGTAGAGATCGCAGTTGGCACCGGAGTTTGTTCAGGTTGGTTCAATCTTTGTTCCAAGTTATGAATCTTAGTTCTAAGATCCAATAGTTCATTCTCCAACTTAAATATGTATTCACTTTGGTCATCCTCTTGTTCCTGCCCAGATGTTCCTGCTCAATTAGTAATATCCAAA
Organism: Dittrichia graveolens; assembly: GCA_038502395.1. Classification (NCBI taxonomy): domain Eukaryota; kingdom Viridiplantae; phylum Streptophyta; class Magnoliopsida; order Asterales; family Asteraceae; genus Dittrichia; species Dittrichia graveolens. Next base: position 63,197,783 of record JARJIL010000009.1, read on the forward strand.
TCTTCTATCACAGGTGCCTCTGCAGATGATGGGGTCACAAGAGGGAGGATAGGGGTCTCTCTTTCAGCCATATCTCTTACAATCATATCATCTCACAACTTATTAGCATAAACCGTTAGTACTCAAAATACTAACTACTACAAACAACTCTATCTCACTCTAATTCCCCCGAAGGAAAGCTTGACCTATCACGAGCCAAGATTTGGGAATGCAACACTCCATCCGTGCCTACATCGCCAAACCTAGGCTCTGATACCAAACTATAACACCATAAAATGTAAGCCATTTTTTTAAATTGCGCTGCGGAAGCTTTAATAGATTTAAACATACATTTCATTTACAAATATTTACTAAACAAAATATCTTGTTCTTTACAATCCATCAAACATAAACTCTGTGTTACAAAATAACTGGCTAGTTTCATTTTAAAACTTGACATCTGAGTTAGGTCAACTTCTCCTTCACTCAACCACTCACAAGCACAAACCTGCAAAAAACAACTGTGGGGAATTAGCACAAAGCTAAGTGAGTAGAGGTCAAACCTAAAAGCAAACATCAAGCCAATACTAATCATGTAATCACAACTCTAAGAAGACCGGCGGTTCGGTGCAGAACCTACAACCACTGCCGGCCAAAGCAAAGGTTTACCGATAGCCCTCTACTGAATTGGCACAGTGAAATCCCACTCTGAAGCAACATATGCAACCGTAAGGCTACCACTGTTCAACCAACCAGTAAACGAGCCCAGCCCAATTTCACGTATAGCTGACTTCTCAAACGCAACTCAAAATCATACTAAGAGTGCGTATCGATCAAATAATCAAGCAACAGTCATCAATACATAATTTTCACAATCAACAGTTCCAATATCAAATCATCATATACAATCATGCCTCACATCAGTAATATTATCCATAATCTTTACCATTCACATCCAACATCCACTCACCTTTCAATCTCAGTGGAAGTACTCAGAAATCTAATGTTACTGAGCCTTTGGATTGCCTGAAAACACAATAACAATTAATCAGTCCAAATCCCATAAATATATTTGATCATAAATTCATAATTCATTCATAACATTAACAATTAATAAACAATTATAAATCAACACAAAGTATCGGATTCTTGAAACTATCGGATTTCCAAACTGTCGGATTTGGTGCCATTGGATTCTTAGAAATCCGTAACCTATGTATCAGATTTCACCAATTATCGGATTAGCCTTAATCGGATTTCAAACACTTGAATTTAAAGTCCCGGATTTAGAAGTATCGGATTTCACTATTCCTGGATTTCAAGTTCCAGATTTGGGTATCGGATTCTGATATCACTTTCCAAGTATAGGATTTCATTTTATACAAACATAGCAATCATATTCCATGTATCGGATTTAGTCAAGGATTTTAATGTTTCGGTTTCACAAGTGTCGGTATTCAAAACTTCCGGATTTAAGCTAGAATCGGATGTTTTTAAATCAAATAGAACATCTAAGAAGAAGGATAATATGATAAATTAAACACACCAACCTTAATCTTGTTTAAATGACACTATAAAATTGGAATCCGATATCTTCTTCTTCTTCGGTTTTTCTTTGGCAGATAACAAAACGCACACACAAACACTTTGCAAATAATGAGTAAATGGAATACACTTCTAAATTAACATGCAAGGTTAGGTGTCATCAAATCCCAATTTACACCCCCACGTGTACTCCACTAACATGCATGCATACATACATTCATATATATATATATTTCGGCCACATATATATATATATATATATATTTCGGCCACATATATATATATATATACAATTCTAATTAATATTCTAAATCTTTAATCACATAATTATTAAAGCAATTAAAACACAATAAACAGATACCATAAACCCGCTAATCTACTAGCCCCGGTTTGCAGGTGTTATATAAAATAATAGTATTATTTAATTTGAATAGATTAGTTGTAATTTATCTAAAATTTCCCATATTTAATTAATTTGAATAGATTAGTTGTAACTCATCTAAAATATCTCATATTTAGTTAATTTAAATAGATTAGTTGTAACTAATCTAAAATTCAAATTTTGGTTTTTTTACAATCGAGGTTTCCAAATTACAATTAAAGTTTTAACTAATAAATTAATTAAATATCATCCTAAAATTTGGTTAATTAGTTAAAGAAATTAAAATAAATTTTAATTTGGTCATAAGTTCTATTACGTTCAATAACTTTGATCATTTGGTCATAAATTGAAGCATTAATTTGAATAGATTAGTTGTAACTAATTTAAAATTTAAAAATTGGTTTTTTTGGATGTCACTGTATTCTTAAACACAATTTTTTTTAATTTTTTTTAAATGAGATGTTGTTATCGGTGGAAATTTAGTTTTGTCATCATTTTTTTAATAAGGTTATAATATAAGATATTTTAAAATCAATAACTAAACATTTTGAATAACATATTCAAGTTGATCACTCAGCTCATCACCATAATTCCAAAAAGTACCCCTCAGCTAAACAAAAAATTAACTACTCACTATTTTTAATGGATAACAAAACTTTAAGTATATACTAATTTAAAAAAAGTTTCATGTTACAATAAGATTTACACCAAAACGTAGATAAAAATGAGACGGTCGCAAATATATAATTATTTTTTCTCTAAACAAAATATATCACAAGTTACTAAACATAATTTATAAACAATCTCTAATTAATTACATTAATATACAATTTTTATAAAACTCCCTCACATTTTCTTAAAAGCATGTCACATATTTTATAAAACCCCTCACAATTTTTATCCAGTCCCCTCACAATTTTTATCCAGTCCCTTCACAATTGGTTTAAATTTAATGATTTTTTAAAAAGGATGATGATGTCATCATCATTTTTAAAAAAAATAGATTATAAGATAAGATAGAATTAAGAACTAAAAGGGTTAATAAGGTAAAACTTTAAGGATTAGATTGTGAGTAAGGGACTAATGCCTTATTAGGGTTGATCACGTTTTGGAGCAGCCATTCAGTTTCACGGCAGTTTTGAGATTAGAACTTTGCTCTCAATCGACAGTAAAATAACAAGCAAAAATCGCAATTTTTGTGAAAGTATCGATCAAGTAAGAATCCTGACTATTAACTATGTGTTTGTACATGATTAGTTAAGGCTTAATTATGGTCTTAGTAGATCAAATCTGGATCGAACAGTGAATGAATGGCCTGATAGTTTTGTTTAAAGAAATTGTAAAATTGATCTAGAATAGGAGGTTTTATCCTTAAATTGACAATGGAGGATTATATGTTTATAATTTCTGTGTAAACATCAAAATTCATCCAATCAATGCCTAACGTGTGGGGGTTAATCGGAAAAGTCATGAGTTAGCCGTGACTTATAAAAAAAAGGGCCCTAAATTCTTTTTTTTAACTTATATATAACATAAAACATAAACACCCTTAAATAAAAGACAATCATGATTATAGATTTGAATTCTGGATCCCATTCATGGAAGGAAAAACCAAGTCATCCCACAATCAATGTTTACTAAATTAAATCTAAATCCACAACACATATCTAATAGTTTACTGTCTTTAGAGACTAAAAATTACACATACATATAACTAATGAGTCGAAATACAATGAGTCGAAATTAACCCCTACAAAAAAAAAGACAACTACAATAACTAATGGTACTAATGTCATACCAAATGATATCACTGAAAATCTAACATTCTAACACAAAGGTGCAATATGAGAAAAGGATTTTTACTTACTATGTTACAGTCGAGTACTTGAGTTCCAAACTTCCAATTGCCAAATCCAAATCAGTTGAGAATGAGCACTTGAGTTCCTTCAATCCTTCGACAGTTCCATCCAAATGGTCCAAATCGAATCACAAATGATCCAAACCTTCGACAGTTCCTTCAATCCTTCGACAGTTCCAACCAAATGGTGCAAATCGAATCACAAATGATCCAATCATCCAAACCTTCAACAGTTCCTTCAATCCTTCGACAATCGACAGTTCAATCCTTCGACAGTTCCTCCAAACCCAAATCGAAATACAAAAAATCAGTTTGAGGCGTCGTCGATAATCGGTTGAGTCAAGAGACAAAAAATCAGTTTGAAACTTTGAATGGTCCGAATCAGTTGAGTCAAGAGACAAGAGTGCCAAACCCAAATTGAAATCGAAATTACGAATAGGCAAAAACTAGGGTTGCTTACTTGCTTCCGTCGAGGCGTCGATAATCGATTCCAAGCACCGAGGCGTCGTCGTCCTCGTAGTCGTGGAGAGGCGTCGATAACCAGGTTGTCGTTTCATCTTTCAACGTTGCCTACCCTATCGTTGCTTCCGTCGATTCCAGGCTCCGAGGCGTCGACTATTCACTAGGCGTCTGCTTTAATCCTTTGACAGTTCCGCCTTCCGTATACTCTGATACACACGGTGTCACACAGTTGGGCTCTTGGAATGTCAAGTAATGGGCCTCTGAAATAATTTAAACATGGGCCTCTGAAGTAATTAAACATATATATATATATACACATAGATTTTTTTTAAAATGGGCCCCTGGAATTTTATGGGCAATGGCCCAGGTTGCCCCTCTTATTGGGCCGGCCCTGTGTGTTTGTTTTGTTTTGAATGAGGACCCGATGGCATTCTTATGTGTAGTTCTAGCAAGTAATAGTCGAATCGGTACATGTAACGGTGATACCGTAGATGGAGTTGTGTGTGATTTGCTGACAAGGGATGTTTGGTCACTATTGGTATTATAAGATTGCATGGGAAAGGTGTCACTAAAGAGTATATGAACACATGATACTTTATTGTTAAAGATTGCATGTGTATTCGTCACTAAGTGTGTATGAGAGTGCATGAATACTTGTCACTAAAGTGTTTACAATGATATAATATGAAATGGTAACGAATGTGGTCGCATGCATAAACATATTAATAGTATCGGTTACGGCAAGGGAAGTATAACAACGACATTTTAAATAATGAGAGAGAGAGAAAGAAAGGTGTCTTTCAACAATGCAGACAAATCTAGTATGTAGATTAGGTAACGTTCGGGCCTAATTGTCTGTATATTGACCACGTGGTTAATAAATTGTTGTAGGTTGTTTGGTGAGAGTTTCAGAGGTTGTACCGAGACAAGATTAGTTCTACAACTTCGGATAATAGGTGAGTTCGGTAGAATTTACAAAACCAAGTACAAAGACAAAACCTAATTTTTGAAATGTTAACGGTTATATATATATATTGATTGATGATACGTGTTATGTGTTCAAAGTTAAATACTTGTTATATGTATGTTTAAACACATGAAACGCATGCTAGGATTATTTGCGGTTTATTGCGGTTATATATGATTATTTACGATTATATGCATGCTTGACTTAGTGGGCGGGGGTAGTATACTATATTACTCATTTGCAGATTACGGGCGTAGTAAGTATGATTTGACCTTCTAGGAATAAATGCTAGCCACATACGGAGTTGCGGTGTTTCTAAATAACCTTTGCAACGCATGGTACAAGAGTACGATTCAGTACTCGGGTACTGGAGTGATGTATGACAGCAGGTGTAGTCATATCTTAAGCATCCGCGAGTGTCAGGAGGGGTTGATAACGGTTGCCCCCGTTTGTACTTGCACGGTCGGAGTAGCGAAAGCATCGTCTAATGTACACTCATGTATGGATCGGGAGTAGCTACCCAATCGATGCACGGGTTGCTTAGCGTGCGAGTAGTGAACGGGTTACCTAGTTGGCCAGGTCCTAATGGCTAGGGAAACTTAGTGGGTAGATATACAGATTACAGTCTACGTAATGTGTTGATATGCAATATGTGCTTGATATGCGGTTTGTGAACGGTTTTGATATGTTGTGTTAATTGAAACGGTTATTTGACCCATTTATATAATAAATGTTATGCGGGATTCACGGGACGGGTCAAATATATATATATATACGGGACTGGCATGGTTATTTGATTACTTTATTAATGATCATCTTTAATATTTTTACGGATTTTATTTACTTAACCCTTTGACTCACAAGGCGTAAGCTGACACTTATTCTTTTAAAATATGTTTTGTACTCGTGCAGGTGGTTTAGAGCTTGGCTTGATGAGTTGGGTGCACTTTGGGTCGATAATTTTAGACTTTCTATTTACCAATGTATATTTAATATTTTAATTATTTTTGGGATGGTAACGGTTTTACAGTTTCGGTCATGGTGTGACAATGTGATTTTTATCGGTTCACATTTATTGCACATATGGTTTAAGACTTCCATTGCAAATGATTTATGATTACTTTAAATTTTTTGTTAAATGGCATTTTTGAAAATCATGGTGTTACAAGTTGGTATCAGAGCCAGGCTGTGAGTGAACTGAGTGCTGAGACCAGCACTTGGACTCATGGCTAGAACGGCTCGAATAGGATTGACTTGGACTTTTAGGTGGTTAGGTGAGAGATAAGTGCTTAGGTGCTTTTCTTGCTTTTGATCTTAGACTGTATTCTGTGATCTAAGTACTTAGTTAGACCCTAGGGAGTTTCGTCAGGGTCTGTAGTGTTGACAGTTCAACTGTTTTTGAATTTGGGCGTTCGACGAGTATGTGGCGCATCAGGATTTCAATATATGAATGGACACTTTGCTACCAAATGGAATAGATTGTGCTCTACTGTTGGGATAGCTTTACGATTAGAATGATATGGAATTACTCTAAAATTCGATTTTGACTTGGGTCTCTCCTACTATACGTAGCAAATGGGCAATTCGACGAATCTTCCATTTGGATTAGAAAGGCTGATGGTTTGCTTCCAAAGAGGAACTCCTGGAGAGAATGCAAGAAGGGATATCGTGTAAAGAAGACATTGCTGACTACCCCAGTACGTGTGAACCTTGTTAGTGAGTCAGATATCGACACATATTTGGATGAAATCAGCATGAATAACAAAAGGGATACTAAGGGATCAGATGCAATGACGAGATGTGGCAATCGACCACCACGACCCTCTGTGAAGCACCCGATGTCAAGTATGCCAGTTCCACCAATTGTGAAGACTCATTCTCGTCATGATATGACTTTGGATAACTATTCTTCAGACTCAGAGTGGGAGCTTTCCGAGGATGAATATGTTGGTACTCTGACTTCTTCACTTGATTATGGTTCCCCTGCGACCCCACGTTTAGTGAACTTTGATTGTGGAGATGGATCGGACAATAACGGAGGTTGGGATGATGATTACGGGAGAGACTATGGAGCTGATGATGTTTATGATTTAGGCAACGACATAGATTGAGTGATGGAATGGCGGGTTGCATATAACATAGTCCTATTACTTAGTTTCTTTTTAATAGGTATAAATAGAAAAAAATGTATGCCTTTATATATAGTTATAGATAAATGATAATTAATTCATTTAATTATCTCTTAATTACAAGTTAATTTTTTTGGTTTCAGTCTTCAATATAAAAGGGGTATAGAGTCTCATTCCATATATACAACACATAAATACTTACTCCTCTCTCTCTCTCTCTCATTGTTCTTGGGTGTGTGTTCTTGGTAAAGAACACTTTGTAAAAGTGCTTGGATAAGGCATTTGTTGAAGACCTCTATGGAGGCTAGAAAGTCCTACATGGTAGGCAAAGAAGTCCTCAGTGGAGACATCTTGAGTTCTTGATGAAGGACTTGTGTTTGGTGTTCTAGGATTAGAACATTGTCAGGTGATCACGTCCTCGTATCAAAGGTGATTGTAACCGGTGGTCTCTTGTAGTCTAAGGAGGCTTTTGCACGTTGTGCTAGTGAAACTCTTGATGGAGGTCAAGGAGTGGATGTAGGTTGGAGTTCAACCAAACCACTATAAATCTTAGTGTCATCTCTCTAAACCCTTAAACTCTTTAATTACTTGCATTTATATTCTTGCCATTTATTATTATTTATTGCTTCCGTTATACTCAAGAATATATATATATATATATAATATATATATATAAGTGTTTGCTCATTAAAAGTAAAATTAATTAACTTTAAAAGGGCGAAATAAATAAAAAGTTCATAAAAAGAGGATATAGATACTATTCAACCACCCTTCTAGTTTCTACATTCTCCTCAATTGCCTTCCAAGCCTTCTAGATATACATATGCATTCTCAACATGCATATATGCGGAAATACACTCACTGGAAACCTCTCTCGAAAAACAAGCTTCAAGCTTTTAAGCAAAACAAGTTTTAGAGTTAGCTTAGTGTAGAACTTGTTCATGTGTTGAACCTCTTAGACATTAGCTGTCTTTGAGAAGCTAGTCTATATGTTAGACGATTTTAGTCGCCACCTTTAATTTATTGTATTTGAAATTTCCGTTTCCTTGTACATGTAATTCTTGATTCATATCAATAATAATTATATTAAAAGTATTAGTGTGTGCATTAAATTTAAAATAACTTAAGTTTGTATTCAATCCCACCTTCTACAACCCCACCCTGCCGCCGGCACCTAACGGCCGTCGAGCCTCATCATCCTATTTTGAGCCTATTGTCGAGCATCATCTTCACATGTCGAGCCCTAATCGGCCCTGTTGAGCTCTTACACACACACACACATATATATATATATATATATCATTCAGATGAACACAATGACGGTGATTGGAACTCAACTCCTCTAGCGTTGAATCGATTTGCAAATCCCATCACCATCCCAACTCTAATGAATCGTAAACCACACTGATATTGTCGTATTTTAACATATAAGATATATTAATTTCACATCAATATCTAGGTGTTTCGAGTCACATTCTAACCAAAAAGATGATTAAATGTTAACATATCTAAATATTGGTTATTTGATGTTGAAGATGCTTGAAAGTGCAAAATGGTTGCAAAAGTCGGTAAATTAGGTGTAAAAAATGAAATTGTTGTCCCAAATAGATTGCATTGCATTGTGGTGACCAAGTACAGTGTGACTCTTGGAATGCAAGTCTATCCATTTGTTACAACATCAATTTACCATTATGAAAGTATGGGTTTAATTACCTATTTAAGTTTCATTAATGTAATTCATGGTAGCAAGCTTGAAACCGATTTGATTTAATAGGAAAAAAAGAGATAAAAGTCATTTAACTTTATCCAATATAGCCCAAGTCCACAGAGTAAAAGGGTTTTCATGGAACAAAGGAGAAAAGGGGAGTCTTCATAGACGACAGAAGGAAGCGGCGAGAAGGCAGCAGTATGCACCAAGACAAGAATGGCCGGTGATAGAGAAGAGGCCTACAACATCTGCAGGGTTGACTTGGATTGTTATCACCAGTCTATAATGGTTTGCAATTTCTATTTTTCTTTATATTTGTTTTCCAACTTGTCTATGGGTTAGACCTCTTTTGTATTTACCTTGATGAACAAACCTTGGGTTTGATTTGTAGTCTTTATTTATATTATATGATTAGGTTTTGTTTATGTTTAATTATGACCCATGAGTTTTTGATGTTAACTTTTATTGAGTGAATTGTTAAATACAGCTTGTGCATGTTCTGAGATTTTGACTTTCGTATGTGTTTTCTGCTATTCAATTGTTTGCTTGTTTTGAAATTATGACGTTTGTATTCAATAGGATAGACAATTATTTTGAAATTATGATGTTTGAAATTACTTGGTAATACCATTGATAAAAGTTTGAGATTGATTCACCATATAACGAGATTAAGTGTGAGTTGATTAGGTTAAATCATAATCAGATTAGTAGGACTGATGGTAGTTGGTTCGAAAGTGTTGGGGAGATAATCACTTCACCCTAATAATTAACTCTGCCTATCCTAAAACATAGAATTTGATGATAACCAAACCCTACATTCAGTATGACTTAGAAAGAATTCAAACATGTGTTGTTTGAATCAGATTATGTAAAAATATGCTAAGTATAGAACCATCAGCTGAGCATCAGATCCTACTCAAAGTATCAGTCAAGGGATATCAGCCAAGGAGCATCAGATGAAGAAAACAAGTAAAGAAGACCATCAGCTGAGGAAAATAAACCATCAGCTGAGTGAAGAAAGTTGATCAGCTGAGTGCCTACACCATCAGCTGAGCAAGGACTTTGCTCAGCTACTCCATCAGCTGAGTGAACAAATGGATCAGCTGAGGCCCAGAACATCAGCTAAGTAAGTCTTTTCTTACACAAGTCATCTATCCACATAAACTGATGTATTTGAATGATCAGCTGAGCATTCTTGATCAACTAATCATACAACTACATGAGCTTATGGTCTCCTAAGTTTACTATTGATCAACTGAGCATCTATATGATCAGCTGAGCAATATGTATCATCTGAGTCCTAGCAAAAAGTGATCAACTGATATGTTTTCTCAACTGAGTAGTGAAATTCAGAGTTCCTAGTACAATATGTTAGCTGAGTCGTGCAAAATGTCAAATCTGCACTATCTTTTCAGATTGTAAGTCATATTTAAAAGGTAGAACATGTGTTGTTCTATTATGCCTTAGATCTTTGTTTGTAAAAGTAAAATGCATCTTTTGGATAAAGTATGAGACAAAAAGGTTTGATCTTATCCTCTGGAAAAGGATAATGATACCTCAAACAGACGAAGATCTCGAAGATTTGTTCAAGAACTAAGTATGGCTGGCAATCCCATACTTGGTAAAGTCAAGTCAAACAGAAGCATGGTGTTGATTAAAGTACAAGCATGGAAAGGGAAAGAAACTTCTACACGATAGTAGATGTGGGTTTTAATATTTTATATTGTGAGTGGGTTGTACTTTTGTAGAAAAGTATAATTACTTTTATCAAACAGTTGATTAAAGTAACTTTACTTTTCACCCACTACATTTACAATTAAAATATTATATTTCCACATCCTCTTTGTCTCCTACTGATATCGCGTTAAATATATATAAATATTATGCGATATCAGGTTGGTTTTAGCCGGAAATCGTGCATTTAATTGTAAAAAGGTACGTTTACGTTTATTTTATGTTTTGCAGGCTAAAAAAGACGAATCAATGAATTATTGAGAAATTCAACCCGAGAAATCAAGGAAAGCCCAATAAAATAAATGGGCCAGAGAAAGAAAAAAGAAAGAAAAACATAAGCCCAATTGGCCAAGGCCAAAAGGAAAAAAAGAAAAAAAGATCCGGCCGCCAAAAGAGGCATCGCGGCGCAATGCCCTTGTGAGTAGCGGCGCGACAAACTCATCCGGATAAGCCTTATCTGCTTGCCACGTGTTGTCGCGGCGCGACGCGCATGGATGACGACAGATTTGGAATTTTAAAGAAGTGGGATTAGGGTAAATCTCTTTGTCACGGCGCGACACTTGCTCGTCGCGGCGCGACACCCCTGTTTTCAGAAATCTATTTAAACGAACTTCCAGATCTGAAAAAGGGTTAACCACTCGATTTCTTCCACCATTACTCTGCTAAACACGTCCAAGAACACATCCCAGAAGGCTTGAGCCCGGATTTGGAGTATTTAAGCAACAATTGAAGATTAAAGGCTTGGAGTTATTGCTTTATTACGGTTTTTCTATTCTTCTATTCTTTATGTTCGTTCTTGAATTCCAGAAGTCTAGTATGCTTGTAATAGGCTAGTTTTTCTGTTTTCCTCCCTAGAGGAGATGAAACTCTTTCAAGTTGGTTAATTTTACATAGTTTTGACTTTAATGGCATTATATTTATCTTTCAAGTCTAATCAAAGATCCTAGCATGTTTTAATTCTGTTTTTGAGATGTTTAGAATCTGAGTTAATGTAAATTGGAGGACCAATCCATTTATATGACTTTAATCAATGCTAATTAGGACCAATAATTAGGGTTGACTAGTGATTGATCAAATCCTAGGGTTAAACAATCAAGATAGGAACTTTAATGTGTTAGAATTGATATATGATGACTTTCATGTGTTAATTGAATGATTTGGTAACCTAATCAATCATTAAAGATTAGATCTTGGTAGATACAAACTTAAATATGCTTAATTGTGTAGTTAATTGATTTAATGACCAATTGATTAGTTAATTGCATGATTAGAAAAGTTGGATACTCGGATCAAGAGTCTAACAATATAGGAATCGGTATAGTGTCCATTAATTGTCCACTGCATCAATTTTGATATTTAAAACCAACTTGAAAAGGGTGGAATCAAATCTAGGGAAATAATCTTTATATTATAAGCTTAATTCCAGTAAAGTTTGTTGCTTTTCACTTTCTTTGGTTTATTCTTGGTTCGTGATATTATTATTTAGTGAGTTGGATAATAAAATTTGGATCTTTATTGTTAAGATTCTAATTCCCCCTTTTACTGCTTTAAATTAGTTTGATATTTAATTAGTATAGTTATATTCAAAATCATACCCGTTCCCCTTGTGTTCGACACCCATACTTATTTACTATACTACGATACGATTAGGTTCTCTTGCCTATTTGTGTTGTTCTCGTGCTAAATAACTCGGATTTTATAAATTTAAAACTAGGACGCTATACACACATCAAGTTTTTGGCGCCGCTGCCGGTGGACATGCAACCGGATACAACACAATGAAGTCTCTACTCCACAGAAAGAAAATCTCATCAGTTGAGAAATTCGTAGAGTTTAAGCATTGTGTAGAATCAAACTTGTTCATGTGTTGAACACTCTATATACATTAGTTGTTTTAGAGTTAGCTTGTCTATGTGTTAGACAAATAGATTGCCACCTTTTATTGTACTTAGAATTTCCGCTTCTAGTACATGTAATTCTTGATTCAATATCAATAAGAATTATATAAAAGTATATCGGTGTGTCTTTAAATTTTAAAAAGCTAAAGTTTGTATTCAGCCCCCCCTCCCCTTCTACAAACATTTGTTGTTGTGTACTCAATCTGGGACTAACAACTGGTATCAGAGCAGGTTAGATAATCAATATCTAGATATGTTTTGCTTACTCTACAACTGCTTCTACCCCTCTCAAAATGGCCTCATCAGCAAACAACATGAATATCTCAAACACTGGGTCCTTAACAAGATGTCCCATGTTTGATGTAGAAAATTTCTCCATGTGGAAAAGTAAAGCACATCTTTTCTTATCCACCCTTGATATCCAAATGCTTGAAATAGTCACTGATGGTCCTTATGTTCCAACATCAGTGTTATCCATTCCATCAGAATCTGAAGGTCAAACCTCCACAACAGAAAGAATCATAACCAAACCCATGCATCTGTGGACAGATGAAGATAAGAGGTTGGTTAGCCTAGATGTTAAGGCTAGATCAGCGCTTGTCTCTACACTACCCAATGAGATCTATCATCAAGTGCTTAATTGTACTTCTGCTAAAGAGATGTTAGATACACTCACAATTGCATATGAAGGGACTGAAGAGGTGAAGGAGAACAAGAAGCTCCTCCTCAATAGAGAGTATGAATTCTTCTTTGCTCAGAAAGGTGAGAGTCTTACACAGACATACAACAGGTTCAACTGCCTAGTTAATGACTTGAAAAGGGCAGACATAATCAAGAACAACTTTGTTTTGGTGAACAAGTTTCTAGACTCCCTCCTTGAAACATGGGATCACTTTGTCACTAATCTAAGACATAGTGAGAAGATAAAGGGAATGTCTCTGGTTGCTCTCTATGGTAACTTACTAAACCATGAGCAATTAGCCAAGCAAAGGAAGTTGTCATCCAAAGAGATGAAGGAGGTCGTGAAAGTTGCACCAACTGCGCTTGTATCAAGAGATACAAAGATGAGAAGCTTTGCAGCTATTAGTTCTGGTTCTGATGAAGAAGGAGATGAAGAGGAGAGTGCTAGAGAAAGTGATGAGGAGAATGGTTGTGAGGAGAATAACTTGGAGGAGTTAGTTGAAGGTGTAGCAATGCTGGTTAAGAAGTTCAAACCTTTCAAGAAGGGAAAGGGTGTCAAGACGTTCAGCAAGAGGCCATTAAAGTTTGTCAAGCCCAAATCCACATTTGATGCCTCCATAGCAGAGTGTTATAAGTGTGGCAAGATTGGCCACATAGCCAGTGACTGTAAGTCCAAATATAACACTGGTTCTTCATCTGTGCCAAAGCAGCAGGGCAAAATTGATTATGAAGCCAAGTATAAGAAACTCCTTGCTGCTATCCTTGACAAGAAGAAGAAGAAGAAAGCCCAGGGCCAAGTTCTTGTTGCTGAAGAAGAAGATTGGGCAGAGGAAGATCTTTCCTCAGATGAAGATGAAGTGATCTCTGCTCAGTTCTGCATGATGGCCAACAACAATGACGGTAGTTCCTTTGATGAAGATATGAAAAAGGCTGCAAAAGCTTGTTCAACTACCAACTGGGATCCTTCTTCTATGTATCAGGTTGGAAAATTTATTAACTATGATGATAATGAGAAGAATGCTATGTTTGATTACTTGTGTATTGATTTCCAGTCTGCTATTCAAAGAGAGAAGAAGCAAAAACTAGAAGTAGAATCACTAAAGGAAAAATTAATTGTTAAGGATGAGGAACTTAAGCAGATAACAATCTTAAATGATGAGCTAGCTAATCAAAAGATACTTAATGAGATCTTAGTAAAAGAAACTAGTGAAGCAACCAAAAAGTTCAATGACCTCCAAAAAGTAGTAAAGTCTTGGTGTGTATCTGAAGAAAAGACCACTCAGTGTGTCATGGAGCAGATACCCAAACAAGTTCAAGCTATTATTGGTGGAAATTACTCTTAGGCTGCTAACTATGTTGATTCTAATAAGAATCTTAATATCTTAGACAAAGCTGACATTTTGCCACAGACTTTTCACAAAACTGTTAAAGGCAAAAGTGTGTTCACAAATAAGTTTGTTAGAAGCAAAAGTTCCCACTCAAAAGAATCAATTATTCCTTCTATTGAATCATCCTCTAGTAAGATTTCAGAATGTAAAAATCCTAAGAATACAAAGTCAAAGGATGTGAGTAAAGGAAAGGAATCATTGGTTGAGACCTCAAAGACATTATGTTGTCAAACCTTGAAAACAGATGACTTAAATCTTAGTATTTCACAAACTGAAGAATCATTAGCTAATACTACTCCATCAACTGATAGATTAGTAGATGATAAATACTCAGCTGATAACCTGTCAGCTGATCATAGCTCATCTTCTAAATAATCGGTTGATCTAGAAGTAATCAACTCTCTTTCAATAGAAGAAACTATGAGTAAAAAGATTGATGTTCACATTGTTCTCATTTCTGCCACTCCAAAGATTGGTCAAAAACTCTCTAAAAACAAAGATCAATCCAAGGTGCCTGTAAATAAAGACCTAAGAAATTTACAGGATAAGCTTCATAAGCTGAATGGTCAGTCAAATGATGATTGATAATTGTCAAATGACTGATAAGAAAACTCATAAGCATTCAAACAATGTTGTTCAATGCTCCAAGACCACAAAATCCCAAAAATGTTATAGATGTGGAAGCAAAGAACATAAGGCATTTGAATGTTCTTTAGAAGGGAATTCAAGACAGCGGACTTGTAATGATAACATAGTCACTCCTCTCATACATAAGAAACCTGAGATGAAGTGGAAAGCTAGGTGCATTCCACAGGGATCCACTAAGTAGTGGATTCCTACTTGTGTCACTAACTCTTCTTTCATTCAATCTGTGCAGGGTGTTGGTTCATGGTTTCTTGATAGTGGATGTTCAAGGACTATGACAGGTAACAAGGCTTTGCTCAGTAACTACAAGAAAGAGAAAGGTCCAAGGGTGACTTTTGGTGAAAACAACCATGGGCAAACAAAAGGCTATGGTGAACTTCATAATGGGAACCTCAAACTATCCAAAGTTTCATATGTCAAAGGGCTGAAGTACAATCTCATAAGCATAAGTCAATTGTGTGATGGAGATAATGAAGTCCACTTCACAAAGACAGGAGACTCCATAATAAATAAAGAAGGTAATACAGTGTTTAGTGCCAAGAGAACCAAGGATGTGTACACACTTGACATGTCCTCTGGTGACCCTTCAAAGGAAACATGTTTGTACTTCAAAAATAAAGAGGATACAAACTGGCTATGGCACAAGCCCTTAGAAACCTATCATATTCTTTATGCTTATAAAAAATTGAGCCTAAGAGGAGTGATTAATGTGTAGATATATCTTTGTCAACTAATTTTCAACTTCTTAAAATTGTTTCCTAATTTACAGCTTTAATTTAATCTTTTCATACCTAGAATTCAAAACCCCTTTTTTACTTTTAGAGCATTTTAATATAACTAGTTTATTTCATAATAGTATATTGCATAACTGTCCATATAGAGACGACCCTGGTCTTGCCTAGTTTACTACTATATCATCGGGTGCATTTCCCGTTAGTGTGTCAGCCAAATACGGTTAGATTAGTGTTAAAATTTAAGACTAATATTTGTGTATCAAGTTTTTGGCGCCGTTGCCGGGGAACGGTGACCGACTATACTATTTTGAAAATTACTAGTTATTCAATTCTTTCGCGGGGATTTATTCTCGTTAAAGTTATTTGCTTCATTTTTTTATTTCTATTTGCTATTTTATTTTATTTTAGGTATTTTTGTTTTTTAATTCTACTCTTGTTTTTCATCTTGTGTTTCTTGTGCAGAAATGGCATGTCATTGTATTCTCTCAACACCAAAGGCCTTATGGGGACCTTCATTGTTGGAGATAGAAGACGTAGAAAACTGTGTAGATGAGGTGTTGTATTATCTAGTGTACTCGCTCAAGGATGAACCTACTTCACAGAAAAGGAAGAAATCAAAATCCAAGGGGCAAGGGAAACAAAAGAAGTGATCCAAGATACACTCTGCCAAGCTTTGTGTAGCTAACTCGTGTATTTCAGGTATGTATCAATATGTATCAAGCTAGAGACTCGGACAAAACAAACATGAGACTACAACTCGACCACTTAGGCTACCAAGGGGTTTAAACGCTTGTTGCATACGCTAACTGCAACCATGAATTCTACGAAATGCAAGTTGTGGTACTTTACTTTGCACGGACTAGTCATTCCTAGAGCTGCTATTTTTTTCAGATCTGATAGCCCGACCATTGCGGCTCGGACCCCATCTATCCTTTCTTGCTTTTCACCTTTACACACTTTTATGCTTATTTGGTCATTGTATTGGGGACAACGCAATTTTCTAAGTATGAGTTGGGGGTTAAGTTCTCTTAAGCTTCTGTTTGTCTTTGCATGCCGTGTGAAAGGGTTTAAAATTGGACCAATTTTCTTCAGAGTTGTATTCCATGTGCATGAAATTGATTGAACTATATGAATTGGGTTGTTTTCTGTTATCTATGTTAGAAAATAATCGAGTGTTGAAGAAACTACATGACTTAGCATACTTATAGCCCACACTTATATGAGATTGAGCCTAGCAGATGTCGAGTTGACTATGTATTCATTTGCTGTGAGTATGTCCAAATGTTTGTCGAAACCACCATAATGAGTGTACTAGACTATTGCACTGATGGAGGCCCTCTTTGTGTTTAGCCATTTGTTTTTAGCATTTTCTTTCGTTTAGCTTTCTTTTTACCTTTGTCAAAAGTCATAACTAATTTATCTATGTTGTTTAGTTTTAGTTGGGATTTTTTTTATTTGTTGCCACTAACATGCTATAGAAATCCTTAATATCCCATCGCTTTGTCAATTTGCTATCCATATGTTTACATATGATTAACGATTGGCTTGTAAGTTGTGATTTGCGATCTTCTTTACTATAAATTATGCTTGTTTCCCCTCTCCTTCTCAATTTACGATCCCTACCCCGAAGGTTTTTGATTCATCATATATCTTGTTACCTTTTTGATCCCTACTAGTACTGATTTACGATTCCTACCTTCTTTTGGTTTCTGATTTGTTTTTCAATTCAAATTATGTTTGAGGTTGATTTTCTATTCAAAAAACATACGAGTGATTCAAAAAATGTTTGAGTGATTTACGATATGTCCATCCCTGATTTGCGATCCGGTTTGAATTAGAATTTTCTATTGTTTCAAATAAAAATTTGCGATTCAGAGTTTTGATTCTCTATAACCAGTTTCCGAATGTCGATTTGCGATTCCCGTCCAACCGCGCTTTGTGATTTAGGGGAATCTCACTAGGAGACTCAACCCTCTTACATTTTCGATTCATACATACAACAACATAGTTTTCGATTGAAATTACTACTTGATTATGATTCCACTTTAATCATCATTTACGATTGGTTCAACCTTCGATTTATGATTCCGTTCACTGATATATTGCCCACTTTTGACTCATAACTCTCATTTCAATTTGCGATCTCAAAACATTAAGAACATTTACGATAACACACTTTATAGTCGATCTTATTAGAATCAAACCTCACAATTTCTTAACTAAATCGATTGATTTAAGTTGTATTAGATTTCAATCATCCTAATAGAAAACCCCTAATGTTTAATTGTGTTTTTAACAAGATGTAATGGATTAATATCCCATTTTAGCCTCTCGGTTCATACTCACGTTCGAACAGCTTAAATAGCCGATTCAAACATCAATAAATCTTGATTAACCCATACAAAATCGATATGTAAAAGATCCCAATACAACAAGGAAGCTTACCTAATTATCCCTCCTCGGAAATCACACGATCAATCGCTGAACTTCTTTATTCTTCCTTCTTGGGTTTCACCACACACTAACACATGGTGCCCTAAGAAGATTTGTGCCTTAATTCAAGTTTAAATACCCTTTCACTTGTTTTTAATTGCCGCAATTAGTCCCATGTTATTTGAGGCATTATCGGTCACAATTTGACAGCAACTTCCTCTCTCTTGCTTTTTTTTATTTCTAGTAAATTTCTCTCTTGCTTTTTTGATTTATAGGAAATTGGCAGCTTGTTTTTGAGTGATTAAGTTAGATAAATTGATAGCTTATTTAACCGATTAAGTTATATAATTGATAGCTTGTTTATCCGATTAAGTGATATAAATTGACCACTTGTTTAATTGATTAAGTTATATATATATATATGTACATATGGTTTGGTTTCAATAGCTACCAATACTTCACCATTTGTTCAATCAACACTTGTTGGTTCTAAAAGGAAATCAAAAGATATTGATTGGGACTATGGTGTTTGTGCGGATGGTAATAACTTGGATAAAATTAAATGCAACTTGTGTGGAAAAGTGGTTAGTGGGGGGATTTCAAGATTGAAACAACATATTGCACATATCACGGGCCAAGTTGCTTCATGTCCAAAGTCTACCAAGGATGATCAATTTAGATGTCGAGATGCCATCAACAAAAGTAAGTTGAAAAAGAAGGATAAAGTAGAACACGATGAAGCCATAAGATCATAGGTGAGAATCGATACCAATGAAAGTGCAATTGATGTGGATGAAATGTATGATTCTTTCGGGAGCACAAAGGAACCAAATGTTTTAGGTCCCATGGATAATTTTTCTAATAAAGTAAATCCCGAGAAGGCTTTAAAGTGGGCAAAGGGTAAAAATGTTGACATTAATAATTCTATTCGAAAGGATAGAATCCGGATGGCGAAGAAATACATTAATAGGTGGGCATATGAGGCCGTGATTCCTTTTCATGCCTTTGAAAGGGATAGCTTCAAAATGATGTTAGAAGTGGTTGGTCAATTTAGAACCTGGCTTCTAGATCCTACTAGATATGAGTTAAGCACCACACTTCTAAAGCATGAGGTTCAAAGAACAAAAGACTTGTTAAAAAGAAATGAAGAAGAATGGAAAGAGGATGGTGCTCAATTATGACGGATGCTTGGTCCGCTTGAAAGAGGAGGAGCATTATGAATTTATGTGTAAATTCATGAATGGGTACTGTTTTTTATCTTTCAAAGAATGTTCAAATGAGGCACACACAAGCGAGCACATTTACGAGTATGTGGAAGGTTGCATCCAAGAAGCTGGTCCGAACATGTAAAATTGTGACCGATAATGCCTCAAATAACATGGGAGCGGCAAGGTTGCTTAAAGTGACAGACCAAAGATTTTTTGGACATCATGTTCGACGCATACCATTAACCTTATGCATGAAGGTATTTATTTTTGCAACTTGTTTTTATACTTTTAGTCTTTTATTTATTCTTTTAAGTTTATACTTTTATGTTTTTCAATGTATTGATGCAATTCCAAGGTATAAGAAAATCCTAGATCAAGTAAAGAAACTAATCATCTTCATTTATTCTCACTACAAAATGTTGGGTATGATGAGAAATTTCACCAAGAAAAGGGATATTGTCCGACCGGGTGGCACGAGATTTGCTTCCACATTTCTAACGTTACAAAGTTTGTCCGAAAAAAGGAACAAATTAGACATATGTTCTCTAGCACCGAATGAGAAGAGTGCCGATTTTACAATACCATTAAGGGGAAAGCCACATATCCAACGGTGCTAAGTACCACATTTTAGGTTGGTGTGTCACTATGTTTGCAGGTTTTTTCCCCTTTGGTCAAAGTCCTTCGAATGGTTGATGTAAATAGGAAGCTCTGAATGAGTTTTGTTTATGGGGAGTTGAAAAAAGCAAAAGAAGAAATCATTGATGCTTTGGGTGGTAAGAAAAAAGCTTACGAGTCTATCAAAAATATCATAGAGACGAAGATGAAAGGTAGACTAGATTCTTTTCTGCATTTGACGGCCTATCTTTTAAATCCTTCTTATCTCTATAAGGAACAAAAAATCCAACATGATCCTGATGTAGAGTTTTTTTGAAACAATACTTGCGGGAGATTTAGATATGCAAAAGCAAGTTTTAACTATTGAGTTGCCAAAGTACAAGAAAAAGTTGATAGATTTGGTAAGGAGCTTGCGATTAAGACATGGCAAGTGAATGATGCAGACTATGACCGGGGTAATGCAATTTACAATAATTTATATATTTCTTTTATGAACATTTATATTTATCAATTTAATGATTTGCTTTATGTTTCATTGTTTCAAAATTGTAACAACTTGATGGGGAACCTTTGGTGGTTCAACTCCTCATTTCAAAAGGATTGCAATGAGGATTCTTTCTTTAACTAGTAGTTCATCGGGGTGTGAAAGAAATTGAAGCACGTTTGAAGGGGTTAGTAGACTTTATATGTCGACCAATCTATTTAAATAATGATCATATATCATTATATTGCATAACTTTATAACATTTTGTTGCTTTTAACTTTGTAGATACATACAAAGAAAAGAAATAGATTGGAGGCTAGTGAATTGAACAATCTTGTTTATGTTCAATTCAACTCTAATTTGATGGAAAAGAACAAAAGGAGAAAAGATATAAATATTGAAGTGCTATTATCAAATGATATTCACTTCGCTTAAGAATGGATTGTTGATCATGAAGAATGATGACGTATATGTCGGACGAACCACCGGAGCTAAAGTTCCTCTACTTCGACTTTAAGCCAAAACCTGATCAAAGCACCTTCGGCAACTAAAGGTATTCACCTCCATCAGTGTAATAATCCGGAAAAGCTGCATTTAATGCGTGGTCGGCTGTACAACACTGAGCATTAAATGCTAAGTCAGATATTGTCTAAGGGAAATACAAATAACCTCTGGATAATATTTTGTAATCATTACCAAGGGGCCTATAAATACACCTCACCACCGGCATTTAATGTAAGTTTTCATCTCTCTAATCCCTTTCTCTCTCTAATCTCTCTCTCATTTATTACTCTTTCAATCCACCGCTCAATTACTTACTTCACGTCGGAGGTTGGTCACGAGCTGAAGCTCGTGGCGAGGCTAACCGGTGTTCATTTTGTAGGTACGCTCACCACCTGGGGAAGAAGCTAGCTCCGGATAGGCCTTTTTTCAACATTGGCGCCATCCGTGGGACCGTGTTGATGGCTATAAACATGGTTCCTACCTCAGATAGTCTCGTGAGTCCGGAGGTCGGTCCTTCGGGATTAGAACCGGCTCGTACCTTGATCCAGAGCAGCTTAACCACTGACTCCATTGTTGTTACCAGCGAAATCCCAAGGTCCGCTTCAGAACCACGATCAGCTTCGGCCAGCATCATCAATCGCGAACTAATACCAAGTAATTATGAACTACTCAAGGAGCTTATGGAAGACCATGAAAGAGAAATATGCTTTGGGGATCTCCAGACTAGTCTCAATTTCGAAAGAACCTTAGAACTCTACAGATGAGGAGATCAATTTTCTCCTCAGGGCAGACAAACGCTAGGGGAGGATCTTCCGGACAGGAGGCTCATGTTCTGGAAGTTAGACCAGCCTCCACTAGACGTAGTCGACCTTCGGCCGGAAGTGAACCCGCCCAACCAAGGCAAACGCTAGTCGGGTTAGAGCCGGAAGAAGATGAGGAGAAGATGGAAAAAGGAGATGAAGACTTATCCAAACCCTACCGTCCACTCGAAAGTACCAAGTTCACGCGAAGGATAGCTCATTTCAGGTTCACCGGAAGGATCAAGATGCCACACCATGTGAAGATGTACGAAGGGAGTGGTAACCCGGAGGACCACCTCAAGATTTTTGTAGGAGCGGCTGAGGTGGAATAGTGGTCCATGCCTCTATGGTGTCTTATGTTTGCTCAGACCTTGATCGGTCCAGCTAGGGTTTGGTCCGAATAGCTCCCGAACGAGAGCATCGATATCTTTGAAGAGTTGCAAAAGCACTTTCTAGCTAACTTCATGCAGCAAAGGAGGCATACCAGGCATCCGGTGGAGATTCACAACATAAAGCAGAAGGACGAAGAAACGTTATGGACGTTCATGGGAAGGTACCTAAAGGAATGTCAAGGAATTAAATGAGCGGATGAAGCCATGAAGATCTCAGGGTTTGTACACGGTATTAGATCCAAGCAGTTGATCGAGAAGTATTGTAACAACATGCCCAAGACCGTCGACGAGATGATGGAAAGGGCAAAGGCTTTCATAAGGGGAAAGGAAGCGGTCGGAGGATTAGACGAACCTCCAAAGAAAGGTCACAACACGCCAAAGACATATTCTTGGAAACCCTCTTACCGGAAGTCCGCAGGGCCGATCCATTATGAGCGGAGATTCAACGAAAACAGGAGACCTCCGTACGCGCAGAACAACTCCACCAAAACACCATTTACATAACTTAGCAAAACCCCATATGACATTTTGATGACAGAAGAAGTAAGCCAGCAGTTCATGTCACCAAGACCCATGACGGGAGTACCGGAGAAAAAGAACTTAGACCGGTACAGCGAGTTTCACGCGGATTGGGGGCACGATACCGACGACTGTTTTCAACTAAAGAGGCAGATAGAGATGGCCGTTAAGACTGGGAATTTGGTGCACTTAGTCAAGGAAGTAAGACAGACGCAAGGAAAGTTCAACCCCGGGTCACGACCTTAGAAGAATGATGTGAAAGACAAAGGAAAGGAAATCTTCATGCTGCAGGCAATAGCCGGAGGTAGTAAAAGAAAAGCGCCAAAGACGGAGGGGTGGCAGAACGAGACAATCAAGTTTCCCATGGTCGTGAATGACTATCCAACAGTAGGACCAATGGTCATACGAGGAAAGGTGGCTGGGTATGAGGTGCATCACATCTTCGTGGACGGAGGAAGCTCATCAGAAATCATGTACGAGCATTGTTTTATGAAATTTGAGCCCAGAATCAGAGCGTTGATGGTGGAGACTTCTACCACTCTGGTAGGATTTTCGGGAGATGTAGTGTGGCCTATGGGGGAGATCACGTTGCCAGTGACCTTCGGCAAGGCTCCGCTCGAGAGGCGAGTACATTTGAAGTTCATATTCGTAAGGTCGACTTCACTATATAATATCATCTTAGGGAGGTCTGGATTATATCAGTTGGGCGCGATAGTGTCAACCATACACTCCCTCATGAAGTTTCCTACTCCCAACGGGGTAGCCACGATAAGAAGTGAAAAGAAAGACGTACAAGAATGTTTGCAAGTTGAACAGGAAATGAGAAGAAGGAAAATAGTGGACACCAAAGACAACGAGAAGAAGGTCTGGATCAACGACCAGTTTCCGGAGCAGACGGTAACCATTGGAAGCACTTTGACGGAGCAATGCCAGCGGAGGTTGGAGAACATACTACGGAGTAACATAGACGTATTTGCGTAGACACCAAACGATATGACGGGCATCCCGAGAGATATTAGAACACAAGCTTGGAATACCAGCCCATGTTAAGCCAACCATTCAAAAGAAAAGGGGTTTGGCCCCTGATCGGAGCAGAGCTGCATGCCTTGAAGTAGACAAGCTTCTGCAAGCCGGGATCCTAAGAGAGGTCCAGTACCAGACGTGGGTCGCCAACCCGGTACTGGTCAAGAAGAAAGATGGAATATGGACGATGTGCATCGACTTCACAGATCTTAACCGTGCTTGCCCGAAGGATCCATATCCTTTGCCGGAGGTAGATTTGAAGATAGAATCTTTGGCATGGTATAAGTTCAAGTGTTTCCTAGATGCCTACAAAGGCTACCATCAGATCCAAATGGCCAAGGAAGACAAGGATAAGACAGGTTTCTTCACAGACAAAGGGGTCTTTTGCTACCAGAAGATGCCAAAAAACACCAGAGCAACGTACCAATGACTGGTAGACTCGGTGTTCAGAAGTCAAATTGCGCGGAACCTAGAGGCTTATGTTGATGACATCGTGATCAAGAGCAACACCGAAGATCAATTGTTGGAAGACATACCGGAGACCTTCTCAAACTTGAGAAGGGTCAACATGAAGCTAAACCCAGCCAAATGCTCCTTCGGTCTAGAAGAAGGGAAATTCCTAGGACATTTGATAACGCCAAGTGGAATACGGGTCAATCCTAAAAAGACGAAGGCAGTCATGGATCTGGAATCTCCGAAGACATTGAAGCAGGCTCAAAGCCTAAGTGGACGACTAAATGCATTGCACATATATATTGCCAAAGCGGCAGAAAGGTCGTTGCCCATTTTCAGAACAATCAAAGACTGCTTGAACAAAAAGAACTTTCGGTGAACGAAAGAAGCGGAGGATGCATTTAAGGAAATCAAGAAAGTACTATCTGAACTCCCCATGCTGGTGGCTCCGGAAAAAGGAGAAACACTCCTAATGTACCTGGCTGCGTCGGAGCAGACACTCAGCACCGTGTTGATGACAGAAAGAGAAGGGAGACAAGTTCCCGTATACTTCGTAAGCAGAGTATTGCAAGGGGCGGAGCTCAATTACCCACCAATCAAAAAGTTGGCCCTATGTTTAGTCCATGCGGAGAGAAGGTTAAGGAGATGCTTCCAAGCTCACAAAATCAGAGTCTTGACGAACTTGCCCATAAAGCAAGTTTTGACAAAGCCGGATGTCTCGGGAAGGTTAGCCAAATGGGCAGTTGAACTGGGGGCATACGAGATACTTTATGAGGCGCGAACGTCGATAAAAGGGCAGGTGTTGGCAGATTTCATAGCTGAAACGAGTGAGCCAATTCCGATGACGGAGGAGCAAGCGCAAGAGCCGAAGGAGGTCACATGCAAGCCAGAAGAAAGACCACAAGAAGTGAGGCACGACAAGTTAAGATCTGGAAGCTCCGGAAAGGCGAATGAGCCGAAGGAACGTTCGTCAAAACAGGCGATCAGTAAGGATGTGTGGAAGCTTCATACGGATGGTTCCTCCAGCATAGAAGGAGGGGGAGCTAGATTGGTGATTACCATCCCTTCGGAGGTCGAGTACACATACGCGCTTCATTTCAATTTCCCGGTCTCCAATAACGAAGCTGGGTATGAAGCTTTGTTGTCAGGATTACGATTGGCAGCGGTAATGAAGATTAAACAGCTGAAGGTGTACGTTGATTCAATGCTGGTGGCAAACCAAATCAATGGGACGTACGAAGCCAAAGAGAAAAGTATGATCCAATACTTGGCAAAGGCGAAGGAGCTAATGGCGTCTTTCGAAACATGTACGGTTAAACAAATTCCAAGAGGAAAGAATAAGAAGGCTGATGCCCTAAGCAAACTTGCTTCTGTTGCTTTCGACCACCTCACGAAAGAAGTCCTTGTAGAAACACTGGCACAGAGGTCGGTGGAAGAAAAGGAGGTTAATGTGATCATGGAGGAAGAAGGGGAGACATGGATGACACCCATAGTGAAAGCCCTCAAAAGGAAGGAAACAACAGAGGTATCGGAGCACGAAAGAGCCAAATTGGATCTATCGAAGTATGAGTTGCATGATGATGTGTTGTACCGGAAGTCTTATCTGGGACCGTCGTTGAGATGTGTGGGCCCGCTACAGGCCAATTATATTATCAGGGAAATACATAGTGGGGCGTGTAGCTTGCACGCGGGAGCACGAGCGATCGTGGCAAAATCCATGCAAGTTGGTTATTATTGTCTTACGATGCATAGGGATGCATTCGACGAAGTTAAGAAGTGTCAGGCATGCCAAATACACGCTCCGGTAGTGAGAAAGCCGAAACATCCCCGGTGTCAATCGTAGCAGCATGGCCTTTCCGAAAATGGGGTATGGATATCGTGGGTCCATTCCCCGAAGGGCCAGGAAGAGTAAAATTCCTCTTGGTAGCCATTGACTACTTCACCAAATGGTGTGAGGCGAAGCCTCTAGCCACAATTACAGGAGTGCAAGTTTCAAGGTTTGTTTGGGATAACATTGGATGCCGATTTGGAATACCGGAGGAGATCATCACAGATAATGGAAAGCAATTTGCGGAAAATCCCTTCCGGTCGTGGTGCATGGAGTTGAATGTCAAGCAAACATTCACATCCGTAGCGCACCCCCAAGCCAATGGACAGGTCGACCGAGTCAACAGAAGCTTAGTCGAAGGGATAAAGGCTCGATTGGAAGCGGAAGGAGGATGCTGGGTGGATCACCTCAGTCACGTCTTATGGGCTCATCGTACCTTAATCAAAGCTAGTAACGGAGAAACCCCGTTTAGTTTAACCTACGGGACCGAAACTGTAATTCCTTCGGAGGTAGGTATACCAACTCGAAGGTTTACAGCCACCAAAAGGGAAAGTGAAGAAGGGCTATGTTTCAACTTGGAAGCACTAACGGAACGTAGAGAAATAGAAGCGATCAATGAAGCCAAGTACAAAAAGAAGATTGAACAATACTACAACAAGAGGGTGCGCGGCGCCAGATTCAAACCAGGAGATTACGTATGGCGTCTGAACAAGGCAAGCAAGACGGAAAGATAGGGTAAGCTGGGCCCCCGATGGGAAGGGCCCTACCAAATTGTGAACGCGCATCAGAATGGATCTTACGAGTTGCAAGACTTAGACTGGAACAAAATACCAAGAACGTGGAACGCAATGAACCTAAAGAAATGCTACCTGTAGCGATGCCAGGTCAATTCTCAAGTCAACTTTTTGAAGCAACCTCTGGCAATCGAAAATAAAATTCTCACAGTAGAACTTTTTGGCATCAAATAGAAGCAATAGGGAAGTAGTGGGACCTCCACTTTTCCTTGCTAATGCTCTTTAGCCAACGACTTATGTACTTTTTGTACTCCATACATAAATGGGATACCCATTTTTGTACTCCACATCAACATATTGGAGTAAACAACTGTGAATTACACAAGCACACACGTTACACTAAATCGAACCTTGCCAGTTTGTACGCCTACTATGACGGAAAGGCATAGTAGAGAAAACCGGAGCTCACAACTCCGTACATTAGAATCCTCCTCCCCAAAAGGAGTGTCTGTAAAGTCTTCCTTTCGGATACTCTTACCACAGCCATGATCGGTCTGGTCAACTTCTGGATGACCGCTAGCAGGGTCGATAGCAAGGTCACCTCCACTGGATAAGTCGACACGTACCACAGGCTTGGGAATTTCTTCCACCACAATTTTCTTCCCCCTCTTCCTAAGTTGTCTAGTGTAACATCCTCAGATTGGGTCTAGTAGATTAGGTGGCTTTGGTATGTTGATTTGTGATTAATTGTGATTAATTACTTGTTGTTACTAATCTACATGGTTTTAATTAATTGTTGATTAATTAAATATATAGATTATATGTTAGTTTAAATATATATATATATGTACGGTTATATATATATATTAGTGGATTAGTATGCATGTTAGTATGGTATTATATCATTTATCATGTTGCCACCTCATGTTTGTAGTTTTGAGAAAAGCCATACGTGGATATACTTGGATTAACATCTGAAATCCTTGTCATTTGAAAACCGATTCCTTGTGTGTGTGTATGTGTTCTTGAGAGAAGAAAGCAAGAAACAAGCTAACTTGGAAAAGTGAAAGTGAGATTTGTTGTGTGTTAATTCAAAGAAAAGGTATAGTTATGATCATGGCATGATTCTGATTATCTTAACATGTTTTGTTTGTAGAAATATGCTAAGAACATGAATACACCATGGTAGAAGTTTTAAAGTAAACTTGCTTGGTGGGCTTTGTATGAATTGCCATGATAAAAGAGATTTGATGTGTTCTTGATGTTCTATACATGTTATAAAGTGTTTATACATGATTTAGAAGTATTCATGATGGATTTGGAGTGTTTGACTCGGATTTGGAATAATGGAGTCGGCTGAAAAATGAAGAAGATGATGCAGGTTTGTGAGAAACGCGACGTGTTCCTCTCTTGGACGCGACGCGTTCTTCAAATTAATCGGATTCTTGGAGAAATCCGAGTGGAAATCCGAAAGTGCAATCCGGGACTCAAAATCCGAAACTAGCAATCCTACAAGGCAAATCCGATGGTTGAAATCCGAGACTTGAGGTCCGGAATTGGATATCCGAGTGTGGGATTCGGATTTGTGAAATCCAATTCTTGGAGGCGACGTGACGCGTTGGGGCCTTGGACGCGACGCATCCGAGGGTTTTGTGGAATTATTTGTTTGTTGCATTGTTTAAATGCTATGTGATATGTGTTTATACATATGGGAATCATACATGCTTATGTTTGATTAAAAGGATATAAATTTATGTGTTTGACATATATTTATAAATCGATACTGATTTCAGTTTGTTGTGTTCTCAGGAACAATCAAGGCTCAGTAATATAAGACCACTGAGTGGAGGAAACTGATAGCTTGAGGTGAGTGGGCGTTTACTCACAGATGTTATTAGTTGTAACTGGATTGGGTTGCAACTGTTATTGGTTTGATGCAGGGATAGACTATTTGTGTAATAATTGATTAACGGTTGATTGTTAATTAATTGTGCATCATTGATATGTATACATGAGGATTGGGAAGTCAGCTTCGGCTGGGCATATGGGCTGGGTTTGTTTGCTATCGGCTAATCAGTATTGGGATCTTTTGATGCATTTGTTGCAACTTAAGGTAATACTGTGTGAGAATAGCAAATGAACTATCGGTAAACCTTTGCTTTGGCCGGCATTGGTTGAAGGTTCCTTCCAGAACCACCGGTCTTCCCGGGGCACATTATCTGTTATGTGCTTTTGATATTGATGCGGTTATTTGCTGATATATCTGTTGCGGTTTGACTCCATTCACTTAGCTTTGTGCTAATCCCCCAGCTCTCACTCTTTTTACAGGTTTTGGTAAGTCAGCGGCTCGGCTGAGAGTGGTTAGCTTGGGGAGTAATCACCTAGGACTCTGATATTTTATTTTGTAGCGAGCCGTGTTTTGTAATACTAATATTTAAACAAGTAGTGTTTGTACAGTTGTAAACACTTTGGATAATTATTCGCTTCCGCTATGATTATGAAAATGAAAATTTTTGGGTTGAAAATACGGTGTTACAAGTTTGGTATCAGAGCCTTGATTTAGCAGTGTAGGCACAGTGGAAGTGTTACATTCCCAAATCTTGGCTCGTGGTAGGTCGATTACTCCTTGGGTGTGGGATTGGGGTGAATTGGAGAGGGTGTAGTTAGTATGTTGTGTACTAACAGATTTATCTAATAAATCGTGAGGTGATGTGATTGTTACAGATAACAATGGTTGATCGTGATCACTCGACTGATGCCCCTATTGTCCCGTCTTCTGTTGAAGTCCCTACTGCTACAGTGGAAACATTGCTCAATGCCGGTACATTGCTTAATGCCGGTACATCTGGTACCGCTGGGGATGAAAGAGATGAGTATATCTTATAGTTGGAGGCTCAACTACATGATTTGCGAAAGGAACTGGAGCAACAAAGACAAGTTCCTATAATTCAACCCTCGGTTGCTACTATGACATCAACTACGGTTGCGATACCTCCTATCTTTCCAGCAATTACTACATTGGCAGAGGTTCCTCCGATGTCAATGCCGATACCACCGTTTGCTCAACGAACGACTCAACCTTTCTGTTAGAACCTAGAGGGGGTGAATAGGTTATATGCCTACTTTTTGAAGTTTTTAACAATGTTTGCAAGTAATTAAAGAGTTTAAGGAAGAAAGATATCACCAATGGAGTAGTTTGGACACAATGATTTATAGTGGTTCAAGCAAGGGTTAACAACCTTGCTCTACATCCATTCCTTGGCCTCACCCACCAAGAGTTGCTCCACTAACTTCTCTCTTTGAATGTAGAGATAAACCTTTTACAGCTTCTCTCTAATTCTAAGGCTAGAGATGATCCTCACTTCTCTCTAATTCTAAGGCTAGAGATGATCCTCACTTCTCTCTAATTCTAAGGCTAGAGATGATCCTCACACAATTACAAATATATAAGAAGGTAATGTAGTGTTTGAACTTTGAAGGCTTTCACTCTTGCTTCATTCTTGATCTTGAGATGTTGAATTTTTATCAAGAATATGAGCTCACAAGTTTTTGTATATGTTCTGTGTTTTTCAGATTGCAAGAGGTTAGTAAAAAACAAGACTTGAGTTGCCTTAAATAAGCAAAAAGGTGCAAGCTCAAAAAGTGTCCAGACTGTCCACGGTCGATCCACGGTCGACCGTGGCATCGACCGTCGGCCTGCTGGAACTTTTTGAGACTTGTGAATATAGATGTTGGCCTTTTACCAAAATCACACACAACCCATTTTTACCATAAAAATGCACTGAAAAGAAGCTTAAGAAAAGTTGGGTTAGTGTCATACTTCTTAAGTTTGAATTTAATCATGAAAATTGTAGTTTGGAAACCATATGCACAAAGTATGTTGGAAGTTTACCACTTTGAGAGATTCCTTTTACTAAATATGGTTTTGGCTTGTTTTAATGTAAGATTGTGTTTTGTATTTGCCAAAATGGGAATTTATTTGCTTTGACTTCCAAGCTTGTGATTTTTATAAAAATTGTCTCAATTTTTATAAAAGTTTTTATAAAAATTATTTTATAAAAACTTAAACTCATTTGATTATTTAGTTTGTAAGCTCATAAACTTCAAACGTTTGTTTGTAGGAATCTTCGACATCGGCTTCTACTTGAACTCGGATCTTGACGATTGGAGCTTGGCCATTTGATGAAGCTTATTTTGTAGATCATAGATGAGAATATATTTAATTGAATATATATGTATATGTGCACATATGTTAATGTTAGTACATACAATTATATAAACAAGTTATATATTTTTGTGTCAACAAAAGAGGATATATTTGTAAGCCTATTTTTCCCAAACAATCTCCCCCTTTTTGTTGAAGACAAAAATTTATAACTTGTATAAGAATTGTATATATAACTTTAACATGTTAACATGTGCATATATACATATATATTTATATATTCTTCTATCTTCTATATATTCTTCTATCTTCTCCCCCTTTTTTGTCTTAAACAAAAAGGAGACTCCCCCTTGACGTAAGCTCCCCATTGAACGTAGATCTCCATATCTTGATTTGGATGAGCTAGAGTACATACAAAATTCTACCAAGGACTTGCACGAATGATGTAAGCATAGCCAATATTAATCACAATACATGTTATATGGAAAGCATGCATATCAAACCACAAAATGTACATCATAGCATAATATATTGTAGCACATGACCAACATAAATATCATATTGTGTGAATACATAGAAATAAATTGTTTGAAAGACAAATGTGGTAATCATAAAACATCGACTCATGATTGAGACGGCTCACCTCCATCGGTTCTGGAATTACATTTAAGAGCATTCATAATTGATCTCAACATGCCCTTTACCCCTTTCATTTCTTTACGAAGAGAGCGAGTTTCATTCCGTAAAGCATTCACATTGCGATTTAGTGCCGCAATTCGTTCATCGGTAGTGCCTTCAACCATGCCGAAATCCGGAGGAATTGAACTCTCCGCTTCACCTTCCTCCTCTTCACCAAAGGTGAATTTGTCAATCTCGGCTTCCGTATCTCCGGAAGAGGAAGAGTGTGCCCGTTTCGTCCCTTTATGGGAAGACATCTTGCGAAGTGTCGCAAGGTCGATGGGCATGGAGGATCCCGGAGTTGAGACAATGCGAGAAACATCCGGTAGATTCGTAAAAAGAAGAGATAGAAGACGGCCATAGGGAAGATCCCTACGACTTGTCACGAGACCACTCATGCGTTTAGCAAGAATGTGCGTGAGGTTGATCTCGGTCCCCATTTTAAGAGAATGAAGAAGAACAGCTTGAATAGCACTTATTTCAGAATGATTCCCAGATTTGGGAAAGATATTGGAATCAATGATTTTGTTCCAAACGGCACATTTGGGAAGAAGATCTCGTCCGAAAAGATTGGTTGTGGTGTGGGGAACATTTGGTTTGCAAATTGACCCAATGATTTCAGGAATGGTGAAGGCGAGTGGAAAGTTTGTGAGGCTATGACCGGTATGATAGTATTTGAGGCCGGAGGATGGGATGTGTAGAATCCTACCTAGTTGGACAAGAGTGAAGGTAAAGTCCTTACCTTCAATGTTGAAGGTGATGACTTCATCATCCTCATTATAGATGAAGGAGGCATAAAATTCATAGAGATTATTTTTATAAATGACATTTGAGAGAGAAAGGAAAATAGTCCACCCAATAGCCTCAAAGGTGGCTTGGGTCCTATATTGGTCAAGTTGATTGACCGCAACTACACGACCCTCGTTTATGGCCCGTTTCTTTAGAGCATTGGCGGATTGAAGAGGGGTAGGGTTGTCGGGTTTTCTTGAAGCCGATGTGCGAACACGTGGCATGATTATCTATAGAGACAATGATTATATGATTAAGTACAAATATATAGTATTAAAACTAGTGTGTGCCTAAATTTGAGAAGATTTTATGAATCATGTGGTTACTAAGGTTAGTTGATGTAGATTAAGCAAAACTACATTGACTTTGGACATTAAAAGTCAAAACATAAAAATTTAAAAGTTCAAAAGATTTCCAGTGGGCTTACGGTCGATGCACGGTATCGACCGTGAATCGACCGTCGTTAGTCTGGATTTTTGGTGATAAGCTGCGGTCGAAGTAAGGTCGACCGTGGTTCGACCGGCAGTGGACTTTTTTCAAGATTTCATTTTTGTCCCTTTTTGACATGATATGCATACACTAATTAAATCTTATAATAATAACTTAGACATCATCTATATTTAAAATTGAACCCATCATTTTCATATACCATTTACTACTCAACAAACCAAACATATTTTCTTTTCCAAAAGTCAACCTAATCCTAAGATCCACATGATTCTTTGGTGCAAAGAGAGAGCCCTAAGAAAAAGGAAGAAGAGATAAACTTATACCTTGAACAAGAAATTCGTGAGGAAGGGAAAAGGCAAGAGAGGATGAGTCTTCAACCGTGGATCAACCGTGAATCCAACCGTGCCTTCGATCACGGCTTCAACCGTAGTAAAAACCTTGATTTTTGAGGTAATTTTTAAGCTCTTAGTTGTTAATGGCGGCTAGGGTTTGAGTGGGGAAGAGAAAGTGTAAGAGAGATAAAGTAAAATAGGGTTAAAAATCGTCAGGTACCCTACGGTCGATACACGGTCGACCGTGATATCGACCGCGCCCTTTTTAAGTCTGTTTTGGTGTTTTTGCAGTACCCCGATGGTCGATCCACGGTATCGACCGTGAGTCGACCGTGGTGCATCTGGAATCCATATTTTTACCATTTTCATGCTGTTTAGGTGTTGTTTTTAGGGTAAATGTTCCATCATTCCTAAACCAAGTCGTAATGTATTAAACATTTCAATTTTTAGCGGTTTAGTGAATATGTCGGCAATATTTTCACATGAAGCAACCTTTTCTAAATTTATATTTCCTTTTTGCATATTGTCACGTAGTAAATGATGTCTAATTTGAATGTACCATCTTCATATTTGAAGACCAAGAAAGTAATTCAACTCATCCATCATTCTCATTTCAATTTCATCATGTATAAGATTTCAAAACTCATCACACAAAGATGATTATCAAATTTTACATTTGGGAAGTCCTTAACAAGCTTATTACTAGTCATTTTTGTAACAATCTCATGTTAGCATGTCCTAGTCTTTTATGTCACAATGTTGAATTATCAATTATAGATGCAAGACATACTTGTGTTAGGATTATCACCAAGTCTACATGTATCATGTCCATTTCTCCTAACATCCTTTGCATATCAAACTTTCATGTTTAGAGAATCTAACATTCAAATCTTATAAGCTACTATCATGCTCAAAATTTGAGAATTTGATATGAAGAATGATACCTTTACCAACTACCTTTCTTCTTAGGTTGCTTTCAAACATATCCTCCATCATATTCCTTGTATTAAGTGACGAGTTCTCTATTACCGGTCATGTGTTTTGAGCAACCACTATCAAGAATCCAATACACGAGACATAATCTTGTTGCACCCCTACACTTGTGTAATTTTCATTCAAGATTTTGGTACCCAATGTTTCATGGGTCCAGGATGGTTAGTATCAAAAACTCCTACTCTAATCCACCTTTGTGTAATCTTGAACCCTTTATGATACCATGTGTTCATAGAGTTAATAGGTTAGGAGAATGTCTTGAATTTTGAATTGTATTTGATTTAGGTTTCTTGAATCCAAGTCCATGCCTTGTAGTTGGAGTATAAAACTTTCTCATTAATTCATTACTTGCAACCTTTAGCATACAAGTGGAAGGACTAGAAACAATGTTGCAATTTTGAACTTTTGGAAATTTCAGTGAGATGACGGTCGTTTCACGGTCGATACCGTGGGTCGACCGTGAGCCTTCTGGATTTTTTCTTCCTCTTTTTCTTTCACAAATTTGATAGGTATTAAGTGACTAGTTGGCATGTTGTTTGAGTAACTTGAGAACCCAAGACCACCTTTATCTTTTAATGATTTTTGAATCTTTAACATCTCATCTAACTTGGTTAAACTATCTTCAAATTTTGACAAGGTGGTTGTGTCAAAATTTGTCTTTAGCTTACTTTCCAAATCTTTCCAGCTTGGAGATATATGAGAAGCAATTTTACTTTCTAGATCTTTTATTTTCAAGTTCAAGTTATCATTTTCATTTCTTAACTTGACATTTTCCTTTTTCAAGCTCTTGTTATCATTTTTTAACTCTTCATTTTTAGCAAGTATTTTAGAGCTAAAGTCACATAATTGATCATATTGATGGTCATCATTATCACTATAGTAGCTAGAATCGGAATGTACCTCACTTGTCTCAAAAGCCATGAGACATTTTTCTTCTTTTAATTCCTCTACTTCATCACTTGAGGATTCTTTGACATGTTTAGCTTTAAGTGCAATGGATTTGCTCTTTTCTTTCTTTAGCTTGGCAATCTCATCATCTTTTTGCATGATTACTTCATACACCTTGAGATTTCCTATTAGTTCATCCATTTGTAGTATGTTCAAGTCTTTTGACTCCTCAATAGCCGTCACCTTTGCTCTCCATTTTGGTGAAAGAGCCCTAAGAAAATTTCTTACAATATTTTTGTTAGAGTAAATAGTCCCAAGTGCCTTGAGACTAGTAACAATGGTATTAAACATTGCAAAAGCATCATCAATTTTCATATCATCAAATATTTGAAATTTTTCATATTGTTGCACAAGTAATTCGATTTTGTTATCTAGAACTTGAGCATTTCCTTGATGTGTGGTGACAAAAGATTTCCAAATTGCATTTGCACTTTCACACATGAAAACTCTTTCAAACTCTTTTCTAGGTAAAGCATTGTATAGAAAAAGTTTTGCTTGAAAATTTTTTGAAATCATTTTCTTATCCTCTTGATCCCATTTTTCTTTAGGGGTTGGAACATAAGCATTTTGCTTAGAATCAAAGGTTTTTGGAACATGATCTCCTTCTTCAATAATCTCCCAAAGGTCAATATCTTTGGCCTTTACATAGGTAATGAATCTTTGCTTCCAATAGCAAAAGTCTTCTTCTTCAAGAAGTGGAGGTCTAACCATAGAATTCCCCTCTACATAATTTTGTCCCATTTTATCAACTCAAAAATTTTTGAAAAATATTTTTAGAAGATTTAAACAATTTTTCAAAAATTATCTAGAGCAACTTGCTCTGATACCAATTGTTAGAACCTAGAGGGGGGTGAATAGGTTATATGCCCACTTTTTGAAGTTTTTAACAATGTTTGCAAGTAATTAAAGAGTTTAAGGAAGAAAGATACCACCAATGGAGTAGTTTGGACACAATGATTTATAGTGGTTCAAGCAAGGGTTAACAACCTTGCTCTACATCCACTCCTTGGCCTCACCCACCAAGAGTTGCTCCACTAACTTCTCTCTTTGAATGTAGAGATAAACCTTTTACAGCTTCTCTCTAATTCTAAGGCTAGAGATGATCCTCACTTCTCTCTAATTCTAAGGCTAGAGATGATCCTCACTTCTCTCTAATTCTAAGGCTAGAGATGATCCTCACACAATTACAAATATATAAGAAGGTAATGTAGTGTTTGAACTTTGAAGGCTTTCACTCTTGCTTCATTCTTGATCTTGAGATGTTGAATTTTTATCAAGAATATGAGCTCACAAGTTTTTGTATATGTTCTGTGTTTTTCAGATTGCAAGAGGTTAGTAAAAAACAAGACTTGAGTTGCCTTAAATAAGCAAAAAGATGCAAGCTCAAAAAGTGTCCAGACTGTCCACGGTCGATCCACGGTCGACCGTGGCATCGACCGTCGGCCTGCTGGAACTTTTTGAGACTTGTGAATATAGACGTTGGCCTTTTACCAAAATCACACACAACCCATTTTTACCATAAAAATGCACTGAAAAGAAGCTTAAGAAAAGTTGGGTTAGTGTCATACTTCTTAAGTTTGATTTTAATCATGAAAATGGTAGTTTGGAAACCATTTGCACAAAGTATGTTGGAAGTTTACCACTTTGAGAGATTCCTTTTGCTAAATATGGTTTTGGCTTGTTTCAATGTAAGATTGTGTTTTGTATTTGCCAAAATGGGAATTTATTTGCTTTGACTTCCAAGCTTGTGATTTTTATAAAAATTGTATCAATTTTTATAAAAGTTTTTATAAAAATTATTTTATAAAAACTTGAACTCATTTGATTATTTATTTTGTAAGCTCATAAACTTCAAACGTTTGTTTGTAGGAATCTTCGACATCGGCTTCTACTTGAACTCGGAGCTTGACGATTGGAGCTTGGCCATTTGATGAAGCTTATTTTGTAGATCATAGATGAGAATATATTTGATTGAATATATATGTATATGTGCACATATGTTAATGTTAGTACATACAATTATATAAACAAGTTATATATTTTTGTGTCAACAAAAGAGGATATATTTGTAAGCCTATTTTTCCCAATACTTTCTATTGTCTGTTATTTCCTCAGGGGTCCTATCCGCAAGGATCTGTTCCACAGGGGTCTTATCCCCAGGGGTCGATGCCTCAAGGATCTTATTCTTATCCGTTTTTGGGATATCCACAGACCATGGGATTCAGACAGCCATGCACCTACAAACAGTTTTTAGATTGTAAACCCGACGAATACCATGGCAGCACGGATCCTAATGTAACTTTGAACTGGTTGAGAGATACATGGAGGATTTTGGATGCCTGTAACTGTGAGGAGGAGATGCGAGTTTGATTTGCCACCCGGATGCTCAAAGGCAAGGCTATGGTTTGGTGGGATTCCATTACCACCCATTTAACGAGATCTCAAATGGATTCGATAACGTGGAACCAATTCCGGGATAAACTATGCGAGCAATATTGCAATGCCTTTAAACTGAATAAGATAAGGCAGGAGTTTATGGAATTGAAGATGACCAGGAGAATGTCTGTTGATGAATTGATTGAACAATTTAATTCGAAGTTGAGGTTTGTAACTCAGTGGGTACCGGATGAATCTATGCAGGTTCAACATTTTATCGGAGCTTTGTTACCGGAGTACAGGAGTACAGCTCGACTGGCTGGAACATTGTCTCAGGCCTTCACCTTGGCAAAGTCTGCTGAGGGAGACATTCAAGCCAGGCATAAGCAGAATAAAGATGAGGCCGCTGTGCAGAAGCAGAAGTATGACCAGGCAAGTGGTCAACAAAAGAAGAAATGGCAGGGCAGTTCTTCTCAGGGTAATCAGAGTCGGAAGCCGACTACGGGGGTAAAAACACGAAGTCTCAATGGTGTACCCGATGCAAATCCAGTCACACTGGGCAGTGTACTGCCCAGACCATGCGTTGTTTACGTTGTGGTGCGCATGGGCATGAAACAAAGGATTGCAGGTTTCCCCGGAATGTTTGCTGGAACTGTTTGAAAGAAGGGCACAGGGCTGGGGATTGCCCTACGGGAAGAGGAGCCGGGACAGGGACAGGGGCAGGGGATGTTGGGGGGTCATCATCAGGGGCACAGAAAATGAAGAATCCTCCGACACCGGAGGGTAGGGCGTTCCGGATGACAGTAGACGATGCTACTGCTACTGATGATGTTATCACCGGTACATTTCTTATAAACTCCCTACCTGCGCGTGTTTTATTTGATTCTGGAGCGAATCGCTCATTTATTTCTGTGACTTTTTGTGAAAAGTTGAAATTACCTGTTACTGTTATTTCTGTACCGATTGAGATAGAAGTAGCAGATGGTAAAATAATTCCTGTTACAAGTTCTGTGACTGGAGCTGAGATAGATATCGATGGTAAGTGCTTTCCAGTATCGTTCTTATTGATGCCAATAGCAGGGTTTGATGTGGTTTTAGGCATGGATTGGCTGAGTAAGCACAGGGCGAGCATCAAATGTCATAGGAAATTGATTTCTTTTACGTTGTCTGATGGGTCGCACGTGGTGGCTCGAGGGGAAAGGAACAGGTCTTAGTTTCCTATCATTTCTATGTTGAAGGCTAAGAAATCCTTGAGTAAGGGATGCGAATGTTTTCTAGCATATGCTATTGATGCTAGAAAGGAAAAGAGGGTAGTTACTGATGTGCGAGTCGTATCAGATTATCCTGAAGTGTTTCCGGATGAGTAGCCTGGGTTACCTCCCGTTCGAGAGGTAGAGTATAAGATTGATTTAATACCAGGTTCAAATCCAGTGGCTAGATCTCCTTATAGGTTGGCTCCTTCTGAGATTAGGGAGATGATGACACATATTCAGGATCTTTTGGATCGGGGTTTTATTCGTCTGAGTTCTTCACCGTGGGGTGCGCCGGTTTTGTTTGTGAAAAAGAAAGATGGCACGCTACGGATGTGTATTGATTACAGGGAACTGAATAAGAGGACGGTAAAGAATAAATACCCTCTGCCCAGGATTGACGATTTATTTGATCAGTTGCAAGGTGCTTCGTATTTCTCTAAGATCGATTTGAGATCGGGTTATCACCAGGTACGAGTTTCTGACAAAGATATTGCCAAGACTGCGTTCCGTACCAGGTATGGTCATTATGAATTCTTAGCCATGCCGTTCGGTTTGACTAATGCACCTGCAGTGTTTATGGATTTAATGAACCGGGTTTGTTGACCGTTTCTGGATAAATCTGTGATAGTATTTATCGACGACATTTTGGTTTATTCTAAATCCGAAGTTGATCATGAGATTCATTTGAGACAAGTTCTTGAAACCTTGAAACGGGAGCAATTATAAGCCAAGTACTCAAAGTGTGAATTCTGGATGCGAGAAGTTCACTTTCTGGGGCATGTTATTTGTAGTGATGGAGTCAAGATGGATCCGGCAAAGATTGAAGTTGTGATGAGTTGGGAGGCTCCGAAGTCTCCTTCTGAAATTAAAAGCTTCTTGGGATTGGCAGGATATTACAGACGATTTATCCGAGATTTTTCTAAAATTGCGAATCCAATGACTAAGTTAACTTGCAAGGAGGTTCCATTTAAGTGGAATGATGAACATGAGAGGGCTTTTCAGACATTGAAACGAC
Source organism: Dittrichia graveolens (assembly GCA_038502395.1). Lineage (NCBI taxonomy): Eukaryota > Viridiplantae > Streptophyta > Magnoliopsida > Asterales > Asteraceae > Dittrichia > Dittrichia graveolens. Next base: position 63,237,885 of record JARJIL010000009.1, read on the forward strand.
TTTTATGTCAGGCTCCTATTCTTGCGTTACTGGATGGGTCAGATGACTTCATTGTGTATTGTGATGCTTCTCTGGCAGGGTTGGGTTGCGTGTTGATGCAGCGGGATAGAGTTATCGCTTATGCTTCTCATCAGTTGAAACCTAATGAGAAGAACAATCTAACCCATGATTTAGAACTTGCAGCTGTGGTTTTTGCGTTAAAGTTATGGCGACATTATCTTTATGGTACAAAGTGCTTATTTGTACGGATCACAAAAACCTACAGTATGTGTTTTCGCAGAAGGAACTCAATATGCGACAGAGACGATGGCTGGAACTTGTTAAAGATTATGATTGCGAGATTCGCTATCATCCCGGGAAAGCCAACGTGGTAGCCGATGCTTTGAGTCGCAAGGGAGTTAGTGAACATGTCAAATTCGTGCGAATTGAAATAGTTTCTGACTTGATTGATAGATTGAAGGCAGCTCAGTTGGAAGCCTTGATGGATGAAAATCTTAAGTCTGAGATTATGTTGAAGAAAAAGAATGATCTGACAGATGATTCTAGAGGATTGAAGGTTTATCAAGCTCGTGTTTGGGTGCCTATGCTTGGAGGTCTCCGGAGTTTGATTATTACCGAAGCTCATAAACCGAGACTATCTGTTCATCCAGGTAGCACGAAAATGTATAACGATCTAAAGGTGCTGTATTGGTGGCCTACAATGAAGACAGATGTTGCACAGTTTGTGGAGGCTTGCCATATTTGTGCACAGGTTAAGGCAGAGCACCAGAAACCCTATGGATCATTGAAACAATTGCAGACTCCAGAGTGGAAGTGGGAGCATATAACGATGGATTTCGTAACGAAACTTCCGCGTACGCAGAGGAATCATGATATGATTTGGGTGATTGTTGACAGATTGACCAAGAGTGCTCACTTCTTGGCTACCAGTGAGACGGCATCACTCAGTAAGTTGGCTCAGTTGTATTTAGATGAAGTGGTTTCCCGACATGGTATACCGCTTTCGATTGTATCAGATAGAGATTCCAGGTTTGTGTCGAACTTCTGGAACAGTTTACAGCGGGAGTTGGGTAAACGTGTTAATCTGAGTACAGCTTACCACCCACAGACAGACGGGCAATCAGAAAGAACTATTCAGACACTCGAGGATATGTTGTGGGCATGTGTGTTAGAATATGGAGGTTTTTGGGATTCCCATCTACCGTTGGTTGAATTTGCGTATAATAATTCTTACCATTCGAGTATCGGTATGCCACCTTATGAGATGTTATATGGTCGTCGCTGCCGTACTCCTACTTGTTGGTTAGAGGCGGGTGAGAAACAGTATGCAGGTCTTGATATTGTGCAGATCACCGCAGATAAAGTTGCTATTGCGCGAGAAAAGTTAAAAGCTGCGAGGGATCGAAAAAAGATGTATGTTGATCCGCGTCGTAGGTCTGTTACTTTTGTTGAAGGGGAATTGGTTTATCTGAAGGTTTCTCCGTGGAAGGGGGTTATCCGTTTCGGGAAGCGGGGAAAGCTAGCTCCGCGGTATATTGGACCGTTTCGTGTTCAACGGGTTGTTAATGATCAGACGGTTACTCTTGATCTTCCAGCGGAATTATCAGGTATTCATAATACCTTCAACGTTTGTTACTTGCGGAAATGTAGAGTTGAGGATGAGAGTCAGATTCTACCTCTACATGATCTTAAAGTGGATTCCAGCAAGAGGTTAGTGGAAGAACCCATTGAATTACTAGATCGGAAGGTGACGAAACTGCGTAAGAAACAGATTCCGATGGTTCTAGTAAAATGGAGGCATAGTTTGGGTTCAGATTTGATGTGGGAAACGCAGGCTGATATGAGAGCTCGTTACCCTCAGTTGTTTGCTAAGGAATAGATTCCGAGGACGGAATCCTGTTAAGGGGGGAGGATTTGTAACATCCTCAGATTGGGCCTAGTAGATTAGGGCTTTGGTATGTTGATTTGTGATTAATTACTTGTTGTTACTAATCTACATGGTTTTAATAATTGTTGATTAATTAAATATATGGATTATATGTTAGTTTAAAAATATATATATATGTACGGTTATATATATATATATATATATATTAGTGGATTAGTATGCATGTTAGTATGGTATTATATCATTTATCATGTTGCCACCTCATGCTTGTAGTTTTGAGAAAAGCCATACGTGGGTATACTTGGATTAACATCTGAAATCCTTGTCATTTGAAAACCGATTCCTTGTGTGTGTGTATGTGTTCTTGAGAGAAGAAAGCAAGAAACAAGCTAACTTGGAAAAGTGAAAGTGAGATTTGTTGTGTGTTAATTCAAAGAAAAGGTATAGTTATGATCATGGCATGATTCTGATTATCTTAACATGTTATGTTTGTAGAAATATGCTAAGAACATGAATACACCATGGTAGAAGTTTTGAAGTAAACTTGCTTGGTGGGTTTTGTATGAATTGCCATGATAAAAGAGATTTGATGTGTTCTTGATGTTCTATACATGTTATAAAGTGTTTATACATGATTTAGAAGTGTTCATGATGGATTTGGAGTGTTTGACTCGGATTTGGAATAATGGAGTCGGCTGAAAAATGAAGAAGATGATGCAGGTTTGTGAGAAACGCGACGCGTTCCTCTCTTGGACGCGACGCGTTCTTCAAATTAATCGGATTCTTGGAGAAATCCGAGTGGAAATCCGAAAGTGCAATCCGGGACTCAAAATCCGAAACTAGCAATCCTACAAGGCAAATCCGATGGTTGAAATCCGAGACTTGAGGTCCGGAATTGGATATCCGAGTGTGGGATTCGGATTTGTGAAATCCAATTCTTGGAGGCGACGTGACGCGTCGGGGCCTTGGACGCGACGCGTCCGAGGGTTTTGTGGAATTATTTGTTTGTTGCATTGTTTAAATGCTATGTGATATGTGTTTATACATATGGGAATCATACATGCTTATGTTTGATTAAAAGGATATAAATTTATGTGTTTGACATATATTTATAAATCGATACTGATTTCAGTTTGTTGTGTTCTCAGGAACAATCAAGGCTCAGTAATATAAGACCACTGAGTGGAGGAAACTGATAGCTTGAGGTGAGTGGGCGTTTACTCACAGATGTTATTAGTTGTAACTGGATTGGGTTGCAACTGTTATTGGTTTGATGCAGGGATAGACTATTTGTGTAATAATTGATTAACGGTTGATTGTTAATTAATTGTGCATCATTGATATGTATACATGAGGATTGGGAAGTCAGTTTCGGCTGGGCATATGGGCTGGGTTTGTTTGCTATTGGCTAATCAGTATTGGGATCTTTTGATGCATTTGTTGCAACTTAAGGTAATACTGTGTGAGAATAGCAAATGAACTATCGGTAAACCTTTGCTTTGGCCGGCATTGGTTGAAGGTTCCTGCAGAACCGCCGGTCTTCCCGGGGCACATTATCTGTTATGTGCTTTTGATATTGATGCGGTTATTTGCTGATATATCTGTTGCGGTTTGACTCCATTCACTTAGCTTTGTGCTAATCCCCCACCTCTAACTCTTTTTACAGGTTTTGGTAAGTCAGCGGCTCGGCTGAGAGTGGTTAGCTTGGGGAGTAATCACCTAGGACTCTGATATTTTATTTTGTGGCGAGCCGTGTTTTGTAATACTAATATTTAAACAAGTAGTGTTTGTACAGTTGTAAACACTTTGGATAATTATTCGCTTCCGCTATGATTATGAAAATGAAAAACTTTTGGGTTGAAAATACGGTGTTACATCTAGTTTCACCCACACCCTTCCTATTCTGACTAGACCCCTCGACAACAGAGCTGACAGCACCTTGTTTGCCGGCGTCGGAAGCTTTCGGAATAGTATTAAGAACAACCTTCAAGTTAGAACTACCACCAACTTCAGGAATAGCAATATTTTCCCTATTGCGAGAAATAAGGCTGTCGGCAAGATCCTCCTCTTCCGAAAGCCCAATGTCGTCGAAGCTAGGAAGATTGAGAAACTCCAAAAACGTCATAGCTGCATAAAAAACAACATTATCCCCAAAAATTAATTAACCAATACAACCTACAACAAAACAACAATCTATGAAAGCATAAAAGATAATAATAATAAACACAAACCCCCGTACCCTTTCCACCGCGCAATAACAGGGGATGCTTTTTGGGATGACCCCACTTCAAGCTAATCCCACCTAAAACCAGAGCTTCCTCCGGTAATGTACGGCATTCTATACAGTTCAACGTTAAACGCCCCATCAAGGCCATATCTACACCAGAATCATCCGGATAAGGATCGGCTACAGCTACCCCCCTTTCCTTCCAAGCCATCTTCATGGGAACCAACGTCTCTCTCACCCATATAAACTGATGCTTCCACCCTTTCAAACCCATCGGAGTCTCGGTGACACAGGTATCGTACGGGGCTTTACGTTTTTCTATAGTAAGCCAATCCCCGGCGCGACCCACCTTAAAAAACTTTCGAAACAACGGAACAGAAGGAACCCCACCCAAGGCACGACAATGCATCTCGAAACAAGTAATTTTAATAGCACCAAGGGGAGAAAATTGAGACAGGTGAATACCAAAATATTTTAACACATCCAAAAAGAACCTTGAAAAGGGAACACGAACATTCGCAAAATCAAACAACCTTAAATACAATGCAATATACCCCTTAGGGTATTCTGAAACATTTTTATTTGATCATGGCAGTTTAGGATCAAATCGTGGGTCAATATCGAAGGCCTCACAGAAGCGGCGGAGACTATGATCGGACACGTTAGAATAAATGACGGACAGATTATTTTTTGACATGGCTAGGAGGGATTAAAGCAGCAAACCTGGTCGAGTAAGCAACGTCACTATCGCGAAGAACGAGAATCCAGAGAAGCAAACCCAAGCTCCAACGATGAAGCAATCTTGTGTCACTATCGCGAAGAACGAGAATCCAAAGAAGCAAACCCAAGCTCCGGCGGCGGGAAGAGCAGCGAAGCAGATCTCCGAAAAACCCTAAAATTTCAAATAAGGTTTCTATACACACACATATATATATATATATATATAAGAGAGAAATGGACAGTTCTCTCTTTCTCTCTCTCCACAGGATAATAATAAAATAATTAAAGCATTGGAAGTAGCAATGTGTAGTAAGTCATCATCACCGTACTTAAATGCAGAAACAAGCGGCCCCGCAAGGTCAAGTCAATCACAGCTCAGGATCTATTGGCTGCATCACACGTAACCCTAGACTTGCACAACATCATATGGCGCCTAGGTAAGCTATTCTCCAAATTTAAATTTAAACTCTCACTTCACCATACCCAATGCCCCATTTATAATAAAATTTATATATATAGAAACTTCATAATAACAAAAATAAAATATATATACACACACAACAAACAAAGCACAAACATTAAAAGGAAGCAGACGAAAGGAAAACAATGAAGGTACAACACGAGAATGATAATTTAGTCTGGCACTTTCACGCAAGAGCTTTGAAAATACCAGACTGGGGGACATGATGACGTATATGCCGGACGAACCTCCGGAGCTAAAGTTCCTCTACTTCGACTTTAAGCCAAAACCTGATCAAAGCACCTTCGGCAACTAAAGGTATTCACCTCCATCAGTGTAATAATCCGGAAGAGCTGCATTTAATGCGTGGTCGGATGTACAACACTGAGCATTAAATGCTAAGTCAGATATTGTCTAAGGGTAATACAAATAACCTCTGGATAATATTTTGTAATCGTTACCAAGGGGCCTATAAATACCCCTCACCACGGCATTTAATGTAAGTTTTCATCTCTCTAATCCCTTTCTCTCTCTAATCTCTCTCTCATTTATTACTCTTTCAATCCACCGCTCAATTACTTACTTTCACGCCGGAGGTTGGTCACGAGCCGAAGCTCGTGGCGAGGCTAACTGGTGTTCATTTTGTAGGTATGCTCACCACCTGGGGAAGAAGCTAGCTCCGGATAGGCCTTGTTTCAACAAAGAACATGATGGAGATGAAGTTCAACCCAAATCATTGGGAAGCGATTGGTGAAGCTTTACGGACCGATGAATATCTACAACCCTGACAAAGTTCTAAAACAACTACAAGAGAACTTTTTGAGGAAGTTTTCTTGTTCGAGAGTGAAGAGGTGGTATATGAAGAAGGTGATTACGAGTCAGATGGAGTTTAAATCATGAAATATTACGGAGATGGAGAGTAGAAGACGATATGCACTATTGGACTTGTGTTTTTATTGAAGTTTATTAAACTAATTATGGACTTATGCTTTTTATTTTTCATGTTTGTTAAACTTTTAGTATTATGTGGTTATTTGACTATTTTGTTAGAATATGGCTAATATTTAGTTTTGTTAAAATAAATTGCTTTAAAATTTAGAGTCACCGCCAACACCGATTTACCGTTTGAAGGTGATCGACCGCCAACATACCACCAAACGATTTTTACAATCTTGCAAAATAGAATATCCCTGCAACCCAAGTTGCAGCTATATATAGTTACAGAGATTTGTGTTCATCAAATGAGTAACCAAAATCTGCAGATATACATGTTTGTACCATTGTCATAACAATTATGAAGAGAGACAATATGTAAATAGAACTCCACATGTTTTTCCTAGCTATAATAATCCTTGTTAGTTCGATTGTGATCATAGATTACCGAAACAGGTGATCAATGGGTCAGAATCAAACTACGCAAACGTTCAAAGCAGTTATTGCTGAGACAAAAATAAACAACGAATCGGATCCTAAATGCTTGTTTGACATATAACAATCATTATTCGCATGTACGCAGGTAATATCAGTTGACAAACTCTATTCCAGTCAAAGGTTTTCCCGAATGAAGTTGGAGCGCAACATCACCAACGATCTGTTGATTTAAAAAAAAAGTGAACGATTACAAACTTACAAACGCCATTTTCTCCCATGAACTTTTAAATGTAAAATAGTAGAAATTTGTGAACCAGATGGATACCATAAGAAGTACTATGAACACGAAAACGTTTTTCATGGGATAATCTTTTTAACAAGTAAAAGATGCAACTTCAACTTAATTGTTTTGAGTTGAAAATTAGTCTATTTGACCATTTCTTGGTGCAGAGGGAGTAGATAATAATATTCTCCCTTTCATTTTACGTGGCAAGTAGTTTATATAAAGCGGTTATCATTTTTTTCATGTTCATAAAAATACCATTTTGCAATAACAAAAGAACTTGTGAACCGAATTCTTTTCGAATTCAACGAAAATATGTCTTGATGTATACCATTGTGAGGTTAGAGTGTTAGAGGCATATTTAGATAGAGTAAAAGACTATGAAAGGAACTAGATAAGTAGATAAACTAGGAAATAAAACTAATCCAATCTATCCTGATGTAAAAGAAGAATACGCCTTTAGAAATATACCTTGGCCGTGGATCTATATGAATGTTCTGTAAGACCTGCAACATGAGGTGTGAAAATGACATTTGGAAATTTCAAGATTGGATCATTTGGATCAAAAGGCTCGGTCCATGCAACATCGATTCCTAGGCCTCCCAAATGACCCGATTTAAGCCCGTTATGAACAGCCTCATAATCCAAGAGACCTCCTCGAGCTATATTCACCAGTAGGCCACCCTGAAAAACCATGTAAAAGAAAAATGTTGTATCTATTGCATTTGTAAAAATAAAAACTATACAGAAGCAAACCTTTTTTATTGAAGAAATGAAACTCTTATTTATAATACCGGCCTGAATAACCACGAAAACTGTTAGTCACGACAACTGAAACTGATATGAATCAAATTGATAATCAATAATAGGATAAAACACACCCATAAACAGATGCTTGAGGCATACAGCGGTGGCCGGCACTAATCATATATAGACCGACTAACTCCATAAAATAGAAAACTAACCCAATAAACTAGGAAACTAGATAATTACTAATTAAATTCAAATATCCCACCAAGTGGGTGGGTTGTATCAGAAACCTCAAGGAGAAAAAATATACAAATAAAAGTTATAATCAGAACGTTAAGGAAAAATAGTGTCTAACGGTTTCAGTATTCATTGTCAAGCAGCAGACAACAATGTCAGATTTTCTTGCGAACTCGTATATATCTCCATGAGAACCTTTCTCGTCTACCAAATTATGAAAACTACCATTTTGCGATGTTGGTTCTGGGAACAGAAAAAAAGGGTAATAGTGAATAATTATTTAAAGCGGATATTTACGTATGAAATATTACATGTTTAGTTGATACCTGTAGAAACATATGATCCCCAATTTCGTTTTGTGGCAAGAATCTTCACTCCAAATGGACGAAGACGTTTTGCCAATTCAATGCCAATATTTCCAAATCCCATAATGAAAACCTGAAGATGAGATTATACCAATAAATTGTGTACACAAATTCAGCCAAAAAAACTATTCTCACGATCTCTTCCTGATTTTCTACTTGTTCTTGTACTACCTTTCTATCTGTTCTTCTTATTTCAGTACTTAATACACCTGGTGATAATCTATTCCTTGTTCGTGTTCTATAAAATCTACTTAGCTGATTTGATTCTTATCAATTGGTTCCATTGCCGGGAAACCGAAGATGATGGATGAGGAGAGCTTCCTGTTAGAGTCACGTCTTGATTCACAGAGTCAAAAACTCGATCACCTAGAGACCCATATGCGAGATCTAACTCAAGTAGCTTGTTCCATGGTAGAAACTCTGAAAAATTCAATTGAGAGGATGATCGGTTCCAACAAGCACCAGGGAACACATATTATTCAATCGTGAAAGGTAAGCGATGTATCAACAGTCACAACGAAGTACCATTTCAGTAGAGTTTGTTAGAGCTAGACAAAAGGATTAAGTTGCTACTGAACAAGGATCAACACATACCGGTCAAGTTAGTGGAATCGAAAGAATTGATGGGTAAGGAAGAAAACCAAGATGATGATCAAGGGATGAACAGAGTTGTGATGCTGAAACCTAAACAATCAGTTGAATTGGGGAGCCTAAATCGATCTATCACTGTAAGTAAACAAAATTCCCAACTCGATTATTTGAGTCATCATCCCATAATTGCACCAAACTGCCTCCAAATTTATACATCAGAAACTCTTCTGATGTAGCAATACCTCATCAGTTAAACCCAAAGAGTCATTTAATCACTATTTATCTAGCGAGTAGGGTTTTTGGGTATGCACACAAGGTGCTCGATAAAAGTCCAACACCAGATTTGGTTAGGCAATTGGCTTTGACTACTTCATATGATGATTGGGGTCGTAAGCCATCTAAACCCCCATACTATACATGCTATTTTATGATTCAACCATCTTCCCACACAATTATGGTTAAACCCCCGGTCTCCGTAATTTTTTATACTGCTTGGCATGGTTTATGTGATCGTCAGTCTTCAAAACCAACCAAACCTCCAGATTATTTTATGATGATTCAGTCCAATAAGCTGTCAATTGGTGACATGATCCATGGCTGTCAAACCGGGTCTCAAAACCAAGGATTACATACTCATTCGCACATGATTAATTTGTATTTCGAGTATAGTATCTTGGCGTTTGTATGGAAGTTGTTTCAGGAAAAATGTGAACTAAAGTTGATTGATGGGGACTCCGTGATGTCTCAGTATGTACAAAACAGGTCATGCTCAATAAATGTAGACCTTGTTGGTGGGAAGCAAATAAATGGAATAGTAGTAGGAGCTAACTTGCAAACAGATGAGGCTGAACAATTTTTTAGAACTAAAATTACTGAAATATACTATGACTGTTTGTCCATGCTTGCTGCGTTGTTGAATTTTCACTGGTGGTTGGCTAATATGAAGGTCTATGAAGTAATCTTTATGATTGAGATATGGACAAGGATCATAGATTGCCCCATGTTAGAGGGACACCCAAAAAATTCAGCTAATCCAACCTACAGGCAGAAAAATAAAAAAAGCGAGGGCGTCCTTGAAGGAGATCTTCGTATTCATACTCGACATATGCTTGAAGTTTCAAGGGGAGAACACGACGTGGCTGGAATGATGAGAAAATATGGTCCTAAAGGTCTTTTTCCTTTTGATAAGACCACACAAATGATATTTCTTGACAAAAATGAGTTGGTGATCAGTGGCCAAATCTTTTCAGCTAGACGAGGGTTATGGAAGTTCACTAGTAATTACAACAGGGCTCTCATGGTTGACAATCTTGGTGTGAAGACAGAATTAAAGAAGTTGAATCAAGGTATAATATTTAATTCAGGGTTGGAACAAGAACATTCAGGTATATCTGTTTATGAAGGAGAAAAATTGCAAGCGATGTTTTTCAAGCTTTCTGATGATTCTGTACTCAGTAATGGAGGAGCCAGAAACACTAAAATAGGGAAAGAGAATGATAGAGTAAAAAATGCTCCAAATGCCACACACGTGGTTAGTGAGCAAGGCATTGTACTAGGCAATTCGGCCTCTCTTTTGTATGCTTCTAAAGAGCTGGTTAAGTGGCAAACAGCCCACTTCGATCGAAACTCAGGCATTCAGATTGGTCTGAATGGACTTAAGGGGGTTGATCATGAAGTTGTATATAACGCTGCAGAAGAGGCAACTGACGGTTCTAAACCTTCTACTTTCTTGCAAGAACATCCAGATGTGTGTAATACTTCCAGGGATAGACAAAATAGGAAGCTTTGGATGATTCCATGGCAACTGGCTACTATTAAAGATGACTCAAGGAAGGGTTTTAAGTTTATTACATGTCAATGGTCAGATTTGAGGCTTGAGGACAAGCCTGTTTTTATGGGGGCGGTATTGATAGGGAACATGCTAATATACCAACCAATACCCATATGTGTGAAGCCCAGTCCAATAGGCCCAAAGGCTTTTAAAGTAGATATTATATATAAAGCTGGGGGAGGGCAAAAGAGGGGTATCGAGAAGTTTATTGTTAGTCGGCTCTTGGAGCTTGGGCAGGAAGACATCGTCTTCTCTGATTAGGGCAGGGGAGTTCTTGCGATCTCTTCCTGATTTTCTACTTGTTCTTGTACTACCTTTCTATCTGTTCTTCTTATTTCAGTACTTAATACACCTGGTGATAATCTATTCCTTGTTCGTGTTCTATAACATCTACTTAGCTGATTTGATTCTTATCAATTGGTTCCATTGCCGGGAAACCGAAGATGATGGATGAGGAGAGCTTCCTGTTAGAGTCACGTCTTGATTCACAGAGTCAAAAACTCGATCACCTAGAGACCCATATGCGAGATCTAACTCAAGTAGCTTGTTCCATGGTAGAAACTCTGAAAAATTCAATTGAGAGGATGATCGGTTCCAACAAGCACCAGGGAACACATATGTATTCAATCGTGAAAGGTAAGCGATGTATCAACAGTCACAACGAAGTACCATTTCAGTAGAGTTTGTTAGAGCTAGACAAAAGGATTAAGTTGCTACTGAACAAGGATCAACACATACCGGTCAAGTTAGTGGAATCGAAAGAATTGATGGGTAAGGAAGAAAACCAAGATGATGATCAAGGGATGAACAGAGTTGTGATGCTGAAACCTAAACAATCAGTTGAATTGGGGAGCCTAAATCGATCTATCACTGTAAGTAAACAAAATTCCCAACTCGATTATTTGAGTCATCATCCCATAATTGCACCAAACTGCCTCCAAATTTATACATCAGAAACTCTTCTGATGTAGCAATACCTCATCAGTTAAACCCAAAGAGTCATTTAATCATTATATATCTAGCGAGTAGGGTTTTTGGGTATGCACACAAGGTGCTCGATAAAAGTCCAACACAAGATTTGGTTAGGCAATTGGCTTTGACTACTTCATATGATGATTGGGGTCGTAAGCCATCTAAACCCCCATACTATACATGCTATTTTATGATTCAACCATCTTCCCACACAATTATGGTTAAACCCCCGGTCTCCGTAATTTTTTATACTGCTTGGCATGGTTTATGTGATCGTCAGTCTTCAAAACCAACCAAACCTCCAGATTATTTTATGATGATTCAGTCCAATATGCTGTCAATTGGTGATATGATCCATGACTGTCAAACCGGGTCTCAAAACCAAGGATTACATACTCATTCGCACATGATTAATTTGTATTTCGAGTATAGTATCTTGGCGTTTGTATTTCGAGGACAAGCCTGTTTTTATGGGGGCGGTATTGATAGGGAACATGCTAATATACCAACCAATACCCATATGTGTGAAGCCCAGTCCAATAGGCCCAAAGGCTTTTAAAGTAGATATTATATATAAAGCTGGGGGAGGGCAAAAGAGGGGTATCGAGAAGTTTATTGTTAGTCGGCTCTTGGAGCTTGGGCAGGAAGACATCGTCTTCTCTGATTAGGAAAGGGGAGTTCTTGCGATCTCTTCCTGATTTTCTACTTGTTCTTGTACTACCTTTCTATCTGTTCTTATTTCAGTACTTAATACACCTGGTGATAATCTATTCCTTGTTCGTGTTTTATAACATCTACTTAGCTGATTTGATTCTTATCATAATGTGTTTAAACATAGGATAAAAACTAAGCTTTAATATTACTTGTGTCATGTAATAAACATTATACTATATGTATTTAAATAAGGTGATTTGGTGGGCCTGCTGGCCGTAAACCACCATCCACCAAACTGCCACCGTTGGTAGTTGAATAGCAGTTACCGTTAGGCAGTTGCTGGGCAGGTATTAACCGCCAAACAGTAAGTATATATATGTATATTGTCCACAGATTAATAAGATCGAATTCAGTATATCTATATTTGTGTTCTCTGTGTTTATGTTCTTATTTCATACAAACATGAGTTTGAATTTGAACCTGTATACAATTGCCAATCGAAGAGGCAATGCAAGCAATGGAAGGAATGTCCGATTAGGAATACAGGGCCAACAGTGGTATCAGAGCCCAAGGCATGGGCATCGCTGGGAAGTAAACAAAGGAAACGCTGATGAATTCTCAGAAGCAGGGGACAAATTTGCGATTTCAGAAAATCCAAGAAACCGACATAGAATCGATCGGGTACACAAAACCAAAGGCCGATCGAGTGGAGAGATATGGTATCAACGCAGGAATGATAAGCTGAAGAGATTAAAACATCTGAATCTGAAAAGTCATGACTTTACTGTAAGTAAATCTCGATCGAATTTTATTTCAGATAGGAAGATGAGAAAAGCCCGATGTTACATCTGTTTTAAACGTGGGCACATATACTTAGATTGCCCAGATAAAAACAGATGGAGTTACTTGAAAATTAGGAATCGATTAAAGGGAAGGATGATTCACAAATCGAATTCAAAAGAGAACAATAATTTGTTTTCCAAACAGAAAATTATTCCTGAACCAAATTGGTTGATAATGGGGTCGGATCAAAGGGGTTGGGATGACTTTTGGTATGTGTCAAGTCAATACCCACGACACATGACCCCAAGCATTGAACAATTTAAGCATTTTAAGGCAGGAATAATAGGAACAAGTAAATCTGGTGAACAAGGTTTGGAAATTAAAGGTTATGGTGAAGTAAACGTTACTACTGAAGAAAGGACTTATGTTATACCCGGAGTTTACTTTGTACCGAATGTTGGGTTTAATACTTTAAGCCTAAGCCAATTGGTGGCACAAGGATTTAAGATCAAAATCAAAGAAAGGGAATGTGTCTTGATGAGGGAATTCGATGAAGAATCCGAAGACAACAGAGAAGAAGGCAGTCAAGATCATTTAAGTAGTTGTGAATACAATTACAGCAATAGTAAAGAAGTTCAAGAAAGCAGTGAAGAATCGCAAGAGAGTGATGAGGATCAAGTCAAAGGACAGCCTTACTTGCTTTACTAAGGTACTCAAGGTTGTAAAAATCGGTCGGCGGTATGTCGGCAGTCGACCACCGCCAAGCGATTAATCAGTCTTGGTGGCGATTAATCGGTTTCTCGGCGGTGACGATAAATTTTAAAGGAATTGATTTTTTTTAAATAAATATTAGCCGTAGGTATTTAATTTATACATGAAATAAATTAAATTATATAAAAAATAATAAAGTAATATAGTTTTATACAAAAAAGTAGTAATTATATAATTTTATATAGTTAAAATATATTTAAAATTTTGAAAATGGAAGTTGTAAAGGCTAGAGGCTGATAAAATGTAAATACTTTTCTCCTTGAAAACATCACCTATTAACACCACACCTACTTATTATCTATTTTGTTTTGAAAATGCAAAACCTTGAAGCCTCTTAGCCTTCTCCCTCCTCTCTCTCTCTCACAGCCCACACCTGATCTTCTCCGGTGACATCTCTTCTCCGGCGATCTCTTCTCCGGCGAGTTTGTCAACTATGGCGGTGTCTCCGCTTCTCATAGAATCACAGATGGCAAACCGCAAAGGTAAGATGTATAACTTCTGATTTCTCGACTACTATAAATGGCTAATTTTTGTAAGGTCAAACCTTGTTGTTGACCGCCATGACCGATTTGGACCGCCATGACCGCCAAATGACCGATATTGACCGCCGTTGACCCTACGCGATTTCTTTGACCGATTAGCTGTTTTGTAGGTCGGCCGGCCGCCGATATCCGCCTAGGCGGCGATATATCGGCCGCCAAGGCCGATTTTTACAACACTGAAGGTACTACAATTCTTTGGATTTAGAAGGTAAAACGATTGGTAATAATATTGAAAAAACTCAGTCATCAAAGGTGCCAACAAAAAATAGTTTTGAAAGCTTCATTAGTTTCATGAGTATGGTGAATGAGGATGAAATAAAGAAGGAATGCAAAGAACTTGTGAAAAACCATTTTACCATGGTAGTTAAATGGTTTTATGATGTGTTTGTAGACACAAGGAAAAGATTTGTACCCGTGAAAGTTAAGAGAATTGAAATATGTTTGTTGGACTTATACTTGATCACAAAAGGAATGGGAGGATATGAGATGGTAACAATAAAGAAAAGATGGAAAGATGTGGCGGATGCAATGGGTCTTTCGTATAGCTTTGCAAGAGGTATCAAAGAGGTGTATGAGAAACACCTTGGACTATTGGAGGCCTATTACCAATTATCCAAGGGACACTCAAAGGAAGAAATAGCACGGATTGTCGAGGGACGCGATAGTGCAGCACCATTGGCAAGGATGAATGCAGGTGCCGTTTTGAGTGGGACTGCAGGCCTGCCGAAAGGAACTGACATCCCTGGAAGGATGGAAGATACCAGCAAGATGATGGAAGAGCTGATGGAAGAAGAAGACCGCTGCACAAGCGAAGAAGTTGGTGATCAAGACATGAAGGTTGATGACTTTCAGAATACTATGTTTTAACACATTAAGGGGGAGTATTGGACTAATAATGTGTTTAAAAATAGGATAAAAACTTAGCTTTAATATTACTTGTGTCATGTAATAAACATTATACTATATGTATTTAAATAAGGTGATTTGGTGGGCCTGCTGGCCGTAAACCACCATCCACCAAACTGCCACCGTTGGTAGTTGAATAGCAGTTACCGTTAGGCAGTTGCTTGGCAGGTATTAACCGCCAAACAGTAAGTATATATATGTATATTGTCCACAGATTAATAAGATCGAATTCAGTATATCTATATTTGTGTTCTCTGTGTTTATGTTCTTATTTCATACAAACATGAGTTTGAATTCGAACCTGTATACAATTGCCAATCAAAGAGTCAATGCAAGCAATGGAAGGAATGTCCGATTAGGAATACAGGGCCAACAGTTGTTTCAAAGGATTTTTAACATCCTAATGGAATTAAAAAATGTCTAGCAAAAAGATGCGAATTGAGCAGCATGCGGGGAGTCCCGCACGTACAGTTTTTAGGGGGATGTGGTCGAAAGACCGGTCGGTGCCCACTCGACTAGAGGGACTGAGGTTGTAATGGAAGAATGTATGGCTTTCTCACACTCTAGCAGGCGGCTAGCAAAGACTGATCCTCCCCTCCCCCCTTAGCTACGACGATGTTCCTAGGTTGTGTTTCTTTGAAGGCTTAACTTGTCTGAAAGTTGTTTCTTCTTCTTTTATTTTTTACTTTTTGTATGGAGGTATACAGGATCTGCTATCAAGTGTCTTCTATATTTATAAAAATCATCTTTCATCATAAAAGAATGCAAAATATCCACCATTCTAATTCTACAAATATAAGAGACATAAGAATAGCAAAAAATGTAACTCGGCTTACCGTCTTTCCAAGCAATGTATCACCAATTGGTTCTCCAAGTTTCTTTTCCCTTATAGAAATTTGCATCTCATGCTGAAGAGCCAAAATGAGTGGATATAAATGAACAGTAAACCAAAACAAGAAAAAAAGCAACACACACACACATAGAAGTAGGAGAAAAGGGGAAATAAAAGAACCAAAACTAGGAGCAACCAAATTTCCCCCTTGTGGCCACGGAGGATCACCCACGATGACTCCGGGCTATTCGCAAAGCGGATGGTCGCCTTGAGATTAGTCGGATCGCAAAGCGGGTTGGATACCCAAATTAATCAAATAAAGAAAAAGTAGGAGAAAAGGGGGGATGGAAGAACATAGGAAAAGAAAATACACATGTCTTGAACTTGTCTTGTAGTGGGAGTCTAAATTTTGTAACAAAACCAAACATTATTTATACTCTAGGTTATCTTAACATAATATAGGGTGGGTTTATGGTAGAATTAGAAAATGCGTTCAATTGAATCTACTTAAGAATTAAAATTAACATAAACATAATGACTAATTTAACGTCGTATATGAGTCTTTTTGTGTATCTCTCTTTGGAAGACACTAATCATCTTTTATCATATTCGTTTTTCCAAAAAGAACCATTCTAAATGAAGTTACATCATTCCTTCACTATCAAGTATACGGCAGTTAACAAAGATGAGAATGTAAATTGATGAGGTATTCATTAGTAGATTGATATGAGAACCTACTTGCTTACGGAGAAGACCTAACATGAAATAGATGGCCATTTCTGCACATGAAGCAGCATTTCCTGTTTCCCTGCCAGGAATTTTAGCAACTTTTATTCCATGGTTTGTAGCAGCGGTTATATCAACACCTTCATTAAAAAAAAATTGAAGTCGTAGAAGTAGTTAAAGTCTTTAAAGCCAAAAGAGGTCGAAAAATTTCAGTTCAAAAGTTCAGTATGCAAAGATTAAGCAGACAAATATAGGACCTTCTAGCCCAACACCATACTGCATTATGAGCTTCATTCGAGTTGCACGAGCTATAACATCTGAATTAAGCCGCATGCTTAAAACCACACAGATGTCATAATTACCAATACGATCAGGTACACTTTCGGGCAGAAGATTATCAACCTATGAAACAAAAGGTAGAAATGCTCAATAAACTAGGCAACTTTTACTAACCTGTTTGGAAAATATTAGTAATTCATCAATTAGAATACCTTGATTGATGGATAGTTATCCAGATATTCTTTGGTGTATTTATGTGAAGCAAGAAAGGGGGGCCCGCAAAAGAGAACACGGGTGTTATTAGCCTTTCCATCTTCACACATATTTCGTTTCTGAGTATCCCGAAAGTACTTGCACCAAGGAATTTACAGTAAGCTGGTATCCATGATGGGAACAGAGAATTTTGCAGGAGAGATTTCCTGTTTAAGCATAAGCTATGCTCTAATGTACACAATTTAACTGTTTCCGGAAGTTATTTTTTGTAACCCTGGTCATCCAAGATACTTAGGTGAAGGATTAAACCCGGGATCTTTTTGAGATTTTCAAGGGAACCTACCTACCACTAAGCAATCTTGAGAATATCATAAATACCAAAAATGAATACAAGAAGGTGCCCGCTTGCCGTTTCGGGAAATAGTTACAGAAACAAATGTTCGACACAGAGAAAACAAACTACCATTGAATAATACCTAAGGAACTTTTATCAAACACATTGTGTGCACTGAAAAAAAGTAAAATAAAAGAAGAAGAAACTTACTCGGAGATTGTCTTCCAAAAAATTTGAGGTTTACAGAATTGTAAAACCTAAACAACATAACATTTGACAGTTAAGGAAGATGATCAATAACTACCAAAATTTAGTCGTCGATGAAAAAAGTTGTAAAGAAAGTAACAAACAGATCTTACTTGAGGTTGCAGTTATGTGAGAATGAGTCTCAACTCTCAAACGCCATTGAGGGTCTGTTATAAATAAAGGCCTACAGCATCTGCAGCCATTCATAATAGTAGTACTAGACTACTAGGGTACCAGTTACTAGGTTAGCGGCATCTGCAGCCATTTACTAGACTACTAGCGTACCAGGTACTAGGTGTGGCGGCATGTCATTTACGAATTAACATGAAAGGGTGGTCCGCACCCAACGATGGCAACAGAACATCCAACCACCACTGCCTAGCCTCATCATCCTATTTTGAGCCCAGTGTCGAGCATCATCTTCACATGTCGAGCCCCAATCAGCCCTGTGGAGCTGTTACAAATCTCGCTCGCTCTCTCTCGGATGAACACAATGATGATGATTGGAACTTAACTCCATCGCACGTTTTTCAACTTAATCCAACGAGGAAATGTTGGGTTTAGTCGGCTATTTATTTTACTCGTATGCATGGATGGACTTTAGGAGTTAATTAATAATTTATTATTTATTATTTTTATTTAATAGTTTATTTGTTTGAATCGGTTGTTTGGAGTTCACAGAGTCTTTAGATGGAGTTGATTAGTGGAGAAAGTTGATAGTAGTTTATGCCTATTTTGGTGCTCCACGTTGAGGTCTAGTGTCTTTAAATAGCTTCTTTCTTTTTATATGAATATTAAGCTTTTAGTCATCTCCTTTCATTTCTCTTATTTACTTAATTTATTTCATCAAAGTTTTTTTCTTCGGGCTACTTTCGTGCCTACTATACGCTAAACAAAAGAAAGGCATTGTCATCTTTTGGCTTTATACCAACAGGAAACCCAACTCCGACACACCATATGTCCCAAATAGGATCTATCGAAATGTGGTTCACTCGACTCCAGCGTTGAATCTCAAATCGATTTGTAAATCTCACCATCATCCCAACTCTATTGAATCGATCATAAACCACACACAAAGATCTTTCGGCAGAGAGTGAGACGTTACGGATGAGAGAGAAAACCGAAGATGTGGTGGGTTGTAGTTCTTCAAAACCCTTATCGTCGATTGTTCCATGCAGCGGTGATAATCACTGCATGTTATGTTGAAAACCCTCGTCGATTGTTAGTCCATGCGTAGAGCCACACCCGAAGGTCCCGGGTTCCTCGGGTTTCTTCGGGAACACCCATACGCACCTCCATCGGGTCCGAGGGACGGGTTGGCGAAACCGAGTGAAACTGATAATAAATTTTTTTACCCCCAACATATATATATCCGTTGTGATATATATATATATATATATATATTTTAATTCTCCTATAAATACCAAACAATTTCAACTTTCATCCAACTCTTCCATCTTTCATCCAACTCTTCTAAAAAAAATTACACTCTTCTCCTATAAATACATAACCATCCCTCAACACTTCATATAAAAAATTCTCCTTCAAAATATGGCATCACCACCACATGCTTCATCGAGCGGTTCGTCGGCTTCTGTATCAACCGACGAACAGATCCGGCAGGACGAAGATATTTATATAGGGTTGCTTCGAGAGGCCAAAAACTTGCTTAATGAGAGCATCGCGGAGTCATCGAGCATAATTAGAAGCGGAAACATAGAAAGAGGTCGGGTAGCTGCAAATGAGCGGTTGTTAAATGACTACTTTGGCGATAATCCTGTCTATTCTACGGAGATGTTTAGACGGCGGTTCCGTATGAGCATACAGCTATTCGAAAAAATCGTTAACGATCTACAAGCAGAGTACGATTATTTTAGAGATGGATGGGACGCGCGAGGGAAAAAAAAATTTCTCCAATACAAAAGTGTACTTCCGCTATTCGGCAATTGGCGTATGGGGTAGCCGCCGACTCTCTTGACGAGTACTTGAGGATGGGAGAGAAAACATCACGGGATTGCCTACACAATTTCTACAGTGGTATTATTGAGCTTTATGGTAGAGTTTATTTACGGAAACCTACTTACACCGATGTTCAACCGTTATACACCGCACTTGAGGAATACCACGGATTTCCCGGCATGCTCCGCAGCGTAGACTTACTCATTGGGCGTGGGCAAATTGTCCGGTTGCATGGAGGGGTCCGTTCATGAGAGGTGATCACGAGCATCCAACAATAATGCTAGAAGCAGTGGCATCACAAGACCTATGATATGGCACGCGTACTTTGGCGTTGCGGGTTCCAACAACGATATAAACGTTCTCAACCAATCACCCATCTTCAACGATATCTACGAAGGAAAAGCCCCCGAGTGTCCATTTCAAGTGAATGGAGTCACCTACAAGCATGGATATTATCTAGCTGATGGGATATATCCGGAATGGGCTACATTTGTAAAATCATTTACATGCCCACAGGACGATAAGCGGAAAAGGTTCAAGGTGGCGCAAGAATCGGAACGAAAAGATGTTGAGCGTGCTTTTGGCGTGCTCAAACAACGTTGGCATGTACTTCATAATCCGGCACGCGGATGGCATCCAAGAAGACTAGGAAAAATTATGTACGCTTGTATCATTTTACACAATATGATACTTGAAGACGAAGACAATGCCATTTGTAGTTTATACCCGCACGACATTATATCGTCGGATATCGAAACACAAATAAGTGAATAAGCACGCGCGGCTAACGTACAAGAAGTCAAAAACCGAGAGACGCATAATAACCTTCGGTCGGATCTGGTCGAGCATATTTCACGTATCCAACTTTCAGATAACGAAGACGAGTAGCTTTTTTTAATTTATTAATCTAGATTTAGAGTATTGTAATTTTTATTTTATAATAATAATATTTTTATTTAAATCTTATGAAGTTTTTATATATATTTTTATTTTTTATAGAATTGTTTTAAATATTTGAATTTGTTAAATATATAAATGTGTAATTAAATAAATTTAAAAAAGTGGGAAAAAGTTTGAGTTGGGAGAGGTTATACTAGAGTTTGGGGTTGATTTGGGTTGACAAGGGAAAAGTAAAAAAAGTTGATGTGACGCTGATATGGCATTGGGGTTGGAAAGGGAAGAGGGGAAGCTATACTGAAGTCCTTAGAGCAAAAGGTGTACCTGCAGCATGCATATGTGGCCGATCGGTACGGAGCCTAACACCACCCCTCCTTGTATTGAGCAAAGCATGGGATTCTCGGCGTTTCATTGCTGACTGTGTTTCACGAATTTCAAGAAGCAAACGGTCATGCGACCCTTAAAAAAAGAATTTTTACTTAATATATATATATATATATATATATAATTCATAGTCCTGAATGATAATTTATAGCTATTAGATTTTAAGATTCAATTATCCAGATTCAATTTAAGATAATAATTAAAATTGATATATTTGTATGTAAGGGTATGAAGAAGGGTATTTGTGACTTTTTGACTATTGGTCTCCACTTTCTCTATCCTCTAATTTATTTAAAATTAATTATCTTGCAAACCGTCAATCGTTAGACGAAACGAATTATACCGTCGCGATCCTCGTGATTTTCTATTTTATTAGAGAAGATACTTGATATACTTCCGACAATTTTTTTTTTTCATTTTATTAGGTTTGACTTAAATTTTATTAAAGTATAATCACATGTGATTCATAGAGGTGTGCTCAATATAGTCTTTATAAAAATTATAGTTTGGTGTTTGATAATCCGGGAAAGTTATATGGTTTAGTAACAAAAAATCAACAATTGAAAGTGATTCTAAGTTATTAGTTGTTTCATAACACATGTGATTATCTATCTCTTATGCATGATAATCACGTGTGATTTGATTAAATGTAGCATTTTTATCTCACAGATTTGACAAAATCAATTACATGTGATTGCGTATTCAATTACATGTGATTTTGTACAGAATCATATGAGAATTTATACAGAATCACATGTGATTATATACCAAAAACATAAGATTTGGTATTCAATCACATATGATTACATATTTAATCACCTGTGATTTTGTACAGAATCACACGAAAGTTTGTACAAATTCACATGTAATTGAATAAAAAACAAGAGATTTGGTATTTAATCATATGTGATTGCATAGAGGATGGTTCAAACGAGAACCAATATAAACGACAACGAATTCAAAGGAGAACACATCTAGACCTTTGATAGAGGGGATAGGGTGTTGCTAGTACACAATATATGCATTCGTGAGTAGACAATGCAATTGAATTAGGTGAAATTGAATATGTACATACATGTATAAACGGTTTTAAGCAAACGTTGATTTTTTTAAACAAACATTCAAAATTAATAAATGTTAAATGATATACAATTCAAGAAGATAAAAAAAATTAATAAAACAACACATGTAATATTGTTATGAATCACATGTGATTATACATTAATAAACTTTAAGTCCAACCTAACAAAATGAAGAAATTTTTTTGTCGAAAGTATATCAAGTGACCTCTTTAATAAAAGAGGGGAACACGAGGATCGCAACGGTATAATTCGTTTCGTCTAACAATTAATGGTTTATGAGATAATTAATTTTAAATAAATTGGAGAAGAGAGAAAGTGAGGACCTATAGGCAAAAAGTCATAATTGTCCTCCCTCATATCAATTTTGATTATTATCTAATATTAAATCTGAACCATTAAATCTTGAAATCTAATGGCTAAAAAATATCACACTATGATTTAAATTAGGACTGTATTGAACAAAACCGTATATATACAAATCATTTCTCCTTCAAAACTTACCAAAAATCCTTTCTATTTATAAAAAATTTACTTTCTCTCTAAACTACTCCCTTTCTTTACCAAACACAAAAAAAATATTATCAAACTCCATTTCTTCTACTTCATTTTCTTCATAATCTTCCAAAGAGGAACCAAACATGAAATTTAAAATGATTTATGATATGTTTGGGCGAGCGGCTTTATATATTAAAAACCAGATTGATGAAACGGGAACGTCAAGTGGTCAAAGAAAAACAAGAAAAGTGGTGAACAGGCAGCGTGACGAGGCACATATCTGACTATTTTGACGAAGATTGTGTTTTTGATGAAGGTTCGTTTAGGAGACGATTTCGGATGTCCAAAGAATTGTTTTTGCGGATCATGGATGACTTGCAAATTGCAAATCTGCAATACGTCAATAAGCTTACAGAACCTCACCTGACGGGCTTGACGAGTACTTACATATGTCAGAGTGGATCTCACGTACATGAAGGTGTTGCAAATTTTTTGTAAATGGGTGATTAAAGTTTATGGCAAGGAGTATTTATGGCGACCTATGTTTTTTGACATCCAACAATTATACGCGCATCACGAATCCAAACATGGATTCCCGAGGATGTTAGGAAGTATCGACCGTACTCATTGGGCTTGGTCTAATTGTCCGGTAACATGGCGTGGACAATACATGCGGGGTGATCACGAGCATCCGATGCTTATGCTTGAAGCGGTCACCTCTCAAGATTTATGGATTTGGCATGCGTTTTTCGGGATCTCCGGTTCGAACAACGATATCAACGTTCTTAATCAATCTCTGATATTCAACGAT
The DNA here is from genome assembly GCA_038502395.1 of Dittrichia graveolens. Taxonomy (NCBI): domain Eukaryota; kingdom Viridiplantae; phylum Streptophyta; class Magnoliopsida; order Asterales; family Asteraceae; genus Dittrichia; species Dittrichia graveolens. The sequence goes on from JARJIL010000009.1 coordinate 63,261,494, forward strand.
GTATTAAGTGGCAAAGCTCCCGTGTGTCCTTTTGTAGTGAACGAGATTACTTACAAATATGGTTATTATCTTGCGTATGGGATATATCCAGAATGGGCGACATTTTTCAAATCATTTCAATATCCAAAAGATGACAAGCGTAAAAAATTCAAAAAAGCTCAAGAGTCGGCACGAAAGGACGTTGAAAGAGCATTCGGTGTTCTTAAAGCGCATTGGCAAATTTGCAAAATCCGGCACGACCGTGGTCTACGAAAAAGATACGCAATATCATGTACGCCGGGTAATATTACACAACATGATATTACAAGACGAGAATCAAGCGATTTGTGCATTTGATGAAACTGATCTACCACCGTCCCCGGAGCACTATCCCGATATGGCCGAAATTTCAAACACGACTCTTCCCGAACTACATTGTTGTGAAACACATAATAATCTACGTTCCGATTTAGTTGAGCATATAATCACACTAGTATCCGACGATGAGGAAGACGAATAAATTCTTAGTCTTTTTTATATATTTATTAGTTTATGTAATGTAATCTTAAATTTCTTTATGTAATGTTTAATTAAATAAAAAATTAGAGGTTATTTAATTAATGTTAATTAAATAAATTAAATGTAGTATTTTAAAAATAAGTAAAAAAAGTTTGAAGCGTGCGAAGCGTGGGTAGTACTGGTGTTTAAGCATGGCTGAAGCATGGGATGAGTTGTGCTGATGTGGCGTGAAACATGGAATGCTTCATATGGAGTACACCCCATGCTCTTATGTTTATCTAGAGAGAATGAGTGTAGTGTAAATAAATTTATTATTTAAAAATCAATTAAAAATTAAAAAAAGGTAAGAACACTTGTATGCGCTTGTGGTAAGACCATCTGCATCCAACCCATAGTTACCCTATCAAACTCACTGTCACATCAGCATCCACATCATCTCCCACCTTCAACCCTTTCTAACCCACAAATCCTCACATCTAACCCTATTCAACCCCACATCAAATATTAATAAAAAATATATTAAATATAGAGAGAGAAAGAGAGAAGAAAAGGAAAAAAAGGAGGAACCCGCTACGAGTTCGGCAGCTAGCCGGCCACCCAACCCGCCACTACCCTATAACCAGCTATGGCGTTCCAGCCAGGGTTGGCCCCAACCAGCTCGGGTACCACCTCCAATGTGGCTGGTCTAATGTTAGTATTTTAACATAACTGGGTGAAAGGACTATTTTTGCAACAGTTGGGGTCAAAAAAGGACTATTCATGTACTTTCATTAATTAAAGGACTAAATCTGTAATTTTATAAAATTTTAAGGTCCACCCAAGCACTTAAGTCATAACATAGTCTATGATTATCACGAAATTACACATTTAGTCCTTTATGTCTTTTCACTCTTTATCCTTGTTACCAAACATGGTTTGATTAATTCTACCAATAATTAACATATAAAGCTATAAACGAACCCACACCCTCTCTTATCTATGTACACATCACACCCTTATCCTTCTTTCTCCACTATTGGATTTGGCCCTCCCTCTCTCTATCTCCCTCCCTCCCTCATTACCACAACGTGTGAGATCCTTGTCGGACAAATCCGTCGGTGCATCACCACCACTTCCAACCCCTGCCCCCTCCCTTCCTTCTCGTCATGGTCGTGTCATCACCACGTGAAAATGGGTTTTTCACCATCGTCGCATCACCATCACCACCGCCACATCATCACCACCTCCTATATCTACTTCTCTTTTAGGTTTTGATCTATTTGTCACCACCTACAACCACCACCTCCTCTCTCATACGATTAGGGTTTGGGTATTAATTAATATCCATTAGGTTCTTCAAATTTCCAAGTCTATGTTTATCATCGATTAGGATTTGTGGTTTTTGAATGGGTTTGAACGGGGAGATCGATCCATGGACGGTGTGTATTACGGAGGTAGAAGAAGATGGTGAATGTTCCGGACAATGGTGGCGGTGGTTGTTGTATGATGGACTGACGGTGGTTGTTGTAGCAATGAGGATGGAAGGGAATCTAGGCTAAAGGGGTTTGGGGATTGTTTCTTTTAATAATGTTTAATTAATGAGTAATGTATAAAATTTAAAAAAAAGAGTAAACCATGATTAGTGCCGGGGATTAAAATATGTATTTACTAACGTTAACTTTAACTGAAGTTAGTTAAAGTACTAAATATAAAAAAATTGACAATCATGATGCTTGTATTTTTAATTTACAAAGTTAAAGGATTTAGTGTGAAATTTAGCGACAAACCATTTGTATAATTAACTCTAAAGAAAATAAAATAGACGGTTTTTTTTAGATAATTTATCATTTATGAATTAACAAATAAGCTCTCTTGTTGGGTAGTGATTTATACACAACAGTTTTATGCATTGCAATATGTTAGAGTATAAGGAATGGAATAAAACTTTAGTGTGGGTGGTGGTGGACCTGCCGTGGTCAAGTGTTTTTTTATCACTCTACAATCGTATGGTTGGCTAGCGTGCGTGGTAAAAATCACATTATCAAGCGGATGTGTGATGATAGTAAGTAGGGCCACACATACTCCCTTTTTCTTTAATTTTTTAAGTTTTGATTGGTTAGTGGGCGTATTAGGTGGGTTTCAGAATGTGATGCGATGGGGGTGATAACTACGAAACTGAGTAATGAGAGTGTTGGTTTCAAATCCCAAACACGATCTTAGCTTTCATCAATCTGATTATTGTGGTTTCAAATCGTAGATAATTAGTTTAAAGTGTTTGGGGTTGTGTTTTCAGAAATCAATTATGTAACACCGAAATCTCAAGCCAATTTTTTTTTAAATTGCTACGGAAGCATTTTCTAATTTCATTTAAACAAACACCCACAAAGTACAAAGTACCATTTACAAAATACTACTTCGGATTGTGTTACAAAATATTTATAAAACATGGCTCGTCTCTTCTCAAAATACAATATCAGAGTGTTGGTCAAATTCCCCTTCCCACAAACACAGCTAAACAGCGAATCACAACAATCCTGCAAAAAGCAATCAACCGTGGGGAATTAGCACAAAGCTAAGTGAATGGAAGCAACAAACAAGCTATCAACAACAACAGTTCACAACTGAAATTCTGAGCAACAATCACCAACAATCCGTCAATTCAACAATCTCTCAAAGCCTGAGGACCGGCGGTTCTGCCGAACCTACAACCAGTGCGGATCAAAGCAAAGGTTTACCGATAGCCCTCTACTGATTGGCATAGTGAAATTCCCCTCTGATACAACACATGCATCAGAAGGACTACCACTATTCAACCAATCGCAGACGAGCCCAACTCTTTCAACAGCAGCTGACCCCAACCAGCCCTTACACAAAAGCTGATTACTACCAACCCGTTACAATAGCAGTTGGTTCTCAAGCAATCCCAAATACACATGAAAACATGATCGCAAACTAAACTCTACCACATATAACACGTATGCGAACATATAACTCTTGATCAACAATTAGCAGACTAACAGTCTATCATGGCATATCAAAACTAAACAATCTATCTTCGCATATCAAACTCATCAGTCAATAATCGCATATCAGAAACAACAATCCATCATCGCATATCAAACATTCCTTAAATCAAGCAATTCATAACATTACCACCATTACCACCCGTGAGTAAACTTCCACTCACCTCAGTCCTCAATCGCGTTTGCTCAATTGTCTAATATCACTGAGTCTTCGTAGTTCCTGAGAACACAACAAACTAAAATCAATCTCGATTCATAAATATATATCCACATATATTTATATCAATCATAACCAACAGGTTAAGATCACACATAAATAAACATATAATATGCTACAAAATCGAACTAGCAACAAACTCTTCAAATCCTGGTAATCGCTCGAACGCGTCGCGTCCAATATCCCAACGCGTCGCGTCGCTCTAAATTGTCGGATTCCAACTATCGGATTTCGGGTATCGGATTTTAATCAAAATCCGAATCTCAAGTGTTGGATTTCAACATGTCCGAATTCAGGTCTCGGTTTTCCGCTTTGTCGGATATTGAGTTCATCAGATTTAACTATCGGATTCATGTTCCGGATTTAGGTTCCATCGGATTTAGGTTGTTGGTTTCTTAGTCCCGGATTCAAGGTATCCGGATTCCAAAATGTCAGAATCCTCATTATCGGATTTTGGGGTATCCAGATTTCAAAACTTCCGGATTTAAAGGTATCGGGATTACAGGGTGTCGGTTTTCTTAAATACGAGGTTTTATCAACACCAAATTCATCATCATCTTCTTCATCTCAAAATCCGCCACCTTCAAATACTCATGGGACAACTTCCAAATTTCACAAAACTTGCTATAAACACATATAATCATCTAACAACATGTTCTCATGCCTTAAAATCATCTTATAATCAAACAAATCATAAGTAAACACAAAACCCGTTTTATTTGAAATCCTTCAAAACCATTCATGGAGTTTCTTTCATGTATTCATGAAATCAAATCAGAAAAAACACATCAAGATGAATAATAACATAATACAATCACATACTAACCTTTACTTGAATTTACAAAACTCCAATTAACTTTTCAAGTTTAAAGGTTCTTCCTTCGGTCGAGAGGTTTCTTCAAGATATTGCACACACACAAACACACACACTACACCTATTCTCTAGTTTCAAGTAATGAGCAGAAGATTTTACATGTGTATACACATACACATAATTTTACAAAACCAAAGCATGAGGTGTAATCTCTCTACATGCTTACGTATACACTAATTTACATCCATACATACCTACATGCTTAACTTCATTCATACATACATACATACTACCAGTAACTTTTCCCATAATGTAATTAAATCAATTAATCCATTTAATTAATTGATTTACTAACCAAGACAATTAATTAATTCAATTAACCATATAATTAATTTAAACACATACTAACACATACCGGTAATCTGCTTACAACTAGCCCGGGTTTGCGAGTGTTACAAATTATTTGCGTTTTGGAGTCTACAAAACGCAGTTTTGAGAATCTACTTTTGAGTTGCTTTTTCAAACTGATTATTTGATTATTATGATTTTACTCTTTAAAATCAATTAATCTACTTTGCTATGTACTCAAAAAACTGATTATCTGATTATTATAATATGAAGCAACATAATCAAATCCAAACACTATTATTTAGTAGCACGTTCTCTTACAACTGATTATCTGATTCTGATTATTAAAAACGCATAATCTATTTTCAAATCGCAATTTCAAACACCCTAAGTTCATAATGCAAACCTTGGTTTTGTTTATTAGTATGAATAATACTTTCTTATGTTTGTTTATGTATTATCGTTAGAAAAAACTAAACAATAACCATTGTTTGTCAAATGGTAAGAAATGAGATCTTTAAGTAACAAGTCGTATGTCAAATGCATGAATCCCATTCTAACAAACAAAATAATTATTTCAATTAAGGTCACAATAACACTTTGTGGTGATGAAAAATCAATTATTTAATTCTCTAGCAAAAACAAAGCATTAACATTTGAAAAAGTACCATGTTGCCCCATAGAAATTACTAAACATAACATTCAAAGATTCTAACACGTCATTATCACTTCATAGACTTGATGAAAATGTCTAATTTCCCACCTTGATTCTCAAGATCAACAACCAGGACATCAAACCCAACACTAACTTTATCAACAATACCAACTAGTGTTATACCCGTACGGTGCTCGGGTACGTAAATAAAACTTTTATATTTAATACTTTTTATACACTCTTTTAAAAAGGCATAAAATTATATTACACGTCTAAATTTTTTAGTATAATATTAATGTGCTTCTTTTGATGGAACTTTGTCCCAATACTGTAAAGACATAACCATAATATTATTGTTGATGTTATAATATCAAGTGTTTAAAATACAGTTTTATTAGTCAATTATATATTTAAAATCGTTGGAATTGTAAACTAAATAATGATGCTAAATATACACAAATTAGATCACATAAAAATAAGATCTTAACATAGAATAGATTATGTTTATACATGCGTAAATTGCTTAAGTAAAATTTATTATTTAATTAAATATAATTGAAAACACAAGATAACACTGAATTAAAATATCCATGTAATAATAACCTTAATTTTATGTACCAAGTTATTAGTTAAAAAGTAAGAAAACTTAGATAATTAAAATCTTTATATAACATTTCAAGTTGGGGTTAGTTCACCAAAATATTTTCAACTTGTCAAGTTTTGCTATTATGTGTATTGAACTTTAAAAGTTTCTATTGTGTGTATCAAACTTTTAATTTGTTGTTATTGTATATATTTTGATTGCATAAAAAAGGAAAAAATGTATAAGTTTAGTACATACAATAGAAAGTTTAATACACATAATATCGACAAATTTTATGTTCGATATACACTATAGAAAATTTTAAAGTACGATACGCACAATAGTAAAATTAATGTGACAAGTTAGATGCATTTTGGTGAAATAAACCCATTCAAGTTGTATGTGTAGTTACAAAACACACTAACATGAAATGGTTGTTTCATTACACGGTAATTATGTAGAATTATAGTTTCTTACGATTATTTACTCAAACACTAACAGTCAATTTTAAAGAGCCCTAAACTGGTAATGGTAGTTTTGTAAACAGCTTTATGCCACAAACAAATGGTTTTAAAAGACTAACTAAGTGGTTATCAAATATATAAATTTTATCGTAATACGACAAAATTTTTAAAAATAGTATATTTTTAATTCCTTTTATCGAAAGACCAAGAAATAAGTGATTATATCGACTATATTATGTAGAGATAATAAATATAAAAACGAATAAAATATCCAATAATTACCTACATGTTGCTCTCGATGGATAAAACAATTAAAATATACTAATTTAAAAAAAACGTCATATTATGATAAAATTTATATCAAAACGTAGATAAATATGAGACTGTCACAAATATATAACTATTTTTTCTCTAAACAAAATATATCAAAAGTTATTAAACAAAATTTTCAAACAACCTATAATTAATTACATTAATATATAATTTTCTTAAAACCCTCTGACATATTTCATACAACCCCCTTACAATTTACATCCAAACCTTCTTGAATATAAATGTAACATATTTTCCTCTCATTATCTACCAATCACAGTGTACTATTTGTCCATGTCATAATTACACGTCATCAATGACATCATCATTTTTTGCCACTTCATACTTTCTCTCAGCTCCGTCAACAATATATATATATATATATATATATATATATATATATATATATATATTGCTCCGTTAAATCAATATCACCCAACTCCCAAACTCTACAATGCTTTGAAACACATATGTGCGTGAATCATATCAAATTGGAATCATCAAAGTACCGACTACAACACAAATAGGCAAGTGTACATAATTGTATCGTAGTATAGTTCTGGTAAGACCGAGTGTCGAACACTTGGGGAACGAGTATGATTTCGGATTTAAAATATTTAATTATTAATTAATCTGAAGAAAGCAATTAAATGGGAAAATTAGGAATAAATCTAAGAATGCGATAAAATATTTAAACTAATAAATAGACTAAACAGAAAACAACCCAAAAGTAAAATAAAGCTGAGAGCTTGGAATGAAAACAATCAATACGAAGTATTCTCACCTAGACTCGATTACCCCCTCGCCTACGGTCAATCTCATGGAAGTGCAATGGATATTATTCATTATATACCGATTTCTAAATTAGCTAGATCTCTTAGTCAGACTCACTAGCCTAATAATTATAGAAACATTAACCCAATGGTCATGGAATTACCTATCCCTATATTAGTCAATAAATTCGTATCAAGCAAGACTTAATCTATTGATTTGTATTGGTCACAAAATCAATCATTTAACACTGAATGGTCATCGCATGCAACTGTCAAACACATTAAAGTTAATTACTTTGTAACTAACCCTATAATTTGGTCCATCACTAGTCATGATCCCTAATAGTCATAGCAAATCATGATACAAGCAAACATAGATAGAACGGTCATCTAACCTATGAAAACTCAGCAATAGGTCATAAAGATAGAAACTTTAACTCGAATGGATCTTTGAAAAAGCTAAACAAGATAAATTATACTATTACTAAACATCCGGGTCCATATAAATCAAACCAATAATCAAGGGTTCATCTAATCAAGGTGAAAATAGAAAACCTAGCCCATAGACAGACTAGAACACATCAAAAACGAAAAAGAACAGAACTTGCAAACCATTATAGACCGATAGTGGCAAAACCGTGTCAATCCCGTCAAAGTTGTGGTCTTCCTTTTCGTTATTGAGCTCCAAACCTTCTCTCGGGCCTTGAAATCACTTCTGGACGTCCTCATCCGTCATATTGGAACCATAGAATCACATGTCTGTTCCATGGGTCGAAAATAAGGATGTATTTATAGATTTCACGCGTGTCTTCGCGTCGCGTCGGGTAATCAATTTGCGACCATTTCGAACTTTTCACTGGACGCGTCGCGTTGGACTTGATTAACACGTCGCGTTGGCGACTAAGGCAATATTCTCCTCGGTATCATTGGACTTGATTAACGCGTCTAGTTTCCGTGGTCTTTTGAATCACCCCAATCCGAGTTCGTTTGAGTGAGATATGATCAAAACAGTGAAGGTATGTCGGAGCTGACAACTTTTCTCATTTCTTCATTTTTCTTCCGTTTTTTGTCAAAACTTTTGATAATCTGTCTTTTTAACCTTAAAACCAACAATTCAAGATATTAAGTATCTTTTAACTTATTTACAATAATAGCAGACTAAAATATAATAGATATCGCTTAAAATATATATCTAAATATGACGATATCAAACACGCTCAACTTGTGCAATTGAATAAGATACAACACTCTTTTCCAAATAATCAGATGTTATGCTAGGAGCATCCACATTAGAAGGAGAAGGATTCTCAACACATGGATCCATTGAAGTAAATAATACAAATATAAACCACACTTTAGCAAGCAAAAACATAAAGACAAATTGATGCTCAATTTTAAACCTAAAACTAAGTAAAACAACACTTCAAACCAAATATGTAAACAAATTTTATTAGAAAATTAAGTAAACAAATTAATACCACATTGAAGTAATGAAATTTAATTAAATGAAACTTCAAAAAGAAGTAACGAACTCATAAATCAATGATGTCTATTTGTCACATGTGGCACATCCAATCTACAAGGTTCCCCATAACATATATATATGTTGCAATACCAATTCAATTAAAATTCGTTTTTATTATTTGGTCTCTCTTTATTGAATGGGGCTTTAATTTAATTTAATGATTTAAATTAAAATATTTAATTTATTGGTAATAGAAACTCACTTTCACAAAGGTTATAATGTGAGTTTAAAAACAATTATTAAATACTAAGTTATTAAAAGATTATTTAATTTAATATTGTTTTAATATAATTTAATTTAATAATGATTTAAATTAAAATATTTAATTTAATGATGATAGTAACTCATATTCATTAATTGAGGTTTGAATGTGAGTTTAAACACGATTATTGAAACCTAAATAAAACAACTTAATAATAATAGAAGACTTTTAACTCAAATTTGTAACCCAAATAATGCATTTCCAAGTTATTATGGAAATTTAAAAAATCAATAAACTTCTATCTGTTTTTGAGTTGAGGACATCAAATAATGAATACCAGCCATTTAGGATGACCTTACACTCATACATTATAATTGAATGAAATTTTGAATACAATTATTGAAACTAAATGTAACTACTCAAATAATACTAAAAGACTTTTACCTCAAATTCATAACTTAAACATTTTTTAAAACACGTTATTATATGATTATTTAATGGTGTGTCAATGTAAAATCGAAGTTTGGAGGTTGAATGAGGAAAGGAGGAATGAGTATTAATTTGTAGTTCTTTTTTCAGTTTTACCCTTATTCTTAATGCCACGTGTCATCACCGGATTTGTTCTTTAGGTTCTATGAATAAGCAAGGTTCTATGTATAATCTCACCCTATATATACTACTATATAAACCATTTAACATTCTATCTCCTCTTTAACTTTAAGAGTTCTTAAAATTCAATCAAGACATAATCTTGACCATTCATTATATCTAAATTAATCTCATTCACTCAATCTTTAACCATTTCATTCTCTCTCTTAATTTACTTTAACTTTTTATTCATTTAAAAAATACTCTATCACACTAACACAATATTCCACACACATCAACATAATTTTCAAAATGTTATTAACTCTTCCCTCTTTATTTCATCAATATAAATCTTTTTTCTTATTTTAATGTCTTTAGAATTTATTTTTAAAATTAATAAAATAGTTAGATACGAATAAAAGAAAATTTGAAAAAAACGGATATGTTGATGTAGAAAACTTTTTCGTGACAATGAATCGCACGAATAACATATCATTACATTCTTGAAAGTAACATGTTGTAAAACAAAAACTATTTGCCACCACAGCATTGCGCGGGTACGATACTTATATCACAAAAGTATTCCCAACGATAGCACAACAAAGGAACTCAAATTTCTTAATTAGTAAGCAAGAATAGTGTGATGCAATGAAAAACTATTGTATGGTGAATGTTATTAGGTCTTTGTGAAGGTCTTACTAAACTTATCGAACAAAGTTAGAAATTTTCTTATCTACTTACTATAAAAAATAACATTAGTAGATATAGAAGATTATCAACTATACTATTCAAGAACAAAAATTTCAGTTATGTACTTATTTTAACTTGGAAAAACATAATTCAAGAAGCACATAATTCAATCAAATATTTATGATCAACACCATCTATACAGGCCCATATTTACACCGGTTTGAAATATAGTTAGCTATAATTGAAATTAAGAATTTCTTGATATGCTAGTTTGGTTGAAAGAATGTGTAGAATGAAATTTTACCAATCCCCCGATTCCTACCGGATTTGACAAATCCATTCTTTCTACGGTCAAATTATGCACATTCTAAGATAATTCAATTTCTTGGTCTCCCTTACATTTGTCAAATCACCCACCCAACACACCTCCGTCATCGCCACCACCCAACAACCAACCACTGTCGCCGCCATCACCACCATGGCCGTCATTCCCACCACGATATTCCCACCTCCACCTTTGGTTGCAGTAACAGTGGTGGTGGCATGCATGAAGATTGTGATGTGTCAACGATGGTAATTACGGGAACAATGCCTATCAATGATTGGTGGGCACCCCATGGTTGCAGAGGAGATTGATGGTGATGGTGATGGCGGTGGCAGCAATGGCCTTGGATGTGTGGGTGGCAACGATACATCGGTTGTCACATTCTTACTCATAAATTACAATTCCTTTAAATTCCAACTCCAGTTCCCTCTTTACCAACTAAGATAAGATATAGTTTTTTATGAATTTAAATTCCTATAAATTTTGATGCATTTATCAAATTCCAGTTCCTTTATAATCATTCTACGAACCAAACAAAGCCTTAAGATTTCAGTTCCTAAGCAATCGAATACCATATCTAAGCATTTCAACAAACCAAACACCCGAGTGTTTAGATGTAAGCAACGCAATTCCAACTATTCCCTTAACAAAATCTATTCAAACGCAACCCCAAACACACCCACAAGTATAATATAATTCAGGATCACCAATGGTCAACCAGAAAAGTCAAGCAACAAAAAAAATCAACGTTCAACATGTGAGCAGCAGAGATCAAACACATCTTGAATTAACGTGGTAATAAAACTAAACCAAGGTAAAGCCTCTCAAACTTCCATCCAAACTCTACATTTAAAGCCAGATGACGGAAACCAGAAACATAAACATGACGCCATTGTAGTACCTTAAAACAGTCCCTGTTTTACCTACATATGTATGCTTATATATAAATCTATTATTACGAAACGATTCAGTGCACCACAGGGCGTGGTGAACGTGGACGAACCGGGGTCTTTGAAGGGCTCACCCTGCGTCAACACGTCACCATAAATATGTTAGACAAAGATATAATATAAAGAAACTGGTATAAGTTTGAAACAACAGCAACAGTTTAGACCCCTTTGTACCTTATTGGCAATGATCCCAATACTGCACCGCTACAGTTCAAAGCTGCAATTGCACTTTCGGCCTGCAAGATATAAAATCGAGATTATAACAGCACCCATATTTTACTTTCCGCACAAGCTGCTGTTACAATATCAACAGAAATAATGAACCCATTCAAACTGATGCGAGTGAAATTAAGAATGATGATGTCACGATTTATGATGACGATGTCGAACAATCGTCGTTTTGCCAAACTTTATTTTGTCACAGGAATTTAACATAATCCGAATGGTTGATCAGAAACGAGCTAACTAAAAAAATCATCGTTTGTAGTGACATAAGGTGTTTTTTCGTCATTCAGTGTTGTTTGGGTTTGAAAATGGTGTCTTTAATTTTTCAGGATTGTTTAGACATGATGAGTTTCGATTTATGACTTCGCTGGGATTATATCACTACTCTATCCATCTGCCGTAATTCTAGCTCTCTAAGTGTTATAAGAGGCTTGAATGTCGAGCCTCAGAACACTGCCTGCGTCCATCTCCTCGTTCACAAACCGTAATCGATTCTGCTCTCCAAACTGGCACTGTCCGCACTCTTGTCTTGACATGTCCACACCAACAGTCTTCTTTCTCCTAACTTGGCGCACAACTCCTAACTCCACACTCAACACTCCATTTGATGTCCGGTCTAGCAAGGTTTTACCACCTTAACATCCACATTTCCACCACATCCATCTTCATGTCATGCGCCGCCTTCATTGCCCAACACTCTGCCCTATAAAACATAGTTGGTCTAACTTCCTTGTCACGCAAAAACTGCACAAAGCTTCTGTAGACGTTTCCACTTCACTCAACCTGTCCTTATACCATGGCTAAAATCCGTATCTATCCTCCCCATACTGTACAAACGGAGCCAAATACGATGCAAAACCTGTACATTTCCTCACCCTCGACCCCTCGTAGCTTCTTTCTTGCTAAACTCACCCAAAATTCAGCCTTATCTTGAGAAATTTGTAGTCCTTTGGCCTCTACTGTTCTAGCCTGCTATTATCTATCCATACCTTATTCGAAACTAACATAGTGTCATTTTATTTAATGATACATCCTATAAAAATATATGATACTCGTTATAATTAACGGTAAGTTTCCCATCAAAGAAAATAAACTAAACATAAAACAATTAACTAAATGTAATCATTTAAAATTTGTGTGCTTTATTTATCATAAGGCATATATTTAAAAGATAAGTCATTAAGTGAACGTATCTACAATAGAACATAAAAACTTCCTACTAAAACAATAAAAAGTAAATACTTGCATTTTACATATAATGGATTTTTAACAAGAAAACAATAGATTATAGAACACATAGTCATGTACATTGTATACATTACATACTCACTTATCATGAATAAATTACATAACATATTTTAGATATTAGGTAGTGGTAGCTCTTTTATTTATTTGGGAGTATATTCTGCACATTTTCTTCAAATTTAGGTTTCAAGCCCAAGTTTTTGTCTATTTACCGATCTTTCCCGTATCGGCCGAGTTACCAGTCCAGTCAGCTCAGACCAAGTCAGTCTTTGGCTAGCGAGTCAGACCACAAGTCAGGTGTTTTTGATCTACAAACTCAAAGATCTAACGCTAGCAAACATGCTTCTCAAACATCCCACCCACCCCCGGGGTTGGTAGGATCATGTGCAGAAGCACCGTGGATCGAAGCAAAATCAAGAGTTGAGATATGGAGAAGATGAAGATCTTTTCAGAGGGAATTTTAGCCCCGAGATTTAAGAAAAGAAAGCTTTCCCTCAACTACCCTACAGTCTCAACAAGGAGTCAAGGGTTCACTGTCCAAGTATTCATCAACAAATTATAGGCACTATGAACCAGATGACTTTTACCAAAGGGGCTTTGGTCTAACGGTACCAATGGGTGATTAAGGGGTTCCTCCCTCTATGAGATTGAGGGTTCAAGTCCCGTTGTGGACGTAGGTGTAGTTTATAACCACCATGGTTCCAAATCTTGACATTGTGCGTGGATTCCTTAGTGGATTGGTGGTCACAAGCACGTGCTGGTATTAATCAGACCTACAGCAACCATGGTATGATATCTTAACACCTTATGAGTGTTCATTTTGATTACAAACAACTTAGATGATCTTGCTATGGGCTTACATGCAATCTGATTATTCATATTGACTTCCACGTATTTGGTTATGGGTAACCCTACAGTAAGCACTAAGCACTATGGACATAACCCAATCACACACCTTGACTCAGCTCTCATTCCCATCATGAACCAATTTAGAGAAGATCAAGAGTTACATAGACAAGTGCATAAACAAACCCTCTGAAACAAGTAATATGTCCACGTGAACCATCGCAGGTCCTCTATAGGGAAGGGGACCTAGTCCGAGTCCATTTGCAAAAGGAACGTTTTTCAGGAAATTTCACACTGTCCGGATGGTCCTTTTTTTAGTCTCAAAGAAAATAAACATCAATGCCTACAAAATCAAGTTTATATGACACTAAAATGATTCTGTCATTTTTAATGATGCTAACTTGTCACCTTACATGAGAGATTCAGATACTAATGACAAGGCTGGCTCGAAGTCGACTCTTATTAAAAGAGGATGGATGAAGTAGGGAAAGTTAAGAAGGATAATGACATGATTATTTAAGAAAACCTCATCACATGTCACCATTTTGCCAATCTTGCCAAAATTAGTTCATTTTGTTTTTATTAATGTTAATTTGGAAGTTATGATATGTTGAAGAATACCTAATTCAGGACTCCTTTTAAGTTTTTTCAATTCGTTGGTGAGTGTACCAACAATTCAATCATATCAAGCCAAATCTCCAACGCTAAGTTTGGGACCATGATAGTTATAGCTTTATCATGTATGAATGTCCTATTAAGGTCAACTTAGTTTTTTATTAAAATAATGGTATTTAGACCTAATGTCCAGCATCTTCGCCTTGTAATTGAAACAGACAAGATTCAGCAGCAAAGGAAACTATATATATATATATATATATATATATATATATATATATATATATATATAAGAACCAATATCTTGGCTGTTCATTTTGGATAATGGAATTCATGGATAAAGAGCGTGGGGGGATTCCTTTGAACTTCTGCCTATATATATGTATATGTATATATGTATATATATATATATATATATATATATATATATATTCCCCAAATTATCTCCTCAGTGAATTACTCAACAAGCAGCCCTTAAAACTCCTCAAGATACACGAGGTTCTCCACTTTGTTAGCATTTCTAAAGAAGGGGCAACAGGAATTTTACTAGACTTGACCCTTAACCCCCCCCCCCCCCCCCCTTTTTTCCGCTTCTTACACGCAATCTAAATATTCGAAGTAACATATCAACTTAAAATCACAGAAAATTACCATCACGAATTCCACAAACGCAATACGAGTTGAATGATGATAGTCTCCAAGCAACCTTAGACGGTAGACCTATAAAATCAGAAAATCCCATTGCATATCGTTAATAAAATTTCAACAAACAAACGATTTTGCAGATTACATAAGTAGAAAATCACAAACCTCGCCACAAAGTGATTCGAAGAAGAGTTTGACGTCTGCCTGAGTAACCTGATTTATATAAAATAGACCACGTATATGCTCTCGTATTAGCCTTATTCAAATATGTTCACAACAGAATAAGAAGCATTCAACTACCTTCTTATCAATGTTAGTACAATAGATAGTTCTTGCACACATCTCCCTTTCATCTTCAGACTAAAACAAGATTACAATAATGTTTGCATCAGCAAATTGCTTATGAAATGGTTTATTCTAGCTCTACAAGGCATGAACAATTTAATACTAGAATTAGAATATCCTACCCGTGGTAAAAAAGTAGGATTTACTGGTGCAATTGCTGTTTTTGAAGGCAGTACCCTTACAGGGTAATATCCAAGCATAGTTCCACCTAGACTCAATGCATTCCTTGCACCTTCTGCAACCACATATACACATATGATGCAACTCCAAGAAAAAAAAAAGAAGAAATAACTCGTTTGTAGTGTGCCAAATTGAATTAAAAAAATACCCTCATCTGTGAACTCTATAAAGGCAAACCGAAGAACGGAATTAGGGTCACCACACACACGGCAATCCACAACCTATCAAGAAGAAAAAATAAGGATTAACTATGTTTAACAACCAAAATCAGTTCCCAACAAAACTAAACCACATAATTACCATATAAACTTACCTGTCCACAATTGATAAAAAGGGCTGCAAGTTGTTCTTCAGTTACCTAAATTAAGCCAACCCAAAAGAGTAAGCAAAAACCAAAACCGTGTTGAAAAGTAATTATCCGCAAAACAGATAACAGACAGCATGTACGTATCGATAATTACCTGGTGATCAATATCAGACACATAAATCGTTCTCTTAATGACATCTTCTCGTTGTGCCATGCTAGTTCGGCTATTCATCCTTCTCTTCCCCTGACCAAAATTATTCTTCTTCTAGCAATAACCATCAAATTCACATGAAAAATCAGCACCAGAAACACAAAGAACAGCAGAAAAACAACATTTTCTTCTTTCTTGATAATATACAGAAAAACAATATTTGTTAATAATGCTAATAAACATAGGGATGATGGTATCGAGTTACCCGTCTTGCAGAAGTAGCATTGGAATTGGCATTGGTGAATGCAGTGTTGTTAGTTTGAAGCAGGAAGTTATTAATGGCAGCATAGCCAAAATGAGCAGCAGGTGATGGTGGCATTAAAAGGGGCCTAATATGACTGCTGGAGAGTGAAGGTGGCACAAATTCTGCAGCCATTGGATTCAATTTTGACAGCATTTCAGCCAAATCCCTCATTTCTTTTTTAAAACCCTCTTCTTCTTGATCATGATGATCAACACCATTCATCCCCATTTGATGATTGTTTGAAACACCGTTACTAAACAACAGATTACCATTCCCGTTTTGTGTCATCATCGTCTTCTGCTGCTGCTGATCAGAAGTCTGTTGCTGGTCATTTGACCTTGATGATTTTGACTGGTCAACATCGTTTTGTTCCACACGATTATTCGACCCACCATTCTCAACAACAGCCATAATAATCGATCGATTCACTCACAGACACCAGACTCAGAAAAGGGTTTTTTTCTTCTGCAAATTTTAGTTGATTTTAACCAATCAAACACAATACTAATTCCAAAATTGGGAAAAGAATCTGACCCAATTCATTTCTACAACAAAGAAAGAAGAAATTACCTGATTAAGGAGTCTGTCTAGAGAAAAGTAGTCATTGATCGAATTCAGCTTAAAGATCGTCCGTTGAGAGATTATATCAATTAGAAATTAGTTTAAAAGACTACAAAAAGAGCATAACTTTTTGATTGTTTAATATCACAATAATAATGATAATACCATCTGGTTATGCTGCAGAGAGAGAAACAGGCGAGGAATTCATCAACCTAAACACGAAGGTTCTAGAGAGAGAGTGTGTGTATGTGTGTGTGTGTTAGAGAGAGAGAGAGAGAGAGAGAGAGAGAGGTGTCTTCTTCTTCGGATCGTCCGTTTTGAGTACACTACTTTTTGGAGTATGGACCCTCTTCTAGCAAGGCACAACATCCAAAAACATGAATACGATGTACACGTATCTATGAATTTTGGAGATAACATTACACTTTTATTTTATACGTGTAAGATTTTATTTTTTATTTTTTAACATATAATTAGAATATTTATCTACTATAGCGAGGATGCAATGCTTCTAGCATAGTGATATTTGAGTAATTTAGGTTTTATATTATTCATGGTCTAGGGTCATAGGTTCGAATATGTCAAAGATATGTTTGAAGTAGATTAAGAGCCGTTGAAAAAAAAAACTATTATAGCATGGGTATAGTGAAACCTTAAATAACAAATAAAAAGATATTAAATTAACGATTTTTAAAACATATTAAAATTCACGACTAGACCACATCAACTAGAAGAACATGTGTTTTCCAAAACTCTATATTCCACCCTACACGATTGAAAGTGTGACAAAACAATCCATGACAGTGGCTGTCCGACTGTGGTGTATCTTTAAAAGCATAGGTGTTCCTAGATAGATAGAACTGTTGGTCTCGGATTTTAGAGTCTAGAGAAACAAAGAAGAAACTTTTCGACAACTAAACACACCTTTACTATAATACTATTCCTCTCTACTATCCCATTTTGTTGAGGGGTTGTAACACAATTCGATGGAAAAGACTGTTGGAAAGAAAATATTTAGTTGCTTCATGACTATTTCCCAACAAAAAGAGCATAATTATCTAATATGCTTGATCTTTTGCATTGACTTGTGTTTGGGCCACTTTGTGAAGGCTTATACTAGAGATAAATTACAATTGTTACTTTAGAAGTAAATTCAACTAGATGAAAAAAATAACATTGTTCATTGCTCATAAAAGCATTAACTCCAATAAGAGCAAGAGAGATCTGTTTGAGCTTGAATAGAATAAATTCCTTATTCCAATATGTCAAACAGGGTTATCAATAGTACAGATTGAATCAGACTTATAAACCCATTTAATTTGGATCTGATTTATTAGCATGAAGAACAATTTAATTGGATTTGAATCTAGTCTATTAGTAATGAATCTTCACCTATAGCGACTCATTTAATATTTTATAAATAATATTTCTTATTTATTATTATTTATATAATAGTATATTTAATATATTTCTCACCCACCACAACCACTCATCACCGCCATCACCCACCACCACCACTCCTGCCATTATTTGCCCTTGCCGTCACCCCACTCCTTACGCATGGACATGTTGTAAGCAATATTTGTTGTGAACTTAAGATTTAAAAGCTATTTAACTTTTTATTACTTTATTAAAAAAAACTCCCCACATGGACTTTAAAGATAAGAGTAGGTTGGGTATGAGGAATATCTTGTTAATCCTGGTTGGGTTATTGTTTAGGTGGGTTAATCGAGTTTTTAAGTTATTTAGGTTTTGAGAGTTTCAATATTTACTCGACACCTAGATTAATTACGGGTTGAGGTAATTCGGGTATAAATTCGGGTTAATCAGCTGGACCGAAAACTATAAACGTGTAATCATGGTTGAATTCAGTGTGTAATAGATGGGGTCCTATGCCCTAATGCCATCCAATTTAATTAAGACACGTAATGTAAAACAACAACAATGCCACCAATTCTATCGAAACGTGGTATAGAAAGGTAAGATATAGATAATTATACCTCTACCTGCTCGTTGAAAGAATGCTTCCTAAAAGAGGTAGCACGCAAGTTGCCAATTACTTTATATATATTAAAATACTTAGAGATAGTATTTGTAGATAAACTTATATATGTTTGTCTATTAATAAAATTACCTTATTTTACAAATTTATTTTATTTAAATCTCATATTATGCTATTATTATTAATGTTATTATTTTAGTTAGAAAGAAACAAGAAAAACGAATTAAAGGCTCTAAAAACTATCTATTTGCTCATGTATAAATGAGTGTGTGTGTCCATAGTGTAAAAGAAAAAAGAAAAGACGATTAATATATTAACCTAAAGGCCCGGGGCCATAATCTGCTGCAAATCATCAAGTCCTAATCTCCACTTTGTTGTAAGTAAATTCTCCAAGTTCTTCATTTTCACTAAGTTGGGTTTTCAATTGGGTTTAATTGAATTTGATCCCAATATTTGTTTCTGATGTTACCAATCTGTTTCTAGTGGGTTGTTAAGTGTACAGAAATCAGAATAGTGAATTAAAGCGAAGTTCTTGATTGATTTTAGAAATTAAAGTGCAAATGGGTCAAAAATGAAGATTTTGATCCCAAACTCTGAATTGGATGTTTTGATGTATGAAAAGTGTTGTTTTAGCTTGGTAATTGCAACACCGCTTCTGAATTCAGTTACTTTAATGGCAAATCAGGTTTTAGCAGTGGAAATTTTTCTTTTTAAAATGTAAAACTGTTATTTACATTAATAACTTCTCAAAACAACGTTGGTGTTACCAAGTACAGGAACCGACCATTGTATCATATTACATTACAACATTAAAATTAAGTGTTCCACCCACAAGGGGAAATGTACATCCCAAAATCTACCCGCCTCGCAGGACATCTAGTCTTTACCTGAAAAGGGAACATAGCACCATTAGCTACACTAGCTAGTGAGCACATACAATCATAAGTATCAATACAACAAGTCATGCATCATATCATAAACAATCGTTGCTAGCTTAACACATAGCGGTGTGCTGACAAGATCAGTAAGAGTCGTGTCTTGCAGGGTAATCAATCCCGCTCAACAACTTAAACTGGGGGATCAGACACGACCAATCCGCGCTGGTGGGGGAGCATAAAGCAGTCCACGAAACATCGTTCACAGAGCCAGAGGCTCCACGGGTAATCCAGCTACAACCAGTTGATTACCACTCACATTAAGGCACGGCGGTTCTGCAGAACCTATGATCCAGGATGCCTCCTGAATCACCATGAAATCCTGAGGAATCCAGTTACAACCGACTGACCTTAACCATGCGTCAGATAGTCTGCAGACAGTGCACATACACATATACGTACATTTGATCCCACAGGGATCCATCATCTTACATATAACATCATACAGTTATTCATACGTACATATCATCATGTATTAACTAAGTAGTTCCAAACTGGACCCACTGGCATGCACCTGATACATATTCTAACATCACGTAATTCATACACTTACCACCTCGAGCGTACCTGCAAAAGCAAGTAAAATACACATAATACAATCACATAGTCATTTAGCATGCAAGCCTTACTCTACTGAGTCTCATGAAAGCAGGCACTCACCTGAGCAGTTTACTACGCACAGGTATTTGGTTTTGACTCCTCAAACAATACAAGTTCACCTAGCATATCATACTTACATTAGTCATTCACATGTGCATACAAGACTTACTAAACAACCATCTAACTTTGGACATAACACAAATCCGCCAGAACTGTCGGATTTGTGAAATCCGATGGTTCTGTCGGATTCATGAAATCCGACACATTCAAACCATGAAATCCGATACTCACTTTATCGGATTCCAACACTTAGGAATTTCATTATGCATATGAAATCCGACACTTAGGAATCTGGCACTTTAGGAAATCCCAATCATGAAATCCGATAGACTTGCGGAATCCGAAAATATTATCGGATTCCAACAAATCCAGTATTCACCACATGCGGATTCCGACACCTTCAGAGTATCGGAATCCGACAACTTCATAGCTTGGAATTCCGACAGCCCCATTTGGTCATCTAAACAACTTCCAATTCAATACTTTTAAGCCCAGAACATGTTAGGTCAACATAACATCATCATCTAATCATCATAAGCACATGAAATCCCAACAAGAACACCATAAATACCAAAACCCACTTTAAAGTAAGCTTTAGCATGTTCTTCATGGTGCTCATGCATGGATTCATGATTCTTAACATGTTACACACGATTCTAATCTTCTAAACACATCTAAATCATATGGCTCACCTTCGAGATCAACGATCGACTGTTTCTTATTCTTCTTTAGAAATCCGAGAGAGCGAGAGAGCAGAGAGACGAGTGTGTGTGTGTTTTCTTTTGTGCCAACTTTGACTTTGTAAAGTCAACACAACATATGCACACACATACATATACTTTCTAATTCAAGAGGCGGTTGCCTCATGCTTCACTAAAGGGTATTCCTTTTCTTTTAATTTACTACAAATATACATATTCTAACACATAAACACATATACATTTATTCATTTAAAATTCAACAAATACATACACGTAATTATCCTTATTACATCAACTACGTACACTCACGTACTAATTACAACTAGGCCCAAGCTGAGGATGTTACAGTAATATGGTATATGTTCATAAGTGAAAGAAAGAAATGGTCTGGAAACGATTTTTGTGCAATTTGGTTTGGAAAACCGCAGGTTCTGCACGAACCTGCTGCTGTAAATGGAAAGGCACGGGCGTGCCTCTCAAGAACAAACCGTACCTCAGGGCGTACCTGGGAGGCACGGCCGTACCTCCCAAAGGTACGGGGCGTGCCTAACCCTAGCAAGCCCGGGGGTGCCCTGAAGTCACGGGGTGTACCTGGGTATCAGGTACGGGGCGTACCCATCCAAACCCGGGGCGTGCCTTGGCTAGGTACGGGCGTGCCCTGTGTAACATCCGAAAACCCGGCCTAGTAGTAGGCGGGCTAATGGTAAGTTGAAATATGTTTAATGATGTATATTTAAATATTTGTTATGTGATTAAACGAGTATGTGAAGTCATTTGTGTTTATGATTAAATAAGATTGAGTGTGGTACGAGGGTTATAGAAAATACCTCAATCGTATGTTAAGTAAATTGGTTGAAAAAGATAAATTGTTGGGAAGTGTTTAGAAAAGATAAATTGTGCCATATTAATTGGATAGCTAAAATAAGTATGTATGTATGTATGTATGTATGTATGTATGTATGTATGTGTGTGTATATGAGTTGGTGAGTAAGGTGATGCCACCTACTTATGGAGAAGTTTACACGTGTGTGTGTACATGTAAACAATTGAAGGAAATAGGATTTTGAAAGAAGAAAAGGAAAAGTGAACTGTATGTGTGTGTATATTTTCTCTGGAAAAGAACAAAAGAAGAGTTAGAAACTTGGAAATTCAAAGAGAAGATTTGTTGTTTGTTAAATCAAAACAAAGGTTAGTTTGTGTTTATAGCATGCTACAAATGATTCTGATGTGTTTATATGCTTAACTTCATGAGTATATGTGATATCACCATTGATGAGTTTTGTAGAAAGATTGGTGAAATGGGTTTTGACAATCTTGTTGTTTTAATTGATTAAAAGTGTTTATAATGGTTCATAACATGATATATGAAGTTATATGTATGTTAGAAATGAGAAATATAATGTTAGAAATGAGGTATGTGAGTTAAGTTGGCTGGAAATCCGATTAAAATGGAAGATATGATGCTAGGCGAAGCACGTAGTGGCGCTACACTGAAGGTCACGGCGCGACCTTCATGCAAATCCGAAGGTGAAGTCGGTTTGTTGAAATCCGAGTGTTACAAATCCGAAACTTTAGAATCCGATACTTGTAATCCGTAAACATGAAATCCGAGCCCCAAATCCTATTGTGAAATCCGGGAACCAAAATCCGCTACTCAAATCCGAGAGTTGAAATCCGGATTCGAAATCCGATAGTGTCACGGCGCGACACAAGGGTGTGTCACGGCGCGACGGAGCCTGTTTCAGAAATGTTGTTCGTTTTGTTTGTGTTTCGTTTGGGAAAAGTTGTATTGTTAATTATATAATTAAATCAAGTTATTTATATGATTATAAGATATAAATATATGTTGAAAGATATATTTATATATTCGAGACTGATTCGGTTGTTGCTTTGTTTTCAGGCAAACCACAGACTCAGTGATATTAGACAACTGAGCACGCGTGATACGAGGACTGAGGTGAGTGGAAGTTTACTCACGGGTGGTTTCGTTGGTAACATTATGAATTGAATGATTGTTTGATTGCAAAGATTGTTTGTTGATTTGAATACGAGATATTTGACTGATAAGTTTGTTATGCGAAGATAGATTGCTTGTCATGCCATGATAGACTGTTAAGTTTGCTATATGCTAAATGAGAATTACATGTTCATATATGTTATATGTAAAAGAGTTTTGATTGTGATTGTGACTGAAAGAGTTATTGATTTGTTTGAGAACCGACTTCTGTGATATGGGTCGGAAGAGATCAGCTTCTGTGTAAGGGCTGGTTGGGATCAGCTGCTGATGCAAGAGCTGGGCTCGCTTGCAGTTGGTTGAACAGTAGTAGCTCCTCTGTTGCATTTGTTGCTCAGAGGGGAGTTTACATGCCAATCGGCAGGGAGCTATCGGTAAACCTTTGCTTTGGCCAGCTTTGGTTGTAGGTTCGGCAGAACCGCCGGTCCTCGTGATGAAAGAGATTGTTGAATTGACGGATTGCTTGAGGATTGATGTTTAGAGGTTCCGTTGGGAACAGTGATTGTTATGTGCTTTTCTGTAGCTTCCATTCACTTAGCTTTGTGCTAATCCCCCACGGTTGAATGCTTTTTGCATGTTTATGTGAGTAGCTGTTTAGCTTTGTTTGTGGAAAGGGGAATTTGACCAATACTCTGATATTGTGTTTTGAGAAGAGACGAGCCACGTTTTATAATCTTTTGTAACACCAACGGATGTTGTGAATTGTAAAAGTACTTTGTACTTGTGAATGTTTATAGTATTATGAAATTAGAGAATTGCTTCCGCAACGTTTAAAAAAAATGGCTTGAGTTTTACGGTGTTACACCCTGCCTCTGGCAGATTCTGTTTTACAAGGTTTTAATATTTGGAAACCCTGTTTAGGTACACCAGTTGGTCCAGGAGCTTCGGTATCGTAGTGTATTATATTTTAGCTCGTCAGGTGAGTGCCTGATAACATACCGATTAATATATCTATAACATATATTAACAATGAATACAAAATTGTATACCATGACTTGTACACACACTTGATTAAGTGTAGGTTGCATGATGATGCTAGATTTAACATGTTGACACAATGTAGTATGCACTTGATTAGGTGTATACTATGATGATATATATGATTATATGCGCGCATTGAAGATCCGATTGGATTAGATTATTTGCTTGTGAATGGTCCGGATCCCAAGGACAAAGCTGTCCTACAACAAGGACAAAGCTATCTTACAACAAGAACAAAGTTGTTCTACTTTAAGGATAAAGTTGTCCTCTTTGGGTATAGCTTATGGCTATACATAGAGGAATCGGTTGATTCCAAAACGCAATGGTGGACCGCTTTACAGCTCACCCACCGGAGCGGTTGATGTGTCTGGTACCCCAGTTTGGTGCATTGAGCCGGGTTCGCTACCCTACGAGATATGTTGCCTTCTGACTATGCCAGCTCATCGCGAGATGCTAGGATAGAACTGTTTGAGCATGATTGATGATATGTGATATGTTTATATTGATTGCATGCTATTTGGTACTCGCTAGCTATTATAGCTAACAGATGCTACTACTCACATGTGCAGGATCCTTAGTGAGCTTGGGACCCTGCGGGTAGTTAAATTTCTTAGGAGGAACACTGTACTTTAATTAACTCTGATGTAATGAATGTTCGTAAACAGATAATGGTCGAACGGTTCAGTATCGGTAACACCAAACATCGTATGTGGCAATTTTTGAATGTATAATATTTGCCACTTGTTTTATATTCCGCTGCGTGTTTTAAATGAAAAATGTAATTTGATATTTTAAAAAGAAAATTTTGGTTCTCGAAAGCATGGTGTTACACCCGTTAAGACTTTTGGGTATCGTGTGAATGAGTTGTAAGTTGAAAAGAAGAGTGGGATACCCACTATTTAGGGGACCACCACCTTGGAGGCGGCAACCCCTTCACTTTCTTTCTTACCTTCTTCTTTTCCTTCTTTTCTTCCATTTTGCTTCTTCTCCTTGTTGAACTTTCTAGAGACACACATACACATATTCCTTGTGTTAATTAGAGATGCTGAAGTTGAGATTGGAGGACTACAAGGAGGAGATTGAAGATGTGAGTAATATTTTTATTTGTGTTTTGAGTTGTTAATTGAGTTTAATTAAAGAGTTATGATCAAAGAGTGTTAGTATGGTGTATTATAGAGTTGGTAAATGTTAAGAGGGTTTTTTTAAGTGCTAAAAATACATTGAAAGTGTTTTGGTTGAATTCTGGTCGGAAACCAGTGAGTTATGGTCGAACCAGTGCTGTAAGTTGAAGGACACGGGCGTGCCCCTTAAGAACAGACCGTGCCTAAGGGCTTACATGAGGAGACACGGGCGTACCTCAAAAGGTACGGACGTGCCTAACCCTAGAGAGGCCCCTGGTGTGCCTGTTGACCACAGGCGTACCTTTGAGTGAGGGTAAGGGCGTGCCCTGTCCAGTGTAGTGTATTTAAAGTGATGTTTTGATAAAGTAAGAGTAATGAGTATCATATACCTATTCTTAGGTACTCAAGGGCCTAAGGAAAAGATAAAGTGAATGCGTTGGAAAAGCTGGACTCCATGTGAGTACCTCAACTTGGTACTTAGAGATATTAATTATCTGTGATTGTATGTGTTCGATACCAGAATGAGATTTACTTTATGATAATTATATGTGACGAATTAGAGAATAGTTGTTACTAATTTGTTAAAGAGTATAGAGATAATTATAGAGTCAATAGAGTTGAGTATAACTGTAGTTAAGAGACGAGAGACAGAGATACATGGTTATGATTAAAAAATGAGTATTATGGTATGAGTCTAATTAATGAGAGATGCGTATCAACGAATAAACAAGAAGTGAGAACCTGTAATTAAAAGAGAGAAAATAGTGGGGTTAATATTTATTAATTAACCATACATGTTAAAGAGCAAAGATAATTAGTGTGGTGTGAATCATAAATTTAAAGAGTATATGATGATTTAAGCAAACGAGGTTGATGTATATAAATTATATAAATAGGAGAATGAGTTCTATCAGAGTTATAAACTATAAACACATACCTTTATACATTATGAGTATATGTAGAGATACTGAGAAGAGTAGTATCTTGAAGAAATACTGATATAGCCAAATTTAGATATATATTTTAAGCGATATCTGTTTTATTTTAGCCTGTTATTATTTATAAATAAGTAAAATATACTTAATTATCATCATTTAGTGAATTTCAGGTTAAAAGGCGGAATATGAAAAGTTTTGAGCAAAAAAAACCAGAAAAACTGAAGAAAATAAGAAAAGTTGTCCGCGCCGACACACCTCCACTGTTTTGATCATATCTCACTCATACGAACTCGGATTGAGGTAATTCAAAAGGCCACAGAAACTAGATGCAGAGGGCTACAAAATCATTTTTAAGGTCAGAGTCTTAAAAAAGCCATGTCGCGGCGCCACAGTTAAGTTGGTCGCGGCCAAAAACTTGATGTGCGTTTTACGTACTAGTTTTAAATTTATATTTTACCGAATTATTTACTAAAAACTGCACGAATAGGCAAGTGTACCTAATCGTTTCGTATTATAGTTAGTAAGTTGGGTGTCGAACTCTTAGGGAACGGGAGCTAAACTGATTTTTATCAAATTAACTAAGAATTAACTAAAATAAACTAATTAAAGCAAGTAAAGACAATTAAACTAAATAAATGCAATTAAATACTAAAATAAAGCAATTAAACTAAATTAAGGGTAATTTGTAATCAAGTTTGAAACTTTATTAACCTAGATAACTACTAACACTACTAAATTACCAAAAACAACCAATTAAGCAAAAAGCAAGCAACTTTGTTGGATTAAACTATCAAATAAAAGCGTTCCCTCCCTAGATTCAATTCCACCCTTTTCAAGTTGGTTTTATAAATCAAAATCAATGCATTGGACAATTAATGAACACTATACCGATTCCTATATTGTTAGACTCTTGATCCGAGTATCCAACTTATCTAATCATGCAATTAACTAATCAATTGGTCATTAAATCAATTAACTACACAATTAAGCATATTTAAGTTCGTATCTATCAAGATCTAATCTTTAATGATTGATTGAGTTACCAAATCATTTAATTAACACATGAAAGTCATCATATATCAATTCTAACACATTAAAGTTCCTATCTTGATTGTTTAACCCTAGGTTTTGATCAAACACTAGTCAACACTAATTATTGGTCCTAATTAGCATTGATTAAAGTCTTATAAATGGATTGGTCCTCCAATTTACATCAACTAAGATTCTAAACAAATCAAAAACAGAATTAAAACATGCTAGGATCATTGATTAGACTTGAAAGATAAATATAATGCCATTAAAGTCAAAAAGATATAAAATTAACCAACTTGATAGAGTTTCATCTCCTCTAGGGAGGAAAACAGAAAACCTAGCCTATTACAATTATAATCAACTTCTGGAAATCAAGATTAAACATTAAAAACAGAAGAGAAGTAGAAAAACCGTAAAAAGCAAGAATTCCAAGCCTTTAATCTTCAATTGTAGCTTTAATCCTCCAAATCCGAGCTCAAGCCTTCTGGGATGTGTTAAGAGATGTATTTAGCAGAGGAATAGTGGAAGAAATCGGGTGGTTAACCCTTTTTCAGATCTGGAAGTTCGTTTAAATAGAATTCTGAAAACAGGGGTGTCGCGCCGCGACGGCCAAGTGTCGCGCCGCGACGGAGTCTTTTAGCCCGATCCCACTTCTTTCAAATTTCAAAGCTGCCGTCATCCCATCTCGTCACGCCGCGACGAGGTTCTAGGTTGCGCCGCGATGATACGTGGCCAAAAGATAGACCTTATCCGGAAGACCTCGTGGCGCCGTGACAAGCAAGGCGTCGCGCCGCGATGCTTCCTTTGGCGCCCGGATCCATTTTTTCTTGGGTTGGGCCTATTGGGCTTAGCTTTATATTCTTTTCTTTTATTATTTCTCTTTCTTGGGCTCTTTCTTTTTCTCTTTTCTCTTCTTTCTTTGCCCCAATTATTTTTCTCAATTTATTTTCTCGACTTCTCTTTACTTTCTCGACTTCTCGGGCTTTATTTATTTTTCTCGATTATTTAAATATTTCGCCTTTTTAGGCTGCAAAACATAAAAGAAACGGTAAACGTACCTTTTTACAATTAAATACACATTTTCCGGCTAAAACCAACCCGATATCGCATAATATTTATATATATTTAGCGCGATATCAAATACATAAAGGGGATTTAAACATTAGAGTAAGCATATACACGTATGTAAATATATAAACATACAAATATGAGAGAGTATAATAAACTATTTCTATACATATATATTTAATAATAGAGAAAAGAGAAATGAAACGAGTGAGAGGAAAGAGAACAACGTAGAGACGTTGTAGACATGTAATAATATATAAAGACTATATGAGTATGCCATAAATTAATTAATCAAGATAAAAAATAATTAGAGTTATAAATCGTATATGTTTAGCTATAATTGGTTAATGATGCTAATTATAGCTCATCAACCGATTATGTGTGAGAATATATATATATATATATATATATATATATATATATAATTAATATTTTTATTTAATTAAAAAAGGTAAATTAGTAAACAACAATATTTTCTCTCTCCTCTCTTTAATTAATTTCTCTTTTTTCTAATTAAATTTTCTCACTCTAATTAATTTTTTTCTAGATTTTGTTTATTTTTTGTATTTATTATTTACCAAATTAATATTTTTTTTGGTCGGAAATTTCTTTATATACTCAAGTGTTTATTAATGAATCATAATATTTTGATATAATTTTTATCTTTCATTACTTAAATTTCAATTAATATGTTGTTCAACTATTATTTTCTCTCCTGGCTGATTTTTTGAGATTAATTAATGAACATTTACTAAATACTACAAAAATATGAATATACTTATTTCTAATCACTACATTTATTTGTGTTCGATAATGAACACAACAACACTATTTGTATTCGATAAAGAACACAACCAACACTATAGTGTTCGATAATGAACATAGCCAACACTATACTCGTTTTAAAATAATTTTGAATATTCAATATTGAACACAGTCAAATAGTCTAAGTGTTTTATTACAAATTTTAGAATATTTAATAATGAACATAGTCAATTTTCTCTTGTTATTTACCCATTATTCACTAATTAACAACGTACTAAAAACCATATATTTTAAAACCCAAAAAATAAAAAAAATCTTATACTCCATAATAAGAAAAGTAACAAAAACTTCAAACACCTTGTTCACCATTCAAAGGATATGATTAAAGACCATGCATTGAAGAACACCTCCCCCCTGAGAACACATACATACACATCGACACATAGTAGCTTTTTCTTCCCCCTTTTTTCCCAGTTACCTCTCAAAAATACATATAACCATTTTACAGTCGTTTTCTTAAATAAAAGAATTGAAAATTGAAACACAATAACACCCAAAAGAGGTTAGACCACTGATCTTGGTTCCACCATGTTCAATGTTTCTCATGTACAACTTAAACCTTGGACCTGTAAAATAAGAAAAACAAAGTTTTATGAGGAAAACATGGAAGGGTATTCACTCATCGTAGACCTGTTGAAGGGGCTCGTCAGTGGCGATGGACACTTTAACGAAGGATTTTAGTAAGGCGCGGCGACAAATGAGATGTAGAAAGCGGCAACGGCGCATGAGGTGTTCACCGGAGACATTGACGATGACTTTAGTATAAGGAAGCGGCGAAAAAGGTAATGAGGAGGGCGACATCGGCGCAACGGTGTTCATCGGTGATGTCTGTTTTGGCAGCAGCAACGACTGTGGTTCATCGCCGCTCTTCCTCCTCCGACGAGGGCGGCGGCTGTGGTTAAGAGAAACTGTAAAGAGAGAGAGAGACGAGTTCAAGGTTTCAATCCCGCCATCAATGGCGGTGGCCGGTGGTGACTTTCAGAGGGCGGCGGCAGTGGTCTTCCGTGAGCGGCCC
The DNA here is from genome assembly GCA_038502395.1 of Dittrichia graveolens. Taxonomy (NCBI): domain Eukaryota; kingdom Viridiplantae; phylum Streptophyta; class Magnoliopsida; order Asterales; family Asteraceae; genus Dittrichia; species Dittrichia graveolens. The sequence goes on from JARJIL010000009.1 coordinate 63,292,156, forward strand.
ATGTATGGGAGATCGATTAGGTTTTGAGTTTTAAAATGAGGTTGTGGGGTATTACCATGTATGTATGTATGTATATATATATATATATATATAGAGAGAGAGAGAGGGAGACTATTTAGGTAATTAAATAGATAGGAGAGGTGATTAGTCTATTCTACCCTTTTAATTTTATTCAATAATCCTTAAAGATATAACTTAATTACCAAAATGCCATACATAATCCTAGCCCTTGATTAAACGATCTGATGGTTGTAAACGCTTCTCGCACTTTTCGCAAATAAACTCCTTTTCGCATGAACTTTCCTATATATATATATACACATATACAAAATGATGTTTAAGCCTATACCGCCATATTTGAGATATGTGTTATATGATGTGAGGATGCCTTAGCCTGAGAGGCATATACGACTAGTCAATGAGTCTAGTTAGATGCCAATGTGACCACCAGAGGTGAGACCATTTATGAGTTCTTGCAAATAATATAAATATCTGTGATGTAACATATATTTAAATATATTATGTGTATTGTGTTACACATTAGCCTAAATGGCAATGAGATGCCTGAGTGGCAATGAGATGCCGGAGTGGCAAATGAGATGCCTGAATGGCTATGAGATGCATGAGTGGCAAATGAGATACCAAGAGTGGCAAAACAAAGGCCTGAGTGGCATATTTTGATGTGATTGCATTTATATGTTTTATTGATTTGAATATTTTGTGGAGTTGCTCACTGGGCTTTCTAGCTCATAACTTCTATTGTTTATTCATTTCAGGTTTTGTGACTGGCGAAGCTTCTACATAGACTAGATAAGAATTTTGTACAACATCAAAGGAAAACTATTTTTACATAATTTGTACCGGTTGTTGCCCTATTTTAAATAAGAGTATTGATTATTTCCTTGTTGCACGCATTAAAAAAAACGGGCGTTACACTACCGCCCCCATATACCCTTCCTCAACCATTCGCCGTCACTTAATCGTTTACTCTAAAGTACAAATAAAAAGAATGCTCACCACCATTGCCCATTAATCTTTCACTATCTTTGCATGACCTCGTCCGTTCATAGCCGGTCAAGCGGTCACCAGCCTCCGACAAATCATATGCTCGTTTCTAAGTCCGTCCCCTAATTTAAGGTAAATTTATAACCCTAAAATTTAAGTTGGTTAAAATGTAGTACATAATGTTATGATTAATTGATTACTTGTTAATTTGAACATATTAGCATGTAAATTTTTGATCTTGTGTGAACTTTTCTTATCTTATGATTTTTGCTACCTTGTTTAGTTTAGTGATTGATATTTATTCTTGAATGAAAAATTGGGGCAAAGAAATATGAATGAAATTAGTAGTAGCGAGTTTCGCGAATTGTGGTTTTTAAAAAGGAATAACCAAGAGTATTAATGAATTTAAGTTTCACTTTGACATTGATATAGAGTTTTAGTTTGGTATTCATGTTAATATAACCTCGTTTGTTTTAACAAAGTGAACTCTTCCTTCACCTTCGACTTATATGACCTAACTTGTTTCGATATATATATATATATATATATATATATATATATATATATATATATATATATATATATATATATATATATATATATATATATATATATATATAGGGGAAAGTTCATTTAAGAACCGTTTTTATTGCGAGAACCAATCTTAGCCATTCATTTTGGATAATGGAATTGATGGATGAAGAGCGTGGGGGATTGGGTGTGGCAGGGTACATGTAAGAAATTCATGGGTGGGCAATCCAATAGGAGTGGGAATTGGACGGCTAAGATTGGTTCTCGCGGTTCTCGCAATAAAAATGGTTCTGAAATGAACCTTTCACTATATATATATATATATACACACTAGCAAGGTACCCGCGCAATGCTACGACGACAAATAATTTCTATTTTACATCATGTTGCTTTTAAAAATGTAATAATATGTTATTCGTACAATTCATTGTCACGAAAAAGTATCGTACAATGTCAGTTTTTTATTTTTTTATTTGCATCAACTATTTTATATTAATTTTAAAAATAAATTTTAAAAGATATTAAAATAAGAAAAAGATTTATATTTATGAAATAAGGAGAGAGAAGTTAATAAGATTTTGAAAATTATGTTGATGTGGGTAGATAATTTTGTTTGCGTGAGAGGGTGTTTTTATGTTAGAGAGAGATTTTAAATAGATAAAAAGTTAAAGTAAATTAGAAGAAAGAATGAAATGATTAAAAAGGGGTATTCTAAAAGTTAAAGTACATTAAAAGAAAGAATGAAATGGTTAAGAAGGGGTATTTTAGTACATTCTAAGTTATTTAAAATTAAGAGTTTTTAAGGTTGTAAATGTATTATAAAGGAGTAAGATATATATATATATATATATATATATATATATATATATATATATATATACTAGTGGGGTACCCGCGCAATGCGGCGGCGGTGAATAAAGAGGAGGTTGTGATAAGTTTTGTGTAGAATAATCACAAATAGCTAATATGAGTTTGTGAAAATTCTATGCGAGATGAAGATAATATGAGTTTGTGAAGATTCTTTGCGAAAGCCGCTTTGAAATTAAGAATTAAATTGCTAACTCTGAATTATTTGTGTTTCAGTTTGTTGGAAGAGTTTTGTCGCATGGCTGAATCATGAAATTGCTGATTATATATATGTATGTATATGTGTGTGTAATGTTTCATAGTTTCAATTATTATGTAATTGAGTTAGAATGCAATGTTTATAAATTTCAACTCTTTGACTCTTTCATTTGTTTGATGTTTGTGAAATCTCTTGAACTTGATTTATTGAAAACGGGAATTTAGGTGATCTCATTAATCAAAAGTTAATATTAAAAATATATGGTTAGAAATAATTCAGTTATAAGTATTTGTTTAAATTCATTAATTGTCGGTTATGTTTTCAATATTTATTTGTTAAAATTCATTAATTGTCGGTTATTTTTTCAATATTTATTTGTTTAAATTCATTAATTGTGGACTTAAAGGAGGGGTAAAGGAGAGGTATAAATAAGGGGTATTTTAGTAAATTTACTTTTCTTAAAATTAAGAGTTTTTTAGGTGGTAAATGCATTATATAGGAGTAAGATATATATAGTGAAAGGTTCATTTGAGAACCGTTTTTATTGCGAGAACCGCGAGAACCAATCCCAGCCGTTCAATTCCTCCTCCTTAAATTGGATTGCCTACCCATGAATTCTTTACATGCACCCTACCACACCCAATCCCCCACACTATTCATCCATGAATTCCATTATCCAAAATGAACGGCTAAGATTGGTTCTCGTGGTTCTCGCAATAAAAACGGTTCTCAAATGAACATTCCCATATATATATATATATATATATATATATATATATAATTCATATGTTTTGATAAAAATGTGGCCCTATCACCTTGATTTCGTGATCCACTTTTTTGTAATTACCAATGCACAATGTATGCCATAAGCCAATAAGGCCATAACCATCGAAGATTTGAAGTTTGTAATTCATGTATATAATGTTCAACTAGCTTATGGATCCGTGGGATCACGAGTATTATAAAAGTAAAATTATATACTAAATTATTTTGAACTAAAAAACAAACAAATATTGTAAATAATTTGAAAAAATTCGAAATCTTACAAAAAATGTAAAGTACATACACACGAATATAACTAAATTTTTTAAAGAACTTCTTTATATACAACATTAGCGGATTGTTGCTTCAACTTAAAAAAAAGATTGTCACATCACACATGACATTTTGGACCGCCTATATGTCATATTAACAACATTAAAATAGTAATATCAACTTACGAAGCTATTAAAAGGCAGCTATTAAAATAGTAATATTAACAACATTAAATTGTATGTTGAACTTGATATAATCTAATGTACAATAAATAGTAAGGCTAATATTTACTGTCATGACATCCTTAATTAATCTGATAATAATAAAGTAAATACTAACAATTACTGACGTCTGGTTCTCAACTCTAGCTTCACTCAATCTTGATATATATCTTCAAACCGAATGCTTCTGGAGAAAAAAATCACCAAACATTGTAAGCTTAGTCTGTAAAGGTTGTTTTCATAGCTATTTAAGCAAGTTATCTAGCTCCGTGAAGAAATATGTGGTGCAGATATAAAAAGGTGTTTGCTTGCAAAAAAATAGTTTTTCTAAAATTCTTTAATCAATTAAAACAATATATATCCATAAAGTGATACTGAATTAAGGAAATAAAACATAAAGAACTTACAAAGCACGAGTTATAAAAGAAAACGTAGGATATGAATGTAGATCAGCGATATCACATCCTGAAGAAAAGTCACAATAATATAAGATAAGACAAAAGAAAATAACATTATAAACAATAGAAGTACCAAAAAGTTTAAATACAATTATATAGGTACTAATCATTATAACACCCTCAATACATAATTAACATTGACAGCAAATTCAAGTAAATTGAAGAACGAAATGCCATGTTCAACTTTTTCAATGAATCGCTCATTCTCTCATATCATGCAAGAGGGGTGACATATGGAGTATTGATATGCTTCTTCAAATAATAACAAAAACATTACGAGTTCATAAACAAATAAAAATCATAAACTTTAAAAGGTTTTAAACTTTTAATGCAATTAAATGCTAATTTACTAAACTATACATGTAAATCTTTTATCTTATTCGAATAGAATATTATTCTATGCAACTGTATATGGTTTACATTGATACAATATATATATATATATATATATATATATATATATATATATATAATTTTTCAGCAAGTGATATTGCATTCTTTTGTCTTAAAAAGAGCTTGATCAGATCCATGTAGTAAAGATGAGATATTCTGTAAGTCTATGAAGTAGTTTTACTTAGCTGTAACATGCTTCTAAATTCTAATCTTGAAAGAAAAAATTAAGATCGATCCTCTGTTGTTCAAACTCTTGTATAAAATTGAACAAATATGAAGAAACATTAACATATAGTTGTTTTGGGTCAATTTAAGTTCAACTACAAAATTAGGCATTTTGAGTCATTACCTAACTACCATTTTGCATTTTGTTACCTCTAAAATCAACTATCAGTAAATTTTGACATGGGTGATTAGTTGGGTTCTAATGTCAACATTAAAAAAGGGAGATGATTTGTACACAACACAAATTAGCCATACACAACAATTATGAGTCTTATGCTCCTATCAACCTGCTATCTTTGATTCTCATCCACAAATTCAAGGGTATAATAGTTTAAACAATCACTTTTTATTGTGTATGACTAATTTGTGTTAGTACATAGTTTGTTAAAAATATGAGTAAACTATATTTAGTTAAACATAAATAGATGCTCTCAAACCATGATTTTGCAGTAATTGTGTTTAAAAAGAAGGAATAAGACAAATGTTAATCACGTATAGAACTTTGAATAGGTAATGTGTTGCAATTTGAAACTTTAATCTAAAATAAAACCATAAAACATTAACACCCTAAATTTTAAATACTATAGGTAATGTAATAACGTGAACATTAGATCACGGAATGAAATTATACTGTTGTTACTTTCATGGTTAAGAATCAGCTAGAGTTTGGGAATGCGATTTTTGAAAATATGCGATAAAGAAAGAAAATTTAAGAAAGGGGATTAACTATATAAAGAAGTAAAAAGTGTTAGAGAAGTTGGAACCTAATGAAGTTGCATTCCAAACTGAAGCAATTTTGCGTCTTCACGTGAATTGGTTCTTAACCATCTTTTGATGGCTTACTCATAATAAGCAATCCATAAAAACCAATCTTTGGGACACTTTTGAAAAAATTTAAGTGGATTTCATCGAGCACCCTGTGTGACTCAAGTCATTGCTATCACCATCATCATCACTTCCTTCAACCATGTTTGATTACCTATAAATTAAATGAATGCATAATCAATTGCTACCATAAAAGCTCTAATCAGTTACTCATAAGCTAATTAAGGATTTAACTACTAATGCTAATTTCACACATATTGTGTGGATTCAATTGCCAAGAGTATAGTTTGATTTTTTTCTCTCCTAATATCTTTGTAGCTTGCACATAGTCCTGATATCATAAAAAGTATCTCAAAGCAACTAAATTTTGTAAGTAGATTGATTGTACCTTTCTCTTGAGGTAAGCAAGATCCTTAGCATATACTTCTGATGTTAGCCAAGCACCCAACCCATTGCATAAACAATCTTAGGATGTAAATGTTGTAAAGATCTTCATAATCTACTCATATTAAAAAGCTACAATTGACTTCACATATCTCATAAGCTAAAATCCATCATCTTTATATTACATAAATTGTCAGATGAAAATAAACTAACATTAACAGTAGAATATTTTTGAAGATGGAATCACATAAATATGAAATCCATTTCAAATTCTTCAATTAGGATGCAACGATAAAAAATTATAAATTTATTTAAATCAAATGGTAAATTGGTAATCACCGACATATCAAAAAACACCTACATGTTTCTAGGTACCTTCAAGTGTGTAATACATGCATTACTGGATCAAGTAAGAGTCTTCTTACCAGCAAAATTTTGACAAAAATTAACACCTAGAAAGTCAACAAAATGAATATAGAAACTACAAAAGGGTATTTGATGATATACAAAGCTTCATTTCAGTAAGTGGTCATTTGAGAAAATCCACAATTCGATAAACTATCTAACCAAAATTTGATAGACAACAAACAATTTAACCCAAATCAAAATGTTGACCACCAAATTGTTGTTCTTTGCTTTGTAATCCTGAAACTTGCATGAAATGTGATTAACCTAAATTTGGGTACACACCATTTGCACAAAGAAAATGGGTCAAAATTAGGGTTTATCGTAGAACCTTGGATACACACGCACATAGACATAGAGCAAAAATGGCTCTCGATTAGGATTGGAAATACCTTTGTCAAGATCTGGACAATGAATAGGCTACCGATATGGAAATTTCCACCTTTCGATGAATAAGAACATGATGCAAGAACGAACCACAAAAAGGATGAAGTGAACAGAGATGATGTTTCGTTCAACCAACTGAATCTATCCTTCGCATGGAATAAATTTGACATTATGAAACCGTAACCCTACCAACAACGTCGTTTTGAAGGATAAGAGGAAGACAACAAAAGAAATCAAAATTAACATAGATTTAGATGATGTAGGATAAAGAAAATACCTTCGCAGTACAGATTGAAAGTAGATGAAGATGTATTCAGCTGATCGTAATGGAGCGATTTAGGGTTTCTTCAAGATTTGGGGTTAACATGTAAAACAATAGAAAATCTCGATGTTTCCTTAGTTGTGGAAGTCGGAGGATCCAAATAAGGGTAAGGTCCGCACTTTTCCTTTAGCGGAGGGTTATGATTGGTGGAGAGACTTTTTTAAAAATGGTATGTGTTGAAGTGGAGGGTTATGATTGGTGAAGATAAATTTTTTTATTACTATTCTTGGTAAGATGGTAAGCCTTTTAATAATATATATATATATATATATTATTCATTTCTTGTAATTTGTAGCTTTTTTTAAGTTTATATAATTATAGATAAGGAAAATTATAAAAACATATAACTATCTTTATATTTTTTAGTTTATGTAAAAAAGTTGAACTTTTTCTAACGAGGTTATTAAATTACGTATTTTTACTCTGTTAGTGCAACATGTGACTTGTAATCTATTAAAAGGGTAACCATTTCTAATCTTGTAAGTAATCTTTTTAATTTCTGTAACATTCTTTTTAACTTTTTTAAGTTTTGTAATATTTGATTTTTTATATTTAATAATTTTATTATTGTTAGTATTAATATAATAATAACTATTATTATTATTAATACAATTATTATTATTATTATTATTATTATTATTATTATTATTATTATTATTATTATTATCATCATTATTATTATTATTAGGACTTAGTTCACAAAAATATATTCAATTTTACATGTGCTATTATTATAACTATAATTTTTAGATACAAAAACTGGTATATAAATATATTGAACCCAAATCATATAAGTTGTGGACCAAACAAATGCTTGCTAAATCAGTTTATTATATTTTGAATATCTAAGTCTCTCTCACATTTAAGAAAATACACACACTTTTCTCAAGAATTAACTCTCTCACTATCCCTACAATCTAACTTGTGTAGGATAAATTATTTTTATTTTACCTCCGTCAATATTAATAGTGTTTCGTGATTCAAAAATGCAGAATCTCATCTCAATCATCATTTATCAGAACTCTTTAGGCTAAGTTTCTTGGTTTGGACGGGGCATTTAGTCCATGTCGCTATTTTTCATTTCTGACATAAGATTAAAAAAAATATTATTTCTTGCTGGATTACAAAAATGTAATTTTCATTCAAATGAAAAATTCAAGTAAAATAAAAGATAAAACAGTTACCAAGATAATATTCTTTTTAAGTAAAACCAATTTATATGCATAAAAATGACAAGTAATAATAATAATAATAATAATAATAATAATAATAATAATAATAATAGTTATTATTAGTATTAACGTTCAAAAAAATTATCATAACTAGTATAATAATAATAATAGTTATTATAATTAGCATTATTATATTAATACTAATAATAGTTTCATTATTAGAAAAACTAATGTTACTCGTAATAAAAAAGTTAAAAAAAATGTTACACAAAGTCAAAAGTTTACTTACAAACTAATCAAATATTACATAATTGAAAAAAGTTAGAAAATATTTTAAAAAAATATATTGCATAATAAAAAAAGGGTACGAAGATAGTTGTATGTTTTAATATGTTTCCCTTATAAGTATCTAAAAAAAAAAGTAATTTATGTTTGCCATAAACTTTATTTCTTACGCTAAGTATCTATGTGGTTTATCACTTATTTCACTCTCGATCCTTAGACTTTATTTATTACGCTAAACATCCCTATTATTTTCATTTTGTAAGACAGATGGTCCTTATGCCCTCTTTGTTCACCTAAAATGACAATAATACCTTTTTATTATTAAATTTCTATTTTTTATAACTATTATACATTCTAAATTATTTATTAACTAAATGTTATTAATATATAAATAAACTAACTTACACTACCACCACCACCACCTTGCCACCACCCCCAAATCTCTAACCACCATCTACCACCACCCCCAAATCTCTTACCACCACATCATAAATCTCTAACCATCGTCTACTAACACCCACCCACTCCTGACTACCGTCCACCTCTACTATCACCCACTACCGTATTCCCCTAATTGCCCCTATCAAGAACACCAAGAAAAAGGATCTAAAATCCTCAATCAAGAACAAGAACCAAAATCAGAAACCTCCAACCATGCTCTACCACCCCCACAACCACCAAAAACCTCTAACCACCATTGCTAAAACAACCAAATATCACATATCACTAAAATCATGTGCATAACAATCAAAATCAACCATAACCGAAACCAAGAAACCAAAAACAAAAATCATGTAATAAAACACTAATTTGTTCTAAACACGAATCAACCAAAACCTTAATCATCGCCACCCACATATTACACAAACACACACACACACAGATCGGAACACACTTCCACGAAAATAAAAGAAAAAAAGAGTAGAAGAAGAAGATGGCGACAATAACATGGTTGTTGCCGGAAAATCCTAGACCTGAGGTAGTGGTATGCCAATTGATGGAGCATATAGTGGTGGTCTTCAAATCGCACGCAGGTGGTGGTGAGGAACCAAAACAAAACACAATCGTAGGTGGTTGTGGTTTTCTCCGGTGATGGTGGTGAGTGTGACGCAACAGAAGAGGGAAAGAAGATGGTGGTGATGGCGGTGGAGAGGAAGGGATGGGAGAGTGATTGTAACACCGTGCTTTTGAGAACCAAAATTTTCTTTTAAAAATACTAATTTAAGTTTCTTTTTAAATACGCATCGGAATAAAACATGTGGTAATTTATATACAATCAAAAATTAGCCACATACATCATTGGTGTTACTGAAACTGAACCAGCCGACCATTATCCGAGTACAATTACATAGTTAATATTAACAGAGTGTTTAACAACAAGTTTTCCTCCTAAAACAAGTAACTACCCGCAGGCACCCGAGCTCACAGCCTAAGGATCACCCGCACATGTGAGAGTGAGTATCTGTTAGCTATAATAGCTAGTGAGTACAGAATGACATAATAATCAATATAAACATATCACATATCATCAAGCATGCTCAAACAGTGCTATCCTAGCATCTCGCGATGAGCTGGCATAGTCAGAAGGCGACATATCTCGCAGGGTAGCAAACCCGGCTCAATGCACCAAACTGGGGTACGAGACACATCAACCGCACCGATGGGTGAGCTGTAAAGCGGTCCACCATTGCGTTTTGGAATCTATCGATTCCTCTGAGTACAGCTGGAGGCTGTACCCATCCGTTCGGGGAGCATTGGGCTTGCAAGGTCCTAAATACCTATACTGTAACGACCTGAATATTCTAATAATATTTTTTTATCGAGAAATAAAATATTATTTTCGAATTTCAACTTATTTATAATAATAAAGGAATATTATTATTTAAAAGAAAAGAAGAGAAATTAAAATAAAAGAAAATGAAAAATTACGAAAATTCGAGATCGCGACGCGATGCGTTTGGGCGGCAAAACACGTGTCAAGGTTGCGTGTGTCCTTTTGTTGCGTGTGTCAGTAAGATCGCGACGCGACGCTTTTTGGCATAGCGACGCGACGTGTCGGCCGGATTTCTGGCTCTATAAATAGAACTTCATCTTCAGCCATTTCCCACATCTTTCACCACCACAACGTTAGTCTGCCGAAATTTTGTGAGATTTCAAGGTTCTTGAGTGTTTAAGAGTTCCGGGTTTCGTTGGAGCTCGTATTCAAAGTGCGGGGAGATCGGAGATAGCGCTACGGGCGTAGTTTCGATCGTGTTTTCGCTTTGGTGACCCCGAGAGGTATATTCTACTAAACTTAAGCTATTATTTTGGTTGTATGGCTTGATATGTTGCATGCATGTCGTTCTAGCATGTTTTGATGGACTTTCTAAACTCGCGACGCGTTGATTGTTGATCGGAAGTATTATTTTGCATATCTAGGTTATTCGAGATGGTTGAGGTCGATTTCTTGACGATCCGACAGTGTAGTTCGTCGAATCTAGATCGTGTGTTTATTTTCTAGGCTGAGGTGAGTTCAGTAGACTTTTACAAAACCGAGTACATAGACAAAACCTTATTTTCGAAATAAAGATGATTATACATATACTTATATATTGATTGATGATACATGTTATATGTTCTAAGTTAAATACTCGTTGCATGCATGATCAAACACGAAATACGCATCTTACGATTATTCACGATTTACTGTGATTTACATATGACTGCTTACGAGTTATTGCATGCATGTGTTTTAGTGGCGGGGGTAGTATATGATATTACCCATGTTGCGGATTTGCGGGCCTAGTTGGCCTGATTGACCTTCTAGGATTAAAGTGCTAGCCAACAAGAGTCATTTGGTCTTTCTAGACGACTATTTTGACACATGGTATGCGGACAATTCGGTTTTCAAGTACTGGAGTGATGTAGGCCAAGGAGGCTAGATCATACATCACGTAAGTGTGAGGAGAAGCTGAAACAGGATGGGATTCATTTGGACTCATACTAGAACGACAACGTAGTACTTGTACTCGCACCGTCGAAGTAGCGAAAGCGGAGTCTCGGGATTTATGTTCTCGGGTGGGAGTCACGCCCCGCTCGAAAACATAGGTTGGCCCGGCACGCAACTAATGAACCTTGGGTTTTCTAGTGTGGATTTAGACTCTACAATAAGATCACCCTATTAATATGATTTATGTGATTATGATGCGGTATGATTATTCGATTATGATGCGGTATGATATATGCGATTATGATGCGATATGATCTATGAAATTTTATGCGGTATGATTATGATTATGTGCGATTGACTTCATGAGATGATTTGTGAATATTTGACCCATTTGGTGCTATGTGATCGACGGGTTCTCGGTACGGGTCAAATACGTGAAGGGTGGGTTATGGTATTTATTTACATGTCATGTTCCACTTACAAACATTTTTTATGGTTTTTGATTACAACTCCTATTGACTCACTTGGCGTAAGCTGACACTTGTTTCTTTCAAAATTTGTCTTGTACTCGCGCAGGTGGCTTAGAGGTTGTGGTTCTGCGAGGAGGGTAATATTAGTTCTGGTTTATAATTTGGTATCAACGAAAATCCGGTTATGTAATATATTCATAACATTAAACTTGTACTGACTTTTGAATGACTGCGGTCGTAACCTCGTGGTTTAATTTATGAAGGATTATGTAATTGCCTCTATGACGAAAACAACTATTTCCATTTATGACTTTTAAGACTTCTGCTGCATGTTTTTGCTATTAATTAAAGTTTTTTATAAAAGGTGAAAATTTGAAAATCACGGGCGTTACAAGTTGGTATCAGAGCCACGTTGTGAGTGAACTGAGTGCTGAGACCGACATTTAGACTCATGGCTAGTTTGGCTCATATAGGAATGAACAAGACTTTAAGGTGGGGGGGGGGGAGGTGTGTGACTGATTGCTTTTAGGGATTACTTGTTTGTTACCTATAGGACTCTTCTCTCCTCTATTCGATTTAGAATCTCTTGTTCTTCACTCGTGCTAACTTTCTGACTTTCAACTCGTCATCGTGTTGTCTTGCAGAAGAAATGATGGGTACTCGTAGAAACAACAACGCGTGCTAGAAGCAGGTCAGGGAAGTGGTGGAGCGGGCGGTGGTGCCCCAATTATTAAAGAAATTCCCTATGCCGAGGATACCCCCTCGATTTACCGCTCGAACCACAATTTAGCTGAGAACGAAGGTCACAATGATGAGCCGGAGAGGACCCATCAAAGCCAGCACAGTCGCGGTAGCATTGCGCGCCAGGCGCACTTGGGGGAACAACTACGAGCAAGGGATGCTGAGATTGCTCGATTACGAAGAGAGGCACGAGGTGGAGGAGAGGACGAAAATGAGGATTGGTCGGTGCATAGTGAGGCTGACAGCGTGTCACGCCCCAAGTTGGTGCATGGCAAGCGGGGAAAAGCGAGAGGTAAAGGAACCTCGTTAGAAAGTTTTATGAAATGCAAACCGCCAGCATTCAAAGGGGGTGAGTACCCGCTAGGATGCCTGCGGTGGATCATGAAGATGGAGCAGGTGTTTTGCGTTGGGAGTTACACTAATTACCAGCAGGTAAACTATGCTGTCATGCGATTCGAGGGAGAGGCCTTGGAATGGTGGCGAACGATTAAGCGGACACTTTCTGAAGCCGTGTTAGACAGTTTGACTTGGGAGATGTTTACAGATAAGATCAAGATGAGATTCTGTAGCTTGGGGGTAAGGGAGAAGGCAAAAAGAGAATTTTTGGAGTTAAAGAAAGGAAACATGACGGTGGCAAAGTACAATGCTGCTTTCACCAATAAGCTGCAGTTTGCTGGTAGCTACTGTATTACTGCGGAAGAACAAATTGGAAGGTATGTTGAGGGATTGCCTTTTGATTATCAAGTGGCTGTGAGGATGAGGAGAACTCCGGGGGAGGCAATGGATGAGGCAAGTCGGGTTGAGCATGACTTAACCAAGCGTGAGAAGACTGTGTTCAAAAGGGAGGAGAAACAAAAATGGGAGGGACCATCTGGATCCTCTAAGAAGAAAGAATTCCCTCCAAGGAAAGGTCAGAAAGGGGACAAACCTCGTTACTATACAACTTGCCACTCTTCTCATAAGGGAGAGTGTAGCAGCCATACTCTAAGTTGCAGTCGATGTGGAAAGACTGGCCATAAGTTTGAGGATTGTAAGAGTACCAAACCTATATGCTACAACTGCAGGGAGATGGGCACATCAGTATCAATTGCCCAAAACAAAAGGTTCGAGGTGGAGTTCCAGAGAAAAAGCAAGAGGCACCCAAAGCCAAAGGACGTGCCTTCAATATGACCGCGGAAGAGGCCAAGCGCAACGATGAGGTTATTTTCGGAACCTTTCTTATAAATTCTATGCCTGCTAGAGTATTATTTGATTCGGGTGCAAGTAGGTCTATAGTGTCTACTTCTTTTTGCTCTCGTTTTGTGTTACCACAAAGTCCATTAGAGTCGGTGTTGGAAATTGAGGTGGCGGTTGGAAAACCCGTCACTGTCAGGGAAAAATATGAAAATTGTGCGGTTGAAGTTAACGAAAATATCTTTCCTCTAACACTGATCCCAATGGATCTAGAAGGATTTGATGTGGTTATCGGAATGGATTGGTTATCGTTTAATCGTGCGGAGATCCTTTGTGCCAAGAAAATCGTGCGTGTACCTCTTACAGCGGGTGGTTATGCCATCGCTTATGGGGAGAAATATTCGGGGACTGTGTCCCTAATCTCGGTTCTCAAGACACGAAAGTGCTTAGCGAATGGTTTTTTGGCGTTCTTGGCTCACGTAGTCGAGACTTCTAGAAAGAAAGTGGTTTTATCCGAAGTGGAGGTGATCCGGGACTATGCGGACGTCTTTCAAGACGAGTTACCTGGGTTGCCACCGCCACGACAGATAGAGTTTCAGATTGGCCTTGTTCCTGGTGCGGCGCTCATTGCTAAAGCACCATATCGGCTAGCCCCATCGGAGATGAAAGAGATTATGACGCAGCTTCAACAGCTTCTTGAGAAAGGTTTCATCAGGCCGAGCTCTTCGCCTTGGGGAGCCCCGGTCCTGTTCGTTAAGAGGAAAGACGGTTGCATGAGGATGTGCATCACCTACCGAGAGTTGAATAAATTTACGGTCAAGAATAAGTATCCGCTTCCAAGGATTGACGATCTCTTCGATCAACTCCAAGGGGCGAGTTAATTCTTAAAAATCGACTTGCGGTCAGGCTATCATCAAGTGAGGTGAGAGATTCGGATATTCCTAAGACGGCATTTGTAACATCCTCAGATTTGGCTTAGTAGTTTTGTTGGCTTTGGTATGTTAATTTGTGATTAATGGTAATTAATTACTTGTTAATATTAAGTTACATGGTTTTAATTAAATATATGAATTATAGGTTTAAATATATGTGTAAATTCATGAGCAGATATGTGTTTATATATATATAGGTTGCATGTGATGTATGTAGATATTTGTAAAAAATCTAAGGACACCTCATGCTACAAATAAAGAGAAGGATTACGTGGGCTTATAGTGAATTAAATTCTGAAATTGATTTCTCACTTGAAAACCGATTGTTGGTGTTGTATGTGTTCTTGAGAGAAGAAAAACAAGAAGCTAGCATACTTGAATAAGTGAAAGTGAGATTTGTGTAGTGCTAATTCGAAGAAAAGGTATGGTTGTAATCCTGGCATGATTCTGATTATCTTAACATGTTTTGTTTGTAAAGATATGCTAAGAACATGAATACACCATGGTAGAAGTTTAGAAGTAAACTTGCTTGGTGGGTTTTGTATGAATTGCCATGATAAAAAGGATTTGATGTGTTGTTGTTGTTCTATACATGTTATAAGGTGTTTATACATGTTTTAGAAGTGTTCATAATGGATTTGGAATGTTTGAATCGGATTTGGAATGATGGTGTCGGCTGGCAAAATGAAGAAGATGATGCAGGTATGAGAGAAACGGGACGCGTTTCTCCTATGGACGCGACGCGTTCTTCAAAACAATCGGATTCTTGGAGAAATCCGAGTGGAAATCCGATGGTGCAATCCGAGATCCAAAATCCGAAACTAGCAATCCTACAAGGCAAATCCGATAGTTGGAATCTGAGACTTGAAGTCCGGAATTGGAAATCCGATTGTGGGATTCGGATTTGTGAAATCCGATACTTGGGGGCGACGCGACGCGTCGGGTTCTTGGACGCGACGCGTCCGAGGGTTTTGTGGATTTTTTCTTGTTTGTTGCATTGTTTAATGTTATGTGATATATGTTTATACATATGTGAATCATACATGCTTATGTTTGATTAAAAGGATATACATTTATGGGGTGTTTGAAATATATTTATGAATCGTTACTGATTTCAGTTTGTTGTGTTCTGAGGAACAAACAAGGCTCAGTTATATAAGATCACTGAGTGGAGAAACTGAAAGCAAGAGGTGAGTGGACGTTTACTCACAGATGTTATTAGTTGTAACTGGCTTGGGTTGCAACTGTTATTGGTTTGACGCATGGATAGATTGTGCATCTGATAATTGATTAACTGTTGAATGTTAATTAATTGTGCGTCAGTGATATGTATACATGAGGATTGGGAAGTCAGCTTCGGCTGGGCATATGGGCTGGGTTTGTTTGCTATCGGCTAATCAGTATTGGGATCTTTTGATGCATTTGTTACAACTTAAGGTAATACTGTGTGAGAATAGCAAATGAACTATCGGTAAACCTTTGCTTTGGCCGGCATTGGTTGTAGGTTCCTGCAGAACCGCCGGTCTTCCCGGGGCACGATTATCTGTTATGTGTTGTTAATATTGATAAGGTTATTTGCTGATATATCTGTTGTGGTTTGACTCCATTCACTTAGCTTTGTGCTAATCCCCCACCTCTCACTCTTTTTACAGGTTTTGGTAAGTCAGCGGCTCGGCTGAGAGTGGTTAGCTTGGGGAGTAATCACCTAGGACTCTGATAGTTTAATTGTGACGAGCCATGTTTTGTAATACTGATATTTAAACAGTTGTGTTTGTACAGTTGTAAACACTTTGGTTAATTATTCTCTTCCGAAATGATTATGAAAATGAAAATTTTTGGGTTAAAAATACGGTGTTACAGCATTTAGAACTCGCTACGGTCACTATGAGTTCCTTGTGATGCCATTTGTTCTTACCAACGCTCCAGCAATTTTCATGGACTTGATGAATCGAGTTTGTCGTCCTTTCTTGGACAAATCGGTTATAGTACTCATTGATGATATTCTTGTATACTCTCGCACTTCAGAAGATCATAGGCGGCATTTGCGTGAGGTTCTTGATACTCTTCGAAGGGAGGAGCTCTACGCCAAATTTTCCAAGTGTGAATTTTGGTTGCGGGAACTTCAGTTTCTCGGTCATGTGGTTGTAATGGATGGGATCAAAGTAGATCCTACAAAGATTGAAGCTGTTAAAAAGTGGGAAACCCCAAAAACCCCTACTGAGATTCGGAGTTTCTTAGGTTTGGCGGGTTACTATCGGAGGTTCATTCAGGACTTCTCGAAAATAGCTACGCCTTTGACGAAGTTGACAAGGAAGACGGAACCGTTTGTATGGTCGGGTAAGCAAGAGGAAGCGTTCCTAACACTTACGAACCTTTTGTGCGAGGCACCTATTCTTTCCCTACCTGAGGGAAATGAGGACTTTGTTGTGTATAGTGATGCATCCTATTCTGGTTTGGGGTTTGTCCTTATGCAGCGAGGGAAAGTTATCACATATGCCTCGAGACAGTTGAAGGACGCGGAAAAGAAGTACCCTGTTCACGATTTAGAACTAGCAGCGATGGTTTTTGATTTGAAGCTTTGGCGACATTACCTTTATGGTACCAGATGTACAATCTACACAGATCATAAGAGTTTGCAACACATCCAAAATCAAATAGAGCTAAACATGAGGCAACGACGATGGATGGAATTGCTAATTGATTATGACTGCGAAATTATCTACCATCCGGGTAAATCAAATGTTGTAGCCGATGCCCTAAGCCGTAAGGAGCCTCGAGCGACTTATCGGCTGAAATCTATAGGATTGGTGGTTATACCTAATATAATTGAGCAGATTCGGGTAGCTCAAAGTGAAGGGTTAAAGGATGAGGTCATGGTTAATCAAAAAATGCTGCTTGAAGAGGATAATCGCGGGTTAAAGACTTTCAAGGGAGAAGTTTGGATCCCTAAGGTTGGAGGAGTTCGTGACAAGATATTGCGGGATGCCCATCGGTCCAAGTATTCTATACATCCAGGCAATACAAAGATGTTTCGTGACCTGCGGCCGAGTTATTGGTGGCCGGGATTGAAATCAGATATAGCAGATTATGTGGCGAAGTGTGTTACTTGTTCGCAAGTGAAAGCGGAGCACTAGAAACCAGACGGGGAGCTTCAACAGCTTGACATCCCCGAATGGAAGTGGGACAAAATTACGATGGATTTTGTTACAAAACTACCAAGGACCCAGCACGGAAACGATATGATTTTGGTGGTTATAGATCGTTTGACTAAGAGTGATCACTTCTTAGCAACGAAGGAAAATGAGAAGCTAGAAAACCTAGCTAAACTTTACGTACGAGAAGTGGTTACGAGGCATGGAGTTCCCGTATTCATTTTCTCTGATCGTGACAGCCGGTTCGCTTCACGGTTTTGGCAAAACTTGAAAGAGGAGATGGGTACCAGGGTACACTTGGGTACAACTTATCACCCTCAAACGGACGGACAAAGCGAAAGAACGATTCAAACGCTTGAGGACATGTTGAGGGCCTGCGTGATTGAGTACGGTGGTAGTTGGGATACACACCTACCACTAGTGGAGTTCGCTTACAATAATACCTACCATGCAAGTATCGATATGGCACCATACGAAATGCTCTATGGAAGGAAGTGTTGTACCCCTACTTGTTGGTTGGAACCAGGAGAAAAGAAGTTTGTTGGGCCTGAGGTACTCCAATTGACGACAGACAAAGTTGCGGTTGCTTCCTTGACGGTTACGAGTAGACCGTGAAGGACAAAAAAAGTATTCTGATAAAAAGCATAGACCAAAGACGTTCGAAGTAGGCGAGAAAGTGATGCTCAAAGTTTCGCCATGGAAGGGCATCATTCGGTTTGGGAAGCATGGTAAACTAGGACCTCGGTTTATTGATCCATTCGCGGTACTTGAAAAAGTTGGAGATCAGGCATACAAGTTAGAGTTGCCGGCGGAGTTAGAGGGAATTCAAGTTAGAGTTACTACTTTGGCAGAAGTTCCTCCGATGTCAATGCCAATACCACCATTATCTCAACCGATGTCTCAACCGTTCTTCTACCCATTATTTCCTCAAGGACCTTATCCTCAGGGGTCTATGCCACAGGGATCTTATCGTATCCTTACATGGGATTTCCACCTAACACAGGATACATGCAGCCATGCTACAAGCAATTTTTGGATTGCAAACCTGATGAGTATCATGGAAGTACTGATCCTAATGTTACCTTGAACTGGTTGAGAGATACTGCAAGAATCTTGGATGCTTGCAACTGCGAGGAGGAAATGAGAGTTTGCTTTGCGACGAGGATGTTAAAGGGCAAGGCAATGGTTTGGTGGGATTCCATTACCACCCATTTATCGAGAGCACAGATGGATTCGATCACCTGGAATCAATTCAGAGATAAACTGTGCGAACAATACTGTAATGCCTTTGAGTTAAACAAGATAAGGCAGGAATTCATGGAATTGAGGATGACAAAGAAGATGACTCTGGATGAGCTAATAGAGCAGTTTAATGCGAAGCTGAGGTTTGTGACTCAGTGGGTACCTGATGAACCTTCCTAGGTTCAGCATTTTATCGTAGCATTGCTGCCAGAGTACAAGATCACAACACGTTTAGCTGGATCGTTGTCCCAGTCTTTCGCCTTGGCAAAATCTGCTGAGGGGGACATCTAGGCTAAGGATAAGCAGAACAAAGATGAGGCCGCTTTGTAGAAGCCAAGGTATGATCAGGCTGGCGGTAACCGGCAGAAAAAGAGATGGCAGGGTAACAAGTCCCAGGGCAACCAGAATAGGAAGGTATCTTCAGGGGATTCGGGTGTTAAATCGCAGTGGTGTACGCAATGTCGGGCTACTCACACCGGGCAGTGTACTGCCCAGACGATGCGATGTGTGCGATGTGGAATGCACGGGCATGAATCTAAGGATTGCCGTTTTCCCCTAAATGTATGTTGGAATTGCCACAATGAGGGGCATAGGGCAGGTGATTGCCCTACAGGAAGAAGACCAGGGACCGGGACAGGGTCAGGGACTGGGGCAGGGGCGGTTGGGGGATCGTCGTCAGCAGGGGGCAGAAGAGGAAGAATCCTCCGACACGGGAGCGTAAGGCATCTCGCATGACAATCGATGATGCGACTGCTACCGATGAAGTGATCACCGGTATGTTTCTTATAAACTCCCGCACGTGTATTATTTGATTTAGGAGCGAATTGCTCCTTTATTTCTATGGAATTTTGTGCTAGATTAAATTTGCCTACTACTGTTATTTCTGTACCGCTTGAAATAGAGGTAGTAGATGGTAAGATAGTTCCTGTTACAACTTCTGTGACTAGGGCTGAAATAGATATTGATGGTAAGTGCTTCCGAGTGTCATTCCTTCTTATGCCTTTGGCGGGTTTCGATGTGGTTTTGGGAATGGATTGGTTGAGTAAGCACAGAGCAAGTATTAAATGTCATTGGAAGCTGAGTTCTTTTCCGTTGTCTGATGGGTCGCACGTGGTGGCTCGAGGGGAATGGAATAAGTCTGCGTTTCCTATCATTTCTATGTTAAAGGCTAAGAAATCCTTGAGTAAGGGATGTGAGTGTTTTCTAGCATATGCTATTGATGCTAGAAAGGAGAAGCGGGCAGTTACTGATGTATGAGTCGTATCAGATTATCCTGAAGTGTTTCCGGATGAGTTACCTGGGCTACCTCCCGTTCGAGAGGTAGAGTATAAGATTGATCTGATACAAGGTTCTAATCCAGTGGCAAGATCTCCTTACCGGTTGGCTCCTTCTGTGATTAGGGAGGTGATGACACAGATTCAGAATTTGTTGGATCGGGGATTTATTCGTCCAAGTTCTTCACCGTGGGGTGCACCAGTCTTGTTTGTGAAAAAGAAAGATGGTACGCTACGCATGTGTATTGATTACAGGGAATTAAATAAAAGGACGGTAAAGAATAAATACTCTCTGCCCAGAATTGATGATTTATTTGATCATTTGCAGGGTGCTTCGTATTTCTCTAAGATCGATCTGAGATCGGGTTATCACCATGTACAAGTTTCTAACGGAGATGTTGCCAAGACTGCTTTCCGTACCCGGTATGGCCATTATGAATTTTTAGTCATGCCGTTCGGTTTGACTAACACACCTGTAGTGTTTATGGATTTGATGAACCGGGGTTGTCGACCGTTCTTGGATAAATCTGTGATAGTATTTATTGACGACATTCTGGTATATTCTAAATCTGAGGCTGATCATGAGATTCATTTGAGACAGGTTTTTGAAACTCTGAAGCGGGAGCAATTGTATGCCAAGTGCTCAAAGTGTGAAATTTGGATGCGAGAATTTCACTTTCTAGGGCATGTCATTTGAAGTGATGGAGTCAAAGTGGATCCGGCAAAGATAGAAGCAGTGATGAATTGGGAGGCTCCGAAGTCGCCTTTTGAGATTAAAAGCTTCTTAGGATTGACAGGTTATTACAGGCGGTTTATTAATGACTTTTCTAAAATTGCGAATCCCATGACTAAATTGACTCGCAAGGAGGTTCCATTTAAGTGGAATGATGAACAGGAGAGGGCTTTTCAGACGTTGAAACGACTCTTATGCCAGGCTCCTATTCTTGCTTTACCAGATGGGTCAGATGACTTCGTAGTTTACTGTGACGCATCATTGGCAGGGTTGGGTTGTGTGTTGATGCAACGGGATAGAGTTATTGCGTATGCTTCTCGTCAGTTGAAACCTAATGAGAAGAACTATCCAACCGATGATTTAGAATTGGCAGCTGTGGTTTTTGCGTTAAAGTTATGGCGACATTATCTTTATGGTACAAAGTGCGTCATTTGTACGGATCACAAAAACCTACAGTACGTATTTTCGCATAAAGAACTCAATATGCGACAAAGGCGATGGCTGGAACTTGTTAAAGATTATGATTGCGAGATTCGCTATCATCCAGGGAAAGTGAACGTGGTAATATGCGACAAAGGCGATGCTTTGAGTCGCAAGGGAGTTAGTGATAATATAAAATTCATGCGAATTGAAATAGTTTCTGTCTTGATTGATCGATTGAAGGCAGCTCAGTTAGAAGCTTTGAAGGATGAAAATCTGAAGTCAAAGATTATGATAAAGAAGAAGAATGATCTGAATGATGATTCTAGGGGATTGAAAGTTTATCAATATCATGTGTGGGTGCCTTTGCTTGGAGATCTTCGAAGTTTGATTTTGATGGAGGCACAAAAATCGAGACTATCTGTTCATCCAGGTAGCACAAAAATGTATAATGATCTAAAGGTGCTTTATTGGTGGCCTACAATGAAGACAGACGTTGCACAATTTGTGGAGTCTTGCCATAGTGGTGCACAGGTTAAGGCAGAGCACCAGAAACCCTACGGATCACTGAAATAGTTGCAGATTCCAGAATGGAAGTGGGAGCACATAACAATGGATTTCGTAACTAAACTTCCACGTACGCAGAGGAATCCTGATATGATTTAGGTGATCATTGACAGATTGACCAAGAGTGCTCACTTCTTGGCTACCAGTGAGACGGCATCTGTAACACCGGAAAATCACAAGCCATTTTTTTGAAACACGCATTGTGGAAGCTAATTAAAACAACTTGATTACAAATAACCAATATTTACAAATACAATCCTTTGTTCAAAAGATAACCACAACATCATCATAATATTTTGGTGTTACAAAAATACTGACTCGTCTCTTTTTCAAAATAGTATCAGAGTGTGGTTAACTCTTCCTTCTTCATCTACAAACACCAACCTGCAAAGCATCAACTGAGGGGAATTAGCACAAAGCTAAGTGAGTAGAGGCTAAAACCACAAATGCAAACATTCACAATCAATTTTCAATTATGTAATCACATATCCAGAGAAGACCGGCGGTTCGGCGCAGAACCTACAACCAATGCTGGCTAAAGCAAAGGTTTACCGATAGCTTTCCACTAGATTGGCACAGTAAACTCCCCTATGAGCAACAAATGCAACAGAAAGGCTACTATTGTTCAACCAACCAGTTAGACAACCCCAGCCCAAGTCCACGTATAGCTGACTTCTCAACGCAACTCAAAATCATCCTAAGAGTGCGTATCGACCAAATATTCATGCAGCAGTTATCAACATTTCATATCACAATCAGCAGTTCAATCAATTCAATCTCAAACCACAATCATGCTTTACATCAATCAAATTAACTGCAATCTTTACCATCCGTGTTCAACGTCCACTCACCTCAGTTTCAGTCTTGAACTCAGATATCTAATTTTACGGAGCTTTTGGATTGCCTGTAAACACAGCAATAACCAAGTCAGTTTCAATCTCATAAATATATATGATCTCACATATTTATAATTCATTCATTGAACAAGTAACAAACAATAAACAATCACAAGTCCGAACATCAAAATATCGGAGTCTACAAAAAAAACTGTCGGATTCCAAGAATCCGCAACTCAATATCGGATTTCACTTCAATCGGATTCTTAGGCCCGGATTACATCAATCGGATTTTATGGTTTCCGGATTTGGACTATCGGATTTCAAGTACCCGGTTTTTCAAACATACGGATTTTAGGAGTATAGGATTCTAACTTTCGGATTTCTAATTAAATCGGATTTAAGGTCTCGGTTTACCACAATCAGATTTAGTTCTATGTATCGGATTTCATAAGTTCCCGGATTCGATCAATCGGTTTTTATCATTTGGTTTCCCAGACTTTTGGTTTTCCAACATTAGGATTTCATATATTGGTTTCTAGCATTAATCGGATTTTAAATACTGTATACAATCTATCGGATTTCACCACAATCGGAATTCCTCTTCTCAAATCCCCAAAACCGATAGTTCATGATTTACATTGATTCTACCATCTTTGAAACTTCATATTCCAAACCCAGATTTCGCAATGTTCATAAAACCATATCAATAACATATTCTAACATCCTAAAACACATATTTCATGAATCAAAGCACCATTTTAACATGTATTTCATATGAACACAAAACCCATCAAACTCCTAGTTCTTCAAAAACCGATTCTATAATATTTCTTCATAAAAAAATGTTATTCAATTAGAACCTATTCCAGATTCAGTATGAAAACCAAATAGAAACAAATCTAACCTTTGATCTAGACTTAAATCACAAAACTTGTAAAAATCCGATTAATCTTGCTTGTTCTATCTTCGGTTTCTTCAGCAGAGAACACCACACACACACACACACACTTTTCTTAATTAGGAGATAATGCATGCTAAATCTTGACAAGCACCACGTATACACAATAAAATAGGAGGTGGCATACTCACCTCTTCCCATCAACACGTGTACACAAAATACATGCATACATACGGTTGCATATATACATACAATTGAACAAACATACATGTAAAATACTTATAATTAATTAAATCATTTAATTAACCACTAAATCATATAAGAACAAATAATCACGTACCGCAAACCCCGCTAACCTCCTAGCCCAGGTTTGCGGGTGTTACAGCATCACTCAGTAAGTTAGCTTAGTTGTATATTGATGAAGTTGTTTCCCGGCATGGTATACCGCTTTCGATTGTATCAGATAGAGATTCCAGGTTTGTGTCGAATTTCTGGAACAGTCTATAGCGGGAGTTGGGTACACGTGTTAATTTGAGTACAGCTTTCCATCCTCAGACAGACGGGCAATCTGAACGAACTATTCAGACACTTGAGGATATGCTGCGAGCATGTGTGTTGGAATATGGAGGTTCTTGGGATTCCCACCTGCCATTGATTGAATTTGCGTACAACAATTCTTATCATTCGAGTATCGGTATGCCACCTTATGAGATGATATATGGGCGTTGCTGCCGTACTCCTACGTGTTGGTTAGAGGCGGGTGAGAAATAGTATGCAGGGCCTGATATTGTACAGATCACCGCAGACAATGTTGCTATTGCGCGAGAAAAGTTGAAAGCTGCGAGGGATCGACAGAAGATGTATGTTGATCCACGTCGTAGATCTGTTACTTTTGTTGAGGGTGAATTGGTTTATCTAAAAGTTTCTCCTTGGAAGGGGGTTATCCGTTTTGGGAAGCGGGGAAAGTTGGCTCCTCGTTATATTGGGCCATTTCATGTCCAAAGGGTGGTTAATGATCAGACGGTTACTCTCGATCTTCCAGCAGAATTGTCAGGTATTCACAATACCTTCAACGTTTGTTACTTGCGGAAATGTAGAGTCGAGGATGAGAGTTAGATTATACCTCTACATGATCTTAAAGTGGATTCTAGCAAGAAGTTAGTGAAAGAACCCATTGAACTATTAGATCGGAAAGTGATAAAATTGCGTAAGAAATAGATTCCGATGGTTTTAGTTAAGTGGTGGCACAGTTTGGGTTCAGACTTGACATGGGAAACAGAGGCTGATATGAAAGCTCGTTACCCTCATCTGTTTGAAAGTGAATAGATTCCGAGGACGGAATCCATTATAAGGAGGGAGGATTTGTAACATCCTGAGATTGGGCCTAGTAGATACGTAGGCTTCGTTAAGTTATTATATGTGAATTATTAATTGATTTATGTTTAACTAATTGATAATTAAACCTACTTAAACTAATTATTGTTATTAATTAATTAAGGATTATGTTTATATCTACATAATCGGATTTGTGTGTGTGTGCATGTAATTGTGAATTAGGGGGAGGACACCTCCTGCTTATGTTTTCTATATGCATACGTGGGTTTAGTGATCACCTCTTCACTTTGCAAATTCCTTGTGTGTGAACTGTGTGTGCAAAACCGAGAGAAAGTAGAAGAAGAACAAGCAATCAGATTTCTTTGGTGTTGTGAATTTGTGAATTCAAATTTAAAGGTTTGTTGATTCTTGTTTGATTCTTGTTAACATGCTATGCTTTTGGATTATAACATGCTGGATTTCGTGTATAACACCATGTACGAACATCATGTAAACTTGTTATATGGGTTTGACGGATTTGGTGCTCTTCTTGGGTGTTAAGGTGTTTATGATGCATGATTGTATGTTTAATCATGTTTGTATATGTTTTGGCGAGCTTGTATATGAATTATATGAACAGGTAATATGATTCATGGAGTTTTTGAAGTTATCGGATTGTTAGAAGATGAAGTTGTCGGATTGTTGAGATGATGAAGAAAACCGAGTGTGGAAATCCGGGTATGACAAATCCGATACTTTAGAATCCGAGACTTTGGAAACCGATAGTGATGAATCCGGAACTTATGAATCCGGGTGTTGTGGAAAGAAGGAAGTGTTGTACCCCTACTTGTTGGTTGGAACCAGGAGAAAAGAAGTTTGTTGGGCCTGAGGTACTCCAATTGATGGCAGACGAAGTTGCGGTTGCTTCCTTGACGGTTACGAGTAGCCCATGAACGACAGAAAAAGTATTCTGATAAAAAGCATAGACCAAAGACGTTCGAAGTAGGCGAGAAAGTGATGCTCAAAGTTTCGCCATGGAAGGGCATCATTCGGTTTGGGAAGCATGGTAAACTAGGACCTCGGTTTATTGATCCATTCGCGGTACTTGAAAAAGTTGGAGATCAGGCATACAAGTTAGAGTTGCCGGCGGAGTTAGAGGGAATTCATAATGTGTTCCACGTTTGCTATTTAGGAAAGTGTCTGGCAGTGGAGCCGAGTTTACTACCTCTTGAGGAACTTCGAATAGATGAATATAAACGGTTGACTAAAGAACCAGTGGCGATCCTAGATCGTAAAGTCAAGCAATTGAGAAAGAAGCGGGTCAAGTTGGTGAAAGTCCAATGGAAGAATAAGCATGGAGGGGATATGACTTGGGAAACCGAAGAAGAGATGAAAGCTAGATATCCCCAACTTTTTGTTTAATAGATTCCGAGGACGGAATCCTTTTAAGAAGGGGAGAATTGTAACGACTAGAATATTGTAATAATATTTTTTATCAAGAAATAAAATATTATTTTCGAAGTTCAACTTATTTATAATAATAAAGGAATATTATTATTTAAAAGAAAAGAAGAGTAATTAAAATAAAAGAAAATGAAAAATTTTGAAAATTCGAGATCGCGACGCGACGCGTTTGGGTGGCAAAACACGTGTAAAGGTTGCGTGTGTCTGTAACATCCTGAGATTGGGCCTAGTAGATACGTAGGCTTCGGTAAGTTATTATATGTGAATTATTAATTGATTTATGTTTAACTAATTTATAATTGAACCTACTTAAATTAATTAAGGATTATGTTTATATCTAGATAATCGGATTTGTGTATGTGTGTGTGCATGTAATTGTGAATTAGGGGGAGGACACCTCCTGCTTATGTTTTCTATATGCATACGTGGGTTTAGTGATCACCTCTTCACTTTGCAAATTCCTTGTGTGTGAACTGTGTGTGCAAAACCAAGAAAAAGCATAAGAAGAACAAGCAATCGGATTTCTTTGGTGTTGTGAATTCGTGAATTCAAAGTTAAAGGTTTGTTGATTCTTGTTAACATGCTATGCTTTTGGAATATAACATGCTGGATTTTATGTATAACACCATGTATGAACATCAGTAAACTTTTTATATGGGTTTGATGGATTTGGTGTTCTTCTTGGGTGTTAAGGTGTTTATGATGCATGATTGTATGTTTAATCATGTTTTTATATGTTTTGGCGAGCTTGTATATGAATTGGTAATATGATTCATGGAGTTTTTGAAGTTATCGGATTGTTTGAAGATGAAGTTGTCGGATTGTTGAGATGATGATGAAAACCAAGTGTGGAAATCCGGGTATGACAAATCCGATACTTTAGAATCCGAGACATTGGAAAACGATAGTGATGAATCCGGAACTTATGAATCCTGGTGTTGTGGAAATCCAATGTTCATGTGTAATCCGATGAACAATTCGACAGTTGAAATCCAAAGGGTGGAATCCGAGAGAAGTATCGGATTTCCTTGAAAACCGACAAGTGTTGCGGAATCCTTCAAAATCCGACAGATGTATCGGATTTCCCCAAAATCCGATGGAAGTTGCGGATTGTCTTCGAATCCGACAGGGGTATCGGATTTCCCTTGAAATCTGATAGTTTGGCTATTTGTTGAAAATTTGATATTATATGCTAAGTGTATATGCATGTGTGAATCTAACCTGATATGTTTGATTTAAAGATGATATAAATATATGTTTGATATATATTTATGAATCAGATATTGATTTCAGTTTGTTGTGTAACACCCGCAAACCCGGGCTAGGAGATTAGCGGGTTTGTGGTATGTGTTTATTTGTTTTAAATGTGTTTAAATGGGTTAATTTAATTAATATAAGATTATATGCATGCATGTATGTAAATGTGCACGTGTATGTGTGGTTGTGAAACAAGAGGTGGGCAAGCCACCTCCTGCTTCGATTTGTGTGCTAGGTGCATGTGTATACAAAATTGTATAGTTAATATGATTTGGTAATTCAAAGTGAAAGGAAAGTGTGTGTGTGTGTGTGTGTGTTTTGAGAATTCTCTCTGCCGAAAGAAGAAAAGAAAGAACAAGAAGAATCGGATTCCAAAGATTTGTGTGTTTTAAATTTATTCAAGGTTAAATGTTATTTCTAACATGTTTAAATGATAACGTGGAGTGATTTATGTTGAATAAATATGAATTAAGAAGAACATGGGGATCGGTTTTGATGAAATATGATTTTATGGGTTTTTTTATGTTCTTATGGTATATGAACTTGTTATATGCTATAACTCTTGAAAATGTGTTTAAAACATGTTTCTGGTATGTGTTGATGAAATGCTATGAATTCTGGGTTTGATTGAATGATGATATGAAGTTATCGGATTTGGTTATATGAAGAAGATGATGAAACCGATTGATGTTGAAAACCGATACAAGGATAAAACCGACAGTTTGGAAAATCCGAATGATAAGAATCCGAAACTTGAAAACCTATACTCAAATCTGATACACTTGAATCCGACACTTCATAAATCCGATACTTGAGAAACCGACAACCATAATCCGATATTTCTTAAATACCCCAAATCCTACACTTGAAAACCGAGAGATTCAAATCCGAGAGCCAAGAATCCGGAACTCCCAAATCCGGTATATAGTGAAATCCGACAATAATGAAATCCGAGTCTCAGAATCCGATTGGGTGAAATCTGATACTCAGGGTTGCGGATTCTTAGAAATCCGACAGTGCCCAAATCCGATAGTTTGAGAATCCGATATTTTTTATGATTGAACTTGTAATTGTTTGTTGTTTGTTTTATTTCATGAATGAATTATAAACATACGTGGTTAGATATATTTATGAGACTGAGACTGATTTGGTTGTTGCTGTGTTTTACAGGCAATCAAAAGACTCAGTAATATTAGACCTCTGAGCTCGTGCTGATATCGAGGTGAGTGGAAGTTTACTCACGGGTGGTATTGGTGGTAATGAATTGCTTGATTTAAGGAATGTTTGAAATGCAATGATGGATTGTTGTTTATGAAATGCGATTATAGACTATTTAGTTTTGATATGCCATGATAGACTGTTAGTCTGCTAATTGTTGATCTAGAGTTATATGTTTGCATACGTGTTACATGTGATAGAGTTATGATTGTGTTCGTGATTGGAAGTATTTCTGGATTGTTTGAAAACCGACTGTTGTTGTAACGAGTTGGTAGATATCAACTTCTATGAAAGGGCTAGTTGAGGTCAGCTGCTGTTGAAAGAGATGGGCTCGTCTGTGGTTGGTTGAGCAGTGGTAGTCCTCCTGATGCATGCGTTGTATCGAAGGGGAATTTCACTGTGCTGATCGGCAGAGAGCTATCAGTAAACCTTTGCTTTGGCCAACATTAGTTGTAGGTTCGGCAGAACCACCGGTCCTCGGGCTTTGAGAGATTGTTGAATTGACGGATTATTGGTGATTGTTGCTCAGAAGTTCAGTTGTGAGCTACTCTTGTTGTTAGCATGTTTGTTGCTTCCATTCACTTAGCTTTGTGCTAATTCCCCAAGGTTGATTGCTTTTCGCAGGATTGTGTGTTTTGCTGTTTAGCTTGTTGTGGAAAGGGAAATTCGACCAATGCTCTGATATTAGGTTTTGAGAAGAGACGAGCCATATTTTATAAATATTTTGTAACACAAAGTTGATGTTGTAATTTTGTAAAGAGTACTTTGTACTTTGTGGATGTTTATGTTAAAAGAAACTAGAGAATGCTTCCGCAGCGATTTAAAAAAAAGGCTTGAGATTTACGGTGTTACATTTGTGTTCTCAGGAACAGACAAGGCTCAGTAAAATTAGATCACTGAGTGGAGAAGTTGAGATCTTAAGGTGAGTGGATGTTTACTCACAGGGTGATATTAGTTGTAGCTGGTTTGGTTGCAACTGTTATTGGTTTGATGCACGGATAGACTTATTGTCTGATAATTGATTAACTGGTTTGTTAGAACCTAGAGGGGGGGGTGTGAATAGGTTATATGCCCACTTTTTGAAGTTTTTAACAATGTTTGCAAGTAATTAAAGAGTCTAAGGAAGAAAGATATCACCAATGGAGTAGTTTTGACACAATGATTTATAGTGGTTCAAGCAAGGGTTAACAACCTTGCTCTACATCCACTCCTTGGCCTCACCCAGCAAGAGTTGCTCCACTAACTTCTCTCTTTGAAGGTAGAGATAAACCTTTTACAACTTCTCTCTAATTCTAAGGCTAGAGATGATCCTCACTTCTCTCTAATTCTAAGGCTAGAGATGATCCTCACTTCTCTCTAATTCTAAGGCTAGAGATGATCCTCACACAATTACAAATATACAAGAAGGTAATGTAGTGTTTGAACTTTGAAGGCTTTCACTCTTGCTTCATTCTTGATCTTGAGATGTTGAATTTGTATCAAGAATATGAGCTCACAAGTTTTTGTATATGTTCTGTGTTTTTCAGATTGCAAGAGGTTGGTAAAAAACAAGACTTGAGTTACCTTAAATAAGCAAAAGGTGCAAGCTCAAAAAGTGTCCAGATTGTCCACGGTCGATCCACGGTCGACCGTGGCATCGACCGTCGGCCTGCTGGAACTTTTTGAGACTTGTGAATATAGACGTTGGCCTTTTACCAAAATCACACACAACCCATTTTTACCATAAAAATGCACTGAAAAGAAGCTTAAGAAAAGTTGGGTTAGTGTCATACTTCTTAAGTTTGAATTTAATCATAAAAATGGTAGTTTAGAAACCAAATGCACAAAGCATGTTGGAAGTTTACCTCTTTGAGAGATTCCTTTTGCTAAATATGGTTTTGGCTTATTTCAATAGAAGATTATGTTTAGTATTTGCCAAAATAGGAATTCATTTGCTTTGACTACCAAGCTTGTGATTTTATAAAAAATTTCTCAATTTTTATAAAAGTTTTTATAAAAATTATTTTATAAAAACTTAAACTCATTTAATTATTTATTTTGTAAGCTCATAAACTTTGAACGTTTATTTGTAGGAGACTTCAACATCGGCTTCTACTTGAACTCGGATCTTGACGATTGAAGCTTGGCCATTTGATGAAGCTTATTTTGTAGATCATAGATGAGAATATATTTGATTGAATATATATATGTATATGTGCACATATGTTAATGTTAGTACATACAATTATATAAACAAGTTATATATTTTTGTGTCAACAAAAGAGGATATATTTGTAGGCCTATTTTTCCCAACATGGTTGATTGTTAATTAATTGTTGCGTCAGTGATATGTATACATGATGGTTGGGAAGTCAGTTTTCGACTGGGCTTATGGGCTGGGTTTGTTTGCTATCGGCTAATCAGTATTGGGATCTTTTGGTGCATTTGTTGCAACTTAAGGTAATACTGTGTGAGAATAGCAAATGAACTATCGGTAACTTTTGCTTTGGCCGGCATTGGTTGTAGGTTCCTGCAGAATCGCCGGTCTTCCCAGGGTGTTTATTTGTGGTTGTTGATATCATGCGGTTTAGCTGATATATCTGTTGTGGTTGTACTCCATTCACTTAGCTTTGTGCTATTCCCCCACCTCTCACTCTTTTTACAGGTTTTGGTAAGTCAGTGGCTCGGCTGAGAGTGGTTAGCTTGGGGAGTAATCACCTAGGCCTCTGATGAGTATTTGTGACGAGCCGTAGTTTTTGTAATACTGATATTTTGAACAAGTTGTTTTTGTAATCAGTGGCTAATGTACAATTGTAAATACTTTTAGTATTTAATCGCTTCCGCAATGTATTTAAAGTGAAAAATTTTAGTATGAAAATACGGTGTTACGAGTCAGTCTGTTACGTGTGTCAGCCGGTGGCATGTGTCAGTAAGATTGCGACGCGACACGTTCTGGGGTAGCGACGCGACGCGTCGGCCGGATTTCTGGCTCTATAAATATAACTTCACCTTCGGCCATTTCCCACATCTTTCACCACCACAACGTTACTCTGCCGAAATTTTGTAAGATTTCAAGGTTCTTGAGTGTTTAAGAGTGCTGGGTTTCGTTGGAGCTCGTATTCAAGGTGCGGGGAGATCGGAGATAGCGCTACGGGCGTAGTTTCGATCGTGTTTTCGCTTTGGTGACCCCGAGAGGTATATTCTACTAAACTTAAGCTATTATTTCGGTTGTATGGCTTGATATGCTGCATGCATGTCGTTCTAGCATGTGTTGATGGACTTTCTAAACTCGCGACGCGTTGATCGTTGATCGGAAGTATTATTTTGCATATCTAGGTTATTCGAGACGGTTGAGGTCGATTTCTTTACGATCCGAGAGTGTAGTTCGTCGAATCTAGATCGTGTGTTTATTTTCTGGACTAAGGTGAGTTCAGTAGACTTTTACAAAACCGAGTACATAGACAAAAACCTTACCGATATAAAGATGATTATACATATACTTATACATTGATTAATGATACATGTTATGTGTTCTAAGTTAAATACTCGTTGCATGCATGATCAAACACGAAATATGCATGTTACGATTATTCACGATTTACTGTGATTTACATATGACTGCTTACGAGTTATTGCATGCATGTGTTTTAGTGGCGGGGGTAGTATACGATGTTACCCATGTTGCGGATTTGCGGGCCTAGTTGGCATGATTGACCTTCTAGGATTAAAGTGCTAGCCAACAAGAGTCATTTGGTATTTCTAGACGACTATTTTGACACATGGTATGCGGACACTTCGGTGTTCAAGTACTGGAGTGATGTAGGCCAAAGAGGCTAGATCATACATCACGTGAGTGTGAGGAGATGCTGAAATACGATCGGCTTCGTTTGGACTCGTACTAGAACGACAACGCAGTACTTGTAGTCGCACCGTCGGAGTAGCGAATGCAGAGTCTCGGGATTTATGTTCTCAGGTGGGAGTCGCGCCCCGCTCAAAAACATAGGTTGGCCGGGCACGCAAGTAGTGAACCTTGTGTTTTCTAGTGTGGGTTTTCTCGATACGGGTCAAATACGTGAAGGGTGGGTTATGGTATTTATTTACATGTCATGTTCTACTTAGAAATATGTTTTATGGTTTTTGATTACAACTCTTATGGACTCACTTGGCGTAAGTTGACACTTGTTTCTTTCGAAATGTGTCTTGTACTCGCGTAGGTGGCTTAGAGGTTGTGGTTCTGCGAGGAGGGTAGTATTAGTTCTGGTTTATAATTTGGTATCAACGAAAATCCGGTTATGTAATATATTCATAACATTAAACTTGTACTGACTTTTGAATGACTGCGGTCGTAACCCCATGGTTTAATTTATGAAGGATTCTGTAATTGCCTCTATGGCGAAAACAACTATTTCCATTTATGACTTTTAAGACTTCCGCTGCATGTTTTTGCTATTAATTAAAGGTTTTTATAAATGGTGAAAATTTGAAAATCACGGGCATTACAAGTTGTTATCAGAGCCACGCTGTGAGTGAACTGAGAGCTGAGACCGGCATTTAGACTCATGGCTAGATTGGCTCGTATAGGAATGAACAAGACTTTAAGTGGGGGGGAGGTGTGTGACTGAGTGCTTTTAGGGATTACTTGTTTGTTACGTATAGGACTCTTCTCTCCTCTATTCGATTTAGAATCTCTCGTTCTTCACTCGTGCTAACTTTCTGAGTTTCAACTCGTCATCATGTTGTCTTGCAGAAGAAATGGTGGGAACTCGTAGAAACAACAACAACGCTGTGCTCGAAGCTGGTCAGGGAAGCGGTGGAGCGGGCGATGGTGCCCTAATTATTGAAAAAATTCCCCATTCCGAGGATACCCCATCAATTTACCGCTCGAACCACAATTTAGCTGAGAACGAAGGTCACAATGATGAGCCAGAGAGGACCCATCAAAGCCAACGTAGTCGCAGTAGCATTGCGCGCCAGGCGCACTTGGAGGAACAACTACGAGCAAGGGGTGCTGAGATTGATCGATTGCGAAGAGAGGCACGAGGTGGAGGAGAGGACGAAAATGAGGAGCGGTCGGTGCATAGTGAGGCAGACAGCGTCTCACGCCCCGAGTTGGAGCATGGCAAGCGGGAGGTATTGGAAACTCCATTGAAAGTTTTATGAAATGCAAACCGCCAGCATTCAAAGGGGGCGAGGACCCGCTAGGATGCCTGCGGTGGATCATGAAGATGGATCAGGTGTTTTGCGTTGGGAGTTACACTGATTACCAGCAGGTAAACTATGCGGTCATGCGATTCGAGGGAAAGGCCTTGGAATGGTGGCGAACGATTAAGCGGACTCTTTCTAAAGCCGTGTTAGATAGTTTGACTTGGGAGATGTTTACAGATAAGGTCAAGATGAGATTCTGTAGCTTGGGGGCAAGGGAGAAGGCAAAAAGAGAATTTTTGGTGTTAAAGAAAGGAAACATGACGGTGGCAAAGTATAATGTTGCTTTCACCGATAAGCTGCAGTTTGCTGGTAGCTACTGTATTACTGAGGAAGAACAAATTGGAACGTATGCTGAGGGATTGCCTTTTGATTATCAAGTGGCTGTGAGGATGAGGAGAACTCTGGGAGAGGCAATGGATGAGGCAAGTCGGGTTGAGCTTGACTTAACCAAGCGTGAGAAGACTGTGTTCAAAAGGGAGGAGAAACGAAAATGGGAGGGACCATCTGGATCCTCTGAGAAGAAAGAATTCCCTCCAAGGAAAGGTTAGCAAGGGGACAAACCCCGTTACTATACAACTTGCCACTCTTCTCACAAGGGAGAGTGTAGCAGCCACACTCTAAGTTGCAGGCGATGTAGAAAGACTGGTCATAAGTTTGAGGATTGTAAGAGTACCGAACCTATATGCTACAACTGCAGGGAGATAGGGCACATCAGTACGAATTGCCCAAAACCAAAGGTTAGAGAACTAAATTATAACATGATGAACTAAAGTATAACATGATGAACCAAAGGGAGATGCTCACCTGACAAGCTATAACATGATGAACTAAAGTACTGATGCTTCTAGATCAACTGGTTTCCCTAAACAAGGTTTCCAAATATCAGCACTTCATTAAATAGAAACTGACAAATGACAGGGCACGCCCGTGCCTAGCTAAGGCACTCCCATACCCTACTCATAGGTACCCCTGTGACTTCAGGGCACACCTCCGGACTATCTAGGGTTAGGCACGCCCGTACTTTTTGAGGTACGGCCGTGCCTCCACAGGTACGCCCTAAGGCACAGTTTGTTCTTGAGAGGCACGCCCATGCCTTTCGACTTACAGCAGCAGGTTCGACCAAACCCCTATTTTCCAACCAAATTTGCACCAAATTATTTCCAGCCTATTTCTTTCATTCACATATGAAATATACTATCTAACTAAGCCAGAAACAACACTAGTTATACCTTTTAACAACCAATTCAAGGTTTGAGATCAAATTCACCATTTTGACCCATTTACACTTTCTTTCCAAATTCAATCATAAACATCATTTTAATTCAAGAAACTGATTTCTATACACTTAGAATTAGATTAGGAACTAATTGGAAACAATAATTTCAATTATTGGTGTCAATTCAAGCCTTGACCCATTTGACCTAAACTTGGAGAATTTGAACAAAATGAAGAACAAAGAACTTACAAGAATTAAGATGGTGAAGATGATGATTAAGAACAATTCCAGAACTTGATATCACAGCAGAATCAGAAGCTTGAATGATTTCTTGACGTTTCCTCCTTCAATTTGCAAGAACACCAAGATACAACATGAGGAAGGAAAGAGTCTCTGTGTGTTTGAGTTGTGTATGTGGGTACACAAAGCTGGACCGACTTGTGGATTGTTATTATTCACAAGTGGGTAGCTTATTCCCCTTTTCAACCTACAACTCAACGCTCCATTATCCGTTTTAACTAACGGGGATATTTTTGGATTTCTTGTTCTAAACCGTTCAATATTTTATTATTTTTATCTATTTTTATTAATATTTTTATAATATCATTTCTTTATTATTTGCTTCTAATTTCAACTTAATTAATTAAATAAAATTCTTTTATTCAATATTAAATTTGAGATTTCGATGTACCAGATTCGAACACGACTAGGCCCAATCTGAGAATGTTACAGTGATGGTGGTCTGCATGACGGTGGAGAAGGAAGGGGACGGTAATGATGATGGTATGTGGTGGAGGTATGGTTGGGAGAGGGAGAAGTGTGGCTGTGGTTGGCTGTGATAGGCGATGGGGTGTTGGTGAGAGGTAAGAGAAAAGGGGAGTGTAACGTCCCAATTTTTATTTAAACACTCCATCCATAATCAGATATAGATAAAGCAATTACCTGACAATAGTCAATTAAATAAGTACACAACGTTCTTTAAATTACATCCATCATAATTTGTTTGTCAATGAAACTACTAATATTCAAAATAAATCATTAATGTCGCAGAAGCATCTGGAAATGAGCTATCAACGCCAAACTAGAGCCCCGCCATGGTCATCTCCTGAAAAGAGTTAAAACAACTGTAAGCCCAAGACTTAACGAGTACACTACTTACAACCCAAAATAGATCATATAACAAGGCTCACAACTCATACCCACTACCGTAGTAAGTGATCTCATCATACCTGTAACACCAGCAAACCTGGGCTAGTAGATTAACGGGTTAGCGGTATGTGTTTACTTGCAATTAATTTGATTATATGGTAACTTAAGTTAATTGATTAGTTATTTACTTAAATATATATGTATCTATATATGTAGTATGTGTTAGTATGTATGCATGTATGTTAGTGGGTGTATACGCATGAGTGGAAACATGCAAATTTGTTAGAGAGTGACACCTCATGCTTAATTTCCCTCAAATTACATATACGTGTATAGCATGTAAATAATCTGCCCGTACTTTCAAATTAAGAAAAGTATAGTGTGTGTTTTTGTGCTAACCTCCTTAAGAGGAAAGTTTGAGTTTGAAGAACAAGTAATCAGATTTAAAGAATTACACTTCTTGAATCAAAGTAAAGGTTAGATTGTGCTTATATTATGTTATTGATTTATCTAGATATGATTTCTATTGAGTTTGAAGTTTATTTGGTTAAATGGGTTTTACATGTTTTAATGATTCATGTGATTAGAAAGTGTTTGTGATACATGAATATATGTTTGGATATGATTATACATGTTTTTGGTAAGATTTAACGAGTTAGTGAAATCTATAAATTTATTCATGGAGATTTAAAGTTGGCGGTTTTTGAGGAAGAAGATGATGAAATCCTGTATTTGGTAAACCGACAGCCTTGAAACCGACACATAAAATCCGATACCTTTAAATCCGGAAGCTTTGAAATCCGAATACCCAAAAATCTGATGTTTTAAATTCAGAATATTGAAATCCAATAAGTTGAAAACCGGTACTTTGTAATCCGAGACCTTGAAATCCGGAACCCATAATCCAGTATTGTTGAATCCGACAAACCAAAAATCCGATATCTTTGAAATCCGATGGAACATAAATCCGATACAACCCAAATCCGGGAACCCAGAATCTGATACACTCGGATTCCAACAAGTTCGAAATCCTACCTAAAATCCGATAATCGTAGGATCCAACAGACTTCAATCCGGCGGATTCTCAAATCCGACAATCAAGATCGGATTTGATGTACTTTGATATTTATGATATCTTTTGACATCAAGCTTGTGTTAATAAATGATTGAGATATAAATATATGTGGATAAGTATATTTATATATTCGAGACTGATTTGGTTGTTATCGTGTTTTCAGGCAATCCAAAGGCTCGGTAACATTAGATTTCTGAGTACCTCGCTTGAGATCGAAAGGTGAGTGGACGTTAATCGCGGATGGTAAAGATTATGGTTGATGTTATTGATGTGATGCATGCGTATGTGATTGATAGACTGTTGGGTCTGATTAATTGAATTGTTGATTGTTTATATCTGTTGCATGATTATTTGGCCGATACGCACTCTTTGGATGATATTGGGTTGAGTTTGAGAAGTCAGCTATACGTGGAATTGGGCTACGCTCGTCTACTGGTTGGTTGAACAGTGGTAGCCTTACTAGAGAGGGATTTTACTGTGTCAGTTCAGTAGAGGGCTATCGGTAAACCTTTGCTTTGGCCGGCATTGGTTGTAGGTTCTGCGCCGAACCGCCGGTCTTCTTGGTTGTATGATTACATGCTTTGATCTTGACTGTTGATGTTTGAGTTTGTGTTTAACCTCTACTCACTTAGCTTTGTGCTAATTCCCCTCAGTTGATGTTTTTGCAGGTTTGTGTTTGTTGGTGTTGTAGAAAGAGAAGTTGACCCCGCTCTGATATGTATTTCGAAAAAGGAAACGAGCCAATGTATTTTGTAACACCAAGTTTGATGTTTTGTTGTTTTGAACAATTATTTGTTGAATGTAAATATTGTATTTTATGCTAAGTGGTTTGTTTAATTAAATCTTCCGCGACGTATAAAAAAATGGCTTGGGTTTTTCGGTGTTACAATACCCATCCACGAGGATGGTCTCATCTCACCCGTTGTCGTCACAACGGTCTAACATACCCGACACCTCAGTTTTGGTCTCGTACCCGTCACCACAGTGAACGGTCTAGTCATACCCGTTACCGAAGTAAACGGTCTACTCGTACCACTACCGAAGTAAGCGGTCTATTCATACCCGTTACCGAAGTAAACAGTCTGCTCTTACCCACTATCGAAGTAAGCAGTCTAATCATATTCATCTCATAACTCATAGCTATTCACATATCTATATGCATTCATTCATATTCGCAGTCTATTTAGATCGTAAGTGAGAATACTCACCTGTCAGCAGTTCTCGTTACTCGGTCCTTACTTTACGACTTTACTTGTGATTACCCTTCAGTTAACTGTCACCTGGTCCAAGTCTAATAGGGTCAATAGCGGGTACTAACCTTTTGCTTACTTACACAACTTCCCATAAGTCGGATTGGTACATAAGTCGCATGGGTCATATATGCATGTACATGTAAGTCGCATGGATATATATCTATACATAGTCGCATGGGTTATTCATGCATGTAAGTCGCATGGGCTATGTACTTATGTGTAAGTCGCATGGGTACATTTCTATACATAAGTCGCATGGAATATACATGCATGTAAGTCGCATGGGCTAAATATGCATATGTAAGTTGCAAGGATACATGTATATATATATATAGAGAGAGAGAGTTAGGATCAAATGAGAACACCTTTAAAATGCACGACAGTGAGAACTTTTGGGCCTTTGATTTCATCGATTGGATGGTTTAGAA
The DNA here is from genome assembly GCA_038502395.1 of Dittrichia graveolens. Taxonomy (NCBI): domain Eukaryota; kingdom Viridiplantae; phylum Streptophyta; class Magnoliopsida; order Asterales; family Asteraceae; genus Dittrichia; species Dittrichia graveolens. The sequence continues at coordinate 63,331,798 of JARJIL010000009.1, forward strand.
ATTGTCACATTTCTTTTGTACCTTTGATTTCATTGATCGAATGTTTAAAAATTGCCACGTTTTTGATCATTTCTTTGACTATATACCTGATACATCAATGCATACAAAGTTTGTGATCTGATGCATCAATGCATACAAATCTTTAAATCGTTAATTATAGAAATAATTTTGATTTTATGATTTAGGATGCAAACTTGACTTTTGGGTAGTTATGGGTGAACATAAACGTAAAAGAGAAATGCTAAATTACAAGTTTACCGAGGTTCTCACTGTCGTGCATTTTAAAAGGGCTCTCCCTTGAACCTCACCCTATATATATATAAAAGTCGCATGGACTAGTATACTTTCCTAGGTGAAAGTCGCATGAACATATGTATGCTTCTTGGTGACTGTCGCATGGCTATACACATGTTTTCATGTGAAAGTCGCATGGCTACATGTGGCCATATGAAAGTCGCATGGAGATGTACACAAGTCCATATGGAAGTCGCATGGATGTATATACATGCCTATGTGAAAGTGGCATGGCTACATGTGGCCATATGAAAGTCGCATGGAGATGTATACAAGTCCATATGAAAGTCGCATGGATGTGTGTACAGGTCCATGTGAAAGTCGCATGGCTACATGTCTTCCCTGTCAGTTCATTGCTCTGAAAAACACATACTCCATAGCCAAGATCAAGCTTTCTCAAAACTCAATCAAATTAACTTATTCTTGTTGCAAAACATTTCTCCATTTATATAAATCTTTCCTTTTAATACAAATCTGTATTTCATCAACTAATAAGGGTTCTTGTTTAAATCTTTTTCCTGGTTTTCTCATACATTCAAAAACCCAAAACCCAGATTTCAACCATCCATTCCTCATCTTAATAGAGTGAGATTTAGCGTCTATATGATCCTAATGAATTGAGGAACATTACCTGATGATTTCCTTGACAAATTCTTAAATTTCAAAATGAACTTAGCTTCCTTCTTCCTCTGTTTCTTTGAAGATGGCACATAGCGCACACACACACACACTCTTGTGGGCCTAAGCCCAATTTCCAATCTCAAGTCCAATTCACAACTAAAAACTTTTATTAGCTTTAACATACAAGCTCAAACAAAATTAATAAATTTCCCACTCATCAATATATATTAAAGTCACAATAAATATTCCAATAAAATACCTTTTTATTAATTTTGAATTTCGGGTTTTACAGGAAGCTATTTTGTAGAGAGAGAAAGGATGGGGTGGGAGGTTGGTGTATATATATTATGTATATAAAATAACATATATAATATAACAGTATTCATTGGTTGAACTTTTATTTTTTAATTATCTAGAATTAAAGAAAATAATAAAAAAAGAAACAAGAACATAATGAACTTTTTAAGTGAAAAAGTAAGGGTATTTTAGTATCGTTATGTTCTCACAAACAGTCATTTAGTGTTGTTATGTTCTAATCAAACCATCAATTATCCGCTTCTCATATATTAGACATTTAGACCCTAGAAAATGGAGATTAGCATAGGCAACGCTCAAGAAAAAGTTTCAAGATATGATATTGTTTCTAGAATCTTAATCCAGCATAGGCTAATAAGACTAGCTAGCTTTGAAATATAGTTATTTTACGTGTAATTCTTTTTTAAAATATTTGTAGTGCAACCCAAAAAATAATAAATTTAATGCATTCCAACCTTTTAAGACATATTTAACAATTTGCATAAAGAATTTCACAAAATCTCACAATTCATATTTAAAGTGGATGACGAGCTCGTAGGAAACATCTGCCTAGCAGGGCAGACCCAAGTGTTCATCGGTGGTGGTACAGGATACTAGTCAATTTTACAGACACAGTGAAAAATTTCAACGTTTTCGAGCCGGTGTCACCTGTCGAATTTTAGGATGCCACCAAAATCAAAGGAAAAATGAAAATTATTTCACAAAAAAGATAAGATATAGTTTAATCTTCAATTTACATCTTTAAAATACTTTAGTTTGCCTTAAAAATAGCAATTTAATCAACATGACTTTATATAAATTGTGTTTTTTTTAATTTTGGTCCTAAAATACCAGAGCAACAACTGAAACCTCGTTAATTCAACCCAATTAACTTGAAACCCGAGAAAAAACCCGAACAATACCCTCAATTTTAAGTAATTTTATTTTCATTATTATATGGTGCCAACAGTCAACAAAAATCTTGGGTCTACCTCTAGGTATAGCCGTATAGGCATCACATAGTTTTCCATTTAAATAAATTCAAGCGGTACACGTAATCTTATAAATTCCTTATCCTAAAGAGTTTCTTCTTAAAAAAATTAATAATTCTAAACTTTTGAATTTTATGGTTTACATGATAAGTGATAACTTTAAAATTAAAGTGGGTTGTAATGATTAATTAATTCCTTGCATATACCTATACAAAAAAATGATTTAAAAACAATTGGATTATGTGATGTTTCCAAAGTTACTAATTTGTTATTGTCAAAACACAAACAACAAACTTTGATAATTGTAAAGTGAATATTTTTTTTAAAAAAATTAGTTACTTTATTATCAAAATTCACAATTTATTAATATAAATAATTTAAGGAAACAAAAAGGTAGAAGGCATTCAAGGTTTGTCCTTGGAGTAATGATCTATCTATCAATTCATTTATAATTATATACCATTTTTATACAAATAACTTATATATGTGTGCAATAAATTTTAAGTTTTTATGTTTTAGGATGAAGAAATTAAAATGGCTTTAAGAGAGTTTTTTCTATGAAAATATTTATTTAGATGTAATTAATTGTAATAGTAATGAACAAATTATACTTGAATATTGAATTAAAACCAAATTATAATTTATATTAAATAAAATGTTACCATATATCGAATTTCAACTGTTTAACCATTTAAGCAAAGATTAAGTGTTTAAGTTAAAATTTGCTTTATTTTAAACTAGCATGATACTCGCGCAATGCGACGGCATAAAATAGTTTCTATTCGATAACTTGTTTATTTTTGGAATTTACGTAATATGGTGACAACGAATAATTTTACTTTGGTAATATGTCTATTTTCTTTATTTTTCGGTTCTCAAACAACTCTTTTATTATTTTTAAATAAACTTTGAGAATAATTAAATAAGAAAAAAAATTTACTTATAAAATAGGGTAAATTGCATGAAAATACAGAGTGTAAATTAGTAACTTTAAACTATTTAAAATTAAGAGATTAAGAAAATAGAATAAACTAATTTGAAACTATTAATTGTATGAGCTATTTAAAAAAATTTAAAATATATGTTTATCAATTCTGATTATAGATTATTCAGATTTATGAGTTCTACTTATATACATTTTCTGATAATTATGTTAAAATATTTATTACATGATAGAATATTTAATATAAAATGTTTGTTATGAAAGTATTTTTTAATAATTAAGTTAATTCGTTTGAATTTTTTTAATATGGAAGGTTTAGTTATTAAAATAGAATGTAAGATTCTTATTAACTCTATTTAATAGTTACTTTACATAATAGTTTCTATTTAGTTTATATGAAGGGTAATTTAGTAATTTCAAAACACTTAAAATTTAAGGGATTAAGCAAAATAACTAAATGCTTTATAATATATTATAGATACTTGTATTTTAACGTTTAATTTCTGCAATATTTATTTTTACTTTTTGTTTTCCGCCACAACGCGTGATCATCTTTATCTCGTTTAAAACATAGCATAGAAAATTAAAACATTTACCATTATAATACATCATTTGATTCAGATTCAAAATCGTTTCACGCTTTATTTTTCATCTTAGATACAACATAAATATATGATATTATTTATCTTTTAAATCAAAAAAATGTTTTAAGGAAGAAAAAAACACTCATAGAAATATTCTAATTTTTATTTAAAACATTAAAATTAAATTTAACAATATAATATTGAATAATACATTTTCTAGTACTATGGTAATATTATATATATATATATATATATATATATAACAAAAGGTAGGAAGTATGAACAGTAACTTTTTTGTTTTTTTTTACAAGTCTACTACCTATCATTATATATATTAAAAGTGCCATAGTTATAAACAAGATGAAATTTGCGGGTTGGCAATTAATGACTACTCTTTTCTTGATGGTTGCGAGTTTGACCCCAGCCGCATGCTTTTATTTTTTTTATTTTGTTTCTAACCTCCTTTTTTGTTTTCATCTCTTTATTTACTTTTTCTTCTACAAAGTCTTTTTCACACTTTGTTTTTTATGATTATCATTATTAATTTGATTAATACTAAATCTTACAATGACAAATTAGAAAAGTCTTAAAGTTTTTTCTTTCGTTTTCTGTATTAATAAATATAATTTTTCAATTTTTACTATTAAAGTTTATTACAAAGACCTTTTGCACCTTATTATATATAGTAACATATAACAATCTATATTTTTTGGTAAAAGCGAATTAAAAAATCTAATATGGTTAATAAACAGTTTTTATCTATTTACAATGTTAAATCATATAACAAAGTATGAATACTAAAAAAATGATACAATAGTTCCTTTTTGTCGTAATATATGAAATCACTTTATTTATATAAGTCGAATTAAACTTTTACTACACGTCACATATATGTTTTAAACTCCTGACGCAACGCGCGGGACACAGTACGTATATATTTGAATTCAAAAAAACAATATAAGCGCAAGAGTTAACCTATATATTTGAATTAATAAAAAAGATATAAGCACACTATGAACGTTGTTAAAAGTATGATACAAAATACAAATAATGTTTACTATATATAATGCAAGAGTTAGTTTTTTTAATAGCAGAACATATACTAAGTTTCAAACTCCGCTGCGACGCACGGGGTTCTAAATGCCTCGTTTATATAAAAATGTAGGAAAAAAAATGAGAAAAACCCAAATATAGATATTTATATTTACACCGACCATAAAATTCAATTGAAATGGAGGCTACGGCTTCTAGAATAGAATCTCTTTCTCTTATATCTTCTAACTTCTTTAAATGTCCGCGTAAATACATGGACAATTATAAAATTGCTATTCTATATTTATTTATTTAAATATGTATAATTGTTTTGTACAGACGAAAGAAAAAGTTAATATGAGACTTTCTCGAAAACTAAAAGAGTTTTACATGACATATAAAACTAATTGATGATAAATTTAAAAATAATGTAAAATTTAATTACGGTAAGATTTGTATCATATCCTAACGGTAAATAATGATAAAGAACTTGAATATTTATTCCTAAATTAATGTGTTGGATTAACAGTATGGATTAGATAATAATTCTAACACAAATTAAATTTATTTTAAATTAAAATGGAATTTAAAAACAAAACTAAGTTGGAAAATTAAATTGATTTATAATAACATAACCAATATTTACAATAACATTATTATATTAAAATTTAAATAATATTTTTTTACTAACTATCTTATCTCATATTAAAATTAAATTTTAGAAATTGAGTTTTCAACTTTGACTACTAAAAGTCAAAATTAGACTTTCAATTTTAATAAAATGAATATATAGGATTTAATTTTGATTAAATGAAGGGTCAAGATTTTCTAATTAAATTGATGAATATTAGTCTTTTATTTATAATAGAAGATATAAATAAAAGACTAATTTGATAAAATTTATTAAACTATATGAACTATTCTTTTAAAAAATATTTAATCTTGACTACTTATTCACTTAAAATCAAAAAATCAATTTTGACTTTTTAGAGTTAAAATTATTAGAGATAATTTCATATATGCTCTTATTATATCATATAAAATCGTATTTACCCACCTTAATTTACAAATATCATATTTACCCTTTATTAGTGATAAAATATTTAATTTTGACCATTCATTCACTTAAAATCAAAAAACCAATTTTGACTTTTTAGAGTCAAAATTATTAAAGATAATTTCAAATATACCCTTATTAAATCATATAAAATCGTATTTGTCCATCTTAATTTAAAAATATCATATATAACCTTTTATAATATTTCAAAATATTATAATTAACAAAATTCTTAGTTTTATCATTCTAAAATATTTTATAATCATTTTAAATTCCTTTGTATATATAACCAATAACGTTTAACTTTATTACCCTTAATTGTAACAATAACAATTGATGACTTATATAAGAAATACAATCACATATCTTCATATCATGATACCACATTTCTGTTGTCATGTCTGTACTCCCACTTGCGTCGATGTTTCCACTGCTGGTTAGAATGTTAATGCCGTACGTCGTCATTTTTTAAATTCTCATTTAAATCGCGTTTTATTATTATTTAATACGTTTTTATTAATGTTTAATATTTATTATCGTTTAAACTAATCCGTGTATCACAGAGGCAGTTAATCTAGTATTATTAATAAAAGATTAACATTAATGAATTTATTAGACCGTCCTAATTCTTTATCTAATCAAAATTAACAACCATTGTAATTGAATAATCATAGTCATTCATTTGGTCAAAATTAGAATCGATTTTGACTATCTTATTTTTAAATTTTAAAATATCAAAGCTTGATATGTTTATCTAATAGGTCGATCAAATTAAACAACGATAATTAATTCACTCATATATTATCAGAGTTTATATAATTTTTATGTTTTTAAATTCTGAAATATGTTTGTGCATATTATTCCACTATTGAAAAAATGACTCTAAATTTAATTTTGTTAGGCTACGAAAGTATTATAACTATTTGTGCGTAAGATGAACAAGTGCAAGGGTTAAGAAGATTATGAGTATATGGTAGGATGAATTGTTTTTCTCCTCATAAATGATTTGTGAAAATAAATAAAGACACTACATTAGAGGGCTTACAAGGGTGAGACCCTATAACCCACTCCGATGCCCAAGTTAGTAAAGATCATAATTACAGGAATGGAACGTTTTAAATAAAGGCTGGATGGAGGTGCGAACCTTAGAATGGAGATGAGGATCGCATATGGGTTGAGACCAATTAAGACGGAGTGTGGGTGGATAACTGTCTAAATCTTCATGGGAGGTGCTAAAGCTGGTGTCATTTACACTATTATGTCAATACGGAAGCTACTTTTGGCATATTTACCCTCCACGATTTGTGATAGCCAATTAGAGGTGGCATTTGTGTTGTGAGGGTGTGACCTCTACGTCTGTTTCGGGCCCTTGTGCATTACCATGGCCGGGTGATGTTGCTAACGTGTTCAGTGTTGGCTCAAGTATTCAGCGATGTGTTGTAAAGCTTTATGTGATCTAATCCAAGTGTGGCCTGGACTCGCTGTGGGTATTGCCCACGTCATTAAGTCCCCCCATTCTGGTATGTCGTAGCTAGCTATGAGATATTAGACTAATGTTGCAGAACTTGCTAGGCGGGAGCCGGGCGGTTGGCGGAAAGTAGTGAGTACTCAGATTGGAAATTTTACATATAAAATTTAAAATTATATGTAATACATGTTCATAAATACTCAAATATAAATATAGTCTAATGCCGCGGTTTCGAAAATTCACAACTTATTTTTCCCCTTAAATAACATAAGAACATCACAATGGAAGACTTTAAATGCATCATTAAATAATAAACGGTTACAACCGTTAAATAACTATCGTCACACCCACTATGTTACCCCGTACTCAAATCGTCGTTTCAAAATTAAGCCATTAATTTAAAAGTGAGCCACAAGTCGGCAGTTTAAATAAGCATCTAAAAGAAAGTCTCTACCTAGCAACACCCATGCTCACCATGCAACAAACACACTTACTCCACCTGCATGAGTACAAATCACATTTCGAAGAATAAAATTTACGCCTCGTGAGCCAGCAGTAGTCACCACAAAATCATACATTAAAAATATTCATTATATAATAACTCCCAACTCGTAACTTGACCCTCCTGCATAACATCATAATAATCCCCGCACAGTCAAGTGTCATCACATACATATCATATTTAAAGATCATCATGTAACATCGCGTAACATCATAAACACCGTATATCATCGTTCACATCTTATAACATCATATCATCTCTAATCGTCATTAGTCAACATCGTTTCATCATACTTATGTGGGGTCTATCACCATTTATCGTATATCATCACGACCCCAAGATACCACACTACTTAAGTTCCAAGGTCCATCCGCATTGGCATTGGTTCACTAGGCATGCCCGGTAAGTCTGTTACCAAGCAAAGTGACTCTCCCACTTGTACTCAAACTCCTGTGATCCTTCTGATTTCGCTACTCCAAAATAAGTCGTTCAGGTGTAACGCCTCAAAAAAATTTTAAAAAAAACAATTGAATATAGAAATATAACTGCATTCAACAAAATCATACGAGGTCCCGCATCCGGAACTACCCGTAGCTAAATGTATTTAAATAAGATTACAAACTTTGTTTTAGCAAAATGTTTAAGTATTAAAACAGCGAAAACGATTAAATAAATGATGAGCCATCTTCACATTGTTGGAGCCTCCCCACGATCAGGTCCTGAAAAGAATAAGTTCAACAACAGTAAGCATAAAGCTTAGCGAGCACTCTAACTTACACACCACGCTAGGCATGTACATGTCACATCATAACACAAATCCATGATCACATATCATAACACATACTACCGACGCAGTGCACTGACGACGATTTCACACTTTGGGTCACAGTTGACTATCCAAGCCGTACCAAGGATTTCACACTATGTCTGACTGTGCCCGAGTTACGTTTTCACCACAATATAACGTAACGCTTCACTTCATATATATCACATCAATTAAAACATCACATAAAATATAACATATACATTTCACACTAATATCATATATAAGTTAGGGTAACTCACCTGATTTGCAGCACAGATAAAAGCAACAGGTTTCACAAGCTGAAAGTTAACAAGTCCAGTCGCAAGGACCTACAACACAAATATCTCTACTGATTAGCTTCGGGTATGCTGCAGACTCTAAGTCAGACCACACTAGGACGGACCTAACAACTAAAAGTCGCATGGCACTATGTCCCCAGCTGAAAGTCGCATGGACTCGTATTGAAAGTCGCATGGACTTGTGAAAGTCGCATGGACATACACCCTACCCATCTGGAAGTCGCATGAAACCTTACCCTAGCTGAAAGTCGCATGGACCTTCACTGAAAGTCGCATGCACCTGTGAAAGTCGCATGGACACAAACACTCTCCATCCGTAAGTCGCATGGCACAAATCCTCTATTCGAAAGTCGCATGGATACAAACACATCCCATCAGAAAGTCGCATGAGCTAGGCAAAGGTCGCATGGAACAATCAGCTAAGCTGAAAGTCGCATGGACTATCAAAAGTCGCATGGAACACTCTCAGCTCATCAGAAAGTCGCATGGGACTAGCTGAAGGTCGCATGGACCCTCTGAAGGTCGCATGAGGCCTTCTGAAAGTCGCATGGACCTTCATCTTCCCGGCCAGTTCATCTTTTGAAAAACCCAGAACTTGAAACTCCATTTTCAAAACCACAACCTTCTCAAAACTAACCAAATCACCTTATTTATGTTTCAAAACATTTCTCCATTCATTTAAGCACTTCCTTTAAGATTTAAACACAACACAACAAGCATTCAAGTTCCTAGCTCAGATTCTTTACCATTTTTCTTCATAAACCCAAAAACCCAGATCTTATCTAGCCTAATAACAATCCAAACAAGGTAAAATTGATGCCTACAACACCATAGAGATATAGGAAACATTACCTGGTGATTCTTTTGCCAATTTCTTGAGTTACCAAATGATTCCTGACTCTTTCTCTTGCTTCTCTCGTGGGTTCTTGCACACACACAACACATACTGTTTCTTTCTCTCAATGTAACAGTAACAAAATTCTTGGAGGCTGCACCCTAATCCTCCTTTTATACTTGTTTCCCACCAGGCCTCTTGGGCCCAACTATGGAACTAGTGTTAAGCCCATAAGGCTTAGTCTTGCACACCACCATTTCATATCTCTTAATTAATTGGCCCAACAATGTGGTAGCCCAATTACTTGTTTATTTAATAATCTAAATAACTACCAAATCCAATTAACAACTCAATTTCCATAAATAATTAGCAACTCCAAAAATATACAAAACTCGCATCATCCAATAAAATATTCATTTATTTATTATACGGAAACAGGGTATTACAACTCTCCCCCACTTAAATACGATTTCGTTCTCGAAATCTCTACTCGAACAATCCGGGGTAGTTCTGCTTCATCTCGTCCTCTGGTTCCCAAGTCCACTCAGATCCTTTACGGTGCTCCCATTGAACCTTGACCGTCGCTATCTGTTTGTTGCGTAGCTGCTTAACTTTTCGTTCCAATATGGCCACTGGTCTTTCAACATAATTCAGTCTCTCGTCCATTGTTATGTCCTCCAATGGCACAAACGCGGACTCGTCCGCTAAACACATCCGTAGATGAGACACATGAAACGTGTTGTGAATCCTAGACAATTCGTCCGGTAGCTCTAACCGATACGCAACCTTCCCAACCCTAGCAATAACCTTGAAAGGTCCTATGTACCTCGGGTTCAGTTTTCCTTGCTTCCGAAATCGAATCACGACCTTCCACGGAGATACTTTTAACAGTACGAAATCTCCAACCTGGACGTATTCTGACGTTTTCTGCACAATTTCCGTGTTCCCGAGCTCTCTCTGACCTACTTCCGTACAGCATCTCGTACGGGGGCATGCCGATACTCGCGTGATAGTTGTTGTTGTAGGAGAATTCTGCCAACGGTAGGTAGGAATCCCAACTTCCCCTCGAAGTCAATCACACATGCTCGTAGCATATCCTCTAGGGTTTATATGGTTCTTTCGCTTTGGCCATCAGTCTGCGGGTGGTAAGCCGTGCTAAGGTTCACCTGAGTCCCCAAATCCTCATGAAACTTCTACCAAAACCTCGAAGTAAAGCGTACATCCCTATCCGATACTATGGTCACCGGCACCCCATGTCGTGATATTACCTTCTTGATGTACACGTCTGCCATTTTCTCTGCTGAAAAAGCTTCCTTGAGCGGAATAAAGTGGGCGCTCTTAGTCAATCGGTCGACTATCACCCAAATCGCATCAAAGTTTCACGGAGTCTTCGGTAGCTTAGTGATCAAATCCATAGTGATGTGTTCCCACTTCCAAACCGGGATCTCTAAAGGTTGCAGCTTTATGTGAGGCCTCTAGTGCTCGGCCTTAACTCGAAGGCAAGTTAAACACTTCTCTACGTATTTCATTACGTCTCGCTTCATCCCCGGCCACCAGTGATCTATCTTAAGGTCTCAGTACATCTTAGTCGAACCTGGATGGATAGAAAACTTGGATTTGTGAGCCTCATCGAGCAGTGTAGCACGTGTGTCAGAGATCTATGGTACCTAGATACGTCCGAAACGTGTCATCAACCCTCGACTATCCTCGGAGAATAGTTCTTTCTGCCCCTTAATCCGTTCTGATCTATGGTTCTCGTCCTTCAGTGCCTCATGCTGAGCGGCTCGAATAGAGTCTAACAATGTCGTTGTCACTGTCAATCTCATACACTATGCTGGTAGCAGTACAATAATGGCCTTCCTACTTAAGGCATCGGCCACGATGTTGGCTTTCCTTGGGTGATAGAGAATCCCGTAGTCGTAATCCTTGACTAGGTCGATCCACCTCATCTGCCTCATGTTCAGATTCTTCTGGTCGGGAAAGTATTTCAGGCTTTCGTGGTTGGTGTAGATAGTGCATTTGACCCCATATAAGTAGTGCCTCCATATCTTTAGTGCAAACACAACTGCAGCTAGTTCGAAGTCGTGGGTCGGATAGTTGCACTCATGCGGTTTCAGCTGTCGCGAAGCGTACGCAATGACTTTACCTTGTTGCATCAATACACACCCCAGTCCTATGTGTGAGGCGTCGCAGTAGACCACATATCGTCCACTCCCTCCGGCAGGGTTAAGATCGGTGCCTCGCATAACTTTCCTCGCAGAATCTCAAATGCTCGTTGCTGCTCTTCACCCCAGACAAAGCGCGCATTCTTCTTAGTCATCTTTGTCAAAGGTACTGCAATCTTAGAGAAGTCTTGTATGAATCTACGATAATACCCGGCCAAACCCAAGAAACTTCGAATCTCGGTAGGACTCCTCGGCATCTCCCAATTCAACACTGCTTCAATCTTAGCAGGATCCACTTTAATACCTTCCTAGTTCACTACGTGCCCTAGAAATTGCACTTCCCGTAACAAAAACTCGCACTTGGAGAACTTGGCATAAAGCTTTTCCTGCTTCAAAGTCTGTAGCATCATCCGTAGGTGATCTTCGTGCTCTTTCTCAGTCTTGGAGTAGACCAAGATGTCGTCTATATATACAATTACCGACTTATCCAGCATTGGTCGGCAAATTCTTTTCATCAAATCCATAAACGCAGCTTGTGCGTTTGTCAATCCGAAGGGCATAACCACAAACTCGAAATGACCGTATCTCGTCCTAAATGCCGTCTTCTCAATATCTCCTTCCTTCACCTTTAACTGATGATATCCGGACCGTAGGTCAATCTTTGAAAACCAGGCTGCACCTTGCAGTTGATCGAATAAATCGTCGATCCTGGGTAGAGGGTATCTGTTCTTGATTGTTACTTTGTTCAGTTCGCGGTAGTCTATACACATACGGAATGTGCCATCCTTCTTCTTGACGAATAAGATCGGTGCTCCCCATGGCGAACTACTCAGTCGGATAAACCCTTTGTTCAATAATTCTTGCAGCTGAGACATCAACTCCTGCATCTCCGGTGGTGCTAGCCGATACGGAGCTTTCGCTATTGGCGTGGTACCCGGTACAAGGTCGATTTTAAACTCCACCTGGCGGTCGGGAGGAATCCCTGGGAGATCCTCCGGAAACACTTCTGGAAAGTCGCACAGGACTGGCACATCTGTAACGCTTCTCTCACTCTTTTCCAGCTTGCTGTCGACTATATGTGCTAGGAATGTTGTGTACCCCTTACGAATATACTTAGCTGCCTTAACCGCCGTACAAAGTGTCGTTCTCCCTTTGTGATGCTCGCCGTAGATTAGAATCTCTCCCTCACTTAGGGTTTGAACCCGCACGACTCCTTGCTTGCACAAAATACTGGCTTGGTGACGACCCAACCAGTCCATACCTACTACCACTTGGAACTCCCTCATTTGAATCGGTATAAGGTCTATAAGGAACTTCTCTTCTCCTATCTCTATTACATTGTCTTTATAAATAACAAATACATGGACAACTTTCTCGTCTGCTATTTCTACTTCTAAAGGTGTCCCTAACCTTACTGGTGAAATGCTAAAACTTTTACAGAACGAAGCAGAAACAAAAGATTTACTCGCACCCGAGTCAAACAATACTAATGCAGGCATAGAGTTAACAATGAAAGTACCTGCAATTACATCCGGTTCTGCCTTCGCTTCCTCCACAGTCATTTGAAAGGCCCTGCCTCGAGCCCTTTGTACTTGCCCTTTCTCCCCATTTGTGATCATCAGAGGTGGTTGTTGAGCAGGCCTCCCACCTCCCGTAGCAGTTCCCGGGCATTCCGCCATCCGATGCCCCGGTTGGTTGCATCTGAAACAAACACTCATACTGGACCGGCAGTCTTTGCTCACATGACCCGGTCTTCCACACTTGTAACCATTCATCTGCCCCAGCCGACACTCTCCAGCATGTCCTCTTCCATACTTGGGGCACTTCACCTGATCACCTTTTCCCGCGGGTCGGGAACCCCCAGTTTTGAACCTCTTCTCTGGCGCTTTCCCTTGCACATTACCCAATGCAGCTTGCCCCGCCGTTCTTTTCTTGGCTCGCAGTTCCAAATCCATCTCCCTCTTCCTGGCCACCTCAATCATTTCCTCTATACTCGTGCACCTACCCGTTGTCACGAATTCACGGATATCTTCCTTCAACATTTGAGAATAACGGTGCATCTGTAGACTCTCATCTGCCACGTAGGCAGGGCAAAACAAGACCTTCTCTTTGAAGACGGCGGTGATCTCATTCACCGTTTCAGTAGTTTGCTAGAGTTTCAAAAACTCGTTCATCAATCTTTCTCTCTCCACCTTTGGAGCAAACTGGTCGTTAAACAATCCCTTGAACTCATCCCATGTCATGGTAGAAATCAGCTCTCCCTTCCTTTGCCTCAAAAGGTTCCACCAAGTCTTAGCCGCTCCTCGAAGGAGGTTTGATGCGAACCACACTCTGCTCCCATCTGCGCATCGACTAGTGTGAAAGGCTCCTTCCACCTCAGAAATCCATTGAGCGCTCTTAATGGGGTCTATATTCCCCTCAAAGATCGGTGGCTGACATGCTGAGAAGTCTCTGTAGCTGCCACCCTGTTGCGTCTGGTTTGCTGTTGTGGTAACCACTGGTGTAGCAGCCTCTCTAGTTGCCCATAGAACGCTCAATTTGTGAACCATCATCTTACTCATATCTTCCTTTATCTCGGTAACAATCTGTGGTAACATCTCCCTCAGCTCTTTTATTACGTCGGCCGTCACCTTGGCGGCTAGAAGAGCCTCTCTGTCTGTTTCCTCCTCATCAGTAACCGGAATCGCGTTTTCCGGTGTCACAATTCTCGGGTTAGCACCCTCAAACTCCTCGTTTAGTATTGGCTGTTGGCGGGGGTCTGTCTCCCCCATGACGCTGGTCTCTAGGCCCTCGGGCCCATAGCTGGTTCCAGTTCCAGTAGTAGCAATGAGATTGCGGTTCCTCCTCGTGTTCACCATTCTAGAAGTATAGATAACGCACTATTAAGCAGGTGGCTTTATCATACTATCCTGCTCACACCGCAGTCTATATCCACACCACATATAATTTCTAGCATGCCGTTCACCTTATCTGAAGTAGCCCTACTCACTAAGGCACTCCTATTCTACAGGCATACTACAGTCCTACAAGTACCCCTCACCTGATTCACAAGAGTTCGTATGATGCCGGCAAGTCTTGACATGTACCATGTGCTCACAATAATATGGGCCCTTATATTATTCTAAACACATCACACATACCGAGTCTTATCGTCACCATCCGAAATCCCGATTCACAGGCTTAGGTCATGCATCACATAACATTCCACATACACTTTGCACATTGCATTTCATATCGTCATAAAATCGTGCAACCATATATAAGGGTCAACACACCAACCATCATATCCTAGTCTATCCATATCACGAATACATCCAGGTATAAAGCTAAGTCATACAAGTCTTGGAGCGTCTGATCCTACCCTACCCCAACATTAAACGAGAACATGAAATAAGGCCAAATCATCCGTTCTAAGCCTATATGGTTACCATTATACGTGGTGTACAGTATTCACGATATGTATAAACATGGATACAGTTAGAAACTACTCTAGCATATATCATGGATTAAACTGCACAGTATATTTCACCGACTATATATACATACTATGCTTCACTTCACTTCGTGCTCACCAAGACCAAGCTCCAGCTGACAGCTCATCGTTCGGTTTTAAAACTGAATTTTATAATTTTTTTAAAATGTTTTAGAACCAAGGTTTAAGTCCAAACACACCTCTTGCATGCTCGAATCCCTTAAACCAAGGCTCTGATACCAAGTTGTAACGCCCCAATTTTTTTTAAAACAATTGAATATAGAAATATAACTGCATTCAACAAAATCATACGAGGTCCCACACCCGGAACTACCCGTAGCTAAATGTATTTAAATAAGATTACAGACTTTGTTCTAGCAAAATGTTTAAGTATTAAAACAACGGAAACGATTAAATAAATGATGAGCCATCTTCACATTGCTGGACCCTCCCCACGATCAGGTCCTGAAAAGAATAAGTTCAACAACAGTAAACATAAAGCTTAGCGAGCACTCTAACTTACACACCACACTAGGCATGTACATGTCACATCATAACACAAATCCATGATCACATATCATAACACATATTACCGACGCAGTGCACTGACGACGATTTCACACTTTGGGTCACAGTTGACTATCCAAGCCGTACCAAGGATTTCACACTATGTCTGATTGTGCCCGAGTTACGTTTTCACCACAATATAACGTAACCCTTCACTTCACATATATCACATCAATTAAAACATCACATAAAATATAACATATACATTTCACACTAATATCATGTATAAGTTAGGGTAACTCACCTAATTTGCAGCACAGATAAAAGCAACATGTTTCACAAGCTGAAAGTTAACAAGTCCAGTCGCAAGGACCTACAACAAAAATATCTCTACTGATTAGCTTTGGGTATGCTGCAGACTCTAAGTCGGACCACACTAGGCTGGATCTAACAACTGAAAGTCGCATGGCACTATGTCCCCAGCTGAAAGTCGCATGGACTCTTACTGAAAGTCGCATGGACATACACCCTACCCATCTGGAAGTCGCATGAAACCTTACCCTAGCTGAAAGTCGCATGGACCTGTGAAAGTTGCATGGACACAAACACTCTCCATCCGGAAGTCGCATGGCACAAATCCTCTATCCGAAAGTCGCATGTACTTGCACCAAAAGTCGCATGGATACAAACACATCCCATCAGAAAGTCGCATGAGCTAGACAAAGGTCGCATGGAACAATCAGCTAAGCTGAAAGTCGCATGGACTATCAAAAGTCTCATGGAACACTCTCAGCTCATCAGAAATTCGCATAGGACTAGTTGAAGGTCGCATGGACCCTCTGAAGGTCACATGAGGCCTTCTGAAAGTCGCATGGACCTTCATCTTCCCGGCCAGTTCATCTTTTGAAAAACCCAGAACTTGAAACTCCATTTTCAAAACCACAACCTTCTCAAAACTTAACCAAATCACCTTATTTTTGTTTCAAAACATTTCTCCATTCATTTAAGCACTTCCTTTAAGATTTAAACACAACACAACAAGTATTCAAGTTCCTAGCTCAGATTCTTCACCATTGTTCTTCATAAACCCAAAAACCCAAAAACCTAAATCTTATCTAGCCTAATAATCGTCCAAACAAGATAAAATTGATGCCTACAACACCATAGAGATATAGGAAACATTACCTGATGGTTCTTTTGGCAATTCCTTGAGTTACCAAATGATTTCTGACTCTTTCTCTTGCTTCTCTCGTGGGTTCTTGCACACACACAACACACACTGTTTCTTTCTCTCAATGTAACAGTAACAACATTCTTGGAGGCTTCACCCTAATCCTCCTTTTATACTTGTTTCCCACCAGGCCTCTTGGGCCCAACTATGGCACTAGTGTTAAGCCCATAAGGCTTAGTCTTGCACACCACCATTTCATATCTCTTAATTAATTGGCCCAACAATGTGGTAGCCCAATTACTTGTTTATTTAATAATCTAAATAACCCACCAAATCCAATTAACAACTCAATTTCCATAAATAATTAGCACTCCAAAAATATACAAAACTCGCATCATCCAATAAAATATTCATTTATTTATTATACGGAAACAGGGTATTACATCAGGTGTAAGTACAACCGGCATCCCGTCATCAAGCCCTCCTTCCACCCTTATGGTATTTTGTGCATCGACCTCATCATCATTAGTCAAATACCACTCCAGTGTACAAGTACTTAAAGCACTCGTAAACCCCATGTCACCAAGGTTGTCTAGAAAACCTAGAAACTAACCATTATCATGCTAGCAAAGTCCTGAAAGGCATAAGTCTACCTATCTTACATCGTTATTACATCTTTGGAATAAGTCTACCCACATCCCAAGTCATTATACAATCATTGAAACAACCATCATATAATAAAGTCATCATAGTCATCGTTTAATAAATTTTTCATATAATAAATCCATCATAAACATCATATATTAATACTTCATAACATCCTAAAACATCATTAACATCGTAATTAAACAATTAAAAATCTTGAGTCATTTAAAAAATGATTTTGTTTTTGTACTCGATTTTAGAAAATATTACTAAACTCACCCCAGGTCGAGAAGTTGAGATCCACAAACAAACCTTCATGAAAATAACCGAGCTCACAAAACACCCTACAATCAAATTTCTAGTAGTATGTCAATTTAATTGCAATCCATGGGATTGCAAACTATGCAATCAAAAACCATTTCAATCGCAATTTGCCCACTCACAATTCTCACCAAATTGCAACACTCTAATCGTAAACCACTCAAATCACAAACTGGTCAACGTGAACCTCACCAATCGCAAACCAAGGCCCAATCGAAATCCTTGGTACCACAAACCATGGGATCGTAGAAGGGGACTTAAGCCTCACGACGAATCAATCTTGTGCAAATTGTAAACTTCAATTCACGATTCCTACACATGAATTACAAACTAAAGAACATAGTTCATGTAACGTCCTTTTTTTTAAAACGTGCGACAAGAAAATAACAATAATACTTTATTAAAAATGGCAACAACCTACTAAGGTATAATATAAAAATAGTTTCCTTTGATATTGCACAAAGACTCTCTAGCATGTCCACGTGGCAACCTTGTTTGTCACAAAACCTGAAAAATAAATAACAATAGAAATGAGCTAGAAAGCTGAGTGAGTAACTCTACAAAATACTCAAATGATAGCAATCAACATGTAAATGTAATATGGTGAAATTGTGTCACTCAGACCTCTATTTTGTCACTCAAGTAATCTCTCTTGCCACTCAGACATCTCTATTGCCACCCAAGCATCTCTATCGTCACTCGGACAATCTCTCTTGCTACTCAAGTATCTCTATTACCACTAAGGCAATCTCACATGCCACTCAGGCAATAATGTGTAACACAATACAAATAACATATACAACACATACAAACAATTATAAACAAACATCACAAATAAACAAATCATTAATAACATATACATATAACATGTCAGTCGATCCCCGTATGCTACATTAGCATCTAGTCGGTCACCACTTGGGTAGGTTGGCTATTTGCCAATGAGCCATCTGCTCTAGTTGCCACACAGGTGGGTTGAGTCATTTGCTCAGATAAACATCACGTATACATATATCGCATATAGCCGTATTGGTTTAAACATCATCTTATATATATATATATCACATATTCTATTATCATACACATAATCGCGTTGATAAGATATAATATCACTATATAGCCACACATGCAATATTTATAACATTAATTATCCTCTTACTCTTGATTTGTTTAATCATGGTGTAAGCACACACACACACACACACACACATATATATATATATATAATACTTTTACACCTTCTCTACATTATTGTTTCATCTTTCACTCGTTTCATTTTACTTTCTCTTTTAATGAATACATATATATACCCCTAGACATAGTATATCGTACTCTCTCATATTTGTATATACACATACCGTTACTCTTATATTTAACTCTCTGATATGTATCTCACAATGATACTACTTCTCTTAGTACACATGTGCACTCTTAATGTATATAAGTATGTATTTATAACGTATATCTATGTAGGAACATATTTTATTTAATTATGTATTCATCTCTATACTCTTTAGCAATTAGTTAATAGCAGTCCTCTTGATATTAACAAATAATAACAATCATGCAATAAATCTCACTCTAGTATCGAATACGTACAATTACAAGTAATTAATATCTTTAAGTACCATATTGAAGTACTCACCTATGGTCCATAGCTTTCAATGTCTTCTCTCATCGTTTCCTTAAGTCCCACAAGATCTAAGTAATGATAGTATAACTATCATACATCTTATATTAAACTAAAAACCAAACTTATAATTTGATAGAGGCCTACATGGCCTCTGACATGGCTTGTGTCAAGCTATATGGGTTGTGTTGGGTCTACACGGCCAAGGTTCAAAACTACACGGTCTGTGTTAAGCCCTACACGGCATGTGTTGACCTACACGGTCCGTGTTCAACCCACACGGCCTCCCTCAACCCACAGCCCGTGTTCAGACCTACATGACCTGTGTTACCCTACATGGCCTCCTAAATGGCATACCCTCCTCTACACGGCCCGTGTAGAACAATTTGTAGGAGCAATTCAATGAACACTTGATATTTTCCGGCCAAAAGTCAAATAATTACAACTACAACATTTCCAATATATTTTTATCATCATTTGACATCTATAAACTCTATTAAACGGCCAAGTAAAATCAATTTATCAATACTTAATCAAGAAACACCATCTAAAACAATCCAATGACCCATTTGCTCAAAACCTCAAGAGCAACAAAATAATCACTTACTTGTTGATTGAGGAGATGATATATTATGTTTGATTTTCAGATTTGAAACAAGCTTAATGATCTTTCCTTGATTCTTCTCTTCTAAATTGACTTTAAGTATGTATTTGTGCGGTTGTGAAGAAGAACAAGAGGGAAGAAAAAGAAAGAAGGCACAAAAACTTAACATATGGGAGGGTGGCTACTGACCTCAAGTCGGTTGTCCTTCTTAGTGGGTATCCCGCTCTCCTATTTGACTTACAACTCATCCATACGCTATCCATAAATCCCAACAATGATATATTTGAAATTATTATTTTAAACCATTTAATATTTTATAACTTTTATTCACTTTCCTCAACTTTCACTCAACACTTCAATTAGAAAACTCATTTTTAATTCATGTTTCTTATACCAAAATGATCATAACCATGAATATAAAAAACCCTAAATATCAACACAAACCCATCGGTTCTTCATAGCCGACAGTTTCCAACAAAAAACCCAACAATTCATCATCAAAACTAGAAAATGACATGCTTAATGGATTAGGAACTTACTTTTGAATGATTTGCAGCAAAAACCTTCGAGAATTCTTCACTAACATTGGATCTCTTCTCGACGGTGTTGAACACACACACACACACACATTTCTTGCTAATGAGGAGTTGTATCCCCCCTAACCATTATTAGTCTTTTAATTTAATTGATCCTTAATCCTACAAGTTCCTCTTTTAATTAATCCACCACAAGCTTTCCAATCCTTTTACAAAAGAATACAAAAAAAAGATAACTTCTAAATTACTCAAATAAATACTCCAAACGTCTTTTATTAATTATTCCATTAATACATCTCGTAAATATAAATTCTTTTAGAATAATACTCAAATTCTTGAGTCGTTACATATAGGACTCAAAGCATATGTTTAGAAACACTAATATAATTGTTCAAGACTTCAAATACTAGTTCAAACACTATTGAATTTTAAAGTATCCAACACAAATCAAAAAATCAATTTGTGAAATATGAATTATTCGGTTCCTAATATGAAAATATCAAAATAATACTCAAGAAATAATGAAATATGAAGTATCCCTGTGCGTTTAATGAAAAAATAAAAAAACTTTGACTTCGTTGACTGCCTAGCTGAGTAGCCCTGACTAGTGCCGCCTAGCCTTGAGTTTGACCGAACCGAGGAATGAGTCTAAGTAGCCACTATTGTCTAAGGTTTATACCCGACTACCGACTAGGCGGCCACCTAGGCCGAGTTCTACAACACTATACTAGACTATGAGTTTTTTGCACGACAGGGTTTATGACTATTTGGATTCTTGACGTCGTTGCCTTGATCATATGCATAACTCATTAACATTTATTCAATTTGCTGAGAGAGCCCACTATGTTAAAAAAATGTGATGCCCCTTAAATGTAAAACCAATGTCGTTAAATCACGATCCGGATCTTACGATCCTACAAGTTAAAATCTTTTTGACTCCACATAATATCACTTTTTAGGTAGGATCGCTTGTCGTAAGATCGTGGAATTAGTGACAGGATCATAAGATCGTTTAACGATCCAATCATCTAAATGAGCTTAAACATATATTTTGGACTTTTAAAAATGAACTTAAACTTCAATTCTAGTTTTGACCTTCTAAAATGGTTGTTTTGAACCTATAAGTTGTTAAAGAATTTGCCTAAACAACATATATATAAACTCATTACTTTTAAATGTACTAGAACATACTATAATAATAACTTATTAACATCCAACAACATATATTCAATTAGATAAAGTAATAAAAGCTTAATTGTGTTGATAAGTGTGAAAGGGAAATGAAGTCAACATTTATGGCTTTATTAGGCTGCTTCCAAGAACCCGTACGTCTTTAGGTGTAAATGCCTTCCAGAACACCATCTACAACACGCCAAACTCCCCTTCACCTCCGACATTCATTCACACGTGGCACCACGTCGTCGTCGCGTGAAAGTCAACAATTTGACCAACCAAACCAATATTAACTAGCTACTTGGATCAACTCATTCCCGTTTAATAATCTTATCATTCCATTGATTTTCTTGAAAAATATGAGTGGAAACATTTCAAGATCCAACAACCATCCAGCTATGTTGTCGGCCGACGACACGACCACGGTGATCACCGCCGCAAACACGAGTGTTTCTAACCACCTTAGCCGTGTAACACGACCACTTAACACCCGTAGACGGTCAAGGGCTTCCCGTAGAGCACCGACCACCTTACTCAACACCGACACCACCAACTTTCGTGCCATGGTTCAGCGGTTCACTGGCGGTGGCAATAACGACGCCGGCAGTACTTCAGCTCCGGTTCGGTCAAACGAGTCAACCGTTGCTTATAGTCAGCCGTTTTTCAACACTTATAACAGTAATTTATCAAGTTTTAGTGATGGGTTTGGGTCGATTAGCACCCGTGATGACAGCTATAACGTGGAGTTCACGCAACCACACAGCCACAACTATTTCACGACGACGGCGGATCTCGGTGGAAGTGACACCGCCGGTGATGGTGATGGTGATGACCAGCACGTGGGATTTAGACCAAGAGGATCTTATAACTGGTAAGAGAAGAAGTAAACGTTATCATGAACATGTTATTAAAAAAATAAAAATATTAGGGTTTTTGGCTCTCATGTAAAATTTCTTTTTTTCTCATTTTAAGTTTATTATGAGATCTCTAATGTAGATTGTCTTATACCCTGTATTAGTTTTTTAACTTAGCATATCAATGGATGTAAAGTTCTTCTGGTTCAAGTAGATTTTAATAAAGAATATCTCAATATGAATATCTTTGTTGTGTGTTTACTAGCTAATATTGTTGTAGTGGATAGCCAGAAATTAAACTACTTGTCTGTTAACCCTAAGTTAGGTTATTTGTGTTCTTCGTATTAATCGTAAGACCAATCGATAAAAGCTCTCTAAAAGTCGATTACCCCTAATATGTTGTAGCAAGATAGATCAAGTAATTCAAATAACATATTTGAGACAAAAGATTTTGATCTTAATATAGTCCTAATTTAATTTATATTCTTAAAAGACAATTTATAGTCATTAGATTTTAAAATTCGATGGTCCAGATTCAATCTTATATTATAATCAAAATTGATATATTTGTATAAAAAAGGGTATTTATGACTTTTTAACTATTGGTCTCCATTTTCTCTCTCCTCTAATTTATTTAAAATTAATTATCTCACAAACCGTTAATCGCTAGACGAAACGAATTATACCGTTGCGATCAATGTGTTCCCCTCTTTTATTAGAGAGGTCACTTGATATACTTTCGAAATTTTTTTTCTCATTTTGTTAGATTGAACTTAAATTTTATTAAAGTATAATCACATGTGATTCATAGAGGTGTGATCAATATAGTCTTTATAAAATTATAGTTTGGTGTTTGATAATCCGGCAAAGTTCAATGGTTTAGTAACAAAAAATCAACAATTGAAAGTGATTCTAAGTTATTAGTTGTTTCATAACACATGTGATTATTTATCCCTTATACATGCACATAATTACACGTGATTAGATTAAATGTAGCATTTTTATGTCACATATTTGACGGAATCAATCACATGTGATTGCGTATTCAATCACATGTGATTTTGTACAGAATCACATGTGATTGAATACCAAAAACATAAGATTTGGTATTTAATCACATGTGATTTTGTACAGAATCACACGAGAGTTTGTACAGATTCAAATGTGAATGAATACCAAAAAACATGAGATTTGGTATTCAATCATATATGATTGCATAGAGGATTGTTCAAACGATAACCATTCTTATTACGAGAACCAATATAAAAGACATCGAATTCGAAGGAGAACACATCTAGACCTTTGATAGAGGGGATAGGGTGTTGCTAGTACATAATATATGCATTCATGAGTAGACAATGCAATTGGTTGGGTGAAATTGAATATGTACAAAATGTATAAACGGTTTTAAGCAAACGTTGATTTATTTAAGCAAACATTCAAAATTAATAAACGTTAAATGATATACAATTTAAGAAGATAAAAAAATTAATAAAACAACACATTGAATATTGTTATGAATCACATGTAATTATACATTAATAAAATTTAAGTCCAACCTAAAAAAATGAATTTTTTTTTTTGTCAAAAGTATATCAAGGGACCTCTCTAATAAAAGAGGGGAACACGAGGATCGCAACGGTATAATTGGAGGAAAGAGAAAGTGGGGACCAATATGCAAAAAGTTAGAATTGTCCTTCCTTAAATCAATTTTAATTATTATTTAAGATTAAATCTAGACCATTGATCTGGAAATCTAATGACTAAAAATTGTTTCTCAAGATTATGCTTTTATTAATGACTATATTAAAAAAAAACATTTATTAAGGACTATATTAAAAAAACATGTCATTATAATGAACAATTCAAGTTAATTATTATATATATTATAACATAATCACACGCAAGAAAGTGTAGAGTTGTGGATATATATCCACTGTGAAATGTTCCTCCATGATTTAAATATAAATACTTATATTTGCACAATTCTACGTTTTGGAATTTTGTGAGACCTTAAAGATTTTTCAGGTCTTACGAATACTATCTTTTAGAGTGGGGCATAGTCATCTTCCAACTCCATCACTTTAACGTCCACTCTCAATTTTTTAGTTTTTACATCTTTCCATCCTAACAAAACCTCCGTATTAAAGGTATGTTGTGCTTCTGAACTTGATATTTAATAAGATAATAAATCCATTTGTAAGTCGGTGTTTTTTATTTCTAAAAAAACACAGAATGATGAAGAGAAAATGTAGAATTTGGGGTGAAATAAATAAGTAGAGAGGCTGAGTATTTATAAGTAAAATTAGAAAAAAACTAATAAAAAGTATACATTGGGGTTGAGCAGCTGTTGGTTAAAATGGCAATGCTAACACTCCATCTTTCGTCATAAGCTTGACTTGTTGGATCAAATACGCCAGTGAGGCCGGTGAACCCGTTAACCCTCTAAGCCAATTGCGTGAGGCTTACCCCTTATGTATAATGAACATTGATGTATTTTTTGTACACCATATAACGTGTCTTTTAGCAATTATTGTTACCTCTCTAATGCAAAATCACCTTTGGTCTTTGACACCTAATTTTTAAAAGAGTTTCTATACTTTGTGCAACACCATTTGACTTAGTAAAATAGTGAAAGCATCTATAGGAAACACGTATATTCTTAAATATCTTAAAATATCCGAGTGTTTCAGGCTACAACCGGTAATTAGAAACATAAAACATTTTATAAAGTTGCATAAAAACCTTTAGCATGTCCATGGAAGCTTCATTTAATCATCATCAATTAGAAGCACCTCTAAAACAACCATGATGAGCTATAGAGCGTAGTGAGCAAGTCAATAAATAACTCACAGAATAATAATAAAGTTAGGGGTGTATACAGTAGTCATCACAAAGCATCAAATAACACTAGACTTCTAAAACCACAAAGGAAACCACACTCATAAGTTATCATTAATCGGCATGTAGATCACATAAGTCAAAAAAATAAGACACACATTCTACATGGTTGTCACACATGTGGGCAAATTGTGTTACTCAGATTATCAAGTTGCCACCTATGCTAAATATATAATGTCACACATGGGGTATCTATTACAAATTGTGTACTAGGACAAAAGATTTTCATCTTAAATGTCATTATAACGAATAATTCAAGCTGTTATATATTATAACATAGTCACACACAAGAAAGTGTAGAGTTGTGGATATCCACTGTAAAATGTTCCTCAACGATTTAAATGTAAATACATATATTTGCACAATTCTTTGTTTTGGAATTTTGTGAGACCTTAAGATTTTTCGGGTCTTATGAATACTATCTTCTAGAGTGGGGCATAGCCATCTTCCAAGTCCATCACTCTAATGTCCACTATGGTTAATTAGTTTTTCTCTCTCAACTTTCTATATCTTACCATCCTAATAAAACCTTTGTATTAAAGGTATCCGATGATTCTGAACTTGATAATTTATAAGATAAATCCATTTATTAGTCGGTGTTTAAAATTTCTAAAGAACACATAACAATGAAGAGAAAATGTAGAATTTTGTGCGAAAAAAATATTTAGAGAGGTTGAGTGTTTATAGGTTCAATTAGAAAAAAAAAAACTAATAAAAACAATATGCATTGGGGTTGAGCACTTGTTGGTTAGAAATGGCTATGCTAACACTCCATCTTTCCTCATAAGCTTAACTTGCCAGATCCGTCAGTCAGGTCAGTGAACCCGCTAACCGCTCTAAGCCAACCACGTCAGGCTTCTTAGTCTCTCCCCCCTATGTAATCATGAACATTGATCCTCTACTTTTTGTACACCATCAAGCACCTTTTAGCAATTATTTTCCCCACACTACTGCAAAATCACCTTTGGCCTGTAACGCCTAATTTTTAAAAGAGTTTCTATACTTTGTGCAACACCATTTGACTTAGTAAAATAGTGAAAGCATTTGTAAGAAAATCGTATTATTAAATATCTTAAAACATTCAAATGTTTCGGGCTACAATCGGTAATTAGAAACATAAAACATTTTCGAAAGTTGCATAAAAACCTTTAGCATGTCAATGGAAGCTTCCTCTTAATCATCATCAATTAGAAGCACCTGTAAAACAATCACGATGAGCTATAAAGCGAAGTGAGCAAACCAATAAATAACTCGTAGAACAATAATTAAATTAGGGGTGTATACAGTAGTTATCACAAAGCTCAAATAACACTAAACTTCTAAACCCACAAAGGAAACCACACTAATAAGTTATCATTAATCGGCATGTAGATCACATAAGTCGTAAATATGTCACACATGCTACATGGTTGTCACACACGTGGGAAATTGTGTCACTCAGATTATCAAGCAACGTATGCTAAATAATGTCACACATGTCGTAAAGTTGTCACCCATGTTGACTAGCGACACATATACCATCAGGTCGCTGCTTCTGCTTACAAGGGTAAGAAAGGTTGCCACAAAGGGCACCCATATAACCACACATACAAGTATACAAATAAGCATTTGAACACATAAGTACATCAATCAAGAATCAAAGTAACTCTTAGGGGGTGCTTAGTTCGCTGAAATGCTAAGGAATGTAATTGAAATCCTTAAGGAATTGAAATCTCGAAGTAATTTGGAATTCAAAACCAATTCCTTAATAAGCTTGTTTGATTGTCTGTCAAGACATTGAAGTTACCCACACCACCTAACCCGATCCGACTCGAACTAATTTATTAGGGTCAAGTGTAATAGAGTCTAAAATGGTTAATAGGGGTAACCCGGCTGTAACACAGTGATTTTGAGAACCAAAATTTTCTTTTCAAAATACAATTTAAGTTTTCAAACCGCGTGGGTATGTCTGTAAATAAAACATTTACACCTGTTACATAATTTAAAAATGCAGCGGAAGTAAAACACGTGGCAAATTATATATACAATCAAAATGTTGCCACATAATATCGTTTAGTGTTATTGATACTTAACCGGCCGACCATTATCTAAGAATAATTACAAACATGATAAAATCAAAGTGTTTAACAGAACAGTGTTCCTCCTAAAGCATATAACTACCCGCAGGCATCCGAGCTCGCTAAGGATCACCTACACATATGAGAGTGAGTATTTGTAAGCTATAATAGCTAGTGAGTACAGAATGGCATAATAATCAACATAAATATATCACATATCATTAATCATGCTCAAACAGTGCTATCCTAGCATCTCGCGATGAGCTGGCGTAGTCAGAAGGCGACATATCTCGTAGGGGAGCTAACCCGGCTCAATGAACCAAACTAGGTACCAGACACATCAACCGCGCCGGTAGGAGAGTTGTAAAGCGGTCCACCATTTCATTTTGGAATCAATCGATTCCTCTGAGTACAGCTGGAGGTTATACCTATCCGTCCGGGGAGCATTGGGCTTGCAAGGCCCTAAATACCTATACAGGTACCGCTGATGCTATCAATGGTCCGCAGACCTCAAGCAATCCCAGGCCATCGCTGCCCCGATGATGGACGGGTCAGTCCCTATGTCCGGATCGTTCACAAACACATAACTGATCCAATTGGATCTTCATTGCACGCGCTTAATCAGATATCATCATTATAAAATATAACATACACTTAATAAAGTGCATATCATAACATGGCAATAACATTTCATGCATAACAAGGCATTCTAACGTTCAATAATACATTCCATTCGTTTGTTAATATATGTTATAGGTATATTAATTGTTATGTTATCCAGCACTCACGAATCGTTGACTTGACCTATAATACCAATACTTACGCGTTAATCACTTAAACACGCAAAGAATATCTAGGATACTTGAAACAATACCCTAATGGTGCTATTTAACTATTTATTAGCTTATTATAATAGTCCAAGTACCAACATGCGAAAGAACAACGCAAAACAACCAATATGCTGAAATTGGACCGGACGCGTAGTGTCCATATCCCCTGACGCGGCGCTTTCCGTGCAGCAGAACACATTTCCTTGTTTTGTTCACAGTAGTGCCATTTTATCCCATTTTAACTCCAAATCAACTTTAGCAAAATTTCAGTGTTTCATATGATCATTTAACATATGTTAGAGCTTTCTAACATTAAAAATATCTATCCAATTAATTCATATGAAAATCACAATTAAATGGACAAAGAAGTGTCCATTTTGGCCAAAACTTGAAATGAACCAATTCTAGCACTTTCAACACACCATATTCACATAATATGATGTATTGAAGGTGTTGCAACTGACCAAAACATTTAAGACCTTTGTTTGGTACCATTTTCCATTTTCTTGCTTATTTATGGCCTATTTTTCACTATTTTAGCCAATTCAAGCAAAACTACCATTTCAATTCAAAACCAATATTCTAATCAATTCATACAAGTTATATGAACCTATTAGAAGCTTAAAAATTAGTTCTTGATGTGTAAAAACAGATTGACTCTATTTTGGCCATTTTGACCCATTTAGTCCATTTCTTGAATTTATGCATAAATACCACCTCTAATACAACACATGAGTTCTAATCAATCCTAATGAGTTATAGGAACAATTAGAACACCAAATTTCAGTTCTTGAAGGTCAAATTCAGTTGGACCCGTATTTGATCATTTTTGACCCATTTGAGCCATAATTCAAAACTCATCAAGATCACTACTTTAATCCATGAAATTGATTCCTATGTACTTGGAAATGATATAGGAACTTATTTAAATCATAAATTTCAGTTCTTTATTGCTAAATCAAAGAACCCACTTAAAACCTAGATATTCAAGACTTGAAGAACACAAAGATGAACAAGGAGGAATTTCAGCTTACAATGATCAAAGGATGATGAAGAACAACCCGTGGGACTAATTTGAACCTCATTCACTGCTAGAACAAGAGTTTAATAGTTTTCTTTCAAAACTCAAAAATCAAGAATGAAAAAAAACTATGGAGATGGAGCTTACAAGGATAGAGATGATGAAGATGATGATTTAGGGCTGATTCAATCTTCAATTTGTAGCTGGAATTTGAACTTGAATGATTGAATTTGATTTCTTCTTTGAGTTCTCCTTCAATTGCTAGCAAGAACAAGAATAGTGAATGTGTATGTGTGTGTTTGAATACGTGTGTGTATGTGTGTGATGAGTCAAAACCGACTTGTGGGTAATATTATCCACAAGTGGGTATTTTGTCCACTTTTTCAACATACAAGTCGTCTCTCGTTTACCCGTATCAACTAACGAGAATATTTTCGGAATCCTCTTTTGAAACCGTTCGATATTTTATAATCTTTATCTATTTGTATTATTATTTTAATAACCCCATTTATTTTTTTCATACTTTATATCATATTCTAATATATATATATATATAGTAAATATTCGACGTACCACGTTCGCATACGTTTAGACCCGTTTTGAGGATGTTACACCGGCAAACCTAATTTATATATAGGGTCGACTTTCAGTTTAGTTTCCATGTCCTTATTCAAGTTCGTTTTAACCCGCACAAATGAGAGGCTTGCTAACAAGGTTACTCTAACCCGATTCCCACCATCATCTTATTTATTTAACTAGATTAACCCAATCCCAACCATCACCTTATTAATAAAACCTGATAATTTGAAGCTAGATTAATGTGAACCTGACTAATCCGAAGCTTAATAATGTCAGGTTACATGTGAAGTTTATTTATTAAGGAATTGATGTAACGTCCCAAGGTTGGAAAATCCTTATAAGTAAGTGTTATGAATAATATGTGTTGCCTTATGAGATATAAGGTGTTTTTTGAAATAAAAGGGGTTAAATTGCCGAAATTAAAATTGATAAAGTGAAAGCGGCTAAATCCCTAGATTAAAACCGCCGATATATGTGTTGCCTTTGGAGGTTTCACTCATGTTGTGTGTTTATTTGAGTTAGCCGGTGATATCACAATATTTAGATATATATTTTAAACGATATCTATTTTATTTTAGCCTGATATTGTTCATTAATGAGTCAAAAGATACTTAATATCTTAATATTTGGTTTTTAGGTCAAAAAGGCGGATGATAAAAAGTGTTGAGCAAAACCGAAGAAATTGAATAAAGTGAGAAAAGCTGTCAGTTTTGACACACCTCCACTGTTTTGATCATATCTCGATCATTTATATGAAATTGAATTAAGATGATTCAAGCGGCCACGAAAGCTAGAGTCAGAGGGCTACAAAACCGATTTTATGGTAAATGCCTGAAAACGCAAGGTCACGACGCGACAATCCATTTGTCGAACATCTGTCCAGATCCAAAAATGTCATGAATTATCAAATGGTTGGGACGCGACACAAACCCGGTCGCGACACGAAGCATCAGAAACGTGAAATCTATAAATTTAGCCTTATTTTTTACCTAGGAAACATATATGCGGTTCTAGGGCTTCAATATAACGATAGATGGCATCCAGAAGTGATTTTCGAAGCCTGAGAGCGGATTTGGAGCTCAAGAATGAAGAATCAAAATTAACGAATCATCGGCTTTCATTCGTTTTGCTTTATTGTCTATGTTTAGCATTAATCTATGATTTCCAAATGTTCTTTTCTTCTAATTATGGCTTAAATACCATGGATTTTTACTTAGATGGGATTACCTTTGTTTTATGGTTTGATTTTAATGAATTGGATGTTCAAGTAGTTATATATTTATCATGTCTTGCTTGATCTAAGACCCATATGTGTTAAAGTTTTAAACTTTGTTGTTTATTGTAACATCCTCAAAAAAGGCCTAGACGCGTGCGAACGTGGTACGTTAGATAATTTAAATAAACTAAATTAAATATATATATATATATGTTAGTTATTAGAATAGCTATTAAATGATATGAATAAAATAATAATAATAATAGGTAAAAATGATAAAATAATTAACGGTTTAAGATAAGGATTCCGAAAATATCCCCGTTAGTCGAAACGGGTAAACGGCTGCTGAGTTGTAAGTTGAAAAGGGGAAAAAGATACCTAGTTGTGGATAATAAAACCCACAAGTTGGTCCAACCTCTTATCATTACACAGACTCAACACACACACACATGTTACACACACTAACACACACTCTTCATTGTTCTTGAAGCTTAGAAGGAGAAATCAAAGAGGAGTTGTCTAGCTATTGTTCCAGCCTCTAATTCAAGTCTAAAATCAGTTCATAATTTGTTCTTCATCCTCATATGTAAGTACTTCATCTCTATGTTCATCCTTGTTCTTGAGTTTTGTTGGGTTTTTAGGTCAAATCCAAATTGACCAATCAAAAATTGATTTTGATGCTTCTAATTGTTCCTACAACTTATATAGATAGTTAGGAACACAAATTATGGCTTGGAATTAGTAGAATTGCTCAAATACAAGAAATGACCAAATGGGTCAAAAACAGGTCAAACCCAATTTGACCATCAAGGACTGATTTTTAATGTTCTAACAAGTTCATATAACTCATATGGATTGATCGGAGCATAAAATTCAGAATGAAATGGTGATTTTGATTGAATTGGCAAAAATAGTGCTAAAATAGGCTTTAAATGGCCAAAAATTGTAAAATGCTATCAAACAATGGTTTTAATAGTTTTGGCCAGTTCCAATAGCTTCAATAAGTCATTTTGAATAGGATTGGTGCATTGGAGGTGTTGGCATCGATGTATTTCAAATTTTGGCCAAAATGGACACTTTCTTGTTAATTTAAGTTTGATTTTTGTATGATTTAATTGAGTAAGTGTTAGGAATGTTAGAAAGCACCTACAAGTGCCAAATGATACTAATGAACACTGAAAATTGGTTAAAGTTGAATTGGAGTTGATTTGGATCAAATTGCACCTGTTGCGCAAAAACTGAAAAACTGTCATGCAGCAGGAACGCGGCGCGTTCCGAGGGGACGCGACGCGTCCAGGCAATTTCTGCACAAGATGCTGTTTTGTGTTGTTCTTTCGCGTGTTGATGTTTAGGTTATGGTTATAAGTTAGTAAGTAAGTTAAGAACACTATTAGGACATTGTTTTAAGTGTCTTGATGGTTTCTTTGTGTGTTTGAATGTCTAAATGTGAATGATGTGTTATAGGTGCTAAAGACGCCCAAGAAGAGCCGGAATATTATATTTGCCTGCTATAGCTCAACAGGTGAGTACCGGTTAACATAAGCATGATATCAAGAATGTTATATAGTTGCTTGCATGCTAGAAACCAAAGACTTGTTAATTATGCATGTTAATGGCTTTTGTAGGCCAATTGAGTTTTAATTTCATATGTATGCATGTTAATGGCTTTTGTAGGCCAAACTTGATATGTTATGGCTTTTGTAGGCCAACCATGATGTGTTATGTCTTTTGTAGGCCAATTTGATATGCTATGGCTTTTGTAGGCCAATTATGATATGTTATGTCTTTTGTAGACCAACTATGTTATGTTGTGGCTTAAGTAGGCCAATGTGTGTTAGTACCGGTACTTTGTTTGATGTTTGGGGCCAGCTTGTCTGGATCTACTTGGGGCCTTGTGCTGTCAGCTATAATATGCGGTGATTCGATGATCAGGAATCTCGGTTCCTACAAAACCTCCGCCCCTCAACACTATTATGGGCTCTGAGTTCCCGCTAATCTCGATTGCGGTGAGCTCCCCGTTAACTCAATGGTGGACCGCTACCTGCTTCTCCACCGACGCGGAGGAAGTATCGGTTTCCCCAGTTAGGATCACTGAGCCGGGCTAATTACCCTACAATACGTGGTTCCTGCTGACTAACCGGTGCTTCATAATATGTTAGGATAGACTTGTTTGTTGATATGTTATGTATATGATATTTTTGTTATGATGCTTCCGCTTAACTGTTACTCACTATATTTATAGCTAACCCTCTCGTCTACATTCCATGCGTAGGTAAATAGTTTGGCTGGTGAGGACGGGTACCTACTATGGATGTCATGTTTGTTTTGGGGAACACACTTTTGAATACTTTGTTTATATGTTCATATTATGTAATGGTTGGCCGTGTCGGTAACGCCTTGGTTTATATTTGGTTGTAACTTTTGGTATGAGTTGCAAATACTGAATTAGTTATTAAATAAACTTTCGTTGTGACAGCTGTAATATTTTCTAAAAGCAGGTTTTAAAATATTGTATTTACAGTTGTATCCATGCAGTTTTAAAACTCGAATAGTGTTTATTATTAAAAAAAAATAATCCTCAATTTTAGGCGGCGTTACATTTATTGACCAAGTTTACACAGTTTTGAGTACCAATCTATCTATGTATCATTTTATCTGATTATCAAAGACCATTAGGTGATTGTGCCTAGTGATTAACCAAATCCTAGGGTTAAATGACATAGTAGTTAACTTTTATATGTATTAACAATTGCATGTGATGATCATTATGTGTGATCGATCGATTAAATGAATAATAACAATCAATATTGATTAAGTCTTGCATGATTCGAAATTAATTGACTAATTATGATAGTACTTGATCCCATGACCGTATGATTAATATTTTTCATGATTATAGGGTTAGAGTTTTTGACCAAGATATCTAACAAATCTAGGAATCGATATATGATTAATAATATCCATTGCACTATCTTGAAATCAACCATAAATAAGGAGTAATCGAATATAAGTAAGAACACTTCTTTTCTTGATCCTTCGCATTCCAAGCTCTGGGCTTTATCTTACTTTTAGATTGTTTTCTCTTTTGTCTAATTAATACTTTATCGCACTCTTAAATTTATTCTCAAATTCCCCTATTTACTCGCTTTCTTTAGACTAATTAATAATTAAATCTTTTAAATCTGAAATCATACTCGTTTCCCAAGTGTTCGATACTCGGTCTTACCAGAACTATACTACGATACAATTAGATGCACTTGCCTATTTGTGTTGTATTCAGTATTTTGGTGATTCCAATTTATAAATATAAAACATGATCTGATTCACGCACATCAAGTTTTTGGTGCCAAAAACTTAAACTTGATGTGCATGAATCAGATCAGGTTTTATATTTATAAACTGGAATAAAACCGTTCTCTTGCAACGGTGCCAAAAACTTGATGTGCATTTTACGTGTCAGTTTTATATTTATAAAACCCGATTTATTTGCTATACTTGAAAAACCGATTAGGTCCTCTTGCCTATTCGTCGTTTTCGTACAAAAATAATCTGATTTTATAAATATAAAACTAGTATGTAAAACGCACATAAGCTCGTATGCTCACTAAGCAAAAACTTATGTTTTATTGGTGTTGTTGTTGCTGCAGGTGGTTCAGGTTCTAGTAAGGATAAGGCTCCAGCTCCGTGATGGTTTGTGTAGCTCTAGATGTTTTGAAAAGACAACTTTTGACTCATTTTTCTGTTAGACTAAATGTTGTGTTCATTATATTTGTTTACCTATTTGTCAATTAGTCTTTGTAGAGGGTAGGTTTAGTAAATACCTTATGGGTATATGTATTTGTCTACCTACCCCAAATCAAGTGAGCATTTCATTATTCTAAAATCGTGTGTGTGTTCTTAGTTTCCTCTCATCATTTCATGCTAAGATCATACATCATCATTATGGATTTGCTTCAACATCATTGATCATTCTTAAATATTGGGACCAACAAGTGGTATCAAAGCTAAGCTTGATAAAAGTAAGGCTTGTGATTGTGTATTTATCATCAAGACCAGAATTCGAAGATTAAGGTTTGATTGTTCACTGTTTTAGATTCTATTCTACTCGAAAACCTTCTTTGAATCAAATACAATCAACTTGGAGAAATTTGAAGCTGTTCAGATTGGAATTTTAAAGGTTTCTCGTAATCTGTTCTTGTGATTTTTGCCTTTAAATTCCATTTTAAAACAAGTGGATAATTGAACTGGTTGGGTATTAATTGAGATAAGAGATTTGCGAATCCAAAGGGATCAATTTCGAGGCAATTATTCAAAGGTTTCGTCAATAGTCAAATTTTATTGAAGAACACTTGAAGGAGTTGAAGAACAGTGAAGAAATATTATTTTGATCGATAATTCTTCTGAAAAACAAATTAAAGGGGTTTGCTAGACAACTTCGAGCTTGTCAGTTGTGTGTCTATACACTTCGAGTTTGTTAGTTACAAACAAAATCCCTGAAAATCCGGAATTCGTATAATGTGAACACTTCGAGCTGATAAATTCCATTTAATTTGAAGGCCACAAAGTCCATGCACACTTCGAACACCTTTTATTAGACACTTCGAGCTTGACAGCCATGCACAATTAATTCCTTTCACACTTCGAGCTGATTAATTCTATTCAATTCTAAAGCCAATTAATTCCTTTCAATTCGAAGCACATGCAAACTTCCAGCACATGTTCACTTCGAATACACCATAATTTTTCATGCAGGCTTCGAAGTCTTAAATTTAAATTAGGCAGCACATGCAATTCGAACTCCATGCACAATTCAACCCCATGCACACTTTGAGCTTTTCTTTTGACTTTCACTTCGAACACATTTGTTTAACCATACACTTCAAACACTTTGTTATTAGACAACTTCGAACACCTTTTTATTAGACAACTTCGATCACCTTTTTATTAGACAACTTCGATCACCTTTTTATTAGACAACTTCGAGCACCATCTCTTTATTAGCCAACTTCGAGCTCTTCTTTATTAAATATTCCCTTCGAGCACCTCTTTATTAATCATTCACTTCGAGTTCATTTTTATTAGACATTCACTTCGAATTCGAATCCAACACTCTTTGAATTCGAAACAGTATTTGCCATTCACTTCGAGCACCGAATTCTTCGAAATCTTTGTTTAACTTCAAACAAACCTTTTAATCAACTCCGAACTCTTTCATATCTCGGTTGATCACTTCGAATTTCAACCTCGAACACAATCACAACCCTACTTCTCAAGTTAATGATCATTTCAAATCACGTGTGTGTTCATCTCTTGAAGCTTTCATCATAAATCTTGCTTACAACACTTGATTACAATCATGGTGCAAACCAAAGAAGAAGAAATTATACAATTGAAGGAAAAGATAGTCAGACTTTTTCTTTGGGTAGATTTTGCCGAGAAACAGAAAAAAAGGGAAGATGATTTAGAACAAGAAAATGCAAAACTTACCCTACAACTTTCTGAATTGACTGAAAAACTTCACATGTCAGAAAGCAAATTTCAAGAGTTTGAAATTGAAGAATGTGCCAAGAGAAGAAACCTTGAGCAACAATTGTTGGATATTCAAAACAAGTCAACTTTAGAAAGAATGAATCAATTTGAGCTTAAAATTCAGAAATTGGAGCAAGACTTACAAAATTGTGTAGAAGAAAAGGTCACGACATCTTCTGATTTTCAAAAAGTTCAAAAGTGTAAGTTTTCCAAAGGAAAGGAAATCAAGGTGGTTCCTGTAATAGCCCTTGCAGGTGAATCATCAAAAAGTCATATTTGCATCTAAACTCCAAATGCTCTAAGGATCATTACTCTAGTTCCAAGTCATACACAAAGTAGTTCATAAAAAGGGTCAAGCTTCGGAGAAAGCTTTGGAATGAAAGAAAAGATATTTTTGAAGAAATGAAAGAGAAAACTCTTCTTCAAAAGAATTGTGGTTATGTTTCTCATGCTACACCTCATCATGTTGTTTATCCATTTGCACGTGTTAGTCAAACAAGATCATTTTCGAATACTAACACGAATGTACATCTTCCTACCTTGACAGAGCTTAAATATCCATGTGTGGTTTGTTCCGTCAAACATCTCTTAAGACTTTCTAAAGAGAAGATTTTCATAAAACCACGTTATTTTTCAATGGATGTTTATCATAAGAAGATATATGCTCGTAAGATCAAGGGGGAGCAAAGTAATGAAAAGATCTCAAGTCATTAATGAAGATTAAGAGCTTCATTCTAGGGGGAGTGAAATTTTCACTTGAAGAATAACCAGGATGCTAAAACCGAAGATTCCCTCAAGAATCATATTATTTTCATGCTCAAGATCAACTGCTCCAGCAAAGAAGATATTTTTCGTTTATTATGCTTTATTTGTATAATGAACACAAAGGGGGAGATTGTTAGACTAAATATTGTGTTCATTATATTTGTTTACCTATTTGTCAATTAGTCTTTGTAGAGGGTAGGTTTAGTAAATACCTTATGGGTATATGTACTTGTCTACCTACCCCAAATCAAGTGAGCATTTCATTATTCTAAAATCGTGTGTGTGTGTGTTCTTAGTTTCGTCTCTTCATTTCATGCTAAGATCATACATCATCATTATGGATTTGCTCCAACATCATTGATCATTCTTAAATATTGGGAGCAACATTTTCGAACTTGTTAGAATGTTTGTAAATCAGAACAAGTACTTTTTTAAACTCTACTAATCTTTGGTGCTAATCAGCAGAAGAGTGTTTATATTTAAAACTTAAAAAGTGGTGTTACAAGTTGGTACCAGATCCAAGGTTTAAGAGATTCAAGCGCACATGAGTGTGATGTTTGAACTTAAACCATGGTTTTGAGATTAAGTGGAGCTATCCTTGGGCCAGTGGGATTTAGTGAGCATACGGGTGGTGGAAGTTTTTTATTGCTATCTGTTTTAGCAATTTGAGTATGAGTATCTTGTATATGCATGTGTACCACAGTTATGTGGATAAATGCTAAGTATTGAATTATGAAGAAGGAATTTGATTGGTTAAGTTAAGAATAAATAAGGTATAATGTGTTCATAATAGTATAGGGCCCTTACTGTTATAAACATATGGTACATACTGAAGCTTGACAAAATCATGATAAGCCATGTGGATAAGTATGTGTCATAGACTGTTTAGTAAAGGAATATAGATCTAGTACAGTTATGATGTATACAAATAAAGTTGTTATCATATTGTTTATATTAGAGATACCTACATTTTAGACATGGAGAATGTAGAAAGAGTTAGTATGAGAGCAACACAACAGCCTGAGGTAAGCAGACCTCAGGAGGTGAGAAGTATGTGATTCCAATTCCAACTATCGAATCTATAGGAAATCCTATAAAAGGTATTCTAGTTACTGAGGAATTCCAGGAACGTGAGAATAATACAGTAAAAGAAACAATAGCCATGGAGTCAAGTAAAGCTTTACTAGAAAGTATCCCTTACATAATTACACTCATGTACGTTTGAACAAGTCTCGACCAGAATGGAAGTGATGTTACATCAGTGGGTGGATGCAACAAATCAAGCTACAGTGGTTAATGTACATGGAGCTGGGAGGTGGAAGCTAGAGTTGAGCAGTTGTAGGGGTGCACATACCGAGATTTCTCTGTGTGCAAACCACCTCTTTTTGAGGGGGTGACAAACCCAATCGTAATTAACCGTTGTTTAGCAAAGATGAAAGGAGCTTTTTGTACGAGTGGGTGTCTACCGGAGCAAAAGGTTATGTATGCTTCGAATTTGTTACACGGAGCAGCGAAAGATTAATGGACGATGTGATTACAGAGGAAGGGGGAACCATAGATTGAGCCAATGACTTGGCCTTAATTCAAAGAGTTGTTTGAAGTGAAGTTTGCACCCAAGGCTCGGGTGGATAAGATTATAGAGGAATTCCTTGCTTTAAGATAGACAACGGAATCGGTGGATGATATTACCAAATAGCTTTTAGAGATGGCTCGTTTTTGTCCCGAGTATGTTGCTACGGAGCCTATGAAGATGCATCCAATACATTTCTATACTCAAGAATGATATCCGTGAAGTTTTGGCGACTGCTACGTGTAACAAAGCGGATGCCATGATGAGTCTTGCTTGGAAGAGAGAGCAAGAGTTGATTAGGTAAGGGATTGTAAGTGGGAAGAGGAAAGTTGAACTGATTAGCATACCAAGTAAGAGGCCGGTGTTTGTACCACAACGAGGAGGGCCAGCTCCCCCACCCAGATGTATGAGATGTGGGAGAAATCACTCGGGAGAGTGTAGGATGGGATTTCCAGGTTTCTTCAAATGCGGGAAGCAAGGGCATGCGGCTAGAGACAATACTAAGCCGATCCAAGTGTGCCATAATTGTTATCATCCTGGGCACGTTAGAGATCTGTAACACCGCAAAATCACAAGCCATTTTTTTAAAAATACGTTGCGGAAGCTTTTAACAAACAAACTTAATTACATTCAAACCAATATTAACAACTGTACAAACATTGTTCACAAAATAAGTGTCATTGTATGTTACAAAAACTACAGGCTCGTTTCGTTTCAAAATAATATCAGAGTCAGGTCATCTCTTTCCTTCTGCCAAACTCACAAACACGAACCTGCAAAAGCAACAACTGAGGGGAATTAGCACAAAGCTAAGTGAGTAGAGGCTAAACACCAAAAGCAAACATTCACGGTCAATATCAAAGCATGTAACCACGTATCCCGAGAAAACCGGCGGTTCGGCGCAGAACCTACAACCAATGCTGGCCAAAGCAAAGGTTTACCGATAGCCCTCCACTGAATTGGCACAATGCACTCCCCCTCTGGTGCAACATATGCACCAGTAAGGCTAACACTGTTCCACCAATCAGTGAACGAGCCCAGCCCAATTCTACGTATAGCTGACTTCCTAACGCAACTCGAATTCATACTAAGAGTGCGTATCGACCAAATATCATGCAGCAGATATCAATCAACAATAATCACAATCAACAGTTCAATCAATCCAATCCAATCTCAATCACAATCATGCATCACACCAATAACATTAACCGAAATCTTTACCATCTGCGATCAACGCCCACTCACCTCAAAATCAACACGGGCTCAGAAGTCTAATCTTACTGAGTCTTTGGATTGCCTGAAATCACAGCAACAATCAAATTAGTCGTGAATATATAAATATATCTTCTCATATATATTTATATCTCAAATTTATCAAAACATCTCAATTAATACATATAATAGACAAACGAACTCAAACCTAGCAAAAAATATACAAAAGTATGCAAATATTCGGATTTGGGGCTGGTCGCGCCGCGACACCCTCTTCGTCGCGCCGCGACGTGCATCGGATTCCAAATCCAGGAACTAACATGCGCATTTCACTTTCGGATTTGCTCTAGAATCAGATTTATATGCGGATTTCAGTGTTTGATCCTCACAAGTCTCGGATTTAGGGTCGGATTTCACTAATCAATCGGATTTTCCATGTCTATATACTCCACACTCGGATTTCACTAAATCCGAAACCCTAGTCTCGGTTTTTCTTGAATGTCACGCCGCGACACTCTAGTGTAGCGCCGCTACACTCGTTCTTCCAGATTATCATCTTCCATATGGTGTCGGATTTTCAGTCAACCTTTTTCAAATTCCCATTCTAATTTCATAATTCTTTCATCTAAATACATATTTAGCATCTACCAAGCATATAGATCATCAAAAACATGCTTTTACTCCTTCATAACATCAAATCTTCAAAACCCATTTACCAACTTTCTTTCAAGCTTCAAAAAATAGTTTAACAACATAAATTCATGCTTTTCACTATTTAAACACATCAACATGTATCATAACAAGTTACAAACACCATATTACCTTTCTTTTGAAATAAATATCACAAAATCTTGATGTTAGAAGTACAAGTTGACACTTTCTTCACTCTTGGGTTTTCTTTCAAAAACATATACAAACACCTTCAACACTTTCAAGAAATGAGCAGATACTACACCACGTATGCATAAAAATTTGTTTAAAGTAAGTAGGAGGTGGCAAAGGAAATCCTATTCTTTTATAAATTTTCTCATGCATGCCTACATACATACATATTAACATACACACATACTTGTACTTCTTTTTCCTTTTTTAATTCCACCAGAATCATATATATATATATATATTTATAAACTTATATAATCAATTTCATTTAACATAAATTAAACACATAATCAAATAAAACCAATCCATTCACGTACCGCCAACCCGCTAATCTCCTATCCCAGGGTTGCGGGTGTTTGTAACGCCCCAATTTTCAGAAAAACATAGATAAAACCATACTTGAAGTTCTTTAGAAATAAAAGAGTTATTTTACCAATAAGCGGAAGCAACAAAACTGTTTTGAACCATCGGTTCATATAAAAGTCTGAAAGATACTTATTTACATCAAAAGATGCTTTCTCGCTAAACAACGGGGCGCTAAGTTTCAAAACACTGTTTTACTTAAATACATGACAACCGTCAAACTGAAGCTTTGCCCCTAGTCTTTGATAAAACCTGCAAAACATTTTAGAAAATAATATATTATAAGCTGCAAGAGCTTAGTGAGTAAACTAGACTGCCAATCATATAAACACATGAATATAATCATATGATTAACACTAACAATAACTGATAATATAACTCTGAGTAACTAACTGAGCCACTACTGCACAAGGCAGTATGCTTATTGATTCACATAATTAATTAACTGAGCCACTACTGCACAAGGCAGTATGCTTTCTGATATCTGATTAATTAACTGAGCCCTAGTACGGTGCTATTTCTGAGCCACTACTACACAAAGCAGTATGCTTATTATTACTGAGCCTTACTGTACATAGCAGTAAGCTTAACACATATAATATATATATACTGTAACATTACTGTAACACTACTGAACCTTACTGAACATAGCACCCAAAACTGAGTGATCTAACATATCAATAACGTGATATAATAACATACATGCCGTAAATATGACTAGTAGTCTAGAAGACTCACCTTATAGTCTGTGATGCTATAATAGTCCACAATCAATAATAATCTAGCGAACGCGCCTCTGATAAGTCTCTACATGAAATAATACTGTATATACATCAACACATGCATCTGCTGAACTGAACAACTGAACAAAACACTAGGCACGCCCGTGCCTTACACAAGGTACTACCGTGCCTTACACCTAGACCACCCCGTGGTCTCTAGGCACCCTCTGGGCCTTTCTAGAACAGGGCACGCCCGTACCTCCTTAGGTACGGCCAAGGGCACGGTTGGATCTTGAAGGTCACGCCCATGCCCTTCAACTAGTAGCAGCTGTTTGGCCGACTTACTTGCTGTCTCCGGCCAAAACACCCCAAAAACCCAACTTTAATACATAAATTAATAACTTTAATAAATTAAAAAGTATGATAAGTATAACATAATTTTATTATTGATATAGCTTATGATCTACCTTTAAAATTGTCATATGGATTAATTTTGTAGGATAAGATTTAAAATATTTTAACTCTAAAAAGTCAAAATTAATTTTTTTTAATTTGAAGCAAATGAATAATTAAGATAAAATATTTTGTTAAATAAACGGTTTGTATTGTGTAATATTTTTTTCCTAATTATTCTTTTATTTATATTAAAAGATTATTAAAATTACACCTACATCCTTTTTGTCACCTAACATGTGTTAACATAATGTTGACTTGTTATCTGTCAACTAACCAA
Organism: Dittrichia graveolens; assembly: GCA_038502395.1. NCBI lineage: Eukaryota > Viridiplantae > Streptophyta > Magnoliopsida > Asterales > Asteraceae > Dittrichia > Dittrichia graveolens. The sequence continues at coordinate 63,374,979 of JARJIL010000009.1, forward strand.
TTTATACATTTTTATTGTTACAAACTGAAATTTATGGTGATAAATTGACCCATTACACTTGCATAATAAGTATAAGATGTTATACATTACGTAAAAAATCAGTAAATTTTCATGAAAATCTCATCTCCGTACATTTTTTTACAAAAATTTGATATTATTGTAAATGTTTTCGATAATTCACCCTTTTAAATTTGTGGAAATGATATATGATGATAGCATCACATAACTTAGGTGGTATCTCTAGCAAACAATTTAGAGTACAATAATTCTGATCTATAAACTGCTTTTCCCCACATGTACAATAATTCTGTATAACTGATTGAATTCCAGGCTTAGTTTTCTCTCTTTTCTGAATCTGATCATCACTTCCACAGTACCACTGTCAATAATACATACTTCTTCATTGAAACCGATGTGATGATCTCTGTTTATTTGTATAACCCCTTTGTCTATCCTGATCATCTTACAATCTATTACATATCTTCTGAATCTGTTCTGTCTTTCACTGTACCATTTCTGTACTACCCCACTCTGTCTGAATCACATCACCCAATACACTGAAGTTCAGTATTAATATCATACATTAACATCCTGGTGCTGGACTGGTATCTGTTGTAACACAAATTTCTGTCAAACAAATTTATACCCCCGGCTTTCCTTCTGAATCGATAACACAATCATAACATATATTTTCCATCAACCGTATATCTCTTTCATTCTCACTGCACTGAGATAAGACTTATCCCTCAACTCAATATGAAAGATGTTTCAAATTCTGAAAACACAACTGGCATCCCTGTCCGATTCAGTAGAAACTGATGTACTACCACAAGATACAATTTCTTTCACACATACCTCTGTTAACTGTTCTGCATAACAAGTTTCTCTAACGGAAACAAGTTATATATCTTTAATGATATTTTGCCACTTGTCTGAATATTTCTCATTTCACCTCCAGCTATCAATAATTCTCTCTTAGGTATTCATACCCTTAGTAACTTCTAGCCACATCACCACTATAAACTTATGAATTTCATATAGGTGTGTCTTACGCGCACCCCCATAACCTGATACTCATATACGACTATATCCAATTAATATATCATAACTGTTTTTAAACTGATTGACTACTTGTCTCCTTTAATCCCTTCGTTGTAATACTTTCTACCTTTGATCACTTGTCACTGAACTGTTCTTATCACCTCTAAATAAGAGTGTCGTCACTGTCATTTAGATAATTAATTCATATAAGTATTATTTCTGGCTTCTTGTTCAAACTGTCGGCTATACCATTAGCCTTACTCTGAATAACATAATATTCTATTCACAACCCTCCACTGATTATGACCATTGTTTCTGTCACCTTTACAGGTCTTTCTTACTCAACAATTATTCCCAACTGTTATAATTTAGTGTAAACAACACTTCACATACAAACACATAATCTCATCATACCATACTGAATGCTACTGTAACATACTAACGGTAGTCTTACATCTACTCATCTCTAAATGCTATCGCAGCGCACTGATGATAGTCTTACATCACCTATGAATGCTATTGCGGCGCACCGACAATAGTCTTACATCCACATATCCATCCACTATCGGGGTATAACCATCACGTATCATATACATAACATATCACATATACTACTATCAAGTGCAAGTCTGTGTATTCATCCTCATCCTATTTTAACTGTCTAAAAGTGTAAGCAATAATTCCGCCCCTCTGCATTAAGACACAATCCCTGCCGCTGTACCAAGCAAACTCAAACCACTGTCATTTCTTCAATCAATCCAGGTAGCGCAAAAACTGTCGTTTCACAAAATTTCTGTTAACAATCCCATAACGATACTGACCACAATCTGCTGTCTGATAGTAACCCTGGGTACTTCCTCGGTTTACACGTCGAATATTCGTATACTACTTTTGCATCTTCAAAACTCATCTGTTTTTCTCTGACTAATACTCGTAACACAAATTAAAGAAATAGTATATCCACACTGAGGATACTCTCTATTTCTATAACTATCCACACATATAACTTTTTGGTTTTTGGTACTAACACGTATATATAGTTCTTCCCCACTTGGGATATGAACTCATATCACTTTCTGTTCACATAATACTCTAACCTGGTTACTATCAAACCAGTCTATTCCAATTACTGTTTGGAATTCTCTCATAATCATGGCTATAGATTCAACAAGGAATCTAACTATATCTAGTTCTAACACACTTGACTGAAATCTTTACAGAATAACTAAATACTAACAATTTACTTGTAGCAGAATCATATAACATACGAGCAAACAAACTGTTGACAAGATATATATCTGGAACTACACCTGGCTTTGTTTATACTCCTTCTCCCTCTTCATCTCAGAATATGCGTGGACGGTAAAGTTGAAGTAGACTTGAAATCGGTAAGCGCCGTTATTGCGGTTGGATTGGGACATTCAGACCTCTGATGACCTGACTGATAACAACTATAACACACTTTGATCGGATTCTTGCAATCTCTGCTCCAGTGATCAGGTTTCCCACATTTATAACCTTTCCAAAGAACCAACCCTGCATTCTCCCAAATGACGTTTCTTGCATAACAAACAAACTGGATATGTCTTCTGCATCACCATATTTTCTTGAGTTTCAACTCTCGGTTTCTTATACACTGGCGTCGCCTTCTCCACTGGCTTCTTCTCTGTTTCCTGTCCGATCAACTCTAACTCTCTAGCCCTTGCAGCATCCATCATGGATTTCACTGTTTGATGCTTACTAGCATGAATAAACTCTCGAATTCTAGGCTTGAGCACCATCATGTACCTGTACATCTTCATCTTTTCATTTGCCACATAGTCTGGGCAAAAACGAGCCTTCTCCTTAAATTTCGCATTAATCTCTGGTACAGTCTCCTTTGTCTGTTTCAATTTGTGGAATTCATCCACAATCATTATCAACTTCTGCCTTTGGTACAAATTGTTCGAAAACAATTTCTTTAAACTCTTCCCATGTCATAACTTCTATCTGAACATAACCTCTTTGTTTTACCTCCATATCCCACCAATCCTTAGCTGCACTTCTCAGCTGATTGGTTGCATATCTCACTTTATTCTCAAGTGCACCCGAACAAGTGTGAAACGCACCTTCAACTTCGGAGATCCATCTATGACTGATGACTGGATCAGTTGCCACATGAAACAACGGTGGCTGACAAGGTGCAAAGTTTCTGAACCTACAACCTTTCGGGGCTTCACGTATAATAACTTGAGGTTGAAGATTAATCCCAATACCCGCAGCAGTTAACCTAGCTGCGACTTCCCATCCAATCACTTCCTTAATCTGTTCATTTACCTGATCTATAACCTGTTTTATGATATAAGGAATACTTCGTTCCAAAGCTTTACTAATTTCCCTTACTACAATTTCTCTAATTGTAGCTTCTGGTACTTCCTAATTTATCTTTGGGGCTCCTCCCTCCCCATCATACTGTGTTCCTAACAGAACATGCTCATCTGTCACACTGGTCTCTACCCCTTCGGGTCTATGACTGGGACCACCCTTAACATTATTAACTGCTTTTGAACCTCTTGTATTAACCATCCTGGTAGTATAGATAAAGCATTTAGGAAAAGGTAGCTCTATCACACCATCCTCTATAACAAACAGTTACTAATACATCCAACATATCAGTACACCTATCATCTGATCCAAAGTATTTCTGCATATACTAAGGCATTCTATATATCTATAATCTCAGGTGTACTACTCCTACAAGTACCCCTCACCCGATTCACAAGATTCCTCATGATTTCATTAAGTTCCAACACGTATCATATGTCTATAATAATATAAGCTCTTATATTATTATAAACACATTACACACGTTCGATCTTAACTTTACCACACAAAGTCCCGATTCACAGGCTTAGGCCATGTATCTCTAATAAAAATATATCACATATTCATGTCATAATTAATCTCATACTGACTGCACATGTAAAACCAACTCTTAACAGTTGTAAGCACACATATCATATTTGTCCTGAACACATCATGCACTGACACATAATGCTCGCATAACACATATCAATATAATTACTAGTATACTCACTAAGCTGCAAGCCTCCAGTTTGACCAAATCCGCAGAACCATGGTTTAAGTCCAGACGATGCATAACACACCTCCAGATCCCTCAAACCGTGGCTCTGATACCAAGTTGTAATGCCCCAATTTTCAGAAAAACATAAATAAAACCATACTTGAAGTTCTTTAGAAATAAAAGAGTTATTTTACCAATAAGCGGAAGCAACAAAACTGTTATGAACCCTCGGTTCATATAAAAGTCTGAAAGATACTTATTTACATCAAAAGATGCTTTCTCGCTAAACAACTGGGCGTTAAGTTTCAAAACACTATTTTACTTAAATACATGACAACCATCTAACTGAAGCTTTGCCCCTAGTCTTTGATAAAACCTGCAAAACATTTTAGAAAATAATATCTGATAAGCTGCAAGAGCTTAGTGAGTAAACTAGACTGCCAATCATATAAACACATGAATATAATCATATGATTAACACTAACAATAACTGATAATATAACTCTGAGTAATTAACTAAGCCACTACTGCACAAGGCAGTATGCTTATTGATTCACATAATTAATTAACTGAGCCACTACTGCACAAGGCAGTATGCTTTCTGATATCTGATTAATTAATTGAGCCCAAGTACGGTGCTATTTCTGAGCCACTACTACACAAAGCAGCATGCTTATTATAACTGAGCCTTACTGTACATAGCAGTAAGCTTAACATGCGGATTTCACTTTCGGATTTGCTCTAGAATCAGATTTATATGTGGATTTCAGTGTTTGATCCTCACAAGTCTCGGATTTAGGGTCGGATTTCACTAATCAATCGGATTTTCCATGTCTATATACTCCACACTCGGATTTCACTAAATCCGAAACCCTAGTCTCGGTTTTTCTTGAATGTCACGCCGCGACACTCTAGTGTAGCGCCGCTACACTCGTTCTTCCAGATTATCATCTTCCATATGGTGTCGGATTTTCAGTCAACCTTTTTCAAATTCCCATTCTAATTTCATAATTCTTTCATCTAAATACATATTTAGCATCTACCAAGCATATAGATCATCAAAAACATGCTTTTACTCCTTCATAACATCAAATCTTCAAAACCCATTTACCAACTTTCTTTCAAGCTTCAAAAAATAGTTTAACAACATAAATTCATGCTTTTCACTATTTAAACACATCAACATGTATCATAACAAGTTACAAACACCATATTACCTTTCTTTTGAAATAAATATCACAAAATCTTGATGTTAGAAGTACAAGTTGACACTTTCTTCACTCTTGGGTTTTCTTTCAAAAACATATACAAACACCTTCAACACTTTCAAGAAATGAGCAGATACTACACCACGTATGCATAAAAATTTGTTTAAAGTAAGTAGGAGGTGGCAAAGGAAATCCTATTCTTTTATAAATTTTCTCATGCATGCCTACATACATACATATTAACATACACACATACTTGTACTTCTTTTTCCTTTTTTAATTCCACCAGAATCATATATATATATGTATATATATATATATATATATATTTATAAACTTATATAATCAATTTCATTTAACATAAATTAAACACATAATCAAATAAAACCAATCCATTCACGTACCGCCAACCCGCTAATCTCCTATCCCAGGGTTGCGGGTGTTTGTAACGCCCCAATTTTCAGAAAAACATAGATAAAACCATACTTGAAGTTCTTTAGAAATAAAAGAGTTATTTTACCAATAAGCGGAAGCAACAAAACTGTTTTGAACCATCGGTTCATATAAAAGTCTGAAAGATACTTATTTACATCAAAAGATGCTTTCTCGCTAAACAACGGGGCGCTAAGTTTCAAAACAATGTTTTACTTAAATACATGACAACCGTCAAACTGAAGCTTTACCCCTAGTCTTTGATAAAACCTGCAAAACATTTTAGAAAATAATATCTTATAAGCTGCAAGAGCTTAGTGAGTAAACTAGACTGCCAATCATATAAACACATGAATATAATCATATGATTAACACTAACAATAACTGATAATATAACTTTGAGTAATTAACTGAGCCACTACAGCACAAGGAAGTATGATTATTGATTCACATAATTAATTAACTGAGCCACTACTGCACAAGGCAGTATGCTTTCTGATATCTGATTAATTAACTGAGCCCAGTACTGTGCTATTTCTGAGCCACTACTGCACAAAGCAGCATGCTTATTATTACTGAGCCTTACTGTACATAGCAGTAAGCTTAACACACATAATATATATACTGTAACGTTACTGTAACACTACTGAACCTTACTGAACATAGCACCCAAAACTGAGTGATCTAACATATCAATAACCTGATATAATAACATACATGCCGTAAATATGACTAGTAGTCTAGAAGACTCACCTTATAGTCTGTGATGCTATAATAGTCCACAATCAATAATAATCTAGCGAACGCGCCTCTGATAAGTCTCTACATGAAATAATATTGTATATACATCAACACATGCATCTGCTGAACTGAACAACTGAACAAAACACTAGGCACGCCCGTGCCTTACACAAGGTACTACCGTGCCTTACACCTAGACCACCCCGTGGTCTCTAGGCACCCTCTGGGCCTTTCTAGAACAGGGCACGCCCGTACCTTCTTAGGTACGGCCAAGGTCACGGTTGGATCTTGAAGGTCACGCCCATGCCCTTCAACTAGTAGCAGCTGTTTGGCCGACTTACTTGCTGTCTACGGCCAAAACACCCCAAAAACCCAACTTTAATACATAAATTAATAACTTTAATAAATTAAAAAGTATGATAAGTATAACATAATTTTATTATTGATATAGCTTATGATCTACCTTTAAAATTGTCATATGGATTAATTTTGTAGGATAAGATTTAAAATATTTTAACTCTAAAAAGTCAAAATTAATTTTTTTTAATTTGAAGCAAATGAATAATTAAGATAAAATATTTTGTTAAATAAACGGTTTGTATTGTGTAATATTTTTTTCCTAATTATTCTTTTATTTATATTAAAAGATTATTAAAATTACACCTACATCCTTTTTGTCACCTAACATGTGTTAACATAATGTTGACTTCTTATCTGTCAACTAACCAATTTATACATTTTTATTGTTACAAACTGAAATTTATGGTGATAAATTGACCCATTACACTTGCATAATAAGTATAAGATGTTATACATTACGTAAAAAATCAGTAAATTTTCATGAAAATCTCATCTCCGTACATTTTTTTACAAAAATTTGATATTATTGTAAATGTTTTCGATAATTCACCCTTTTAAATTTGTGGAAATGATATATGATGGTAGCATCACATAACTTAGGTGGTATCTCTAGCAAACAATTTAGATGAACAAATAATGAAAGGACTAAATTACCCCTTATTTAAATGGTTTGTAAAAGCAATATCACTTAAGTTAGAAGGTATATTTCATTCTACTGAATCTTTCTATCCAGAATATGATAACATGTGAAGTTTACTAATTTTCTTTTACATCTATTCCCTTGATTTTGAGACTTGTTCCGAAGGGATTTTTGTGTATTCAATCGTTTAACTTTAGACGAACAAAGAAACGAACACGAACGGTCTCTAGTTTGACTATTTAAAATTGATTAGTTCGTATACATTTGTGTTCGTTCATTTATATGATAAACGAAATAACACACTATAATGCAAATCCAACAGTACTAAACACTATAAACACACACACATATATAGAGAGAGGTTCATGCGAAAAATATTTTATGCAAAAAGTGAGAAACATTTACAACCATCATACATTTTAATCAAAGGCTAGGATCACGTATGGCATTTTGGTAATTAAGTTATGTCGTTATGGTTTATTAAATTAAATCAAAAGGATAAATTAGACATTTCCCCTTAAAATAATATTTACCCAGATTAATTCACTATTTAAAAACCTCTCTCCTCTACTCTTACTTCCCTCATTTGAAAACCCTTATATTTCTCTCTTCTCCCTCTCCACGGTGCCATAGCCACTGCCAAATCCATCATTGAGGTCTTTTTATTTCTCTCTCTCCATACAAGGTGACATAGCCGCCGCCAGACCCACCATCAAGGTCGCCGGAGGATGGAATCTCAATGTCGTCCCCGCCACCTTGAAACCCACCATCAATCTCTACTAGTTGTTGTTGCCCTCGCTGTCACTCTTTCTCTCCTTGATGTCCCTGCCTCTCTGAAACCCACCGTCATTGCCTCCTCACTGCCTATTTGGTGCGTTTCTCGTCAAGCAACACCGTCCGCCACTCTCTCTCACACTACCATCCCCGCCGCCTACTATCGCCACCTCACCGCCTCCTCGATGGGTTCATCATCAACCATGAAGAAGCTATTTCCCTCACAAATCTGAAATAAAAGTGAAGACCCTTTTGTGGTTTGTTATTTTTTGTTCATCGGTGATTATGTTTCAATGTATATTCATCAATGAAAAAGAAGTTAAATGTTTACTTTTTCAGGTTTCTAATTCTGTGATTAAATAAAGTTTATGTTTTGTATAAATTTTTCTTATTTTATTTTATTTTTGAATTTTTTTCTTGATCTGTGAATAGGAATGGTAACGGGGCGGGGATTGGTCCCCCCGTCCCCATCCCCGTTTAATTAAACCGTCTCCGTCCTTGTGGTTTCGCCAAAGTTACCGGTTTGGTCCTTTAAGATAAAAGATTACTCTACATGTCCCTAAGGTTTCATTTTTCATACGTAAATGGTCCTTATGTCTAACAGACGTATGATTCCTCCGTTTTTCTAATTCAAAGAGGGGTAATAAAGTCTTTTTACATTGTGGATCTCGTCAATTGTTAGTCAACTTTAGTCCAAATCAACTGTTTCAACTTGATTTCCTCCATAATCCACATACTTCATCTTCTTCCTCAAATTTGTATGCAATTCCATTAACTTCTTCAGTTAAATTAGAGATATGGTTTTAACTATGTGGGTCGTTCGAGAAAATGACAGAAACAATGCCGATTTCGCTCGAATTTATGGTACGTGTTTTATGATTCCTTTGTTTGCTTCGTGATCGTATATTAAACAAGCTCATTGATGGATTATTTTGCTCTAAATTGTGTAGAATCAAACCCTAACTTTTTCTCATTCAAGATATACCATGGTGGTGTTTTTAGTATCAATAGTCCCTGAATGTATGTTGTTAATGGCAGAATTTCTTATGTGGATTTTATAGACTTAGATGTATTCTCAATGCACGAGCTTAATCATATGATGAAGGAAATAGGGTATACAGGTAAAGAAGTTATGTTATATTATTTTCTAGCTCCTGGACTAATGTTAGACTATGGGCTAAATCTTTTGGGTAATGATTCAGATGTCCATAACTTACATATGCACATTGGAAAGAGAAGTTCATATCAATATATGTTAAATGTGAGAAGACCACATTAAAGGAATTTTTCAAGTCACTAGTCACATCTAAGGTTAGAATTTAGGAAATTGAAAATGATAGTAGTGAAAGAGTAATTAAGCCTGTTAAAAGAAAAAGTGCAAAAAGACTAATGCTTGAATGGAAAGATCCCATTGATAATGAAACTCAAGAAAGTTACATTGATCAAACAGAAATTGGCATGTCTAGTAATGTGAATCCAGTTGAAAGTATGCATGTGGATGTGAATGTTAGTTATCCAAGTACGCATGCTACTGATTTAAATGTGAATGTGAATGTTAGTGATCCAAGTATGCATTCTTCTGATTTGGATGTGAATCTGAATGTTAGTGATCCAAGTATGCATGCTTCTGATTTGGATGTGAATGTGAATGTTAGTGATCCAATTATGCATGCTTCTAATGTGAATGTGAATGTGAATGTGAATGTGAATGTTAGTGATTAAAATAGGCATTATTCTAATGTGAATGTTACTAGTACTTGTGTTGAACCCAATAGGACTGTTAGTTAAAATTTTGAATCAACATTATTTGGAGACTTATTAGATTATGATATTGAGTCTTTTTAGGCCAATGTTGAGTTTAACATTCAAAGCATAGATAAGGGTAAACAACTTGAAGTGAACCTTCAAGGGTGGATGAACCAAGTTAGGTACATGAGGTTGAGGATGTACATGATAGTGATTACATAGATGATTCAGATAATCCCATATTTGATATAGAAGTAGATATGAGGGATTTCAATATGAACATAGACCATGAAGCTGAGTTTATGGGGTTACTGAAGTGTGTGGAACAAGATCAAACATCTGATGTGGAAGTTGAGGTATTAGACAATGATGAATTTACAAATGGGTCCGATGAGGAAGTGGAAAGGGAAAGGTGGGAAAAATAAGAAGTCTCCAAAAGGAAAGTGAGGGTGAAAAAGTTTGTAGTAATAAGATTACTTTCTATATGGGTAAAACATTTGGAAGTGCAATTGAGGTAAATGGCATGATTAAAAAACATTCAATAGAGACAAGGAGACAAATAAAGATAATCAAGAATGATAAAACAAGGGTTAGGGTTGTGTGATGGGTTAATTCCTCTTTTTTCAAAAGAAGAAGGTGGGCAAGGATGTCCTATGGGGTCCTCTGTTGAAAAAAACAGTAAAAGACAAAAAAAAATGCAATTAAAGAACAACTTGAGAAGAAGCTAGAGTTGGGAATTTCCGAAATGAAAGTTTACATAGCAGACTAGTGCAACTGTGCAAGTGCTAGGAGATTACAGGGAATAATATGTTGTTAGTCCCAGATTGAGTACGCAACAACAAATGTTTGTAGAAAGGAGGGGGTTGAATACAAACTTTAGATTTTAAAAATTAAAGACACACCATTATACTTTTATATAATTCTTATTGATTATGAATCAATAATTACATGTACTAGAAGCGGAAATTCTAAGTACAATAAAAGGTGGCAATCAATTTGTCTAACACAGACTAGCTAACTCTAAAACAACTAATGTTTAAAGAGTGTTCAACACATGAACAAGTTTGGTTCTACATAATGCTTAAAACTCTACGAATTTTCTCAACAGATGAGATTGCTTTGTGTTGTGTAGAATCTTCACACTTTTTGCATATCCACCATGCATGAATATATAGAAGTCTTGGCATCCGGTTACATGAAGGAAGGAGACAAGAAGTGTGTGGAAATATAATATTTTAATTGTAAAGATACTGGGTGAAAAGTAAAGTTACTTTAATCAACTGTTTGATAAAAGTAATTGTACTTTTCTAAAAAAGTGCAATCCACTCACAATATAAAATATTAAAACCACATCTTTTGCTGTGAAGAACTGTCTTTCCCTTTCCATACTTGTACTTTAAACAACAGCCATGCTTCTTTTTTATTTGACTTTACCAAGTATGGGATTGCCAGCCATACTTAGTTATTGAAACAAATCTTCAAGATCTTCATCTGTTTAAGGTATCTTTCTCCTTTTACATAGGATAAGATCAAACCTTTTTGTCTCATACTTGATCTAAAAAGTGCTTTTTACTTTTACAAACAAAAATCTAAGGCATAATAGAACAACACATGTTCTGCCTTTTACATATGACTTTTACAATCTGAAAGATAGAGCAGATTTGACATTTTACTCGACTCAGCTAACAGAAAGTAGTAGAAACTTTAAATTTCACTACTCAGTTGACAAGATAGATAAGCTGATCATTTTTGCTAGGACTCAGTTGATACATATTGCTCAGCTGATCATATAGATGCTCAGTTGATCAATAGTTATCTTAGGAGAACATAAGCTCATGTATTGATATGATCAGTTGATCAAGTATGCTCAGATGATCATTTAAATACATCAGTTTATGTAGGATGATGACTTGTGTTTAAAAAGACTTACTTAGCTGATGCTCTAAGCCTCAACTTATCCAATGTTCACTCAGCTGATGGTGTAGCTGAGCAAAGTCCTTGCTCAGCTGATGGTGTAAACATTCAGCTGGTCGAATTTCTTCACTCAGCTGATAGTTTATTTTCCTCAGCTGATGGTCTTCCACTCTTGTTTTATTCATCTGATACTCCTTAGCTGATGTTCTTCAGCTGATACTTTGAGTAGAGGTTGATACTCAGCTGATGGTTCCATACTTAGCATATTGAATACTTTCTAAGTCATACTGAATGTAGGGTTTGGTTATCATCAAATTCTATATTTTAAGATAGGCAGAGTTGATTATTAGGGTGAAGTGATTATCTCGCCAACAATCTCCGCCTATTTGATGATGACAAAAACCTTTTTCTTTTTGAAGAATCGGTTTGACTTCGAATACAAAATATTTAAAATTTTAAGTGCATTTGGCTACCTAGCTGTCTGTTTTTGGTAGCTCTTTTCATTTTGAACCTTGTTCTGTTTTTGGTTTCTTTTCTAGTGTTTCATTTTGTTCTGTTTTTATGGAATATTTTTCTTTGTTGTACCATTTTGTTCTGTTTTTGTGGTATCTTTTCATTTTTCCATTTTTATATATTTTTGATTTTCTGATTTACATAAACATCACTTGAATAACAGAATAAAGGAAAGTACAGAAGTATTTACAAAAGATTAACTACTAACTATACTAGTCTAAACAAAGTTTACAAGTATATACAGTTAACTAGAGTGGTCAGCAAGTCCTCAGAGATAGATCAGTCTTCAATCCCACCATTCTTCTTCTTTAACATCAAATGTTTTTGCTAGAGGATCTGCTTCGGCTAAGACTTCACATTGAGCCTGGACAAGGGCTTCAAATTGTTCATTTCCAGTTCTGCCTCTTGTTGATACTTTTAGCCCGAAGAGAAAACTCTTGCTTGCTTTGGGGATTTTAGACTGTCTAAAGAATATCCATGTGCCTCCTCTGTCCAGGAAAAAGATGCCCTCAACAGGCATAGATATAAACTTGAAAAGCTCAGGAATGATGTTGAGTGGCACGGCTGTGTTGAGACCCTTAAAGTCATATAGATATTCATGTTGGGGCAGTACCTCTCTTAGCTCAAATAGTTTAAAGGGCTTGGAGCCTTTCTTGTGTAGATTATCCACTGTATGCACATGCCTATAGTAATCATCATGAGTGAAGCCCTTTTGTGATACAGCAAGAGCTATCCAATTTTGAATCTTTTGAATAAATTGCACTTTAAGCTTGCTCTTGGACTTGTAGAGAAGGTACAGGATCTCAACCAGTTCTGTGAACCCATAAATGTGACACCTTTCATATGATACAACTTCACAGTTGTTGAAGTTGTTTTGCCTTATAGCTTTGAGGTAGGGTTCACCATCACCTTTGTGGACAATGGCTCTTGTGATAGGAGTTGGCTCGGTTCTGTTTCTTAGGATATTGATTCTTTCTCTGAAGCTTTGGATTCTCTATTGACTTAGGTTATAGGGAGCAGATAAATCAAGACTGAAGAGGGTTTTGATTGCATCTGCATGCGATCTTGCTTTAAGCATCTCAGCTTGAGATTTCTCCCTTGCTAATTTAGTTTGAGCAGCAGCTTTGCTTTGAGCTTTTTCTTGCTATTGTGCATATGCTAGCTCCTTGGCTTGGTAGATTTCCTCCACTAGAACACCCAAGGCTTGAGCCATTTGGATATTTTCCCTCTCCTCTTGCTCTTTAAGCTCGAGCTCCCTTTTTGTTTGCTCTTCCTCTTCAACTTGCTCTTGTGTCATTTTTCTTTTTCCTTTGTCTTTTGGAGTAGAGGTTGAAGGCTTTTGGACTGATGGAGTTGGTTGGACTGTTGGAGTAGGGGATGATTTACGGCTCTGTCTTCTTCTTCTGAGGATGTCAGATAGTGGAGTATCATCCTCATCATCAGAATCAGACACCATGTCAATAGGTGGAGAGCAACCCTTAGCAACTTTCTTCTTTGATTTTGGCCTATTTGCCATTCTTTTCAACCTTAAAGGGAATTTTTGCTCCCCCTCTGAAGGTGCTTTTCTTTTGCGAACAGGAGGAGCTGTTGCTTTTGCTTTGAGTGCTTCCTGCTGTAAAATTTTTGTTGCAGTTTCAGTGTAGACAGCATCTATTTTCTCTGAATCAGGATCATGCTCCCTTGAGTTTGAACTTGAAGATTTCTCCCCCTTTTTTCATCATCAAAAGGAGGAGGGGATTCACCTGTGGTTGGTTTGGGGGATGGGGTAGGGGCAGGGTTAGGTGTATGGGTTGAGGAACGTGTAGGAGTAGAGAGTTTAGAAATTTGGAGGGAGAGGTCATCCTTGAGATCCCTTAGAGATTTCCAGAGAGAAAGATGGCTCATTCTGCTTTGTTCAGAGAGGGATTCTATGTCATTAAGGATGCCTTTAAGGAAGAAAGACATAGGTAGAAGTTATCCGGGTATGGGGACAAAAATGTTTGGGTTGATTGGACTTAGGGTTTGGAGTTGGGATAGAATGTTAGAGATGGTATGATTAAGAGAGGAGAGAGTGGATTGAGGTAAGATGGGGGTAGGTTGCTGAGATGGGAGAAGGGTAGATAATTTGTCTAATTTAGTGAGAAGGGAAGTAAGGTCAGTTGGGTTTGGATAGGTGCAGGGGAGGGTTGGGTTGGGGTTTTAAGTGACTCTATGTCTTGAGCAAGTCTAGACAGTCGAGTATTGGTTTGGGTTTGGAAGGTTTGGAAAGTTTGGGTAAGGTTGTCAAGGTTTTGGTTTATGGTGTGGAGAAGGGTAAGGTTTTGGTTTAGGGTAGAGGTAGATGGTTGAGAGGTGGAAGGGGTTGAGATTGGTTCAAAGAAATTGGGTAAGGTTTGTGTTCCCTCATCCGAGCCTTGGTGTATAAGCTCAAATTCATTGGGAAAGTCTGTTGAGCCCTATACAAGTGGTTGGTTTGTACCACAAGCATTGACAGGTTGTGCATGTGTAAGAATATAATCAAGAATAGGTGCAATGTATGTGGAGTGAATGTGGGATGCACTCAATAGTAGGGAATCCCGTATTGGATCCACATTATGTTGGGAGAATGTGAATGGTATAGGCTGACTCAATGTGGGTATAGACACAGTGTGACCTTAGGATGAGGTTTGTCTTTCAATGAGAACAACCTTTTGGGAGGCTAACTCAGATTACGGTTTTAATCCCATTTTTACAGATATATCTTGTTGGGAGGATACATCCACTGGCTCAGGGTTAGCAACATCCAATTGCTACCCCTCAACATGAGGAATGGTCATTGGAGTTAAGGTCAGAGGTGTGGATGTCACTACCTCAAAGGGCTCGAAATGAGCAACCTCTGTTGACCTTGGATATATGGGGCTACGAATGGGAGTAAAACTAGTGAACACTAGAGGTTCACTAGAGCTTGCTGTTGAATTTGTGTTTGGACAGGGGATGAGGATGGGCTATCAAAGGTTGAGACTACCATTTGAATATCCTCAAATGTTGATTCAGAGCTATCCTTACCTTGGGATATGATGTGCCTGCTTCTATCAATGAGCTCAAGTAGTTGCTCAGATATTTCTTGTTCGGGTTTATCTAGCTCAGCAGCATCACCAAGAGGACTCATGATGTAACACCGCCTTTCGAGAACCAGATTTTTCTTTTTAAAACCTTTGTTTATCTTTTTCAATTAAAAACTTGCAGCGGAAATACAAAACACGTGGAAAATATATTACAATCAAAAGATGCCACATACAAGTTCGGTGTTACTGTTACTTATTCGGTCGACCATTATAAAATACAAACAACATTATATCAGAGTTATTACAGACAAAGTGTTCCTTCTATGAAATCAAACTACCCGCAGGGTTCAGAGCTCACTAAGGATTACCTGCACATGTAGGGTGTAGCATCTGTTAGCTATAATAGCTAGTGAGTACTCAAATAGCATGCGATCAACATAAATACATCACATATCATCAATCATGCTCAGATAGTTCTATCCAAGCATCTCGCGATGAGTTGGCGTAGTCAGGTGGTAACATATCTTGCAGGAAACTGGGGTACCAATGCACCAAACTGGGGTACCAAACAAATCAACCACTCCGGTGGGGGAGATATACAGCGTCCACCGTTGCGTTTTGGAATCAACAGATTCCTCTGTTGTACAGCCGCAGCTATACCCGAAGAGGATAGCTTTGTCCTTAAGTAGAACAACTTTGTTCTTGTAGGACAGCTTTGTCCATAAGATCCGGATCAATCACAAACAAACAATTTGATTCAATCGAATCATCAATCAGTGCGTGCATATATATTCAATACTCATCATAGCATACACCTAATCAACTGCATACTACACTGTGTCAACATGGTATATTCTAGCATCATCATGCAATCCTACACTTAAACAAGTGCGTGTACAATTCGTGGTTTACAATTCCGTAATCATTGTTAATATATGTTATAGATATATTAATCATTATGTTATCAGGCACTCACCTATCGAGTTAAAATACTTTTCTCTACGATACAGTAGCTTCTGGATCAACTAGAATACCTAAACAAGGTTTACAGCTATTAAAACCTTGTAAAACAAATTCTGCCAGGGGCATGGCACGCCCGTACCTTGCCAAGGCACGCCCGTGCCTGACGTGGCACGCCCCGGGTACGCCCCGTACCTGGGTCTCAGGTACACCCCGTGACTTTAGGGTACCCCCGGGCTCGTTAGGGTTAGGCACGCCCCGTACCCTTGGGAGGTACAGCCGTGCCTCCTAGGTACGCCCTGAGGTACGGTCTGTTCTTGAGAGGCACGCCCGTGCCCTTCAAGATACAGTAGCAGGTTCGTGCAGAACCTGCTGTTTTCCCATCCAAATCATACCAAAACACAACCTTACCAATCGGTTTCTATGGTTCATATGTGAAATAACACATCTAAAACAACTTACAGGTATCATTTTTACATACCCAAAACATCAAATTCAGAACTTGGGACCAAAATCATCATTTTGACTCATTAGCCACTTTAATTCTCAAAATCAAACCAAACATTCATTTTAATTACAGATTCTGATTTCTATGAACTTAGAAATCACCTAGAAACAGATTGGCAACATCAAACTTAATTCCTGGCATCAATTTCACCCAAACCCAATTGCAACCTAAACTTGGTGAAACTTAGAAACAAGAATAGGAACTTACTTGAAGATTGGAGATGAGTAGAAATTATCACAACAGATCAGAACTTGAAAATCAGTAGCAAGAAAACAGATGCTTGATTAATTGTTGAAGCCTTCTCCTTCAATTGCAAACCAAGAACAAAAGAGGTAAATGAAATTGTCTGTGTTTGTAAAATGGTGAAGACGTGCTCACGTGTAAACAAAGGTGCCTACTTGTGGGTTGCGCATATCCACAACTGGGTATCTTGTTCCCCTTTCCAACTTACAACTTAACGCACGAGTACCCGTTTTAACCAACGGGGATATTTTTGGAAACCTCGTTCTAAACCATTTGATAATTTATTATCCTTATTTATTTATCATAATATTTTAATATTATCATTTCTTTATTATTTTCTTATCTAATCAACAATATATATTTATTTTCCTTTTATTCAATATTTAATTAGAATTTAGATGTACCAGATTCGAACACGACTAGGCCCATTTTGAGGTTGTTACAAATCTACCCCCCTTAAAAAGATTCCGTCCTCGGAATCTACTTTAAGTGAACAGTTGGGGATAGCATGCCCTCATATCCTCCTCGGTCTCCCACGTTAGGTTTGACCTGAGGTTGTGCTTCCATTTGACCAAGACCAGCTGAATAGTCTTTTTTCTCGGCCGCTTAGTCTTCGTGTTCAGAATCTCGACGGGTTCTTCCACGAGCCGTGTAGAAGAATCAACTTTCAGACCATGCAAAGGTAGAAGATCTTCATCCACCTTGCACTTACGAAGATAGCAGACATTGAAGGTATTATGAATACCTGATAGCTCTGGAGGTAACTCCAAAGATACTGTCTGCTCATTGACTTTCTGAATAATTCTGAAAGGACCAATATATCTCGGACTCAGCTTTCCCCTCTTGCCGAATCTGATAACACCCTTCTAGGGAGAAACCTTCAAGAATACCCGATTGTAACACCGTATTTTCACCCAAAAATTTTCATTTAAATTAACACAGCGGAAGCATTTTTAAACAACACAGTAATTACAATAATTACAACCACTGTTTACAAAATACCAGTATTACAAAACACGGCTCGTCACAAATACATTATCAGAATCCTAGGTGATTACTCCCCAAGCTAACCACTCTCAGCCGAGCCGCTGACTTACCAAAACCTGTAAAAAGAGTGAGAGGTGGGGGATTAGCACAAAGCTAAGTGAATGGAATATCACAAAACAGATATATCAGCCAGAACCGCATGATATCAACAACCACAAATAAGCACCCTGGGAAGACCGGCGGTTCTGCAGGAACCTACAACCAATGCCGGCCAAAGCAAAGGTTTACCGATAGTCCATTTTCTATTCTCACACAGTATCATCCTCTGGTAGCATCAAATGCATCCAAGGTCCTGATACTGCGTAGCCAATAGCAAATGAACCCAGCCCATAAGCCCAGTCGTAAACTGACTTCCCTTCCAACATGTATACATATCACAGAATTCAACAATTAACATTCACAGTTAATTAACCAATAGATATACAGTCTAACCAACAATAGTTGCAACCAAACCAGTACAACTAATATCACCCGTGAGCAAACATCCACTCACCTCTGATTCTCAGCTATTCCACTCAGTGATCTAATGTTACTGAGCCTTGTCTATTCCTGAGAACACAACAAACTGAAATCAGTATTCAATTCATAAATATATATATGTATATATATATATCACATATATTTATTTCCATTTAATCAAACATAAACATGTAAGATTCACATATGCATACACATATAACACATAGCATCATATAATGCAAAACAAACCAAAACTGTCGGATTTCACATGAAATCCGACACTACTTATCGGATTTGTACCAAATCCGCATCCACCATCGGAATCCGCTTCTATGTATCGGATTTAAGAGAATCCGATACTTCCTTCGGATTTCCACACTTGCCTCTCAACATGGTATCCACAATCGGATTTCATTGTTTAGGATTCCACATTTGAATTCAAGCCATCAGATGTCAACACTAGGATTTCATAAAAAGTCTCGGATTACATACATCCGGATTCAACACCCGGATTTCACTTGGAATCGGATTCTACCTTTGGTTTTCATCATCATCACCAAAATCCGCAAACTTCAACTTACCAAGAATCCGACAACTTCATAACTTGCATAATTCATATTTCCAGTTTATACAATTCACATGCAATTTCATATAAACACATATAAACATGTTTAAACATGCAAACATGCATCAAAACACCCTTAAACCCCAAAAACACCAAATCCGATACATTCATAGTGCATGAGCATATGATGTTCATATCAAATCCCCTCAAAACAGTAGCATGTTAATACCAATCAATAGCATGTTAACAAGAATCATGAAATACTCAACAACCTTTGAATCTTGAATCACACAATCAAGAAATCACAAATTCCGATTGTTGCTTTATTTCTTCTTTCTTCTTGTTGCTCTCGGTTTACACACAAAACACACACACATGCAAACTTCAAAGTGAAGTCACCTCTCTTAATCCCACGTATATAAACTAGATAGCATGAGGTGTCATGTTTTAATCATCTAAACACATGCACACACACACACACCCGTACATACATATACATATATCAACACATATATATAACATTTAATATAAATGATTAACAATCAATTAAACATAAACTAAATCAAATATAATTCACGTGTAACATACCCCAAGCCTACGTTTCTACTAGGCCCAATCTCAGGATGTTACACCGATCACCAATTTCAAAGGTAACCGGCCTGCGTTTAGGATCAGCATACATCTTTTGCCTATCCCTGGCTGTTTAAGCTTCTCACGTGCAAGCTTAACTTTATCTGCTGTAATCTGGACCAGATCAGGTCCAGCATATTGCTTCTCCCCTGGTTCAAGCCAACAGGTAGGTGTGCGACATCGCCTACCATAAAGCATCTCATACGGTGGCATACCGATACTAGAATGATATGAGTTATTATAAGCAAACTCAATCAAAGGCAAATGAGAATCCCACGAGCCACCGTATTCGAGCACACATGCGCGTAGCATGTCTTCAAGAGTTTGGATAGTCCTTTCGGACTGTCCGTCTGTCTGCGGATGGTATGCGGTACTCAAATGAACACGAGTACCGAGCTCCCGTTGAAGACTGCTCCAGAAGTGTGAAACAAACCGTGTATCCCTATCAGAGACAATAGATAGAGGAACACCGTGTCGAGCAACAATTTCATTTATATAGATCTGAGCAAGTCTGGGCATAGAAGAAGATTCATTCACAGCTAGGAAGTGTGCACACTTGGTGAGTCTATCAACAATCACCCAGATCATGTCATGCCCTTTTAAAGTCCTGGGCAATTTAGTAACAAAATCCATAGTGATGTTATCCCATTTCCATTCAGGAATTGGTAATTATTGCAAAATACCATAGGGTCGTTGGTGCTCGGTTTTCACCTGTGCACAGATCTGACATTTCTCCACATAAGAGGCAATGTCACGTTTCAGAGTAGGCCACCAATAAAGTGCCTTAAGATCATGGTACATTTTAGTGCACCCAGGATGAACAGATAAACGAGAACTGTGCGCCTCCTTCAAGATAAGATCCCGGTTCCTTCCGATGCTAGGTACCCAGATTCGGGACCTATATGTCTTCAAACCCCTGCTGTCATCTTGTAGCTGCTCCTTCATCTTTGTTATAACCTCAGCCTTCAGATTAGCTTCTGTTAAGGCTTCTTGTTGAGCCTCCTTCAAACGAGTGATAAGATCAGAAACAATAGTAATTTTCATGAATTTAACGGTTTCTGTGGAGCCCTTTCGGCTTAAAGCATCAGCCACCACGTTAGCCTTGCCCGGGTGGTATTTAATCTCACAATCATAATCATTAATTAACTCGATCCACCTACGTTGCCTCATATTGAGCTCCTTCTGTGTAGAAACATACTGGAGACTCTTATGATTAGTGAATACCACGCATTTGGTGCCATACAAGTAGTGGCGCCATAGTTTCAGAGCAAAGACAACAGTTGCCAACTCCAGATCATGAGTCGGATAGCTCTTCTCATGTGGCTTCAGTTGGCGGGAAGCATAAGATATAACCTTGTCCTTCTGCATAAGAACACTTCCCAAACCTGCGTATGAAGCATCACAGTAAACAATAAAATCTTCTGACCCATCAGGCAGAGTCAGAATTGGAGCTTGACATAAAAGTTGTTTCAAAGTTTGGAATGCCTTATCCTGTTCATCAGACCATGAATAGGGAACATCCTTTCGTGTAAGTTTCGTCAAAGGACCTGCAATCTTAGAGAAATTCTGAATGAATCGCCGATAGTACCCGGCAAGTCCTAAGAAGCTACGAATATCAAATGGGGTTTTAGGAATTCCCCAATTCATCACCGCCTCAACTTTGGCTGGATCAACCATTACACCATCCTTGCTTATCACATGCCCAAGGAAGTGTATCTTTTCGAGCCAGAACTCGCATTTAGAAAATTTAACATATAATTGTTCCCGCATCAGAGTATCAAGAACTATGCGAAGATGTGTCTCGTGTTCTGCTTCAGATCTGGAATATATAAGAATGTCATCGATGAATACAATGACAAATTTGTCAAGAAAGGCACGGCAGACACGGTTCATAAGATCCATAAATATCGTTGGAGCATTCATCAATCCGAAAGGCATCACAAGGAACTCATAATGCCCATATCTCGTCCTGAAAGCCGTCTTTGGAATATCGTCATCGCGTACACGGACTTGATGATAACCAAAACGAAGATCTATCTTTGAAAAGCAAATAGCACCCTTAAGTTGATCAAATAGATCATCAATACGAGGAAGAGGGTACTTGTTCTTTACAGTTCGCTTATTCAGCTCCCTATAGTCAATGCACATCCGCATCGTCCCGTCTTTCTTTTTAACAAACAATAATGGAGCTCCCCAAGGCGAAGAGCTGGGACGAATGAAACCTCTATCAAGAAGTTCCTGTATCTGGGTCATCATCTCACGGACCTCAAATGGTGCAAGACGATAAGGAGATCTTGCTACATGCGTAGCACCTGGTACAAGATCTATCTAATATTCAACATCTCTTACCGGTGGCAAACCCGGTAATTCATCAGGGAAAACACCCGAGTATTCAGAAACTACCCGAATGTCATTTACAGCTTTCTTCTCCATGTGTGTATCAATAACATAAGCCAAATAGGACTCACATCCCTTGGCTACAAACTTGCGAGCTTTCATCAAAGAAATCAATGGAGTTTCAGAAGTTCTTCCTTCACCACGAGCCACCGCATATGACCCGTCAGAGAAAGGAATTTTAATAATCTTCTTCGAGCAAATAATCTCAGCATTTTGTTTGCTGAGCCAATCCATCCCGATTACTACATCAAACCCAGCAATCGGCATAACCAGAAAAGAAATAGGGAGACTAGTCCTGTCAATATCAATCAGTGCAATAGGAACTCTATGAACAACAGAGACTATCCTACCACTAGCAACTTCAACACTTAACGGATCAGTCAGTGTACAGACAGGCAATTGCAGTTTAGCACATAAGAATGCAAAGATGAAAGAATATGTTGCTCCTGAATCAAATAAAACACAGGCAGGAGAATTATTAATAAGAAAGGTGCGAGTGATAACATCACCTGCAGCCTTAGCCTCATCGGCTGTCATCTGGAACGCCCTGCCTGGTGCAACATTCTTTCCCCGACCCGAGGAAGATCCACCAGCTCCTCCCGATCCGGTGTTGGAACCCGGCCTACAATCAGCCGATCGGTGTCCCGACTTGAAGCACTTAAAGCACACATTATCCTTATGGTTACAGCTTTCAGCTGTATGCCCCTTTTGACCACATTTAGGACACCTTGTAGTATCCTTAGCACAATGCCCGGTATGCCTAGATCATGTCTGCCATGATCCTCCACCTATAGCCTTCCACCCCGAAGACTGTTCAAACTTCCTTTTGGAAGTTCCCCCAGCTTGTGAAGCATGATCAGTCTCATACCAGCGTGCAATATCAAATGCCCTATCCAGAGTAGTGGCAAACCTGATGGATGATCGATACTCCGGTGGCAGAGCAAGTGCAAAGCGGTTAATCTTTGCATCTTCGTCAGGTAAAGAACCCTGCACGAAACGAACCAATTCGGTATACCTGGTGATGAGTTCCTCAATCGATCGATTGCCTTTAGACAAGGCTCGGAACTCATTATCCACTGCTTCTACCGCCTGGGCTGAACAGTATTTAGCCCTCATGATCCTCAGAAAATCAGACCATGTCATAAAGTTGAGGACAGCAGCCGGTGTAGAAGCTATCACCGTATCATACCAGGACACCGCTCTACCTCGCAGCATCTTTCGTGCATATGCCACCTTCTTGGATTCATCAGCCTCACATGTCTCGAATGCCAGTTCAGTATCGCGGATCCACTGTTCCGCGACCACCATATCCATGTTACCTTCGAAAGTCGGTGGTGAACACATCATGAAGGCCTTTAATCCCATGGCCATCTTCTTTTCGGGAACACGTTCCTCAGAGGCTTTAAGACGAGCCTCCAAGTCGCGAATATACGCCTCCCGATCATCACTTCCAGACATAGTCAATCTCTAAGTTCTGTTAGATCATTAAAGTCAAACATACTTAGTATACTTTTCCATACTTGATTAATCATGTTAATCAAATAAGCAAATAATCAACAACAGTGTTAGTCATGTAAATCATATCAATCTCTCTCACACCCCAACACCTCCCGAGGAACACTTTAATAATGGTCAAGAACCTGAATTTGAGACTGAATACTCTTCCAAGTATCCAATTCACTCAAACTTAGGCTCTGATACCAGCTTGTAACACCGCCGTTTCGAGAACCAGATTTTTCTTTTTAAAACCTTTGTTTATCCTTTTCAATTAAAAACTTGCAGAGGAAATACAAAACACGTGGCAAACATATTACAATCAAAAGATGCCACATACAAGTTCGGTGTTACTGTTACTTATCCGGTCGACCATTATAAAATACAAACAACATTATATCAGAGTTATTACAGACAAAGTGTTCCTTCTATGAAATCAAACTACCCGCAGGGTCTCGAGCTCACTAAGGATTACCTTCACATGTAGGGTGTAGCATCTGTTAGCTATAATACCTAGTGAGTACTCAAATAGCATGCGATCAACATAAATACATCACATATCATCAATCATGCTCAGATAGTTCTATCCAAGCATCTCGCGATGAGTTGGCATAGTCAGGTGGTAACATATCTTGCAGGGGAGCTAACCCGGCTCAATGCACCAAACTAGCGTACCAAACACATCAACCGCTCCGGTGAGGGAGCTATACAGCATCCACCGTTGCGTTTTGGAATCAACAGATTCCGCTGTTGTACAGCCGCAGCTATACCCGAAGAGGACAGCTTTGTCCTTAAGTAGAACAGCTTTGTTCTTGTAGGATAGCTTTGTCCAGGACAGCTTTGTCCATAAGATCCGGATCAATCACAAACAAACAATTTGATTCAATCGAATCATCAATCAATGCGTGCATATATATTCAATACTCATCATATCATACACCTAATCAACTGCATACTACACTGTGTCAACATGGTATATTCTAGCATCATCATGCAATCCTACACTTAAACAAGTGCGTGTACAATTCGTGGTTTACAATTCCGTAATCATTGTTAATATATGTTATAGATATATTAATCGTTATGTTATCACGCACTCACCTATCGAGTTAAAATACTTTTCTCTACGATACAGTAGCTTCTGGATCAACTGGAATACCTAAACAAGGTTTACAGCTATTAAAACCTTGTAAAACAGATTCTGCCAGGGGCAGGGCACGCCCGTACCTTGCCAAGGCATGCCCGTGCCTGACGTGGCACGCCCCGGATACGCCCCGTACCTGGGTCTCAGGTACACCCCGTGACTTTAGGGTACCCCCGGGCTCGCTAGGGTAAGGCACGCCCCGTACCCTTGGGAGGTACGGCCGTGCCTCCTAGGTACACCCTGAGGTACGGTCTGTTCTTGAGAGGCACGCCCGTGCCCTTCAAGATACAGCAGCAGGTTCGTGCAGAACCTGCTGTTTTCCCATCCAAATCATACCAAAACACAACCAGAGTATTACCAATCAATTTCTAAGGTTCATATGTGAAATAACACATCCAAAACAACTTACAGGTATCATTTTTACATACCCAAAACATCAAATTCAGAACTTGGGACCAAAATCATCATTTTGACTCATTAGCCACTTTAATTCTCAAAATCAAACCAAACATTCATTTTAATTACAGATTCTGATTTCTATGAACTTAGAAATCACCTAGAAACAGATTGGCAACATCAAACTTAATTCTTGGCATCGATTTCACCCAAACCCAATTGGATCCTAAACTTGGTGAAACTTAGAAACAAGAATAGGAACTTACTTGAAGAATGGAGATGAGTAGAAATTATCACAACAGATCAGAACTTGAAAATCAGTAGCAAGAAATCAGATGCTTGATTAATTGTTGAAGCCTTCTCCTTCAATTGCAAACCATGAACAAAAGAGGTAAATGAAATTGTCTGTGTTTGTAAAATGGTGAAGAGGTGCTCACGTGTAAACAAAGGTACCTACTTGTGGGTTGCGCATATCCACAAGTGGGTATCTTGTTCCCCTTTCCAACTTACAACTTAACGCACGAGTACCCGTTTTAACCAACGGGGATATTTTTGGAAACCTCGTTCTAAACAATTTGATAATTTATTATCCTTATTTATTTATCATAATATTTTAATATTATCATTTCTTTATTATTTTCTTATCTAATCAACAATATATATTTATTTTCCTTTTATTCAATATTTAATTAGAATTTAGACGTACCAGATTCGAACACGACTAGGCCCATTTTGAGGTTGTTAGACATGACTATTGCACTTAAAGGAGCAAAACCAAAATCACCAAAAGTAGCGCCATCACCAGCAACACCATCACTTTCATCACCATTATTACCAACATCTCCACCATTATCACTTTCATCAGCACCACCCTCATTTCTATTACCACCACTACCATTTCCATCCACATTATCTACATTTGCCTCAGTAGAATTATCGATTAATTCTTGCATTTGGGCAGTGATGGAAGGACCTCTGTTTGCCTTAATAAAATGGAATACCTTTTCACCCATGGCAGGGACAGGAATACTTTCAAGATGTTCATTAAGTCTGACGTAATCATTTTCACCTATCACCATCATCGCAACCATACTCAAAAAGCGCATGTAGGGTACTTAAGCTCTAGAGGATTTCTTGTTGGTGCTCTGAGTTATTTTATCCACAAGGTCAGAGAAGATGACCTGAGCAAAATCGATGTTTACCCCATACACTAGGGCATACAGCACTAGTAACTCGGATTGATTTATAAGATGGTGGCTTCTAGATTTTGGACTAAAGCATCTAATGACCACGTTGGCCAGATACTTCCATGGGTGCGAGAGAGCAGAGACTTTGACTTGTCCGTATACAACAGGCTCATTATAACCGATGGTTTGGAGAACAGTTTGAACTTGGGTTTGAGATGGAAAGGCGTTGTATGGTGGAAAATGAGGAATACCAATAGCTTCCCTCAAGGTTTTAGTGGTGATTTGCAGCTGGTAGTTTCCTTGGGCTAGGGTACAATGGATTGCATGATCATTGATGCTGTAGGTTGTAAAGTAACATAGCTCGCCGATGATTGTTTGAAAGATATAGTGAGGTTCAGTGGTGAGACTATCGAACAGGGGGTGAGCTTGAAGAAACTGCATAGTAGAATATTGTTTGGAGTGATATTCATGAGTTGGTTAGGTGCAACATTCTCACCAGGGTTAACTGCAGGATCAAGGATGTAGGTTGCCATTCGGTAGGGATGATGAATAGTGAGAGAAATAAAGAAATATCGAGAGAAAATGTTAAGGTAAAGCCTTTTAGAGAGAGAGAGGGAGTTTGGAGAATTTGAACAGGTAAAGATGAATGAGAGAGGAAGTGGGGTATTTATGAAGTGTAGTTAATAGAGATCGTTAGATACTGACAAAATTTCTAACGGAAAACATAATAATAAGCTATTAAATGAAATCTGACAGACGGGCTAAATAACTAGGGTTAAAACGGATTAACTAAGCACAAAAGATAAAATTTGACTAAGTGTTGAACCATCAGCTGAACATTGAAATGTATCAGTTGAAAGGCATCAGCTGATGAAAAAGCATCAGCTGATAGTCAAAATTACTTTATCAGCTGAGAGAGAGGTACTTAGCTGAGCATTTCTTACTTAGCTGAGGGTGATCAGCTGAGTAAATTTGTATCAGCTGATAGTCAAAATTTAGGCTTTATCAGCTGAGAGAGAGATACTTAGCTGAGCATTTCTTACTTAGCTGAGGGTGATCAGCTGAGTAAATTTGATCAGCTGATAGGCATCAGCTGAGCAAACTTACTTAGTTTACACAGAATCAGTAAGACTTAGAGATGCTTAGATAAGTAAAACATGATATTCAACACTCATCAATTAACCGAAACATAACTACTACTACTCTAAACTAGAAATTAAGAATACCTAGTTTGGATATTAGGAAATTGAACCTTGCTTCATCCAAAGGTTTTGTGAACAAGTCTGCAAGTTGCAAATCAGTGTTGATGTAGTGCAGAGTTACCTTTTTCTTTTGCACATTATCTATGAGAAAATGATGTCTGATTTCAATATGTTTTATCTTTGAATGCATGACTGGATTATTTGAGATGGAGATGGCACTTGTATTATCACACAGAATTGGGGTGTCTTCAAACTTCACATCATAGTCAAGTAGTTGATTTTGTAACCACAAAATTTGAGCACAACAGCTTCCTGCAACAATATATTATGCCTCTGCAATAGATGTTGATACTAAATTATGTTTCTTACTAGACCAACTTATTAATCTTCCTCCTAAAAGTTGACAACCACCTGAAGTACTCTTTCTGTCTAATGTACACCCTGCAAAATCAGAATCAGAATATCCAACTAACTCAAAATCTGAGTCTTTGGGATACCAAAGACCAAGATTAGGAGTTTCTTTGAGATATCTGAATATTCTCTTAATAGCGGCAAGATGTGATTCCTTTGGGTCTGCTTGATATCTTGCACAGAGACATGTTGAAAATATTATATCTAGTCTACTTGCAGTGAGGTATAAAAGTGACCCAATCATTCCTCTATAAGCAGTAATGTTCATTGATTTGCCATTAGTGTCCTTTCCTATCTTAATAGAAGTAGACAGGTGCTTTCATTAAAGAACAGTTTTCAAAATCAAACTTTTTGAGTAAATCTTTGACATATTTTGTTTGATGAATGAAAATATCATCAACCTCTTGTTTAATTTGCAAACCAAGAAAATAGTTTAATTCACCCATCATGCTCATCTGATAGTTATCAAACATGAGTTTAGAAAACTTTTTGCATAGTTCCAAATTAGTAGACCCAAATATTATATCAACTACATATATCTACACAAGTATCACATCACCTTTGTACTTCCTTATAAACAAAGTGCTATTTATGCATCCTCTTGTAAAACCTTTGATAATAAGAAAAAAAGAGAGGGTATCATACCAGGCTCTTGGAGCTTACTTAAGACCATATAAAGCTTTGTTAAGAAAGAATACATGATCAAGTAAGCTTGACTCCACAAAACCAGGAGGTTGTTTGACATACACCTCTTCTTTCAGATCTCCATTCAGAAATGCACTCTTTACATCCATTTGGAATACTTTGAAGTCTTGAAGGAAACATAGGCTAGGAACAATCTGATAGCTTCCAATCTTGCAACAGGGGCAAAGGTTTCATCATAATCAAAACCTTCTTCTTGACAATACCCCTGTGCCACTAGCCTTGCTTTGTTTCTGATGATCTGCCCATGCTCATCTAGCTTGTTTCTAAACACTCACTTTGTTCCAATGATGGTTTTATCCTTCGGTTTTGGTACCAAGGTCCATACATTATTTCTTTTGAATTCTGCCAGCTCTTCTTGCATGGCAGTCACCCAGTAGGGATCATTAAGAGCTTCATCAACCTTCTTTGGTTCAATCATAGAGACAAATCCAGAATAAAAACAGATGTTGCAAGCTTTTGATCTTGTTCTAACTTGATCTTCTATATTGCCTATAACCAGATCATGAGAATGATATTTGTGATCTTTGAAGGCTTTTTGGATTTCTTGGGAATTGGGATTAATTTGGATTTTGGGAGGTGAAGTTATGTGTTGACTATCAGCAGTAGAAATGAGTTCATTTTGGGTGGCTGATATAACTTCATTTTCACAATCTGTGGGTGTCTCTACTGAAGAGGGAATGTGTGATATGGAATTAGAGCCCAATGATGTTGAGTCATTTTCCACATGATTCAGTAGATGTATAGGATTGGATGAGGTTGGTTGTACATGGTTAAAGATTTAGATAGGAACAGGTTCATCTAGAGATGTAAACAAGCCGAGCCGAGCCGAGTTTGACGCTAATCGAGCCAAGCTCGTTTAAAGGTATGGAAGCTCGAGCTCGAGCTCGTTTCGAGCATGTAATGGTAGATCGAGCTCGGCTCGTGATACATGTATAAAGCTCGAGATCGACTCGTTAATGCTCGTTTGGATTTGAAGAGCCTAAACGAGCCTAAGCTCGGCTCGAGATCGGCTTACTAAGAGACAAAGCTCGAGCTCGTTTAAGACAATCTTGAGCTCGTAAAGGAGCTCGTTTACCAGAAAACTTTAAGGCAATTAAAATTTAAAACTATAACCTTTCCTAAAACTATGAACATCCATATGCATCATACATATATGCCAAAATATTAACTACAAACCAACACCACCAAATTGTACTACTAAGATGAAAGTTTCATGTAAAAACTTTCAACACAAAAGTAATTAACCAATTCTAATCTAAAATCCAAGAAGATCGAGACCGATATCCACAAAATCGTTTTCATTTGAAAAGGTACCTGCATCAAAAGAACAATAAAAAAACATGCATGTCAAAACAAAAAGAATTGACCCATAAGTAATAAGGAAGGAACATATTACTTCCATTATGATAGTTATCATAGTGTAATTAGAAAATATACTTTTGATTAGCTTGTTTTCACGGTAGGTAGTATAACTTCAATAGGTAATTCTTCCTTCTGCAAAAAAAATAAAATAATAATTAACCCATAATTTACCAAATTGATAATTTAAAACAACACAAGTTTTAAAACCGCACCTTAATATTCTTTTTCATTCCATACAATTGACTAATCCAATCCCCTCCACAAATCAACATTTGTACCGTCTCAGGTGCTAACAAAGATCGATATGGATCAATGACTCTACCGCCCGCGCTAAATGTTGACTCGGAAGCAACTGTGGAAATAGGAATTGCAAGTACATCCATAGCCATTTGTGACAAAACACGATATTTCAACTTGTGCATGTTCCACCATTCCAAAGCATTAAAAGATTGCATTCCTCCTTGTCCTTGCACCCTATGTACACCTTCTTCCAAGTACATAGCAAGTTCTGACTTTTCTGGAGTTTCCACGTCTACACTTTCAATAAACTGCCCAAATGCCTCCCATCCTGATTCGAGTGATGCACCTTCATTAGAAACTGATGCATTGCTCCCTCCAGAAGACCCGCTTACATGGTTTGAAGCTTCTTTAACATTTGAATTGTGCATCTCTAAATAGTTTGAATACATATCCTCAAGTGCTTTCTTAACTTCCTTAATGTTCTTGGTAGCTTCATTTGGTGGATACAACTTTGGATAGCTAAATTGAACAAGTTTCATCTTAAACCTCGGATCCAACACAGAAGCAATGCCAATAAGTAAGTGGCACTCCCCCCAATACTTGTCAAACTTTTCCTTCATCTTCTTTGCCATTTCACGAATAAACTCATCTTCAAATTGTGCAGATCTATCCGATGTTTCTTTAACTTTGTAAACCTCGATAAGATATAAATTTGATGTAGGGTAATCACTCCCTGAAATAACATTTGTGCACACCTAAGAATAAAAACACCAAGAATTAATGATAGAAGCTCCATTAGTAAAAAGATAAATAAGTTAATAAAGATAGTAAGATACGCCCACCTTAAAAACCTTTAATACTTCACACACGCTCTCCACGTTTTGCCAATCTTGCTCGCTGGGCAAGTGGCGGAAATGAGGCT
The DNA here is from genome assembly GCA_038502395.1 of Dittrichia graveolens. NCBI lineage: Eukaryota > Viridiplantae > Streptophyta > Magnoliopsida > Asterales > Asteraceae > Dittrichia > Dittrichia graveolens. Next base: position 63,406,307 of record JARJIL010000009.1, read on the forward strand.
CATACTCTGCGTATCTAAGACAAACATAGAATTTAGCATAATAAGATAAAAGATTTACGAAAATAATTATATTCATATTAGACACAAACCGCGGGAAAACATCTTTAAACTTGAGAGCAATAGACAGCATGTCGTAGGTTGAGTTCCACCTCGTTGGGACATCAATTAATAGTTTTCTATCACGTACTTGAAGCTGGTGTGAAACATTTGAGAATGTTTGACGTCTTGCCTCGGAATGATTAATATACTTCACAGCTTCACGAACTTCGTCAATAGCAAAATCGATCTTTGAAAGGCCATCTTTGACTAGAAGATTTAGTATATGTGCACAACACCTAACATGGAACAATCTACCACCGCATGGAAGTTTCTTCACTCTATTAAAGTCAGTTTTTAATTTATTAATGGCTCGATCATTGTAAGCGGCGTTATCTACTGAGATAGTGAAAATCTTCCCCTCTATTTCCCACTCCTTTAAGCATTTATAAATGCCATCGGCAATATCAAGCCCGGTACGAGGAGGAGGCACGTGAACAAAACTTAGAACTCATTTCTGCAATCTGTGAGAACAATCAACTTAATAATTCAAAATACAAGTTAAAGTGAATAATTTTGAGAAAAATCTATGTTATACCTCCAATTTTGATCAATAAAGTGCCCGGTGATGACCATATACTCAATCTTTTGATGAGACGATTTCCAACAATCGGTAGTTAAGCTAATTTTTGAGGTAGCCTTTGTAAGATCTTTCAACCTTTTCCTCTCATGCTCATAAACCTTCATACAATCTGCCTTTACTGTAGCCCTACTTACCTTTTGAAACAAAGGATTAGCCGTTTTTATCATGTACACAAACAAGTCGTTCTCCACAACTGTGAATGGTTGCTCGGTACCCATTATCCAATTAGCTATTGATTCTCTCATCTTGTTAGGATCATACTTTGTATCGGGTCCAATAAATGCACGGAGCTTATTAAATCCCATATCTCCATCAGAAGTAGTTGGTTGAAAATTAAGCAATTGTTGAGTTCGCCGGTATTGTTTGCGCCTCACACAACTTTCCAAATGTCGTTTGTATGTTGATGTAGTTCCGGTTCCAGGTTTAGCCAATTGTGTCTTGCAATGAATGCACTCAACCTTTTGCTTTCCATCTGGTAGAGTCACGTCAACAAATTCCTCCCATACAGTCGATGTCCGTTGTCGTTTACGCTTTAGTTCCACTTTATCTACACCATCACCATCACCGGTTTGAGTGTTTCCTTCTCTTACATTAGGACCTTCATTCTGATCATTCGCCAGCTTGAATGTTCTCCTCCTCATCAATATTAATTGAGTGATTATCAACACCCACGCCACTTTCAACCACATGTGGTGTTGAACTAGTTGGATTTGATGTTGATCCTTGCATAGGGCTAATTGGATTTGTTTCACCTCCCATCTAATTAAAATGACAAAATTAGTAGAATACTTCCAAAAGCATAAACAAAGTTAGTTTGACTGCAACCACAAACGGGTTAGATACAAAACTACACAACAACTATGACAAAAGCAGAAACAAAATTAGTTTAACTACTACTATCCGAGTAAATACTACTAACTGATGAAACTAACATATACAATTGATATCTATTAAATAAATACAAAAGAGCGTAATAATTTGTGTTTTATAAACTGGACTAACAAGAACATAATGGGTAAACTAATAATGAGATAAGACTTGAAATTAAGTATCACATTGGCATACTTAAATGATATTGTATTCTTTAGCATGCTTCTATACTCTATAATCGATATATACACACATTCATGTACATAAAAACACCCTGTATCATAAGCTTTGTAGAGCTTTAAATTACAGTATCAACATATCATGTATTCATGTACATATATTAGCCCTTAATACATCAATTATCCTTGCAATTAAGTATCACATTGACACATTGTACAAATATCCTTGCAACTCAGATTAATACATCAATTATTATCAAGAAAAATAGTGGATGTCATGATATGAGAAAAGCAGGAAGCAACATGCTGGAAGATAACTTTAGCTATATGATTGTAGAATATAATATTAATGATAACCATGTTTCCTACAATCTTAAAACTTCAATATAGATGATAAAACTAAATGGAAACCAACACAAATTCAGGCCTAGGTAGTTTCACCAGACGTCTAGAGCAAACGTATGAACCAAAAGATATATTTGTGAGTAAAAAAAATGTTTAGTTCATACACCCAAAACCATAAATGTGTTGTAGAAACCAAAATTTGTGAGATTGACTCACATATTCTCAAAACCAGAACAAGGGTTTCATTAATCTGTAACATTATGAGTTTGACTTACCTTTACTCACAAATCACAACCAAATGTTAGCCGTCAAACCGTGGAGGAAGGATTTGCCGCCGGTCTACTGTAGAAGGTTTCGCTGCTCAGAAAAACGGAGGTGAGGGGACGGCAGGACGTAATACGGTGGGAGACTGGGAGGGATGAGAAAATACCGTAGTTAGCCGGGCCGCCGCTGATGATGGAGGAATACTAAGCCACCGGTCAACAGGGTGGTCGTGTGAAGGTGTCTCCGTTCGAAGAAATTTGAGGGGATGGGTTGACGAGAGGAGACGAGTGACGGACTACTAGACGAGGGAGTGGGAATTGGGAAATTTTGTAGGTGAGTCTCCACGCTCCAGATCAAATTTCAAACACTTTCAAATCTGTTTGTATTTCTTTTATTTTATGTATATATAATATTATAATTATATATTATATAAAGGTATATAAATAATAAATTTGAAAATTATAAAATATATATATATTATACAAAAGCTCGTATAAGCTCGCGAGCCTTAACAAGCCCAAAATCCAAAGCTCGAGATCGAGCTCGTTTAATATACGAGCCTTAAACTAGGCTCGAGCTCGGGCTCGAGCTCGTTTAGGCTCAGCTCGTTCGAGCTTTTAACGATCCGATCCCGAGTAGCTCACGAGTAGCTCGGCTCGCTTACATCCCTAGGTTCATCTACATCATGAGCAGTTGGTGGAGAGGGATCAACTTGCTCTGGAGTGGTTGTTTGCATAAGATCATTAAATTCTTCACCTGAAACATGATTAGAAGAACAGGAAGCAAGAAAGTCATTTTCATTAAAACTTACATTAATGGATTCCTCGATGACTTTGGTTCTGAGGTTGTATACTCTGTATGCTTTAGAAATCACTGAGTAACCTACAAACACTCCTTCATCAGCTTTTGGAGCAAACTTCTACAATTGATCCTTTTGATTAAGGATAAAGCATTGACATCAAAAAATATGCAAGAAGTTGATGCTTGGCTTCCTTCCCTTGAGCACCTCATATGGAGTTTTGTTGTGCCTCTTGATTATAAGGGATCTGTTCTGTGTGAAACATGCACAATTACAGCCTCAGCCCAGAAATTAAAGGATAACCCACTTTCACACAACCATGGTTCTGACAGCTTCAATCAATGTTCTATTTCTTCTTTCAGCTACACCATTCTGTTGTGGGGTTCTTAGAGAAGAGAAGTCTTGAGATATCCCTTTCTCATCACAGAAAGTTTCTAGAGTTTGATTTCTGAATTCAGTTCCATGATCACTTCTAAAACTCCTCACCAGATTGCCATTCAACACTTTCATCTTTTTGATAAAGCATATGATTGCTTCAGCAGCCTCACTCTTTGCTTTAATAAATAAAACCCAAGTGTATTGATGTGCGTGTAGCGTACCAGTTTTAAATTTATAAAATCCGAATTATTTAACACGGATACAACACAAATAGGCAAGAGAACCTAATCGTATCGTAGTATAGTAAATAAGTACGGGTGTCGAACACGAACGGGTATGATTTTGAATATAACTTTAGTAATTAAATATTAAACTAATAAGAACAACTAAAGGGGAATTTAGAATCTTATCAATAAAGATCCAAACTTTATTATCCAACTCACTAAATAATAATAACAAGAACCAAGAACAAACCAAAAGAAGTGGAAAGCAACAAACCTTATGGATTTAAACTTATCAATTCAAAGGTTTCCCTCCCTAGACTCGATTTCACCTCTTTTTAGCTAATTAATTCGATTAATGCGTGCAATGGATAATAAATTACCATATACCGATTTCTATATTCGTTAGCATCTTGATCGGATTAACTAACTTTATTAACTATGCAATTTAATCAAACTTAAGGTCATGACGTCGATTAAAACACAAAGTTATCCGGTTTTAAGTTCGTGTTAAGAAAGACTTAATCTTTATGTTTGTCTAGGTTAACAAAACATGTATTAACATATAATTCGTCATTATATATTCATCACACACATTAAAGTTTCCTTTTTTAAAAGCTTAACCTAGGATTGGTCTATCACTAGTCTAGATTGTATATTGGTCCTAAACAATCAAGATTCAAGTCACACAAGCGGATTGGTCCTCGAACTCGTGCAAACTCAGTAAATAAACTCTAAAAACAGAAACTAAAACACATGTGGATCATCAATTAAGCAATGCAAGACAAATTATATAGCAAACATATCCAAATTAACATAAATTAATCAACTTTATTGCGGTTCATCTCCTCTAGGGAGGAAAACATGAAATTCTAGCCTATAATGATCATGTCAAACCTCTGTAAATGAAAAATAAACATAAGAATAAAGAAGGAATGACAAAACCATATAAAAACTATGATTCCAAGCCTTGATTCTTCAAATTGATGCTTCAATCCTCCAAATTTAGCTCCTCAAACCTCTAGAACACTTTTGGACGTGTTTTGGAAGTATTTGGGTAGTATAAAGTGGGTGGTTCCCCCCAAAATCAATCTGTACGTTCGTTTATATAGAAAACTGAAAACAGGGGTGTCGCGTCGCGACGGGTAAGTGTCGCGTCGCGACGGGTGAGTTTGACACGATCCAAAACTCTTTTAAAAATTGAGTTCTGACGAGATCTGACGCGTCGTGCCACGACCCAAGCAACTGTCGCGCCGCAATGACACGTGGCGAGCTTTTGGACCTTATCTTGAACTGCTCCATCGCGTCGCAATTCTTGAAGGTGTCGCGCCGCGACATCGCTTTTTTAGACTTTGACCATAAAAGTGATTTTGTAGCCCTCTGAGTCTAGTTTCCGTGGCCTTTTGAATCACCTCAATCCAAGTTCGTATGAGTGAGATATGATCAAAACAGTGGAGCTGTGTCAGCGCGGACAGCTTTTCTTATTTCTTCGGTTCCTTCCCCTTTTTTGATCAAAACTTCTCATATTCCGCCTTTTTAACCTGTAATTCAATAAATGATGATAATTAAGTGTCTTTTACTTATTTACGAACAATAACAGACTAAAATAAAACAGATATCGCTTAAAATATATATCTAAATTTGACGATATCAAAATACCCCACACTTGAACTTTGCTTGTCCCCAAGCAAACTACAACTCTATCCAGGCTATAAATTTTAAGTAATCAGTACCATTCTTTGAAAAATTAAATATCACTTAAAAATGTTAAAAAGGTTGATTAAAAACAAAATATAAGTTATATCTAGACTTATGCACATACCAATGATTTGATCCTTATTAACTTTTCAACCATCCCAAATAATCTTTCCGTTTATAAATACCCAAACCTAATTTATGAATTGCATTTATATTTAAATTGGTTAATTTACCCCTTTGGAATCCCTCAACCTCAAGACTTATTGCAGATTTTCAACTTTATTTTTACATATGTTTTTTAGCTTTTCAGCTCTTTGTTTTATATAAGTCTATGACTTTCTATGAAACTCATGTAGCGAATCCTCAACTCAACCGATCTCAAACCAGTTGGCTTTAGGTGATTAGGTGTAGAACACCCCTAAGAGTTTACTAAGTTGAATTCCAAAGGCCATTTATTTGACTTATATATTTTTCTAGCACTTTTATATATTTTTTTTTTCATTTTTGCACATTGGCTTTTTCAGTTTTTTTTCTTTTTCAAACATATGTTTATAAATATTGAAAATTCAACTCGGTCTATTTTTGTGAAGCTTAGACTCAAAAAGGGCTTAACCTTTTCAATTGAAGCAATTCAAAAATTAAAATTTGGTTACTATAAATACAAATTTCTAAGAAATGGCGAAAAGCCACAAACACTATGCATAAAAACTGAATATACCCTATGAATCTGTTTATAAATCAACAATCTCGACAATCTCAAATAATATCTAACTTTTAACTCGAATGATATTAAAATTTTTTAAATTTAACGCCCAAATAAAATAATAATTTAACACGAAGACAATTAAATTTCAAGCTTTGTGAAGTGTACTTCATTATCTCTATCACACAATTGACTTATGCTTATGAGATTGTATTTCAGCTCTTTGACATAGGATACTTTGGACAGTGTAAGGTTCCCATTATGAAGTTCACCGTAGCCTTTTGTTTGCCCATGGTTGTTGTCACCAAAAGTCACCCTTGGACCTTTCTCTTTCTTATAGTTACTGAGCAAAGCCTTGTTGCGTGTCATAGTTCTAGAACATCCACTGTCAAGAAACCATGAACCAACACCCTGCACAAATTGAATGAAAGAAGAGTTAGTGACAAAAGTAGGAATCCACTATTTAGTGGATCCCTGTGGAATGCACCTAGCTTTCCACATCATTTCAGGTTTCTTATGAACAAAAGGAACAACTATGTTATCATTACAAGTCCGCTATCTTGAATTCCCTTCTAAAGAACATTCAAATGCCTTATGTTCTTTGCTTCCACACTTGTAACATTTTTGAGATTTTGTGGCCTTTGAGCATCGAACAACATTCGTTGAATGCCTATGAGTTTTCTTGTTAGTATTTTGACAATTATCAGTTATCATTTGACTAACTTGACCATTTAACTTATGAAGCTTATCCTGTAAATCTTTTAGGTCTTTATTCATAGGCACCTTAGACTGATATTTGGATTTAGAAAGTTTGTGACCAATCTTTGGAGTGGCAGAAATGGGAACAATGTGAACATCATTCTTTATACTCATAGTTTCTTCTATTGAAAGAGAGTTGATTACTTCTAAATCAACCGATTGGAAGATGAGCTATGATCAGCTGACAGTCCATCAGCTGAGCATTTATCATATTCTAACAAATCAGTGGATAAAGTAGCATTAGCTAATGATTTTTCAGTTTGTGAAATACTAAGATTTAAGTCATCTATTTTCAAGGTTTGACAACATAATGTCTCTGTGGTCTCAACTAATGATTCCTTTCCTTTACTCACATCCTTTGACTTTGTGTTCTTAGTATTTTTACATTCTGAAATCTTACCAGATGATGATTCAACAGAAGGAATAATTGATTCTTTTGAGTGAGAACTTTTGCTTTTAACAAATTTATTTGTGAACACACTTTTACCTTTAACAGTCTTGTGAAAAGTTTGTGGCAAAATGTCAGCATTGTCTAAGATATTAAGGTTCTTATTAGAATCAACATAGTTAGAAGCCTTAGAGTAATTTCCACCAATAATAACTTGAACTTGTTTAGGTATCTGCTCCTTGACACACTGAGTGGTCTTTTCAGCAGATACACACCAAGACTTTACTACTTTTTGGAGGTCATTGAACTTTTTGGTTGCTTCACTATTTTCTTTTACTAAGATCTCATTAAGTATCTTTTGATTTGCTAGCTCATCATTTAAAATTGTTATCTGCTTAAGTTCTCCATCTTTAAGAATTAATTTTTTCTTTACTGATTCTACTTCTAGTTTTAGCTTCTTCTCTCTTTGAATAGCAGACTGGAAATCAATACACAAGTAATCAAACATAGCATTCTTTTCATTATCATCATAATTAATAAACTTTCCAACCCGATACATTGAAGAAGGATCCCAGTTGGTAGTTGAACAAGCCTTTGCAGCCTTCTTCATGTCTTCATCAAAGGAACTACCATCATCATTGTTGTTGGCTATCATACAGAACTGAGTAGAGATCACCTCATCTTCATCTGAGGAAAGATCCTCTTCTGCCCAATCTTCTTCTTCAGCTACAAGAACTTGGCCATGGGATTTCTTCTTCTTTTTCTTGTTAAGGACAGCAGCAAGGAGTTTCTTATACTTGGCTTCATAATCAATTTTGCCCTCCTGCTTTGGCACAGATGAAGAACCAGTGTTACTTTTGGACTTACAATCACTGGCTATGTGGCCAATCTTGCCACATTTTTAACACTCAGCTGTGGAGGCATCAAAGGTAGATTTAGACTTGACAAACTTTGATGGCCTCTTGCTGAACCTCTTGACACCCTTTCCCTTCTTGAAAGGTTTGAACTTCTTAACCAGCATTGCCACACCTTTAACCAGCTCTTCAAAACTACTCTCCTCATCACCTTTCTCCTCTTCACTTTCTTCAGCACTCTCTTCTTCATCTCCTTCTTCATCAGAACCAGAATCAATAGCTGCAAAGCTTCTCATCTTTGTATCTCTTGATACAAGGGCAGTTGGTGCAGCTTTCACAACCTCTTTCATCTCTTTGGATGACAACTTCCTTTACTTGACTGATTGCTCATGGTTGAGTAAGTTACCATAGAGAGCAACCAGAGACATTCCCTTGATCTGTTCACTATACCGTAGTACAGTGACAAAGTGATCCCATGTTTTAGGGAGGGAGTCTAGAAACTTATTCACCAAGACAAAGTTGCTCTTGGATATGTCTGCCATTTTTAAATCATTTACAAGGCAGTTAAACCTGGTGTATATTTGTGTAAGACTCTCATCTTTCTGAGCAAAGAAGAATTCATACTCTCTGTTGAGGAGGAGCTTCTTGTTCTCCTTCACCTCCTCAGTCCCTTCATATGCAACTGTGAGTATATCTAACATCTCTTTAGCAGAAGTATATTTAAGCACTTGATGATAGATTTTATTGGGTAGTGTAGAGACAAGAGCTGATCTAGCCTTAACATCTAGGCTAACCAACCTTTTATCCTCATCTGTCCACAAGTGCATGGGTTTGGTGATGATTCTTTCTGTTGTGGAGGTTTGACCTTCAGATTCTGATGGAATGGATAAAACAGATGTTGGAACATAAGGACCCTCAGTAACTATTTCAAGCATTTGGATATCTAGGGTGGATAAAAAGAGATGTGCTCTACTTTTCCACATGGAGAAGTTTTCAGCATCAAACATGGGACATCTTGTTAAGGACCCAGTGTTTGATATGTTCATGTTGTTTGAGGATGAGGCCATTTTGAGAGGGGTAAAAGTAGAGTAAGCAAAATAGATCTAGATATTGATTATCTAACCTGCTCTGATACCAGTTGTTAGTCCTAGATTGAGTACGCAACAACAAATGTTTGTAGAAGGGGGGTTGAATAGAAACTTTAGCTTTTAAAAATTAAAGACACACCATTATACTTTTATATAATTCTTATTGATTATGAATCAAGAATTACATGTACTAGAAGCGGAAATTCTAAGTACAATAAAAGGTGGCAATCAATTTGTCTAACACATAGACTAGCTAACTCTAAAACAACTAATGTTAAAGAGTGTTTAACACATGAACAAGTTTGGTTCTACACAATGCTTAAAACTCTATGAATTTTCTCAACAGATGAGATTGCTTTGTGTTGTGTAGAATCTTCACACTTTTTGCATGTCCACCATGCATGAATATATAGAAGTCTTGGCATCCGGTTGCATGAAGGAAGGAGACAAGAAGTGTGTGAAAATATAATATTTTAATTGTAAAGGTATTAAGTGAAAAGTAAAGTTACTTTAATCAACTGTTTGATAAAAGTAATTGTACTTTTCTAAAAAAGTACAATCCACTCACAATATAAAATATTAAAACCATATCTTCTGCCGTGTAGAATTATCTTTCCCTTTCCATGCTTGTACTTTAAACAACAGCCATGCTTTTTCTTGATTTGACTTTACCAAGTATGGGATTGCCGGCCCTAGTTATTGAAACAAATCTTCGAGATCTTCATCTATTTAAGGTATCTTTCTCCTTTTCCAGAGGATAAGATCAAACCTTTTTGTCTCATACTTGATCCAAAAAGTGCTTTTTACTTTTACAAACAAAAATCTAAGGCATAATAGAACAACACATGTTCTGCCTTTTACATATGACTTTTACAATCTGAAAAATAGAGCAAATTTGACATTTTGCTCGACTCAGCTAACAGAAAGTAATAGGAACTTTAAATTTCACTACTCAGTTGACAAGATAAATCAGCTGATCATTTTTGCTAGAACTCAGTTGATACATATTGCTCAGCTGATCATATAGTTGCTCAGTTGATCAATGGTTATCTTAAGAGGACATAAGCTCATGTATTGATATAATCAGTTGATCAAGTATGCTCAGATGATCATTTAAATACATCGGTTTACGTAGGAAGATGACTTATGTTTAAAAAGACTTACTTAGCTGATGCTCTGAGCCTTAGCTTATCCAATGTTCACTCAGCTGATGGTGTAGCTGAGCAAAGTCCTTGCTCAGTTGATGGTGTAAGCACTCAACTGATCGAATTTCTTCACTCAGCTACTAGTTCATTTTCCTCAGCTAATGGTCTTCTACACTTGTTTTCTTCATCTAATACTCCTTAGCTGATGTTCTTCGGCTGATACTTTGAGTAGAGGCTGATACTGAGCTGATGGTTACATACTTAGCATATTTTCCAGAAACTGATTCAAAAAACACATGTCTAAATACTTTCTAGGTCATACTGAATGTAGGGTTTGGTTATCATCAAATTCTATGTTTTAAGATAGGCAAAGTTGATTATTAGGGTGAAGTGATTATCTTCCCAACATATGCACAACTCAGGGATTATTGCTTGGAACTCCATGCCACAAATTTAGGCACCACAGTGAAAATTGAAGTTGAAGCAGGTATGGAAGAGTTTAATTAAAGGGTTTTCAAAAGAACTATGTATATCTTTATGCATTAATAAATGGATTTAGAGTTCTTGGGAGGGATCTTATAGGATTAGATGGGGCATTCTTGAAAGGACCATACCCTGGTCTGTTGTGAAAAGCTGTTGGTTTGGATTGTAATAATGTCATCTACCCCGTGGCTTATGCAATTGTTGAAGTTGAAACCACCAATTCTTGGAAATGGTTCTTGGAGTGCCTTGGTGAAGATCTTGATCTTGATAGAAGGTCAAATCTCACATTTATTAGTGACAAGCAAAAGGTAATGTTTTTTGTAATAGTCCTTTTATTTAATGTTTTTCTAACTACCATAGTCCTTCACATTTGCAGGGAATAATTCAAGTAATTTCAACTATATTCCCATCTGCTAAGCACATGTATTGTTTTAGACACTTGCATGAGAATGTGAAGCAGTAATGGAAAGGTAGAGCATACAAAGATTTGTTGTTGAAGTGTGCAACATCAACAACAATACAAAACTTCAATTAAGCTATGGATGAACTCAAGGAATTTAATCAGTCAGCTTACAAGTGGTTGGCACAGATTCCTCCTCGACATTGGTCAATATCTTAGTTCTCAGGTATGAAATTAAGTACTTTAGTTATTGAAAATTCTGAAATGAGTTAAATTCAAATGACAATAATAATTATTGAAATTTCTCCAACATGGAGACCCAATCTCTGGTGTGTTGTTAAACAATTTATGTGAGGTTTTCAAAAAATAGTTGGTTGATGGTAGATATAAGCTTGTAATCATAGCCTTAGAGTAACTAGGGAATATCTTATGAAAAGGATTGTAAACATTTTGAAGGTAATAGATAAATGCGAGGGGCCGCTAACACCCACTACAACAAAAATGTTTGATGTAATCAAAGTTAAGGCTACCAAATACAACGTATTATGGAATGGGGGGACAAAGGACTAGGTTAGTGGGCCTTGGGGGGATCAGTGTGTTGTGAATGTTTCCAATAGAACATGTACATGTAGAAGGTGGGAACTTATAGGAATGCCATGTAAACATTTTGTGGCAGCAATCAGGAACATGGGAATCAATGGCCAAACTGTGAGGTTAACTGAATCATTTGTGAATCCAGTTTATTGGTAAGAAACCTGAAAAAAGGTTTACTATTTTAGGGTAGATCCAATTAAAGGTAGAAGCATGTGGCCTAAGTCTAACACTCCCACAACCTTGTTGCCACCTAAACGTCACACTCCAGTTGGGAGACCAAAGAAACAGAGAAGGAAGGCAGCTGATAAGGGTGAAACATGTTGGAAATCAAAGAGAAAACACAAGATAATCAACCAAAGATTTCCTTCTTATTTCTGTAATTTTCTGGTACATGAATTCATTCAATAGTTACATATATATAGAGGTGGTGGCCAACGGTTTTCTGGCGGTTATCGGTCGTCAGTTGACGGCGGCTAACGGCGGCGGTTAGCCGTTAGGTCGGTTACCGGCAACGGTGGTGTGGTTGTAACATATTCCTATTCTAAATACAAATAATAATAATAATTTTTTTAGTTTAATATCTAATACTCCCCCTTAAACTAAACATAGTTTAAGTGAGGTCTTCTATTCTTCGAGACTTCTCCATAGTAGAGTTGGTTCGTCATCTTCACTTGAGTTAAGTTAACCTCCTCGTCCTTCTTTGTGCATTCATACTTGAAGTGTCCAAATCTGTTGCACTTGAAGCATTTTATGTGTCTCTTGTCTTGTTGGTTAACATCTTTGTTCTTCCATGGTTTCCAAGCTCTACTTCATCCTTTTCCTTTAAAATCTTGAACTGACTTCTTATGACCACAACGCTCACAGCTATCTTCCTTGTCTTCCGTATGATGAGCAACTTGTAGAACAAGTTGTTCTAGCAAGGCTTGAAACAGATAAGCAATAGCCATTGTGTTTTTCTGTGTATCCATGTCTCCTTTTGGTTCGAGTGCTTCCCATAATCCATACACATTAAAAAGTGCTTTAATCTTTACGGCCCAAATAGTATAATTAGTTGAATTCAGAATTGGGCATTAGAATGTCATCGACATCCCTCCTTCAGTTTTCTTCGATGTTCCGGAATCCATCTTTTTTTATTTTTCCGGGGTATTTCAAGATTCTTTGATTTCTTCTTCCTTCCAATTTTCGGATTCCTTTCTTGAGCAGAAAAATATTCTTTCTTGTTTGCGGGGCAAATCAAACCAATTGTTTCTGACAGTCCCCTAGTTCTTTTTTTACCGGACAAACTTCTGACTTCTTCTGTTCTGTTGAGCAAATCAAACCAACTATCTCTGACAGACCCCTGGTTCTTTTTTCACAAAAGCAAAACAAAATAAACCGATTTTCCTTGTTTGCGAGATGAATCAAACCAACTGTTTTTTAAACAGTTCCCTGGTTCTTTTTTCACCAAACAAACTGCGAATTAAACCAACTGCCTCTTAACAGTCTCCCGGTTCTTTTTTTCACCAGACACACTATTGTCTACTTTTAGGGTGAATCAAACTAACTATTTTCGACAGTCCCTGGTTATTTTTTCAACCGGGCAAAACAACTTACTTCAAAAACTTTTTTTTAATTTTTCAAAAAACTTATAAATTTATTAATTTCATAAAACTTATTAATAAAAACAAAAACTTTTTATAATTTATTAATTTATAAACCTAAATAATAAATTTCTTAATTATTAAATAAAAACAAGTATGTTTTTCTTATACCGAAACACTTTAATTAAAACAAAACAAAAAAATCTTTAATCAAGAATCCTTATAATAATTAGGGCTTCCTTTTTACACATATATGCGCCTCCCTTTTTTTTTGCCAGTCTTCCGCCCCTTTTTCAAATCGAGTGACCTCTCGATTTCTTCGTCGGCGTTTCTTCCTGTGGCTGCCGATTGTAGTTTGGTGGTTGTCTCTCGCAAGGTCTGCGACTGATTGCTTCGGAATGGTAGTATGTTTCTCCCTCCAATATTGATCTTCTTCTCCGGTCGTCTTCTCCGATCTGGTATGTTCCTTTTCTGATGGGTGCCGCGGTGGTAGTTCCTAGTTGAACGGCCGCCCAAGGTATCCTCTCTATGATGAAAAATCAAACCCGAAAATTGATTTTAACTGTTGTTCTTCCTCTGCCTCTGAAAAAAATTAGGGTTTCGATTTGTGGGTTTTCCTTAGTAGATGATGAGAGCCTTGGCTCTGATACCAAATGTTGGAAATCAAAGAGAAAACACAAGATAATCAACCAAAGATTTCCTTCTTATTTGTGTAATTTCCTGGTACATGAATTCGTTCAATAGTTACATATATATAGAGGTGGTGGCCAGCGGTTTTCTGGCGGTTATCGGCCGTCTGTTGATGGCGGCTAACGGCGGCGGTTGGCCGTTAGGTCGGTTATCGGCGGCGGTGGTGTGGTGGTAACATATTCCTACTCTAAATACAAATAATAATAATCTGTTTAGTTTAATATCTAATAAAACGATAGTATTTGAAGGTAAGTTATCAAGAAAGTTGAAAACTATGAGTTGTAGTAAATGTGGTATGCTGGACATAATTCACGGGGATGCAAGGGGCAAGGTGGTGGTGCAAGTGTAACTGCAAGCGGTGGTGGTGCAAGTGTAACTGCAAGCGGTGGTGGTGCAAGTGTTGGTGGTGGTGCAAGCAAGGGTTGGTGGTGGGAATGCAAGTAAAATTGTTGGTGGTGCAACTACAAGTGTATGGGGCAAGAGGAAAACTAGTGGAAGTGTTGATAAACCAAGAGCTAAGAAGAAATCAACATTTGTTGGGTCAAAGAACAATTTACAACAAAAGTAGTTCAAGAATGGTAGCTTTATGGTTAAGTATGTTAGACTTATGTTTTCTATGCATGGTTTCTGTAACAACCTCAAAATGGGCCTAGTCGTGTTCGAATCTGGTACGTCTAAATTATTATTTAAATATTGAATAAAAGGAATTATATATATATAATTGATTAAATGAGAAAATAGTAGAAAATAATAAAGAAATGATAATATTAAAATATTATGATAAATAGATAAGAATAATAGATTATTAAATGGTTTAGAACGAGGTTTCCAAAAATATCCCCGTTGGTTAAAACGGGTACTCGTGCGTTAAGTTGTAAGTTGGAAAGGGGAACAAGATTCCCACTTGTGGATATGCACAACCCACAAGTAGGCACTCTTGAAACCCACGTGTGCAGCCAAAACACAACACATACAACTTAACCTTTTCTCTCTTTTGTTCTTGGGTGTTAGCTTTGAAGAAGAAGAAATTCATAGAGCAAATCACCAAGCAATCTGTTTGTTGCTAAATTCAAGTGTTAATCTCAAGTCCAATATGTTGTGAATCACCAAGTTAATCTCCACTTTATTGTAAGTTCAATCTTCAAGTTCTTCACTTTCTTGAAGTTTAGGTTCAATTGGGTTTGTTTGATTTTGGACCCAATAATTAAGTTTGAGATTGCCAATTTGTTTCTAGGTGGTTTCTAAGTTAATAGAAATCAAAATCTGGAATTAAAATGATGAATTGAGTGGAATTCAAGAATTAAAGAGGTTAATGGGTCAAAATGATGATTTTGGTCCCAAACACTGAATTAGTTGTTTTGATATGTAAAAATAGTGTCTATAAGTTGGTTTTGATGTATTATTTCATATGTGAACCAAAGAAACCGATTGGTAATACTCTGGAATTGTTTTGGTAAAGTTTTGGATGGAAAACAGCAGGTTTTGCACGAACCTGCTGCTGTGTAATGAAGGGCACGGGCGTGCCTCTCAAGAACATACCGTACCTCAAGGCGTGCCTAACCCTAGCAGGCCCGAGGGGTACCTTGGAGTCACGGGGTGTATCTGAGAACCAGGTACGGGGCGTACCCGGAGCGTGCCACATCAGGCATGGGCGTGCCTTGGCAAGGTACGGGCGTGCCCTGCCCCTGGCAGAATCTGTTTTACAAGGTTTTAATAGCTGTAAACCTTGTTTAGGTATTCCAGTTGATCCAGAAGCTTCAGTATCGTATAGTAAAGTATTCTAGCTCGACAGGTGAGTGCCTGATAACATAACGATTAATATATCTATAACATATGTTAACAATGATTACGGAATTGTATACCACGATTTGTACACGCACTTGTTTAAGTGTAGGATTGCATGATGATGCTAGAATTTACCATGTTGACACAATGTAGTATGAACTTGATTAGGTGTATGCTATGATGATAATTGAATATATGCGCGCATTGATTGATGATCCGATTGGATCAGATTATTTGTTTGTGAATGGTCCGGATCTTTATGGACAAAGCTGTCCAACATAAGAACAAAGCTGTTCTACTTAAGGACAAAGCTGTCCTCTTTGGGTATGGCTTATGCTGTACAATAAAGGAATCAGTTGATTCCAAAACGCAAAGGTGGACGCTTAACAACTCCCCCACCGGAGCAGTTGATGTGTCTAGTACCCCAGTTTGGTGCATTGAGCCAGGTTAGCTCCCCTGCAAGATATGCTACCTCCTGACTACGCCAGCTCATCGCGAGATGCTAAGATAGAACTATCTGAGCATGATTGATGACATGTGATGTATTTATGTTGATCGCATGCTATTTGAGTACTCACTAGCTATTATAGCTAACAGATGTTACACCCTACATGTGCAGGTAATCCTCAGTGAGCTCGGGACCCTGCGGGTAGTTTGATATCTTAGGAGGAACACTGTGTTTGTAATAACTCTGATATCATGTTTGTTTGTATTTGATAATGGTCGACCGGATAAGTAACAGTAACACCAAACTTGTATGTGACAACGTTTGATTGTAATATATTTGCCACGTGTTTTATATTCTGCTGCGTAATTTCAAATGAAAAATGATAAGTTAATGTTTTAAAAAGAAAAATCTGGTTCTCAAAAGTACGGTGTTACAGTTTCTTTTTCTTCAATATTTTGCTACTCTATTTCAATATGTTAGACAAGTATGATGAATATTTTGTTTACTTAAGTTTGGTAAACTGGTTTCTATATATGGGTTGCCAATTAGTTGATCAATATGTTTAGCACATATATATTTGAACACTGAATTCAATTGGTAAGTTGGGTAAACTGGTTTGTAAATAAGTTTGGTACACTGATATATTTTACAAAGCATAATAAATAAATTTCTCATTCATTCCATCAAATTTGAACATTGAATTTTGACAATATTAAGATTACATCAAAATGTGTACAATTTCACCCATACAACTTAAAAACATCAAAATATTCAATCTTCACCATTACACTTATAATAATATTACATTGCAAACCATAACCAACTAAAAAACAACAAAACCTTCAATCTTCTTCCATTACTCTATGCAACTTTCACCTTTTCCTGGGCTTCATTCAATGACCACAACAATCGAGGTATTACATTCACAAACCTTGGACACATTGGAGGATCAACCCATCGTATAAACCTACAAATGGATCTCTACAACCATAAAATCATCAACTTCAGAAACTAAAATTGATGTTATAATCCGTCAAATAAAAAACAAAAACAAACTTAGTTGTTGAGGACAACCATAAAATTGACGACCTAGGGGTGGAGTCCAAGATGTGATCACTATTGCTTCCCTACCACATCAACATACTGTCATTGTTGAAGAAGAAATGGAGAATGATGGGAGATGATAAACAAAAATGGGAAAGATGATGAAGCCAATAGGGGGAAAATAAAGTATATAAAGAAGGAGATAACTTATGAATTTACCAAAAGAACCTTGCCTAAAAAACAACAAACGGAGGAAACAAACGTTTGTTAGACATAAGAACCATTTACGTATGAAAAATAAAACTTAAAAACATATAGAGTAATTTTTAATCTTAAAAAATCAAACCACTAACTTTGATGAAACCACAAGGGCCATTACTATAAAATTATTTTACTGTTGTTACAAGCATATATATAATATCCATGTATATATACTGTGAATAATATCATTCCATTGAAAACAACCTTTTTCCCGACTGTGGTGTCTGCTCTCTGCTGTAATATTTTCGTTTGTGCACAGATCCTCTGGAATCTTACCCCAAAAAACGATTTCTCCGTCAATTTCGTCTTCTTAGATTCATCTCGTTCGATCTCGTTTCCAAAGCTCTCACTCAATCTTCACATCCTGTTAAACCTTTCTCTCCATACCTTCTTTCGTCTGTACAACATAATCGTGTATATATCTAACTACATAAATCATCAAGTCTTTGACTAATGTGTTTCAAGAATCATATTTTGATTTGATTTTTGACCACAAGATTTGAACTTTGTATGTTGATTGATTGATGTAGGTTCTAGGGTTTTACACTGATTCATTGTTTTTATTCATCCTGTATATGATAAAATCTGTACCCAAACTTTCCTGATTACTTATATGTTCCTCCCTCGCTAGAATACATCGCCATTACTCTCACAGATTTTCATATTAAAACTTTGTTTATAGTTTCTGGAAATTAGGGTTGTGGAGATTTTTGTTTAATAGAAAAAAACCCTTGCGGTGGGGTTAGGTGGATCTGGTGGATTTTATAGGTTCCAGCATTTTCAGCCATTGTGTTTTGTCAAGAAATTGACAAACTGAAGTTAATTATTTGGGCTTGATTGTTTGAAATTTAATCATGGATCATGTGATTGGTGGAAAGTTTAAGCTAGGGAGGAAGATTGGCAGTGGATCTTTTGGAGAGCTTTATTTGGGTAATATTTTTTTTATTAACATAATTCAGTAGTGATGCTGATCTTATTGCTATCCCTTTTTTTGTTGTTTAACTTGATATATATCTTCAGGAGTAAATATACAAAGTGGAGAAGAAGTTGCAGTCAAGTTGGTATGTAATGCTATGCTGGCTGCTTGAAAGTTTTATATGTAGATATAGCTCTCTCTGTGTGTGTGTGCAAGTGAATTCTATTTAAATTTAGGAAATTCAAAATCTTACAAGGTAAAAAAATGAGCCATATGGTGAAATGAACAAAGTCTTAGTTTCTACTGCATTTATATACATTTGTGTTCATTATCTTGACTTTGCTGTTTTCACTTGATATAGAACTTAGTAAGTGTGTTAACCGTAGCATATGGATGTGTTTTGGATAGGTGATATTCTCATTGGTGTTATTAATCTTTACTGCATATGCTTACACTGCAGCATTACATGTACTTATTGCATTTGTATGTATAAAGAACTTTCAAGTCTTTACTTCTATGATATATATGTAACTAGTCCTAGTGGGTATGAAATTTTTAGGTTATAATATGAATGATTCAGCCTGTATATGGATTTAGATGCTTGAGAAAATTCTCTGTTATACTCAAAAACAGATTTTGATGTTTTCATCAAACAGTTTGTTATATTCATATTCTGCTTGAGAATTTATTTTTAGTGTCTATTTTACTTGTGCTTCTGGAAATGAGTTCCCCTAAAGTAATATCATGCTTTGCATGAAAAACTGCTAGCACTTTCAAGAGTACCGTAAAAAGACTCGTGTTTGTTTCAGGAATCTAGCAAGACCAAGCATCCACAACTTCATTATGAGTCTAAATTGTACATGCTTCTTCAAGGAGGAAGTGAGTTCTTTCTCTTCTTCATTTTTTTTCTTGTTCGTATTATACTTCGTATAATGTTGGGGTTAAATAGTCATATAACATGATCTAATGGGCATCTTTGATATATTACATCAAAATGTTTATTTTACATTTTTATTAATATAATGCAGCTGGTGTTCCCCACCTTAAATGGTTTGGAGTTGAAGGAGAATACAATGCTATGGTTATAGACCTTCTTGGACCGAGTTTGGAAGACTTGTTTAATTATTGTAATAGGAAGTTGACACTGAAAACAGTTTTAATGCTTGCAGATCAGTTAGTAAGTATGCCACATTTCACACTTTTCATGAGGAGTTCTGTAATAAACTTTATATATCAATGTTTATGCATATTCAATGTTTCATTCAGATAAACAGAGTTGAGTATATGCATTCCAGAGGTTTTCTTCACCGTGATATTAAACCAGATAACTTTTTGATGGGTCTAGGGCGGAAGGCAAATCAGGTGATCTCTTTGATTTCAGTTTTAAGAGAATAAAACTGATGAAACATATGCCCGTCCCTGCACAGTGCTTACTTCGTATTAGTTTTTTAATCTTTGTATACCTTTACTCTTGATGTTTTGTCTGTCATGTAGGACGCCCTTGCTGCTATGAGTACCCCCATAAAAAAGTTTTTATAAAATTTTTGGATTGTTTTTACGTCAGATGAAATAGCTTGACCTGTTGAGTAAAACTGGTTTCTCTAATAAGTTATACAACATATTTCTGGTGGTTTTGATCTTATGACAGGTGTACATTATTGATTATGGTCTTGCAAAGAAGTATAGGGATCTCCATACTCACAAGCATATACCATATAGGTATGAAAATTCTTTATGATTTCAGGTTTCGACAATAAAATATTAAGTTTATGTATTAAGTATTATATGTGTGAACAATCACAGAGAGATGTCATAGTACTTTAGTTATTTGGCAGTCTATGATGGATCTGAGTGAATTTGGGACTTTCCACTCACCTGAGTAGCAACTAGCAACTAATCGTTATTTCGTTAATCTAAGTGTTAACGATTATAGAGCAATGTCATAGTACTACTTTAAACAGAGAGATGCTGCTTACTAATACTCTATACACAAAATATATCATAGAAAATGAAAGTACACGTTGTTAGAATACGTTTCTTTAGAAAGGAGAAGCATTGCTGTAATATGTCTTTCTGGAAGATGAGACACACCACTGTGTAACGGTATCTCAACAATGATTCCTCGCTGCGGTAAAACTTCGGGCATCTCTGTCACCTTCCGTAGTGTGATTGCTTTGATCATTGTACTTTTTGTACCCTATGAAACACATGACAAATTGTTAGCCTAGGAAATACACGGCGAATTTGTTTTAAGAGAACCGTGGCGTGTCATCAATCACCTCAATACTTTCTCTATCTCTACCTACTTTCTTTACTTCAACCTTTCTGTTTTATTTCTTGTATCGATTGTGTATTAACATTTTAGGTACTTTGTTTCCAAATTGTGTTCTAATCATATTTAATATTACATCCCTATGTTACGAATATATAGTTTTTTTAATCAAAATTGATTCTCCATTTCTCCATATGAATGGAAATGATTGAAACAGATTGAAGTTTCAATGAAATCTGAGCCGTTGAATCCTACATACAATAGTTTTGTGCTCTGTTTTAGACCTTTAGTGAAGCATAATTTGTCCGACACACACACAATGTCCTTGAACTAATCTGCTATATGTAGACAGTAATACACTTTACACATGATTCTTCTTGAGATGGTAAAGTCCTAATGGTCATGTTTATTGTGGTCTTGAACAGTTGAACATTAGACTGGTTATGTAAGAGATCTTAGGAATTACACCCCTTACAATTCCATTCGAAGTGGCCCTCCTATCTAGTACATCTGGTACAGGCGATTGTCCAGAAATGAGTAAGACCCATATGCCTTGCCTCATATTAGTGTTATTGTTTGTTATAGGAATGGACTAGGAAGTTTATCAACTCCGAATTTTAGGTTATACAAATAGGTTGTCATTTTGATAACCGCTCTTGGGATCTCATGTCAACAAGTTTAGATTTTCTTTGTATAAACAAGGTTAACTGTCATTGTTATAGGAATGGACTAGGAAGTTTATTAACTCTTCTTAATACCCTTAGTGACCTAGGTTATCCTTTTAAGCAAGATCTTGGATATCAAGTCAACAGAGTTGGCATTCTATGATATAAACTCGTTTAATTAAAGGCTTTAGTCACATTCCTCAACTTGATCTCTTTTTAACCCTTTGATTGTAGGATCTAGGGTTGTAAACGAGCCAAAGCTACTCGAGAGCTATCTGAGCTCGGATCGTTAAAAGCTTGAAATGAGCTCGAGCCTAGAGTAAAGTGTTAGTAAACGAGTCCGAGATCAAGCCTCAAAGAGTGGCTCAGTTAGTAAACGAGCTTTATATATAATACAATTTTATATTTATATATATCAATAATAACGAAAATTACAAAATGATACCCACGCTTGAATGAGCCAAGCTTAAACGAGCTGAGCTCGAGCTTAAAAAATAATAAACGAGACCGGCTCGGAGTACTAGGCTCGGCTTGGCTCAGCTCTTTTACATTGCTAGTAGGATCTAGGACATACTTTCCATGGAGACGACCTTTTTGACTTTTTCGTTAGATATGTTGTGTTCAACCATTTTGTGTTCAAATCTTACTTCACTCTGCAGAAACCTGGGACTTTTAAGAAATAACTTGGGAATATGTTCTTTTTACCCCAAAGAAAACTTTGGGAATACTTTTTTCAAGTACACAAAATTTGGGTGGCCTAGTCTATGCTGCTACAACATTATTTCTAAGTTTGATTTTAAGCAAAATATGAAACAGACTGGAAATACTTGTTTGGATCTCCTTGATTGAGACAGCGTCTGGTGCTCGTCTTAGCTCCCGTCAATTGTCTACCATGGGCTCACAGCTTTAAAAATACACACATCCAAGTTAAATACATTTATGCAATGGAGATCTTTTCTGAGTTTTCTGATTTGTAAAAGGTTATAACTTAGATTAGGAACAAAGAAAACAAAATGAAGAGTTATATCAACAGAGAATCAGAGATGACATCCGATCCCTTGCGTGATACAGAGGACTTGGTGCTGTCATCAATGAGGCCTGCTGTAAAAAATGTCTGTTTTTTTAACCTTCTGAGGGGCAGCAATGGTTGTGGCAACTCTAATTAGTCGGTAACCAAATAGGAGATGAGATATGGTATAACCATGCCTGTTGAATGTCATTGGCATCCATTCTATGCATACAATTTCCCATTGCTGCAGAGGCTTTGCTCATGCTCTTTACAACTTTAATCATCAAAATCAAATTTCCAATTCAAATTCAATTCTAAGTTACGTTCAATGATCGACGAGAAGCCCTACATTCAGGCCTGTCAATATCAACCCATCCTTCTGATACAAATCAAATTGGTAGGGAAGGATCAACGGTAAAACTCACCGTTAATCGGATGCTTATTGATAAACCTGGGATTCGAGATCCAGGAAGTCTCCAATGAAAGAACAAGAAAAACAAATCAAAATTCTCAATGCCTACAATGGGGTGGCCGACCCCTAGATATAGCCGCACCCTAGCCCTACCACAATTAGGAAACTAAATAATGAAACGAGGAAACTGAATAATGCTAAATACTGAAATTAGGAAACTGAATAATGAGTTGCCTAATTAAACCAAAATAGCTTGTTGTTGAAGCCGGTCCTCAATTCTTCACTTGAAGTGACTTAGCCCTCCTCTGGTAAACTCGACCCCCAACGAGTCTGGTTTATATCACATTCTAAGAAGGGGTCACTTTGGGTAAAGTTCTATAATTTCTGGGTTCGGGCAATGTTTATGTTAGAGATCGTGTCTTATGGGCAACATGACATTTATTTTATTTACTTAACTAAGAATATCAGGAGGGAATCCATTAGCTAAATAAAAAGTGCCTGACCAATCCCCTAACCCAACCCATGACCTGTTTTTACAATTACCCATTTTGACCCGTGACCCGTGATACAATCCATTGGACTTGCCCATTTTCCACCTCTCCATACATGGCATTTGCTGGACAAAGTATTACTCTATGTATAACTGTGAAACTGTAATTTAAATGTGGTTAATTAGGATAATTGTGGTTGTTATTCATATAGAATCTACAGTGTACGCTTCTTCTGGCAATGTAAACTGCACGTATCCTTGTATTTCATGCATTCTGAAAAAATTATATATTTCAGGGAAAACAAAAATCTCACAGGAACAGCTCGTTATGCCAGTGTCAACACTCACCTTGGAGTTGGTGAGTAGACTTGTTTCTTCTGCTTTTTTGTGAATAATATTCATTCTTGATTACATGTACACCGTCTCCATACGGTATTATATAGAAGCGCCTTTCATTCATTTTATATGCTCTCTTTTAGTTTGATTTAAATTTAAAACTTTATACTTTAAAGTTGAAATTGTTTGATATCTCATTTGATTAGTCATGTAATTTAATTGTCAATGGCAGAGCAAAGCAGGAGAGATGATCTGGAATCTCTTGGCTATGTACTCATGTATTTCCTGAGAGGAAGGTTGAACATATATTCTTAAAAAATGTAATTTGCTTTAATTTCTTAAAATTCTGGATTGGTTCTTATGAATATATGTATATGCTGCTGTAGCCTTCCTTGGCAGGGACTGAAAGCTGGCACTAAGAAGCAGAAATATGACAAAATTAGTGAAAAGAAGATGCTTACTCCAATTGAGGTATTACTGAGAGATTCTATTAATGTAGTTGTTTATTATAATTTTATTTTTTGAATTGGTTAATATATGGCTTTCAATCTATTTTCCCTGCGTTATTAAACTGGCTAATATAATCCAATAGTATTGTGAATTCTAACTTACAGGTGCTTTGCAAATCTTACCCTTCTGAATTCATATCATATTTCCATTATTGCCGATCGCTGCGATTCGATGACAAGCCAGATTATTCTTACTTGAAGAGGCTTTTCCGTGATCTGTTCATTAGAGAAGGTAGAATTTATAACGTAGGATTATTAATATTATTAATATATAGAGGTCTAGTCAACGAATGGAAACTCTTATCATTTTCTTTATACTTAATATCTATGCTGATATGAAACAAAAGTGCTCATGTTTTAACATAACAGGTTATCAATTTGACTATGTATTTGACTGGACTATATTGAAGTATCCTCAAATTGGATCCAGTTCTAGAGTAAGGGTCAGTATATCTCTTAGTCCTATATATATATATATATATATATTCCTTTTTTTTCTTGAAATGTTGCATCTTATATACCTCTATTACCAGCAGACAGCTGCAAAAATTTCATTGAACCCTGGACCATCTGCAGAAAGGGTTGTAAGGACCCCAGGTTTGTTTAGGTTTTAGTTTGAAATTTTCATTTATTCTTAATTAAGTTAAAAGTTACATATTTCAGAGCAGAAACATAGCCTGATGGTTTACATATATTATCGATCTTTGTTTAGATTAGATTCAAATATTTTATTCTTTTTTTCGAAAAGTAGAATGGGAAATGAATTTAACAATTCTCTGTACCTTGCATTTGTTTTAGTGAAACAAGAGACTCGAGAAAGATTCTCAGGTGCGGTTGAGGCATTTAGTAGACGAAACATGTCTGGTAGTGGGTTGCATAGATCTTCAGAGAATGTTACATCATCCAAGGATGTGGTTAGTATTTAACATAATCAATATAGTCTTATTCTCCTACCAAAATAAACAAAAAAAAAACAGAATTTTTTGTGTAAATGTGAATTTTTTTTCCAATGATAAATCAACCTGGTTTTTGAAAAGACAATAGATTGTTTTTTTTTGTCAAAAGTCAACTTGACTACAGTAAAAAATGTTATATATCAAGAGTCCAAGCATGTTTTCTTTTGAAAACAAGAAGAAAACTGTGGACCAAAATCAAAAGTTACTAATATCATGTAATGATTATTTATTGGCAAAAACGGTAAACTAAGATTGAAATCTTGCGTGTTTTGTTGGTGTTTAGCATGGTGAGACAGATAGAGGTCGTATTTCACGAAATGGTAGTACTTCAAAGAGAGCAGTGGTGTCAAGCAGCAGGCCGAGTTCATCTGGTGAGCCTAGTGATAGTCGATCTAAGCGTTTGGGTTCACGAATCTCAACAACCCAAAGGCTTACCTCTCAACCTGGATTTGAGTCCAAATCTTCATCTTTCACTCGCCCTTCTAGAGGTGCTGCTCGTGATGACGCTCTTCGGAGCTTTGAGTTGTTAACAATCGGCACAAGCAAGAGGAAATAATAAGCGAACCAGTTTTTATCTTCACCCCTTGCCCCCCCGCGGGGAATTACTTTCGGATGTATAATGCATGCATGTATATGTTACTCATGTTTCATTGCTGCATCAATAACCATCTCTACTATCCGTTCATAGCAAACCCAAAAAGTGGATAACTAGCAAGGGGTCTGTTATTACTTCCCTTTGTCTTTTGCTTTTGTAAGGGAGCTTTTCGTATGTAGTTTTACTATTGGAGACCTTGTAGTTTGATCTTTCATTCTACAGATGAATGTTCATATGGTTGATGACATGTTGAAAAAGGCTTGTCAATGGCACTTCAAACACAGATAGATGTTTTCTGTCAATCTCTAATTGAAAGTGGCTTCACTAGGTGCAAGTTAAAACTTTACTCCAAAAGGTAAAAACCAATATAATTCTTGTTTAATTTATATATGTTGAAGATATTGTATCTGGTGTTAAAGATGAAAAACTATGTAGAAACATGTCAAAACTCGTGGTACCTAAGTGCGGTTGGTTTGGTTTATCTTAGCTTTAAAGCAAAGTACTTGGCATTCTTGGCCAAATGGGTTTGAATGTTCGTAAATAACGAGAAGGGGCTCTGGAAAGAGGTGATTATAGAATTTCGCAGACGATCTGTGATCTGGTGTTTTACATCGTGAAAGGCGTGTTTGGGATTCAATTATTTCGAGTTGCAGGAAGCTCGATAATCTTGGTTTGGATTTCTGCTCTTCCTTTCCGTAGGTAATCTCAAACGGGTCGGAATCAAAATTTTGGTTTAACTCATCGATAAGCTCCGGTGTGAGTCTCAAGGATTAGTTCCCTTGAGTTGTGCAGCTGAATTAAACAAGGATGCAACTTTTATGGATAGATGGATCTTCTTAAATGGATATTATGCTCCAACATTCAAATGGATTTCCCTGGTTCCTATAAAAGTCCAACATTTTTATTTACAAGCTTTGGTTTAATTAGTATATTATGTGTTTGGGAAATCTTCCATTTGTAGTGTTTCTTTTGGTCTTAACCTTTGAGACAACTTTGTTTGAGGCTGCAATACTCATAAATCCATTTTGCTTTGCGGAAAAAAAAAGGAAAGACATTTTCTCCAAAATACATTATGCCAAACATTCGGGAAGTTAATAGCCAACATCATTTGGTTTCCATAGGATCTTTAATAAAATATTTTTCTTTATCAAATATAGAAGTTCTAAGAGCATGCGGAGTGGGTTTAGTGCGGTACAAATGTCAAACACTATCCATCACCTTTTTGGTATAGAAGCAAACATTGTTTCTTGGCATTTGTGGAGAGAGAGAGAGATATTATTATTTTTAAAAACCATTAAAGTATGTGAAGCATAGGTGTTTTCTAGGTTTAAGCATTCTTTAAACATGAAGTGTGTTATGTTGATATGACACTGATGTGGCTTGAATCATCCCATGCTTAAGCACGGGTACTACGACTAGGGGTGTCAATGGATCAGATCTTATGTTATCAGATCTGTTCTATTTATATGATCCAATGAGTCAAAAAACTAAATCCATTGACTTAATAAGCGATCCAATAGGTCGACCCATTTACTAAGATCACTATGTGGATCGATCCAAGATCTGTCTAGGTCGACCTATTTAATACTAATTTACAATTTTATTTTAACAACCACCACCATCAATTTAACATTCACAACTGTCACCACCCACCGCCCGCCGCCACCACCCACCGCAACCACCACTGTCATCGGCCGCCACCACCACCACCATCAACTACCACCACCCACCACTGTCACCGGCCACCACCATCCATCACCGCCAATCATCGGCCACCATCGCCTGACTTTCTTCTATAGATTGCTAGCCCTAATCCTCTTAACCGAGCAACTTCTTGTCTCTAGCTTTTTCCAGTAGGTTGCCTTTAAAGCAATTAGTCTAGCATTTCCGGTTGTTTATATGTTCACATAGAGAACTTCTAGCTTGAAGTCCTTAGTTCAGGATCTATACCTTTAGAATAGAATGATCATGCCTATCCCTTTTTGGATGGCTTGCTTTGTTTCGCTTGACTTTGATTTAAATAGAGTTTGAGCTCTGAGTAAGCTCTTGCTTTGATTCACTTGGTGCCCCCAAGGGCTTAATACCTGAGTTTTTGACTCAAGTCTTGGTGACAGGCTTGAATCACGAAGGTTGACAGATCAAGGAGTTACTTTAGCTGTTGAGGGACTGAATTTAGCTCATTGATTTGATGTGATTGATTTCTGTTGGAAAGAAGGCAATGCCCTTTTATGTTGTGCAAATCGATTACTCTTTTAAACAGAAAAGGTGACTGGCTGGTTGAAGCCTCCCTACATCGAGAGGCTTAGCCGCCCATACCCACCACTGACTAACCACCGACCAACGCAACCACCCACCACTACCCGCCATCAACCATGACTGCTGCCACCATTGTTCACCGACCACCACCGCCTGCCATGGACCGTCACCCACCACTGCTTGGCGCTACCCACCATCATCGCAAACCATCTGCCATTGCTGTCGACACCACCGCACGCCATCGGCCACCACCCAACACCTACCACCATTCGCCACCGCCCGCCACTATCACTCGCCACCACCGCCGCTACCCACGACAACCACTCCCAATTGATCGCCGCTACCACCACTTCCCACCACCCACCACTGCCTTCAAATGGTGATAGAGGTGCCGACAGGCAGTGGTCGGTGGTGGGAGGTGGTGACGGTAGCAGCCGATAGCGGGCGGCGGTGGTGTGTGGTAGCGATCGATGGCGGGGGTTGATGGTGGTGGCCGATGGCGGGTGGTAGCTACGGCAGGCGGGGGTGGCAGGTGGTGGTGGCGGAGATGGCCAATGGAGGGCATGGTGGTGTGGATGATATAATTCTTACAGTACAAATTTCATTGCACAGTTTATGTCTTGTGTAACACCCGCAAACCTGGGCTAGTTGATTAGCGGGTTGGCGGTACGTGATTAATTGTGTTTTAATTGTTTGTATATTATGTTAAGATTAATTGGTTAATTAAAGTAATTAAATTGAAAATATATGAATATATGTAAATATACATAAGAGTTACTAAGACATAGTAATATGTTATGTATGTATGTAAGTAAGTATGCATGCAAAGTGGTTATTAAGAGGTTTACACCTCCTGCTTGGTTTTGATAATTACATGTGTACGTGGGTATGTATATGACTATTAGAGGATATCTGCTCATTTATTCAAAGAAAAGTGTGTGTGTTTTTTAGAGAAAACCGCTAGTTGAAGAAAAAGAGTTTCTAACTTGAAATCTTGAATAGAAGATTTGGAGGTTCTATAAGATCAATCAAAGGTTAGTATGTAATTGTTATGATTTTGTTTGTTCTGAAGAATTTATCTGTCGAAATCCATGAATACGTGAAGAACACCATGGTTGAGTTTGAAGAATCATGCTTAAGTGGGGTTTGTATGTTTTAAGTGAATTATATGATTATGAGATGATGTTGATGCTTGAATATATGAGTATAAATGTTTAGACATGTTTTTAATAAGGTTTGATGGGTTTTGTGAAACCTGGAAATTGATTCATGAAACTTTGAAGTTGGCGGTTTTTGAGCAAGAAGATGATGAAATCCTATATTTGGTAAACCGACAACCTTGAAACCGATAATACTAAAACCGACACCTTTAAATCTGATTGTGGTGAATCTGGAAACCCAGAATCCGATGATGAAGATTCCGACACTTTGGAATCCGGTATCTATGAAATCCGACAACCTTAAAACCGATGGTCCCAAATCCGACTCTGAATCCGATACTATAGAATCCGGTACTTTGAAATCCAAGACTTAGAATTTCGCGGATTCTTAGAAATCCAATGATTTGGAATTCTGACACTTGAGATTTAATTTGGAGTTATTTGATATTTATACTATCTTTTGAACATCAAGCTTTGTGTTTATAAATAATTGAAATGTAATGTGGATAGATATATTTATGTTTTCGAGACTGATTTCGTTGTTGCTATGTTTTCAGGCAACACAAAGACTCAGTGATATTAGATATCTGAGTTTGCGTTGAAATCAAGAAGTGAGTGGATGTTAATCGCGGATGGTAAAGATTATGGTTAATGTTATTGATGTGATGCATGCGTATGTGATTGATAGACTGTTGAGTCTGATTGTTGGTTGTTGATTGTGATTGATTGAACGATTATATTTGTTGCATGGCTATTTGGCCGATACGCACCCTTTGGATGATATTGAGTTGCGTTTGAGAAGTCAGCTATACGTGGAATTGGGTTGGGCTCGTTTACTGGTTGGTTGAACAGTGGTAGTCTTACTGGTGCATGCGTTGCATCAGAGGGGAATTTCACTGTGCCAATTCAGTAGAGGGCTATCGGTAAACCTTTGCTTTGGTCGGCATTGGTTGTATTTTCTGCGCCGAACCGCCGGTCTTCTTGGTGGTGTGATTACATGCTTTGATATTGACTGTTGATGTTTGCATTTGTGTTTAGCTTCTATTTACTTAGCTTTGTGCTAATTTCCCTCAGTTGTTGCTTTTGCAGGTTTGTGAGTTGTTGTTGGGTGTTGGAAGAAAGGTCGACCCCGCTCTGATAGATTTTATATTTTGAATTAAATGAAAACGAGCCAGTTTATTTTTGTAACACCGTGACGTTTGTTTGTTGGTTGTGAACAGATATTTTTGGTTTATAAATATTTGAATTGTATGTAAAGTGAGTTTGTTTAATTAAGCTTCCGCAGCGTAATTTAAAAAAAATGGCTTGGGTTTTCTGGTGTTACATCTTCGCTACACAAGGAGTTTTTAATCAAGGATATCGGTAGATTGAATTATTTTATGGGACTTGAGGTATCTTACACTACGAATGGCCTGTTTCTTACACAAGCTAAGTACGCTCATGATATCCTATCTAGTGCCGGTTTACTTGATGCTAAACTAGTTTCAACACCTCTGACCGCTTATGAAGTTGAATGGATCACTCATCTTATTCTTGATCTTCATGCTTTAATTAGTGCATTTTATGTATATTTTATTATGTTTTATTCGATGAATTTATGCACCGATACATGATTAAATATACTAATTTGACTCGTTTTATTGCTTTGTAGTAGAATCAAATAGATCTAATTTGATACAATTACCCAGAAACGGCCAAGTTAATTATAGCAGAAGATCAATTGAAAAGATATATTTTATTGCTTTGTAGTCCAAGGAGATCAATCGAAAAGGTATTTTCTATCATCAACAATTGAAGTGGTCAAATTCTCAATTTAATCAAATATAGTACTTTGTTGCATATTCCCTTCAGTTTTGCTACTAGAAATTGTCTAAGAAATTGGATTTTATTGTTTCGACGTTGTCAACAGTATTACATGTTCCTGTTTCAAGGGCTACTTCGGGTACTAAACGGTTGAATTTTTGCCTAAATTTTTGTGTAGAAGTT
This sequence comes from Dittrichia graveolens, assembly GCA_038502395.1. Taxonomy (NCBI): domain Eukaryota; kingdom Viridiplantae; phylum Streptophyta; class Magnoliopsida; order Asterales; family Asteraceae; genus Dittrichia; species Dittrichia graveolens. The sequence goes on from JARJIL010000009.1 coordinate 63,437,524, forward strand.
CTTAGTATATTTATTTAGGTCCAGTAAAAGTTTCGAGTTTATTTGTGTCTGTTTAGGTGTTCAAAACGTTTTCCCAACATCAATTTACGTCTGCTGCCATATTGAGGTCAGATGTGTTTGTTATGCTGTTTTGGGGACTTAACAATTTTATTTTTGTGTGATTTTTGGTGTATTTAGATAACATCATAGTTTAGCTTTTGTAATTTTTTCAGGATTTTCTTGAGTTCACAAGGTGTTTCTATGCGTGTTACTTTAAACAAATTTTGTATACAACATCATCGTCTTCTCTTACTTGTTTCCTTGTGTTTTTAGAGTAGTAATTCAATTAATTTTAAACTTAAGCAGCTAAATAGTGTAATTAGACACCTAACATTTGACTGAACGATACCCACTTAACTTCTTCTAGGTTTATTAAGTTGGGTTTTGATGATTTAAACGAGGGTCTCATGCTTCGACGTCTACATCGCTGTCACTCATATGTGACAATAAGAGTGCCATCTTCTTCGGCTAGAATCCGGTCTCACACAAGCGTGCGAAACACATCAATATTAATCGACTGTAATTCTGTTTGCGAGCTTGTCTGTTCTGGCCGGCTTAAAACTTGGTTTTTGCGTTCTAATCATCAACTAGCGGATATTTTCACGAAGAGTTTGCCTCGGCCACACTGATTGACCGTTTTCATCACAAGCTTTGTGTTGGTTCCCTACCTCCTAGCTTGACACAGGGTATTCGCAATAGATCACAAGAAGCTTCTAGAGACTATATGACTCCCAGTTTATAGTGAAATACCGTTTTATTTTTTCCTTGGAAAATAAATAATAAAAAAAATATCAGATGACTTCTTGCGGCGACGGGTGATGCTGCAAAAGCCTTGCGTTGAAAGCCAACAACCCTAACTCACCTTTTTGTCTTTTAGTGGTCTTTTAGCGTCGACACATGTCGCCGCTAGCTAGGGGTGTTCACTGAACTGATAACACCGAATTACCAAACCGAAACTTTTGGATCAAACTATTTGGTTCGGATATTTTGGATAGGATTGGATCAAAAACGAATAAATATTATGGATTTCGGTTTGGTTCTGGTTACTATTGTCTAAACCGAATAAACTGTATAAATCGAATAAGAATATATATATATATATAACACTAATGGAATAAAATAATCCATACGTGTCATGTCTATATTTATTTATAACTTATTATTTGTAAGTATATATTTATGTCAAAGTACCAGTCCCACTAGTTATTGTAAGTTGAACAACTATATTTTAATCTTTAATAGTATATATATCAAATATAGTTTTTAAATAACTCAACTCTTTAAACATGTATTTATGTAAGAATGAAAACTGAATTGTAAAAATCGGTCTAACCGAATTGTAATTTGGATGGTTTGGCTTGGATCTTAAGATTGTTTGGATAGATCAGATCTCACTTTTCAAAACCGAAATCCAATTGGATTTACTCAATCGGATCGGATTAAACCAATCCATCCGAATGTACACCTCTAGTCGCCGCAAAAACCTTTCCCCGCAAAAGGGTTTATTTCTTGTAGTGAATATATACATATCTCCATATTCGTTGAGATTGATAACAAACCTTGTATATTCTATAATTTGTTGCTTATGATCGAATCTGTTGACCAGCAAAACTAAACAAGGAATCATCTGAGATCTACGAAAAAAAAACAACAAAAAAAAAACCTTACACGTTATACAAGCAAGTGAAACACGTTACGACACCGTATAATAGATAGAGACACACAGAAAGAGGGAGTTGCAGAGGTAGTGGAAACGAAGTTCTCTAAGCAGTTTCACTTCAGTTTAAACAAATGACTAAAGCCGTGACGTCATCCTCACAACATCTTCTTTTCTTGTCGGAATTCACTAACTGCTAACTTTGCCTATATAATAATAACAAACCAACTCCACCATTACAGAATCCTCCAATAATCCTGACCAAAATTAAAATATGTCAATCACTTCAGAGCTTGTTTTCATCCCATCTCCCGGCGCCGGTCATCTGCCGCCGACGGTGGAGCTCGCCAACCTTTTTCTCCGCCGTGATCAACGCCTCTCCGTCACCATCATCATCATGAATCTCCCTCTTCTAACAAACCAGCGTACAGAACCTCCAACGTCCACCCACCGCTTGCGGTTCGTCGACATTCCATGTGAGGAATCAATGTTAGACCTTATATCACCTCACACTTTCCTCTCGGATTTTGTCGAACACCACAAGAGTCATGTTCGGAACATCATCAGCAAGGTCGTGACCGAGTCTGACTCAGTTCGACTCGCTGGGATTGTTGTCGACATGTTCTGTGTGGCGATGGTGGATGTAGCGAACGAGTTTCGAGCTCCGAGTTATATTTTCTTCGCTTCTGGTGCTGCTACGCTTGGTTTGATGTTTTACTTGCAAACCAAACGTGACGAAGAAGAGTACGATGTAACCGAGTTGAATGACTCGGAACTAGAGCTCTCAATTCCGAGTTACGTTAACCCGGTTCCATCTAAGGTGCTACCTTCGGTAGTGTTTGATAAGGAAGGTGGTTCGAAAATGTTTCTAGACTTAGCCGTAAGGTTTCGTGAGTCAAAGGGTATAATAGTAAATACATTCAAAGAGCTCGAAAGCCATGGTGTTGAGTCCCTTTTAAGTAGGTACACTGATATCCCACCGGTGTTTCCTGTGGGGCCTATAGTGAACCTAAAGAACGCGAGAAACGATGGTGTAGAGGAGATTATGACGTGGTTAAACGAGCAGCCAGAGAGCTCGGTGGTGTTTCTGTGCTTCGGGAGCATGGGAAGTTTCGACGATAAACAAGTGAGGGAGATGGCGGTTGCGGTTGAAAGAAGCGGGCAACGGTTTCTATGGTCGTTGAGACGCCCAACACAAAACGAGAAGATGGGTTTCCCGAAGGAATATGAGAACCTCCGGGAGGTTCTTCCGGAGGGATTCCTTGAACGAACGTCAAGTGTGGGAAAGGTGATTGGCTGGGCCCCACAAATGGCGGTGCTGTCACACCCATCTGTCGGAGGGTTTGTGTCACATTGTGGATGGAACTCCACATTAGAGAGTATATGGTGTGGGGTCCCGATAGCTGCTTGGCCGGTTTACGCGGAGCAACAACTCAATGCTTTTCAATTGGTGGTGGAATTGGGATTAGCTGTGGAGATTAAGATCGATTATAGGACAAATATGAAGCCATGTGGCAAAAACATGTTTGTGACCGCAGATGAAATAGAGAATGGAATTAGAAAGTTGATGAACGATGGCGAGATGAGGAAGAAGGTTAAAGAGATGAAGGAGAAGAGCCGGATGACGGTTTCAGAGGGCGGATCTTCGTATACGTCTATTGGATGTTTTATTGATATGTGTTGTCAGCATCACCTTGTTGAATAAATTTTTATGGATTAGTGAATATTATCCATGCTTTTCATAATCTGAATTGAAATAATGATTAGATACTTCTTTCTATAATTTTGAGTTTTTCTTTAAAAGTTAATATCAAGATATTCCTACGGTTGAATGTATTGACCGAATATCTCAAACTGAATATACTAATCACTTAAGAAATTTGGTTTCGGTATTTTCGGTATCGATATCAATCTGGCGCGATTCTAGTAAAGGTGAGTGTATTGAGTTGAACTTTCCCGAACCGGTACAGTTTCTTCTATTTCAATTCGGTACTCGGTACCAGGAATTCAAGATATTCAGTTTCGGCATTTTCGGTAGTGATACTGGTTCAGTCCGGTTTCGATACCAAGCTCACCCCTAAATTCCCCATAGTGCATGTAGTGGGCCATGGAGGGACACTTTATATGTTAGGGATGGCAACGGGGTAGGGGTATCGGGCATTGCTCTTCCCATCTCCGTTTCCCACCCCTAGACCCTAGTCCCCATCCCTATTGGGGAATTGACTTGCATTCCCGTCCTCGTCCCCGTCCCCGTCGGGTATCACGGATCCCCTCTGGTAATCGGGGTTTTTTTTGTCTACAAAATCGATTTTTCTAAATGGATATAGATGAGAATTTTCATACAAAACTAGAATTACAAATTTAACTTAACGCTTCCATTCGATTTACATCAAAATATGATCAATCAAGCATTTTAATAGTTTTGTAAGATAGATAATATTATTTATAGAAGACATTATATATTTACTTATCAAATAGATGATTTCTCTAATATATATGTCGATGAAAGCCACTTATAATACTTTTATAGGTGATTCTACAAAAAGAATATTAGTCATTTCATCGTATTAGTTCTTTTCGTTCTCTTTGTTTGATAAATCGTATGAGACAATCATGTATGTTCAAACAAAAAACAATCTTATTTATATACATATTAATGTAAGAAAGTTAGATTGGGTACAAGCATATTTATATGAGAAATTTGACTTGTATATATATATATATGTGTGTGTGTGTGTGTGTGTGTTCGTTTTTGTTTGTGTGTGTGCGCTCGCGTGCGGGGTCAGGGTCAGGTACGGGTTCCGGGAACTTAGAGGTATCCCTATCCCCGCCTTCATCTCCGTTTCTAAATTCGGGGAATCCTTGTCCCCATCCCCATCCTCTGTCAAACCAGGGTGAGAGATCGGATTCCCATCAGATACGAGGTATTTTGCTATCCCTATTCTACGTTCTTTTTCAGAGGGACATGATCGAGAGACAAATATCTAGTGGCATGTGTTTCCATTTTAAATTTTTTTTCTAAAAATCGCTTTTCCTTGTTTGGGTTTCTCGGGATATAAGCCTTTACTCTAATACACGCATTTTAACAATGTTATCTATAGTTGTTTTTAGAAACAACTCTTTGACTAATCTTTGATTAAAACCCCTGGAATTTGCTTCACATCCCACATAGGGGCAAGTGTTTCCATTTTAAATGCACCTTAATATTAATTAGAACAATTATCAATTACTATTTGAAGATGATCTGTACATACCGATTTTTTTCATATACAATAATTAGTTGTTGTTTTGATCATTATCTATTTGAATATGTGAATGAGAATAAAATATAGTAAAATTCTAAGACCATAAAAGTCGCAATTTTTGTATGTGACAAAAACTTGTCCCTTACTATTTACTTGATACATACATCTCTTTTTATCTTTTTTCCTTTGCGGTTAATAAACAAGGGACATAACATACAACTATGACTGATTAGTAAATTTAATCTTCACCTTCGTTGCTTTTCATACTCTTTATTGATATAATGATTACATATTTGCTATAAGTTTGAGTTTCCTTCTAAAAAATCAAGATATAAATTGTCCAAACTTTTGTGTATGGTTCGTAGACCGGACCAAACCAAAAACAGACAAAGTAGAAACCGAAGACTGAATCGTATGAAGGCTGGTTGGTTTCAATTTGGATCGACCGAACAAAACCAAAAATCCAAAACAATTTTAGCAACGTCATCTTTGTCATTTTCATCTTCTTCAATTCGGGATCATATTCGACTTTAATTGCTCTTTTTTTCAATACCCAAGTTAACAAAACCTGGGTACAACGTGCAAACAATCATAACTAATGCTTGTGGAGCTCAGGGTCATCTTAAAGGGCGTGCGAAAGGGGCGACCGTCTAGTGCCCATGGAGTAGAGGGGCCTATTTTTTCTTGTGTGTGCATAGTGTACGTAGTCTAACTTAAGCCTAGTTTAATTAATCTATTATGAGTTAATTATGCAAACGCTAATTTTTTTTAAATATTCGAGATTAACACTCGAAGCCGAAATTATATATTCAATTGCCAAAATCTTTTGGCTCACTGCAACACAATACCTCAGTTTGTGTTAAACAAATTTGTGAGAAGAGGTTGTTTCCCTCATATTTATCACAGAATCGACTATGGATAAAAAGCTTCGTGGGATAACCATTTCCCCTTAATTTTGTAGGGATTTCTCACGAAATTTGTAAAAAATCATTGAAAATTTGTTTTTTTTACTCAAAAATTTCCTAGCAAATTTGGTCGGTATGAAATCTCTTGGTGATGTCTGGTTTTCTAATAGTGATAGTTTGGGAAGAAAATCAAGCAAAGATCAATTCGTCAAAAAATCGATTGTTAGTTTGCGAAATAATCACACAAAATCATTTAACCCTTTGGGACAAAGTTACACAATCTGGGAAAAGAAACAAAATTGTCAATCACAATCTTTTATCCTTATTTGATTTTCTTGAGAAAAAACGAAATTCTAGGCAAGGGTTCCGACAAGGCACATACCAGACGGTATTAGGGTTCCGACGAGGCACATACCAGACGACACTAAGGTTCAGACGAGGCACAGACCAGATGGCACAGGTGCAAGCGACCTGTAGCAGTCGGCCTCTGCAACCAAGGAACAACTAGGGTTCGCACTAGGCACAGGTTCACAACGCAAGAGAAGAGCATCGGCACCGGCATAGGTGCAAGACGTGTAGCAGTCGGCACTAGGGTTCCGACGAGTAGCACTCGATCTCTGTAGCCGACGGCAACTAAGGTTCGCACTAGGCACAGGTTCACGACGCAAGAGAAGAGCGTTGGCACCAGAAACTAGGTGGCTTGATTTTCGGCAACGGCGAGTAGCAGCTGAAACAGTGTCCGGTGACGGGAGGGTACCGGCGATCGGTAGATCGAAAAAAACGTGAGGTTCGAGGGCTAAGTAAGGCTCGATACCATGTTACGTATTGTGGAAACCCGTTAAGGGAGTATTGCATTTCATCACCAATATAAATAATACACAGTATTTACACAACGGTACCCTACACTATACATTATTATTATTTAACATAAAGCATATTTGAGATTTGAAACGCTTCTAACTTTTCAAATACATCTAACCTTTTCTTGAATCTTTGTTCCTTGAATTTTAGTTTAATTTTTATTTACTATTTAGATTTAAATCATTCTAATTCCTTATCTTTTGTTTGTTTTGTTAGTTCAATTGGTTATATGATAACTAAATAGATAAATAGTACTTGTATATTAATTTGTTTGCTAATTTGTGCAGTATAATTGTTTAATTGGTATCTTCATATTAATTACTTAATTGTTAATTGTTATATGGTAACTTATTGACATTTATGTAGTTTAATATTTTTAAGGGCCTATTATTTAATTTTGTCCCAGGTCTCGAAAATATTTAGGACGCCCCTACATCTATTTAGATAACCTGAAAGAGTAAAATGAAATTGAATAAGCTAAAAAGTTTGATGAGAAACTCAATGTGTAAGTTGCTAATGATTGGTTAGGATACAATATGTTACTAAAGTTGATATTTATCCATTCTGACTCATTTATCTCATAACATTTTTGTTTCTGGTAAGTAAGCTAATCTATTATGATTATATATATATATATATATATATATATATACTATTTTATAAAACATTTAAAACTTTTGTTTAAACTTTTAAATTTTAAGTGTTTTAAAATTACTAAATTACCCCTCATATAAACTAAATTTAGTAACTATTAGTATAGTTAATAAGATTTTTATATTCTATTTTAATAACTAAACTTTACATATTTAAGATAAATAAAAGTCAATACAATTTTTTGAAAGTCAAAGCCAATACAAATTAACTTAATTATTAAAAAATATTTTCATTTTTTTTCAATTATAGAGAACAAAAAAGTAAATGAAATGGAAAAAAGATAAAGAAAATAGACATGTCAATAAACGAAAATTATTCTCTGTCACCGTATTATAAGAATACCATACTTCTTAAGTCTTGAAAACGGACATGTTAACAAGTAAAAATTATTCGTTATCGCCGCATTGTGCGGGTATCAGGCTAGTATATATATATATATATATATATATATATGGAAAAGTTCAAACGAGAACTATTTTTCGTACGAAAACTATGAGAACCAATCTTGGTCATTCAAGTGGTAAGTGGAATTCATAGATGAAAAGCATGAGAGGATTAAGTGTGGCAAGATTTATGTAAGGAATTCATGGGTGGGCAATCCAATTGAAGAAGAGGAATTGGACGGCTAAGATTGGTTCTCGTAGTTCTCGTATGGAAAATAGTTCTCGTTTGAACCTCTCTCTCTTTATGTGTGTGTTTGTGTATATGGGAGGGTTCATGCGAAAAGTGTTTTATTTGCGAAAAATGCGAGAAGCAATCAAAGTCTTTTATTTGTATTGATCTAATGGCTTAGATTAATCTTATTTTTTGTTTTTTTTAATTCAAAAGGGTATAATATTAAATAATATTTTTTCTCTCTCCAATCTATTTCTCTCTCTTATTTTTCTCTATCTTACCATTTTAAAACAAAATAGATTAAAAATAATTCAATAGTAGATTAATAAAATCACGGTGTTCAATGATGAACACAACAAAAAATACGAGTTTTTAGTTATTAAATGTTATGTTCATTACAATTTGTTCACTAGTAAACTCTTGTTTTATATGATTTCATCATTAAATACTTTTTTATTTCCCTTTTTTTAATCTTTACGTTTTTTTCTTTTTTTTTCTATATAATTTTCATAAATATGTTGATATAACCCTAATTGTTTTTTTCGGTTTTGATTTTTTCTACTTATTTTCTAAGATCATATTTATTCTTTGTTCAATAATAAACAAACCCGAAACAACTAATCAATGTTCAATGATAAATGACATGACATAGAAAAATTGTTGAACACAATAATGAAACCTATATTTAATATTGAACACACGTAATAAACCCCATCCAACTCATTAATATTAATATTCATTAATAAACAAAAATAGAAGAAAAGCTATTAACTAAATACAACAATCATAACTGATCGGAAGATGAACAAACAAATGAACAAAAAAAATCATACATCCTTGATCCACAATAGAGATGAATATACAACAAACAAATGAACAAAATCTTATTAACTAACAATAACCCAGATCAACAATCACAACTGGTAGAAGAAGTGTAGATCTACCTAGCACTATCGGTGTGTTCAAAAGAATTATAGAAAAACCTAGCCGCCGTTGGTGTATTCAAAATGGAGGGAAGTGATGGTGGTTAAGTAGGGAGGTCGGTGGCGGAGGGTTGAGCAGTGAGGTTGACGGTGGAGGGTTGAGCAGCGACGTCGGCAATGTTGACCGCTGTAAGATGAGTTGTGTCGGGTAGTAGTGGTTGTGGTGGTGATGATGGGCTGCGGGGACGCTAGGGAGAGAGAGATAGCGACAGACGGTGGGAGTGGTGGTGTTGCTCGGTTGTAGAAGAAGGAGTGATGTCGGATGTGGAGGCAGAGCGGAGGTGGCAGAGCGACGGTGGCGGCGGCGGCGAGCATGGCTGGGCGGCAACGGAGATGGAGAACTAGGGTTTTCACTTTTCGAAATGAGGGTTGTGGGAGGTGTACGTATTATAGAGAGAAGGAGACTTTTTAGGCTTTTCTAAGGAGGTGTACGTATGTATAGAGAGAGAAAGATATTTTTAGGCTTTTCAAAGGACAGGGAGGCGATTATTTGAATTGAATTAAAATACGTAAATATTATTTAAAGAAAAATGACTATTTTACCCTTTTAATTTTATATTACAATCTGTAAAGACATAGCTAAATTACCAAAATGTCATACATAATCCTAAACTTTGATTAAATGATCTAATGGTTATAAATGCTTGTCGCATTTTTCGTAAATAAACCCCCTTTTCACATGAACTCCATATATATATATATACTGCGAGAACCATTTCTGGCCAATCATTTAATTTTCTGTCTTTTTTATTTATTTTAAATGGGAAAGGGTAGTATGGAAATTTTTACATTACCCCCCATTTTCTAAAAGTAATATATCCATCAAACAAAAAAGTGTTAAATTACCAAAATTAACGAGAAAATTGTGCTCTTTAATTTGAGACAAATCTTGCTATATTTTCTCGGAAAAAAAATTCTTTTCTGGGTTAGTTCTTACACAGCTCTCATATGCACATGTGCAAATTTTGTACATGTGCATATCTACATATGTGATGAAAAGACTAGGTGAATGTGTTCATTTGCACAAGTGCATATATGCAAAATTGCACATGTGCAAATATCGAGCTGTACAGAAAAAAAACCCCAACAAATACAAAAAAAAAATTCAAAAAAAATATAGCTAGATCTGTCTCAAATTAAAGAGCATAATTTTCTCGTTAATTTGGTATAATTTTCGTAATTGAATACCTTTCCATTTGATGGATATATTAGTTTAAAAAAGTGAGGGTAATGTGAAATTATCCAAATTGTCCTTAATTAATTAAGGATATGTTTGATTAGTTTAAGGTTATCCATTAAAAATTCATTAATCTAGACCCTCCATCTTTTTGATCGACGACTATGATTGGTTCTTGCAATTCTCGTACAAAAAACGGTTCTCGTTCGAACCGTCCCCTATATATATACGGAGCGGTTCAAACAAGAACTGTTTTTCGTACGAGAACCGCGAGAACCATTTTTGGCCAATCATTTAATTTTGTGTCTTTTTTATTTAAATTAAAGAGGAAAGGGTAGTATGGACATTTTTACATTATCCCAACTTTTTTAAAACTAATATATCCATCAAACGAAAAAGTGTTAAATTACGAAAATAATACCAAATTAACGAGAAAATTATACTCTTTAATTTGACACGGATCTTGCTATATTTTTTTTGGAAAAAAAGTCGCATTTGCTGGGTTTTTTTCTGTACAGCTTGACATGTGCACATGTGCAAGTTTTGCACATGTGCATATCTACATTTGTGCTAAAAAAACTAGGTGAATTTGTGCATATGCTCATGTGCAAAGTTTGCACACATGCAAAATTTGCACATGTGCACATATCGAGCTGTGCTGGAAAAAAAACCCACCTAACACAAAAAAAGAATTTTGAAATAATATATGGTCTCAAATTAAAGAGTATAAATTTCTCGTTAATTTGGTATATTTTTTGTAATTTAACACCTTTGCGATTGATGTATATATTTGTTTAAAAAATGCGGGGGTAATGTAAAAATGTCCAAATTACACTTAATTAGTTAAGGATTAGTTTGATTAGTTTAAGGTTATCAATTAACAACTCTTTAATATAGACCCTTCATCTATTTGATCAATCGATATAATTGGTTCTCGTGGTTCTTATACGAAAAACAGTTCTCGTTTGAACCGTACCCTATATATATATATATATAGGGAGAAGTTCAATTGAGAATTGTTTTTCGACGAGAACCGATTGTAACACCAATAATGACTTATTAATAGGGGTATTTTGGTCATTCATATATTACCTAATCTTGAATTGTGTCCGGGTGAGCCGTCACTAATTTGGAAGGCTTATTTTTCCAAAATACCCCTAATTAACGCGTCATTAATTAAGTATTAATGAGCCGCCAAATATTTTTAGCCATTGATTAATCTTAATCAAGGGTTAAGATTGGTTTTTACAGTTCTCGTACGAAAAATAATTCTCATTTGAACTCCTCTCTCTCTCTCTCTCTCTATATATATATATATATATATATATATATATATATATATATGATCAACATAGAACCACTCTTTATTCTTAGAACCTAAATAAACCAAATATGACCACTCTTTATTAACATTCCAGCCAAAGAACACCATCCTCTTTCTCCCTTCTTTCCTTTTAGCACATAAAAAAACAAAAACACGTGCTTTTGAATGACCATACATAGTGATTTTAAACAAAAAAAAATCATACCATTACATTCAGTTTTTCGTCATCTTTAATTCAAGACTAGACTTGACATATTTTTGAAACTTTTTCTTTCGAAATACAGAATGTCTCGAAAATTCAAATTGCTTGACGAAAATGAAAATGATTCCAAAATGAAAAAAAAGAACAAACATAGTAGAGAAACACATGAGACAATAATAAAAATGCAATTTTACCAACATCTGCATGTTAATTAATCGACATGCATTCAAAAAAATCTATAAAGAACACAAGTATATAACTATTTTCACATACAAAATGCAAGCAACAATATTTTCACATCAAAATGAAACCCAGATGAAGCAACAACATTTTCACATCAAAATGCAACTCAGATGAAGAAGATAACCAAAATGCAACCCAAATAAAGAAGATAACAAAAATGCAATGCATATGAATGTGATAACCAAAATGCAACCGAGATGAAGATGATAACCAAAATGCAACTCAGATGAAGAAGATAACCAAAATAAAAATAACTGAAAATGCAAATAACATTAAGTCATTAACATGCAAATAACCTAACATTTCTTTTCAGATCTACAATTTATAGATTTTAAATGGCAGTTTTCGGTCTTCATTTTCATCTGGATTGCATTTTAGTTATCATCTTCATCTAGATGAAGAAGATAATCAAAATGCAAATAACTGAAAATGCAAATAACCGAAAATGCAAATAACATCAAGTCTTAACATGCAAATAACACAACGATTTCTTTTCAGATATACAATTTACAGATCTTAAACGGCGGTTTTTGATCTTCATTTTTATATATGTTGCATTTTGGTTATCATCTTCATCTTGATAAAGAATATAACCAAAATGCAAATAACATCAAGTCATTAACATGCAAATAACATAACGATTTCTTTTCAAATCTACAATTTACACAACTTAAATGGCGGTTTTTGGTCTTCATTTTCATCTATGTTCCATTTTGGTTATCATCTTTATCTAGATTGCATTTTGATTATCATCTTCATATATTCACAGTTGCATGTTCAGATTTGAAATTTTCATTTTCGCAATTGCATTTTCAAAATAAAAATTTTATAAATATACGAAGAGTGGTCTTGAATTAAAGAGCAAGAAAACTAAATCTAATGGTATAATGTTTTTGTTAAAAACCTTAAACATGACATAGTTATAATCATTAGAAGGATTAATAGATATTTTTTTATAAAAACCGATTGCATGAGAATTGTACTTGGGAGGCGTGTGGCTTTATGGACAAATGCAAAAATCTCTTTTTTACCCTTTTCTTGATGACGCGTGTCATCACCATAATAGTTATATAAGTTCTATGAATAAGAGTAGTTCTATATATTACCTTACCATATATATGTATGGTGGTTTATGCGAGAAGTATTAGTTTTACGCAAAGTGCTTGAAGTACTTATATCCATTGGATATATAATCAAAGGCTAGGATATATTATGGCATTTTTGTGATTAAATTAAATTTTAAAGAAATTAAAATGAAACAAAAAGGATAAAAGAGTCATTTACACCTAAACCCTAATATTACCCTAATTTAAATCTCCTCCTTATCTCACCTATAGTTGTCTCCACTTCCATACGATTCCTAGTCACCCCATTCTTTTCATCTTCTCTCATCCATCTTCTCTTTACCCTTCATCATCCACAGCCCATAGTCATAGGCATCAAGCTTACATACTATCACCCCTTCTCCTGTTTAACCATACAATATGAATACCTCTTTATTTCCCATCCCCTGATAATCTAACTCTCTTGATTGGTGATGCTCCGGCCACCACCAAAACCATCATTACAGCCTACGTCTAGAGCTGGGCATATGTGCTCTCACCCTGTCTTCTTCTAATCTCTTCAAGCTTTTGATAAGACAGGAATGACGATGCTCACAGTTAATGATGATGCTAAAAAAGAGGAAATTTTGAACTTTTTTATCAGATCTTGAATTGCCGACGAACACCTATTTCATCAATTTTGGGTTTGTTTCGTTAGTTTATTAGTGAACTCGCATTGCACATATTGGAATAAAAGGTTATGTTTTCTTCATCTTTCAACATTTTGGTGCATATTCCTTTTTTTGGTTGAAGGAAACAAACACATTTTTCTGTATTTGGTATAAATTAGTCATGTTTTTGTTTTGTTATTGTTATTAGTGAACTTCAAATTATATTGGGTTTAAACTTTAAAGTTTATTAATGGTTTTGATAGCAATTGGATGTGGCTATGTTCATTAGTGAACAATGAACACAATATATATACATAATGAAAAATTTGTAAATCATAGGTTGTATTCATTAGTGAACATTGTTTTAATAATAAAATAGAAGTAAATTATAAAAAATCGGAAACTTAATTGGAGATAGGAAAGAGAATATTTTTGTTTACTAGTTTACCTTTTGAATTTAATAAAAATATTAACTATGATTAATGTGAACCATTAGATCAAAAAACCAATTAATGGATTACAATGTGTAACATCCTAAGTATGGGCCTGATTGATACATAGGCTTGGTAAGTTCATACTTGGTATAAATTATAATTAAGTGCTTATTTAATTATTAGTAATGAACTTTTAATTAAGTTTATTATATTTTAATTAAATATAATTATGTATATACGTATGCATGTAGTAGAGATTGTGAGGGTGCCACCTCTTGCTATGTTTATTTTCAATTTGCATACGTGGGGTTATATGGATTAACATCAGAAGACATGTTATCACTTTGAAATTTCTTGTGTGTGTACTGTGTGTTTGCCGAGAGAAAAAGAAGAACAAAGCAGCGGATTTTTGGTGTATTGAACTTGTAGATCCAAGCTAAGGTTTGTATGATTCTTGGTTTGTTAATTAAACCATGATTCATGTGTAATCTGCTAGTTTCATGGATTATAACATGCTGGGTTTTGTGTATAATCACCATGGATGAACATGATAGAAACTTGGTTAATGGGTTTAGTTACTTTGATCATGTTCTTTGGTTTTATGGTGTTTATGATACGTGATAGCATGTTTAATCATGTTTGAATATGTTTTGGCAAGCTTTTATATGAATTGAATAAGCTGGAAATATGATTCATGAAATTAATGAAGTTGTTGGATTGTGATGAGGAAGAAGATAAAAACCGCTATGTTGAAATCCGTAGATTTGATGAATACCAGACAACTTGGAAAACCGACATCGATGAATCTGACAGGATGAAATCCGATGGTGGATTCCGACTTGGTTGAAACCCGAAGGGTGAAATCCGATGGAAGTATCAGATTTCCTTACAACCGACAATTGTTGCGGATTTCCTTCAAATCCGACATTGAGGTATCGGATTCCCAGAAATCCGATGATTTTGGCGGATTCCGATGATTGTATCGGATTTCCCTTGAAATCCGATGGTTTTGGATGTTTGTTGATTATATGATATTATATGCTTAGTGTTCATGCATATGTGAATCTAATATGATATGTTCGATTTAAAGATGATATAAATATATGTCTGATATATATTTATGAATCAGATACTGATGTTTGGTTGTTGTGTTCTCAAGAACAGACAAGACTCAGTAAAATTAGATCACTGAGTGGAGAAGCTGAGAACTTGAGGTGAGTGGATGTTTACTCATAGATGATGTTAGTGGTAACTGGTTTGGTTGCAACTGTTTATGGTTTGACGCATGGATAGATTTTATATTTGATAATTGATTAACTGGTTGATTGTTAATTAATTTTGCGTCAGTGATATGTATACATGATGGTTGGGAAGTCAGTTGCGGCTGGGCATATGGGTTGGGTTTGTTTGCTATCGGCTAATCAGTATTGGGATCTTTTGATGCATTTGTTGCAACTTAAGGTAATACTATGTGAGAATAGCAAATAAACTATGGGTAAATCTTTGCTTTGGCCGGCATTGGTTGTAGGTTCCTGCAGAACCGCCGGTCTTCCCGGGACACGATTATCTGTTATTTGTTATGTTGATATCATGCGGTTCTGGTTGATATATCTGTTGTGGCTTAACTCCATTCACTTATCTTTGTGCTAATCCTCCACCTCTCACTCTTTTTACAGGTTTTGGTAAGTCAGGGGCTCGGCTGAGAGTGGTTAGCTTGGGGAGTAATTACCTAGGCCTCTGATGATTATATTTGTGATGAGCCGTAAATTTTGTAATACTGATATTTGAAGTATGGATGGTTGTGGAAACTGTTGTATGTTTTCAGTTGTAAATACTATTAATAATTTAAATCGCTTCCGCAATGTGGTTTGTAAAATGAAAATTTTTGGTTGAAAATACGGTGTTACACAATGCTTCTTGCATGAACCTTTCTATATATATATATATATATATATATATATATGCAAAAGTTCAAATGAGAACTGTTTTTCGTATGAGAACTGCGAGAACCAATCTTAGCCGTCTAATTCTCCCACCTTCAATTGGATTGCCCACCCATGAATTCCTTACATGCACCTTGCCACACTCAATCCCCTACGCTCTTCCTCCATAAATTCCACTTAATACTTGAATGATCAAGATTGGTTCTCACAGTTCTCGTAAGGAAAACAGTTCTCGTTTGAACCTTCATATATATATATATATAGTTAATTATATATTTGGTCCTGAGATATGTCACTTATTACATCTTTGGTCCTTAAACTACGTTTATTATGCTAGACGTACCTGCTGTTTGCATTTTGTTACAGTGATGGTCCCGGTGCAACTTAAAGGACCAAAATACCTTTACTTTATTACTTCAAAAGTCTATTATACCCTTAATTCTTTGTTATTATTTTCTTTAATTATAAATAATTCAAAAATAATATTAAAATTAAAAACTAGTCATATATATATATATATATATTACTACTATTTGCACAACCTCCAACCTTATTTCTCTATCTCTCTTTCTACAAAGTACAAACGACCCCCTTTTCTTGTAGCCACCACCGCCAACCATTCCCTCACTCATGCCTCCATCGTAGACCACCACCACCATCTCCCATTCCTTCTTCTCCACCACCGTACAGCCCACCACCATCACCCTCCGTTCCCTTCACCGCCATCATCACCAATTCACCGAATCTCTCTATCCCTCTGAACACATCACCACCATTTTCTCTCCCCTCTCTACCACATCAACACTGCAACAACTATCATCGCTGGAGAATTCACCGCTACAGACCACCATCACCCCCCCTTTTCTCCACCGCTGCCACATCATAAACACCGTCATTACCACCATAGTCGCCGTTCAGATTATGGTTTGTTCATGCGATTAGGGTACAATCCGTCTCCTTTCTCTCTCTCTCCCTTCAAATTAAGGTTTTTTCATGCGATTTTTCAGATCTATATACCATTTCAGATCTTGTTCATGATTTGTAATTCGGTCTTGTTCTTGATTTCCGATTTTCATATCTTGTTCTTGATTTGCAATTTTTAGATCTTGTTCTTGATTTGCAATTTTTAGATCTTGTACTTGGTCTTGCTTTGATTTAGGGGTGGGATAAGGTAGTAGTTCTTAGTATTCTTGATGAGCACGATTGGGTGGAGGCGGTGGTTAATGGTGGTGGTAAACCGGTCATTGGTGTCTGGGAGTTAGTAGGCAGGGGTTAGGGATGCGGGGATGGTGGTAGTTGGTGGTCTGTGGTAGTTGTTTAAGGTTTTTGGTGGTGGCAATTCAAAAGCCAATTAAGATGTTTAAAAGCCAATTCATTTATTTATTAATAATATTTAATTAATAATTGAGTTTTAAATAAATAAAATCTAAAATAAAAGAATAAATTGAAATATTAAGGGTATTGTCTTCTTAGGTGTCCAAGGATCATCAGTGTAACAAAATGCAAACAGTGGGGACGTCTAGCGTAATAAACGTACTTTAGGGACTAAGGAAGTGACATACCTCCGGATCAAATATGTAATTAACTCGTATATATATATATATAGGCAAAAGTTCAAACGAGAACTGTTTTTCATACGAGAATCAATCTTAGTGGTCCAATCCCCCCTCCTTCAATTGAATTGCCCACTCCTGAATTTCTTACATGCACCCTGCCACACTCAATCCCTCCACGCTCTTCATCCATGAATTACATTATCCAAAATGAACGGTCAAGATTGGTTCTCGCAGTTCTTGTACGAAAAACAGTTCTCGTTTGAACCCTCCCCTATATATATATACACTCACAAATACACAATTATTAATGTATAGGTACAAGACACACACACACACACATATATATATATATATACATATGTATGTTTATACACATTCTATCATTGATGAAGCATATCATGTGAAACATGCATGTTTTCTTTAATTATGCTATAAAACTTTTTGCTAAAGAGAACAGGTCAATTGGAGGTGGTGGGTTAATTAGTGGAGTGCCATCTTCTGATGCCCCTTTTTGTGATGATGGGAACAACTTATATAGATACCAAGACGAGTGAGGCTTTAAAGAAAGGTTCCTTATTACGGATAGATGTATGACTGTCTAAATCTTACCTCTCTTATAAGTCATAACTTTACAAAAATTCGAACATGAGATATATAGTTAACCCATGCAATCTGCGGTAAATATTCCACACTGAAATTGTGAGTTTAAATGCAAGTATAACTAACTTAACTAACCTTTGGTGTCATTTGGTTTTATGTAAACCGACCACTAGCCAACCAACACACAATCCCCCCCACCCAAAATACTCTTTCTTTCTCTCTCTCTCTCTCTCTATATATATATATATACACACACACACACATGTAACATCCTCAAAACGGGCCTACATGTGTACAAACGTGGTACGTCGATTATTTAATTTAAATTAAATAATATATATATTTTAGAAAATGATATAAAATATGAAAATAATAAATAAATGGGTTATTAAAAATATTAATAAAAATAGATAAAGATTATAAAATATCGAACGGTTTCAAACGAGGATTCCAAAAATATCCTCGTTAGTTGAAACGGTTAAACGAGAGACGAGTTATAAGTTGAAAAGGGGAACAAAATACCCACTTGTGGATAATGATAACCCACAAGTCGGTTTTGACCATATCTCTTTCATCAGACATTCACACACACACGTATACACACACACACACCTCCTCACTTTCTCTGTTCTTGCAAATTTGAAGGATAAATCATCAAGTAATCAAATTACAGCTGCAAATCAAGATTAATTCTGCCCTAGATCATCACTTTCCTCCTTGTAAGCTTCATCTTCCATGTCTTCTACTTGTGTTCTTCATGTTCTTGATTTTTGGGTTTTGGAAGGAAACTCATTATTCTTTGTTCCAGCAGTGAATTAAGGTTCAAATAGGTCCTACAAGTTGTTCCTAATCATCCTTTGATCATTGTAAGTTCATATTCATGCTTGTTCTTGATTATGTTCTTCAAGACTTGAAATTCTAGGTTTCAAGTGGGTTCTTTGATTTAGCAATCAAGAACTGAAATTGATGATTGAAATAGGTTCTAATATCATTTCTAAGTACATAGGAATCAATTCCATGAATTAAAGTAGTGATCTTGATGAGTTTTGAATTTTAGCTCAAATGGGTCAAAATTGGTCAAATACGGGTCAAACTGATTTTGACTTTCATGAACTGAAATTTAGTGTTCTAATTGTTCCTATAACTTGTTAGGATTGATTAGAACTCATATGGTGGATTAGAAGTGGTGTTTTTGCACAAATCCAAGAATTGGCCTAAATGGGTCAAAATGGCCAAAATGAGGTCAATCTGTTTTTACACATCAAGAACTGATTTTTAAGGTTCTAATAGGTTCATATGACTTGTATGAATTGATTAGAACATTGGTTTTGAATTGAAATAGTAGTTTTGCTTGAATTGGCTAAAATAGTGAAAATTAGGCCATAAATAGGCAAGAAATTGGAAAATGGTATCAAACAATGACTTTAAAGGTTTTGGTCAGTTGCAACACCTTCAATACATCATATTAGGTGTATATGGTGTGTTTCAAGTGTTAGAATTGGTCAATACCAAGTTTTGGCTATTATGCGCACTTCTTTGTCCATTTAATTGTGATTTTCGTATGAATTAATTGGATAGGAGTTTTTGATGTTATAAAGCTTCCACAAGTGTCAAATGGTCTTATGAAACACTATACTTTTACTAAAATTGATTTGGAATTGAAATGAGTAAAAATGGCAATGTTGTGCACAAAACAGCAAGCTGTTTGTGCACTGCAGTACCTCGCGGCGCGACCCAAAAGGGTGTCGCGGCGCGATCCCCCTACACACAGCCTATAATGCTGTTTTGTGCTATTCGCGTGTTGTTGCTTGGACTACTATAGTAAGTTAATATACGGTTAAATAACATCATTAGGGTATTGTTTGAAGTATCCTAGATGTTCCTTACGTGTTCAAGTGATTAATGCGTAAACATTGGTATTATAGGTCAAGTTGACAATCCGTGAGTGCCAAAGCAAGGTCTTTCTTATCAGGTGAGTGTCGAATAACATAACAATTAATATATCTATAACATATATTAACAAATGATTTGAGAATTGTATACCATGATTTGTACACACACTTGATTAAGTGTAGGTTGCATGATGATGCTAGACTTAACATGTTGACACAATGTAGTATGCACTTGATTAGGTGTATATTATGATGATATATGATTATATGCGCGCATTGAAGATCCGATTGGATCAGATTATTTTCTTGTGAATGGTCCGGGTCCTAAGGACAAAGCTGTCCTACAACAAGAACAAAGTTGTTCTACTTTAAGGACAAAACTGTCCTCCTTGGGTATAGCTTATGGCTGTACACAGAGGAATCGGTTGATTCTAAAATGCAATGGTGGACCGCTCTACAGCTCACCCACCGGCGCGGTTGATGTGTCTGGTACCTTAGTTTGGTGCATTGAGCCGGGTTAGCTCCCCTGCGAGATATGTCGCCTTCTGACTAGGCCAGCTCATTGCGAGATGCTAGGATAACACTGTTTGAGCATGATTGATGATATGTAAATTTGTTTCAATAGGTACAATTTTTTAATATGTTTTAATATTAGTCCATCATATATACATATACTATACACGGCTCGAAAAGATGGATAAGGACTCGAGCCGAGCTCTTAGAAGCTCGAGCTCGACTCGTTAAATAATTCGAGCTCGTTTTTGGGCTCGAACTCGAACTCGATAAAGTTCGACTCGAACGAGCCGAGCTCGAGTTCGAGCTCGAGTTACTCGATAAAAGCTCGACTCGTTTACACCCCTATATGTGATATGTTTATGTTGATTGTATGCTATTCTATACTCACTAGCTTTTGTAGCTAACTGATACACACACTCTCTCGCATGTGCAGGCGATCCTTAGTGAGTTTGGGAGCCTGCGGGTAGTTTATTTTCATAGGAGGAACACTGTCTTTTGTTTAACTCTGATATTATGGTTATGTTGTAACAGATAATGGTCGAACGGTTCAGTAACAGTAACACCAAACCTTGTATGTGGCAATTTTTGAATGTATAATATTGGCCACATGTTTTAATTTCCGCTGCGTATTTAAATGAAAAATATAAATTAGTATTTTAAAAAGAAAAAAATTTTGTTCTCGAAATGACGGTGTTACAACACACATATACATGTGCACGCACATATGAGGTTTCAAATGTGAACTATTCTTTATACGAGAACCAATATGAGGTCTAGATTTCAATAAATCAATGACTATTAATGGTAGTGGTTCATTGATGCGCTAATTAATAACTCTTTAATAACTCATTAATCATTGTATTAATGAGTAATATTTTGAGAAAACCAGTTCTCGTAAATTAATGACGACTCATCCGAACATAATTCACGGTTGGATATATATATATATATATAGGGTGAGGTTATATATATTGAACCTTGCTTATTCATAAAACCTAAAGAACAAATCTGCTGATGACACATGATATTAAGAGTAAGAGTAAAACTGGAAAAAAATTACAAGTTAATACTCACTCCCCTCTTCCTCATTCAACCTCCAAACTTTCATTTTTTTTTTAAAAAAATCTACTAAACATCCAAATCACTCATAATAAATTCATGTTTAAGAATTTTAGCAAAAAAGATATACCATAAGATTCAGTTTTTTATCTTATTTAATTTAAGACCAGGATTGAAATGTTTTCTAATTTTTTTTATTTATGAAAATGCAAAATTTAGACGAAAATGCAAAATGCTCCCGAAAATGTAAAGAATAGATAACAAGAATGCAAATTGTTTGACAAAAATGTAAAAGACAAAATGCAACCGACATAAAAGAAGATAACAAAAAAGTAAATAACCGAAAATGCAAACAATATTAAGTCATTAACATGCAAATAACTTAATGATTTGCATTTTGGTTATCAGTTTGCATTTTCAAGAGGTGGAACTGGAAAGGAAATTTGTGTTTACCAAAACAGAATTCTATATTTGCCATCAATTATGTAGTTATCTCATATAGTTTTCATATAATTTACGAAATTGCCACCTTCAAATCTCAATCATTAATTTAGATGATCAAATGGTGTAGATTTGTTCTTTAGGTTCTATGATTAAGACTAGGTTCTATATTGATCTTATTTCTCTCTCTCTCTATATATATATATATGACCAATATACATATATTAATGAGTCATTAATAGTGTTACAAATAATTCTTGTAGTTCTCGTATGAAAAACAATTATCAAATGAATTTTTACATATATATAAGATATATTTTAACCGACTAAACTGAAAAATAACCAACAAAATATAAGATTTGAAATCTAGCTTACATTCTTAAAAGCACCTCATGTATGAAAAACCCAAAGGGTTTAGTTCACCAAAATTTATCTAACTTGTCTTATTTTGTTATTATGTGTATCAGATTTTAAAAGTTTTTATTGTGTGTATCAAAATTTTAATTTATTGCTATTATATATATTTTGGATACATAAAAAAAGAAAAAATGTATAAGTTTAATACATATAATAGAAAATCCTAAATTCCGATACACATAATAGCAATACGTGACAAGTTAAAAATATTTTGATTAACTAAACCCAAACCAAACCAAAAATGCAAATTAAAATGGAAGAGTGTGAGAAGGATATACTGGTAAAATCTCAACATGCGGTAGAAGATTTAAATGCTTAAAATGTCAAGAGTTTGGGAGTACTAACAACATTACAGGCAAAGAACCTAATAAGGTGAAGTTTGCATGTATAATTTTTATACTCAATTCCTTGCTATTATCTTGACACTGGTATTAACTATTCTATTGTTTGTAGGAACATGCAAGTAAGTTCACTTGTGCATAATAAAACAAGAGAAACATGTTGACTTTTGGCAGTCGATATGTTTTCGGGTCAAAACGTGTAATACTTATGCATTTGTAACTCATTTAGGATACTTTTGACCCGCTCGATCGACCAGGTTTCAGGTCATAACACACAATACTCATGTATCTAAAATTCATTTAGGAGATTTTTTTCCGGCTTGGCCCAGTCAAAATGATTTCGGGTCAAAATGATTTCATGTATAAAAAGGTAATTGAAAACATATGCAGCCAATCAAATAAAGATACAAAAAAAAAAGACTACAGTTTAGTTTTAGACTAATGATCAAACATCAACTTTATTTGAAGAATTCCAAATAATTAAAGCAACAAGAATTTATTGATTGATGTAGCCAAATAATTGTTAAGAATAATTCAAAGATTCATGTTTGATTCTATTCTTAAACGTGATTGTAGTTTGAATAAGTAGATTACCTGGTCTTTAGGAAGTATCCGTCTTTTATGTTGAAGTTGTTAGTATTCTGCACGTTTTTTACTTTTCCCAGTTGTAAACATCTGCTATATATAGCAGCTTCTTTATTGAATAAACTATGAAGTGTTCTGGTTTCTTTTAGATATCACAAATAACATTGTGGTATCAGAGCCAGGTTCCAAGATCAGTGAGAAAAAGGAAAAAAGAGAGAGAAGAGAGCAGGGAAGTTCCAAATGATCAGGTTCATACTTCCAGCGGTGGCAGTTGGCAGTTCAAGCAGTTCATCCTCAACAAGTCAAAGTGAGGGAGATACCAGTCATGAAGGAAGTGTCACACATACAAGTGAAGATGAGCCACCTCTAAAAGTTCGACAACTCATCGATGTTTATGAAACCACCACACCGGTTCGTGAATATGAGGCATGTCAATTTGCCATCAAGATTATTGAATGGAAGAACCATCATGAAAGAAGAAATCGCAGCACTTGAGCACCACAAAACTTGGTCTTTGACATATCTTCCACCGGGTAAAAAGGCCATTGGGCTTAAATGGGTTTTTAAACTTAAGCTTCATGCAGATGGGAGTGTTCAAAGACACAAAGCACGTATTGTGGCCAAGGGATACACACAACAAAGCGGGATAGATTATGAAGAGACTTTTTCACCCGTTGCTCGTTTTGAAACTATAAGAACGGTGTTGGCTTTGGCTGCTCAAAAGGGGTGGATGGCGTATCAGTTTGATGTAAAATCAGCGTTCCTAAGTGGGGTGTTAAATGAGGAGGTTTATGTAACTCAGCCACCTGGTTTCGAAATTGAAGGGCAAGAAGAAAAGGTGTACAGGTTGCACGAGGCTCTTTACGGACTAAAGCAAGCCCCCCGGGCTTGGTATAGTAGAATAGACAACTATCTTGTGCAACATGGTTACAAACGAAGTCAAAGTGAACCCACTTTGTACATCAAACGAACCGGTCAAGGTGAGATCATCATAGTTTGTTTATACGTCGATGATATTGTGTATGTAAGTTCTTCAAATAAGCTGTTGATTGAATTTAAGCAAAAGATGGTTAGTGAGTTTGAAATGACAGACATTGGAGTTTTGAACTATTTTCTTGGTTTAGAAGTGAATCAGCAACCAGCAGGAATATTTGTGTCCCAACAGAAGTATGCTCGTGATTTGCTAAAAAGGTTCAACATGGAACTATGTAAATCGGTATCTACACCGATGAATACGAATGAAAAGTTACAGGCTGAAGATGGTGGAAAAGCTGCAGATGGGTACTTGTTTCGAAGTCTGGTTGGGGGTTTAATCTACCTCACACACTCACGACCCGATATCACATATGCTGTGGGCATCGTGTCTCGATACATGCATAACCCTTCCGTGTACCATATGGGAGCAGCAAAGAGAATTTTGAGATACATTGCAAGCACAATAAAGATGGTTTTGTGGTATGCTAAGACTGATCGTATTAATTTGATTGGATACACCGATAGTGATTGGGCTAGTTCTGTGGATGATAGGAAAAGTACCTCAGCGAATGTGTTTTCAATTGGGTCTGCAGCAGTTACATGGAGCTCAAAGAAGCAAGAGATCGTTGCTCTGTCCACCACTGAAGCCGAGTATGTAGCAGCAACAGCAGCAGCATGTCAAGCAACTTGGATGAGAAAGATACTACTCGAGTTGGGTCACGAGCAAGAGGGGGCAACTCAGATTTATTGTGACAATATGTCAGCTGTATTTCTCTCAAAAAATCAAGCGTATCATGGTCGAAGTAAGCATATTGATACCAAATTTCATTTTATTCGAAATTTGGTCGAAGGAAGACATATTGAGTTGATGTCATGTTCTTCACAAGAACAGATAGCTGATATTCTCACGAAGGCACTTGGGACAGAGCAATTTGCGTATCTCAGAGGAAGACTTGGAGTGACAAATCTTTGAATTAAGAGGGGGTGTTAAGAATAATTCAAAGATTCATGTTTGATTCTATTCTTAAACATGATTGTAGTTTGAATAAGTAGATTACCTGGTCTTTAGGAAGTATCCGTCTTTTATGTTGAAGTTGTTAGTATTCTGCATGTTTTTTACTTTTCCCAGATTCTGCTATATATAGCAGCTTCTTTATTGAATAAACTATGGAGTGTTCTGGTTTCTTTTAGATATCACAAATAACAATAATGAGACAAATATGGCATTGTTGATTGTGATTTGAAGATGAATCTTAGATTAACGAAAGAGTCTTTTAATTATGTTAATATATTCTTTCCTAATTTAGATTAGGACAACATTAGGGTTTATTGTTTGGTTATAAATATCAAGCCTAGAATTCAGTCATATATATGCGCCTTAGGGAACATCTTATAAACACTTTAGTCATAATAAAGAAATCTCCGGTTCCTGTCCGTGGACGTAGGTCATGACCCCGACGACCGAACCACGTTATATCTTGGTGTCGTGTTTATCTTGTTTTGTTCGTTATCTGCATTTATTATATTCTAACGATTGTTTGGGATGTCCCGATCCTAATAGACATATATATTAAACAATATAAAAACAACTAAAATTTATTTTCACCAAGTTGCTTGGTATGTGTAACTGCAAATTACACCCTTTTTGCAATTTTAATCTTTTGATAACTTTAGATGACAAAAAGAGCTTCCAGTCCATATATATTTTTAGAAGAGCCCAGTAATGTTCAAATGTTCAATAATATAAGGCTGATCAACTTTGTTCCCTTCTTATTGATTTTGCTATACTTTTTTGTTGCTGTTTTTTATTAGTTTTTTAATCAATTTATTTATATATTTTGCAGTAGCAGCTTCACCTAATTAGTTTTGGCCCTCACAAGGTAATTTTTTGGATCTGCCATTACCTCATACACAATACACTTGAATTTACTGTGTTAACCTTTTCATATAATTGTTGATACTACTCAATGTTGTTGTAGCTTTTTGCTGTGGTAACCTTTTGTTTTCTTCTTGTTGATTTTGCTGTAACTACTTAATTACCGGCCTTACTTCATTTCGACAGCAACGTAATATAAAAATTTGCCTAGATGATGCCCATATATAATTAAAACATATATAAGTTGGACAGAAAAGTCGTATTCCTAATATAAAACTTACAGCAAAAAACCAAATACCAGCATATTATAAACAAGCAGAAGCGTTACAAGCCAATTACAGAACATTACTACCTTTAAAAAAGCAAACTTTTTTACAAGGAAACGCGAAAATATTACAAATGATGAGAAACAAGGAGTTGGTCACAAGAACTTCTGTAAAATCATCATGGGCTACTTTGAAGGATCGTAGGCTAATATTCGGTGCTACTTTGGGAGGGTGTTCCACATAAAACTTAAATTAACTTGAATCTGCAGTAGTTCATGTTTTAGTGTTAAAACAAGCAAAGAAAAGCGTTGAAGGAAGAAAATTAAAAATAAGATTAGTATCCACGGGAAAGAAAAAAAGTTAGGGTGCAAAAGTCGTATGACCTAATTACCTGGTTACGCAAAGGTCATAAACAGTTTCTTTTAAGGAAAGGACTTCTTAAAATATGCACACCACTTGTCAATAAAGGGAAACTCGTGTGAATTCAAGCTTGGAAGTTCACAATCTTGAAGAATGTTGATTATCTCTTTAGTCTCACCAAGAAGTTGTGCTGCAGCATGAACACTCATCTCTCTCGTCTCTATCGCATTTGTATGGCATTTCGTTGATATGACTTGGGGTAAATTTGTAAGACACGCAGCCAATATATCAGAGATCATTGATGATAATCGATCAAATAGTTGATCTTGGCTAACTTCTTCGATGTTATCTTGGTAGGAAATCAGGATTGTTTGGGTAATACGATACATTAAATCAGCACCAACCACCATGCAAGATGAACTCTCATTTGAGCCTTCAATGTTCATACTTTCAACCTCAGTGATAATGTTTGTAGATGTATCGCTGAACCATTCAAGAATCTGTCTTGTGGTCTTCAACAGAAGAGAAAACTCTTTCACTTTTTTTCCAAACCATTTCCGGTGGACTTCAACTTCTATCCATAACAAATTGGCAGCCTTTTGAACACTTATATAATCATCGGCAACACTGAGGCTCTTTTCCACAAGTGAGACATATGAAAGACCTTCACTCACACTCTGACGCAAGTTCTCAACTTTGTAGTTTGATATGTTAGGAAGAGAACAAGCGATGGTTGTTAGGTTTACCACCGGTAAGCTCCGGCAGCCGGGTGTTGAATGTATAAACTAAACTTAGTTTAATATTAGATAGTTTTATGTATAAGTTTAAAAATAGAAGTAGAAGTGGGGTTAGGGCACTGTGGATTACCAC
The DNA here is from genome assembly GCA_038502395.1 of Dittrichia graveolens. Taxonomy (NCBI): domain Eukaryota; kingdom Viridiplantae; phylum Streptophyta; class Magnoliopsida; order Asterales; family Asteraceae; genus Dittrichia; species Dittrichia graveolens. The sequence continues at coordinate 63,465,274 of JARJIL010000009.1, forward strand.
CGACGGGTTTACCACCATCAACCACCAACCGCCGCCGTCACAACGGCGTAAGTAACCGTCGACGGCCGGAAACCGCCGAAACCGCCATTTGTAGGCCTATATATATGTGTGTATGTAAACGAATGTATTGTGTGATTTCTCAGATTAATAAAGCAAGTATCTTAGTGTATATTTGATTTACGATCCAACAATTGGTATCAGAGCATCAGGCTCTCATCATCTACCATAGAAATCGAGAAACCCACCGGTCGCCGAAGAAGAACACCACAAAGGGTGTTAACCGGAATCAAGGATACCCAGAGGCGGCCGAGATCCCGAAGGATACTACCACCGTCTGGCACCCAACCGAAAAGTAAAAGAGGACTTACCTCGCCGGAGAAGACGACCGGAGTAACCACGGTCACGATAACCCACTCGGAAATCGAAACCGAGAACCAAAGCATCGTGAAACAACGATTGCATAAGAGGCAACCACTGGATACAGCCGACCAAAGCAACCGGAGGGGTGGCAGCAAACGATCAAAGCAACCGGAAAAGAGGCACTCGAGAACCAAGACAACATAAGCGGCGCACAGAGTAAAGAAGGAAAAGGCGTGACTAAGAAAACCCTAATGCTATGTAAAAGAAAAGAAAAGTTTTTTTTTAAAAAGGCTGATAAATTTAAAAAGGGAGGCGTGTTTTTTTTTAAAAAAAAGGGCAGATAAATTTTAAAAAAGGGGAGCACTATTTTTTGTTTTGCAAGAATTTATTTTAAAAGTAATATATATTTTTTTGTTTGACAAAATTTTTAATCAAATAATATGCAAGAAAATAAGTAAGAAATAGAGTTTGTTTTTAAAGGGGGATTTGTGTTATTTTAAAAAAAAGGGGTTTTTATTAAACTTTTGTATTAAAATCATTGAAGTAAAGTTTTATGATTTTAATATATATTAATATGTGTTATTAATATATATTAGAACTTTTTTTATGCAAGTAAGAAAGGATCAATTAATTTGATCAAAGCAAGCAAGTTAAGCCCTAATTAGCGACTTGGTTAGGAGCGCGAAGGTTGATTAGCAAGTTGGTCAACGTTCGTACTAGGTAGCAAGTAGCCCAGAAGGCAAGTTTATTGGGTAGCAAGTGGCCCAAACAGCAAGAAACTGGGTAGCAAGTAGCCCAGAAAGTAAGATTATTTGGGTAGCAAGTAGCCCAAATAAAGCAAGAAATTTGATCATAGGATCAACAACAAGAAATTAGAATCAATTTTGATTCTAAACAAGCAAGCAAGAGAAACCTCATAGTTTCTATATAAGCAAGGTACAGAAGCAAGCAAGTACAACAAGAAAGAATGTCAGGAGGTGCATCAAGTAGTTCAGTACGTGGACAAGGGAATTTTTCACTCGAATGTTCCAAATTGACAGATACGAATTATACAACTTGGGCACTGATGTTGGAAACAATATTGAAGCCGTGTGGACTTTGGGAAGTAATTGATGCAAAAAAAGATACAGATGGCAAGGAAGAAACAGCAATAGATGAGAAAGCAGAAAATACAGATTACCACAAGACATGTTAATGCAAGTTGCACAATACACCACTGCAAAGGAAGTATGGAACTGAATCAAAGTTAAACATCTTGGAGCCGATTTAGTTCAGAAAGCCCGTTTGCAGACTTTAAGAAGTGAGTTGGAGACATTAAAGATGAAACCGGATGAAAGTGCAAGTTTGCAGGAAAGTTAAGTAGCATACAAGCCAAGTTTAAAAACCTTGGGGGTACTCTGAAAAATAAAGTACTCGTGAGGAAACTGCTTAACTCAGTCCCAAAGAAGTTTCTACCAATCGTAGCATCTATCGAACAATATCAAGAGATTGATACAATGCAATTTGAAGAAGCCGTTGGAAAAATAACAGCTTTTGAAGAACGACTTAAAAGCCAAGACGAACCAAAAGACAGTTATCAAAACAAACTTCTAATGGCAAATTCAAATAATCAAGGAAGTGGTAGAGGACATGGAAGAAACTTCACCAAAAACAAAAGTAGCTATGGAAAAGGTACTAGTCATGGAAACATAGACAAAAGCAAGCTAAGGTGTTATGAATGTGGTGAGCATGGACATTTCGTGAAGGAATGCACGAAGTGGAAAGACAAGAAGAAAGACATTGAGAAAGAAACATTTCTCATCTTAGAAGACGAAGAACCAACATTGCTGTAAAAGCAAGTCAAAGCAAGTTGAAGACCTCACTTAAACTATGTTTAGTTTAAGGGGGAATGTTGAATGTATAAACTAAACTTAGTTTAATATTAGATAGTTTTATGTATAAGTTTAAAAATAGAAGTAGAAGTGGGGTTAGGGCACTGTGGATTACCACCGACAGGTTTACCACCATCAACCACCAACTGCCACCGTCACAACGGCGTAAGTAACCGTCGACGGCCGGAAACCGCCTAGAAACCGCCATTTGTAGGCCTATATATATGTGTGTATGTAAACGAATGTAGTGTGTGATTTCTCAGATTAATAAAGCAAGTATCTTAGTGTATATTTGATTTATGATCCAACACCGGGATATTCTTTTGAAAGTAAAGGGGGATGATGATAGTTGTCAAAGTTCCCAACTCCTTCAAAACCTCTAGATTTTGCTAGAAGCTTCATGAGGTTTCTAGGTTGTTGTTTTTCAGCCTTTCCGATCATGCAATCCATAGATTTTAAGATTCCTTTCAATGTTCTCTCGGCAAGTTCCATATCATCTTGAAGTTGCAGAACATACCGTCTCAGATCTTTATTATGTGGTATTTGCTCAGACTTTTGTAACAACACACAAGACCTAAGGCACGAATGGCGACTTTTAACCACTTTCAACATCTTGAACAAAACAAGACACATATTATAACGAAAATCGGGATCAATGCTATTATCTTGCATGTGACAACAACTATCTTCTGAAATCCTATACAAAAGTTGAGAGTTAGAATTTTTGAATTTTCGACAACCCCCCTGCATATGTGGTTACGAAAGTGGAATGGTATACTACTATGTTTCCAATCAAATAACTTTTGAGTCCAATAGTTCTCGATTTTAAATACCTTTATATGGTCCCATTTGCATTTTGTTGAAAACTTAAAGTTTAAGGACGAGAATGAAAAAAGGTATCAAGAACCGTAAATTACGAGCACACGTATATGGGAAAATACTCTTATTATAACAAAGAAAACTAGCACAAAAACTCTGTTACAATCGTCCCTTACTATCACTCTTAATTTCTATTCTCATAGCTACTTTCAACCTATATATATAGCCTAAGATATATGTAGAGATTGACTCAAACTATGATACTGATTCTGGATAACTGCTAACTTTAGATAGATACCAATTTGTGCCTATATTTTAGGATTAATCCATACGGAAATTACTAACATGTACCCCCTAATTTCTGAATGGAAATTGAGAGATCTTCTACACCGAGAAGCTGACGCATTTCAATGAACCTGACCTTAGCTAGTGCCTTAGTTAAGATGTCAGCACGTTGTTCTTTCCCACTAATATGTTCCACCACAATTTCTTTTTCCTCAACACGTTCACGAATGTAGTGGTAGCGAGACTTTATATGCTTGCTCCGGCCATGAAAAACTGGATTTTTAACTAATGTAATCGCAGATGTATTGTCAACTTTAATCATCACTTCTTGCATCTTGTGTCCTATCATCTCTCCCAGCAGATCACGTAGCCAAATTGCTTGACAACTAGCTGCACAAGCAGCCATATATTCTGCTTCACATGAAGACAATGCCACCATTTCTTGTTTTTGAGAACACCAAGTAATGGGTGACTTTCCAAGATAGAAAATATGCCCAGTTGTACTTCTCCTATCATCTTGATCTATATTGTGACTGCTATCACTGTAACTGACGAGATCAATGGGATCCCCTTGTTCATATTTGATACCATAACCAATGGTTCCTTTTACGTACCTTAGAATTTGTTTTATTGCTACCATGTGTGATTTCTTTGGGGTTTGCATGTATCTGCTCGTAATACCTACTGCATATGAGAGATCGGGTCTTGTTTGAAGTAGATATCTTAGTCTTCCTACTAAACTCCGATATTGGGTAGCATCTGTATCTTCCTCCTTATCATCTTTCGAAAACTTTGTATTCGAATCCATAGGAATTAAGGTGAGATTACACTCATACATACCAGCCTCTTTAAGCACTTTCTTCGCATAGCCTTTTTGAGTGATAAGAATGTCATTTCCCCGTTGATACACCTCAATACCTAGGTAGTATCTTAGCATTCCTAAATCGGTCATATCAAAATTTGTAGCCATTGCTTGCTTGAACTTAGATATCACATTCACATTAGTTCCTATAACCACCAGGTCATCGACATAGACTCCAACAAGGATTAAATCAGCACATATACATCTTCGATATACTGATTGTTCTTGCACACACCTTTGAAACTTCATATCTTTTAAGATTCCATCTAGTTTCATATTCCATGTGCGTGGTGCTTGTCGTAAACCATATAATGCTTTTGCCAGTTTGTATACGGAGTCTTCTTTTCCCTTTTTTATAAATCCTTCTGGTTGATGCACAAACACTTCTTCTTGGAGTTCACCATGTAAAAAGGCAGATTTTACATCTAAGTGATGTAACTCCCATCCTTTTGAGGCGGCAAGGGCAATAAGAATACGAATTGTTTCAATACGGGCAACGGGTGCAAACACTTCTTCAAAATCAATACCAGGTTGTTGCATATAGCCTTTGGCCACGAGCCTAGCTTTATACTTACTGATAGAGCCACTTGCGTCTCTTTTCACTTTGAATACCCATTTTAATCCAATAATGTTTGTGTTGCTTGGTCGCGAGACTAACTTCCACGTACCATTCTTCTCAATAGAAGTCATTTCTTCTTCCATTGCTTTTACCCACATTGGATTGTCCTTGGCTTCAAGATAATTTAATGGCTCATCTTCATCAAGTGATAGTAGAAGCTCATAGTCATCATATCTTCTTGGTAGATGAGTATTTCGAGTTGATCTACGCGGCTGTGGAGCAGCTTCATTGTGATCAGGTTCAGACTCGATTTTAGAAGATGAAGCTGATGAATTTTGATCTTGTTCATCTACCTCCTGGTTTGCTTCACCCCCTACCGGTCCATCTCCCGTGTCAACAAGATTTGACCAGTGAACCCAAAACATGCCATGTTCTAACATTGATGTAGACCCCTTATCCCAATTCCAACTTGAATTCTCATCAAAGATAACATCACGTGAAACTATTATTTTGCGACTGTTTGGATCAAAAAGTCGATATGCTTTGGACCCGGATTCTGACCCAAAATACACTACGTTTTGTTGCGGCGTGTATGGTGCTGTGAGATGTCTTATTATCCCATAGTCTTGGCAAAGGCTATTAAAGTCCCTTGACGCGAATTCACCACCTCTATCTGTCCGGAAAACTTTCACACTCGTTCCAGTTTCCTTTTCAACTTTTGCCTTGAAACTCTTGAAAAAGTGCATAGCTCGATAAGACAAATATATACCTATTTCCGGCAATCGTAGGAGGTGTGATTGGACCACAAAGGTCCCCGTGAATTAATTCCAAGACTTTGTTAGCTTGATAAGATGCCTTCTTAGGGAATGATTTTCGAGAGTGTTTCCCAACTAGGCAAGACTCGCACAGTTGGTTATTTCCCTTGATTTGTGGTAGACCGGTGACAAGATGCTTCTTTGACATCATTACTACTGTATCAAGGCTTGTATGGCCCAATCTTGCATGCCATAACCAACCTTGATCGTTAACTTGACTTTGTAAGCATATTGGTTTTCCTACCGGGATCTTTGTCTTGTAGAGTCTCTTCAATGATCTTTTGACCTTGAATAAGAGAGTGTTTTGGCTGTCTCGAAGGAACAAGTGCTCGCCTTTCATGGACACTTCACAACCACTTTCAGTTGCTTGCCCTAAACTAATAATATTTGCTTTTAAGCTAGGGATATAGTATATATCAGTGAGCAACTTTTGAGTACCTCCTTCTCCTTCGAACAAAATAGACCTTTACCTTGAATCTCAACAAACGAGTCATCACCGAACTTCACCCTTCCTCCAATTCTTTTGTTGATTTCAGTGAAAAAAGAAAGATTACCGGTCATGTGGTTGCTAGCTCCATTATCTAAATACCAGATGTCATTATCACCACCTTGCGATTCATACCTACTCAGTATTACCGTGTCTTCATTAAGTAGGACTGTTTCATAAAGTGACTTGACCATGAAGAGTTGTGGATCATGATCCTCAACTTCTGAAACATGTGCTTCAGGTTGCTTGCCTTTTCGATCTGGTCATTGTGAAGCAAAGTGACCATACTTATTACACCTATAGCACTGTAACTTTGATCTGTCTTTACCCTTACCTTTCGTCTTATCCGATTCAATTTTAGTTGTGGGACGATTTTGAGTTGTACCTCCGTTCTGACGTCCTCCACGTCCTCTTCCTGACCCACGTCCTCGACTGCTTTTACTTGAATCTGCCCCTCGATTTGATGGTTCAGACTTATTGAATAAGAGTTTGTTTTGATCAATATTTGGCTCGTCATCCCGTATGCGTTCTTCGTATGCTTTTAGCCTTCCAACTACTTCTTCAAACCCAACAATCTTGAGATCTAGAATCTGTTCAATGGAAGCTACAATATGAATGAATCTTCTTGGTAAGCTTGTGAGGAACTTCTTGACAAGTTTCTTTTCGTCTAAGGGTTCTCCGAGAGAGGAAGATTTTGATGCAATTCCTGATAATTGGCTTGCATATTCGTCGATTGTACCTGATTCTTTCATCTTCAGGTTATCGAATTCAGCAATCAAAGTTTGCAATCTCGCCTCCCTTACTCGATCAGCTCCTAGATGACGAGTTTTAATTGCCTCCCAGATCTCCTGGGCTGTGTTCATGGTGCCCACCTGGAGGATTAAATCCTCTGGAATAGCTTGAAACAACACAGCGATTGCTATATTGTTCTTCTTCGAGTCATTCGTACCTGGATCAATGACATCCCATACTTGATACACGTTAAGGATCACCTTCATACGAATGGCCCAAACTGTGTAGTTTGTCGAAGAAAGCATCGGAACATTTAGGGAGAGAGACGATCCCTCCTTATGTTCTTTAAGCACTATCTTACTCATTAGTGTTATGCTTTCCACATTTGATTCTATAAACGTGCATGATTCAGATTATACGTGGTTGATTCCAGTTATTTTCATAACACAATCTGTTGGAGTTATTCTGGGTACAATTGCACCACTTTGTAGATGTTTCTCTGTTAGTAATTTCCGTATGGATTAATCCTAAAATATAGGTACAGGTTGGTATCTATCTAAAGTTAGCATTTATCCAGAATCAGTATCATAGTTTGAGTCAATCTCTACATATATCTTAGGCTATATATATAGGTTGAAAGTAGCTATGAGAATACAGATTAAGAGTGATAGTAAGGGACGATTGTAACAGAGTTTTTGAGCTAGTTTTCTTTGTTATAATAAGAGTATTTTCCCATATACGTGTGCTCGTAATTTACGGTTCTTGACACCTTTTTTCAATTGGTATCAGAGCCAGCATGGCAGATGATCCAAACCGATCAGGGACAGGCGGCTTACCCCGGAAGCACAGGTTGTAGCAAAGCAAACTATCATGAACTGTGGGCTACCGGTTCTTGCCATGATCCAGTAATTGCTGACATGTTGCTTCAGCTTTTCAACATTTAATCTTCGTAGTTGTTGTAGCTCTGGGTCCGTTAAAGCTATTTCATGAGTTGCTTGATATTTTGACTCATAAATGTTTGGACTTTAAAATCGCTAAAGCTGAACATATGTGTATTATAAGCAACATAAGTAGCATAGCAACATAAATGATTGTTGTTATCCTATTACGATATATATAGGCCTCACATACTACATGTACATAAGCGAAAACACTCTCAACATACTGAACATCAGGATATGAAACAACACCCGTTTTTATTTGAATAGAAACGTTCACCACCAAAGTTATTACTAGAACTCCCAAAGCTATGACAGATCCAAAAAATTACTTTTGGGGGGCCTAAACTAACTAGAAGAGTATAGCAAAATCATCAAGAAGAGAACAATGTTACACACTAATGTTATTGCACAGTTTTAGGATTTAGAAAACAGTTTGTAGAAGCCTTTGTTCCTAGTTCTTGCACTCAAACAAAATCAAACCCTTTCCCTTGATGCATACCATCGAGCCATCACCAAACTTAACTCGTCCTCTTACGAGTTACGATAGTGTCCCAAGTCCTTGAATTTCGATCTTTGACCCGTCAAATGGTTACTCGTCCCATTATCCAAATACCACAACTTCGACGTCACCATCTCGTCATTCGTTGATTGAAATTCAGGGGCAATCTTTTTTTTTCGTTTAGGAGAACGACAGCACGTCCAACCTCCACACTTTCAGTCATCAAAAGAGCAGGTTCCCTTTCACAAGTATGCGAGCAACTAGCTTTCCTCTTGAGTGTAAAATAGGAGAGATAGTGTATGGTCGAAAAATAGAGGTTGTTTGAGAGGTATATTAGTAATTCCCGATTGCTGAAATGATATGGAATTAAGTAAAGTAGAAGTAGGAGTTTTAAATGAATTATAATGTGATCTAGATTAGGTAGAAATAAGGGTTGGTACCTGTACCAATTTACCGAGTACCAAATTTGGTCCAAAGATGGTACCGAATACTGTACCAAGTATTCATATACGTTACCGATACACACTACAAGAAAACACGGAGTTTCCGAGGACAGATTCCCTCGGAAATCCCTTGGAAATGGCTATTTTCTTACGGATTTCCGAGAAAAATCCGCCCTAGTAAAAACCCTCCTCGGAAAACAGTTCAGAGGAATTTCCTAGGAAACTTTCCGAGGTTTTTCCTATGAGATACATTTCCGAGAGAATTCCGTGGACATAAACTTTCCGAGGGATTTCCGAGATAATGAGTTTCCAAGGGATTTCCATGGACAAATTTCCAACGGATTTACGAGGGATAGTTTCCGATAGATTTCTGAGAACGTTTTCCGAGGACAATTTTCCAATAGATTTCCGAGAACATATTTCCGAGAGATTTGCAAGGGTAAGTTTCCAAGGGATTTCCGAGAACAATGGGGATCGCAAATCTATTGGAAAACCCTCGTTAAATATCAAGTTTTCCAAAAATATCAATTCTAAATTTTGTTTTATTACCTAAAATTTCCATTCAATATAAAAATAACTAGTCCATGCACAAAATTAAACACCATCACAATTAATTTCATAAAGTTAGATAAACTACAATGACGAAGTTGATAAAATATCCAAAATACAATCCAAATTCGACAAAATGTTCAAACATTCAAGTTTTTGATTAAGAAGTAGGGAAGATATGAATCCTAGTTGGATGAAGGAGGATCTCGAGGTTGAAGTTGTTGAAACATCATCCGAGTCAAGGCTCTCACTTCTTCTTGCAACTCTTTCCTTTGTTTTTCCGTGGAGAGTTTTTGTGCTTCAATTTCTTGTCTTAATGTTTGTTCACTCTCTTGGACTGTTGCTACCATCTCTTTCAATCTTTGCATCTACAATTCGTAAACACATAAATATACACAAAAGTTACTATCTATATATAACTAAAAACTACGGGTGTCGAAAATGCTACAAGATATAGAATATAAAAAAGAAATTATTAGAGATGTATTGCCCTCTTTAGACAAGCAACAAGCGTGTTAGGATAATTAAGTGGAAGTAGCTAAGAAATGCAATAGGTATTATACTTGAGTTGAAATCTCAATAAATAATTCTATATAAACCACATGGCCGGTTCTAGGTATTTTGTTGCCCAGGACGGAAGATTAGGAAAGATGCCATTATCAACAATATTTTTGAACCAACAACATACTATTCTTGGGGTTTAAATTATAGCCAAGCCGAACCAACCATGTTTAGAAGCACGATTAAGATAAAGAATGTATTATGTGAAACCACTACCATGTTTAAAAGCATGATCAAATAGAAAATACCAAACATATAATGATATAAAGCTTAATTTTCTATAACTTATGCAGTTAAAAAATACTCTACATCATTTTGTACAAACATCCAAACACCTTAGGGTAAGTAATCACAATTCTATGTACAAACAAAATTATTACTGAATTCCAAATACTCATCCAATGTAGGCAACAATGTTAACATGCTTGTTCATATCCATATATGATCTCTTTGGTTGTATCTTTGTACAACTTTCTACATCGATTTATAAAACCTTTCATGGTATGTATATTGTTTTTTATAACTGAACAATCAAACAAATACTAAAAAAACAAATACTAAAAAAGATAGACAGCAAACAGATACAATTATACAAAGAATCAAACAATAGATACACAATAAATGAACAATCAAATCAGATACACTAACAATGTAGAAAATTGATACATAGATACACAAACAAATGAACAATGAAACTAAGTATAAACTCTTACATGCAGAAAATAAAAAAGATGCAGACTTCATACAATAAAGTAGTCATAAATCATTCATATTTGTTTAGAGTCAAACTTTTATTAATAAATATATAATATAATATAGAAACTATAAACATAAAACATCTTCTGCATAATCAACTAAAAGTATATGGGATATGGATGTATTGATGTAGTTGGTATGCAACCCATGGATAAAACAATCAACCCTTCCCATGTAAAAAATTATACACTAATCATATACCCAAAGTATAAAAAACTGATACTATATTGAATATCGATTCAGCATCTTATATGTGATGTATCGAAACCTACAAAATAAACAAGCAAACCTGATTTGACCAAATAACACACCTAATGGCCCATTCTAAGTAAAAGAGAACAAGTAAACCTTCTTAGCATCAAGTTTATTGGATCACATGATGATTAATTAAGATGCAAATAAAAGAAAATGAGAGTAAGCAAACCTCCTCCGCATCTGCTGTTGAGTTTGAATGAGTGGCGCTACTTTGTGACCTGGGTGTACCCGTAAGCAAAAAATATGGATCTTGCCGTCTTCGAGAACCGATCAATCTCCCTCTTTTACTCGCTCCACATTGCTCCCAAACCTCCATATCAGTTATTTCATTGATATCGGCATCCTCACCATACTTCGCATAGAAAGCACTAGAATACTTGTCCTATGATTGATATATATATATATATATATATATATATATTATAGTAATAAGTAACACGATAACAATGTAACATTTTATATTTAAGTACTTCAATCTAAAAATAATAAGAAAAAAAACTACCATAAAATCTTTGGCCCTAGGGTCGACAAACTCCTGTATTGCACTTGCAGACGTCTCCCCTTCCTCGGACATTGACCTTTTTTTGGCATAGTAGTGAGGTATAAGTTCACTACCTGAAATCTTGCACCCTCTTAATTTTTCCTACATACAGCAGGCATGAGTTTATAATAAAAACAAATTGTGATTGAAAATAAATACACGTTATTCAAAGTTACAAAATTAATATATCTTACCAAATGCAACTTGGTATGTGTGAGGCTACGGGAGCCACCAGTGTGTTTTGCAACCTGTCCATCTACTTTGTTATTTCGATTTTTCTTGTTACCATTTGATACATGTTTCCACCGCTTGTTGTTCCATTTTTGATTGATTAGCGTGACCCAATACTGTTGCTTCATCCATGGTTTGTTATACGGAATGAGGATAGATAAATCATTGTCATTAAAAACTAATCCCGCAAGCCTAGCCTCCTTCTGTGCATGACTTCGACATTCTGACATAATATCATACATCCTAACTTGCAAATGATTCTCCCATGCTTCATAAATTAGCTCATGGATCTCCGGATGCCATGTATACAAGTTCTACACAAAATAATAATTAAGTTAGCCATATCACTTTTGAACAACAATGAATTAAGTTCTTAACAATATTAAAGCTCAACCGAGAAACGCTCAAACATTCTCTTGCGGGAATCATTGTCAACATCTACCCATGTTGCCCAAGGACCATGATACATACTCTTAAAAATTTTGACAATTTGTTTGCCAACCCCTGGTTTGTTAAACCTACATAATTAAAAAGTGTAAAAAAAGTTAGTATTGGTATAAATGCATAATCAACAACACATAAAGGCCCCTGGTTTGTTAAACCTACATAATTAAAAAGTGTAAAAAAAGTTAGTATTGGTATAAATGCATAATCAACAACACATAAAGGCAAAACAATACGTACACTTTCCCCTTAAGCCAAATTTTTTCCCTATATGACGAAGTAGGAGGCATTTGCTCAGCGGCATTCGACCCTCCCAATTGGGGCTGAATACGTGATGACTCCCCGTCATGGTTCTCCCCACTATGGATGGTATCTAATCCAACAAGGGGGGATGCATCTAATCCAGCAAGGGGGGATGCGTCTGGGCTAGTATAATTTTGTGCGTCATCACCATTTGTGGAATTGCAACTACGATTAACCATACTGTTTCTACTGTTCTGTCCTCTACCTCTACTAAATGATCATCTACCACCTCCTCAACCTCCTCTACTAGTACTGCGACCTCCTCTACTAGCACTTGGACTATCCATGATGCCTGTAACAAAAGAAAACTATTAATAAGCAGGTAATAAAGATCTCAACAAAAGCCAGATACAAAAATTCATCTAATAAAAATATTGCAAATGGAACAAGCACGTTTATATATGCATATTTCATAATAAGCATAATTAAATAAATAAATCATAATAGGATAGTAATATAATATACACATCACGATAAGACATATAAATCACAAGCACGTTTATATATACGTACTTGTTTACGAACATTCATTCATATAGGTACGTTACTATAAATATACTTTTTTTATTTTAATGCTTAAGAATAAACCTAGATACATGTATTTGTATATGTATGTCTATATGTTTGTTAATTTGTGTTATAAAGTGATAAATATATAAAAGTTATATCTTCATCCTCGGAAATCCCTCGCGAAAATATCTCGGAAATTTCTCGATAATTCGTCATACAGGTTACTTTCTCGAAAATGCCTTGGAAATTTTTGCGAGGAATTTCCAAGGGCATTTTAGTTCTCGGAAATATCTTGGAAATGTCTCGGAAATCTCTCGATACGTTATCCGAGGGTTTATTTCCTCGGGAGTTCGTCGGAAAATTTGCAAGGAATTTCTCGGCCTCAGAAATTTATCGGAAAACTCTAGGTAGCTTACCTGAACTCAAATTTGTCGTAAATATGTAGAATTCCCTCGGAAATTTTTCCGAGAGAATTAATGCCCACGGAAATCTCTCGAAATTCCCGCTATTTTCTAATAGTGACAGGTGGTGCCGGGTACCTATTTTACCTAGTCGGTTTGTACTAGTTCCAAATACCGAGACCCTGGTACTGACTTAACAATATTCCAAATACTAAGTACCGAACTGAAAAGTCTAACTCGGTACTGGTTCCAATACGATACCTGTCCGGTTCGATATTTTCGGAGAACATTTTTCACAGTGTTAGATATAGACGATCATTTATTTAGTATAATAGTAATAATTGCTCATTGACAAAAATATATACGATTAGGATTTAATTCTCAAAAATCAATTCACCCAATTGTGTGATTTAAGAAAACACATATCATTATGCTTCAACAGGTCAATTTTTAAACATAATTAATTAATCTAATTAAGAAAACACTAATCATTAATTAATCTAATTTTATTTAGGGTAAATTGGCGAGAAAGATAACATAAATATTGAAATTTGTCAATAAAGGTAATGTCAATTTTTTGGGTCAAGAAATTTATCAAATTGACATTAAAGGTAACCGGTTACCGTCGTAATTGATGATGTGGCTAATTCTTATATTATACAAATTGACAAAAAAGGTAACATAAATATAAAAATTTGTCCATGAAGGTAATGTTTATTTTTTCTAGACTAATAAAGGATGATGAACTCCAATTTGAAACAAAACATTATGTTTGGATCTAGGTTTGTGTTCATGTTCTTGTATGTGTTTTCTCTTTCCTTTATATAATAATAAAATATTTAAAATTAAAATAATATTACATCATTTTTGTATATGATATTTGGATTAAATGAACGTATATGATATTTAACTACTTGGAATTGGTATTTTGGTACTTTAATATCTTATATTGGCTTTATAATTGTATTAAATGAACGTATACAAAATTTGAAGTTCAAAATTCGATTCAAATTGAAACAAACACCAAATTTGAAGTTCGAATCAAATCAAAATGAGTATTGAATTCTAAAGTTTGAATCGAAAAATGTCATATTTGAAGTTCGTATCAAAACAAAGAAATAAAACCAGTATTTGAAAATCGAAAAAATACTCGTCGAATACATTTGGTCAAAGTGGGTCGACCCAAAACATGACCAATAATATAAATGGTCAAAATGGGTTGACATGTAATTGACACGAACACAGTAACAAGAACTCGTCACAAATTATTAGTATTAGTTAGCATACCCTTTTTTACTACAGATTGAAATTTATCATTCTTTTTTTGACTTAAGAAATTAAACATTACCTTTATTGGTAAATTTGGACAATCTTAACCTGCTGACTAAGCGCTCAGCACGTCATTAAGGTCACTATACCATTTTTTGTTAGAAATTAAAATTTAGAATCCTTTGTTGTTCAAAAAAATTTGACATTATCTTTATTGCAAATTTCAATATTTATATTACCTTTCTTGGCAATTTGCGTTTTTATTAAATAACTTACATGGACATAATTTCTATGACTAAACTATTGTTCTCTATAAATTTTAATAATTATATATAACTTTTGTCAGTATTTTATTATTTTTCAAAATATATTTTTTTTGATGGAAAAAAAAGAGAAAAAATAGAAAAAGGAGAAACGGAAGTGTTGTCGAACATAAACGATTGCCGACATTGTATTCCTCAGATATCATATCCTCACATTTTTAAAATCCGACATGTTATAGAGTAAAAGCCCAAAACTAGAACTATAATGTATATTCAGGTTTGCAACACTTGCTTCCAACCTTCAATTTCTCGAGATATAAGCTTCCTAACGTTTTCACTTTCGATATATAACATTTTACGAAATATTATTTTATCCTACACAATTTTGTTTTTTACTTGTATAAAATTAAAAATGTTTTTGAAAATTTATGTTATCATCATAAACTTTATAGCAAAACGTGGATAAAAATAAGACAGTCACGAATTTGTAATTACTTTTTTACTAACCGTTACACATTAAAAGTTATAAAAAAATAATTAAAAAACTACATAATATTAATTAAAAGTTCAACAATGTTTATGGCGCAAATGAAGGTTCAAGCCCCCTGTATTTGCTACTGGATCGTAGCTATATATGAAGAAGGAAAAAGATATGCTTGAGGGAAAGTAAATGTATATGGAGAAGTCATGCATTAAATAAATAAGTTAGCTAGGTTATATATAGCCATACATAGACTAAATTAAAGGAGGACTACCTAACTACTTCCTCCCACGATCCTGACTTTCTCCACAAAACCAGGTCAACTCACTTGACTATCTAACTTTATTTAATTTCAAATAACAAATTAAATACTACATAAATAAAACACATAATAAAACTAAAATGTTAAGATTAAACCCAACTTATTGAAGGAGCATAGCTAACACCTCGGCTACTGTAGTGTGGGAGGAAGTTCCACACGAAACAACAACACAATAATACCAAAGTTTCAAAATTATTATTTCTGTGAATCAAACTTCGAAAAACTCTATGATTACAAACAATTTGTACATATTTATAGTGTTATTTTGGGTATTAATAATTCTAATTTGGAATTAATACATTTTCCTATTATAAATCTAATTTGGAATTAATACATTTTCCTTTTATGTGCAGCTAGATGTGGTTCATCTCTTATATCTTGAAAGTGCAAATTGACACTTTTTTGGGTATAAATTGAAGTTGCTGTAGAAGCAAATTAATAGAAGAAAAGACACACGGTCTCTCTCTCTCTCTCTCTCAAATTAGTCTACTTGTTCTCGTCTCACCGTGTTAGGGGTTTTATGTGTGCTTAGTGTATTGTTTTTCTTCTACAAGATTTGAAAATTTTGAGTCAGTTGTTCAAGCGTTCGACTCTTAACGTTGTAATATTTGTATCAAGCTTTAAGCCTTGATCAATTTCATCTCTGTAATTGTCTATCTCATAATCAATAAAAGATCTATTCGTTAGTTTTCGATCATGGTATGTTACCTGGTCTGATTTATGCCTTTCATAAATTTAAAAAAAAAAAAACCCACCGAATATCTAGGGTTCTTTTTTTTACTACCCGAGATCTATGCCCTTGAGAGGATTCTCGATTATCTTTTTGAAGATAGAAACATTGGTGCATCGAGGGTGTTTTTCTTCTAGACTTGCTGCCGCCAGCTAGTTGCTCTTTTCTCCGCTGCATTTTCTCTCTACTCGAAGGTGGTGTGTTTTTTGTAAAAAAAACACTGTAAGTTTTCTCGTCTCACTCTGTTGGTAGCAAATAACCCTCGTGACAGATTCTACGCAATTGAATCGAGGGAGTTTGGCCTATAAGCAGAGTTCCTCTTTATTCTATCTTAAACTTTTTTTTACTTACTGTTATTTCTTCTATGCTATCTTTATCAGTAGCCTAGTTCAAGTTGATTTTTCCTGTGCATTTCTTTATGGGTCCTGCTATTAACACGGAGCTCCGTGTAGCTCAGAAAAGTCAGAAATTGCTTTTGGTAACTGTGGGACCACAACATGCCCACTCCTATTTCCAAACTTTCTTTATAAAAGTATCTGACAAACATATAAGACCAGTTACCACTTCTCACTCTCTCTCTCATATATCTGAGAACTTCATGGCTGCCGGAAAATATGCTTCCTCGCCAGAAAAAAAAACACCGACACTTTTCTTTGCTAGAAAATGTACGTTTGAGTCCAAGAGGAAGAAGGGAGACGCCAAGAAACTTAGTCGTCCGAGAGGAAGAAAGAGAGACGCCGGAAAGCGTCTAGATAGAATCAAGAAATTTTGATGGGGAGTCGTGGTGGTCGGTGACCGGAGCTTAGAAGGGGAGTTGGGTTGAAATCGATGGGGATATAAACTGATAAATCTGGCTAAGTTTAAATGGAGTCAAGAAATCTTGAGAGAGAATAAAATGGAGATGAAGGGTTTTAGGTGGGTTTTGAGAGATGGTGGGGTAGAGTGAGAATAAAATGATGGAGAAGATGGGGAGGTGGAGACAGGTATGATAAGTAGAGAGAGTGTGTGTGCCAGAGTTGTATTTTAAAGTCTTTAAAAGTAAAATCAGTGTGCCTAGTAAATTCAACCGTGTGAATAGACACACCCTTTCTTTATTGCTAGCTGATATTTTTTTATCTCTTTCTGGTATTATTTTCATTTCATTAAGTTGATCTTTTATATCTCTTGAATTGTTCAATATGGGAGACAAGGAAAATGATCAGACTTGCAAATTTGATTTTGAAAATCCTTTATTTTTACATGCTGCTGGTACTTGTAATACACCCCTCATATCCTTTAAACTAAAGGATGTTGGATTAACCGGTTTGAAAGTCACGGGTCACGAGTCGTAACTTCTATTTGTTAATGGTAACTTTGATTTGGTCAATGTTGACTAAGTTTTAGTGAAAAATTAAGTGTCATATAATTAGGAGAACATAGGTCTCTGTGTTATTCCATAGCCTTAGTTAGTGGCATAATTTGGTTTCTCTCAAGAGCAACTATGCTGCGTTTTTCTTCTTCTTTGTGATTCTTTATGCGTTTATTAGTGTGTGAGGTCAAGATATGCTCTTTGATAACCAACAATTGGTATCAGAGCAAGGTTCGGTTTGGGCTGCGGGTTTCTTTTGATCGGGTTTGTTCCATAAATCGGAGAGACTAACCAAAATGCGGAGTAACAAACAAAAGAATATGGGAAGAGCAGGTTGCTTTGATTTAGTTTGTTTTGCAGGTGACGGAAGACGGTAATGGCGGGTGTGACCTTGTCTTCTTGATTGGTAGAAAAGTATCTCGGAACGAGCTTGAGGGAAGCATGGTATTCAAACCCAAATCCAGAGAGATTAACCTGTTCGCGGCAAAAAACCCGGTGGAAAGACTTCAACGAAGGTGACATTGAATCAGTTCATTTTGGCGGGGTGAAAGAAAATGGTAGAAGCTGGTGGCTTTGTTTTCTTGATCGGTGGAAGAATCTCTCGGAATAGCGTTGATCGGCAAAGGTATGGTTGTCAAGACAAGAAGAGATTGGAGAAACTAAGCGGGTGTAAACATCGTGGCATTGGAGTTCAAATCGGGTGGCTTTGGATGTGGCCCAGAAAGAGGTCATCGATCCATGAAAAGTCCAGATGTTAATGAATGGTTCCAACGGGATGCCATGTGAGATGTTACAAGTGTGGTGAAATTGATTTGGGTTGAATGAAGACCTTGGACGTGACTAAGGTGTAGGTCGGTGTTCGGGAAAGGTTATGATGAAGAAGACTGTGTAAGTGGTGTGAACAAACCGATTAAGGGGGTGATTGTTGGATTAACCGGTTTGAAAGTCACGGGTCATGGGTTGTAACTTCTATTTGTTAAGGATAACTTTGATTTGGTCATTGTTGACTAAGTTTTAGTGGAAAATTTAGGGGCATATAATTAGGAGAACATGGGTCTCCGTGTTATTCCATAGCTTTATTAGTGGCATAATTTAAGGAGTCCAGTTAGTAGGATAGTTTTTTTTTATATATTTGTATGTAGTTTGTTATGTGAAAATAGAGAAGAAGATATATAAAAATGTAGACCTTTTGGTTTCTCTCAAGAGCAGTTATGCTGCGTTTTTCTTCTTCTTTGTGATTCTTTATGAGTTTATTAATGTGTGAGGTCAAGATATGCTCTTTGATAACTAACAAACGGAACCAAAAATTATAGTGTTTGGGCGTGTGCAATAGAACCGGCACTTGAGACGAAAAATAAAATTGGTTTTATAAATGGAACATGCTTAAGGCCTCATGATGATGAAATTCTTTCTAGACAATGGAACCAATACAATTATGTTGTAATTACATGGATTTTAAATTCAATTTTCAGAAGAACTTTATCTTGGTCAAATATTTTCAAAAACGGCATCCATTGTCTCGCAAGAGTTAAAAGAAACATATGATAAATTGGATGGGTGTGCAACGTTCATCATCAATCGGTTGCCTTCTAAAGTCATTAGGAATAAAGCACCTTATGAAATTGTTTTTTAATCAAAAACCATATAAAAGTTGCATAAAAATTTTTGGTTGTCTCGCCTACTATAGAAACACCGCCACTAATGGAGACAAGTTTGAAGTAAGTGGGAGACCGGGGGTGTACTTGGGGTACCCGCAAGGAACAAAAGGTTATAAAATTGTATGACATAAAGGACAAGAAAATTATCATATCCAAGGATGTAAGGTTCTATGGGAAAACAAATTTCCCTTTGATAGACTCACTCATGCACAAAAGGAATCAAGTCCTTTTGATCCACAAGTTCAACCAGCCTAATATGATGATCCAGATGGGCCTCTAGATCTAGGCAGCCCTCTTGAAAACAATAACAAAGTAGTAGTGAGAATTTGGGTCAAGACGCTGACGGCCTAAATCACATCACCTCCGGCCCAATTTAAGATGAAATGAGCAATAAGAATAATATGAATGAACAAGAGGTACCGGTCCTTTCGGATCAGCCGGGTCAACCTAAACGACATCGGTCCCAACCGAAGGTCCAAAACATCTTGATGATTTCATTGTGAATATTCCCCCATCGATAGACAATGCATAAACCACACTAACTCAAGCTTCCTCAATGGTGCATCCATTATCTAACTTTGTTTCATATGAATGTTTTTCTGATTCTCATAAAGCTTTTTTAGTGTCTATCGATTCCACCGATGAGCTGAATTTTTTCATCAGGCCGTCAAGGATGAACGTTGGAAAGAGTTTATCGGAAAATAAATATGTGCTCTTGAAGAAAATGGCACATGGACGCTTGAAGATTTACGGGATGGAAAACGCGTTATTGACTCCAAGTAGGTATACACAATAAAATATAAGCCTAATGGGGATGTTGAGAGATACAAGGCACGTCTTGTAGCGAAGGGGTTCACACAGGCGGAAGGAGTGGATTACCATGATACCTTCGCTCCTATGGCTAAACTAGTCACGTACGAACTCCGTTAACCGGGGCTTCCAAAAACAATTGGTTCATCCATCAACTTGATGTGAACAACACATTTTTGCATGGTGACTTAACTGAAGAAGTCTACATGAAGATCCCACAAGGGTTGGCTAAAGAAGGAGAAACAAAAGTGTGTCCATTAAGAAAGTCTATTTATGGTTTGAAGCAAGCTTCACGGAATTGGTATCACAAATTCACTAATGCTCTTCTTGCTCTTGATTTTAAACAATCCAAAGCCGACCATTCTCTATTCATCCACCAACAAAAAGAAAAATTTGTGGTAGCCCTCATTTATGTTGATGATGCATCTTAGTAGGCAATGATATCACCAAAATGGAACACACCAAAACTGAACTTGACAACAGGTTTGGCAACCTCAAGTACTTCCTTGGTATAGAAGTGGCTCGTACTCCCGAAGTGTAACATCCTGAGATTGGGCCTAGTAGAAACGTAGGCTTTGGGTATGTTACACGTGAATTATTATTTGATTAAGTTTACTTTAATTCAAATTAAGTAACTTGATTAATTATTAATTATTGTATATATGTATATATGTGTCCGGTGGTGTGTGTGTGCATGTGCTTAAAGGTTATTAGAATGACACCTCATGCTTAATTAACATGTATACGTGGGTTTGTGTTTGTCTTACTTCACTTTGAAGTATTGTATGTATGTGTAAAATAAGTGTGTAAACTGAGAGAAAGCAAAGAAGAAGCAAACAATCGGATTTTGTTGGTAATTGTGAATTTGTGATTCAAGTTTAACATCCGCATTTTTAAAATGTACAAGAATATGTTAATATATATTATTGGTGATTTATGCACATGATGATTGGGAATTATTTAAGTGATGGACTTATGTCTTATATATATGTGTATGTTGTGGATAGAAACTTATTTAGTAAGATTGGGCTTATGTATGTGGTAACCCAATAAGAATTTTGGTTGTATTTGGACTTGGAATTTTAAGTTGGGCTTAGGCCCACAAGAGATTTGAAAGTGAGTATAAATAAGGATTAGGGCACAGCCTCCCACACATTCTCTATCAATCACTGTTCCATCCATTCTAGTTGTGTGTGTGGAGAGAGCCCTGTTGAAAGCTACGAGAGGAATAAGGAGTTGCTTCATTTTGTGGAGACTTGAGATTTTTAGCAGAGAAATCATCAGGTAATGTTTCTCTATTCTGTAGAATCATATAGACATCATTTCTTGCCATGTTTGAGTGATGATTGAATGTTTCAGAATATGGGTTTTTGGGTTGTTGAAGGGTTAAGAAAAACCCAGGAGAAAGTTTAACCAAAAACACCTTGAAAGTTGATATAATAAGGTTTTAAGGTTAAAGGAGAGTTTTATATGAATGGAGAAATGTTTTGCAATAAGTTTGAGTTTAATTGGTTGAGTTTTTAGAAAGCTTGAAAAATGGTTATGGAGTCTGGTTTTTCAGACGTTGAACCTTCAGGGATGAAGTTCCATCATGCGACAGTCACATGGCCTGTGTGTAGGTGCCATGCGACTTTCAGTTGAGTTGTATGAGAATTCATGCGACTTTCAGTTGGCCTTGTATGTGTCATGCGACTTTCAGTATCATGTAACAGCTCATGCGACTTTCAGTTGGCCTGTGTGTATGTGCCATGCGACTTTCAGACTTAGTTTGTATGTTCATGCGACTTTGGCACTTTGTATGTTATTCCATGCGACTTTGGTATAGTGAATAGTAGTCCATGTGACTTTCAATATTTGTCCATCTGACTTTCAGCTTTGATGTTGTGCCATGCGACTTTAGTACTATGCCATTCGACTTTCAGCTTATGTTACACTTCATGCGACTTTCATGTGGCACATATGTTAGCTCATGCGACTTTCAGATGGCTTAGGATATAGCCATGCGACTTTCACGTACTGAATATCAGTTCATGCGACTATCAAGTCCCGGTGTGTGTGTGCCATGCGACTTTCATATGCATAAGTGTCAGTTCATGCGACTTTCAGGCCATGTATGCGTGGCATGTGACTTTCAATAAGTAATAGTTAAATACAGTAGTAACCAATGTTTAGACTTGGTCAGGTAGTAGTCAGTACCGAGCTAAGCAAGGAGAGTCCTTCAGTAAGAACCAGTAGCTAAGACAGCTGGCAGGTGAGTATTCTCACTTATAACTTGAATAGATTCCAGATGCTATGTATGTATGAGAATAACAGATATGTATGAATATACGAGTTATAGTTGATCGTGCTTAGACCATACACTTCGGTGTCGGGTATGTTTAGACCGTACACTCCGGTGTCGGGTATGTTTAGACCGTACACTCCGGTGTCGGGTATGTTTAGACCGTTCACTCCGGTGACGGGTATGTTTAGACCGTTCACTCCGGTGGCGGGTACGTTAGACCGTACACTTCGGTGTCGGGTATGTTAGACCGTACACTTCGGTGTCGGGTATGAGACCAGCACTCCGGTGCCGGGTATGTAGACCGTTGTGACGACAACGGGTGAGACGAGACCGTCCTAGTGACGGGTATGATGAGACCACTTACTACGGTAGTGGGTACGAGTTGAGTAGTATGCGAATTATTTTGGTTGTAAGTAGTATACTCGCTAAGCCTTTGGCTTACAGTTGTTATTTCACAACTTTTCAGGTAACGACCATGGCGGGGCTCCAGCGCAGCAATGATAGCTCAATTCCCAAGCTTCCGCAACCCTTTTACATAGTTCTCAAAAGTAACAGTTTTAAATTCAGACAACGAGGATGACTGTAACTTAATTTAATTATGGATGATTATTTAGTGAACAATTTGAAGTGTAATTACGATATCAATGATTATGAATATCCCTTATGAATGAATTATGTTTTAAAAAAAAAAATTTGGGACGTTACATTAAGTTTAAGGTTTGTTGATTCTTCTATGTTTCTTGAAACATGATTCTAGTTAGCATGCTATGATTTTCATTTTCATGATGGGTTTGTTATGAAAACCGTATATAAACATCATAGAAACCCTCGATAGTGGGTTTTGTGTGTTCTAAATGTTTATGTGATTTTAAAGATGTTTTGATGCATGATTGGGTGATTAAACATGTTGATATGTGTTTCTATGAACTTGCATATGTATTGTATAAATTGGAAAGTTGATTTATGCAAGTTATGAAGTTGTCGGATTCTTGGAATGTTGAAGATGGCAGATTCTAATGAAGATGATCAAAACCGGATGTTGAAATCCGAAACAAGTGAAATCCGGAACTTAGAATCCGGAGCGTGGTAAATCCGATACCTTTGAAATCCGATGGTTGAATCCGACGGTGGATTTTAATTATGAAATCCGATTGTGGGTGTCAAGATAAAATGCAAGTGTGGAAATCCAATGGGTGTATCGGATTCTTTGAAATCCGATAAAAGTGGCAGATTCCGATGGTAGTGTCGGATTTCTTGTGAAATCCGACAGTTTGGCTGCTGTTTGCATTGTTTAATTCTATGTGATATATGTGCATTCATATGTGAATCTTACATGTTTATGTTTGATTAAATGGATATAAATATATATGTTTGATATATATATTTATGAGTTGGTTACTAATGGTTGGTTGTTGTGTTCTCAGGGACAGACAAGGCTCAGTAAAATTAGATCACTGAGTGGAAATAGCTGAGAACAGAGGTGAGTGGATGTTTACTCACGTGTGATATTAGTTGTACTGGTTTGGTTGCAAATATTGTTGGTTTGATGCATGGATAGATTGTATATCTGATAATTGATTAACTGTTGATTGTTAATTAATTGTTACGTCTGTGATATGTATACATGATGGATGGGAAGTCAGTTTTCGACTGGGCTTATGGGCTGGGTTCATTTGCTATTGGCTAAGCAGTATTAGGACCTTGGGATGCATATGTTGCTACTAGAGGATAATACTGTGTGAGAATAGCAAATGGACTGTCGGTAAACCTTTGCTTTGGCCGGCATTGGTTGTAGGTTCCTGCAGAACCGCCGGTCTTCCCAGGGTGCTTATTTGTGGTTGTTGATATCTTGCGGTTCAGACTGATATATATGTTGTGTGTTACTCCATTCACTTAGGGCTAATCCCCCACCTCTCACTCTTTTTACAGGTTTTAGTAAGTAAGTGGCTCGGCTGAGAGTGGTTAGCTTAGGGAGTAATCACCTAGGACTCTGATAGATCATTTGTGACGAGCCGTGTTTTGTAATACTGATATTTTGTAAACAGTGGTTTGTAATTAGTTGTAATTACTTTGGTGTTTAAACGCTTCCGCAGTGTTAATTAAAATGAAAAATTTTGGGTTAAAAAATACGGTGTTACACGAAGGCTTGGTGTTGAGCAAAAGAAAATATACCTTGGACATTCTTGCAGATTGTGGCTTTGAAGGATGTAGGCTAAGTTCTTTTCCCATTGAGTAAAACCATAAGTTAAATAAAAGTGATGATGAACCGCGGGTCAATACAAGTCGCTATAGACGTTGGTCGCCTCCTTTGCAAGCTACTCGGCTGGATATCACCTACTCGGTCAATATCTTGTCTCAATTTGTAGCTGATCCAAGACAACCTCACATGGATGACGTACATCGGGTTCTTTGGTATTTGAAAGCCACACCTGGACAAGGTATGTTGCTCCCTCGTGCAGGTGGGTATAAGCTCACTACCTATTGTAACTGGCTGTGATTGTCTTGGATGTCCTTACACACGCCGATCTAGAATAGGATATGTTCTTCTTCTAGATGGAGCTCCCGTCTCATCGAAAACCAAGAAACAGTCTGTTGTTTCCTGTTCCTTAGCTGAGGTAGAGTGCCGTTCCATGGCTTCCACTGTTAGTGAAATTTTGCGGGTACGTTGGCTTCTACAAGAACTCAACATTGCTTCCGCTGGACCAACTCCACTATTCTATGACAATCAAGTTGCACGTCACATAACAAACAACCCTATTTTTCACGAACGTACCAAGCATGTTGAAATGGATTGTTTTTTTGTTCGTGAACGAGTTGAGTCCAAAGAAATTCAACCTTTTCCGATCGACTCCAAAATGCAGATTGGTGATCTTCTCACTAAAGGGTTGGGCACACAACAACTTCTTTTCTTACTCGACAAGTTGGGCTCTCGAGATCTCCATGCTCCAACTTGAGGGGGAGTATTGGAATAAAATATTTTTCACAATTACTTCCCCGTTTTCCTCCTTGGCTTGTCCTTAAGTTTAGGGAATTCCATGTTTATCTTCTTTTATTGTATTTACTTTGGCTGTCGATCAAATTGAAAGACAAGATTTATGGTGAACCATCAATTCTTAGAGAATCACCAAGAAAATGATCACCGCGGGATGAGGGATCGACAACAAGATGATCACAGGGAGGACAACATATACCTACATGAGTTTGATTTTAGAGATAATGATCTAATAATCTATATATAGATAAGGTTATATTAGGGATAAAATATTTAATTTATGTTAGGTATAATTTACCTAATCTTAAAATGATGTAATTATGATTAAATTTCATATTTGGACATATACGAGGAATAATAACATTTAAAAGAATATTGATGTAATTTAAAGATTTAAAACGATATATATGTAATTAACAAAGTTTGAAATCCCTAATTAGATCCGGTATAAAAGCACATGCACACACAAAACAAAGAAGATATGAGTTATATTTACTTGTAACGGATTATAATTGGTAGATATGAGTCATATTTACTTGTAATGGGTCATGTTTACTTGTAACGACTCATAATTGGGTAGGTATGAGTCTATTTACTTGTAACGAGTCATAAAAGATTGGTATATGTTATATTCCTTGTAATAAATCATAACGCGTCTATATGTGTTATCATTTACTTGTCATTGATCATGATGGGTTGGTATGAGACATATGGGTTATATTTACTTATAAATAGATGATATTGAGCTTGTATGCGTCATTATTGCTCATAATTGGTTCGTTTGTTGTTTTAACTTATAAGTTTACTAATTACTCTACATATGTTTATTTTGTAATGGGATCCTATTGATGTTAGTATTAGTAACCCGGCGTTTCAAGCGAGAATTGTATAGATGGTACAATCCTTTGTGACCCAAAATGAAAACGTGGGGAACGAGAAGAACGACGATAACAATAATGACGAGTAGTTTACATATGTTTCATTTGGAGCCTTAATAGACGTGTTTGTGTAACAAACAACAATCAAAACTTGTATTTGGGATTTTGTAATAGTATACGTGGGTCTTATATAATATGCAGATCATGTGTATTTCTTGGGTATAGTAGAACCATTTTTGTTTATAAAATACAGATTATCTGCATTAAATATCATAACATTAAAAAAAATATATATAGTAATAGTAGCGAAGTGTTCTAACGATTGGATGGCGTTGTTTAAATTGTGTGTATATTTTACAAAATCTATTTTTTTTGCTTGTTAATCTTTATTAACCATGAGCCGGTTTAAACGATTAAATAAGGTATAATTAACATCCTTATTTATTAGTTTGAAAATACATATGTTAACCTAAATTAAGCACACACTCAAATTGAAGAAAATCGAAAATGAGAAATATCGGCACGACTCGATGGTTGAAGATAAATAGGGTGTTCACATCGGCTTGTTGGTATTTATAAATTCTTAGGGGCGGCAATTCTAAACACGATACGAAACACAATACAAAAATTAATGGATCGGGTCATATTTGTGTTATGCTTAAAATTTGCGGATCAACGTGTGAACCCAATTTAGGGTTATTTATGTCATAAGTATGTTTAGGTTTTGTTGATGAGGTTTAAATTATAACTCTTTTGCAACTCGTGTGATCTTTTAGATTCGTATATTGAGATCACTCGCATACGCATTTGAACACGTCAGCACATAAAGACACGTCAACCCGTATAAATTAAACGGGTTATGCTTCTTGTGTTCGTGTTACACATATACGAATTGATGTTTTAAATCACGACACAAATAAACATCTTAATGGTGCGCCCGTCATAGTTAACCACTAAAAAATAACACACACACACACCAAATGAAACACACACACAAACGAAGAAGATATAATTAAGGAGAAAGATAAAAAAAGGAAGTGAAACTGAAAAAACTAGGTGGGGGAATAACAAGATGATGTGCACGTTAGTGTGGGTTATAATTAACTAAATTTATTATTTTTAATTTTTATAATAATAAGAAAGTATTTTTTCAAAAGATAAAATATGTTTTAATCCTTAAACTTTAGATTTCAAAATTGTTTAACCACTAAACTTATATAATGAACATTATAATCCTTAAACAATTTTTGTTAGATAATTTAAGCCTTAATTTTGTTTTACCTTATTAATTTTATCCCTAATCTTAAATCTAAAATTTTTGTTACGGTATCAACGGGGAACCATGATCAATCCTATCAATAAAAACACCAATTCTATAGAAACTGGTTAATGAAAACTCACATACGGACCCTAGTTCCATTGCTAACTCCTTGGATGGCACCGGTAATATCTCGATTGCACTCACAAGTTCGTATAGTTGCACTAGTTTGATGATTGCACATCTTCGATTTCCTCTATCTCTATCTTTGTTTTTGTGTTTTTTTGGAAATCCATGAGATGGTGATTAGTGAATCTGTAGATTGTCGACACCGGTTACCACTAACCAATCGGTTCTTCAATCTTCACCGGCTCAAGTTTTAGAGGCCGAATCGAGTTAAAGTTTGGTTGGGTTCGGTTTGGCTCGATTCGATTACACCCCTAAGCTTAGGGATTAAAATGTTCTTTAAAAGCTTGGTAATATGCTATAGAATGTCAAGTGGCTAAAACAATGAATTGTAACAAGTTTAAGGGTTAAAACATTCATTAAAAAAGTTTAGGTATTAAAACATTCATTTAAAAAGTTAAGGAGTTAAACAATTTTTAAACCTAAACTTATGTAAAGGCAAAAGTAACATGTTAAACTAAACTTTATGATTAAAATGTAGTGAAATAAACTAATTAAAGTGTTATAACCGTAAAAGTGAACTAAATTTGATGGTTAAATCGTAAATAAGTATAGATTATAGAATTAAATCATAGTTTACCTTTTATGTAAATAACATAAAACTAAAAACTAAAAATTACAGAGAAATCAGTGGTAATGCATTTGCTTATTAATCAGTTAGAAGCTATTGATTAAGTCTATATGTAAAGACATTAATTGCCAGGTGTCCGGAATAACTTAGATAGCCGTTGTTCTAGAATTTTGAGATCAGATGAGTCTACATTAACTTATTCTTAATCCGTGATATGTACTCGTTGTAAGTGAAATGATCTACGATTAAGTTATATGTACTTGATGATAAACTGTTATGATTTGACCTTGAAACCAACCGAGCTTGTGTGGCTGGTCGGGGTAGATGACATCATCTAAAAATTGGATCTGCGATGAGTCATAACGGGTGGGGTCCAAAACAGACATCAAACGGGTGAGACCCAAGATGCGACAGTACATGCTATGTGAAGTGTACAACTCGTTGTTAGGTGTAAGTATGATGTTAACTCACTAAACTTTGTGTTTACCTGTTGTTAATGTTGTTAATTCCATGTTTTCAGGTTCGTCGATTAAAGATAAAGACAAGGTTCCGGCATAACAGCAACGCAATTGTGTTTTCTATTTATCACAAATCGTGTTTAACGAACATTTTACCGTTTCCATGTTGCTACAAGCCTACAATTTGAAATACTCTGATTCAATTTTATTGTAACCGGATATTGTGATGGTTGATTAATACTTGCTTTAACGGTTTTTACAATTGTTAAAAAAAAATTGAAACGTTACATTCTAAAGCAAATATTAATTTTTATAAAAAAAATATTAGTATAGCCTACAATTATCTATACTACAAATATTAATATATACCAAAATGATCAAATGGGCAAGTCAATTATAAATATATATCTAAAAGGATATTACGCGAAGTCCTAATGATCATATGTGTGGTTTTAAAAAACTTGTTTTGGCTTTGTCATGGTTTGAGTCTTGATCAAGCCGTCACAACATGTTTCAAGGCTTGGACGTAAGGTTTGGCGTACACTAACATCCAGCTTGACATACTTTTACCTATTAGAAGCCATGTTTTTTAGGCGTGTTAGAGGTACTGAGCCATATAAGCCGAAAATATATAGTTATTCACTTATTCAGTTATAAGGATGGTTTGATATACTGAAAACAAATAAAAAACTGATAAACTACCTTATAAACCTATAATTATGTCTTTTTTATATTTCTTTGTATAATTTTATATACATAATTTTAATATATATACGAAATTGCCGCCTTAAATCACACATTATGAAATATCATGATCTCGTTATGACTTCCAAAGCTTGAGTCTTGACATTACCGTCACGCCTCACATTATTTAAAATCCTGTAAAAGCACACACACAAATTTAATTAAGAACAAAATAATTAATTAATTAACAAAATAATTAATTAATAGGAGGTTAGTACATCATAATTAAGGGACGTGTGTAAGAAAGGAAAGGATACGATCGAATAAGTCTTAACGGGCAAATGAGATTATGAGGAGATACGATATGAATATTAACCCTTCAATTCCCTTAATTTTTACATAACCGCCACCGCCACCGCCACCGCCACCGCCAACTGCAGGTGACCGCCGCTGTCGTTGAACCACCAACTCATTCCCCAATTTCACCGGAAATTAACAAGACGAAGTTCAGCCTCGAAGCCTGATCATGCATTTCGATCGAATTCCATTAGCTAGGTGTGACGTACTATCAACGCTAAAATACTCTCGATCCATCTCTTCTACGTACGTACGTACGGTTCTTAGATCAGATTAATTGTCAGACATTAATTGTTTACGGTTTTCAGATGTGTTTCATCTGAACTGGCGACGTACGGTTATTCTTGACGTTTTATCTTCACAAGGTAACGGTTTCAAATTTTGTTGTATGTTAATTTACTACCTGATGAAGAATGTAGTTTCCGCTTCGATCTGTCGAAAGCAACCGGTTGCAGAAGAGGATTCTGACGTCGGAACGACTGTTAATTTTCCTTCTGACGGATGGAAGGCTTTTTAGATCTGCGTCGGAACTACGTCGATAGAGGCATTTCATATTCAAAATCCAAGTATTTTTTAGGTCATCTTCTTGGTTAACTTTCACAAAATACATCATATGACATGTATTAACACTCACATGAGGTTTATTGTGAAGACTAACACTTAGTCTTGTCGGTTAATATTATATGCTTTAATTGGGTTTTAATTGATCTATTGACACATGAAACACCAACTGATCGAAGCGTCTGTTTTAATTATCTCTTCTTGATTCTGCACATGGGCTATTTTTTCTGATTCTATATATGAACATGTAAAACTACATCAATTTCTTCTTTTTTTTGTTCAACCAGGAGAGTATGATTAGGCTTTTCTTCAGTTCCTGGTTGAGAAACAAGATGCTTACAATCTTATCAGGTGCTCCCCTGTTCAAGGTATTTTTTTATGAGGCATATATAAATCCTCCTAAATCTATTAATCTAAAGTCCTTGATTATGATTGTAAATATATTATGGTTTTCTTTTTATAATTATCAGTAACTGAATAATTTATTTGTATTTAACATTTTCTTGATTCTTGATTCAGCACTTGAGCTACATGTATTGCTTCTATGAACATGTAAAAAGTACCTTGGTTTCTTTTTTTGTTCAACCAGGAAATTAAGTGTTACCATTTGTGTCCTAAATTTGTGCAGGATATGAAGCTTATGCAGAATTAATGTAGACAGCTCTATGTCTTTTAATCAAAAGTTTAAAACTAAAAAGTATGCTTGAATTCTTGTCTAGTGTTTTACACTCACCTGAGGTATTAGGAGATGCTCAACCTAAAATATTTTGATAAACTATCTATAGTATTGCTCGAGAACTTTAATTCATCATATTTACTTCGCCTGATTGCGCTTTTTGTAGTTTAATACGGATTATTTCTAGATATTGGTAGTTTTCATTGTATATGACATATTTCTCACGTTTTTTCTGTTTCTTTAACAGTGTCTCTGACAGGCAAAGCACAATTTTCCCATGACTCAGAATTTTGCTGGAAAGTTTTTCTTTGTTCCTGCACAGTCCCACAGTCCATGAAAGCTATTGGACTTATGGTTTTGTATCCTGGAATTTGCTCTGTTGTGGTAAGTTCTTCTGTCTTTTATATGTTAATTGAAATTTCCTCTTCTCGTGCATTATTTTGGGTGTATGTATACATGTTTCCTCTTCTTGTTGCTGCTATTGAACTTGGTTAATAAAAAGATCAAAGTGAACTCCTTATAGCTGTTGTTTCTGATTTAGTCCTGCTCCTCTATGGTCAACTCCTTTATTATGGTTGATCAAAGTGAACTCCTTGTGCTATTTTCTGATCAATGTGAACCCCATTTCCCTTAGCATCATACTAGTTTAGATAAACTAAATATCCTCTCAATTCAACTTAAACATAAAACATAAGAAAATGCTATTCATCACACTTGAATACTTTGATTCCTTTATAATTTTTCACTTTACATTGCTAGAAAAAGCTCGTTCATAATCTGCATTATGAACGAAATTTGTGTGAGATTTTCTTAATTTTCTTTCAACCTATATGCTTGAATTCTCATTTTCTAACTTAAAATTATCTGTAAATCAAATCCTTTAAACCCTTCAATTGATCACCGATGATGTCGTTAACACACCCGATACAGTGAAGTGTCTCGATCTTCTTCCACAGGTGTTCTTGCTTGCTTTCTACGAGTATTTTGTTTCTATAGACCAGCTGGGGTTAAATATTTTGGGGTTTCAATCTATAGACAACTGCTTTAATTAATTTGTATACCTATTATTTTATCTTTTCTTGATTCAGCACTTGGGCTATTTTGTATTGGTATAATTATTATAAATTGATTGGCATCTATTTATTATTATTATATTTGTTATTGTTATTATTTTTTTTTCTTTTTTTTTTCTTGTTTGTTTATTTGTCAAATATGTGAGTTATTATCTTCTTGTTGCTACTTTTGAAATTGGTTAATGCATGTTAATATCAAAGTGAACTTATGTCCTAGATATTCAACTACTACTTTTTCTTAGACAAATATCCTGCTATTTAATATTTCAAAATCGATGTAGTTTTCAAGTCGAGCATTCTCTGTAACTCGATGGCATTTGCAAGGTAGTACCAGAGTCTATTCTGTTCCAAAAGATTGGTGAACTGAAGATCTGGGCTGAAGATATGTGTTAGTAGATCAAAACCCAATTAAAGCATATTAACCGTCAAACATCGATCTCTATCGTTCCTCCCCGCAGGCCATGTCGTTAACATACTGGAACTATTTCCATCTTCCACTGGTAAAGTTCTTGATTATTTTTTACAAGTATTGTGTTTCTTTGTAGACCTGCAGGGTTGGTTTAAATGTTTTGGGGTTTCAATCTATCTATAGGCAAGTTTTTGATTCAGTTAAGGGTTAATATGCTTTAATTGGGTATGGGTTTTATGTAAGCCCATTATATTATCTTTTCTTTGTTGTTTAATTAGGAGATTTCCATTTGTATCATAAATTTGTGTATGATATTATGCTTTTGTTATTAGGTAGCAGATATAATGAGGAAATTATGTAGTTATAGGAATTTGAAATCATAGGAATTGTAATCCGTGAACAACTATGTCTTTTTTGGTTAGTAAAGATTGAAATTTGAATCTAACAAAAAAAATAAATTAATTCAATATGTATGAACAAAAATATATTATACTATCAACCACCTAGCACCCTTTGCCCCCTCCACAGCCACCACACTTCCTTCAAAACCCTTACCCTGGCCTACCCCTACCCCCACCCTCACTATACAATCTTACCCTACTCCTATCCTCACTATACCAACTTACCCTACCCCTATCCTCATCTCACCTTACTCCGTCTTACTCACCCTACGCTACCCCTAACCCCACTTCCACTACCTACACTACCACACCCTACATACCCCGCCCCCACCACCTACACTACCCTACCCCACCCTAAGCCACCTTACTTCACCTTACTCACCCCCTCTTACTTACCATAACTACCCCACCCCACCCTACCTTACTCTACGTTACCCCAATACACTCCCACCCTACCACTTCTTACACATATCCCTACTCTACCACCCTACCCTCTCCCTACCCAACTTGCCCACTATCTACCCTACCCAACGTACCCCACTCATTACTCCAACTTATCCACAATCTATCCCTACCCTACCCTACCTACCCACCCCACCCCACTATACTTCACCCAACTACCCACAATTCACCTCTGTCCGACCCCACCTACCTATTTACTTTACCTTACCTACCTACACACCCACTCCACCCTGCCATAGGGTAAGGTAAGGGTAAGGGCGGGTTGAATAAAAATGGGGTTAGATAGGGATGGGGTGGCTAGGATGGGGTGGGGGTAGGGTAAGGATTGGTAAATGTGTCATAGAATAAGATAGGGTGAAGTATGTATGAAACCCTTACCCTGGCCTACCCCTACCCCTACCCTCACTATACCATCTTACCCTACCCCTATCCTCACTATACCATCTTACCCTACCCGTATCCTCATCTCACCTTACTCCGTCTTACTCACCCTACGCTACCCCTAACCCCACTTCCACTACCTACACTACCCCACCCTACATACCCCGCCCCCACCACCTACACTACCCTACCCCACCCTAAGCCACCTTACTTCACCTTACTCACCCCCTCTTACTTACCATAACTACCCCACCCCACCCTACCTTACTTTACGTTACCCCAACCCACCCTACCTTACTTTACGTTACCCCAATACACTCCCACCCTACCACTTCTTACACATATCCCTACTCTACCACCCTACCCTCCCCCTACCCAACTTGCCCACTATCTACCCTACCCGACGTACCCCACTCATTACTCCAACTTACCCACAATCTATCCCTACCCTACCCTACCTACCCACCCCACTCCACTATACTTCACCCAACTACCCACAATTCACCTCTGTTCGACCCCACCTACCTATACCCCACATTTACTTTACCTTACCTACCTACACACCCACTCTACCCTGCCATAGGGTAAGGTAAGGGTAAGGGCGGGTTGAATAAAAATGGGGTTAGATAGGGATGGGGTGGCTAGGATGGGGTGGGGGTAGGGTAGGGATTGGTAATGGTGTCATAGAATAAGATAGGGTGAAGTATGTATGAAACCCTTACCCTGGCCTACCCCTACCCCTATCCTCACTATACCATCTTACCCTACCCCTATCCTCACTATACCATCTTACCCTACCCCTATCCTCATCTCACCTTACTCCGTCTTACTCACCCTACGCTACCCCTAACCCCACTTCCACCACCTACACTACCCTACCCCACCCTAAGCCACCTTACTTCACCTTACTCACCCCCTCTTACTTACCATAACTACCCCACCCCACCCTACCTTACTCTACGTTACCCCAATACACTCCCACCCTACCACTTCTTACACATATCCCTACTCTACCACCCTACCTTACCCAACTTGCCCACTATCTACCCTACCCGACGTACCACACTCATTACTCCAACTTACCCACAATCTATCCCTACCCTACCCTACCTACCCATCCCACCCCACTATACTTCACCCAACTACCCACAATTCACCTCTGTCCGACCCCACCTACCTATTTACTTTACCTTACCTACCTACATACCCACTCCACCCTGCCATAGGGTATAAGGTAAGGGTAAGGGCGGGTTGAATAAAAATGGGGTTAGATAGGGATGGGGTGGCTAGGATGGGGTGGGGGTAGGGTAGGGATTGGTAATGGTGTCATAGAATAAGATAGGGTGAAGTATGTATGATGGGGTGAGGTGGAGTAGGGCGAGTAAAGTGCCATAGAGTAGGGTAGGGTGAAGTATTTATGATGGGGTTTGGATGAGTAAAGTGGAACGAGTGGAGTAGGGTAGGGTAGGGTACGGTAAGTAAAGATTGAGTAGGGTGAGGTTGTGGTAGGGTATAGTAGGGTGGGTTGGGGTAGAGTAGGGTAGGGTAAGTATAGATGGAGTAGAGTGAGGGTATGGTAGGGTAGAGCATGGTGGGTGGGGTGTGGGTAGGGGTCGGGTAAGGTAAATATAGATGGAGTAGAGTAGGGTAGGGTAAGTATATGTTGCATGCTTATTTCAAAACAGGGCTCTAACATGGTGGAACACCCAGGTTCAGACACGCCGACGCATAGAAGCCTACAAGCTAACTTGGGATCAATTCAAGAAACTTCTTATTGAAGAGTTCTGTCCTAAAGACGAGATTCAGAAGCTAGAAGCCAAATTCTGGAATCATACCATGGAGGGTATGGAAGTAGAAAAGTATACTAACGGATTTCATGAAACGGCCAAACTGGTACCTCACATGGTCACCCCAAAGGAGAAAAGGATTGGCCGCTACATATGGGGATTACCGGCAGGAATTCGAGGAATGGTCACCTCAGCAGATCCAAATACTATCTAGAAAGCAGTAAGCATGGCAAACTGATTAACTAATGATGTCATCAGATCGGCAACTCTGAGGAAGGATGGTTCAGGTAATATGAGGAAGATGGGGCAGCAGCATGTGAAGCAAACTGGAGGAAAGTCTAACAAAAACCAGAGAACGACAAGAAATTTCGGAGCTCAGACCCAGAAAAAGGAACAAGAACAGTCCGAGGTGTAATAACTGCAACAACTTACACCGTGGGAAGTGCATCTTGTGCACAAAATTCAAGAGAGATGGTCACTACGCAACGAAGTGCAAGAGTAGATGAACGAGAGTTTGTTTTGAATGTGGAGATCAGGGCCATTTGCGTAATACGTACACGAAGCTTAACCGAGGTCAAGGTAGTAATGCAGGATACCCGTCACGAATGGGGAATCAGGGTAACCAAGGAAGGCCAGCGAAGGGACGTGTGTTTGTTATTAGAGCAGAGGAAGCTCGAGAGAATACCATTGTAGTTTCAGGTACGTTTCTCCTAAACAATCATTATGCATCTGTGTTGTTCGATTCTAGAGCTGATAGGAGTTTTGTGTCTTTAGATTTTGGGTCAAAGATTAATTTGAAACCTAAAAAGATGAAAGAGGCTTATACAATTGAATTTGCTAACGGTAATGAAGTTAAATTTAGGGAAGTTATTACAAATTGCATCTAGGAACTAGCCAATAAGAAATTTAGTATAGACCTGATTCCAATTGAATTAGGAAGTTTTGATTTAGTTGTGGGGATGGATTGGTTGAGTCAGAATCGAGCTGAAATTGGTTGTTCTGAGAAAATCGTGAGGATACCACTACAAGAAGGAGAGACTCTCGTCATACATGAAGAAAGATCCGAAAAGAACCTTAAATTAGTGTCATGCTTAAAGATGCGAAAGTGTTTGAAAAAGAAATGCATCGCCTTTTTGGCTCACGTTGTGGACAAAGAAGTTGAAGAGAAATGCATACGCGATTTTCCTGTTGTCAGAGAATTTCCCGAAGTATTTCGAGATGAATTGGGATTACCTCGTCTAAGGCAACTTGAATTTAGAATCAATTTAATACCAAGCGCCGCACCCGTGGCGAAAGCACAATATCGTTAAGCTCCATCGGAAATGCAAGAGCTACTGGCTCAACTTCAGGAGTTACTCGATAAACGATTTATTTGACCAAGTTTGTCACCCCGGGAGCCCCAGGTGCTATTTTTCAAAAGGAAGGATGGATCCTTACGTATGTGTATAGACTACCGAGAACTCAACAAGTTAACCATCAAGAATCGATATCCACTCCCTAGAATCGACGACCTATTCGATCAACTTCAAGGAGCTTCTTATTTCTCAAAAATCGATCTTCGATCTGGGTATCATTAGCTAAGAGTCCAAGAAGAAGATGTTTCTAAGACAGCATTTAGAACCCGTTACGGTCATTATAAGTTCGTGCAGTGTTTATGGACTTGATGAATAGGGTTTGTAGACCGTTATGTGTCAAATTTAAAGAAATGCTTAGCTTATGAATCTCTAGTTGTACCCCTAAATGACATTCGAGTTGATGGTCGATTGAACTTCATAGAAGAACCAATTAAAATTCTTGACCGAGAGGTCAAAAGGCTTAGAAGAAGCAAGATCCCGATCCTAAAAGCTCGTTGGAATTCAAGACACGTGCTTGAGTACACTTGGGAACGAGAGGACTATATGAAGCTTAAGTAGCCTCACCTCTTTGCCAAAAAGCAGTCCCAATATGTCAATACTTAATTTCGGGACGAAATTCTTCTAACCTGGGAGACTGTGACAACCGTTGATTAATTTTACAAGTTAGCCGTGAGAAAACTCTAAAATAAGTCTCGAATAGCTAAAAATATTATTTATGGCTTAAATTATTTAATAGATGTCTTAGATTCCCTAAAAATCTCGACGATCGCTTAAAATCCTTTAAACTCGTATAATCGTTTTAGCCGTATTATAAAATGCCGAACGCAACAATTAATCTCTCTCTCTCTATATATATATATATATATATATATATAGCTATGGATGCTTAGCGGGGGTTGAGAGTTTTGGAATATTTTCATCTGGGATTGGAACGACCTATGTTGTAACGGAGTATATATATATATATATGACGGCACGGCGAATGGCGACGGCGAACGGGTGACGGCACGGCGAATGGCCATAGCGAACGGATGACGGCGACGGCGACGGCAAAGAACGACGGAAAACGGGTGATCGACGGCAAAGGGCGATGGCAAACGGGTGACGGCGATGACGAACGGGCGACGGAAAATGGGTTACGGCGACGGCGAACGGGCGACGGCAAACGGGTGACGGCGATAACGATCGGGTGACGGCGACGGCGAACGGGCGACGGAAAACGGGTGACGGCGACAACGAACGGAATATTAGCCTGAGAGTCGCCAAAGAGAATACCTCATGAGAGGGATTTCGAAATACCAAGGAGGGTGGAAGGATTTAAAAATCCCCCATGTGTGGGATTTTATAAAATCCTAGGATTTGAAATCCCATTCCATTTTGCTAAACCAAACACCACATTTGGAGGGATTTCAAATCCAAATCCCATGAAATCCCCCCAAATGACACCAACCAAACACCCCCTTTGCAGACATATCATGTCTACCTCGTCAGAACCCATAGAAACCAGCTCGAGGTCTTGCGTAGTTAGTATCCGAACCCCACTATCTACACCATTTCGGCTACCCGAGGGATTTCCTGAACCCCTTAATAGACCAGCAGGACCCGCAGTGCCTCAGCCAAACCAAACCCTGAACCTCGAAACCCGAGGGCCTCGTACTAGGCAAACAACGAGGAAGAGGGTTGGTTTACCCAATCGTGTCGCCCAGGCATCACGAGCGGGGAACCATCCAGTAGGCCTGTCAATGGGTTAGATCTTGCCCCAAATCCGATCCGATCTGCCCCATTTATTGGATCCAATGGGTCTCAATATTATATCCATCGCCCCAATAAGAGATCCAATAGGTCGACCCATTTAATTGGATCACTGCGTGGGTCGATCCAAGATCTGTCTGGGTCGATTCATTTAATACTAAACTACAATTTAATTGTAACTATCAACTATCATCAATTTATCAGTCACTACCCGCCACCGCCATGGCTACCGCCGTCACCTGTTACCCCCGCCGCCACCGCACCCACCATGGACCACCTCCATCGCCGCTGCCCACCGTCCCCACCGCCGACACCATCACGACCACCACCACCATCGCCGACCACCAGCCGGCGCCGCCGACACCGCCGGCCACCACCCGCCGCCGCCGACACCCTGCATTCATCTGCTCGAAGTTGAGATCATTATTTAGAGTTGAAGCGTTACTTTCTGTCACAATTAGTAATCTAGATGTACCGGTGTAAGCTAGCTCTGAAGGGGGATATGCTGCCATTGCTGCTAATTCATCCATCCATAGACAATTGTTGTTCTTCTTCTTGCAGAAGTCTTTAAATTCAATACATGCTTCCCTGTATTAAACAAGATAAAAAAATTAAGATTCTCATTGTAGTCTTGACTTAACAAATCATGAAGCTTAAAATTAGGTTTTTTGATGTCAAAAGTAACGATGCATCTCTTTTGTTTGAACCCAAATTGTATACCTTAAAATGATCACCATGGACCGGCGGCTGGGTGGTGACGGTGGTAGCCGGCGGTGGTGGTGGTGGTGGTGATGGTGGTGACGCCGTGGGGGTAGGGCTAGGGGTGGGTGGGGGCTAGGGGTAGGGTAGGGGTGGCGGTGTGGAGGGGGAAGCATAGGGAGGGGGTGGGGTAGGGACGTAGGGTGGGAAGTAGTGGTTGAAAAAATATTTGATAGATTACACTATAAATAATAAAATATTAAATGGGTCGCTCTAGGTCAAGATCCATTAGTAATAGATCCGATCCAAATACAAGTAAATGGATCTTAATGCTAATGGGTCAGATCCAAATCCAATTAAATGGGTCTACGGGTAAGGTCAGATCTTTAAAAGATCCGATCCGATCTGCCCCATTGACAGCCCTACCATCCAGGAGAGAGAACCTCCCCCAGTCTTGTGCACCGGTTGTTGGAGTACAAGCACCACCCATGCGTATGACAGAAGAGGAGAGAGCTAGAATGCAGCATATTTCTGAAGAGCTGCATGTGTAGCGTGGTAAGATTGACTATCAATCCTACCAAACGGACTCATTGAGAGAGGCATTTGAGGATGAGTGTCGTGATGCCATTGCTGCCATGCGGATGGCTCAAGAGGCAACCAGGATGGTGAATATTACTGTGTGGAGTGATTTGTGGGCTAAGTATCTTGGTATTGTTGGTCGTGCTAATATTGAGGCGTTGAGACTAGGATGGAAGGATTGAAGATTAGGGATTGGCTCTTTTTGGTGGCAAGGAGAGAAAACCCAAAAGTTGCACGTCTCGTGTCAGAACAGCTTATCGCAGCACTTCTAAATATAGTCAGTCGGGTGGCCGAGCGATTGGCTGCCAACCAAGGAGGTGGTGCAGGAACTAACAATGTTGGAAACCAAAGATACACGTACAAGTCGTTTAGAGCCTGTAATCCTAAGGAGTTTCATGGAAAGGAAGGCACCGTCGGTCTTTTACAATGGATGGAGGGCATGGAGTCAGTTCTTAGCAATAGCAAATGTGCTTAAGAGAATAAGGTTGAATATGCTGCATACTTATTTCAAAACAGGGCTCTAACATAGTGGAACACCCAGGTTCAGACACGCGGACGCGAAGAAGCCTACAAGCTAACTTGGGATCAATTCAAGAAACTTCTTATTAAAGAGTTATGTCCTAAAGACGAGATTCAGAAGCTCAAAGCCAAATTCTGGAATCATACCATGGAGGGTATGGAAGTAGAAAAATATACTAACCGATTTCATGAGTTGGCCAAACTGGTACCTCACATGGTCAACCCAGAGGAGAAAAGGATTGACCGTTATATAGAAGTTTCAATATCCACGGCATATAAGATGTTAATAAAAGATTCCAAGTTTTCACCAAAAGATGGGATTAAAGTACAAATCATATGCTAATGGTTCACAAAATGTGAGGCAACACGCCGCCAAAAGTAGCAAATCCCCAATCTTCAATCCTTTCATCCTAGTCTCAACGCCTCAAGATTAGCACGACTAACAATACCAAGATACTTAGCCCGCAAATCACTCCACACAGTAATATCCTCACCTTCATGGTTTCCTCTTGAGCCATCCGCATGGCAGCAATGGCATCACGACGCTCATCCTCAAATGTCTCTCTCAATGAGTCCGTTCGATAGGATTGATAGTCAATCTTACCACGCAACACATGCAGCTCTTCAGAAATATGATGCATTCTAGCTCCCTCCTCTTCTGTCATACCCACCATGGGTGGTGCTGGTACTCTCACAACCGGTGCACAAGACTAGTGGAGGTTCTCTCTCCTGGATGGTTCCCCTACGGCCGGTGATGCCTGGGCGACACAATTGGGTAAACTAACCCTCTTCGTCGTCGTTTGTCTAGTGTGATGCCCTCGGGTTTCGAGGTTTGGGGTTGGGTTCGGTTGAGGCACTGCGGGTCCTGCTGGTTTATTGAGGGGTTCTAGAAATCTCTCGGGTAGCCGAAATGGTGTAGATAGTGGGGTTCGATTACTATGTGCAGAAGACCTCGGGCTGGTTTCTGTGGGTTCTGACAAGGTAGACATGATTTGTTTGCAATAATATTAGGCTTAGTTACTAAGTGTTCTATTGTAAGTGCTTAGAATATGATATGCAGAATGTACACACAATAATCACGCAGTAAAAAAAATAAAGAAAAATAAATGTGATATGTTTCTAAGTATATTTTTATTATAACTAACCTAAGTCTCCCATTATACATAACTAAATTAGACATAGGTGATCAGGCTTTGTCTAATTAAGGTATAACAATGTGGTACTTAGCTTAATTACATTAACAATACACTTAATGCACCGGTAGAATTTTCATACAGCAATAGCTATCATACTAGCATTCAATGTGCACTCTATGAAGCTTTGTACAGACGTAAATGCCGATCACCAATATAAATAAATAAATATATATATATAGTGATATACTCATATTTTAAAATATTATCTAGTACCAACACTTAACCTAAAAGTTAAGTTGATAAAATGTCTTATTTATAACATAAGGAAAAATTAATTAAATAAAATTTTACACAAACGACCCAAGAAGCACTATACGCATGAGGAGTTAGGTACGCTGGTTCATTTAAGCACGACGTATCCGCTATAGTTACTCTGACATAAGTCGTTTAGGTTAAAGTACAAGGGGTGTCCCCAACCACTAGGCCCTCCTTTTACCAACGTAACGTTTTGGACATGACTCTATCTCTGTGGTCAATACATCACTCCAGTGTATGAATACACCATGTGTTGCCAAGGTTATCTAGAAACCCGGCAACAAAACATCTCACTGCTGGCATCAACATTTCATCTCTGAGTATATCTATCCCTTCCCAAATCATCATGTCAATCATAATAATCAAATCATATATCTATAAGTATATATGCATGCGTCATATACATCGTATAAATCAATCGCATTTCATCATTAAATAAGGAGGGTAGTAATAGTAGTTGGTTTGACTTAGTATTTGGTATCAACAAACAATTCGGTTATGTAATTTGTTTACAATTTAAACTCGTAATGATTTTGAACGACTGGAGTCGTAACCCCGTGGTTTAATTATCGCGTTTCGAAATTTCAATATATATGAGATGTTGCCCCACCATTTTACACACACAACTCTCCCAAGCCGTTACTCTGCCGAAACTCCAAGCGTACCCGAGATATTTGAGCTTACGTAAGTGTCGGGTTTCATTTGTGAGCATATTTGAAGTTCCGGATTATCGGAAACACCACTACGGGCGTAGTTTCAAATTAGGCTTCATGTGGGTGAACCCAAGAGGTATATTTTACTTCTATTTCATTTATAGAGTTATTTAGACCACATGCATGTTGTGTACGTGCGTTTTTATGAAGTTTCTAAGCACATGACGCATTAATCTTTAGACGGAAGTTGTCTTTTTTGCATATCTAAGTAGACTAAGCTAGTTTAGACTTGTTTAGGATCTTTGTATCGTGTTTTTAACGTAGTGATCTCCATAGGTTGTTTGAGGCGTTTGAGTTCGCGTTTTTGACAATTCGTGAGTGTTGTTTGTCTTTTCGGGATCGTGTGTTTCGTTATCTAGACTGAGGTGAGTTCAATATTTCTCAAAACCGAGTACTAGACAAAAATGATATATTTTTGAAAGTAAAGAATTACTATACGATGGTGATATGTGTTTATATATTACTTGTGCAAGAAATATGTGATATATGTATGATTGTTACATGTTATGAGATTGTATGACGATTATTCTATGTTATGAAATCATTATGTGTTATTATCGTTTGGTCCCATGGACGCAAATACTATGTGAGAATGAATTGATGTTTTACTCAATTGTTTCAAGTTGAGCATTTATGAAATTATGATTTTTAACACACTGTTGATTATGAGGCCTTGGGGTGGAGGTAGTCATATCCTTAATAATGATGCCTAGTAGGTTGATCTTCTAGGAAAAGTGCTAGCCATTTGCGGGTTACTGGGCGTTCATGACAAGTCCGGAACAACGTGATGATGTATTTATACTCATTGGAATGATGTTTGGTACCGGAGGGTGTACCTTATTAAATATCATGTGGGTGTAAGGAGGTGTAAGAGGTAAAACACCATTATTACTTCACCTGAATGGCATTGTGGAAATACATTGTATACCACGTCGCCGAAGTAGCGATAGGGAGAAATATTACAGTCTAAGAATTAGTGGAAGTCGCGCTCTAATGATTCTTAGACGGGTAACAACGCGACTCGTGAACCGGGTCTATACCTTGGGTTAAGATAATATTCCTAGACTATTAATGATGATTGCGATGATGATGATGATTATGATTTAAAGAATTATGAAAACGAAATATATATGAAATGACTATTATGATATACTATGATTAGTTGACTGTTATGTGCTAATTGTCTAGGTTGGTCAACTATGTGAATGGGCGGGAATGGATTTTTATTTATTCCATTATCACCGTCTAAAGCATGATATGTTTTAATTGAATCTTTTAACAACTCTATTGACTCACGAGGCTTTAAGCTGACACTTGTTTCTTGAAATGTGTCTTGTACTCGTGCAGGTTACTTAGAGGTTGCTTACGAGAGGCACGGACTTTGGGTAGTGTACTATCTTAGTTGATACCATTCTATTTATGTTTTATCAAACAATTTATGTTTTAATGTTTAATGTTTATGAACGTAATGTCGTGATTTTCATATTAACGTAAACTCTTATCTGGGAAAAGCTAATATAGTAGCTGATGTCCTAAGCCGTAAGGAGCCTCGAGCGGCTTATCGGCTGAAGTCTATGGGATTGGTGGTTATACTTGATATAATCGAGCAGATTCGGGTAGCTCAAAGTGAAGGGTTAAAGGATGAAAATTTAAAGAATGAGGTCATGGTTAAGCAGAAATTGCTACTTGAAGAGGATAATCGCGGGTTAAAAACCTTCGAGGATCGAGTT
Organism: Dittrichia graveolens; assembly: GCA_038502395.1. NCBI lineage: Eukaryota > Viridiplantae > Streptophyta > Magnoliopsida > Asterales > Asteraceae > Dittrichia > Dittrichia graveolens. The sequence goes on from JARJIL010000009.1 coordinate 63,509,595, forward strand.
TGGATCCTTAAGGTTGGAGGAGTTTGTGACAAGCTATTGTGGGATGCCCATCGGTCTAAGTATTCAATACATCCGGGCAATACAAATATGTTTCGTAACCTACAACCGAGTTATTGGTGGCCGGGAATGAATTCAGATGTAGCAGATTTTGTGGCTAAATGCGTTACTTGTTCGCAAGTGAAAGCTGAGCATCAGAAACCATGCGGGGAGCTATAACAGCTTGAGATCCCCGAATGAAAGTGGGACAAAATCACGATGCATTTTGTGATAAAGCTACCAAAGACACGGCGCGTTAATGATATGATTTGGGTGATTGTAGATCGGTTGACTAAGAGTGATCACTTCTTAGCAACGAAGGAAAATGAGAAACTGGAAAACCTAGCTAAACTTTACGTACAAGAAGTGGTCGCGAGGCATGGAGTTCCCTTATCCATTGTCTCTGACCGTGACAGCCGGTTCGCTTCACGGTTCTAGCAAAAGTTGCAAGAAGAGTTGGGTACAAGGGTGTACTTGAGCACGGTTTATCACCCTTAATCAGACGGACAAAGTGAACGAACGATTCAAACACTTGAGGACATGTTGAGGGCCTGCGTAATTGAGTACGGTGGTAGTTAGGATACACACCTACCACTAGTTGAGTTCGCCTACAATAACACCTACCATGCAAGTATTGATATGCACCTTATGAAATGCTCTATGAAAGAAAATGTCGTACCCTACTTGTTGGTTGGAACCTGGAGAAATGAAGTTTGTCGGGCCTGAGATAGTTCAATTGACAGTGGATAAGGTAGCGGTTGCTCGCGAACGGCTGCGAGTAGCCCGAGAACGACAGAAAAAGTATTTTGATAAGAAGCATAGACCAAAGACGTTCGAAGTAGGTGAGAAAGTGATGCTCAAAGTTTCGCCATGCAATGGCATCATACGGTTTGGAAAGCGCGGTAAATTTGGACCTCGGTTTATTGGTCCATTCACGGTACTTGAAAGAGTTAGAGATTAGACATACAAGTTAGAGTTGCGAGCAGAGCTAGAGGCAACTCACAATTTGTTCCACGTTTGCTATCTGCGAAAGTGTCTAGCAGAGGAGCCGAGTTTACTACCTCCGGAGGAACTTCAAGTGGATGAGCTTAAATGGTTGATTGAAGAACCCGTGGCGATCCTAGATCGTAAAGTTGAGCAATTAAGGAAGCGGGTTAAGTTGGTAAAAGTCCAATGGAAGAATAGGCATTAAGGGGATATGACTTGGGAAACCGAAAAAATGATGAAAGCTAGATATCCCCAACTTTTTGTTTAGTAGATTCCGAGGACGGATCCTTTTAAGAAGGGAAGAATTGTAACGACCCGAATATTGTAATAATATAATTATCGAGAAATAAAATATTATTTCCGAAGTTAAACTTGTTAATAATGATAAAGGAATATTATTATTTAGAAAAGAAAAGAAAAGGCAAAAGAAATAAAAAAAGTCTGGAAAATTTGAGATCGCGACGTGACGCATTTGGGCGGCAGAACACGTGTCAAGGTAGCATGTGTCACATGGTTACGTGTGTCGGTCTTTGGCGTGTGGTAGAACCTGGCGTGTAACAGATCGTGACGCGACACGTCTTTAGGTCGTGAAGCAACGCGTTTTGGTTTATGTGATAGGTTGGCCAGGCATGCAAGTAGTGAACGACAACGCATTACTTGTACTCGCACCTTCGGAGTAGCGTTTTGGTTTATGCGATAGGTTGGCTAGGCACGCAAGTACTTGTACTCGCACCTTCGGAGTAGCAAAAGCAGAGTCTCGGGATCTATGTTCTCGAGTGAGAGTCGCGCCCCGCTCGGAAACAAAGGTTGGCCAGGCACGCAAGTAGTGAACCTTGGGTTATCTAGTGTGGGTTTAGATTCTACTTAAGATCACCTTATTGATATGGTTTATGCGATTATGATGCGATATGGTTTATGCGATTATGATGCGATATGATTTATGTGATTATGATACAATATGATTTATGCGATTATGATGTGATACGATTTATGCAATATTATGCGGTATGATTATGATTATGTGCAAATGACTACATAAAATGATTTGTCAATATTTGACCCATTCGGTGCTATGTGGTTTGCGGGTTATCGGTTACGGGTCAAATACACTAAGGGCGGGATATGGTATTTATTTACATGTCATATTTCCACTTGCGAATATACATATATACTTTATTGTTTTTTATTTCAACTCCTATTGACTCACTTAGCATAAGCTGACACTTGTTTCTTTGAAATATGTTTTGTACTCGCGCAGGTAGCTTAGAAGTTGTGGTTCTGCAAGGAGGGTAGTAATAGTAGTTGGTTTGACTTAGTATTTCGTATCGACGAACAATTTGGTTATGTAATATATTTATGGATTAAACTCGTACTGATTTTTGAACTACTACGGTCGTAACCCCGTGGTTTAATTATGAAGGATTTGTAATCGCCTCTATGGCGAAAACAACTAATTTCATTTATGATTTTTAAGACTTCCGCTGCATGTTTTTGCTATTAATTAAAAGTTTTTAAATGGTGAAATTTTAAAAATCACGGTGTTACAAATTGGTATAAGAGTAAGTTAATCCCACTCCACGATTTCTATTAGTAAAGTAGGAATTAGTGGACCAAGTTTTAAGGAGAAAAATGTGGCTTAGTGGCCATCTATTTTAGTTTAGTTTGTTATTTCTAATTCACTTTAAATAGTTGTAATTACACTCTTTTGGATCTACGAAAAATAAGAAATCATAGTGTTGGTTTCCTTTTGATATCATATCTTCCAACAATTGGTATCAGAGCCTAGGGCTTGTGAAGATTTAGAAGGCCGGTTTGAGAGTCGGTTTCAAAAAATGGTGTAGCCTTTCGTTGCAAGGTAGACGCAGTGGCGAACCGGGTTTTGTTTTTTTGAAAGGGATGTGATTATGTGATCACATGTTGAATTCTTGAAAGTAGGTTCCATCCTTGATCGGCTTGTTTGTATGATTAACCAAAGGCGCTAAAAAGACGAGCGGGATGAAATCAAAGCAGGTGGCTTTGAGTTCGGTTCGTGTTGCGGGTAATAGAGGTAATAGAAGACAGTAAGGTGGTGGTCACCTTGTTTTTATGATTTGTGGAAGAATCTCTCGAAATAGCTTTGATCGGCAAAGGTATGGTTGTCAAGAAGGGAATGGAGAAACAACACTGTGTAAATGTTATGACGGTGGCGGTTCAAATCGGGTGGCTTTGGATGTGGCTGGGGAAGAGGTCGTGGATCCGGGAAAAGTCGTGATGTTAATGAACGTGTCCAACGGAATGCTATGTTACATGTTACCTGTGTTGCAAACAATCAAGAGGGGTTGAGCTAAAGAAGACTTTGGACGTGACTAAGGTGGAGGTCATGTGTCCGGGAAAGGTCGTTAATCGAGATTGTTCGAAGAGAACGTAATGAAGCGTTGTTGTGATCAAGTAGCATGAACAAACAGATTAAGGGGGTGATTGTTGGGTTAATCCGCGTTTTGTTCATGGGTTACGGGTCGGTATAGTGACCGATTAATGATCCATATTGTTTTGTTGACTTATTATTTTGTTAGTATTTTGGTTGTGTAAGTTAATCCCACTCCATGATTTCTAGTAGTAAAGTAGGAATTAGTACGTGGACCAAGTTTTTAAGGAGAAAAATGTGGCTTAGTGGCCATCTATTTTAGTTTAGTTTGTTATTTCTAATTCACTTTAAATAGTTGTAATTACACTCTTTTGGATTTGCGAAAATAAGAAATTAGAGTGTTGGTTTTCTTTTGATATCATATCTTTCAACAGCAACAAACGGTTTCAGTCGGACGGCTACACACTCAGGGTACGATATATTGTGTATTGCATGATTATCTTTGTATATGTTATGTGTTTTCCGTGCTCACTAGCTTTTATAGCTAACCCTTCCCATGTTACTTTCCCCACACACAGTAGTTTGCTGTTGGACACTTGGGACGGACCGAGGAACATTGTTATTGGCCTTTGTGCCTTGTTTATATCCTGTTTGTTATGGTTGGTTGTTTTGAATACAAGTAACACCAACGAAGTTTGCTAACGGGTTAGATGGAAGTTTTGAATGTATCATACCATCTAATAAATATACCTACGGTTATAAAATATCCGCTGCATTTGATATAAGAACTCTGATGTTTTACTTAAACTAATCTTTTGAAAAGTTTTCATCGGCTCTGAAATTTGGGTGTTACAGTTAGGCGGGTAGAGGTATGGCAGCGGTGAAGCGTCGGAGGTGGAGGCAAAGTTGGTGGTGGTAGCTGCATGGTGTTTGAGGGAGGTGTCACCCTTAGGTCCAAAGGCGTTGGTGGTAGTGGGGTGTAATACCCCAAATTTTATAAAATTAATAAACAAGGTGTTAAGTAAAAGTTGAGAAAAGTAAATAAAAGTTATTAATTAATAAATGGTTTATAAAAGTAATAAAAGTTTTTCTAAAATTAATAAACGAGGTGTTTAGTCTCTTTTTCTTCTAGTTCTTTCCTTTACACACATGCACTTCTTGTTGGTTGCTTGGTAGAAAAAATTCAAAGAAAGGGTTGCCATGGATTAAATCAAAGGTTCAAGATCTAAACCAAGTGCTATTGATGGATTCAAGTTCAAAGATTGTAAGTTTACATATCTACTTTTCTTATTGTTCTTGAAGTGTTAATGGGTTAATCTTGGGTGTGATTTTGATTCTAGGAAACTTTTACCACAATTCCTAAATGATGATTTGAGTTCAATTGAAATTTGGGTTGATTTGATGAAATTGGTCAAGTTGGTCAAATGGGTAAAAATTACCTAAACTTTGAATTAATTGTTGAAATAAGCTTTGATGTGTGTTAACAGACTTGGTATGAAATTTAAAGAGTGTACAAACGATTGAATTTCACTTTAAAACAGAATTGAGGGTGTTTGGCTCGAGATTGAATTCAACAGCAAAAGTTGTGTTCTTCCTGTTCGAACGTCGCGACAAGACGAGGTAATGGTCGCGCTACGCGACGAGGTAATGGTCGCATCATGCTCCAGTATATATTTGGTACAAAGTGAAAAGTTCATTTGAGAACCGTTTTTATTGCGAGATCACGAGAATTAATCCTAGCCGTCCAATTCCCCCACCTTCAGTTGGATTGCCCACCCATGAATTTCTTACATGCACCCTGCCACACTCAATCCCCCACGCTCTCCATCCATGAATTCCATTATCCAAAATAAACACCTAAAATTGGTTCTCGCGACTTTCGCAATAAAAACGGTTCTCAAATAAACCTGCCCCTTGTTACAAATGTATAAACACAATATCCATACAAACAACAAGATTCATTGAATCTTTTTTATACACCAGATAGATCATCATTCTTTTTCTTCCGAATACATGCATTAATCGCCACTTATCGATCTCTTCAATATCCAACGTGTACACAATCCATAACCTTAAACAGAAAGAATTTGCCACCATTTTCGCTACGTGTCAAACACAGAAGCTACAACACTTGCTATAAATGCAAACAACATCGTCACTTCGCCACCTCACAACCGTACCCTCCATGCATGCATGGTTTAATTTAATTAAACAATGCGGTCCACTTGTTTTTCTCGATTTCTCCCTCTTGGTTTTTGCTTTCTCGTGCTCTTTAATGGCTGTCTGGCTCAGTTAGTACCCCGCCAGCAACAACAATCACCACGGCTAAGTGGACGCTCGGAATGCCAGATTGACCGGATTACCGCCAGGGAACCCAACCGGCGGCAGGCATCGGAGTCCGGATTTTCCGAGTTTTGGGACTCTGGTGAGAATGATGGACTTGATTGTGCCGGTGTCGAAGTAGTTCGTCATACTATTAATCCTAAAGGACTTCTTCTGCCTTACTATCCTAATACACATGAACTCGTCTATGTTGTTCAAGGTATGTTTAATTGTTTTTAGGGTTTCTTTTTTTGTACTTTGTGTTAATTAACTAGTACTTAAAAACTCTTGCTTGTTGTAACAGGTAGAGGTATTCAAGGAACGGTGCTTTCTGGATGTCCAGAAACTTTTCAAACTTCGTTTCCGGCCGGTGGTGGAAGAGATGAACAGTTGCTTGACAAGCATCAAAGGGTTTACCGATACAAGGAAGGTGATATATTAGCCTTGCCGGCTGGTGCGGTTCATTGGACGTATAATGATGGTGACACGCCCATAGTGACGATTAATCTTCGTGATACGAGCAATGTGGCTAACCAACTTGATCGTAACTTTAGGGTACGTAGTATTTGAATTTTGCTTGTTGAGTGTTATTATCTCTTGACTATTTCACTACAATAATTATAGCCTTTTGTGGCGACATATATATCGCCTCTAAAGATCCGGTAAAAGACCAAACGTTCGTCATTTTTCACCGGAATAGTTAAAATTTTGGGACGAGTTTTTTTGTGACGGATCATTTTTCGCCGCAATAGTTAAAATTGTCGCCTTACGACGATTTTTTGCTCTTTTGCGGCGACATTTTTCGCCTCTAAAAGTCGGTCGTTCTTTTTTGTAGTATTTGTTATCAATTCAAATTCGTCTAACCATTTTTAGTTTGTTTTACTTGATAGAAATTCTTCCTTGCCGGAAACCCACAAAGCCAACGACCTGATCAAGGAGGCCAACGTCCATGGGGAATCCCTCCTCAACAAGAGGGTAAGCCTTACCCTGGTCAACAACCCTCTCAACGCCGCAGTCAAGGAACCGGTACGTCTCAACGCCCTTGGGCAGGAACAGACCCATCTCAACGCCCGTGGGGAACCTCAGAGGGAACCAGACCATCTGAACAACCGTGGGGGCGCCCCTCTCAAGAGCAAGAAGGCTTCAACATATTTAGTGGCTTTGGCAACGAGATCCTCCAGGAGGTCTTTAATGTTGAATACGACACAGTGTGGAAATTACAAGGGCAAACTGACGATCGCGGATTAATTGTCTATGCCGAAAATTTTCAAGTTAATGTTCCAGAAAAAGGGCGAGGAATGTCATCACAACAAGGAACCAGAGGTGGTAGAAAGAATAGCATTGCGCAAACTATATGCGCGACCCAGTTAAGTGCCAACATCGCTAGCCCGGCTTTGGCTGATGTATATAATCCTCGTGGTGGTCGCATCAGCAGTCTCAACAGTCACAAGCTCCCGGTCCTCAACTTGCTTCAACTTAGTGCCGAGACAGGAGTCCTCTATAAGGTATCACCTATGATCGAATATTAAAATTTTAGGACTATGTTTTTTACATGGACTTTATTGATCGAACACAACTCATATATATATATGTATGTATATAATTTTATTCGTTACTATGTTGATCGAGTGCTTTATTTTGTATATGTAGAATGCGGTGCTCGCACCACACTATAACTTGAACGCACACAGCATAATCTATGTGACAAGTGGAAACAGTCGTATCCAAATTGTGCGAAACGACGGTTCGTCAGTTTTTGATGATGTTGTCCGAGAGGGTCAGTTGATCGTGGTGCCACAAGACTTTGCAGTTATAAAGAAAGCTGGGGAGCAAGGCTGCGAGTGGGTAGCGTTCAAGACGAACGACAATGCGATAACAACACAACTTGCAGGACGTTTCTCTTTCATTCGGTCACTCCCAGAGGATGTGTTGGTTAACTCTTATGATATCTCAAGAGAAGAAGCTAAAAACCTCAAGTATAACAGGCAGGAAGGTGTGGTTTTGAGCCCCTCAAGGACTAGTTATAGTTCTAGTTCAACCATGAAAAAGAAGGCAAAGAATGCTCTCTTAAATGCTCTTTTTGGTTAGTTAGTTAGTTAGATCGAAGTGATATGTATGGAATGGTATTCTAATAAAACCTTGTAAGGATCGAGTACTATGTATGTAGATTGTGCTTTTGACAAAATAATGAAAATTCAAGAAATCTTAATAATTTTGTTGCATAATTTTTATTCGTTATATTTTAATAATTTTGTTATTTAATTAATCGAAGAATGTTTAATATAGTCTATACTTAATACATAGTTATAAGAGGCTAATTTTTACCTTTGGATTAATGTCATCAATGGTTCAGATTGTATTTTAAAAATTTGAGCGGAGTGGCATTTTTGTAATTTACATATAATATTTTTACAAATCACATGTGATTGTATACTTAATCGTATTGAATATTAAAATTTTAGTACTATGTTTTTACATGTACTTTATTGAACACAACTCTTAATTAGCTTTTAGATATCAAAAGTTGATGTCTGCTTTTTTATTTTTCACCATAATAATTGTATTTGATAATAAAAAGAAATTGTGATTAAAACGTACTGGGGTGATGGAAATCATGTAATTTCGAGGCATGACACTTTCTTCTTCGTATTGTATTCCTATCCGTCTTTTTGCTTATAAGATTAATACAAGTGTTAAATTTTGGGATGAGATGACGAAAGTGAATTGGTATATTGCACGTGTGAGTTAACTAGTAAGTAGAATGATGAAGTATGAGATGAGAAAAGTGAATTGGTGTATTACACGTGTCAATTAACTAGTAGGTAGGAGGATGGAGTATAAGATGAGGAAAGTGAATTGATGTATTACACGTGTCAATTAACTAGCAGGTAGGAGGATGAAGTATGAGATGAAAAAAGTGAATTAGTATATTACACGTATCAATTAATTAGTAGGTAGAAGAATGAAGTACTAAGATTTGATAGAAAAAAATAGACTTTTTATATGCTATTAGCAGTTTTCTAAAAAAAAAGCAAAAATATGTGATGCAAGATAAAAAAGACCTTGATAATTGTGATATGAAATTCAATCATTTTGATCACATGGTGAAATGATTTGTAGGTAAACAATTCTGTTTATCGAATTGAATTACGAGTTTTTTGAATTGTTCGATTTGTATATTACTATTTATGGATTAGAAAAAAAATTTAGAAATAGAAATAGAGTAGTAACACGTTAACACATATGTGTGTATATTTGAATTTCAAGTCGGTGACGAATTTTTTTATAGAAACAAAATTCGATTTGATAACCAATTTAGGATTTTGAATTGAGTCCAAAACCGATTTAAAAACAAAACAAACCTATTCAAATCAGATTACACGAATTTGGTTCGGTTTGAATTTCGATTTTTACGAATCACATCCATAACACCCCTAATTTAAAATGTGTTTAAATAAATACATGTCTAAAAATTATAATAACTCATGATAAAATTAAAAGCAAAAATTTTAAAAAATAATATAAATAAGTTATGTATCAATAAACAAATGAGTTAAATATATAAAAATTAAAAATAAATGCTTCTCTCTCAACCTCGTTTAAAATTTGTATCTCTCTCTAATCTCTATAGACTCCACCTCCACTATTACAAGCTCCACCGCACCACCAGTAAGATCCATCGCCGCATCACCGTCATAGGCTTCTTCACCACCACCATCACCATTTCTTTCGTTCCTCTCTTTCTCTGTCTGTAGACTTCATCTCCATCGCCGCCATAAGCTCCTCCTCTACCACCACGATCACCCTCTCTCTATCCCCTTTCTCTCTCCAGATCTATGAAGGTATCAAAGCTCATGCAAAGATAGAAAATAACTCAAGGATAAAATAAGGAGAATTCTAAATACTCAACAGGAACTCTTGTATTTTATGAATAGGATTTTTCAGTACATAAACACAAGGAAGAAACAGCCTTAAATAGGCAAAAGAAGTACCGAAACAGACTCAACAACCCTGGAGACTAGAACAACCTAACATCTATACGTTAGGCATTTATTTAAAAAACAAACAAATAATATCACGTGCATGCAAACATCCCATGAGTTCCTGAAAAGTAGCAGACCTTTGAATTATTCTTCATCACCCTCCCTTAATTCAAAGTCCATGACTTCCAACTTGTATCTGAAGTAAATGAATTTTTCCTTTGTAAGAGCTTTAGTTAAAACATCAGCCAATTGATTATGAGTGCTGCAATACTCCAGACTTATTAATTTCAGAGTGACCATTTCTCGAATATAGTGATACTTCAACTCAATATGCTTCGAGCGGTTGTGCATAACTGGGTTCTTTGACAAATTGATTGAGGATTTGTTATCACAATAAATCACAGTGGGCTCACATTGATTAAATCCAAGATCTTCCAGAATCCTTCTAAGCCATATAGCTTGACACGTAGCATTAGTAGCAGAAATATATTTTGCTTCTGTACTAGACAAAGCCACTGTATTTTGCTTTTTTGAGCTCCAAGCTATTGCACCACTTCCTATAGAGAAGACATAGGTTGAAAGACTTTTTCGATCATCTACACAACTTGCCCAATCACTATCACTGTAACCCACTAACTTGATGTTGTCTGTCTGTTTATACCATATTCCAAAGCCAGTTGTGCTGGCCACATATTTTAGAATCCTTCGAGCAGCTCCAAAATGAATCTTTGATGGACTTTGCATGAACCTTGAGACTAGACTTACTGCATAAGTTATATCTGGTCTCTAGTGGGTTAAGTAAATCAGCCCACCTACTAAGCTTCTATAAGCTCCTTCATCAACCTTATCTGATCCATCATCAAGTTGAAGTTTCTCATTGCAGTTTGTTGGAGTATTCTCTCTTTTACAGTTACTTAAACCAAATCGAGTCAAAAGATTTTGAACATACTTCTTTTGACAGAGAAAGATTCCATCTTGAGTTTTCATAACCTCAAGACCCAAAAAATACTGCAACAGACCCATATCACTCATCTCAAAGGATAACTTCATTCCATGCTTGAATTCATCAACCATTTTGTCACAAGAGGATGTACAGATGATATCATCTACATATAAACAGACATAAATGACATCACCTACTTCATTCTTTTTGACATACAAGTAGGCTCATTATGACTCCTGTTAAACCCATGTTCTGCAAAATATCCATCAATTTTGGCATACCAGGCTCGAGGGGCCTGCTTTAGCCCATACAAGGCTTTGTGCAATTTGTATACCATATCTGATTTCCCTTGAACTACAAACCCTTCTGGTTGCTCAACATATATCTCCTCAGTCAACTCTCCATTTAAGAATGTAGACTTAACATCCAGTTGGTGAATAGACCACCTCATTTGAGCAGCAACAGCAAGTATAACTCGAATGGTTTCAAATCTTGCTACCGGAGCAAAAGTCTCTTGGAAATCTATACCTTGTTGCTGTGAATACCCTTTGGCCACCAACCTTGCTTTGTACTTCATAACTTCACCATTAGCTCCCCACTTAGTTTTATAGAGCCACTTAACACCAACTTTGTTTTTTCCAGGTGGGAGAGAGACCAGATCCCACGTATGATTGTGTTCAATAGCTTGAATTTCTGCATGCATAGCTTCACGCCATTTTTTAACTTTGGCAGCTTCATTGTATGTAAGAGGATCTGCAACATTTAGAGCAAATTGACAGGTAGCAACATCACCTTCATTATCTGAAAGCCCTTCTCCAGTATGATAATCCTGAAGCCAAGCTGGAGGTTTAGATCTTCTTGGAATATTATAAGTTGAGGTTGGTTGTTGAGTGGGGGCTATAGGAATATGAGGAGAATTTGTATCATGTGTGGGTCTTTGATTGTGTTGGGAATGAGGAGTCAAAGAAGTACTAGAGTGACCAATGGATATAGAGGTAGGGGTTGACTCTTGATTTGAGATGCTAGGTGAAGGGGTAGTACCATCTAGTGTAGTACCAGATGGATGAATAAATAATTCAGTAGGGAAATGGGTCTAAAAAGGTATAGTCACTGCTAGATGTTGCTTTATTGTTGGACCAAATCCACTTAGAGTCTTCAAGAAAGATAACACCCCTTTTAGTGGTAATTTTTCTTGAAGTTGGGTTGTATAATCGATATCCACTGCTCACATTAGAATACCCAATAAAAATATTTTTTGCTGATTTGGTATCTACCTTTTTTCGAAGTTGAGCAGGCACAAGACCATAAGCTACACAGCCAAAGACTTTCAGATGAGAGACAATAGGTTTTTTTACCTGTCCATGCTTCAAAAGGAGTTTGATTAACAAGAGCTTTTGTGAGGGATCGATTGCTAACATAGACAGCTATGGCAACTGCTTCAGCCCACAAGAAATTTGGAAGCTCTCGATCTTGCAACATGCTTCTAGTCAGATTCATAATCGTTCGGTTTTTCTCTCCACCACTCCATTGTGTTGGGGTGTATAAGGAATAGTGAGCTCTCTTTTGATTCCAGCTTGCTCACAGAATGAGTTAAATTATTGTGAGCAAAATTCTCCTCCTCTATCTGAGCGTAGCACCTTGATAGCTTTACCACTTTCTTTTTCAATCATCACCTTGAACAGCTTAAATTTCTCAAAAGCTTTATGCTTGTTAGTTAGAAAATACACCCAACACATTCTAGTTAAATCATCAATGAACAATAAGAAGTATAAGCTATTACCAAGGCTTGGAACTTGCATGGGACCACACAGATCTGTGTGGATTATTTCAAGTTTTGTTTTTGCTCGCCATGATGAGGATTGAAAAGGATATCGAGCTTGCTTCCCTGTAATGCATGACTCACAGGTTACGGAGGTTTTCAGTTTGGGTAAACCAAACACCATCTCCTTGTTGGACAAATGTTTTAACCCCTCAAAGTAAAGGTGACCAAATCTACAGTGCCATCGTAGAGCTTCTGTATCCATCTTGGTAAGATGAGCATGAGCAGTGGTCATCCTTGTAGCATCAAGGATGAACATGTTGTTACTTGCAAGATCGATCTTCATCATGATGTTTCCAATTTCTTTACTCTTGATTGTACACATATCATCATCAAAGAGTATAGCATAACCTTTTCTCATGAGCTGGCCAACGCTACGAAGATTATACTCAAGTTTTGGAGCATAATACACATCATCTATAAGCTTAAAAGTACTCTTACTAGTACGAATTTTAATGGTTCCTTTACCTTCAATAGCAATCTTCTTTTTATCTCCCAAACGGACGTCCAGCTTAAATGATTCATCTAAGCTTACAAAGTTGTCTTTAATGCCTGTCATATGGTTGGAACACCCTGATTCAACAAACTACAAATGATTTGAGTTATTTGAGTTACCTGTGTTTGTTACAGTATGAATTGATCATCATGGTTGACAGGGTGGACGGCAAGGAGAAGGTGAGGATCTTCGGTGTCTGCATCAACTTCTTCATGTTCTTCATTTTCTGCTATATTAACTAGATTTTCATCATTATACCAACAATCTTTTTTAAGGTGTCCAAACTTCTTGCAGACATAACATTGGGGGACTTTGCTTCTGTCAAACGATCCTCTACCATGCCCTGCTCCACGCCCTCTAAAAGGTGCTCGACCTTGACCTCTTCCTCGTGCGGGTCTGTTTTGATCTTGAACCACTTGGAGTGCCTGCTCATCTTGATGATCAGGTTGGTGTGAGTTGTCAAGTGAAGTTTGACGGTTGATGCGTTCCTCTTGAGGCTGAAGGAGTCCCATAAGCTTGACTGGAGTAATAATGGCTAAATCGAACGCCACTTCTATAGATGGGATGACATAGTCAAACTTCAAAGACAGACTTCTAAGAATTTTTTCAACAATCTTTTGGTCTGTAATTTCTTCTCCATATGATCTTTGTTGTGCCACGTTGTTAATTACTCGTGAGAAATAGTCCCCAACTGCTTCATCATTCTTCATAAAGAGATTCTCAAAGACCCTTCGTGATCCTTGTAGTTTAACAAATTGTACTTGAGAATCACCTTGAAATTCAACTTGTAGAATTTCCCATGTTTCTTTTGCTGATGCAGCCGCAGCAATCCTCGAGAAGAGGCTATCGTGAACCCCTTGCTGAATGAAAGACATGGCCGGGGCATGGGCATCTTTTCTTCGTAACTCTTGATTGTTGCTGGATCCTTCACTTATAGCAGTTAGACCCAGGTATACTACATCCCATAGATCATGTGATCGCAGGATCGTTTTCATGCGAAGGCTCCAATGCTCATATCCATTTCTTTTAAATATAGGAATACTTGTCGATGAGGTGCTTGCAAGATCAGCCACGCTAAAGGGAGAATTCGAACCTGGATCTGATACCACAATGAAGGTATCAAAGCTCATGTAAAGATAGAAAATAACTCAAGGATAAAATAAGGAGAATTCTAAATACTCAACATGAACTCTTGGATTTTATGAATAGTATTTTTCAGTACATAAACACAAGGAAGAAACAGCCTTAAATAGGCAAAAGAAGTATCGAAACAGACTCAACAACCCTAGAGACTAGAACAACCTAACATCTATACGTTAGGCATTTATTTAAAAAACAATCAAATAATATCACGTGCATGCAAACATCCCATGAGTTCCTGAAAAGTAGCAGACATTTGAATTATTCTTCATCAGATCTGTACGTGACTTTGTTTTCAGATCCACCACCACCATCTCTCTAACGCTTTTCGTGACCATCGCATGAACACAAATGTAACACCGTAAATTCTCAAGCTATTTATTTAAAAAATCGCTGCGGAAGCGTTCACTGATTTCATTCAAACAAATACCCACAAAGTACAAAGTACTATTCACAAACGTTACAACAAGTTGTGTTACAAAATATTTATAAAACACGGTTCGTCTCTTCTCAAAACATAATATCAGAGCATTGGTCAAATTTCCCTTCCTCACAAACAAGGCTAAATAGCCAAACCTGCAAAAAGCAATCAACCGAGGGGAATTAGCACAAAGCTAAGTGAATGGAAGCTACAAACAAGCAACCAACAACAACAAGCACAATCAGTCCTCAACTGAACAAGCAACAGATCTCAACAGATCAAACAATCATCACAAACCAATCAAACCTCTAGAGGAACGGCGGTTCTGCAGAACCTGCAACAGATGCGAGCCAAAGCAAAGGTTTTCCGATAGCTATTTGCTACTTGGTACAGTTAAACCCCTTCTGATGCAACAAATGCATAGAAGATCAAGAACTGTGCAACCAATAGCAGATAGCCCAGCCCAAAACATACGATAGCTGACCCCTAACCATGTACGCATATCGTTAACCATACGTACAGGTCTCACCACATGCACGTATCATTAACCATGTACACTGGCCACACAACAATCCGAAACATCTCAATCAACAAGCAACAATCAACTACCAACGAATAACAGTCAACACAGTCTATCAACACTTATCAGACTAGACAATCTATCATGGCATATCATGACAATTCAGACTAAACAGTCTATCAAGGCAACTCAGACTAAACAGTCTATCATATCAAACGAATATCTCATATCATGCAATCATAAACGTTACCACCATCACCACTCATGAGTACACTTCCACTCACCTCAGTCCTCGATTCCGTTTGCTCAGATGTCTAATATCACTGAGTCTTCGTAGTTTCTGAGAACACAACAAACCAAAATCAATCTCAATTCATAAATATATATCCATATATATTTATATCTCAAATTCTCTTAAATATCATGTAAATAATTAACATATAATCCCGAGCAACCACGCATCAAAACAAACTAACAACTAAAAACTACATTCTGAAAAATCGTAGGTCGCGCCGCGACCAACCAATGTGTCGCACCGCGACATGCCTTCGAGCACCCCATAGATTACTTCGAGCGCCCATTTCAAACAGTAACTTCGAATTCGAAGTCGACGCGTCGCGTCGCGACACTAGACCCGTCGCGTCGCAACAAACCTTCGAGCAGTCCCCTTCGCATGCGAAGTCCTCTTTCTTCGAACAACACTCCTTCGAACTCGAAGTCAATGGTCGCGCCGCGACCAATGAAGTGTCGCGCCGCCAACCCGATTCCCAGAAACATTATCTTCTTCAACCAACCCAGCCGACTCCGAAAACCTCCATGGATCTTTTCCAGAACTTCAAAACTTACCAAAGCTTACTAAAAACATATTTAAACATCTACTAACATGCATTCATGTATTTATAACACCTCAAATCCATGAATAGCAACAAATAATCAAAACCCACTTAAATTTGAGCTTTCAAGCTCCATCAATGGTGAATCCTCATATAACCATGTATTTCAACATAAAAACATGCCAAGATAATCATATATATGTTATGAACATATTCCAACCTTTTTCTTGAATTAACAAACACCAACTCCACAAATCAAATATTCAAGTTTTCTTCTTTTTCTTGTTCTTCTTTTCTTTCTTCCTCTCAAAGAAACACACACACACTTTTCACTTTCAATAAAATGAGCAGGTGTCTTTCTTCTAAATTACATACAAACATACATGTACACACAAAAGACTCCACTTTCCAAACAGGAGGTGTCACCTTTCTTCCTATCCATTCTTTCAAGTATACACATAACATACATCCATGCATACATACTACATACATACATAAACTTTAATATTCCTTGAGTAACACATAGGTATATATATTTACATATATATATATATATATATATTTCTCTCAATTAGTTAATCAACCAATTAACTTAAATAACCACATAAACAAATTAAACACAATTAAACATGAAATCGCGTACCATTAACTCGTGAATCAACTAACCCAGATTTGCGAATGTTACAAATCTTCCCTCCTTTAGAGGATTCCGTCCTCGGAATCCTGTAACACACCACAAACGGAATATCCACTCTTTATATCCATTTCTGATTGTCATGTCATTTGTAACTTATACATATATTCATCTTACTATCAAACACATAAATCTCTTTCTACATATCTTTCTCAGTTTGCAATCATCAGCTTTTTCACAACTTATCCTTCAGATCTCTTCTTCAATTTAACATTCAACTTAACATATAACTCATAGATTTTGAGAAATCTGTCTTTCAGCTCATTTCTTTCACATTCATGCAATTAAACAATATCAACACATTTCTTGAATACTTATTCACAATACCCTGTTTATCTCAATTAACAAATTATCCATATTACTTCACTCTTGCTTTCGACTAACCATGTCAAACATTACTCCGATATTCACATAACGACTCACCATTGACATTTCAACATCCACTTGATAGAAACCACATCACGCAAATTTAATCAATTTGCTTATGAATTCCATGAATCATCAAAATCCAATTCAAACACAATTTCATTCTCATTTATCTGCACACTCTTTCTTTTTCACTATCCATTAAGGATTCAGTTGCACTGCTCATCTCACATATCAATGCTTGTTATAAACTCTTCTAGAAATTTAGTCAATTCTTTCAATTTTCGTCATAAGTCTCGATATATAACATCACACATTCTATTCATCTCATCAATATATAATTTTCCTAACAAACGCTATCCCATTAGTGATAAAATACAAGCGCTCTCACTAATCAGTCAATAATCACTCGTGATATATCCAAATTCCTTCTCATATAGTAAATCAGACGTCAACTCCATCGTATCTTGTTATCACCATCATTCTGATATCCCAAATTATCTCATTAGTTTATAAATCTCCGATACTCTGTTTTGACTCATACACAATCATGTCATTTCCACGAAATATATCATGTTCACTCCTTTTAGTAAGTTATCAATACAATACTTTTCTGGCATTATATAATTTAGCTCTTCCAAGTGCACTGGCAATTCAATTTCATAAGTCTTGTCAGATTAAATTTCCAATTCTAAGCAAAGGTACTTCCTAGCAAAGGCAATTCATGCATAAGATCCACAAGTCTTCATTCCATATGCTCAGGCTATTATATTCCTCTTTTCTCTTTCTCATTTTCTAATGAACTCCATCTGTCATTCTTCAACTCACATGTATGTTCAGTTCACAAATAACAATTGTTATTTAGCTAGCTCTTTCACATATATAACTCCTTGTAATTAGGCATCGATTACATCTTTTACCCAAGCAATTCTGCACATCTCAAACTTACTCAATCTGTAGCAATCCATCCCTTTCTCATATTTGTTAATTTCAATCATTAAGTCATCAACTTCCAGTAAGGGCAATTTAAATTCCATCCATCAAGTCAAGTATACATTAATTCGCATAATTCCAGTGTTATCATCATAAACTTCATCATATTCCACATGTCTAACATTAATTATCCTTCTGAGGTAATAATTAAATTTCTCATTCACATTCTTCAATTCATTCTGAACTTTATCTTTGTCACATGTTTAACTCATCTGTATATAAGCATTCACTACTTCTTTTAATAATCAATTCAATAATACATATCTTTCCTTTTAATCAACCTTTCCACATAGTCAACACAAACACATCTGCTGCAATCTCCAAATCATGAGTTGAATAATCCCTCTAAGGAATCTTTAACTATCGCAAGGTATCAATCATTCCTCTAATTCCGTAACATAACGTCATATATTGGTTCAACAATTTCAATATCTCAACATACTCTAATCTCTTCAAATTCATCGTTCATCATCATAAATTATCTTTACTCAATAGATTTAATAACAATAACTCATACTCTCAGTTATTTCTTTATCCAAACATCTCTGGGTATCACAAAATCATTCAATTTCTTTACTTCCTCACTTTCTTCCTCTTTTCTTCTTCTTTGCACAAACACGAACTTATAAATATACATATACAAACATAGCACATCTATACACCTATCCAAATACCGTTTGCAAAACAATCTTACAACACATTGCATAGCATGCCATTTAACTAATCTAGAAACATTCTTTCCTTAGCATATCATACACAATTCACATTATTTCAAATATCACATACGTACTATCATATCACTTCCTGACAATAGTACCAGATAATTTCACGATAACATAATATCAATTATCTTTACTTCTAAAGAATCATACTCTTTCAGAAGTAAGCATACACACTTAGCACACAAAGGCATCAAGCATCAACAATTAACACGCACAAATATAAAAGTTATCAAAACGTACCCGTCATATCATCTTCAATATTAACCTCATCGTCAGTCATCATATCATAAGTTTTACCCTCTAGCACAGAAGGGTTCTTTCTCTTTCGGCCATCTGCTGATGAAGATCCCCCACGTGCATCCACTCCTGACCCCGACCCCATTCTTCGTTCTTCGTAACATTCATTCGTACGATGACCCTCTTTCTGACAATTCCAACACACACTCCAAGGGAAACCACATTCCTTGATCTCATTTCCAAACAATCCACATAGGATGCAACGCAAAGTCTGGGGTGTGTAAGGCCCCGTATGAACAAATCTACACCGGCGGCACCATAGCGAACTTTGTTTAGATCCACCTGTCTTAAGTTTCTTATTTTGATTCTTCTGTTTCTGGCCACTCTGCCCACTCTGTCTTTGCTGTTCACTAACATGTTCAGTCCTTGATTTCTGCTGTGAAACACATTCTCTATTCATTTTATCCCTTGCCTTTCCATCACCTTCTGCCGACTTGACCAAGGTAAACGCTTGTGATAAGGTATTTGCCCACCGAGTAGTACTTCGATATTCTGGAAGCAAAGCTCCCACAAAATGTTGTATCTTTGATGCCTCATCAGGCACCCACTGTTTCACAAACCGCAGTCTCTCATTGAATTGTTTAATCAAATCATCTACCGGCATGTCCCTTGTCATCTTCAAATCCATAAACTCTTTCTTGATTTTGCAATCTCAAATGAGCTACAATATTGCTCGCACAACTTCTCTTGAAATTGATTCCAAGTAATACTTTCCTGTTGTTTCTCAGTAAAATGCCCAGTTAATGAATCCCACCATACCATCGCATCACCTTTAAGCATACGAGTCGCAAATTTAACTCTAGATTCATCCTCGCAATTGCACGCATCAAGAGCTTTTACCATTTCTAGCAACCAATTCAAAGTCACGTTCGGATCAGTACTCCTATGATATTTTGATGGTTTGCAATCCAAAAATTGTTTATACGAACAAGGTTTTTTAAATCCCGGATGTACAAAAGGATAATCTCCCTGTGAAGTAAAAGGATTGAAAAATAACGGTTGCGTCACTTGCGTTACTGGAGGAAACGGAGTAGTAACCGGCAAAGTAGTAGATTGGGTAGCAACAGTTGTTGGAATTTGTGATGACATATTTTGATTAATCCTCTCTTTTTCGATACCACGAACTACATCTCTAAGTTCCTGAAGTTCATTCTCTAACTTGTGAATATATTCCTCTTGATCACTTTCATGTTCATAACCTGAAGTACCCACACGATTCGTCATATCTATAGTATCAATCACTGAAGTCTAAACCACCGTTTCGGTCACAGGAGGATCGGCAGGGGTATCTCTATCAGCCATATCTGTACAATCACATCATCTCACAACCTCAATAGATAAACCGTTAGTACATAACATACTAACTAACAAACAGCTTCACCAATTCACTCTAATTCCCCCCCAAGGAAAGTTTGACCCAACACGAGCCAAGATTTAGGAATGCAACACCCTAGCCGTGCCTGCATCGCCAAACCAAGGCTCTGATACCAACTTGTAACACCGTAAATTCTCAAGCTATTTTTTTTAAATCGCTGCGGAAGCGTTCACTGATTTCATTAAAACAAATACCCACAAAGTACAAAGTACTATTCAAAAACTTTACAACAAGTTGTGTTAGAAAATATTTATAAAACATGGCTCGTCTCTTCTCAAAACATAATATCAGAGCATTGGTCAAATTTCCCTTCCCCACAAACAAGGCTAAACAGCCAAACCTGCAAAAAGCAATCAACCGAGGGGAATTAGCACAAAGCTAAGTGAATGGAAGCTACAAACAAGCAACCAACAACAACAAGCACAATCAGTCCTCAACTGAACAAGCAACAGATCTCAACAGATCAAACAATCATCACAAACCAATCCAACCTATAGAGGAATGGCGGTTCTACAGAACCTGCAACAGATGCGGGCCAAAGCAAAGGTTTACCGATAGCTATTTGCTACTTGGTACAGTTAAACCCCTTCTGATGCAACAAATGCATAGAAGATCAAGAACTATGCAACCAATAGTGTTGGTCCCAAAGAGGGTGAACAAGCAACCGATACAGTGTAGAAGGGGGGTTGAATACACTTTAAACAATTAAACAAATTAATCAAATGTATATTCAATTATCAACCAGAACAATAACTATTATCACTCACTAATCAAATCAACAAGATGATTTGATATTACAATGATTATAACCTCAACTCTCTCTAAATACTCTTGAATTACAAACTAATTGATAAACCCAGAAGAAGATTTATACTTAAACTTGATATATCTACGAACAAATCGCAGTTTAAAGATAGAACTTATCTTTTCTTTAAAACCGTAACAAACTTCTTAATTAGAACATATCTAATTAATTCCGTTTGAGATTTCTATCCAACTAATAGATAGTTTAAATTAGGTATAGATATCCTAATTTAAATGTCGTAGATATCGAGAGTTTATAATAGAATTTAGAACTAACTTAAATTCTGAACTGACTTTTGACGCTGAGCTGACATACTCAGTCTTGACCTTGCCAAGCTGACTTCTTGAATCTTGGATTCTTGAATCTTCAAGTCTTCAAGTCTTCATTCTTAAAACCTATCTCAGCTTAGAAGTCACTGAGATATCTAGTACTTACATAGAAAACTCTATATCTGTTTATACGCTGACTACTCAGCTTCAGCTGACCAGTCAGTCTATAACAGACTTACATAATTCCTAATTCTTAACCTATCATCTATACATATCGATAGTTTTTCTCATCAAATCTAACTATTCTAAACATGGGACTAACAATCTCCCCCTATTTGATGATGACAAAATATTAAATCAAAGTAGGTATAGGTTAACAGAATTATGTTGAACCACTTTGAAACTGACCAAAGTTAGTTCTTGAAATAAGTATTGAACTGATCCATACTTATTCACGTATCTTGAACTTACAAGATGTTTATGTTACAAATCTATTATACGACTTGTATTCCAAGTATTTGAATATACAACTACTTAGATTCTGAACTTATCAGAAGTAATTTAAGTTCTGAACTTACAAAACTTATACAACTGAACATATCAGTTTATAATTGAACATATCAATCATCAGCTTGAACATACAAAGCTGTTTGTTTGAACGTATCAAACATAATTTTGAACATATCAAATAATGAAACAGTTGAACATATCAAACTTGAATTTTTATTAATGAACATATCATTTACATTGTAGCTTAATCTTTATGATTAGCTTCTGCAGACTTAGTGCTTATAAAAGTATAGAACTAATCTATTTAATCAATAGAATCTCCAACTTCTAACCACATATCATAACATTTAAGTTCCCATATTGCAGCTTTCTTGATAGCATCATTCACAATCTCTTCACCTTCTGTCATCTCTTTCATCTCAGTTTTTCTTGATCTGATTTCTTTGTGGAGATGATATCTGAATACTGAGTTCTGAATTGAGTCATCACATAGAATTCTCAAGTACAGAATCAATTCCAGATTTTCCAAATGAAGATCTGCTATCCTCAAGAAACATTGATTACCTTCCACATCAAGATACAAGAATCCTTCCAAAGGTTGAGAGATATAAGTGTTTTCTCTGAATTCAACTCCCTTTGGAACTTGTAAATCGATGTCTCTTTTAGCTCGCTGGCTTGCTTCTCTAACTCTTGCAGCTTTGCCTCGATTAAGGAAGGTATCAATTTCATCAGCAGGGATCTCACCTAGCTGATCGATTCTTATGAAGATTGTTTTAAGCACATCAACTATCTCTTGTTTGATTTGACTCTTTTTCATCTGCTTGATAGTTGTGGCTACGATCTTCAACTCTGAGAACCCCAACTTGTACAGACATCTCATATCTAGACCAATTTCTTGTTTGTTGTCTAGTACAAAGTTGATGATTACCAATTCTCCTTTTCTACTCAGTGTAATTGATTCAATCTTGTTATTAAAATGTGTTCTTTTATAACAATGCCTTAGATCCACATCTGAGTAGGGAATTGGGGCAGCTCTTGTACCAGAATAATCAGCTTCAGCTTCAGCTCTGGCAGCCTTAGCTTTAGCCTTTTCTCGTTGAACTTCAGCTTGTCGTTGCTGCTCTTTTATTTCCTCCACTGTTACGCCTAATTCTTTAGCCATCTCTTGTAACATTTGCTCAGCAAGTATGTCACTGGCTTTCTGTGCTGCATCAGCTTCATCACTTGAGTCAGATTCATGTGCAACTATTTGAGACTTACCCTGTTGCTCAGGCTCAGGCTCAGCAATGATGACCTTTCTTTTCTTTGCTAGAGGCATAACACTTCTTTTCTTTCTTTTTACCATCTCAAACACCTTACTCTTCCCTTTATTTATTTATGAAGTTGGAACCGACTCAGCTTCAACAAATTTTGGCAAATTAGCTTGAGGAAGGTTGGTGTGAACAGCTTGAGATGTTTCTTCAAGTGGAGTTTCTGGTTGAGCTTGTGAAGTTGTGGTAATTTGATCTGTTGGAGCCTGTTGTTGTTGAGAAGGCTGATCTACAGTACTCATAAACTAATCATGAGCTTCTTCAAATTGTACTTCCTCTATATGCTCCCCCCCAACCTTATCATCACACTTATTTGATTCTTCCTCCCCCTTTTTGTCATCATCAATAGGGGAGGGTCTGAGTTTGAGCATGAAGCTTTCCAAGTTGGCTACTGAAGTTGACAAATCAGTAAGTTTGCGCATCAACTTGGCTTTGTCAGCTTTCCTCTTTTTATGCAGGAGCTCAAACTGGGATTGTAAATAGTCCATAATGACTTGAGCATCGGTAATCATCAGTTTGGGCTCCTCAGGTCTTCTTCTTACTTCAATGTCCTCCTGTCCAGTGGAAGAGTGTATTTCCACCGTAGGAGTGGCTGTTGAGTGTTCCTCAATCGGTAAGGATGTGGGTCCCATATCCAAAGGTTGGTGATGACCTATGGAATCAAGGGGGCCAGAATGGAGACCCTGTAAACCTTCTTGGTGTATAAAAGGTTCATTGGCAGGTCGTGCGAGAGTGTGTGAGAATAGAAGAGAAGAATGACCAAGTTCGTGAGGTATGGTAGTAGGGTGAGCTAGGCTTATTGGTGAGGAGGGGGTAATTGACCCTGGGGATTGGTCAGTATTTCAATGTAACCTTCATGGGGCTGTGAAGGCACAAAAGTAGGCTCTCCCATGGCACTAGTAAGTATGGGCTGAGTAGACACCATACCCGGTATATGCTTAAGGGTTGAACTGATCCTAGAGGTTGGCACCTTAAGAGAAGGTGTCTCCCCCTCAGCTCCTGCCGATGGAGGTATCAATGTGATATCAACTCCAGTGTCCTTTTGAGGTGAAAGACCACCTTTGGCGGTTTTCCTTGTGTAGGTGTGGGATATCTCCTTGGTAGCAGTGGGCTGACAAAGGTTGGTTGTAGATTGTAAGATAGATGGAGATGTTTGAGGTGGAGGAGAGGGGTTAGACTGAGTTGGGCTTGACTCAGTCCTCTCTCCTAAGTTTGGAGATGGAGAAGTAAAAGAGAGAGAAGAAGATAAGGGTTGCGAAGTATTACATGCTGCACCTAGTAGTGGAGACTCAGAACTAGGAAACAGACTCCTTTGCTCCGAACTCGAAGTGGTGGATGAAATTATTTGTGCAATTGGTTTGAGCTGAGTCCTATGTTGATCAGCTTGAGGGGACTCGACCTCTGAATCAACATCGTCACCCACTTCTTCCTCAACTTCCTCCTCTGTTTCAGCTTCACTTGACTCAGGAGTCGGAAGCTGTATATACACCCTCATCTGAGCACTTATTGTAGGGTGCCCTGGGAAAACATTCTGTAGCTAAGAACAGGAGTAGGGATTGACTCATATTGAGCAGTATATCTTCTACCCAACCTGTCCTCGATGACCATGGATATAAATCTTGCGAAGGGTACAATGGTGTCCCTTATGTTCTTGGTCACCAATGACTTGAATTCCTCAAAGATCAACTCAGCGTAATCCACTCGTCGATCATAAAATAAGTTGTATAGTAGTTTCATTTCAAAGTCATTTACATTATCCAGACCTCCCACCTTGTATCCAAGGGAACGAACCACAGTGGATACCATAAATCCCCATGCCGTCTGGAAAACAGATTTCCGTATGACGCCAATAACTTGAGGATGACCCATTAAGGGTAAAACACTTCGTGATGTTTCCCTAGAAACCGTCGCTCATACTGATTATGAATCGGGAGATGAAGAATTCGGCGGATACAATTTGCATCAACTTCTATTGCCACTTGTCCACTTAGGACTATACCCCGTATAATCGGTTGAGTTGCATCCAGTTTACACGTATACTAGAATTCCGTGAGAGGTTGAGGAATAAGCACAGCAGGACCACGAAGAAATGCATGTGCCAGGGGTCCCTTGCGAATGTAGGAGACCCACTCCTCATATCCCCTGCCAATTATGGACTTCGAAATGTCAATAAAGGCGATCACGTTGTTTTGTTTGTAGGTGGGGAGTGCGTTGTTCTTGAAATTTCCACCACGGATAATTTGTTCAGTTAGATTTAGAGTATACCCCGCCATTGAAATCGAACTTATCGTATTAGATTGCACTTAGCAGTAGCAAGCACTTAGCAATGGGCTCTGCACACAGCAACGTTAGGGTTTCAAAGAAAAGAATATTTTGGAAGTTTAAACGAAATATGATGAAAAATCTCTCTTATTTATACCTTTTCAATGTGAGAGAAAAGTTACCATTATCTTAGGGTAATAAAAATGACCGTTACCGTAAAAAAAACATCTACACAGTTTGTTACAACGGCTAAATTTATTGTTAGTTACCCAAATTCACACTGTTATATTGAAAAGATATTTTTATGAAAAAGAATATATCATAAAAAATTTCTAAACAACTGACGTTTATTTATCGGACACACCGTAAATATTTTGGACTTACCATATTATTGGACATACCATTTGTTAGGACTGACCTAGACATGTGGAACTGACCACAATTGGAATACTCAGCTGATCTTGAGTATTCAGCTTAGATGGAGTACTCAGCTGATCTGAATGTTCAGCTTAGATGGAGTACTCAACTGATCCTGAATGTTCAGCTTAGATGAAGTACTCAGCTGATCCTGAATGTTCAGCTTAGATGGAGTACTCAGCTGATCCTAAATGTTCAGCTTAGATGAAGCACTCAGCTTCAGATGTAGCACTCAGCTCAAGTTTTGACACTTAGTCAAATGTAGCACATAGCAAAAATTAAACAGAGATAAAGAGTGGAACATACCATTTAAGGGTTGAGCATGCCAAGTTTGCCGAGTAGAGTTGTGAATCTTGTGCCTTCTATTGGTTTAGTGAAGATATCCGCAAGCTGATCTTCAGTCTCAATGAAGACTAACTCTATGTTTCCCTTTTCTACAATATCTCTGATGAAGTGATGTCTTATCTCAATGTGCTTGGTTCTTGAGTGAAACACTGGGTTGTGTGTAATGGCAATACCACTTTGATTGTCACAAAATATAGGAGTCTTCGAATAATGCAAATCAAAGTCCTTAAGCTGATGTTGCATCCACAGTATTTGAGCACAACAGCTCCCTGCAGCTACGTATTCAGCTTCAGCTGTTGAAATTGCCACTGAGTTTTGTTTCTTGCTTGTCCAGCTAACTAATTTTCCACCCAAAAGTAGACATCCTCCAGTAGTACTCTTTCTATCAAGACCACATCCTGCGAAGTCTGAATCTGAGTACCCTATCAGCTCAAATCCTGATCCTTTGGGATACCACAAACCTAAGTTTGGTGTTCCCTTCAGATATTTGAGTATTCTTTTAACAGCCAGGAAGTGTGATTCCTTTGGATCAGCCTGATATCATGCACAAACACATGTAGCAAACATTATATCAGGTCTGCTTGCTGTTAAATAGAGTAATGAACCTATCATTCCTCTATATGTAGTCTAGCATACAGATTTTCCATCAATGTCCTTGTGTAGCTTGACATTGTGTAACAATGGAGACTTTGCAGGATGGCTTGAGTCTAATCCATATTTCTTAATCAGATCAAAGACATACTTGCTCTGATTAATAAATATACCATCTTCTTTCTGATAGATTTGAAGTCCCAAAAAGTACGTCATCTAACCCATCATGCTCATTCTGTATTGATTAGACATTATCATAGAAAACCAATCACACAGATCTTGGTTTGTTGATCCAAAAATAATGTCATCCACATAAATTTGAACCAGAATGACATGTCCTCTGCTCTTTCTTATGAAAAGAGTTTTGTCAATACTTCCTCTGACAAAATTATTTGAGAGCAAATAGGTGGATAGTGTATCATACTAGGCTCTTGGCACTTGCTTGAGTCCATACAAAGCCTTGTTTAACTTATAGACATAATCTGGATATTTAGCATCAATAAAACCAGGGGGTTGTTGACTTACCCTTTTGCAACCTCATAAGGTGTTTTACCATGTCTTTTCACTATAATTGATCTATTCTGAGTATAGCAGGCTGTACTTACAGCTTCTGCCCAGAAGCTCAGTTTGAGCTTTGCCTCACATAGCATGGTTCTGGCAGCTTCAGTTAAGGTTCTGTTTCTCCTTTTAGCAACTCCATTTTGTTGTGGAGTTCTTACATATGAGAAATTTTGGATAATTCCTTTCACTTCACAAAAGCCTTCAAGGGTTGAGTTTCTGAACTCAGTCCCATGATCACTTCTGAGTTGTTTAAGAGACTTACCCTTTTGCAACTCCTCTTGTCTTATGAAGCTGATTAACTCATATGCAGCTTCACTTTTGGCTTTTAAGAAGATTACCCAAGTGAATCTTGTGAACTCATCAACAATCACTAGAGTATAATTTTTGCCACTTAGGCTTGGGGTGCTGATAGGTCCAAATAGGTCCAAATGCAACATATGCAATGGTTCTGTAATTGAAAAATTCTGCTTGGACTTGAAGGATCCTTTATGATGATTTCCCATTTCACAAGCTAAACAGAGTTTTTCTTTAGAAAATGGGATCTTAGGCAGACGAGAGACTAACTCTTTGCTAGACAACTTGTTAATATATTTGAAGTTTAAATGAGACAGTCTCTTATGCCATAACCAACTCAGCTTAGGAGTTAAGTCAGAATACAAGCAGGTTTCAGTTGAAGGATCTGCAGAGCTGAGATCTAACAAATAGATATCTCTATCTCTTTTTTCCATTAATATTGGTTTTCCCTTCTTATCATAAATTATCCCTGCATGCTTTCTGAAGGTGACTGCATAATCCTCATCACACAGTTGACTGATACTTATCAGATTGTGTTTAAGGCCTTCAACATATGCTACCTTTTTTTAAGTGCCTTTTCCAACAGTTATCTGTCCATAACCTTTAGTCCTTCCTTGAGAATTATCCCCAAATGTCACCCTAGATCCTTCATTGTTTTGGAATTCACTTAGAATCCCCTTGCTTCCTCTCATGTGCTTTGAGCATCCACTATCTAGATACCACTTGTAGGAGCCCTGCACATGATCAACTAAACATATTAGTTTCTTTTTGGAAACCACTGTTTGGTGAGTCCTAAGGATGAGCACTTAGCTGATCCTTTGGAGTTTGATTGATCAGCTCGAACATATTCTGGTTCTATTTTGGACTGATCATCCTTTTCGTTAAGATTGGTACTTACACAATCTTTGGCCTCATGACCTCTATCACCACACTTATAGCATTTTCTTCTAAAGATGGGTGTTTGGGTGATTTCTTTGAGTTTTCCAAAATTTAATTTGGATTCAGTTTTAGGGTCATGTGATGTGGATAACCTTTCAATCCTCTTCGATAGTTTGTCTACTTGATTTTCACTGACTTTGGACTTACCTTTGTCAGCTTTATGGTTACCTTTATTTGGTGAAGTCAGACTTACAGACAACTTCCTGTTTTTAGACATCCTTTCATATATGGCTTGAGAATTATGTCTTTTTGAGTTAACATGAGATATTCTATCAAAAACAGTTGTTCTCACATGATTGTAATCCAATCTTTTGAAAACTAACTTACAGTTTCTGTTGGATCTGGAACATTCAGCTTGATGGTTTGAGTGAATAACCTGAGGACTTTGGGTTGGCCTCACAAATTTATTGGTTTTGAGCTGCTTCCCTTCCTTGTTCCTTAAGAATGTTCTTGGGAGTATGTCATCTGATTTCATCGTTTTGTCTTCAAGACTGACTTGATCCTCGATGATTTCATCAGCAACAGCACTATAGTCTCCCCCTACCACTGCTTTTACTTGATTTGGTATCTGCTGGTTAATACACTTTTTTGCTTCTCTTGATGACTACACCAAGATTCACAGATTTTTCTTAGATTGTCAACTTGTTCTTTTGATTCTTGCAGTTCTTCACTTAGAAGTTTGTTTATATGAAGCTGACATTCATAATCACTTTGAATCTTTTTACCAGCATTTAAGAGAGTTTCAGAGTGTTTAAGTTCATCTTTTAGTTTTGAAATTTCAGTTTTCAAACTAGATTGAACCGTGAGAGAGGTTTTGAAATCATTCAACAGATAGTTGAACATTAGACATTTTTGTTCATCAGTGTAAGAGCTAAAGTAATTTACCTTATACATTGAGGCAGGATCCCAGTTACTGGTTTGTTTACTCAGCTTAGCCGCTTCTGCTAGATCCTCATCAAAGGAATTGTCTTCTAACTCATAGTCAACTTGTTCCTCATCATCCTCAATGGCCATCAACCACCTATCTGGCTCATCATCATCTGAAGTAGATGATTCAGTATCCCAAGTCTCAGCAAGAAGACCTTTGGTGTTTTCATCTGGCTTGCCTTTGAATCTTTGATATTTCTTTTTATATTTATCAGCTCTGTAGGCATTCTTATCAGCTATTAAAGCTGATTCTCCCTTCTTAATTCTGCACTCAGCAACTATGTGTCCTATCCTCTGACAGTTATAGCACTTAGCTTTCTTAGGATCAAAAGTAGACTTACCACTTTTGCTTCTGTCTGATTGACCCCTTCCTCTTCTGAACTTTCTAAAGTTTCTTGCTAACATTGCCATTTGTTCAATAAGAGCATCCATCTCTTCATCATCTGAACCAGAGTTAAGACTTACTTCGTCAGATTCAAATTCAGAGTCAGTCTCAGCTTGAGACTTTTTAGATCCCTTCTTTTTCTTTTCTGCAATTAATGCAGATCCAGCATTGTTTATAGATTCTTTTAGTTGTTACTGGGCCACTTTTTTCTGTTCCATGATCTGTTGATGATTTAGAAGGAAACCGTAGATAGATCTGAGATCATATTTTCCTAAGGTTCCTCCAGCATGAAGTGCAATGGTGATCTCATTGAATTGTTCTGGTAACACATCCAAGAACTTGAGTACCAATTCATTCTCATCTTACTTGACACCTACCAAGATCAGATCATTTATCAAGCATTGAAATCTGGTAAACAAATCTGCCAGAGTTTCATTCTTCTTAGCAAAGAAAGTTTCATAAGAACGACTCAGATTTGTCTTCTTATGTTGCTTGAACAAGTCAGTGCCTTCATACGTGATACTGAGAGTATCCCACCTCTCTTTTGCAGTTTGGCACCTAGCCACAGTATGCAGAAGAGGATTTGTTAAAGCATTTGCTATAATGCTTTGTGCCTTGTCATCAAGATTGAACAGTTTACGATCTTCCTCAGTCCAGGATGCTTTAGGCTTGGGAGTCTCTCCAGAGGGAATGGTTTTGTCAGTGGCAGTAATATGGATCATTGGTATGATTGGGCCATCTTGAATCACGGTACTCATCCTGTGATCCACAGACTTCAGATATAGCATGGCTCTAAACTTCCACATAGGATAGTCAGTGCCATCAAAGATAGGACAACCTTTTGCCGCAATTGTTGGTATATGACTTGATTGCTTGCAAGTAGACATCTTAACCTCTTGACAACGGATCTTGATCTTCAACTTATGAAGAAACTTGCTCTGATACCAGTTGTTGGTCCCAAAGAGGGTGAACAAGCAACCGATAAAGTGTAGAAGGGGGGTTGAATACACTTTAATCAATTAAACAAATTAATCAAATGTATATTCAATTATCAACCAGAACAATAACTATTATCATTCACTAATCAAATCAACAAGATGATTTGATATTACAATGATTATAACCTCAACTCTCTCTAAACACTCTTGAATAACAAACTAATTGATGATCGGACTTCTTGTTAAAACTTATTAACAAGAACTCTTGA
The DNA here is from genome assembly GCA_038502395.1 of Dittrichia graveolens. Taxonomy (NCBI): domain Eukaryota; kingdom Viridiplantae; phylum Streptophyta; class Magnoliopsida; order Asterales; family Asteraceae; genus Dittrichia; species Dittrichia graveolens. The sequence goes on from JARJIL010000009.1 coordinate 63,540,708, forward strand.
AAAATCTCTCGAAGTTTGAACTTACAAAGTTATCGCAACACACGCGTATCAAGTATCACGAACACTGTACGTTTTGCAACTTATGCAGTATCACGTACTTGTTATCATATATCTTCGCGCATTCGTTCGTGTATGTATTCGTGTTTATAAACCCAGAAGAAGATTTATACTTATACTTGATATATCTACGAACAAATCGTAGTTTAAAGATAAAACTTATCTTTTCTTTAAAACCGTACCAAACTTCTTAATTAGAATATATCTAATTAATTCCGTTTGAGATTTCTATCCAACTAATAGATAGTTTAAATTAGGTATAGATATCCTAATTTAAATGTCGTAGATATCGAGAGTTTATAACAGAATTTAGAACTTACTTAAATTCTGAACTGACTTCTGACGCTGAGCTGACATACTCAGTCTTGACCTTGTCAAGCTGACTTTTTGAATCTTGGATTCTTGAATCTTCAAGTCTTCAAGTCTTCATTCTTAAAACCTATCTTAGCTTAGAAGTGACTGAGCTATCTAGTACTTACATAGAAAACTCTATATCTGTTTATACGCTGACTACTCAGCTTCAGCTAACCAGTCAGTCTATAACAGACTTACATAATACCTAATTCTTAACCTATCATCTATACATATCGATAGTTTGTCTATTCAATCTAACTATTCTAAACATGGGACAAACAAATAGCAGATAGCCCAACCCAATACATACGATAGCTGACCCCTAACAATTCGCCACACAACAATTCGAAACATCTCAATCAACAAGCAACAATCAACTACCAACGAATAACAGTCAACACAGTCTATCAATACTTATTAGACTAGACAGTCTATGTTGGTATATCATGGCAATTCAGACTAAACAGTCTATCAAGGCAACTCAGACTAAACAGTCTATCATATCAAACGAATATCTCATATCATGCACTCATAAACGTTACCACCATCACCACTCGTGAGTACACTTCCACTCACTTCAGTCCTCGATTCCGTTTGCTCAGTTGTCTAATATCATTGAGTTTTCGTAGTTCCTGAGAACACAACAAACCGAAATCAATCTCAATTCATAAATATATATTCACATATATTTATATCTCAAATGCTCTTAAATATCATGTAAATAATTAACATATAAGCCCGAGCAACCACGCATCAAAACAAACTAACAACTAAAAACTACATTCTGAAAAATCGTAGGTCGCGCCGCGACACGCCTTCGAGCACCCCATAGATTACTTCGAGCGCCCATTTCAAACAGTAACTTCGAATTCGAAGTCGACGCGTCGCGACCCTAGACCCGTCGCGTCGCGACAAACCTTCGAGCAGTCTCCTTCGCATGCGAAGTCCTCTTTCTTCGAACAACACTCCTTCGAACTTGAAGTCAATGGTCGCACCGCGACCAATGAAGTGTCGCGCCGTGAACCCGATTCCCAGAAACATTATCTTCTTCAAACAACCCAGCCGACTCCAAAAACCTCCATGGATCTTTTCCAGAACTTCAAAACTTACCAAAGCTTACTAAAAACATATTTAAACATCTACTAACATGCATTCATGTATTTATAACACCTCAAATCCATAATTTAACAACAAATAATCAAAATCCACTTGAATTTGAGCTTTCAAGCTCCATCAAAGGTGAATCCTCATATAACCATGTATTTCAACATAAAAACATGTCAAGATAATCATATATATGTTACGAACATATTCTAACCTTTTTCTTGAATTAACAAACACCAACTCCACAAATCAAATATTCAAGTTTTCTTCTTTTTCTTGTTCTTCTTTTCTTTCTTCCTCTCAAAGAAACACACACACACACACACTTTTCACTTTCAATAAAATGAGCAGGTGTCTTTCTTCTAAATTACATATAAACATACATGTACACACAAAAGACTCCACTTTCCAAGCAGGAGGTGTCACCTTTCTTCCTATCCATTCTTTCAAGTATACACATAACATACATCCATGCATACATACTACATACATACGTAAACTTTAATATTCCTTCAGTAACACATAGGTATATATATTTACATATATATCTATATATAGGGTAGGGATCAAGTAAAAAGAAAATTAAAGTAAAAAGGGTAAAAAGGATGATTATTTGATCATTTTTCGGTATATATATCAACTGATAATCATTTGTTCATCATCTTTATTGATTAAAACTAGTTCTTCATCAATTTCTTTTTGATGAATCCAACATATTCATCACTTTTTAGATGAAAGCAGTTTGTTCATCAACAAATTATTCCAAAATTTTGTTTTCAAAATCTGTATTTAAAATCAAAAAAAAATTGATGAAGAACTAGTTTTAATCAATAAAGATGATGAACTAACGATTACCAGTTGATATATATACCGAAAAATGATAAAATAATCATCCCTTTTACACTTTTTACTTTAATTTTCTTTTTATTTGATCTCATCCCTATATATATATATATATATATATATATATATATATATATATCTCAATTAGTTAATCAACCAATTAACTTAAATAACCACATAAACAAATTAAATACAATTAAACATGAAATCACGTACCATTAACTCGTAAATCAACTAACCCAGATTTACGGATGTTACAACAAATGTATTCTCCACCGATACAGGTTTTTGCTGACTTTAGGGGCTTCCAAATTGTTCGAGATCTTCGTGTGTGTATTTGTCCAGATCTATGTGTATTTTAATTCGAAGATGAAGTTTCTATTCATCGAGTTTTAGATCTCGCTCTCTTTAGATTTGTTTTTTTAACTTGAAGATGAACAAGTTGTTATCTATGAGATCTATGGGTGTCTGATTTCTTGAAATGAGATGAAACTCGAGTATCGATTCTGATTTTTTTGGTTTCGTGGTTTTAGTTTGATACTGATTTTTGGTACCGGTGGTGGTTGGTGGTAGAAGTTGGGGGTTGCAGGTGGTGGTGGTGGTTGCGGTGGGTGATGACGGTGGCGGAGGTGCTTGGTGGCTGTGGTATTGTAGAGAAGCGGCATGTTCTCGAGTTTTTAAACGAAAGAAAGGAAAGGAAAGGAAAGAAAGGAGAAGGGAAGAAAATGGGAGGGAAGGATTGAAAAAGTGGAAGGATTGTTTTAAGGCATAAAAATGGTAAAATTGCCTTTTCTTCCCCCTCTCTTCCCCTTTCTTTCCCTCCTTAAAAAAACTTAAGAACACCCATCACTAATTGTTTCCTTCCCTTCCCCTCCCTTTCCTTCCAAAAAATAACTTGAGAACATAGCGAAGGAGAGAGATTTAATTATTCAAGAGAGATAGAGATATATATATGATAATATGATTTTTATTTCTAATTTTTTTAAAAAAGATTTAATTATTTAAGAATAGGTTTACTCCTTTAAAATGTATTAAACTATACCTCAAATATTAATAGGTGTATTGAACTTTTAATTTGTTGTTATTATACGTATTTTGGTTGTATAAAAAGTAAAAAAAAAACTATAAATTTAGTACATACAATAGGAATTTTAATACACACAATAACATATTTTTTGAAAGTTTAGTATATACAATAGCATTTTTAAAAAGTTGATACACACATTATATATTATTTTTAGAAAAATGTTCAATATAGTCAATAATTAATTTATAATCCTGATGGCTAATTTTAGTCTTTTAATCAATGTCATTAATGATCCAGATTAAATTTTAAAAATTTGGACGGCGTGATATTTTCGTAATTCACATTTAATGCTTTTATAAATCACATATAATTGTATACTGAATCATCTGTGATTGAACAAGTAAAACAAGTTAACTTTAAACGCTCATCCAAACATTATAAAAAACAAATATTCGTCATAACCAGCGTATTGCAACTGAAAATAAAAAGTAAACATAAATAAATTATAAAAACTAATATTTAAAACAAATATTTATACTATAATGAAATATAAAAAATGAACATTTTAAAATCATTTTCTTTGAATAAATATTATATTATATTAAAATTCATATCATAAGAATAATAAAGATACAAATTTATATATATTTTTACACCTAAAATCATATGTTAAGAGTTGTAAAAATAAATATAATACCAGCTTTTTAGAGCTTGTAGCTTTTTGTTTTGAAATAAAAAGCTAAAAGTCTTGTTCGGATGAAAAAACTGTAAGCTTCTTTTAAACAAAAAGCTCGAAAATAAAAAGATTTTTGAATTAGCTTTTAAAACTAGCTAGAAGCTTTTTATATACAAATTACCTTATACCCTTTTTAATCGTTTTGCAATTCCTTCTATTTTTATTATTTGTCATTTTTGTCATCTTACACCATTAAGCTTCAGCTACCAGCTATTTTACCAAACACATATACAAATAAAAGATATAGCTTCCAGCTCCAACTACTATCTACCAGTTTCCAGCTATCAGCTACTTCCGCCAAACATATCATAAATGCATGTGGACTTAAATGCACAAAGGGGTAAAACTAAAAAGTCAATAAAATGTTCATTTTATATAATAGTAATCAAGTTTAAAAAGTGTTTTATTAAGATCATTCATGAATTATTTCATAATTTAAAATAAAGAGGTGAGTGACGTTAATACAATATTTTTTAAACTTGTTACTATTTTGAAAATTATCCCCACCGAGAAAAAAAATAACTTCACTGATGAAAAAACGGGGGAAAATGGAAGTGTGCAGATGATGACATGGGATTTGAACTTGGGTTGCTATTCTAAATGCACATGTATCCTACTAATTAAGTTGCTTAGTATTTAAAGGTAAATGTGATATATTATAATAGAATTTGAAAATTGTGAAACATGGTTATACCGATTAAATATCAAAAAATTAACATACAAGTATAAATAGGATTACGATTTACACACCATACTTTAAAGCTCTTGTATACCTTAGTATATATTTTTATCACATCTGATTGGTTATTAGATCAACTTTTTATATTTTTCAGATGGTTTAAACATCAGTTAATTATAAAAATGAATGTTCCATATGATTAAATAGGATATATGTCTAAATACTCATATAAATATGAAATATTTTATTTTTTCTTACTTCATCTTCCTAGCTTTTAATAATTGACATGTGTAATGTAGAATTCTTTTCATCGCATCATCCCTTCATTTTCATACTTTCCTTGTTCAAATAAATAGGAGGATAAGTAGAAATATATAGTTCAAGTCTAGGACTATTCAAATTTCAGCTAGAGAACTAAAAGTTTACATGATTGACTATACAGTACAATAATAATGTAAAGGAAATATAAAACTACGCGGTTTCCTTTACTTAGGAGCTGTTTGTTAAAACATAATTATTAAGCACTGAATGATTTTGTGGTCTGAATAATTCAAAGGCTCTGAATGAATCTGCCTCTGAATGTGACATGCTGTTTGATAAAGATTCTGAATAAACCATCCGAATGATGCAAATTATCATTTTAATCTTAATAGTGATATATTACATTATAAGATATGATAGTTTAACAAGAAAACGTGTGAAAGAATGAGTATTAGAATAAAATACTCGGTGCTTAATGATTCAGAATGCATTTTAAGGTAGAATGATTCAGCAGATTTATTCTGAATCATTCGGCACATTCTTCATTCAGAGGCATGAATCAAACACGCTAAATGCTTAATGATTCAACATTCAGCGCTGAATGGTTTCATTAAGCAGCAAACAAACAACCCCTTAGTTAATCTTATAAAAAATGAAATTGTCAATAATATTATTTATGCCGGATCGGATCGTTAAAAATGAAATTTAAAGATATTGAAAGTGTCATAGATATATGTGTCGGGTCGGATTGCAAAAATGAAATTTAAAGATATCTCCAATAGTTATATTAATTTTTTTATAATTGTCCGGTTCTCAATCTAGTTCCAACTTACCAAGTACAACTTACTTTAACTAGCTTGCAAAACCAGTTCCAATCTAGTTACTTCCTACTTACTAGTTAGTTCGTTTGATTTTTTTTTTCTTTTCCCCTTAATACAAATGTTATTTGATTTTCTGATTTATTAAATTTTGTGTAGATAAATAGTATTATACTAGATTAATACCCCGTGTATAAACACGATAATTGTTTATGTAAATTGTAAACACTTATGGTGAGAAATCTTAAACATATAATAAATTATATATCAATACCAAATCAAGAAACATTCATGAAAATTGAAAGCTGAATAAAAGAAAATTTATATATATATATATATATACTCATAGATTTGTACTGATAGTTGTCAGTAATTTTAGGAAATAAACAGAGATGATTAGTTAGAAAAAATTTCAAGAATAAGTTGAAGTCATTTTTGAAATAGAGGATTCTAATTGGTAAAAAAATATTCCAAAAATAATTTAATAATATCATAAGTCTATTCTTTTAATATATATTAAAGGGTTTAGTTCTCAAAATGTATCCAACTTGTCACCTTTTGCTATTGTGTGTACTGAACTTTTAAATTTACCATTTAATGTACCCAGTTACCTATTCCAAAGGTAACCGGTAATTTTGTTCATTTTTTATTTTTTTTTAATATGCCACATCATTATTTAATTTCCACATCAGTCCATTTTCAAAAAAAATTCAAAAAATCAAGAAGAACATGAAGAACACTTGAAGAAGAAGATCAAACCTAGAAATCAAAACTTTGTATTTAAAAACAAGAACAATCAAAGATGGAGAAAGAAATCTTAATTACAAACATCCTAAACCATAATCTATTACAAACATCCCTAATTCACCAAACACATATCCCAAATTCTATGAACCCAGATCATATGAATCCAAATCGTATGAACCCGAATCGTATAAACCCAAATCGAACGCAGATCCCAAATCGTATGAATAAGCTGATGTGAAAATCAAACATATAGATCCAATCGTATAAACCCTAATTCACTGATATAGCTAACAAGATCTAAGTATAGCCAACAAGAACTCTGAAAATCGAATAATATAGCCAACAAGAACTCTAAAAATCAAAGAGTACAGTTAACAAGAAATCTACAATCGAATAAGCACTCGGATCTGAAAGCAATCGAAACTTGTAAACCCCAAAAACAAAAATAAATAGGCAATCAAAAACCATCGAAGGACTCAGATATGAAACCATCGAAACTCAAATAAACCATCGAAACTCAAATCTGAGCAGATTGTAGAAATCGAAACCCAAAAATACAAATTGATTAAGAATCCCTATGAACCAACATGAAAAAGATGAAGAAACTTACCTTTTAATCCCATTTTGAGTTGTTGATGACTTCATCAAAACCAAACACAGTGTCAATTTCTACATTTATTATCCATTGAAACCTTAAAGATAGAACCCTAAATCTCCATAGCAAATGTAATAAAACAGGGGGTTTTGATTTGATCTGGTTTCAAAATCGTGAACACTTATTTGGGTAACTGGGATTTGGTTGATTTGTTAGTGTTTTGATTTTTTTTAATATATAAAAATAAAACTGAACTTTATTTTGAATTTTTATCAACTTAATATGCCATGTCACTTGCCATGTTATCATCCAAGTCAGCAAAACCTATGCCACATCAGCATACAACTGTAACACCCTCAAACCTGGACTAGGAGATTAGTAGGTTTGTGGTATTTGTTTATTTGTTTTAATTGTGATTAATTGAGTAATTTAGTTAATTTATTTAAAAGAGTGAGTCTAATTATTTATAGGTATGTATGAAACCGTATACATGTATGTATTTATGTGTGGGCACGTGTGTGTGTGTAAAGAATGTGGCATGCCACCTCTTTCTGAACTTGTGTATACGTGGGGGGGGTTAGAAAGTAGCATGCATTATTCCAAATTGAAAAAAAGTGTGTGTGTGTGTGTGTGCAAGTGTTTTCTCTCTGATTAAACAACCGAAGAAGAACAAAGAAGGAAACAATCGGAATTCAGATTTTGTGTGTGTTTAAATTCGAATTAAGGTTAGATGTTTTAATATCATGATTATATGTTTACTAGATTGAATCCTGATAAAACTAATATGAATTTATGAAGAAACAATAGGATCGGATTTGAATGAAACATGTGTTTTGGGTCGATTTTGTGTTCATATGATTTGTATGTGTTAAATGATGTTTTGATGCATGAATATATGTTTAGAAGTGTTTAAACATGTTTGTGAAATGATTTGATGAATTCATAATTTCTGGATTTGAGTTATAAAGATGGTGGATTGGATAAATATATGAACTGTCGGTTTTGGTAAGGAAAAAGGTGAATTCCGATTGATTAGAAAACCGAGTATTGGAAACCGATAGTTTGGAAAACCGGAATTTGAAATCCGGAACACCAAATCCGATTATAGTAAACCAAAGTACTTGAAATCCGATTGATCAAATCCGGGTACTTATAATCCGGAACTATTAGAATCCGAGACTGGAATACTAAATCCTATACTTGAGAAACCGAAACCTTAAATCCGATTGTTGTAAACTAAGTACTTGTAATCCGATACATATGAAATCCGAAGACTTTAAATCCGGAAACCATAAATCCGAATATTTGAATCCGAAACTCCTAAGAAATCCGATTGAAGTGAAATCCGAGTACTTAGAATTCAATTAAGGAAAATCCGACAGTATGGAATCCATCGGATTCCCGAATCCGATATTAGTAAAATCCGAGACATAAGTTGCAGATTCTTGGAATCCGATAGTTTTGGAGAAATCCGATACTTGTGTTTTGAACTTGTATTTGTTTATTGTTTGATGTTTGTTTGATAAATGAATTATAAATATATGGATAAATATATTTATGAGATTGAGACTGATTTGGTTATTGCTGTGTTTTCAGGCAATCCAAAAGCTCGGTAATATTAGACATCTGAGTTTGTGCTGAAATAGAGGTAAGTGGACGTTAAACACGGATGGTAAAGATTGTAGTTAATTTTATTGATGTGAAGCATGATTGTGGTTTGAGATTAGACTGATTGAACTGCTGATTGTGATATTGAAATGTTGATAACTACTGCGTGAATATTTGGTCGATACGCACTCTTAGGATGAATTTGAGTTGCGTTGAGAAGTTAGCTATATGTGGACTTGGGCTGGGCTTGTCTAACTGGTTGGTTGAACAATAGTAGCCTTTCTGTTGCATTTGTTGCTCAGAGGGGAGTTTACTGTGCCGATCTAGTGGAAAGCTATCGGTAAACCTTTGCTTTGGCCGGCATTGGTTGTAGGTTCTGCGCCGAACCACGGGTCTTCTCTGGATATGTGATTTCATGATTGATGAATGATTGTAAATGTTTGCATTTGATGTTTTACTCTCTACTCACTTAGCTTTGTGCTAATTCCCCTCAGTTGATGTTTTGTAGGTTGGTGTTTGTTTTGAAGAAGGAAGAGTTAACCATTACTCTGATACTTATTTTGAAAAAGAGACGAGCCAGTTTTATCTTGTAACACCAAACTATTGTTGTAGTTGTCTTTTGAACAAATGTATGTATATTTGTAAATATTGGTTCTATGTAATCAAGTTAGTTTTAATTAGCTTCCGCAGTGCATTTTAAAAAAAACGGCTTGTGATTTTTCCGGTGTTACAACAACCTTCTATAGCAGGTTCGATACATTAAACGGTAACTTTTATAGGTTCAATACATTAAATGGTAAGTTTAAAAGTCTGATACACACAATAGCTAAAAGTGACAACTTGGATACATTCTTAGTAACTAAACCCTATATTAAATATTATATAAATGTTCTGATTTATTGTTGGTTAAGTGGTTTAAATATTTTATTTATATTTTTAGATTTATTATTGCGCTTGTTAAATATTATTGAAAAGAAAAAAAAAGAAATGCATACATATTAGTTTTATGTTCAATTTCGTGGTGCTCAAATATGCTTTTTCTAGTTTTAAAGTATGAACTATTCAATTTTAAATAAATGGATAGTCAATATTGTATTCAAAGGTTTTCATATGATAGTTTAACTCTAAAAAGTTAAAATTGATTTTTTGACTTGACTTGTCAAGATTAAATAGTTTATTTAATAAACGGTTTAGATCGTCTAATAAATTTTATCTAATTAATCTTTTATATATATTAGAAGATGATGATAAACAATGAATCAGCGACCATAAAACCTCTAATTTTAATGGTATAAATTATTTTGAATATCTGCATTTAGAATTGTATGTATTGTTTGGTTTAGTGGATATGATTTTAATTATGAAATATATTGATTCTGAATATCCTTATTACAAGTTTAAACGAATTTGTTTATAAGAATTAATTATATATTTTTACGGGGTATTTTCATAACAAGTCAATGTCATTTCAATAAAATAAAATTATTAAGAACCCATATCATTAAAAGTAAAAATATCTTTTAATATAAATAAAAGACTAATTTTAAAAAAACTTATTAGATAATCCTAGTTATTAGATTTAGATAAAAATTTTAATTATTCAATCTTAATCATTTATTTTAATAAAAATTAAAATTCAATTTTGACTTTTTTTTGTCAAAATTAAATTCAGTTTTGACTTTAATTTATATCAAAATTATTTGAGATAATTTCATATATGTCCTTCATAAATAGTAAAATATCATATTTGCCGACTTTAATTTACAAATATCATATTTAGTTTTTAAAATATCACATTTAATCAAATTTTAAGTTTTATCATTCTAAAAAATTATATAATCAATTAAAAAAATTTCAATTATAACTGATAAACGCTTAACCTTATTGCCTCTAATTGTAACAATAAGGATCAATGATTTGTATAAGAAATACAATCATGTCATTTCGTATCATGATTCCACGTTTCTGTTATCACGTTTGCATTCCCTCTCGTGTTTACGTTTCCACCGCGATCTGAGTGTTGACGTCATCTGTCGTTATTTTTAAAATTCTCATGCCATTTGCGTTTCATAATTATTTAATACTTTTTACTAATTAAGTAAATAACTAATCAAATTTCAGTTGGAAGTAAATTCGAGTTTTTTAACATAATAGTTAGAAGAAGTCTTAAGTTAGCATGCTATAAGTTCTGGTTTATAAAAGTGTAAAGGTAGTTTTCAAATACTCGTGTAATAAGCTAATGTATTAATTTATTTTTATCCCGACACAATGCTCGAACAATACAAAACTCCTTTGTTTCCAATTTGAGAATATAAAAAAAAAAAAAAAAGAGTCAAACAATCATATAGAAGACTTGTTTTTTGCATGCCTTCTCCACTTCCACTTTCTCCTCTACAAAAGTTGAAGAGAAAGACTACAAAAGTTAACAAACTAAACAATAAACAGTTTATTTTATCAAAATGTATTAAATTATACCCTATCAAAATGTATTAAACTATACCCTAAATATTAATGTGCGTATTCACTTTTCAAAAATATTATTATGTGTATTGAACTTTTAATTTGTTGTTATTGTACGTATTTTAATTACATAAAAAAGCAAAAATAGTATAAGTTTAATACATACAATAAGAAGTTTAAGACACACGATAACACATTTTTTAAAAGTTTGATACACACGATAACATTTTTGTAAGATGGATACACACATTAACATTTGAGACATAGTTTAATACTTTAATACATTTTAAAGAAGTAAACCCAACAATAAAACCTCATAGTATAAGCAACACTTACCAGCTTATAAAATTAAAGATCATTAACTTGGAATTACTCACATGCAGCAATAAGTTTTGACAAAGCATTTTACAAGCTTGCAAAATGTTCATCCAACATTGACTCATGAACAAGGGTTTTTGAAGTAATCATAAGTTCCAAAGCCAATAACCTAATGAACCAAGTGAAGGAAGAATAACAACATATGTAACCCGATGCGTTTGAACAAATACGAAACACGAGCCGAAGAGACAATGATTAAAGAACTGAACGCAATTCTACGTGTATATGTCTACAGATCAGCATATTTGAATATTCGTTCAATCAAAATGAAAATCGCAAAAAAATATATATCAAACCTGGTGCGAAATCAAGCAGATAGCAATGGCGACGTGCCCCGGCGATGTACTAGGGAGAGAGCCAAGGATTTTTGGGGGTCTTTTAGGGCTAGATTTCTAAACCAAGAGTTTTGTTTTGAGTCAATAAAATTTCTTTGCTTATGCTGACACAAGGATCCATCAGAAAAGATGTGAAAGTTAGATTTAGTGACAACTTTTGTTCTTCTGTCATATATAAGTCTTGGTAACTAATAAAGTGTATATTAAACCCTCTAAATGTGGTATGACAGAGCTTCAACACTAACATTTAATCCACAAGTAGATATAAACTTGAAGTTATCCAGTGTGAAATTAAGTATGAACAATACCTACATTAAACAAAAGTATATTACCTTGTTTTGCATCTTGCCACAAAAAGAGAAGGCATGCCCATCCATGTTTCTATAATATAGACAACTGATCACATGGAAACCAAAAACACTGGTGAGAGTTAACAGCAAAAGACACCAGTACATAGGGCGAGTAATTAGATTCGTTATCAACCCAAAGGCGACGTTTCTACGGCTTGAGTAATTCGTGAAATGAGGTCTCTTTTCTTCTGAAGTAGTTGAGACTGTTGAAGTTGCAGTTCCTTCCAGCTTCTAACGAGCCCAGCCCTTTCCAAAAGTGGAATCGGAGCCGTCTGGACTGCCTCCAAAACATGACATTCAGAATTCAAATCATCCTCCTTGTACATGGATATAAGCCTATGAAAGTTATCAACCTTTTGTTTGAACTCCTCAGCTCTCTTCTCCTCCAACTTATTATCAACATCATCTTCTTCTTTTTCTTTTTCTTTTTGTTTTTCGTCTTCTTCCAGTCGCCAAATCTTGTGGGACAACTCATGAATCTTGATTTTTTCCATACTCAGTCCTTGAACACTGTCCGTAGCCAACCTTGCGAGGTACGCCTTCTTCAAACCCCTCACTTTTTCGTACACTTGATCTTCATTAGCAGGGAAACTCAGTTTCAGAGAGGCTTTCCTGTAAAATCTCCTTGATCCACTCTTGAAACCATGCTTTATCAATGCCCTCAACACCTTTTTATCATCCTTGAAGGTAAACTTCCTTAGAAACTTGTTCTTCACCTCTGTTGCTTCATTCTCCTGTATAATGATAGACAGATAACTATTAAATTCCCTAAATATATAGAGTGGAGTTAACAAACACACAGCAAAATAACATTTTGAAAAGAGAAATTAACCTCTTGAAGATCCATAGAGGTATGTGGGTTGTGTTTAAACTCTTCTTCTGATCCTAATCCTTGATCCTCACCAGAAGCATGTTCTTTGGAACCAGTTTTAGCCATTCTTGATTTCTGTTACTCACGTAGCGATTATCAATAGTTCAAGTCATTTTAATCAATCAAATTTGAGATGCATTGTTTCAAAAAGAAAAAGAAGATTTGAAAATTTTTGTAATCTTCAACAGATTTGTTAACATTTGTCTCAGTATATATGAAATTGATGAGCTAAGATGAGACAGAGTAGTTAACCACAGAATGCAAGTTCCGTTAAACCCTAAAATAAACGCCATGGCTATCGTTAACAGAGCACGAAAAACACGAGCATTCAAAATTTATGATCCCTTTCCCGCCAAATACACGCACAAACAAACCTCAAGCACACATTACACACACAAAACCCGATCAAAATATACACACACATACTCGACACCGAAAAATTCACCTTGGATCTAAACAGAGAGAGAGAGAGAGAGAGAGAGGTGGGAATGGCAGAGATGTAGAGAAATGCTAGTTACAGAAACTTAAAAACCCTTACATAAAAAACACACGCACTTACAGCTAGCCGTGTGGTCTGATTCGAGAGTAGTGAGATTACCGGAGATGGAGAGCAGTGCGTAGAGACTTGTTGCCTGAGGTCGCCGGAGTTGGTCGTCGATTGCAGGGTCGTGACAGAGAGAGTGAGAGCGCGTAGAGAGAGAGTGAGAGAGAGGGGAGCGGGAGAGGTTTGGGAGGCTTTGAATGGGGGATGCAGTCTATTGGTTTTGTCGTTTATTTTATTTCCTTTATTGAAATAATTATTAATTTAGGCTCTCTTTTAATAATTTTCAAATACTTTCTACTTTTAAGTTTTAACAAAGGGTGAAAGAGAGTATTATTATTATTATTATTATTATTATTATTATTATTAATAATTTGTAAATAACAAATGTTTGTTGTGCATAAAAAGAGAGAAGGTCGTGTTTGTTTCATTTTTTTTGTAGGATTTGTATTTTAAATATCTTTAAATACGGTATTTGGTTTATAAATTGAGGTGAGATTTAAAATTTATAAATTTTTTAAGATGGGATTTAAATCCTATAGATGAGGGTGTTTCCCTTTGGCGAAATTACTATTTTACGGTGTTGTAACATCCAGAATTTTATTTATGAGTTAAAACGAGGAAATGTATAAAGTGGTATACAAGTTATAAATGAATATATGTGATAAGAGGTGATTTTAAACTAGAGGGACCAAAACCGTTGAAATGAAACTTAAATAGTCAAAGGACTATTTATGTAATTAAAGAAAACTTATATGTATATATATATATATATATATGTGTGTGTGTTTGACTTCATTATGTCAAACTATCAAATATTCACAGCCAACATCCTCTCATACATACAACTATAGTTCAGTTCTTCATATTCAAGTTTTTATCAAGAAATCAGTGTTGAGAAGCTATCATCATCATCTCCATCAAAGAAACATGAGGTAAGATTGGTTTATGGTTTTCAAGCTTCAAATGGGTCAAATGATGAATTTAAGAATCAAAGTATGTTATATATGAGTTCTAAGTGGTATATATTGTTAAGGATGTTATAAACCATATTCAAGATGTTAAAAACTGAATTGAATGAGTTTTGGGGAGGTTTGGCCGGAATTCAGCGACTGTACAACGTCTGAACTGTAAGTCGGATGGGACGAACACGGCCCGTGTAGCCTTACACGGCCGTGTATAAGTGTCGGATGAAAAGGTACATGGCCCATGTAGCAGTACACGGCCCGTGTAGAGCTTATGGCGGTCATAGGGCCATGTTTGGAAACATGGTCGTGTAGCATATGGGGTACACGGCCCGTGTATAGGGTACACGGTCGTGTAGGGTTGTTTGGTCCGACTTTTGTGTCATTTGAATGTCGGATAGTGTTGAGCACGTAGTACACGGCCCGTGTAGGGGTACACGGCTCGTGTAGTCTTCAGTTCAAATCAGGAAAGTGTGTTCTTGATATTATGTTGTTATACTATGTGTGTAGGATCATGTTCGGATACCTGGAGCATTATCTTACGTCAATTTACGTTTATTACAGTTACAAGGTGAGTCTTCTAGACTATATTTCATATGTGCATAATGGTGTTATTACAAGGAATACTTATATGTATTCGTTATATGTGTTATAAAGCATGTTGCTTTGTGCAGTAGTGGCTCAGAATTAGCGCAGTACTGGGGCTCAGATTGCTACCCTGGGTCTAGAACCAGTGGTTGGCTATATACATAATGTGATTATAATCATGTGTTTATATGATTTGCAGTCTAATTTACTCACTATGCTCTTGCAGCTTATCAGATTCTATTTCTAAAATGTTTTGCAGGTTTTAGCAGAGACAAGGGCAAAGCTTCAGTTTGACTACATTTGATAACGTTATAGAAACAGTTAACGCCCGGTTTGTAAATGACAAGTTTTGGTTTTAAACTTGTGAGAGTTTATATGTGAGTATATTTTGATACATCAGATTTTTCGAATAGTTTATGCTTCTGCTTTTATGAAAAACTTTCAGAGGTGCGTATTCAGATATGGTTTTACTGAAAATGGTAGTTTTATTAAATTGGAGCATTACAACTTGGTATCAGAGCCACGGTTTAAGGGATCTGGATGTGTCTAATACACAGTCTAGACTTAAACCATGGTTCTGCGGATTTTGAAAATTGTCAAACTGGAGACTTGCAGCTTGGTGAGTATATTGGAAATTATACTAATTATGTAGTATGTGAGCATTATGTGCAAGTACATAATGTGTTCAGGACAGATATGATATATGTGTATACAACTGTTAAGAGTTGGTTTTATATGTGCAATCATGATGAATTAAATTGTTATATGAATATGTAATATAATTAATTGGTGATACATGGCCTAAACCTGTGAATCGGGACTTTTTGTGATATAGTTAAGATCAAACATGTGTAGTGTGTTTAGAGTAATATAAGGACCCATATTATTACAAACACATGATACATGTTGGAACTTAATGAAATCATGAGGAATCTTGTGAATCGGGTGAGGGGTACTTGTAAAGGTAGGACACTTGAGAATATATGTATAGAATGCCTTAGTATGTATAGAAATACTTTGGATCTGGTAATAGGTGTACTGATATGTTGGATGTACTAGTAACTTGTTGTTATAGAGGATAGTGTGGTAAAGCTACCTATTGCCTTAATGCTTTATCTATACTACCAGGATGATAAGCACACGAGGTTCAAAAGTAATGAATAACCCTAAGTGTGGTTCTACTCATAGAATCGAAGGGACAGAAACCAGTATCACAAGTGAATGTATCCTTATAAGGATATAGCATGATGGGGGTGTATGAACCCCAAATTCAAAATGGTTGAGTATCAAATTCTATACTTGAGAAATTCGGCACAGGAAAACTTAATAAAGTGATGGAACAGAGAATATGTCATGTAACATTGTATAAGTTATGAAACAGATGAAAGAACGAACAAAGAAGTGATCATATAAGAGTCAGTATCAAGATTAACTATAAAAGGGTGAAAGGGGTAATTATTAACCTCAAGTTATTATTCGTGAAGTATCAAAAAGGGTTGTACGTTCAAGGAATTTCCGCGTGACAACCATCAATGTATTACATGTTAACAAGTCGATTGTTAGTCATAAGTAGATGTCAGAGATCGAAAGTGCATTTCATATGTGTCTGTATGCACCTAAGAATAAAGTGAAATACGAAATAAATTAGATGAGTAGCGCAACAAAAGGTTATTGCGATACAGAAGAGTAAAAGACAAATGGAGCGTATGATGTGAGAAGAGTTTAAAGAAATTATAATTGTGCAGTTTGTACCATAGTAAATGATAAGCAGAGTTATGGATGAACTCCACAAGTAAAACAGACAACAGAGATAATTCTAGAAATCTATGTGAAGTTTCAGAAAACGCATATTTTGTTCAGATTATGTTATAATGAAAAGCCGGAGTTAGAGAGACAGAAAAGAAAGAAACTGACAGTGAAAGCTAGAACAGAATCAAGTATTATTACAGAAAGATCAGATGTGTATAAGTATAAGGTGACAGAAATGAATATTATTAAATTCCTTGGTGAATTTGTACCTATGAATGTGAGTGAGTTTCAGATAATGATTGGAATAGACTTGTTAGGTTGTAACCAGGCTACAGTATTGTGTGAACAGAAAGTGTTATGAGTTCGTATCCTAAGTGGGGAAGAACTAATTTTATGTGTTAATGTCAAAACTGGAAAAGTCATATGTGTGGTTAGCTTCCAAGAATAGGAAGTATCTTCAGTATGGGTATTATGCTTTCTTAGTTTATATTATGAATATTAAATTGGAGAAGAAACAAATGAGTTTCAAAGAGGTGAAAGTAGAATGTGAGTATCTTGACGTGTAACCCGAGGAATTACCAAGGTTACCGCCAGACAGACAGATGGTGTTCAAATTTGATGTGGTGTTGAAAGCTTCATTGATTACGAGGGCTTCGTACAGACTTGCTCCTTCAGAAATATATGAACTATTGAAACAACTCCAAGAATTGCTAAATAAGGGGGTTTATTAAACCTAGTAGTTTTGCATGAGGTGTACCTATAGTATGTGTGAAAAAGAAGGATGATACCTTTTATATGTGTATTAATTATTGTGAGTTTTATAAAGTTATCATCAAGAATATATATTCGTTGTTCAGAATATGTGAATTTCAAGATATCAGAAATGCAACTCTTTAGGTATTTTAGTAGCAAAGACGGAATTGAGATGAATCCTGAGACGTAAAGGCAGTGATGAAATGGAGGCCATCAAAGACCCTAACAGTGATCAACAGTTTTATAAGGTTATTTACAGAAAGTCAGAAACTATGGGAATGGACAGTTTGCATTACCTGAATTGATTGAAGAGATGTTAGCATTGTGTGATGCCACAGTAGATTCTAGTATGTATCAATGCAGAGGGGCAGAGTTATTGTTTGCACTTCTAGACAGTTAAAACCGTATAAAAGTGAGTACACTGTCTTGTACATGATAGTAGTATGTGTGTCATGTTATGTATATGATTCGTGATGATTATACCCCGGTAGTGGGTAGATATGTGGATGTAAGACTATTGTTGGTGCGCCGCAATAGCATTCATATGTGAGGTAAAACTATCATCAGTGTGCTGCGATAACAATCAGAAATAAGGTGGTGTAAGACTACCGCTAGCGCGCTACAGTAGCATTCAATATGATATGATGAGATTATGTGTTTATATGTGAAGTGTTGTTTACACGAAATTATAAAAGTTGGAAATAATAGTTGAATGATAAATACCTTTAAAGGCGACAGAAACACTGGTCAGAATCAGTGAAGGATTGTGAGTAGAATATTATATTATTCAGGGTAAGGCTAATGATATAGCCGACAGTTTGAACAGAAAATCAGAGATAATACTTGTATGAATTAATTATCTAAATGACAATTATGACACTCTTACTCAGAGGTGATAAGAATAGTTCAGTAAAAGTGATCAAAAGTGATAAGTATATTAAATAATGGATGAAAATGACAGGTAATAAATCCAATTAAATATAGTCGTGATAAACTGATTAGATATGACCGTATATGAGTATCAGGTTATGGAGGTGCATGTCAGACACATCTAAATGAAGCTCATAAGTTTAGATTTTCTGTTTAGTCAGAAGTTGCCAATTGTATAAAGACCTGAGGGTGGATTATTGGTGACCGGATATGGAACAAGATATAGTCAGATAAGTGGAGAAATATTTATAAATGTGTATGATTGAAAGCTAAACGTTAGAAATCATATCTGGAAATATTATTATGAACCTGAATGCCAAATTACCCAAAAACCCTACGAGGTTATAATGTGTTATGGGTGATTGTAGGCAGGTTAAATAAAAGTGTGTATGTGGTTTCTATTAGAGAAACTCATTCTTCAGAACATTTAACAGATGTGTATGTGAAACAGATTGTGTTATGTCATAGCATATCAGTGTTTATTGATTCAGACAATGATACCAGATCTACTTCTAGAATTCAGAACAGATTTCATATAAAGTTAAGGATTAAGCTTCATCTCAGTACAGTCAGAATGAAAGAAATATACAGATGATGGAAAGTATGTTTTATGATTGTGTTATTAATTCAGAAGAAAACTGGGGTACATATTTGCTTGATAGAGTTTCGTATTACAACAGATACCAGTCCAGCACCGGGATGCCAACGTATGAAATTTGTATGATATTACTGCCAAACTTCAGTGTATTAGGTGACGTGGGTCAGAAAGTATGGGGTAGTACAGAAATGATACAGCGAAAGACATAACAGATTCAGAAGGTATGTAATAGATTGTTTGACGCCCAGAATAGACAAAAGGGTTTTACAGATAAACAGAGATTGCCACAGCAGTTTTAGTGGGGGAGTATGTATCATTGGCAGTAGCACTGTGGAAAAACGTGGTCAGATTCAGAAAAGAGAGAAAACTAAGCCTGAAATTTAATCAGTAATTCAGAATTATTGTATATGTGGGGAAAGGCTGTTTATAAATAAGAGTTATCAGAAGAATTGTCATATATTCATAACACCTTTTGTGTGTTATATCTTGGAAGGTATTTTAGCAGTTGAATCTGTAATAAATTGAGCAAATGGGTTAATGACCGGTAAAAGTATAGAAAGGGGTCAGAATATGTACGAGGGCCTGAACAGAAAATGATGATATTTATTCAGAACTCTTCGGCAGTTGATTTCGGGGACGAAATCATTTCAAGTGGGGAAGAGTTGTAACATCCAGAATTTTATTTATAAGTTAAAACGAGGAAATGTATAAAGTGGTATACAAGTTATAAATGAATATATGTGATAAGAGGTGATTTTAAACTAGAGGGACCAAAACCGTTGAAATGAAACTTAAATAGTCAAAGGACTATTTATGTAATTAAAGAAAACTTATATGTATATATGTGTGTGTTTGACTTCATTATGTCAAACTATCAAATATTCACAGCCAACATCCTCTCATACGTACAACTATAGTTCAGTTCTTCATATTCAAGTTTTTATCAAGAAATCAATGTTGAGAAGCTATCATCATCATCTCCATTAAAGAAACATGAGGTAAGATTGGTTTATGGTTTTCAAGCTTCAAATGGGTCAAATGATGAATTTAATAATCAAAGTATGTTATATATGAGTTCTAAGTGTTATATATTGTTAGGGATGTTAGAAACCATATTCAAGATGTTAAAAACTGAATTGAATGAGTTTTGGGGAGGTTTGGCCGGAATTCAGCGACTGTACAACGTCTGAACTGTAAGTCGGATGGGACGAACACGGCCCGTGTAGCCTTACACGACCGTGTATAAGTGTCAGATGAAAAGGTACACGGCCCATGTAGCAGTACACGGCCCGTGTAGAGCTTATGGCGGTCATAGGGCCATGTTTGGAAACATGGTCGTGTAGCATATGGGGTACACGGCCCGTGTATAGGGTACACGGCCGTGTAGGGTTGTTTGGTCCGACTTTTGTGTCATTTGAATGTCGGATAGTGTTGAGCACGTAGTACACGGCCCGTGTAGGGGTACACGGCTCGTGTAGTCTTCAGTTCAGATCAGGAAATGGTAGTTTTATTAAATTGGGGCATTACAGGTGTCTTCTTGAGTTTAAGAATAAGAGGAAAGAATGAAAAGGGAATTATTTATTTCCAAATCTTCTCATTTTTTAGAGTATAACAATTGAGGTAAAAATAAACCTAAACTCCCCTTACATATCTCTTTCTTTCTTACCTTTTATTCGAAACTCAAAATACAACTTTTTTAGATTTTCTTTTAAATTATTTCCTTTTTTCGCTATAAAAACTCGAGAACAGTGTGTTATTTATTACTATATACAACCAACTTATTTTTAAAAAATTATACAATCAACTTTCATAATCATTTCATTATTTGTAAACAACTTTTTCCCGTATCTGATTGTATACAATAACTTATACACCATAAAAGAATTATGAAAGTTGTCATAATTCTAAATCGTGTGACTAAATAATAAATATTCAACTATATAACTAAGTGTATGAATTATTGTACTCTTCGTCATGTGATTTATATGAGAGATTAATTTCTAAAAGGTGATATATCCGTCTACTTAATTATCCTGCTACTCTCAAGATCAATACAATTGTTAAAATTAATGATGAAGATAAAAAAATAATTAGCACACTTTACATGTCAACTTATGATAAGTACAAAAATGAAGTAGAAGACAAAAGTAAAAGAATATATATCATTTTGATATAACATCTGTATGTGAAGTGAAAGAAAGTATATCAAACAACACCCTGTACCTAATTATCTAAAAATAGAAATTACAAAATTAATAAAAAGTTCACATATCATCCGAATATTAAGATAAAATTTGTTTTTTACAAGTAAAATCCGTATCTAGTTTAAAACATCACGTGGATACTATTACTTAAGAGTTAAGACATGTGAATATATGCCATGGGATCGAGTTAATTACATTTTTTTTATTTATGTATTTAGTGATTTTTAACGTTTTAATGTTTAACTTTTTATGTTTATAGATTTGAGAAAAATGTTTAATATAGTTCATAATTAATTAATAGTTTTAAGAGACTAATTTTAGATTTTAGATCAACGACATCAATGGTTTAAATTACATTTTAAATTTTTTATAAAAAAATATAAAAAATTCATATTTGTCCATATCCCCCTCTCTTCTAAATTATTTCTTTCTCTCTCCCTCCTATACAACAACAACAACAATGCCACCACATCCACGACCCTTATCAGTTATCACCCACCACCACCACCTCCATCAATCACCGCCTTCCGCCTCTCTACTCTACGACACAACAATAAAACACTACCATCATCCACCACATCATATTCGATTTATTAAAGACCATAATGGCATAACCGTCACCTAAAAACCACCACCGTTAACCTGAAACCTCTACCATCATCTAAAACCACTGCCGCCATAAACACCACCATAAATCATCAAACTCACCACAGGAAAACCAACGGCGTCGTTGACGGTGGCAAGGTAGCATCGGTAGCGATGGTGGTGTTGGCGATAATACTGGTGATGAATCATTAGTCTTATTGGAGGTGGCACAGTGTATTGTTTCCTTGTATTTTGTAGTGGCAGGTTTTCCTTCTTGGAGAATTTTTTTTCTCTTCGCAAATACATGGTTGATCAGCATATATAGTAATTGTTTGCTTAAAAAAAGTTTTGGGCACCAATCGTTTAAAGGTGGTGGTGGGTAATAGTGGTGGAGGTAATGGTGACGGGTGATGAGGTGATTGTTGCAGTGGTGTATAAGCGTATAGCAGAAAGAGATAGCGAGTTAGAGAGAGGGGTGGAATAACAACAATATGGAGATAGATTTTTATGATATATATAAATAAGAGAGTGAAGAGAATGATGTTTTTTATTTTTGAAAAACAATTTAAAAATGAACTCAACTAGAATAACTGAATAAAAAATGAGGCATAGATAATTTGGTTATTTTAGTTTGATTATGACCAAAAGTTAGAGAATAAAACCAATACATAAAAAATAAAACAATAGAGTTAAAAACCGTAAAATTTGACAAACTATAAAGACAAAAAAATTAATTAACTCAATTATATATTAATACGTAGACGAAAACATGTATATTTTAGTTAAATTGAAGTTTCACTAATTTAATTAAAGGAAATAATATTTTCATTTATAAAATTAATTTATTTAAGTAAAACACATATTTTATTAACTTATAATGTAACTTTAAAAATTATACATTTTATAGATCAATTAATTTTATAATTAAAATAGTTATCTCTTTAATTTAAAGGAAGCTCCAGGAGCCTCTTGGGATTTTCCATGTAAAAGTACTCAAGTTTAGCCCAATGTAAGAACCTTGAAAGTTGAAATTAATCATTCATTTTTTAAAATTAGATTATTAGTACGTTTCAAATCATAATCAGATTTTTTTTTAAAATCTAATTTTATATTAAAAAATATATATATATTTATTTATGGCAAATTGTATAAAAATACAATAAGCTTTGTTTTAGTTATCATTGTATATAACCAACTTTAAATTTTTAAAAATAATACAATCAACTTTTATAATTTTTTCATTATATGCAAACAACTTTTTTATGTATACGTTGTTTAGTTACCATTGTATACAATGAACTTTGTAATACCCGAACTTCGAAAATAAATAAAGGAAATAATTTGTTGAGAAATAATATTGTGAATTTAATTGTGTAATACCCGCATTTTTAAAATGTACAAGAATATGTTAATGTATATTATTGGTGATTTATGCACATGATGATTGGGAATTATTTAAGTGATGGACTTATGTCTTATATATATGTGTATGTTGTGGATAGAAACTTATTTAGTAAGATTAGGCTTACATATGTGGTAACCCAATAAGAATTTTGGTGGTATTTGGACTTGGAATTTTAAGTTGGGCTTAAGCCCACAAGAGATTTGAAAGTGAGTATAAATAAGGATTAGGGCACAGCCTCCCACACATTCTCTATCAATTAGTGTTCCATCCATTCTAGTTGTGTGTGTGTGTGGAGAGCCCTGTTGAAAGCTACGAGAGGAAGAAGGAGTTGCTTCATTTTGTGGAGACTTGAGATTTTTAGCAGAGAAATCATCAGGTAATGTTTCTCTATTCTTTGGAATCATATAAACATCATTTCTTGCCATGCTTGAGTGATGATTGAATGTTTTAGAATATGGGTTTTTGGGTTGGTGAAGGTTTAAGAAAAACCCAGGAGAAAGTTTAACCAAAAACACCTTGAAAGTTGATATAATATGGTTTTAAGGTTAAATGAGAGTTTTATATGAATGGAGAAATGTTTTGCAATAAGTTTGAGTTTAATTGGTTGAGTTTTTAGAAAGCTTGAAAAATGGTTATGGAGTCTGGGTTTTTCAGACGTTGAACCTTCAGGGATGAAGTTCCATCATGCGACAGTCGCATGCCCTGTGTATAGGTGCCATGCGACTTTCAGTTGAGTTGTATGAGAGTTCATGCGACTTTCAGTTGGCCTTGTATGTGCCATGCGACTTTCAGTATCGTGTAACAGCTCATGCGACTTTCAGTTGGCCTGTGTGTATGTGCCATGCGACTTTCAGACTTAGTTTGTATGTTTATGCGACTTTGGCACTTTGTATGTTATTCCATGCGACTTTGGTATAGTGAATAGTAGTCCATGCAACTTTCAGCTTTGATGTTGTGCCATGCGACTTTAGTACTATGCCATGCAACTTTCAGCTTATGTTACACTTCATGCGACTTTCATGTGGCACATATGTTAGCTCATGCGACTCTCAGATGGCTTAGGATATAGCCATGCGACTTTCACGTACTGAATACCAGTTCATGCGACTTTCAAGTCCCAGTGTGTGTGTGTGTGTGCCATGCGACTTTCATATGCATAAGTGTCAGTTCATCCGACTTTCAGGCCATGTATGCGTGGCATGTGACTTTCAATAAGTAACAGTTAAACACAGTAGTAACCAATGTTTAGACTTGGTCAGGTAGCACTCAGTACCGAGCTAAGCAAGGAGAGTCCTTCAGTAAGAACCAGTAGCTAAGACAGCTCGCAGGTGAGTATTCTCACTTATAACTTGAATAGATTCCAGATGCTATGTATGTATGAGAATAACAGATATGTATGAATATACGAGTTATAGTTGATCGTGCTTAGACCGTACACTTTGGTGTCGGGTATGTTTAGACCGTACACTCCGGTGTCCGGTATGTTTAGACCGTTCACTCCGGTGACGGGTATGTTTAGACCGTTCACTCCGGTGGCGGGTACGTTAGACCGTACACTTCGGTGTCGGTTATGTTAGACCGTACACTTCGGTTTCGGGTATGAGACCAGCACTCCGGTGCCGGGTATGTAGATCGTTGTGACGACAACGGGTGAGACGAGACCGTCCTAGTGACGGGTATGATGAGACCACTTACTATAGTAGTGGATACGAGTTGAGTAGTATACGAATTATTTTGGTTGTAAGTAGTATACTCGCTAAGCATTTGGCTTACAATAGTTATTTCACATCTTTTCAGGTAACGACCATGGCGGGGCTCCAGCGCCGCAATGATAGCTCAATTCCCAAGCTTCCGCAACCCTTTTACATAGTTCTCAACAGTAACAGTTTTAAATTCAGACAACGAGGATGACTGTAACTTAACTAATTATGGATGATTATTTAGTGAACAATTTGAAGTGTAATTAAGATATCAATAATTATGAATATCCCTTATGAATGAATTATGTTAAAAAAAAATTGGGACGTTACAAATTGTAAAATATATTAGATAATGATGTTGGGCTTGAATATATAAGGATTAATAAACTAGTTGTATATATTAGTGGATTTATTGTTGTTGGGCCCAAATCAATGAGAATTTAGGCTTAAGCCTTTTAAAGGATGTATATAAGGTACGATAGGGCACAACCCCCAAAGGAATTGTCACTGTTTCATTGAGAGAGAAAGTTTGAGTGTGTTTTTTAGGGTGTGCTAAAACCCCACGAGGAAGCAAGGAAGAAGAGGCAAGAATCAGTTAGGAAATTCAAAGAATTGCTACAAGAATCATCAGGTAATGTTTCTTACCTCACTAGGATACTGTAGGTATCAATTTTATCTTGTTTAGATGATGAAAGCATGATTTAGCTTCTAGGTTTTGGGTTATGGGTTAAGAAGAACCAGAGAAAGAGAAATGTAGATATGAGTTTGAAAACTTGATGGAATGTGTTTAAATCTTGAAAGAAGTGCTTAAATGGGTGGAGAAATGTTTTGAAACAAAAATGATATGATTTGGTTGAGTTTTGAAAGAACATGATTTTGGCCATGGAGCCTGAAAGTTGAAAAAGATGAACTGACAGGGATGAAATGAGTCATGCGACTTCTGTGTTTGTGTCGTGCGACACTTGAAACCCAGCCATGCGACTTTTGCATGGCTGCCACTGAACCCCATGCGACTTATTGAATTGTACCAAGCGACTTTCATATTGAACCTCATGCGACCTTTGTACTTGAAACACCCCATCCGACCTTCATATGAACACCCCATCCGACTTTCACATAAACACTCCATGCGACCTTTGAACCTTGCTACATGCGACTTTCACTTTAACGTGTAACCCATGCGACCTTTGAACCCTCATGCGACCTTCGCATGAAACACCCATGCGACCTTTGAAACCTATGCCATGCGACTTATGAGTTTAGCAATCCGACTGTTGCTACTTAAGTGGAAATCCGATATTTGAAATCCGGATAGTAAAATCCGATAGTTTCAAATTAGTTGAAATCCGGATGATAGGAAATCCGAGAGTTGAGAATCCGACACTTTATACTCGACGCGACGCGTCGGTTTGTTGGACGCGATGCGTCCCCGACTTAATGGACTTTAATTCATTTTATTGTTACATGCCTTGTGAAAACCCGAATGTATTACGGGGATAAACGAACGAGGGATTCGTACACGGTATTGATTTGTTAGAACTATTGTAGGTGATGGTTGGCTAAGCAAGCAATCACAAGTGAGTTAGTAAGATAAGGTTGAGAATATGAGAACTGCTGACAGGTGAGTATTCTTACTTACTATCTAAACCCTATGATGTGTGTGTTAAATGTGCTATATGCTATATGATTAATGAACGATGAATTGATGAATGATGAATTGATGAATTGATGAATGATGAATTGATGAATTGATGAACTGATATTGTATCATGCTATGCTATTGTTTAGACCGTTCACTTTGGTGACGGGAATGTTGGACCGTTCACTTCGGTGACGGGAATGTTGGACCGTTCACTTCGGTGACGGGAATGTTGGACCGTTCACTTCGGTGACGGGAATGTTGGACCGTTCACTTCGGTGACGGGAATGATGGGACCGTGCACTTCGGTGGCGGGAATGATTAGACCGTTCACTTCGGTGACGGGAATGATGGGACCGTGCACTTCGGTGACGGGAATGACTAGACCGTTCACTACGGTGACGGGTATGATGGGACCGACTACTACGGTAGCGGGAATGTGGGACCGACTACTACGGTAGCGGGAATGTGGGACCGACCACTTCGGTAGCGGGAATGAAATATGTAACATGAATGTAAAGCAATTGATGTGATGTCATATGGTTGATTGTAAGTAAGTGTACTCGCTAAGCTTCGTGCTTACGGTTGTTGTTTAACCTTCTTTTCAGGTGATGGCCACGGCGGGGCTCTAGTACGCAGTTGATAGCTCATATTTCCACAAGCTTCCGCAGTGTTTACACTATTTGTTTTAATGATGTACTCCAAACTATTACATTTGAATTCTACGGGTTATCACCCGGTGTTGTAATCAGCTGATACAAGGTTTAATTTGTGATGCATTATCCATCGTACCCTTGTTTAATTGTTTTTTAAAAAAAATTCGGGACGTTACAACTTGGTATCAGAGCTTTGGTTTAAGAGATTCGAATACGTTTCCGCGTGTTTGAACTTAAACCTTGGTTGGTGGAAGATTTTAGACAAAGTTTTGAAACTTTTTCAATGTTAAATGTTACAACGAGCTATCAGCTGGAGCTAGTCCAAGTGGCCACACACGAGTACAAGGTATGAGTTTATGATTTGATGATCATGATTAACTGGTATGTTGAATTTATGATACACTAACTACGGTGACTAAACTTTGCAATGTAATTGCTCTAGTAGAATCAGAATAGAATGACATGTTAATGCTTACATGATAACTGATTATATGCTTGATGAGATGATTGATACATGGCCCAAGCCAGTGAATCGGGATTTTCAAGGGTAATGTTAGGGTCCAGTATGTATAGTGTGTTGGTAATAATAGGGCCCATATTATTAGTTGCACACGATACTTACGGGAACCTACCAGCATCCAAGGGAATCTTGTGAATCCGGTGAGGGGTACTTGTAGAAGATAAGATGCCTGTAGCTAGGGTGCCTTAGACTGACTAGGGTTGCCTGATAGCTGTACTTATGACATGAAATACGTGAAACATGAACTGATATAGTGATGAGGACTGTGTGGCAATGCCGCCTATTAATTAAGTGCATTGTCTATACATCCAGTATGGTGACTACAAGAAATCGATCTGTGATACCAATGGGTTTTGAGAACCCACCTGATGGAGAAAATGCAAGTGTGACGGGAGAGAGTGACCCCCGTGCACAACCGATTTTGAACGAAACTGAGAATGTAAATCCGGAAAACGTCATACCGGAGAATGTGATGGATGATGATGAATATAGGAATGAGGCAATGATCGAGTTGGTGACTACTGTGGTTACCAACACCATGAAGGAGCTGCTGCCCAAAATTGTGGAGGATTTGAAACAAGATATGGGCACGATGATTGATCAGAAGCTGGGAGCCCTATGGGCTGCTAAAGAGGCTACCGCGGCTGTTGTGGTTGCCCAACCGGTAGCACAGACTACGAATCAAGTGGTCCCCGGAGGAACTTTCCGGGATTTTTCGGCGTCTCAGCCGCCTGTGTTCGATGGAGTGCCAGACCCGGTGCGGAGCACCAGATGGGTCTCCGCGATTGAAGGAGCTTTCTTTACCAGCCGATGTGCTGAGGAGTCAAAAGTGTGGTTCGCTTCTAATTTTCTGAGGGGAGCGGCCAAGGACTGGTGGAATCTACTGAGGAAGATGAAAGGCGAAGCTATCACCAGTTTGAAATGGGAAGAATTTACGAAACTATTCTATGAGGAGTATGCTCCCAAGGTTGAAGTGGAGCGAGTAATGGATGAGTTTATGAAACTCAAGCAGACCACTGAGACGGTTAATCAGATAACCGCGATATTCAAGGAAAAGCTGTTGCACTGTCCGGCTTATGCAAACGATGAGAGACTGCAGATACACAGGTATACGCAGATGCTGAGGGAGGATATTCAAGAGTTTGTTTCGAACGGCAAGTATGCTACACTGGACCAGTTGATTGAGGGAGCGAGAAAAAGGGAGTTGTATCTGATGGAGAGAAATAAGAAAAGGTCCGCTGAGCGGGCTGCACTGGGAGGAAATGCAAACAAGCAACCGTTTAAGAAGACGAATGTTGGGAACTTCAAGCCTACCGTTAGAAATCCGGGGGCGAGATGTGGTAAATGTGGAAAGTGGCACGCTGGGGAGTGCCGAGCTAGAACCATTAACTGTTTTGTATGCGGAAAGAGTGGGCACTACGGGAAAGATTGTAGGGTCCATCTGAACGTGTGTTTTAAATGCAACAACCCGGGGCACCGCATGGCAGAGTGCCCAGAGGCTACTAGAGGAAGCGGGAGACCTGCTTGGCAACCACCTCTCCGAATCACCGATGGGGATAAGGGAAAGAAACCCGAGGTTTCGAAGCCTCGGGGACGGGCATTCCAGATGACCGTGGAGGAAGCAAAGAAAGAGCCCGATGTGATTGCAGGTACATTTATTGTTAACTCCCTACCTGCACTTGTATTATTTGATTCCGGGGCGAGTAAGTCCTTTGTATCTACTACTTTTTGTAATAAGTTTGTAACAGCTCCGGTGAAGTTAGAAACACCGTTATAAGTAGAGATAGCCAATGATAAGGCTTTGTGTGTTACCTCGGTCTATAGGGATAATGTAATAGTGATAGATGATGTACAGTTTACTATAGATCTGCTACCGACTTCGATGAGAGAGTTCCAAGTAATAGTGGGAATGGATTGGCTGGGGCGTCACCAGGCCAACATCTTGTGTAAACAGGGGATCATACGGATCCAGAGTCCAAGTCGGGGAGAAATCTCCATCTACGGCAAACGACAGAATGGGTTGACGGCGTGCTGCACCGTGTCTAAAGCGGCAAAGTATCTACGAAAGGGCTGCACGGCCTTCATAGCTCACGTGATCTACTCGAGAATGGAAAAGAAGAAACTGACAGTTTCAGATGTGCCAGTGGTATGCGACTACCCGGAAGTATTTCCGGAGGAATTGCCGGGGATCCCACCAGATAGGCAAGTAGAATTCCGAATAGACCTAGTGCCGGGAGTGGCACCTATCGCAAAGGCACCGTACCGCCTAGCACCACCAGAGATGCAAGAGCTGATGTCACAACTACAGGAACTGCTTGATAAGGGCTTCATACGCCTAAGTAGCTCACCGTGGGGAACACCGATCCTTTTCGTGAAAAAGAAGGATGGAACCTTCAGGATGTGTATAGATTATCGTGAACTCAACAAGGTGAAAATTAAGAATCGTTATCCGCTGCCAAGGATCGACGACTTGTTCGACCAACTGCAAGGAGCGGCCTGTTTTTCGAAGATAGACCTGCGATCGGGATATCATCAACTCAAGGTCCGGGAGGAGGATATAGCCAAGACAGCTTTTCGCACGCGCTAAGGGCACTTTAGTTCGTCGTCATGCCTTTTGGTCTTACAAACGTGCCTGCAGCATTCATGGATTTGATGAACCGAGTCTGTAGACCACTGCTGGATAAGTCCGTGATAGTATTCATCGATGACATCTTGGTTTACTCAAAGACGGAGGACGAGCACGAGCTACACCTACGGGAAGTACTTGAGACCCTTAAGAAAGAGAAGCTTTACGCAAAGTTTTCCAAGTGCGAGTTTTGGTTACCAGAAGTTCAGTTTCTCGGGCACCTGGTTAACCGAGAAGGAATCAAAGTCGACCCCGCCAAGATCAAGGCTGTAATGAAGTGGGAAACGCCGAAGAGTCCTACGGAGATTCGAAGTTTTCTAGGGTTGGCCGGCTACTACAGGAGGTTTATTAAGGATTTCTCAAAGATAGCAGTACCATTAACCAAGCTGACAAAGAAAAGTGTTCGTTTCGATTGGGGAGAGAAACAGCAGGAAGCGTTTGAAACTCTACGAGGCAAGTTGTGTGAAGCCCCGATATTAGCCTTGCCGTAGGGGATGGAGGATTTGATAGTCTATTGCGATGCGTCCCATGTGGGACTTGGCTGTGTGTTAATGCAAAGAGGGAAGGTGATTGCCCATGCTTCACGACAACAGAAACCGCACGAATGCAACTACCCGACTCATGACTTGGAGTTAGCCGCTGTGGTGTTCGCGCTCAAGTTATGGAGACACTATTTGTACGGAGTTAAGTGTACCATTTACACAGATCACAAGAGTTTGAAGTACTTCGCTGATCAAAAGAACCTGAACATGCGCTAGTGGAGATGGCTAGACCTGGTCAAGGACTAAGATTGTGAGATCTTGTATCAGCCGGGGAAGGCTAACGTTGTAGCCGACGTGCTGAGCCGTAAGGCAAACCATGCACAGTTGAACGTGAAATGTTTAAGGATGACGGTTACGACTTTGCTGTTTGAGTCAATTTCAGCTGCCCAAAGTGAAGCGGTTAAAGAAGAAAATCAGAAAACCAAGGGGGTAAAGGGCCATATGGCGTTGATGGTTAAGGATAGCCGCGGGTTGTGGACCCGATACGGACGAATTTGGGTACCCAAGATCACTGAAGTCCGGGATCTCATTCTTGATGAAGCGCACAAGTCGAAGTTTTCGATACATCCGGGAGCCACAAAAATGTACAGAGACTTGAAAATGGACTATTGGTGGCCAGGAATGAAACGAGATGTGGCCAAATATGTTGAGAAGTGCCTTACATGCCTACGAGTGAAAGCGGAGCACCAACGACCGCATGGTAAATTGCAACCGCTGGAGATACCAGTGTGGAAATGGGAGCATATCACCATGGATCTGATAACGAAACTACCGAAAACACCAAGGAACTACGACGCAATCTGGGTAGTCGTGGATCGGTTAACGAAAAGCGCTCACTTCATACCGATCCGAGAGGCAAGTTCGGCTGAGAGATTAGCTGATATTTATGTGAAAGAGATAGTTTCGAGGCACGGGGTGCCGGTGACCATTATATCTGATAGGGATGTGCGATTCACATCCAGATTTTGGAGAAAATTCCACGAGGATTTGGGAACAAGGGTGAACTTGAGTACGGCATATCACCCTCAAACTGACGGGCAGAGTGAACGAACTATCCAGACGCTAGAGGATATGTTAAGGGCGTGTGTGATTGATTTCGGGGGAAGCTGGGATTTGTACTTACCCCTAGCAGAATTTTCTTATAACAACAGTTACCACGCGAGTATTGGTATGCCACCGTACGAGATGTTGTACGATAGGAAGTGTAGAACCCCGATCTGCTGGGGTGAGGTTGGACAGAAAGAGCTTGGCAACACGGAAATAGTGCAGAGGACCTCGGAATATGTGCAACGAGTCCGTGAACGACTTAAAGCGGCTCAGAGCCGATAGAAAAGCTATGCGGATAAACGGAGATCAGTACTAGAATTTCAAGTTGGTGATTATGTATTACTGAAGGTATCTCCATGGAAAGGAGTGATACGATTCAGAAAGCGTGGGAAACTAAACTCGAGGTTTATTGGGCCTTTCAAGGTCATTGCAAGGATTCGAAAGGTGGCTTATCGTCTAGAGCTGCCCGAGGAGTTATCAAAGATACATAATACGTTTCATGTATCCCATCTGAGGAAGTGTTTAGCCGACGAGTCGGCATTTTTACCGTTGGGAGACATCACCATAGACGAGAGATTGAATTACATCGAGAGACCGGATGTGATCCTCGAAAGAAAGATCAAACGATTACGCAACAGAGAAGTGGGAATGGTGAAGGTGCAATGGGAGCACCGCAAAGGTTTAGAATGGACGTGGAAGTCCGAGGAAGAAATGAAAAAGAACTACCCCGCAATGTTCGAGTGAAGATTTCGAGGCCAAATCGTGTTTAAGTGGGGGAGAGTTGTAATACCCGAACTTCGAAAATAAATAAAGGAAATATTTTGTTGAGAAATAATAATGTGAATTTAAGTAAAATATATTAGATAATGATGTTGGGTGATGTGCGTGTAGCGTACCAGTTTTAAATTTATAAATCCGAGTTATTTAGCACGACTACAACATAAATAGGCAAGAGAACCTAATCGTATCGTAGTATAGTAAATAAGTACGGGTGTCGAACACAAGGGGAACGGGTATGATTTTGAATATAACTATACTAATTAAATATTAAACTAATTAAAAGCAACTAAAAGGGGAATTTAGAATCTTATCAATAAAGATTCAAACTTTATTATCTAAAATCACTCCTAACACTAGCAAACACTCAAAAGCAAACCAAGAACGACAAAAGCAAAGATTTTTATAGATTAAACTTATCAAATTAAAGCTTTCCCTCCCTAGATTCGATTTCCACTTTTTCAAAACATTTAATTTCCAATTAATCGTGCAATGAACATTTGTTTCATCTCATACCGATTTCTATAATGGATAAACTCTTGGTCCGAGTTATAACCCTATAATCATGCATTTATTCAATTCTATGGTCAAGAAATCGTTTAAGTGCATAATTAGACGTATTTAATTTCGTGTCAAACAAGACTCAACCTTTAACAATTATTTTGGTTATTAAATTGTTAAATTGACAAATAAAGGTAATTACATGCCAATCAT
The DNA here is from genome assembly GCA_038502395.1 of Dittrichia graveolens. Lineage (NCBI taxonomy): Eukaryota > Viridiplantae > Streptophyta > Magnoliopsida > Asterales > Asteraceae > Dittrichia > Dittrichia graveolens. The sequence goes on from JARJIL010000009.1 coordinate 63,574,470, forward strand.
ACACATTAAAGTTCCATTCTTGATTATCTAAGCCTAGGATATGATCAATCACTAGTCAAGATTAATTATTGATCCTAATTAATCATGATAAAAGCTATAAAAATAGATTGGTCCTCTAAGTTTTATAAACTCAGAATATAAACAATAAAAAAAACAGATCTTTAACACATATGAATCAATGGTAAACTTATAAGACGAATTATGAGATAAAAACAAGTTCTAATCAATGGAAATCAAACATTCTTACAAAGTATCATCTCCTCTAGGGAGGAAAACAGAAAACTAGCCAATCACAATCATATCAAGGCTCTGAAAATCATAAATAAACATCAGAAACAAGAGATGAATGATAAAACCGTAAAAGCCAAGATTCCTAGCCACTTTAATCTTCAAATCAAGCTTTGATCCTTCAAATTAAGCTCCACAGCTCCTGGAATGACTTTTGGATGTGTTTTGGCAGAGTTTGGGTAGTATAAATTGGGTGGTTCTCCCCAAAACCGATCTGAATGTTTGTTTATATAGAAAACTGAAAACAGAGGCGTCGCGTCGCGACGGGTAAGTGTCGCGTTGCGACGGGTGAGTTTGACTCGATCCAAAACTCTTTTAAAAATTGAATTCTGACGTGATTTGACGCGTCGCGCCGCGACCAACTTAACTGTCGCGCCGCGATGACACGTGGCGAGCTTTTGGACCTTATCTTGAACAGCTCCGTCGCGCCGCGATTCTTGAAGGTGTCGTGCCGCGACATCGTTTTTTTAGACTTTGTCCATAAAAGTGATTTTGTAGCCTGTCACGCGAGTGACCCGGGTTCGTTCCCCGGCAACGGCGGCAAAAACTTGATGTGCGTGTAGCGTACCAGTTTTAAATTTATAAATCCGAGTTATTTAGCACGACTACAACACAAATAGGCAAGAGAACCTAATTGTATCGTAGTATAGTAAATAAGTACGGGTGTCGAACACTAGGGGAATGGGTATGATTTTAATATAACTATACTAATTAAATATTAAACTAATAAAAGCAGTAAAAAGGGGATTTAGAATCTTAACAATAAAGATTCAAACTCTATTATCCAACTCACTAAATAATAATAACAAGAATAAAAAACAAACCAAAGGAAGTGAAAAGCAACAAACTTTATCAGACTTAAGCTTACAATATAAAGATTCCCTCCTTAGATTCAATGAAATCCTCGTCAAGTCAATCACTTAAGTGCACAGACAACTAAATATCATATACCGATTCCTATATTGTTAGACTCTTGGTCAGAATATCTAACTCTATAATCATGCAATTAACTAATTAATCCTATGGTCAAGGAGTCAATTAAAAGCAAGATTAATCTTTTAGTTCGTATCAATCAAGATTCTACCTTTAATGATTGTCCAAATCAACAAACCATTCAATTAACATATAAAGGTCATTATATGAAATTGCACACATATTAAAGTTCCCATCTTTTCATGTTTAAGCCTAGGATTTGTTCGATCACTAGTCAAAACTATTTATTGGTCTTAAATAGTCATGATAAAAGTCACACAAACGGATTGATCCCCCTACTCATGCAAACTCAGAATATAAACATAAAAGAAACAAGATCTAAAACACATGTGAATATTTGGTAGAACTTAAATTGATAAATATATAAAATCTAGCATCTTTAACACAAAAGCGATTAACTTTCAAAGAATCTATCTCCTCTAAGGAGGAATATATAAAATACTAGCCAAAGAACATTATAATATACTTCTGGAAATTAATAAACATATGAATTACGGAAGATAAATAAATAAGAATGATAGAACCGTGATTATCCAAAGCCAAATCTTTAAAATTCAAGCTTCAATCCTCCAAAGTTAAGCTCCCATATTCTTGGAATATTTTTGGAACTTGTCTTCTTTTTTCTCTCTTCAAAGGCTGCCGTCGACTATATATATATATATATATATATATATATTTTTTTCTGCCGTCGACTCAAATACGTATATATATAAGTTGTACGTGAGCTTCCCTTTAATTCATGAACTCCTTTTATATATATATATATATATATATATATATATATATATATATATATATATATATATATATCCAATTATCCATGCTTTTAAATTCAAATTCTCATTCTATTTATTCTTTCATTGTTGTCCACGTTTCCTTTTTTTATTTTTAATTGAAATAGTAATTATATAATATATATAATATATAATATAATATCCTTAGTTAAGATATATATACTATATAAATATATAAAATATATACTATCTCATTTATATTTTTAATCATTAATTTCTTCAAATAATTTCTTTTTTCGCCTTTTTAGCCTACAAAATAATAAATAAACCATAAACGTATCTTTTTACAATTAAATGCACAATTTCCGGCTAAAATCAACCCGATATCGCCCGAATATATATCTAATAAACGCGATATCAAAATACCCCACACTTGAACTTTGCTTGTCCCCAAACAAACTATAACTTTATCCAGGCTATAAATTTTAAATAACTAACACCATTCTTTGAAAAATCAAATATTACTTACAAATGTCAAAAAGGTTGATTAAAAACAAAACATAAGATATACTTAGAATTATGCACATACCCATGATTAGATCCTCATTTACTTTTCATTCATCCCAAATAATTTTTCCATTTATACATATCCAAACCTTAACTTAAGAATTGCATTCATATTTAATTTGGTTAATTTACCCTTTAAAAACCCCCCGACCTCAAGACTTATTGCAGATTTTCAATTTTATTTTCACATATGTTTTTTATCTTTTCAGCTCTTTTTTTATAAGTCTATGACTTTCTATGGAACCCATGTAGCAAATCCTCAACTCAACCGATCCCAAACCAGTTGGCTTTAGGTGTACACCCCTCAGAGTTTACTAATTCGAGTTCCAAAGGCCATTTATTTGACTTATATATTTTTTCTAGCGCTTTTATATATTTTTTCATTTTGCACATTGGCTTTTTCCATTGTTTTTTTTAAACATATGTTTATAAAAATTGAAAATTCATACTCAGTCTATTTTTGTCAAGCTTAGACTCAAAAAGGGCTTAACCTTATATTTTATTACAGCAATTCAAAAATTAAAGATTGGATACTATAGACTCGAATTTCTAAAGAATTGGCGAAAAGCCACAAGCACTACACATAAAAGCTAAATATAACTATGAAATGTTTATAACTAAACAATCTTGACAATCTTAAATAATATTTAAACTTTTAACTCGAATGATATTAAAAAATTTTAAATTTAACGCCCAAATACAATCAATAAATTAACACGAGGACAAATAAATTTCAAGCGAGGAAATATTTTCTAACCCCTTACCCCACACTTAAATTGTACAATGTCCCAATTGTACATAAAATAAAAGATAACACAAGGTAGAGCAATGTTAGAAAAACTCCCTGGGTATTATTAGGCGAACAGAGCAGATAGATGTTAGCATATACGCGTACTCCATAAATTAAAAGCTCTCACTGAAATATAAACCACTCAGAGCAAATCATCAGACACACAAAAATATAAACATCAAAGGATAGTGATGTCTGAATTACATGTAATTCTATATGAAGATTCCAGAAGCATATATGAAGAATTATCTAGGCTAGGACTACCTAAAACAAAAAACAAAAAAACCTAACTCACTTTCGTAGGAATCACGGTTGCATTTAGCTTATGCAACAAACCTTTAAACCCCTCGGTAGCCCGAGTGGACGAGTTGTAGTCTCGTGAGGGTTTCTAGGCAACACACCCACAAAGTTGAACATAAAGGAAACAAAGAAAAAAATAATAAAGAAGAAAGAAAAACCTAAACTAACCACGGGTTGCCTCCCGAGAAGCGCTTGTTTTTGTCTGAGTCTCTACCTTGACTCCGAATTTATTTATTGTGAATTCGAACGAATGACCCCACACTCGCAATCAAGTGCGGGTGGTAATATTTATACACACCGGGTGATGTATATTTGTTACCAATTTGAAATGTTGATGCTAGAACCGCGTTCCACTGCACCGTCTCGGTTTCCACAAACATCTCTCTCGCGTTCTGAATTTTGGTTCCTCCTCGTGATTGTGAACTCAATTGTGACTCAAGCAAAGACTCCAACTGGCTGCCGATGTTGTCTAAGTTATATGCTGATCCTTCTCCGCACTTGAAGTACCCCACAAAACTTCCGGCACCAAAGGAATTCCATAATGCGACTCCAACTCCTCACTCAATCCCGTGGTTACCTCCTTTTCTGATTTCGGAGCGTCCTCCTCGAAGAGTATAAATTCCAGACCCATACGGGTTTTGGTTCTAAACCTAATGTGGGTATTGGTTGGACGAGGGTTGATGGTTCATCCTTTGAATGGTCTTCTGGTTCCTCAAGCAGGTTAGCGAGACACTCCAGAACATCTCCATCAGACTGAGCATCTTCTCTCGACTCCACCTCCGCACAAGGCTCAAAATGTATACTGTTGTCCGAGTCGGAATCGTCTAAATTGTACGGTTCAGGACTAACATGTGGTTCATCCGGCGAGCCAATCGGGTGGTCATTCTCATCATCTTTTGGGATAAAATCGTAATCATCCCGTTCGATGCCATCGTCGTAAAATTCATTCAACAAATCTTTAAGGAAGGACTTCCAACAGATCGGATGATCCTCGGGCCAATACATAATCACAAAAGAGACATCGAAGAAAACCAGAATAGCGAGCGAAACAACTAACTAGAACTAAATACTAAAACACGAAAAGAAACTTCCTTTTGAGCCAAAACTCGCGGGAAGGATCGTTTAATAAAGAATTAGTCAAGTTATTCCAAAATAAAACCGTTCCCCGGCAACGGCGCCAAAAACTTGATGTGCGTGTAGCGTATCAGTTTTAAATTTATAAATCCGAGTTATTTAGCACGACTACAACACAAATAGGCAAGAGAACCTAATCGTATCGTAGTATAGTAAATAAGTACGGGTGTCGAACACATGGGGAACGGGTATGATTTTGAATATAACTATACTAATTAAATATTAAACTAATTAAAAGCAACTAAAAGGGGAATTTAGAATCTTATCAATAAAGATTCAAACTTTATTATCTAAAATCACTCTTAACACTAGCAAACACTCAAAAGCAAACCAAGAACGACAAAAGCAAAGATTTTTATTGATTAAACTTATCAAATTAAAGCTTTCCCTCCCTAGATTCGATTTCTACTTTTTCAAAACATTTAATTTCCAATTAATCGTGCAATGAACACTTGTTTCATCTCATACCGATTTCTATAAAGGATAAACTCTTGGTTATCCAAGGATTGATCCTAATTAGACGTATTTAATTTCGTGTCAAACAAGACTCAACCTTTAACAATTATTTTGGTTATTAAATTGTTAAATTGACAAATAAAGGTCATTACATGCCAATCATACACATTAAAGTTCCATTCTTGATTATCTAAGCCTAGGATATGATCAATCACTAGTCAAGATTAATTATTGATCCTAATTAATCATGATAAAAGCTATAAAAATAGATTGGTCCTCTAATTTTTATAAACTCAGAATATAAACAATAAAAAAAACAGATCTTTAATACATATGAATCAATGGTAAGCTTATAAGACGAATTATGAGATAAAAACAAGTTCTAATCAATGGAAATCAAACATTCTTACAAAGTATCATCTCCTCTAGGGAGAAAAACAGAAAACTAGCCAATCACAATCATATCAAGGCTCTGGAAATCATAAATAAACATAAGAAACAAGAGATGAATGATAAATCCGTAAAAGCCAAGATTCCTAGCCACTTTAATCTTCAAATCAAGCTTTGATCCTTCAAATTAAGCTCCACAGCTCCTGGAATGACTTTTGGACGTGTTTTGGCAGAGTTTGGGTAGTATAAATTGGGTGGTTCTCCCCAAAACCGATCTGGATGTTCGTTTATTTAGAAAATTGAAAACAGGGGCGTCGCGCCGCGACGGGTAAGTGTCGCGTCGCGACGGGTGAGTTTGACGCGATCCAAAACTCTTTTAAAATTTGAGTTCTGACGTGATCTGACACGTCGAGCCGCGACCAACTTAACTGTCGCGCCGCGATGACACGTGGCGAGCTTTTGGACCTTATCTTGAATAGGTCCGTCGCGCCGCGATTCTTGAAGCTGTTGCGCCACGACATCGCTTTTTTAGACTTTGACCATAAAAGTGATTTTGTAGCCCTCTGAGTCTAGTTTCCGTGGCCTTTTGAATCACCTCAATCCGAGTTCGTATAAGTGAAATATGATTAAAATAGTGGAGGTGTGTCAGCGCGGACGGCTTTTCATATTTCTTTGGTTTCTTCCGTTTTTTGCTCAAAACTTTTCATCATCCGCCTTTTTAACCTGTAATTTAATAAACTAAGATAATTACGTGTATTTTACTTATTTATAAGCAATAACAGGCTAAAATAAAACAGATATCGCTTAAAATATATATCTAAATTTGGCGATATCATTAGGTTTGAATATATAAGGATTAATGGACTAGATATATATATTAGTGGATTTATTGTTGTTGGGCCCAAATCAATGTGAATTTGGGCTTAAGCCTTCTAAAGGATGTATATAAGGTACAATAGGGCACAGCCCCTAAAGGAATTGTCACTGTTTCATTGAGAGAGAAAGTTTGAGTGTGTTCTTGAGGTTGTGCTAAAACCCCACGAGGAAGCAAGGAAGAAGAGGCAAGAATCAGTTGGGAAACTCAAAGAATTGCTACAAGAATCATCAGGTAATGTTTCTTACCTCACTAGGATACTGTAGGTATCAATTTTATCTTGTTTAGATGATGATAGCATGATTTAGCTTCTGGGTTTTGGGTTCTGGGTTTAAGAAGAACCAGAGAAAGAGAAATGTAGATATGAGTTTGAAAACTTGATGGAATGTGTTTAAATCTTGAAAGAAGTGCTTAAATGGGTGGAGAAATGTTTTGAAACAAAAATGATATGATTTGGTTGAGTTTTGAAAGAACATGATTTTGGCCATGGAGCCTGAAAGTTGAAAAAGATGAACTGACAGGGATGAAATGAGTCATGCGACTTCTGTGTTTGTGTCGTGCGACACTTGAAACCCAGCCATGCGACTTTCGCATGGTTGCCACTGAACCCCATGCGACTTATTGAATTGTACCATGCGACTTTCATATTGAACCTCATGCGACCTTTGTACTTGAAACACCCCATCCGACCTTCATATGAACACCCCATCCGACTTTAACATAAACACTCCATGCGACTTTCGCATGGTAAACCCATGCGACTGTCGCATCATGCGACCTTTGAACCTTGCTCCATGCGACTTTCAATACCATACCATGCGACTTTCACTTTAACCTGTAACCCATGCGACCTTTGAACCCTCATGCGACCTTCGCATGAAACACCCATGTGACCTTTGAAACCTATGCCATGCGACTTATGAGTTTAGCAATCCGACTATTGCTACCTAAGTGGAAATCCGATATTTGAAATCCGGATAATAAAATCCGATAGTTTCAAATGAGTTGAAATCCGGATGATAGGAAATCCGAGAGTTGAGAATCCGACACTTTATACTCAACGCGACGCGTCGGTTTGTTGGACGCGATGCGTCCCCGACTTAATGGACTTTAATGCATTTTATTGTTACATGCCTTGTGAAAACCCAAATGTATTACGGGGATAAACGAACGAGGGATTCGTACACGGTATTGATGTGTTAGACCTATTGTAGGTGACGGTTGGCTAAGCAAGCAATCACAAGTGAGTTAGTAAGATAAGGTTGAGAATCTGAGAACTGCTGACAGGTGAGTATTCTTACTTACTATCTAAACCCTATGATGTGTGTGTTAAATGTGTTATATGCTATATGATTAATGAACAATGAATTGATGAATGATGAATTGATGAAATGCTGAATTTATGAAATGATGAATTGATGAACTGATATTGTATCATGCTATGCTATTGTTTAGACCGTTCACTTCGGTGACGGGAATGTTGGACCGTTCACTTCGGTGACGGGAATGATTGACCGTTCACTTCGGTGACGGGAATGATGTGACCGTGCACTTCGGTGGCGGGAATGATTGGACCGTTCACTTCGGTGACGGGAATGATGGGACCGTGCACTTCAGTGACGGGAATGACTAGACCGTTCACTACAGTGACGGGTATGATGGGACCGACTACTACGGTAGCGGGAATGTGGGACCGACTACTTCGGTAGTGGGAATGAAAGATGTAACATGAATGTAAAGCAATTGATGTGATGTCATATGGTTGATTGTAAGTAAGTGTACTCGCTAAGCTTCGTGCTTACGGTTGTTGTTTAACCTTCTTTTCAGGTGATGGCCACGGCGGGGCTCCAGTACGAAGTTGATAGCTCATCTTTCCACAAGCTTCCGCAGTGTTTACACTATTTGTTTTAATGATGTACTCCAAACTATAACATTTGAATTCTACGGGTTATCACCCGGTGTCGTAATCAACTGATACAAGGTTTAATTTGTGATGCATTATCCATCGTACCCTTGTTTAATTGTTTAAAAAAAATTCGGGACGTTACAAACTTTGTCATAACTTTCATTGTATACAACAACTCGCATAAAATGTGAGGATTATAAAAGTTGGTTGTATTATTTAAAAAAAATAAAGTTAGTGGCATATAATGGTAATTAAGATAAAGTTAACTGTATTTTAATACAATTTACTCTTTATTTTTCTACATTTCCTATTTGGCTATTAGACTGTCTCTTATTCCAAATCACCATAACCTTAATAAAAACAAATTTACCGTTCCTCTTTTGTTTTTTCATCGTTTTGAGAGTATCAAGAAAAGAGACATCGAATCTTAGTGTTTTATTACTTGGAACTAAACTGTTTCTTGGAAACACAAGTTTTTGTATATAGGATTTAACTATCTAAATAGGGTTTAACTTTATTTGGAATTTTACATTTAGATAATGTATTTTGACAAAGAAAATGACAAACTTAGTAAAACTAAACCTGCGGATTCACGAATGACCCGTAAACCTGTGAACCCTTATATTTAAACGGGTTACGCTAGACTTGTGTTTAGTTTTCATGTATCCTGACATAAAGAATTAATCAGATCATGTTTCTATCAAGACCCACAAATAGAAACACAAAACGATTATCACCGTTAAGGCTGCGTTTAGCAGGAGAAATTTTTTCTGTTTTTCGTTTTTTGTGAAAAATGGTGGAGTTTTCATTTTCTGAAAAAAATAGAAAACGTGTTTAGATAAATGGGTGGAGTTTTTCCTTTTCAGAAAAAAATGAAAAACATGTTTGGTTGAAAATTTTTCTTTGAAAAGTTGTTTGAAAAAGTATGAAAATTTGAAAAAAATAAAATGTGAAAAAGTGAGAGAATTTTCTAAACAAAATGTGCAAGTGAACATGTTTTCTGATTTTCAATTTTCTTAGAAAATTTTTCTAAAAAAATAAAGAATTTTTCTAAAACTGAATGCAACCTAAGTTTCTCGTGACAAAATATTTATTCTATTTTCTTTCATTATTAAATTATTGAATAGCTCGTTCTTCTAAACTGATGCTCGCTCGTACCACCCTCCACCTCCCAAGTGGTCACCCCACCACACACCCTCAAGCCATTTCAACAAAGGATGCGATTCTTCAACTTATTAAACCGATTCATATAAGAAAAATACATTATTCACTAACTTATAACATGGCTTTATGATGTTATAACTTCTGTAAATAAATTAATTTTATAAATAGAAAAATCATCTCCGTTTTAACAAATTTCACCATGAATTAATAACTAATAATTAATAATGACCAAGGTATTAATGCGTAAGCTTACCTTGATGAATCATAATGACGGATTCATAAACATCTAGGACAGTTTCAAAACTTTTCTTCTCATTAATTATCGCTATGTGCCAAAGATTGAAATGGAACAAGATGTATTAAGCCCATGCGTTACGTTAGGTAATATTTAAATAATCATATTTTTAGTAATTTAATTTACATATAATATTTTATATTAGATTATTTTTCAAAGTTAGCAAACATGGATACTATTTAGGTTAAAATGCATCTACTGCATTTGTTGATTACATTATGTACATGGAAAATTTTATTAAGAGTTAAAATTAAAAAATCGAAATGATGTATAAGAGGAATTAAATCCTTAAGCTTAAAGTATGAGGGATACCTTAATACACTTTAATACCGCTATGCCAAAGACCATTTGATTTGTAAATAATAACAAATAATTTTATTGGATTAAATGTAACTTATATAAACTTAAGGGTAAATTGTAAAAAAAATTATAGGGTTAAAATTGAAAATTTGAAATGGATACTCGTTTTATTTTGAAAATTGATTATCCCCTTATAATAAAAAAAAGTAAACCTGATTCTTCCATATTTTAGTTTAATTTCATAAGACATTACTTCAAACACATTGGAGGCAATCTTTAGATATAAAATTGCAACAAAACAAATTAGTACCCTCGATGAATATATATACACATAACCAGTGTTTTCAAAACCGGACTGGACCGGACGGTCGGACGGGTCCAACCGGAAACCAAACATGTCTACGCTCTAAACAGTCCGAAAAACCGTTCTTAAAAAGAACGGCCAGTTATCAAAGAACCGGTGAACTGTCAAACCTCGTAAGGCTTTCTAAATTAAGTAGAAATGGTTTAAATATTTGATTGCAATAATTCTCAACTTTTAATTATTACAACCTATAGCTATATGAGTGACTACAAACAATAATTCTCATATTTCAAGAAAATTATTTTATTTTTTATGTGTTTTATGAGAGTATACTTTTAGAAATCAATATTTTTTTTTTGTTTTTAAATAGTTATAACATCATCCGGTTGAACCGGTCCGACCAATAAACTAGTAGGGTGACGGTTCAATGTCCGGTCCGGTTTTCAAAACATTGCACATAACCAAGGATAGAAAAAGAGAAACTACCCGAGTTGGAATTAATACACACAAAAATTTGATAAGATCCCTATATTGATTTTCTATAAACACCGAACACGTTAGTGTTGAGTTGGAGGTTAAGAAGAGAGCTGTGAGATTTACCTTAAATAAAGTAAAATCCTTTGCGTGAATTAGTCATTTGTAAATCATGAACGAAACTATGTAGAAGAGGAAGCTAAATCAACTAATTCATACAAATCATCGGTACAAATTGGTGTTGAGTTGAGGGTTAAGAAGAGGGTCGTGAGATTTACCTTAAATCAAGTAATATCCTTTGCTTCATTTGTAAATCATGAACGAAAGTATGTAGAAGAGTACGATTTACATTCAGAAAACATTCGGCTATGAATTCCGATGGTGATGAGTTTAGTACTAGAGTGATTTTCATTGAGGAAGAGAGTTGGTTGGAGTGAGACATCTGAGAGTGATAAAGTGCGTGAAAGGGAACCAAATATATGATATATAAGTCAAAATTAGGGGTGGATGGGTAATAAAGGGGTCAAAATTGAGGGCAAATTAGGAATAGATTTATTAAAATTCTGAATGTTGATTGGTTGATCAGTGAATTGATGATATTATAAAATTAGCCTTTTAGTAAAGATAAAAGATGACTACAAAGGATTTATAACATAAAATTTTGGCTATTATGCGAAACACGTTTTAGAAAAATATTTATATAAATAAATTTTTTATTAGCAAAATTGTTATATTTTGTTTCATTAATATATTTGAGAATTTTTTTATTGATTAAAGATATTTTAAAGAATTTATAGCATTATAGAAATTATACTTACACAAGACAGGTTTCTAAAATACAAAAAAACAAAAAAATATTGTCATTAGAATCTAAAAAATGCAAAGTAAATTGTTATAACAAAAGAAAAAAAATGAAACAAGAATTAGATGGTAAAGAAAATTAGAAATTAGGTTTCTAAAAAACAAAAAAAAAACTATTGTCATTAGAATCTAAAAAATGCAAAGTAAATTGTTATAACAAAAGAAAAAAAAATGAAACAAGAATTAGATGGTAAAGAAAATTAGATAAATAGAGAGGGTAGAAAAGGAAGAAAGTTATAGGGTTAAAATTGAAATTTTAAAATGAATAGTGGTTTTATTTTGAAAATTGATTATAAGGGGATAATAACATTCATTTAAAAAGGAAAAAAAACATTTACTCCTACTAAATTTTAATAATTTATCCTTCTACCTAAAAATAAAATGATGATTTTTAAAATTCACTAATTATTTTTCTTTATCTTCAAATTTGATTTTCAAACACGATTCAATTTAGGTCTATGTTTATAATATGTCTTGAGTTTTCAATTTCAAAAAAATAAAAACTAATAGATACTTTAATACATCATGATATCGCTAGCTCAAATACGTATATACATATACACATGAAAAATAAGATGATATATAACGAGCATCAATAACCATCTCCATTGGATTTTAATTTCTTCGGTCTATAGTAGGTCAAATTCTCTTTGATTTGAGACGCCTTAAGGGTACTGCACTTTACAAGCTAGATATATAGTTACTAGGTTATAACGGATAGTTAGATGTATGAAAAACGATAAAAGAATTATGATAGATTATAATATAAGTCTATAATCATGTGCTTTTTTTATTTTTATTTTTGTTTTGTATAATTGTATATCCATAGTTATAATCTCTATATAAAAATCTCGTCTTAAGTCGCATCTTATAAAATGTCATGGTCTTGCTATAGCTTTCAAGGCTTGAAGCTTGACGATATCGTCACAACACCCTCAAGTTATTTAAAACCTTGGGATAAACATATCAACCTTTTATATTTTAAATATTAAAACATAATACGATCGATATACTAAGCTTTAAAGTCAAAATTGATTTTAAATTTTGACAAGCGAATAACTATGATTGCTCAATTACAAATATTGTTAATTTGACTAAATGTTGTTTAACTAAATCCACGATTACTAGTCTTTTATTATATATTAAGCGTCGGCAAAATATATTAGCTAGTTTAAAAAACGATAAATATTAAACAATAATAAAAAAATATAAAATTATTTTATAACGTAAAATAAATGAGAATTTAAAAGGCTGACAATCACGTCCACATTCGGACCAGTGGTAGAAGCGTCGACACAGGTGGAAGGGCAAACGTAACAACAAAAATGTGATATCATGATACTAAAAGACGTAATTGTAAATGATTATTGTTACAAGTAGGAACAATAAGATCAAGTTTTAATTGGTTTTAAAATGTTTATAAAATATTTTAAAGGATAAAACTAAATATTTGGTTAAATATTATAGATATATATAAATTAGGATGAACAAAAAAGATATTTTTAATGTTTAAGAAGGGTATATATGAAATTCTATATATATATTTTTAGGGTTTAGTTCATCAAAATGTATCCAAGTTGTGATATATTGCTATTGTATGTATTGAACTTAAAAATTTTATATTGTGTGTATCGAACTTTTAATTTGTCACTATTGTGTGTATTAAACTTTCTATTGTATGTATTAAACTTGTAAGTTTTTTACATTTTTATATAACAAAATATATGCAATAGCAACAAATCAAAAGTTTGATACACACAATAGAAACTTTTAAAGTTCGATACACATAATAGCAAAACATGACAACTTGAATACATTTTAGTGAACTAAACCCATTTTTTTATTAGAATTAAAGTAAAAATTTAATTCAATTTTAACCAAAAAAGTCAAAATTGGTTTTCAATTTTTACCAAAATGGATGGTCAAGATTGTATAATTAAAATCGATTAGTTAGATAAATGGGTAGGACCGTACTATAAATTTGATCTAAATTTGTGTTTTTCAATTAGTCCTTACTATTAAAATTAATTTTGTACGTATAAGTAATTGTTTAATTATATTAATGTATATTAGTCTTTTGTTAATAATTTAATATCTTATCTTATATTAGAATTGAATTAAATTTCAATAGTATCTTGACTTAGAGTTGAAATTAAGTTTTAATTTAGACAAAAAAAATCAAAATTGAATTTCAATTTTTAATAAAATGATTTGTTGTGATTTGATAATTAGAATTTTGTATTTAAATTAATTATTAAGATGGTCTATTTGGTTTTATTCATGTTAGTGTTTTATTTGTATAAGAAGATTAATGTACTACACTATTACGTTCATTTACACCTATATTATTATTTTATGTTTATTTCATCTTAATCTTTGTCGTATATAAAACAAAACAAAAATTGCTAACGTGTCTCTTCCGATTTTAGCCAACCATGTCTACATGGGGTTCAATTGTTTCATGTTGTATACAACCACTTCCATGTTAGGATCGCGAATAAAAACATTCTCGGGTCCTGTAGGGCGGTGGAAGGTCATCGGTTTAAGGTTGTCGCTTAGGAATGTAATTGTTGTTTTTCACAACATAAGCTACAAATCCTACAATGGCAATAAACTATTATTAATTGGAGCAATTGATGACGATAAATTGTTTATGATTAGTAGGGTTTTGAACAAAAGTTGAAGGCCAACAACCATTGTTCTTCCTCTGAATGATTGATCATTTCATTGTACAATACGTAAAGGAAAACAAGCATCTCTTTGATCAATGATTGAATGGTACCTCATCAATTTGTCGATGATTAGTATAAATCCCTATATCTTGTACTTACTATCGTTATGACGTTTAAAATTGCAATTTTATATTAACCGTTATAAATCTAGCATTTGATAGAAAGTGTGGTACATATAAAATAAACTGGGGAATTCGAGTAGGATCTCTCGATCTCAATCTAATCGTATGAATCAGTTTTTATAAAAACTAAAATTATCCATATAAGATGATGATCCTGTGTTTTTAAGAGTGATATTCGGTTAACAAACTTTTTAACCAGATCCTATTAAATTTCATAAATATTTCACAACTTTCTTGACAAAATTTTCTATACTAATACACAAAAAGGATGTTAGGATTTGCTTAAAAAGGGCAAGAAGAACCATACAGATGTCCAAGAGATACAATGCTCGTAAGTTGGTCAAAAAAGTCCACTCATATTATTAGACAAATATACGACATTTAAAGGCATGTAGAGTTATGTAAATTCTAGTCTAAACCAATCAGACCAACTGAATCAGATCTATCTAAAAGTAGACCATAATACTATTCATAATCCGGTATTTGACCTAAATATACAAGTAAATTGGTTTTCGACCTAATTCGGTTTAGAAAAAGTAAAAACAATTTAAGCTATTATCTTTACCTATTATCAACTTTAGAACCGATTTGTATCCCAAAAAACACAGGGTCATCATCAATGATTCAAGTCTATTGACTCATGCATTTCATGTTAGAATATGACTTGAAGTAGCTTGGAAGATATTTGAAACTGAAAAAACAAAGTGCTCGGCGTGCAGCATGGCTCGTCGGCGAGGAGACATCGAAGATTGGTTTTTTGGGTTTTCTCGGAGGTTCCACGTTGTGGGCCCTTGCTCCACGGCCTGGAGCAGGTGTCTTTAGCCAAAAGTTATTCTAATCTTGTGTGCGGCTTCTGTGTTTCTAGTTTTGGTAAATTAGGGTTTTCCTAATTAAAATTAGGGTTAATTGTTTAGTTATAAATATCGAAGTTAGGGTTTCTTGTCATTCAACCATTGTGGTTCATATATACTTTTGAGGTGACATCTTGTAAACACATTAGTCATAATAAAGAAGTCTCTGCTTCTTGTCTATGGACGTAGGTCATGACCTTGACCGAACCACGTTATATCTTGGTGTTGTGTTTATCTTGTTTCTGTTATCATCATCTTTTAACGGATTCTTGTTAAGGTTTCAAGTTTGATCCTTACAAGGTGGTGATTCGATTCCTTACAAGTGGTATCAGAGACAGGTTCTCTTGGTTCGCGTATTGTTGATTGAAGATCTCAAGCAAAAGCATGTTCTTGGATGAGGGCTCTTCTGGTTCAACAGGATTACGCGGTGGCGTTAGAAGGAAAAGATAAACTTCTAGATGATATAGAATGGAAAGAGACGTTCTGGAAAAAGCAGGGTTTGTTATTTTTTGGTGTTTGACTGATGAGGTGTTGTATGGGGAGGTGGATCAAACAACGATTGCTGGTTTGTGGGAAAAAACTAGGTGATAAGCTTTATCATAAGCAGTGTTTGTTCCTCCGGATGTCAAAAGGTTTGCATGTACTATCCTTGGAGCTGGGAAAATTGATCGGACGAAGTCGAGACGACACGGATGGAGTTAGACTCCGGTGAAATAATGTGATGTGGTGTCAAGTTTCGTAGCTCGTATAAGGAGGTAGTTCCTTCGGGAGGTTGGTAGGAAAGAGACGATTCTTTGATAATCTTGGTTGACTGGTCGAAGAGAATTCAAGTCAAGGGGGATATTGTTAGGATATGACTTGAAGTAGCTTGAAAGATATTTGAACCCCAAAAAACAAGGTGCTCGGCGCGCAGCATGGCTTCTCGGCGAGGAGACATCGAAGATTGTTTTTTTGGGTTTTCTCAGAGGCTCCACATCGTGGCCTCTTGCTCCATGGCGTGGAGCAGGTGTCTTCATCCTAAAGTTATTCTAATCTTGTGTGTGGTAGTTGTGTTTCTAATTTTGATAAATTAGGGTTTTCCTAATTAAAATTAGGATTACTTGTTTAGTTATAAATATAGAAGCTAGGGTTTCTTATCATTCAACCTTTGTGGTTTATATGCACCTTTGGGGTGAACTTGTAAACACTTTAGTCATAATAAAAGGAGTCTCTTGTTCCTGTCAGTGGACGTAGGTCACGATGCTGACCGAACCACATTATATCTTGGTGTCATGTTTATCTTGTTTCTATTATCCGCATCTTCTAACAGATTCTTGTTAAGGTTTTAAGTTCGATCTTTACAAGGTGATGATCCGATTTCTTACATTGCGATCCTTGATGCACAAAAAATATATTTTGTTCATGTATACATTTAATCTTTTTATTGAAAGAATAATTTATTTATAAACTCCTCTAATTTTCTAAATATTCTCCATACCTATTTTTTTCTTAAAAGGAATTTTCCATACCTATTACCTACTTTATCCAATACAAGTCCAAATATGAGTATTGAGTATAAATTCATGATTGCATGAACATCTAATAATAAAAAGTAAAGTGTAGAAAAACAACACTCTTCTATAATCTATGAAGGAAACATATATTAATTCTTTTTTTACACTCATCAAAATAGCATAATTACATTCTCATATCAATCACACTAATTTTCTCAATACGTTATGACACTAATAAGGCGATGAATTTTATGATAAAAATAATATTAAAAATATCCAACCCCGTCCACTCGGTTCGGTCCGATGAATCAACCAACACACGATCTAAGACTTCCGTCATTAGTATTTTTCGGTTTTTGGTCCAGTTTGATATAAATTTAAGAGTTGTGTTCAATAAAGTCCATTTAAAAAACATAGTAATAAAATTTTAGTATTCAATCACATGTTTTGATTCAATATACAATTACATGTGATTTGTAAAAGCATCACATGTGAATTACGAAAAATTAAGAAAATATCACTCCACTCAAATTTTTAAAATTTAATCTGGACCATTGATGTTATTGATATAAAGACTAAAACTAGTCCTTCATGACTATAAATTAATTATAGAGTATATTGAATATTCTTTATAAATTTAATTAAGACAATGCACATGTATAAATAGAAGTTTAAATAAATTTATGTTTTCTCCTTGAAATTACGTGGAGGACAAATATATATAAACAATGAACCAAATAAGCGCGCCAATATCGGTTTTCCCTAAACTTTCGATTTCCTTCTTCAACCTCCGTTCTCCCTCCCTCCATTTTTGTTCTCGATCCTTTTCTGATATGTTCAATCGGTACAAGAATCAAGCAGAAATCATGCATTATGTTGTTAATCCACTTTTCACACAACGATTTGCCCTTCTGAAATATCACCATCTCTGAAATCTCCGATGAACGGAATCAAGGATTCCAGATTCAAGTTTTGTGATACGGAGAAGATTGGATTGGATTATTATGCGTATGGTTGCAATTGAAAGGTTTCAGATCTGATGGAATCTGAGATCCTGTTGGTTATGGCTATCGGGACCGTGAAATTGAGCAGGTTTTGTCTTCCCCTCTTTTTTTAACGAACATGAATGTATAAATTCTTTTAGAAATTGAGTTCGATTTCAAGGTATATGCGTGAAAACAGAGAAAATGTGAGTTATTAGCAGCTTTATGTAAGTTTAATTTGTTATGATATGTTAATTTAGGTCATATACAAGTTATGATCTTGTTATTAGCTTATATTCTCTTGTGGGTAATCTAGTAATTAATTTATATCCTTTGGCCATGTTATTGAGTTTCTTTAGTCTGCCTCTTTGAGAAAGTTTTCTTCCAAGTGTTGGTATTTTCCTATGTTTGTCTTTAAAATGACATATGTGTATATTTTATGCCTTTAAACTAATTGGTATGCAAAAGGAAAGCATGAACTAGACTGCACATAAGACGTCCTTCAAAACAATGATCTATTATGTAATTCTTGGTGTTCAAGAAGACTACATACACATTAGTGATTGGAGACAAGTTGAAAAGTCCAAAAAGAAAAGAGAGGAAAAAAACTATACCTAAGACATTATTGTTTGTTTGTGATCAAGAAAGCAATTTAACTGGTCAAAGTTTTTGAAAAGTTGAAACAGGTCCAGAATCATTGACAAAGTCGAATCAAAGTATAAAACCCATAACTAAATATGTTTCACCTTGCTAGTAATGTGTAGAAACTATCACCATTTTATAATTTATGGCAAATTCTTGACACGGTTCAGAAAACAATGAAAGTTGATTAGCTAGCAAAGTTTAGTATTGATAACTGCTGCAACAATGCTCACATCATTTAAGTATTCCATGATATGAAAAATAACCATGTTTAATATAATTTCCCTCCATCTCTACTCATAGGCTTCCTAAGAAATAAAATACCCGGAACAACCTCCACTAATTGTCTTAATACCAATATTGCTCTTCACTAACTAACCTTGGACGGACATTTTTTTACAACAAAATGCTTTGTCCTTGCAGCTTAAAGTTAATAAATTCTCATCTTGTTCAGTATTAGTGAACTTCTGAAGGTCTTGACATAGATGCTTTTGTTGGATTTGTTTACATAAATATCTCCATATAGGCATATATACATGTATTTGCAAGTGTGGGTCACACATCTGCAGTATATTGTACCACTTATTTCTTTCAGAAAACTGTTGAAAGGTCATGTTCATCCATTAGTGTGGCATTGTTCTTTTATATTCTAATACTGAATTTAATTAGCTTTCAAATCTCACCTGCCGGCATACAGTCATAGTAAAAAATTTGCAAATAAAAATACTTTATTTTGCTTTATATCCATAGGTGTAATCCTGTTTCTTACTTTGTGAAGGTACTCCCTGTACTGAAAGAAGTATCCAGTTAAGCTGATACACTTATAAAGGGAACCCCAAGATAAATCCATTCAGATTTTTACGGTATGTTCTGCAGAAAATATATCATATGTTGACTCTTATATTCTGAGTACAATGCAAAAGTATATTTTCTGTTGTACACATACCAAGCATATGGATGAATTGCTTCATTTACTTCCGTATTTTTCTTATATTTATGTCTCAATCATAGATGATATGAAATCACTTGGTTATTTTAATCACTTTGTCATAGATATCTGCTTATTATGGTCATGGACCTAGATAGTTGGTAGTTCCATGTTAATTGGATCAAAACAATTTATAATCCAGAAAGATCTTCCTTCTACAGGACGATACCAAAAAAGGTAGTCTCAACTCTCAAGCATGTCCTTGAAGTGGCCATCACATTTAACCTGAATACACTAGGGACATGCTCTTCTTAGATTGGTCATGAAATTCACTATTCCTTCCATGACCGTAGATTTGTTGTTTATGATTTAATGGCTCATAAGGCTCTAGTGTACTAATAAAGCTTAGTCATTGGAATTTTATTTTGATAAAGGATGAAAACAAGAACTTCAAAAAGATGTTGGAGGGCATCTGTAACAAGGATTTATAAGTGTTAATCAGGGATGGATTACAAATGCAGGAACTCCACTTATTTATAAGAAAACTGAAGACATCCAAGCTTTACAAGTCTTGTAGGTTCTACTTAATTATCCCTAAGAGTACACAAATCAAGATGTTTCTAGAATACATGAATTCTTGGTTCTACCATATACTTCTTAAGACTAGGTGAATCAAGAAATCGCTATAATACCTAAACAATGGAGGACTCTACAATGTACGTATTGCATATGATGCCCTTAAATTTATCTAGCATGCATGAAGCTCCTACAGTACAGTCCAAAACACTAAGCTCCTAAAACTGTAAATGCCTTAGATTAATATTCTTTGGTGAGTGCTTGGTTGATAGTTTAGCAAGCATCACGCATAGATATAATGAAATTCTTCATAATATTTAATATGGACTAAGTCATTAAGTAGTAACCAAGTTTCAATGTTTCTCCACTAAAGTTACTAAAACTTTAAATTTAACTCAAAAAACAACTCAATTTTTAATATTGTTCCAGTGTTGTGAAAGTTTTCATAACTGATTAAATTGAGTGACTTACATGAAATAGTTATGAAACTTTATATCTATTTAGTGGCCAAGTTTCATAATACTTATGATATAATATGAAAATTTCACAATTATGGAACATATATTGAAACTTAAATGGTTTTTGCTGTTGAAAGAAAGTTTGAGTGACTATGAAACTTGCCTGCCTGGTTGCTATTAGTGACGAGTAGATGGACTATATATGTCATTCATATGATAGTGATCTTGATTCCAGAGTTCAACACATTCTTTTGCAACATACTTTACATGCATTTTTTTGGCATTCCACTCTATTATATCTGAATCTCAGTATGTACATTCGCTACCTTCTAATTCATCTTTATTCTTAATTCCACAGTTCTCAATGTGGCATCTGAATGTGCAAACATGCAAATAAGAACAAGCGCTGCGGATGGTTTCAGGATTAGTGTTTCAAGCACTCCTAGTTGTTCAAATCATAATTCTGGGCATGATGACATAGAATCATTAGGAGATGTTTTTCTTTGGGGAGAGGTTTGGTCTGATGTGGGTTCTAGTGATGGATCTATAAACACGTTCCCATGGAAAAGTGACGTCATGATTCCTAGACTCCTAGAGTCAAATGTAGTTATAGACGTTCACCAAATCGCGTGTGGTGTTCGTCATTTTTCTCTTGTAACAAAGCAAGGTGAGCTTTTTACTTGGGGAGAGGAATCTGGTGGCAGGCTTGGTCACGGAATGGAAAAAGACTTTGGTCGCCCACGTCTCGTGGAATTTCTGGCGGTCACCAATGTAGATTATGTTGCATGCGGTGAGTTTCATACATGTGCTATATCGACATCTGGTGATTTATATACATGGGGAGATGGGTGTCATAACGCAGGACTTCTTGGTCACGGCACTGATGCTAGCCACTGGATACCAAAACGTGTTTCTGGACCTTTGGAAGGACTAGTAGTTTCTGCGGTTGCTTGTAGCACCTGGCATACAGCCCTGGCAACTGTTGATGGGAAGCTGTTTACTTTTGGTGATGGAAAGTTTGGTGTTTTAGGGCATGGAGATAGAGAGAGTGTAAAATATCCAAGAGAGGTTCAATCGTTGAATGGATTGAAGACGTTAAAAGTTGCATGTGGAGTTTGGCACACTGCCGCCATTGTAGAGATCACAAACCAACATGGTGGATTATCTACATCTAGAAAACTGTTTACTTGGGGTGATGGTGAAAAATACAGATTGGGACATGGAAACAAGGAAACTTACTTGCAACCAACTTGTATATCAGCTCTCATTGACTACAATTTTCATCAACTAGCTTGTGGATATACCATGACCTTAGCTCTTACAACATCTGGTCATGTTTTCTCTTTTGGTAGTCCTGCATATGGTCAACTTGGGAATCCACAATCTGATGGAAAACTGCCTGTTTTAGTACAAGATGAATTGGTAGGTGAATTTGTTGAAGAAATCGCGTGTGGAGCATACCATGTTGCTGTTTTGACATCAAGAAGTGAAATATTTACATGGGGAATGGGTGCAAATGGAAGATTAGGGCACGGGGACTATGAAGATCGCAAAACTCCAACTTTGGTTGAATCATTAAAAGATAGGCATGTTAAAAGCATATCATGTGGTGCAACTTACACTGCAAGTATATGCATTCATAAGTGGATGTCTGGAGCAGATCAATCAGTTTGTTCTGGTTGTAAACAAGCATTTGGTTTCACTAGAAAGAGGCATAATTGCTACAATTGTGGGCTTGTACACTGTCATGCTTGCAGTTCTAGAAAGGCTCTAAGAGCAGCACAGGCTCCGATTCCGGGAAAACCTCATCGTGTGTGTGACTCATGTTATGCAAAACTTATGAAAAAGCCTGCTGAGGGTGGAAATAACAATAACTCTAGTTATCACAGGAGATTTAGTACCCCACCTGGGCTAGATGGAAGCAGGAAAGATAGAGGACCAGGCCGGACTTCTAGGCTTTTAATGTCTCCCAACATAGAACCAGTCAAATACCTCGAGATAATGTCGGCAATGTACGGACCAAAATCCAGTTCTTATTCTTCAGTTAGACCTTCTCAAGTCCCATCTTCTCAACAATTAAAGGATATTACATTCCCAAGTTCACTTGGTGCACTTCATAATGCGTTTAGACCTGTTTCTGCCACATCATCACTTCAGATGCAGCCACAGTTTCTGCCGGCACCACAGCCACCCCCTCAACCACAACCTCAACCTCAACCACCACCTCTCCCAACCAACATCAGATCTGCTTCACCTTACTCAAGAAGACCAAGTCCTCCATGCTCTGGCTCTCCTATGTTCTCAAGGGGTGTGATTGATGGTCTCAGGAAATCAAATGAGCTTTTGAACCAACAAGTTTCCAAGTTACAAAACCAAGTACCATTGCTTCTTTCCTTGACGTTTTCTTCTATGTTTTGCCACTAAGAATGATATAAATTATGCTTATTTTGTTATATGGTAGGTGAAAGGTTTCAAGAAGAAGACCGAGCGCCAAGATTCAGAGATTCGAAAATTGCAAACTTATGCTGAAGAATCTGCTTCTTTAGCTTCCGATCAAAATGCGAAGTGTCTAATTGCTTTTGATGTCTTCAAATATGTTAGGTCTCAGGTAACTGCTAATAATTTTTTTATTGGCAAAAAGAATTTGTACCCAATGGGGAACCCAGTATCTGACCCCAGTTTGACCAGAAGCCTTGACCAGTGATGGGGATGGTGAAGGTAATCCTTGACTTAAGAAAGTCGGGTTGGGGAAGGCTTCAAACCCCACCATTGACAATGACATTCTCCCAAATGTTAAGTCATGCCCAAATCAATACACATAAAGTGATCCCAGCCTTTCACATAGAAATTTAACTATGCCTGATCTTAGATAATATCTTATTATGAACAAGTCATTTGTTGCAGAATAAGTTAATAACTTGGCAAATTTAGATGATGTGATACTGATCTTGTTCTTTTACTATTATGTATGCCAGTTAAATGAGTTGACAGAGAAGCTTCCTCCTGAATTATCTGATGATGAAACCTTCAAAGCACTGACTTCTAAAGTTGATGACTTCTTACAATCAAATCTGCATAATGAAATTACTTCATGCAGTCAAATAAAGAATAAGAAGTATCATAAGCTTGGAGTAGCTGAGGTAGCAACACAAAATACTGATGTTGCTTCACTAGAGAATAATGGATCTTCTGTTGATCAAAACACAGAATCTACCAGTCAAACAAGCTCAAGACTACCCAAGTATCCTTCCAGTGATGAAAAGAAAGAAATTATTGAACAATTTGAACCTGGTGTATATGTAACTCTCCTTCAACTTTCAAATGGCACCAAAATATTCAAACGAGTTAGATTCAGGTATACGATTTCTTTCTTCATCTAATAAGAACATGATTTCCATTTTATTTTTCTTCAAATTATTTGGAAATCATAAATACATTCC
The DNA here is from genome assembly GCA_038502395.1 of Dittrichia graveolens. NCBI lineage: Eukaryota > Viridiplantae > Streptophyta > Magnoliopsida > Asterales > Asteraceae > Dittrichia > Dittrichia graveolens. The sequence goes on from JARJIL010000009.1 coordinate 63,598,525, forward strand.
TCATTCTGTCTGTATAAAATTATCTACTATTCTCGCTTAACTTTTTACATTTTTTAATTATTAATCTTATAGTTAGCACTTAGCACTCTCCATCAACCTTCCAAGTGCAGAAGTGCTTGCTAGTAATAAGATAATATTTGAACCTGTATACTTACACATGTAATTTATATTAAACTGATTGGACCACTAGACTAAAGTTAAATGTTATTTATCGAATCTTGAGTAGATACAACATAACCAGGCACAAACTGTGCCCATCCTAACCCAACCTTAACAAATATGTATTAAGCAACACTATCCAGTTTGTTGGTTTTGGGTTGGGTTAGTGAACTCATTGTTTAGCCAAATGGCCCAAATCCAATTCACAACCCTATAGCACATATTGTAGAATAATAATAACTAAAATTTGACCTTCATTTCTAGGGCTTAAACCTTGTACTTCTGCATGCAAGATGTATATCGACTTTATAACACGTCCAGTAATTAAGTTCCTTATATGTACTTTTGCATCCTACAAGTTGTTCACAATTTTCTCTTCTGTATATAATGCAGCAAAAGAAGGTTTGTGGCTCAGCAGGCTGAAGAATGGTGGAAAGAAAACAAAGAAAAGGTGTTCAAGAAATACAGTCCATCAAAGCCCAATGGAGGTCCAAGCACATCTGCAGCTCAACCATCACCTAACCAGGAGCCATCAGCGTCTACTTAGCTCGGTATCTTTTAGCTTAGGCACTTAACAACATGAAAGAAGTTGGTCTTCTCTGTGAATGATGGCTCTAGATTTGAAGTTTACAAGCTTGGTTCGTGCAAAAACTTCTTGTTCTCCCTAACCATTTCCAACCCGAAGAATTCTGGTGAACACGTTGCCTTTTACAAGCGTACATAGTTCTCCATGTGTTAAGTTGGGTCATGCGAAAAAAGCGGATGTTATATATTATATTATCTACGTGTTAACAAAACGAAAATATAATTTAGGGACAAAAAGAACATCCTTACAACCGTGCTACTAGCGAGCTACTAACTTGACAATAAAACAAGAAATGTATATTTATGAAGTGTTTTGGTTAATTTTATTATTATTATACTTTAACCAATTGACACAACAAAAATGATCAATGAGTTATTATGTGTCCTCAAGCTCTATACTTAAGTATGTTGCAAGAGTTGTTAATCAAATATATATTTAAACTTAAAATAATAATGAATATTTAAATTACACTTACATTTAAGCCGATACAAATAAAAAAAACATATTTAAATTACAATTAACAGGAAAAAGTAGAGCCATGAAAACGTGATTTATAGTTAAGAATCAACATTTAAAGTATACCGGAGGAAGAAAATAACTGACATATTTCTTTCAAATAACATCAAGATTTAAAAATTAAAAAATTAGAAGTTAAGAACAAAGCTAAGTCACTAACCTATTGGGAAATTGTGTACCATAAGAGCAGTAGTGGATGTTAAATAATAAATTATAATTGTTATTCATGTAGGGTGTAGGGTTCTTTATGTAAATTCTGTGTATTATATATTTAGATAGATGAATGCAATACGTCCGGAAATCAGGGTTTCCACAATATGTAACATGGTATAGAGCCTAACCTCACAATCCGGTTTTTTTTCAAATCTACCAGCGATCCCTCCGCCGTCGGCACCTTAGCCGCCGCCGATATTCTGTTGGAACCGCTGCTATTTGCCGTCGCCGGTTTTGCTATCGTCGGAACCTGGACGTTTTTGGTCGTCTATCTCCGGCCATTGCAGACCCTACCGCTCTCACCGGTGCTCTGCCCTCGCAGAAACCATCGCCACTGCCGCCGCTTTCCCCGCCGTTGATATCTGCTGTTGGTGCCTTTGCGTCGCAGAAGTCACCGCTCTCCTGTTGCAGAAATCGCCGGTGCCTTTGCCGCCGGTGGTTTTTGCGTCGCATCTCGTGTTCGCCGGTGCCTTTTTGCCACTGCTTTCTCTGCCCTCGCAGGTGATTTCCGGCCCAGTCGACTCTTCCTCTTTGAGTACTATAGGTGAACTTCTTCCTGTTTTGTTTTTCTTTTCCTTATTATTATTGCTCTTAAGTACTATTATTATTTGTCATGGCCGCCAACTCTTCTCTCCCACCACCCACCCCTACGGCTTCCCAACTTGTGTTTGCTATTGGTAACATTTACCCTCAATTTGGTTTCAAACTCACAACTGACGGGTCTCGTTATAAATTGTGGCGTCGTATTTTTACTGATATGTGTAAAGGGACAGAAGTTATGGGTCACATGAGGATTGGGAAGCCATTGATTCTCGTATTAAATCTTGGTTTTACTCTATCTGCGAACCTAATCTGTTGAATATCATTACTAAAGATAATTGCACTACAAAAGATTTATGGGAAGCACTTGATGGTCATTTCTTAAATAATAAACTGTCCTCTAGTCTTCAACTTCAAACTATCTTTCGAAACACAAAAAAAGGTGCTTGTCAATTACTGATTACTGTCACACTTTAAAAGACATAGCTGATTCTCTGGATGATGTTGATACCAAAATCACTGATCAGGACCTTGCGTTACAAATCCTCCAGAATTTACCACCCTCGTACCAAAGCTTGGTTGATGTTATCACCCGCACCAAACCTTTTCCCTCCTTTCTCGAGGCCAAAAACATGTTACTCTTGCATGAGTCACGTGAAGACCAGCCCGACACTACTGTTGATACTCAACCTTCCCCCAGTTCTGCCCTTTATTCCACCTCTACTACTAATAATAATGGGAAAGGAAAAAATAAAAATAACCGGGGAAACAAAAACACGGAACGAGTTGCATCTAAAGGTAACTCGGGGGGGGGGGGGGTTCTTCTACACCAGCTTTCAACAATCAGCTTCTCCAGCTTCTACAAAATGTCATGCATCAATAACAGTCTCAGCCTCCTCAACATGGAGGATCCCACCGCTTGTCAGCACCTCCTGCGCCTGCCCATAGGAGATACCCTCTACCATTTGCTCTATATGTTGCGCCTCCTACAGCCCCTCAGGCTTCTGCAGCTCAACCTCAGTTCACGGATCTAGCCTCGCTCTTCAGCTCCATGTCTATCCAGCAACCTACACAGAATCAAGACAACAACTACTATATGGACACCTTGTGGCAAGTCAAAAGCAATCATGGTTGGTAATGGTGCTTTACTTCCGGTGTCTTGTATTGGCGATACATTCATTCCATTTTCACAAAACAAACAGGCACTTAAAAATGTTCTTGTTTCTGATCAAATGGTAAAAAATCTGATTTCTATTCGTAAGTTTACTCTTGATAACTGGGTTTCTAATGAATTTGATCCTTTAGTTTTCTCCATAAAGGATCTTAATACAGGTCGTCTTCTTCATCGTGCTGATAGCGTTGGTGATCTCTATCCAGTTCTTCAGACTTCTTAGCCGTCCGTCTCTTCCGCTACTGCCCTTGCTGTTGTGTCTCCTAATGTCTGGCGTCGCCGTCTTGGTCACCCTGGCGTATCTACTTTTAATTTTTTTACGATCTCATAAATTTATTTCTTGTTCAAATATGTCTCCCACGTGTCATGCGTGGCAATTAGGTAAACATTGTCATTTGTCTTTCTCTAGTTCCGTAACTAAGACTTCCAGGGTTTTTAAGATAGTTCATTCTGATTTGTGGACATAACCTGTGACTAGTTTGAGTGGTTATAAATATTATATATTATTTTTGAATGACTTCTCTCACTTTTTATGGGTGTTTCCTTTGCGTGTGAAATCTGATGTGTTTTCAGTTTTTAATACTTTTCGTGCTTACGTTGTTAATCAGTTTAAAACAGATATTCAATCGTTTCGGTGTGATAATGGACGTGAATTTAATAATACTAAATTTCGTGATCTTTTTCAACAACATGGAATTAAAATTCGCTTTTCATGTCCAAACACATCACAACAAAACGGTAAGGCTGAACGTGTAATTCACACCATTAACAATGTCGTCCGCACTCTCTTGTTTCAGGCCTCTCTTCCTCCCAAATTCTGGGTGGAAGCTCTCAACATGTCAGTTCACATTCTTAATCTTCTTCCCACAACCACCCTAGCTTTCAAATCCCCTTGTGAAATCTTGTACGACACTTTCCCTACATTCACGCATTTGCGTGTTTTTGGTTGCCTCTGTTATCCTAATCTCTCTTCTACGACGCCTCACAAGCTCTCCCCTCGTTCAACTGCCTGTGTGTATTTGGGTCTATCGTTTTCTCATCGGGGTCATCGATGTTATGATCTTGTCTCACATCACATCATTGTCTCTCGACATGTAGTCTTTGATGAAGATCATTTCCCGTATGCCTCGTTTAATGTGCCCCTATCTAGTTCCGACTATGATGCCTTCGTTGACAACCCCACCTCCTCTACCTTGATCTCTGAAGGCCATTCTACATCGTCTTCAACTACCTTGACAGCTAACTCTCCTGCTCGCGACAGTCATCACCATTCGCCTGCAGCTAAGAACTCTCCTGACAGCACTTCTGCGCCAGACACCGCCTCTCCCGGCGACACTGATGTTGCCTCGTCTCCCTTACCTCCGCCTGTTGCGTCCTCTACTCATCCCATGACCACCAGATTGCGTACTGGGAATCTCAAACCTTGTCAGATTCTCAATCTCTCGACGGTCGACTCTCTCTCTCTCTCTCCAATCCCGAAAACGACTGCTCAAGCAATCTGTAATCCGAACTGGAAGGCAGCCATGGACTCTGAAATGTCCGCCTTACTAATCACACATGGGATCTGGTTTCACCTCCCGCTAACGTTAACATTGTTGGATGTCGGTGGTTATATCATCACAAGTTCGATAGTCAGGGCCGTCTTGACCGTTACAAAGGTCGTTTGGTTGGGCAGGGCTTTTCTCAGCAACCTGGCCTTGACTATGACGAAACTTTCAATCTGGTTGTGAAACCGGCTACTATTCGGACTGTCCTTAGTATTTCTATCTCTTTGAACTGGCCCATTCATCAACTTGACGTCAAAAATGCCTTTTTAAATGGTGATTTATCTGAGGAGGTCTACATGAAACAGCCTCCCGGTTATGTTCATCCTTCCTATCTGAACCATGTATGCCGACTACGTAAAGCTTTTATGGGCTTAAGCAAACCCCGCATGCTTGGTTCCAGCGATTTGCTGCCATTATCACCTCTCTTGGTTTCTCTTCCAGCAAATCGGATAACTCCCTTTTTGTCTTTCACCATAGTCGTGACACTATATACTTATTGTTATATGTCGATGACATCATTTTGACGGCCTCCTCCCCTGCTTTGGTCACACATGTCATTTCTCGACTCTCCTCTGAGTTCAAAATGACTAAAGCTTTCTCCTTTTTTCTGGGGGTAGTTGCCACTCGCTCGTCCTCGGGTCTTTTCCTTTCTTAAACCGTTTTTGCCCTTAATATCATCTCTCCTGCTGGAATAGATATTTGTAATCCCTATTTCACACCAGCAGGACAAAGTCCAAACTACCCTCTTCTGGTGCGCCAGTCTCTGATCCGACCCTTTATCAGAGTCTTGCTGGTGCTCTGCAGTACCTCACGTTTACTCATCCGGACATCTCTTATGCTGTTCAGCAAATCTGTCTCTTTATGCATGATCCTCGGAAACCGCATCTGAATGCCCTTAAACGTATTCTATGATACTTAAAGGGTACTCTTTCTCATGGTCTTTTTCTCCGTCCATCGTCTATTGATCGTTTGGTGTCCTACACTGTTGGTCCCTAAGAGGGTGAACAAGCAACCGATACAGTGTAGAAGGGGGGGGGGTTGAATACACTTTAAACAATCAAACAAATTAATCAAATGTATATTCAATTATCAACAAGCACAATAACTATTATCACTCTCTAATCAAATCAACAGGATGATTTAATATTACAATGATTATAACCTCAACTCTCTCTAAACACTCTTGAATCACAAACTAATTGATGATCGAATTTCTTGTTAAAACTAATTAACAAGAACTCTTGAAAACTCTCTCTCTAACTTTGAACTTACAAAGTTATCGCAACACACGCGTATCAAGTATCACGAACACATGTACGTTTTGCAACTTATGCAGTTTTGTAACTTATGCAGTCTTGCAACTTATGCAGTCGTTGTGTATCGCGTATCTGTTCTCGTACACACGTAAGAACATCTATGTAAAACCCATGAGAAGGTTTATACTTATACTTGATATATCTACGAACAAATCGCAGTTTAAAGATAGAACTTATTTTCTTTAAAACCGTAACAAACTCCTTAATTAGAACATATCTAATTAGTTTCGTTTGAGATTTCTATCCAACCAATAGATAGTTTAAATTAGGTTTAGATATCCTAATTTAAATGTCGTAGATATAGAGAGTTTATAACAGAATTTAGAACTTACTTAAAATCTGAACTGACTTCTGACGCTGAGCTGACATACTCAGTCTTGACCTTGTCAAGCTAACTTCTTGAATCTTGTATTATTGAATCTTCAAGTCTTCAAATCTTCAAGTCTTCATTCTTAAGACCTATCTCAGCTTAGAAGTCACTGAGTTATCTAGTACTTACATAGAAAACTCTATATCTATTTATACGCTAACTACTCAGCCGAAGCTAGCTGAGTAGTCAGTCTATAACAGACTTACATAATTCCTAACTCTTAACCTATCATCTATACATATCAATAGTTTGTCTCATCAAATCTAACTATTCTAAACATGGGACTAACAATCTCCCCCTATTTGATGATGACAAAACATTGAATCAAATAAGTTATAGGTTAATAGAATTATGTTGAACAACTTATGGAACTGACCAAAGTTAGTTCTTAAAATAAGTATTGAACTGATCTATACTTATTTACGTATCTTGAACTTACAAATCTATTATAAGACTTGTATTCTAAGTATTTGAATATACAACTACTTAGATTCTGAACTTACAAAACCTATATTACTGAACTTATCAGTTTTCAATTGAACATATCAATCATCAGCTTAAACTTACAAAGCTGTCTGTTTGAACATATCAAACATTAATGAACATATCATTTACATTTTAGCTTAATCATTTTGATTAGCTTCTGCAAACATAGTAAAAACATAGAACTAATCTATTTACTCAACGGAATCTGCAACTTCTAACCACATATCAGAACATTTAAGTTCCCAAATTGCAGCTTTCTTGATAGCATCAACCATAATCTCTTCACCTTCTGGCATCTCTTTCATCTCAACTTTTCTTGATCTGATTTCTTTGTTGAGATGATATCTAAATACTGAGTTCTAAATTGAGTCATCACATAGAATTCTCAAGTATAGAATTAATTCCAGAAATGCCAAATGAAGATCTGTTACTTTCAAGAAACATTGATTACCTTCCACATCAAGATACAAGAATCCTTCCAAAGGTTGAGTGATATAAGTATTCTCTCTGAATACAACTTCCTCTGGAACTTGTAAAATGATGTCTCTTTTAGCTCGCTGGCTTGCTGCTCTAACTCTTGCAGTTTTGCCTCGATTAAGAAAGGTATCAATTTCATCAGCAGGAATCTCACCTAGCTGATCGATTCTTATGAAGATTGTCTTAAGCACATCAACTATCTCTTGTCTGATTTGACTCTTTTTCATCTGCTTGATAGTTGTGGCTACTGTCTTCAACTCTGAGAATCCCAACTTGTACAGACATCTCATATCTAAACCAATTTCTTGTTTGTTGTCTAGTACAAAGTTGATGATTACCAATTCTCCTTTTCTACTCAGTGTAATTGATTCAGTCTTGTTATTAAAATGTTTTCTTTTATAACAATGCCTTAGATCCACATCTGAGTAGGGAATTGGGGCAACTCTTGGACCAGAATAATCAGCTTCAACTTCAGCTTTAGCCTTTTCCCGTTGAATTTCAGCTTGTCGTTGCTGCTCTTTTATTTCCTCCATTGTTACGCCTAGTTCTTTAGCCATCTCTTGTATCATTTGCTCAGCAAGTATGTCACTGGCTTTTTGTGCTGCATCAGCTTCATCACTTGAGTCAGATTCATGTGCAACTAATTGAGACTTACCCTATTGCTCTGGCTCAGGCTCAGCAATGATGACCTTTCTTTTCTTCGCTAGAGGCATAACACTTCTTTTCTTTCTTTTTACCATCTCAAACACCTTACTCTTCCCTTTATCCATTTGTAATGCTGGAACGGACTCAGCTTCAACAAATTTTGGCAAATTAGCTTGAGGAAGGTTGGTGTGAACAGCTCGAGATGTTTCTTCAAGTGGACTTTCTGGTTGAGCTTGTGAAGTTGTGGTTATTTGGACTGTTGGAGCCTATTGTTGTTGAGAAGGCTGATCTACAGTACTCATGAACTGATCATGAGCTTGTTCAAATTTTAATTCCTCTGTATGCTCCCCCTCAACCTTATCATTATACTTCTTTGATTCTTCTTTTCCCTTTTTGTCATCATCAATAGGAGAGGGTCTGAGTTTGAACATGAAGCTTTCCAAGTTGGCAACTGAAGTTGACAAATCATTAAGCTTGCGCATCAACTTAGCTTTTTCAGCTTTCCGCTTTTTATGCAGGAGCTCAAACTGGGATTGTAGATAGTCCATAATGACTTTAACATCGGAAGTTATCATTGTGGGCTCCGCAGGTCTTCTTCTTACTTCAACGTCCTCCTGTCCAGTGGAAGAGTGTATTTCCACCGTGGGAGTGGCTGTTGAGTGTTCCTTAATCAGTAAGGATGTGGGTCCCATATCCAAAGGTTGGTGAAGATCTATGGAATCAAGGGGGCCAGAATGGAGACCCTGTAAACCTTCATGGTGTATGAAAGGTTTATTGACAGGTCGTGCGAGAGTGTGTGAGAATAGAAGAGAAGAATGACCAAGTTCTTGAGGTATGATGGGAGGGTGAGCTAGGCTTATCAGTGAGGAGGGAGGTAATTGACCCTGGGGATTGGTCAGTATTTCAATGTCACCTTCATGGGGCTGTGAAGGCACAGAAGTAGGCTCTCCCATGGCACTAGTAAGTATGGGCTTAGTAGACACCATACCCGGTATAGGCTTAAGGGTTGAACTGAGCCTAGAGGTTGGCACCTTAAGAGAAGGTGTCTCCCCCTCAGCTCCTGCTGGTGGAGGTATCAATGTGATATCAACTCCAGTGTCCTTTTGAGGTGAAGGACCACCTTTGGCAGTTTTCCTCGTATTGGTGTAGGAAATATCCTTGGTAGTAGTGGGCTGACCAAGGTTGGCTGTAGATTGTAAAATAGATGGAGATCTTTGAGGTGAAGGAGAGGGGTTAGACTGAGTTGGGCTTGACTCAGTCCTATCTCCTAAATTTGGAGATGGAGAAGTAAAAGAGAGAGAAGGAGATAAGGGTTGAGAAATCATACCTGCTGCACCTAGCAGTAGAGACTCAGAGCTAGGAAACAAACTCCTTTGCTCAGAACTCGAAGTGGTGGATGAAATTATTTGAGCACTGGGTCTGAGCTGAGTCCTAGGTTGATCAGCTTGAGGAGACTCAGCCTCAGAACCACCATCGTCACCCACTTCTTCCGCAGCTTCCTCCTCTGTCTCAGCTTCACTTGACTCAAGAGTCTGAAGCTGTACATACGCCCTCATCTGAGCACTCAATGTAAGGTGCCCAGGGAAAATATCATGGGCGAACATCCTGTAGCTGAGAACAGGAGTAGGGATTGACTCATATTGAGCATTATATCTTCTACCCAACTTGTCCTCGATGACCATGGATATGAATCTTGCAAAGGGTACAATAGTGTCCCCGATGTTCTTGGTCACCAATGACTTGAATGCCTCAAAGATCAACTCAGCGTAATCCACTCGTCGATCATAAAATAAGTTGTATAATAGTTGCATTTCAAAGTCATTTACATTATCTAGGCCTCCTACCTTGTATCCAAGAGAACGAACCACAATGGATACCATAAATCCCCATGCCGTCTGGAAAACATATTTCCGTATGACGCCAATAACTTGAGGATGACCCATTAAGGGTAAAACACTTCTTGATGTTTCCCTAGAAACCGTCGCTTCATATTGGTTGTGAATCGGGAGATGAAGAATTCGGCGGAGACAGTTTGCATCGACTTCTATCGCCACTTGTCCACTTAGGACTGTGCCCCGTATAACCGGTTGGGTTACATCGAGTTTACACGTGTACCAGAATTCCGTGAGAAGTTGAGGGATGAGCACAGCAGGTCCACGAAGAAATGCATGTGCCAGGGGACCCACTCCTTATATCCCCTGCCAATTTTGGACTTTGGAATGTCGGTACAGGCGATGACGTTGATTTGTTTATAGGTGGGGAGTGCATTGTTCTTGAAATTTCCACCACGAATCATTTGTTCAGTTAGATTTAGAGTATACCCTTCCATTGAAATCGAACTTATCGTATTGGATTGCACTTAGCAGTAATAAGCACTTAGCAATGAACTCTGCACACAACAACATTAGGGTTTAAGAGAGAAGAATATTTTGGAAGTTTAAACGAAATATGATGAACAATCTCTCTTATTTATACCTTTTCAATGTGAGAGAAAAGTTACCGTTATCTGAGAGTAATAAATATGACCGTTACTGTAAAAACTTCTACGCAGTTTATTACAACGGCTAAATGTATTGTTAGTTACCCAAACGCACACTGTTATATTGAAAAGATATTTTATAAAAATATATTAGAAAAAATTTCTGAACTACTGACGTTTATTTATCGGACACACCGTAAATATGTTGGACTTACCATATTATTGGACTTACCATATTGTTAGGACTAACCTAGACTAGTGGAACTGACCACACTTTGGAACTGATTACTCAGCTGATCTTTAATGATCAGCTTATATGGAGTATTCAGCTGATCCTGAACGTTCAGCTTATATGAAGCACTCAGCTGATCCTGAACGTTCAGCTTATGTGAAGCACTCAGCTTCAGCTTGAGAACTTAGCTCAGATTTTGACACTTAGTCAACTATAGCACTTAGCAAATATTAAACAGAGATAAAGACTGGAACATACCAATTAAGGGATGAGCATTCCAAGCTTGCTGAGTAGAGTTGTGAATCTTGTGCCTTCTATTGGTTTCGTGAAGATATCCGCAAGCTGATCTTCAGTCTCAATGAAGACTAACTCTATCTTTCCCTTTTCTGCAATATCTCTAATGAAGTGATATCTTATCTCAATGTGCTTGGTTCTTGAGTGAAACACTGGGTTGTGTGTAATGGCAATAGCACTTTGATTGTCACAAAATATGGGAGTCTTTGAATAATGCAGATAAAAACCCTCTTCAACCTTGATTTATCTGCTCCCATCAACCTAAGTCAACAAAGACTTCATAGCTTCAGAGAAAGAATTAATATTCTGAGAAACAGAACAGAACCAAATCCAATAACCACAGCCACTGTCCATAAAGGTGATGGTGAACCCTACCTCAAAGCAATAAGACAGAACAACTTCAACAGCTGTGAAGTTGTATCCTATGAGAGGTGTCACATATATGGGTTCACAGAGTTAGTTGAGATCATGTACCTTCTCTTCAAATCCAAATCAAAGCTCAAAGTTCAATTCATTCAGAAAATTCAGAATTGGATAGCTCTAGCCGTGTCACAAAGGGCCTTCACTCCAGATGACTATTACAGGCATGTGCACACAGTTGATAATCTTCATAAGAAAGGCTCCAAGCCCTTCAAACCATTTGAGCTAAGAGAGGTACTACCCCAACATGAATTCCTATCAGATTTTGAGGGTCTCAACACATCTCTTCCACTGAACATCACTCCTGAGCTGTACAAATTTATAATTATGCCTGTTGAAGGTATATTCTTTTAGGACAGAGCTGGCACATGGAGGTTCTTTAGACAGTCTGAAATCCTTACAGCTAGCAAGAAGTTTCTATTTGGGCTAAGGATATCTACAAGAGGCAGAACTGGAAATGAAAACTTTGAAGGCCTTGTTCAAGCCCAATGTGAAGTCTTAGCTGAAGCTGATCCCCATGCCAAAGATTTTGAAGTTAAAGAAGAACAATGGTGGGATGATTGAAGACTTATTCTAACTCTGAAGATTTTGTTGTTATTTTGTTAATTGTACATTATAGAATAGTTAGTTAGTAGTTAATCTATGTAATCACTTATGTACATTTCTTTATTCTGTTATTTCAAGTGATGTTTATGTATATCAGAAAATCAAAAACATATTAAAATGGAAAAATGAAAAGATACCACAAAAACAGAACAAAATGGTACAACACAGAAAAAGATTCCACAAAAACAGAACAAAATGGAATATTAGAAAAGAAACCAAAAACAGAACAACGTTCAAATAAAAAGAGCTACCAAAAACAGATAGCTAGGTAGCCAAATGTACTTAAAAGTTTAAATCTTTTGTAATTCGAAGTCAAACTGATTCTTCAAAAAGAAAAAGGTTTTGTCATCATCAAATAGGGGGAGATTGTTGGGAAGATAATCACTTCACCCTAATAATCAACTCTGCCTATCCTAAAACATAGAATTTGATGATAACCAAACCCTACATTCAGTATGACTTAGAAAGAATTCAAACATGTGTTGTTTGAATCAGTTTATGTAAAAATATGCTAAGTATGGAACCATCAGTTGAGGAAAATAAGCCATCAGCTGAGCATCAGATCCTACTCAAAGTATCAGCCAAAGGATATTAGCCAAGGAGCATCAGATGAAGAATACAAGTAAAGAAGACCATCAGCTGAGGAAAACAGTCTATCAGCTGAGCAAAATTGTTGATCAGCTGATGAAAATATTTCATCAGCTGAGTAAACAGATTGATCAGCTGAGTGAAGAAAGTGATCAGCTGAGTGCCTACTCTATCAGCTGAGTGAACAAATAGATCAGCTGAGGCCCAGAGCATCAGCTAAGTAAGTCTATCTTTACACAAGTCATCTCCCTTTATAAACTGATGTATTTGATTGATCAGCTGAGCATTCTTGATCAGCTGAGCATTCTTGATCAACTGATCATACAAATACATGAGCTTATGTTCTCCTAAGTTTACTATTGATCAGCTGAGCATCTATATGATCAGCTGAGCAATATGTATCAACTGAGTCCTAGCAAAAAGTGATCAACTGATATATTTTTTCAAATGAGTAGTGAATATCAGAGTTCCTAGTACAATCTGTTAGCTGAGTCGTGAAAAATGTCAAATCTACTATATCTTTTCATATTGTAAGTCATATGTAAAAGGCAGAACATGTGTTGTTCTATTATGCCTTAGATCTTTGTTTGTAAAAGTAAAAATGCACTTTTTGGATCAAGTATGAGACAAAAAGGTTTGATCTTATCCTCTGGAAAAGGATAATGATACCTCAAACAGACGAAGATCTTGAAGATTTGTTCAAGCAACTAAGTATGACTGGTAATCCCATACTTGGTAAAGTCAAATCAATCAGAAGCATGGTGTTGATTAAAGTACAATCATAGAAAGGGAAAGATACTTCTACACGACAGTAGATGTGGACTTTAATATTTTATATTGTGAATGGGTTGCACTTTTGCAGAAAAGTACAATTACTTTTATCATACATTTGATTAAAGTAACTTTACTTTTCACCCACTACCTTTACAATTAAAATATTATATTTCCACATCCTCTTGGTCTCTTACCTTCATGCAACCGGATCCACCAAGACTTTTATATATACTCATGCATGGTGGACATGCAAATATAGAATACTACACAACACAACAAAGTGAAGTCTCTACTACACAAAAAGAAAATCTCATCGGTTGAGAAATTTCGTAGAGTATAAGCATTGTGTAGAATCAAACTTGTTCATGTGTTGAACACTCAAAATACATTAGTTGTTTTAGAGTTAGCTTGTCTATGTGTTAGACAAATTGATTGCCACCTTTTATTGTACTTAGAATTTCCGCTTCTAGTACATGTAATTCTTGATTCATATCAATAAGAATTATATAAAAGTATATAAGTGTGTCTTTACTTTTTAAAAGCTAAAGTTTGTATTCAACCCCCCTTCTACAAACATTTGTTGTTGCGTACTCAATCTAGGACTAACAAAAGTATATCGGTGTGTCTTTTAATTTTCAAAAAGCTAAAGTTTGTATTCAACCACCCCCTTTACAAACATTTATTGTTGTGTACTCAATCTGGGACTAACATGAATAAACTAACACTGAAAAATCATTTTAATTGTTGATTGGTATTGCTGAGCAAGATGAAATTGAGTTTTATTTATTGATATGGATTTATACTTGTTTATTATTGAACAAGTAATAGTCTATACATTTATATTTGATTATCATTGAACAAGTAATAGTACATATTTAGTTGTTTATATTCTTAACAATTAGCTTTTATTTTTATTGTTCATTACTAATAAGAGAATTTGAGATGTTGCAACAAAATGTTTAGCGACTTGATTTCTTTATGATATACAAGGGAAACCAGACATTAGTGTTCTATAATGAACACTTGATAACATGATTGTGTATATTGAAATGGACATTCTTATATTTTCTCATAAGTTAACTTTATACTGGGTTTGAAAGGTTAATTAATATTTTGTTAGGTAACAATTGTACATGATTTGTGTTTACTAGCAAACATAGTATAAATAATGAAACACATGTAAATAGTATGTTGCATTCAGTAATGAACACTTGTTAATAATATATAAAAGTATAAAATAAATAGAAAAAAAACATTGTTTACTAGTGAACCTAAATTATAAGAAAACCCCCATAGTTTGTTAGTGAACATCGTGAAATTAATAATTTGTTATAAATTTTATTTATGTATTTAAAATATAAGAGAGAGAAATATATTGGAAAGAGAAAAAAATTTGGTTTATCATTATGCCCTTTTGAATTTAAAAAATAAAAAAAATTTGATTGATTTAAGTCACAAGATCAAATGCATATAAGTGGTTAGGATTGCTTCTCGCACTTTTCGTAAATAAAACATTTTTTGGATGAACCATCCGCTACACACACACACACACACACACACATATATATATATATATATATATAAAAGGGAGGGTTCATTTGAAAACCGTTATTATTGTGAGAACGGCGAGAACCAATCTTAGCCGTTTAATTAGTAAGTGGAATTCATGGATGAAAAGCGTGGGGGGATTGAGTGCGGCAGGGTGCATGTAAGGAATTCTTGGGTGGGCAATCCAATTGAAGGAGGGAAGATTGGTTCTTGCAATAAAAACGTTTCTTAAATAAACTTTACACTATATATATTCATATATACTAGAATCGTACCCACGCAATGCTGCAGCTGCGAATAATTTCTGTTTTGCAACATGTTGCCTTAAAAAATGTAATGATATGTTATCCGTGCGATTTAATGTCACGAAATAGTTTTCTCAGCAACATGCCCGTTTTTTTAAATTTTCTTTTATTTACATCAACTATCTTATTAATTTAAAAATAATTTCTAAAGGACATTAAAATAAGAAAAAAGATTTATATTTATGAAAAAGTAGAGAGAAGTTAATAAGATTTTGAAAATTATGTTGATGTGGATGAATAATTGTGTTTGTGAGAGAGAGTGTTAGTGGATGAGTATATTTTAAATAAATAAAAAATTAAAGTAAATTAGGAGAGAGAGTAAAATAGTTAAAGATTAAGTGGATGAGATTAATTTAGATAGAATGAAAGGTCAATATATTGTTTTGATTGAATTTTAAGAACTCTTAAAATTAAGGAGGAGATAGAATGTTAAATGGTATATATATATATATATATATATATATATATATATATATATATTTGAGAACCGTTTTTATTGCAAGAACCTCGAGAATCAATCTTAGTCATTCAATTTCTCCTCCTTCAATTGGATTGACCACCCATGAATTTCTTATGTAGCCTTGCCACGCTCAATCCCCCACGCTCGTCATCCATGAATTTCATTATCAAAAATAAACGACTAAGATTGGTTCTCACGATTCTCACTCTAATATTGGTTCTTAACGAACCTTCCCCTGTATATGAATAAGGCTTAACTTTTGGGATGACCTAAATTTTTTTGAGCCCTGTGCTGTTGGGCGGTCCACACAGGCCAAAAACCAGCACCGAATGTAATATATAGATAAATTAAAACATAAAACTAAGAATCATATATTTAACTTTGGCCATTACCAACATTGTTAGTTTCAAAATAATCTCAGTTAAAAATGACAACAATAAAATAGGTCATTATATACATGAATTATTTTATAGGATTGCACATACCTAGAAGGTACAAATAAATTAGAACATACTTGATGGATAAGTTTAAACCTGAGATACAAATATTACGTATTTATTTTTTATTATTTGAGCGGAAGTAGTTTAGGAGTATCATATATAAACAACATGATTACGGGACTCCTTGAGTAAGCCATAAATTGTTAATGACTAAAGGAAAAGATTTGTTTTTGTAAAATATGTACAAAGTATATAACAAAAGAGACTTAACTATTTGATTAAAAATAAAAAAAGGTTATAATACAAACATAGATTTACATCCCATATTTCGTTTGACCATTCGTTTTCGTAACATTGTCTTTTTATGGATTATGTCGTTTTCTTCATCTGTGATATATGAAGCAGCTATGACTTATCAAATTAGATTAAATGTATTGATCAAACTTCTTATTATCATTAATCTAAGCGGTATGCAAGTACATCACGGTGTCCTTCAGGGGAAGCGGTGTCCTTCGGTTTGTCAACACATCCTAGCACCTACCTAGTTTGGTCCGGATGACGAGGATCGTATGTTAAACATCACTCCAATACATGAATACTCAAAGTACCCTATACTACGTGGTACCCAAGCTATTTAGAAAACCAGACAACTCAAAGTGGCTAGTACATATCCTAAAAGGTCATAACCAATCTAAGTAGGCTCATAGTCTATACATCTAAGTAGGAACTACACCCGGCCATTGATGGTGCACCCCCATAATGTCATACAAACAGAAGGCACACAAGTGTAAGGATGCTTTGGGTCCATGGGTTTATACCACCATGACAGGGAATCTAACCCCTTGAACACATCAGCAGGACATAGTCCGCTGACAGACCATCCACTATGCAAACACTTGGTCACGTGCTGGGAATGGATCAAAGGTCCGTACCACTCCATTAAATGTCACTAACACCAAGTACGATTATGGAGATCCTCGAGATCTTTAAGGTTGTCCAACATTTATGGCCTCATGTTCAAGGAGCATGTCTTCATCATTATCCTAGGTATGGCTGGCCTAAGGTCTAGGTAATTGTTGTCACTCTCTCATTGAATGAACTCAAAAAATAACCCCTCAGAAGAGTTAAAGCTTCTAGAAGAGCAAGTTACTCCTATAAATGGAGATATTCTCTCTTTAGACGAAATATATGTTAAACAATAGCTCAATTGACCACCATACTCTCCTTACCATTCATATGACTAACCCGATCGTCGGAGTGATCTCCGGGAACCTTCCTAGAGCCCTATAACAAAGGTGTTATCGTTTTGTAGCCATATTCATCCAAAAGTTCAAGGACCATACCTAGCACTCATGTATTCGTTCACATGCATGATTACCCATGCTAATCAAGTACACACACATTTAATTTATTAGATCATTCCATTAGCATGCATTATTCATAACATATACATATTCATCCATACCATTAAATCATTTCAAATCAATTCATCTTGTATCTTATAATTCACTCAATAGTTCATAAACAGATTGAATATATTAGTAATATATCACCTTTGATAAACTAGTTGCAATCATGTATAAAAACTCATTTTTGTCTATGTATTTAGTTTTAAAAACCTATTGAACTCACCCATCTAAATCAAAACTCTTGTAACATCCCAATTTTTTTTACATAAATTCATATAGTCACAAAACTGATAATGAAATATTCAATTACATCAACCAACAACAGCTGGCCCAACACACGGGATTTACGACATTAAAATAATTGTTTAAAAGTAACATTCATAATCAGAATTTATAGAAAACAAAATGTAGAAGCAGCTGTCAGGCGGGAGCCTTCCCCTTGTCAACTCGCGACGGTCCTGAAAGGAATAAATATTAATAGGTTAAGCATAAAGCTTAATGAGTACACAACTCTCATGCATTATTTCAGAACACACATCTACAGATAATGTACATCATATCAAGTATGCCACACATGCGAAGTGGCCATCTGCCACATGAGCCTAGCTGCTCACGACACCACGTAGGTATCACATCATATATGCTACACAGGCGGGGTGGCCATATGCCAAACGAGCCCAGCTGCTCACAACACTGCGTAGGTATCACATCATATATGCCACACAGGCGGGGTGGCCATTTGCTAAACGAGCCCAGCTGCTCATGACACCATATAGGTATCACATCATATATGCCACACAGGCGAATCATCATCACAATATCACATAGAGCACGTATCATAACATAATTTACAACGTTGGTTACTTAATGAATCCGTTCAATGGACCTGACAGAAGAACCTACATCACATCGTTGGAAATAAATACATAATACAAATCCCTAAATCACACGAGACCTAGGTTGGACCCCACCCCAAGTGTTCTAAGTCGACACTGTAATATCCAAATTTCCGAATTTAATAAAAGAATACTTGTATTAGTGATAATTGTTATTATTATGATTATTTCGAGTTACGACTTATTCATGGGTTAGTTGGCCAATTGCTCTTGTGGGGCTATTAAGTCTAAATAGACAAATAAATATTGAATTGATTGTTTGGTGGGCTTAAGTTGTTTTGGGCAAAAGCCTTGTAAGAAAGACATGTATATATATGGGATTAGGGCACAACCCCCTAGAACCACTTTTCACTTTCGCATTGAGAAAGAAGGAGAAAGAAGGAAGCAGGGAGCAAGCTGCATGTGTGTACAAAGGGCAAGAACGGAGAGGGTTTGAATCTCCACTTTTGTCTGCATTCTTCAAGGAATTTCAAGAAGGATCATCCGGTAATGTTTGCTATCACCCTATGATCTTTTAGATGTAGTTTTGTATGGATTTAAACATTATTAGATACTGTCCTTCGAAGCCAGTGGGTTTTCTCGAGTGTGTGTGTGCGTAAACCAAGATAAAATAGTGAGCTAAAAGGGTTTAAACTTGTTAAAGAACAATAAGATCAATAGGGGCTGGTTCAGATGGATGGAGAAAGTATTTCTCAGGTGATTTGAATCAAAATGATTAAGTTTTTAAAAGGTTTGTTTTTGGCCATGGAAGCTGTAAGTTTGAAGTGTAGTCCGACCAATATGATTGGTCCGACTTGAGGCCTGTCCGACATAGTATGGTTTTGTGTTGGTCCGACTTAGTGTGGTTTTGTGTTGGTCCAACTTAGTGTGGTTTTGTGTTGGTCCGACTTAGTATGGTTTTGTGTTGGTCCGACTTATGTTGGTCTGACTTAGTGTGGTTCTGTGTTGGTCCGACTTAGTGTAGTCTTGTGTTGGTCCAACTTACATATGTAGTGCAACTAAGACCCGATCCGACTGTAACACCCTGAATTTTAGCACAAATTTAAACCTTTTAAATTTAAACAAAACATCATTGTTTCTATATTAGTTTACAACATTTGGCGGAAGCTGTGTAAGATATACAAAAGTTGGTGTTACTTGTTGACCCGAATACACGACCATTAATTACAAAAAGATAAAATATGAGAATAATCATGTATTCTAAACATATCCAAAGGCAAAAACCTTCTCCCAAAGCATCTACCCACCTTACCGGCATCATGCTACTATTTATCTACGGATACGAACAATAACAATGATTCCTTAGCATAAGCTAGTGAGTGCACCAAAACAATTTAAACAAATAAACAAGTTATCATATATGCAAAACAGCTATGGCATCAATAAACATATCACACAAGATGTGGGGGACAAGTCCACTTATACTTGTATCTTCCATAGGGTCCAACCATGGTCAACAAGTCCTCGTAGGGGTGTGTCCATATCTCCCGTCAAGGTGGGGGAAGCACGAAGCAGTCCACCATATAACAGTTAACTAGAGTGTAAGCCTTATTCCCCAAGTCCACTTGTGTTGATTGGGTTCGGTGGCTCGTCAGCCAGTGAACACACACGGTCATAGTGGGTACTGACATACCCCTCCACTCTCTGCACCGATCCCTCAACCACCCGTGTATCGAGGTTCCTCAATTGCCAATGCCACATGAACCGGTAAACGTCTCAATGGCTAGGAGCCCTGATGGTGCAAAGTACAAATCACAAACATAGATCCGGACCACAAGGATCAATCACATCACAAGCAAGTTACATACATATGGTCACAACTTGCCAGAATCAACACAAAGCATAGCATGCTTCAAATCAGGTGAAACATATACTCAAAACATATCTTATTATCATAAACATGATATCAATCAATAACAATTCACATTGATGCCATATATATACATAAAACATAGTTCATAAGAAACAATGGATGACTTGCACGTTTAAAAACAGTTTGTGTATCCGCAGGGCACAACTCACCAGTCAGAAGTGATGAGGATCACTTCTAATCCCAAACAAAGCTAAATCACTTGCACGAAGATCCTATGATCACAACACAAGGTTAACTTAGTTAAGCTAACCAAACATTGAAGTTATACACGAGTATAGACTCAAAACACGACTTAAACACTCATTTTGGGTCTATAAGACTCCCTATGAACTCCCTAAGACCATTAGAAACCATTCCAAATCAATTACAAGGTCAAATGGGGTCAAAAAAAACTTTTTGGAGGTTTCAGAAGGTCTCACGCCGCGAGACATAGTGGCTCGCGCCGGAAAAAATTCTCTGGAAAAGTCACCTTCTCGAATGCACGTCCTCGCGCCGCGAGCTCGGCGTGAATAGTGATTTGCAGCTTAGTTTTTATACCGAAATTTGCCAAAACTCAATTGTTTCCATAACCAACTCAATTGCAGCATAAATAAGACCCAAAGATACTTCATAACACTAAAACATTAACATTTAACACTACTTTAATCATCAAAACCCTTAATTCATCATCTTCCCCAAAGTTGACCCATTTACTAACAATAACCATATTTTTCAACAACAATTCACCAAATACCACATGTAAACCCCAATCAACTCAATTATCAACACTTTAAACACATTTATTCATTCAAAACCCTAACTCCAACAATCACTCATATCTTGACCCATTTACCAAAATTTTCAACATAAAAAGTCAAAGATCATAACAAACAACAACCCAAACTTAAAATCAAACACAAATTCAAGATTAGACTTACTTGGTTTGCAAATCCAACTCAATCCCTAACTTTCTTGCTTCAACCAAGCTCAAGAGTGAAGAAATGAAGATTAAACACTCAAATCTTGGACCCAACACTAATTTCACCAATTTTCTTGCTTCCTACTTCTTCTTCCTTGCAATATTTCTCAAGAACCCTCTCAATCTCTCTCTCTCGATGGCTTCTTCCAGAAATTGGGGGTTTGACTCCAATAATTGGAGTCTTACCTACATATATATACTCATTTACACATTTGGCCCCTAGTCTTTACATCCCTTTACATTTATTTACCAAATTCTAATATATAACACATACACAACTAGTAATAATTAAATACAAACAAAAACAAAATTCTCATTTAACTTGCTTATATATATATTTTATAATTTTACAAAAATACAGGTATTACATTTCCTCCCTCCTTACAAGGATTCCGTCCTCGGAATCAATTCTAGCTAAACAAGTTAAGGTTGCGGGTTTTCATGTCGTCTTCAGTCTCCCAGGTCAAGATATGGCCTTGACTGTGTTTCCACTGAACCAAAATTGAAGGAATCAAACGCTTCTTTAGTTTCTTCGTCTTTCTATCTATGATTGCCACTGGTTCTTCCACCAATCGCTTCTTCGGATCAACCTGCAACTCATTGATGGGAATTACTTGATTATCTTCTACTTTAGTCTTCTTAAAGTTGCAAACATGGAATGTGTTGTAAACACCTTCCAATTACGGGGGTAACTCTAACTCATACGCTTGCTCGTTGACCCGTTTGAGAATTTTGAATGGCCCAATATATCTCGGGCTCAACTTCCCACACTTCCCAAACCGAATCACCCCTTTCCAAGGTGAAACTTTAAGCATCACTTGGTCACCGACTTCAAAAGTCATAGGTTTTCTCTTCTTATCTGCGTACATCTTTTGACGATCACGCGCCGCTTTGAGCTTTTCAAGTGCTATTTTGACCTTGTCAGCGATCAATTAAACAATCTCCGGGCATGCATATTGTTTTTCACCTGGTTCTAGCCAACATGTAGGGGTTCGGCATCGCCTTCCATAGAGCATCTCGTATGGAGGCATACCAATGCTAGAGTGGTAGGAGTTGTTGTAAGCAAATTCGATCAAAGGTAGATGGTAATCCCATGATCCACCGAATTCCAAGACACACGATCGAAGCATATCCTCCAAAGTTTGGATGGTCCTTTCAGATTGACCATCCGTCTGCGGGTGATAGGCTTTACTTAAATGGACACAAGTACCCAATTCCCTTTGAAGGCTTCTCCAAAAGTTGGATGTGAATCGTGAATCTCTGTCTGAGACAATGGATAGAGGTACTCCATGTCTAGACACAATTTCATCCACATATAACTTTGCTAATTTGTCTAATGAGGTTGTTTCGCGTGTAGCCAGAAAATGAGCACACTTGGTCAAACGATCAACTATGACCCAAATCACGTCGTGACCCTTAGCAATCTTTGGCAATTTTGTGACAAAATCCATAGTAATGTGATCCCACTTCCATTCCGGAATCTCCAAGGGTTGAAGATTTCCGTATGGACGTTGGTGCTCGATCTTAACTTGCGTAGAAATCGAACACTTCTCAACATAAGAAGCGATATCAACTTTCATCCCGGGCCACCAATACAAGGTTTTTAGATCATGATACATTTTCGTGCAACCCGGATGCACGGACATTTTAGAACGATGGGCATCATGTAGGATCACCTCACGATTGTTGCCAAGCTTTGGCACCCAAACGTGACCCACAAAGATCCTTAAGCCACGACTATCTTTTTCTAGACGATCTTTAAGTTTCATCATTTGCTCATCTTTAAGATTTTCTTCCTTCAATGCCTCTTGTTGAGCCGTCTTCAAGTTTTCTACCAAATCAGAGATCACCTCCATTCGAAAAGATTTGTAACACAAGGCATTTGTTAGAGTTTTGTGGCTTAGAGAATCCGCCACAACATTAGCCTTTCCCAGATGATACCAAATCTCACAATCATAGTCCTTAATCAATTCAAGCCATCAGCGTTGCTGCATGTTCAACTCCTTCTGATCAAGAATAAGGAACATTCTTACGGGTCAGCTTGGTTAGCGGTCCAGCTATCTTTGAGAAATCACGAATGAGTCGATGGTAGTAACCCGCAAGATCAAGAAAACTTTTGATTTCAGAAGGGGATTTAGGAGACTCCCACTTCATAACCGCTTCAATCTTAGAAGGGTCGACTTTAACACCTTCTTCATAGATAACATGGCCAAGGAACTGGACTTCCTTAAGCCAGAATTCATATTTGGAGAATTTTGCATAAAGCTTTTCATGTCAAAGAACTTCAAGGACTTCCCAAAGATGCACTTCATGCTCCTTCTCGGTTTTAGAATAAACCAAGATATCATCAATGAAAACGATCACAAACTTATCCAAGAAACGACGGCATACCCGATTCATAAGATCCATGAACACCGCCGGAGCATTAGTTAGACCAAAAGGCATTACTAAAAATTCATAATGCCCATATCGAGTTCGGAATGCAGTCTTGGGAATATAATCTTCTTTAACGCGAACTTGATGATAACCCGGACGGAGATCTATTTTGGAAAAGTAACTTGCTCCTTGAAGCTAGGCAAACAAATCATTAATTCGGGGAAGTGGGTATTTGTTCTTGATGGTTCTTTTGTTCAACTCCCGGTAATCGATGCACATCCGGAGAGTACCATCCTTTTTCATAACAAACAATACCGGTGCTCCCCAAGGCGAGGAACTTGGTCTCACGAATCCCTTATCCAACAGATCTTGGATTTGGGTCATCATTTCCCGTATCTCAGATAGTGCTAGACGATAAGGAGCTTTGGTAACAGGAGTTGCCCCGGGAACAAGATCTATCTGAAACTCAACCTCACGAACCAGAGGTAAACCGGGAAGATCACCAGGAAATACATCGGGAAATTCATTAACAACCCTGACATCCCCAACACTTTGCTTCTCCTTCTTGACATCAGGAACATATGCCAAAAAGGATTCACAGCCCTTTCGTATACATTTCTGAGCTTTCATGACACATAAAATTTCAAATCCAGATTTGTGCTTCTCGCTCCGAGCTATGACATACTCACCACTCAACAAGGGACTTTAGTTCAGTTTCTTATAACAAAGAATTTTAGCATGATTAGCACTGAGCCAATCCATACCAATAACCGCATCAAAAGAAGATATGTGAACCGGTAGCAAACGAATTGGGAAAGAATTCCCATCAAGATCAACAGTACAGCTATCGCAAATATCGGTCACAGAAATGATCTTGCCATCAACAATTTCAATATCAAGAGGTTTGATAAGTTTGCTAAAAGGCAGGTTCAGTTTCTCACAGAAAGCATATGACACAAATGATCTATTGGCTCTAGAATCAAATAACACATGGCAGGATAGAGTTGTGATTTGCTTGAGGACAAGAAAAGTTCAAGTGTGGGGTATTTTGATATCGCGTTAAATATATATAAATATTAGGCGATATCGGGTTGGTTTTAGCCGGAAATTGTGCATTTAATTGTAAAAATGTACGTTTACCGTTTCTTTTATGTTTTGCAGGCTAAAAAGGCGAAATATCCAAATAATCGAGAAAAATAAATAAAGCCCGAGAAGTCGAGAAAATAAAAAGAAGTCGAGAAAAATAAATGAGCCCAAATGAAAGAAGAAAGAATAAAAAGAAGCCCAAAATAAAAGAAAAGAAAATAAAGTTAAGAGCCCAACTGGCCCAAGCCCAAGAAAAAAGAGTCCACCGGGCGTGAAAGACATCATCGCGACGCGACGAGCTCTACTGTCGCGGCGCTACAAAGTGTCCGGTTAGGCCTTATCTGCTTGCCACGTATCGTCGCGGCGCGACAAGGTTGCCCGTCGCGGCGCGGCACGTCTAGATAACGTCAGCTTTAAATTTTAAAAGAAGTGGGATCGGGCTAAAAGTCTCCGTCGCGGCGCGACACTTGGCCGTCGCGGCGCGACACCCCTGTTTTCAGAGTTCTATTTAAACGAACTTCCAGATCTGAGAAAGGGTTAACCACTCAATTTCTTCCACCATTACTCTGCTAAACACGTCCAAGAACACATCCCAGAAGGCTTGAGCTCGGATTTGGAGTATTTAAGCTATAATTGAAGATTAAAGGCTTGGAGTTCTTGCTTTATTACGGTTTTTCTATTCTTCTTCCATTCTTAATGTTTAATTTTGAATTCCAGAAGTTGATTATGCTTGTAATAGGCTAGGTTTTCTGTTTTCCTCCCTAGAGGAGATGAAACTCTATCAAGTTGGTTAATTTTACATCTTTTTGACTTTAATAACATTATATTTATCTTTCAAGTCTAATCAATGATCCTAGCATGCTTTAATTCTGTTTTTGATATGTTTAGAATCTGAGTTGATGTAAATTGGAGGACCAATCCATTTATATGACTTTAATCAATGCTAATTAGGACCAATAATTAGGGTTGACTAGTGATTGATCAAATCCTAGGGTTAAACAATCAAGATATGAAATTTAATGTGTTAGAATTGATAAATGATGACTTTCATGTGTTAATTAAATGATTTGATAACTTAATTAATCATTAAAGATTAGATCTTGATAGATACGAACTTAAATATGCTTAAATGTGTAGTTAATTGATTTAATGACCAATTGATTAGTTAATTGCATGATTAGATAAGTTGGATACTCGGATCAAGAGTCTAACAATATAGGAATCGGTATAGTGTTCATTAATGGTCCAATGCATCAATTGTAAT
The DNA here is from genome assembly GCA_038502395.1 of Dittrichia graveolens. Lineage (NCBI taxonomy): Eukaryota > Viridiplantae > Streptophyta > Magnoliopsida > Asterales > Asteraceae > Dittrichia > Dittrichia graveolens. The sequence continues at coordinate 63,624,559 of JARJIL010000009.1, forward strand.
ATTTAAAACCAACTTGAAAAGGGTGGAATTGAATCTAGAGAGGGAAAGCTTTTAATTGATATTTAATCCAACAAAGATTCTTGCTTTTTGCTTATTTTGGTTGTTTTTTGGTAATTTAGTAGTGTTAGTGATCATTTAGGTTAATAAAGTTTCAAACTTGATACCAAATTCCCCTTAATTTAGTTTAATTGCTTTAGTTTAGTGTTTAATTGCGTTTATTTAGTTTAATTGTCTTTAATTGTCTTTAATTAGTTTATTTTAGTTAATTCTTAGTTAATTTGATAAAATCAGTTTAGCTCCCGTTCCCCAAGAGTTCGACACCCGACTTACTAACTATATTACGAAACGATTAGGTACACTTGCCTATTCGTACAGTTTTTGGTAATTAAATCGGTAAAAATATAAATTTAAAACTAGTACGTAAAACGCACATCACAGCACCAAAAATACTCAAAGACACTTTCAAAACAACAAAACAACAACATTTATTACTACTTTGATTACCAAAACCAAAACCATACTAATTTCCCTAATATTGACCCATTTCTCAATCAAATCCCAATTTTAACTAAGAATCACCAAATCCAACATATATTACTAAAATCAAGCACAAATTACATGTTAGAACTTACTTGATCAAGCACCCAACTTGAGTTGTTGCTTTCTTGCCCAAACCAAACTCAAAATGAAGAAGTTTGAACCTCAAACACTTGTTTTCTTGAATCCAAGCACAAGGACCAGCAATTTCTCTTTGATTTCACCTTCTTCTTCTTCCACTCTCTTTCTAGAACTCTCTCCCTCTCTTCTCTCATTTTTTTTTCTGAAAAGGGGGTCCTAATTGACTTCAATTATTGGAGTTAATATATATATATATATATATATATATATATATATATATATATAAAATTACATCTTTAGTCTTCCTTCTTTCTTCCCTTTTGCATTTTATTACAATTCTAAGTTGTAGGTACACATATATAACATATAACATTTAAATAGCATAATATGCACATAATTTTACTAATTCTTACTAAAACTTGCATTTTATATGTAACGCCCGTGATTTTCAAAATTTTACTATTTATAAAAACCTTTAATAAATAGCAAAAACATGTAAAAATCATAAGTGGAAATAGTTGTTTTCGCCATAGAGGCGATTACAGATCCTTCATAAATTAAACTACAGGGTTACGACCGCAGTCTTTCAAAAGTCAGTACAAGTTTAATGTTATGAATATTTTACATAACCGGATTGTTCGTTGATACCAAAATATAAACCAGAACTAATACTACCCTCCTCACAGAACCACAACCTTTAAGCCACCTGCGCGAGTACAAGGCACATTTTAAAAGCACCAAGTGTCAGCTTATGCTAAGTGAGTCAATAGGAGTTGTAAATCAAAAACCATAAAATATGTTCGTAAGTAGAAATATGACATGTAAATAAATACCATATCCCACCTTTCGCGTATTTGACCCGTACTAAGAACCCGCAAATCACATAGCACCAAATGGGTCAAATATTCACAAATCATTTCATGAAGTCAATCGCACATAATCATAATCATAATCATACCGCATAATATTTCAAAGATCATATCGCATCATAATCGCATATATCATATAGCATCATAAGCACATAAATCATATCGCATCATAATCGCTTAGATCATATCAATAGGATGATTTTATTGTGGAGTCTAAACCCACACTAGGAAACCCAAGGTTCACTACTTGCGTGCCCGACCAACCTATGTTTTCAAGCGGGGCGCGACTCCCACCCGAGACTCCGCTTTCGCTACTCCGACGGTGCGAGTACAGGTACTGCGTTGTCGTTCTAGTATGAGTCCAAACGAAGCCGATCGTATTTCAGCTTCTCCTCACACTCACGTGATGTATGATCTAGCCTCCTTGGCCTACATCACTCCAGTACTTGAACACCGAAGTGTCCGCATACCACGTGTAAAAATGTCGTCTAGAAAGACCAAATGACTCTTGTTGGCTAGCACTTTAATCCTAGAAGGTCAATCATGCCAACTAGGCATGCAAATCCGCAACATGGGTATTATCGTATACTACCCCTGCCACTAGAATACATGCATGCAATAAATCGTAAGCAGTCATATGTAAATCGCAGTAAATCGTGAATAATCGTAACATGCGTGTTTCGTGTTTGATCATGCATGCAACAAGTATTTAACTTAGAACACATAACATGTATCATCAATTAATATATAAGTATATGTATGATCATCTTTATTTCGAAATAAGGTTTTGTCTATGTACTCGGTTTTGTAAAAGTCTACTGAACTCACCTCAGTCCAGAAAATAAACACACGATCTAGATTCGACGAACTACACTCTCGGATCGTCAAGAAATCGACCTCAACCGTCTCGAAAAACCTAGATATGCAAAATAATATTTCCGATCAACGATCAATGCGTCGCGAGCTTAGAAAGTCCATCAAAACATGCTAGAACGATATGCATGCAGCATATCAAGCCATACAACCAGCTTAAGTTTAGTAGAATATACCTCTCGGGGTCACCAAAGCGAAAACACGATCGAAACTACGCCCGTAGCGCTATCTCCGATCTCCCCGCACCTTGAATACGAGCTCCAACAAAACCCGGCACTCTTAAACACTCAAGAACCTTGAAATCTCACAAAATTTTGGTAGAGTAACGTTGTGGTGGTGAAAGATGTGAGAAATGGCCGAAAATGAAGTCCTATTTATAGAGCCAGAAATCCGGCCGACGCGTCGCACGGGTCTTCGGCCGGAGGGGTTTATTGCACAAAAACGCCGGGACGCAGGCTCCCGAAGAGGGAAGCCCAACGAACCCTACGACTAGTAGTGCGATCACTCCCGGATTAACACTCACTCAGCAAAAGCGTCACTACCCGAGAACGCGTCGCGTCGCGATCTTACGAACACACGGCACCGGCTAACACACGCAACAGCCTGACACACGCAACCTTGACACGTGTTTTGCCGCCCAAACGCGTCACGTCGCGATCTCGTATTTTCCGATTTTTAAATTTTCTTTTCTTTTATATAATAATATTCCATTCTTATTATTAACAAGTTGAACTTCGAAAATAATATTCATTTCTCGATAATAATATTATTACAATATTTGGATCGTTACATTATATAGTTTTATAATTTTTACAAAAATTTGGGTATTACATCAACCTTATTCTAGGCTACAATCATGCACCATGACCACGATTTGATGATCTATAGTCATGAAAGTAAGTATCTTTATAAAAATAAAAAAAACACCATCAAACCTCAATTATTATGCATGATCATCCATTAGTCACTCCATTAATCAAACCTCAATTATTATGCATGATCATCCATTAGTCACTCCATTAATCAAACCTCAATTATTATGCATGATCATCCATTAGTCACGATCAAATTATGACGATAAAGAGTCTTTTTAACATTGACCGTTTGTTTGGGACGTTATGTTGCCCAATGTGCACTGAACATGAGGGCTTTTATGTCATTTTACCCTTTTTCTCCTTTGTCCACTCAAATAAACGCCCCAAAATCCAAATGATGTTTTGTTCACGTGGAACGATAGTAGTGATTTGCATATCATGAACCTCAATAGTAAAAGAAAATTGGTCCGATAAAATCAACAAATCCGTAAAAATTACGTTTTAATAAAATTCGTAATTTTGACCGAACCGCAATCGAACATTCGTAATTTTGACCAAACCGCAATCGAGGTAATTAACTAATTATTTAATGAACTCATTAATTGGCCACGAGATTCACTTGTGGTCCGGACACATGTTGATTGTTCCCTCTCTTATCTGCCTTTCTTCAAATTCAAGCGATGCTTTCTGTTGTTCAAGAAAAGTATTACATGTTCTTCTTCTTCTACTCTTGATTTTCCCAAGATTCATCCATTTCCATTGATCTCTACTTGTTTTACTCTCTGGATCGACAATGGCTTCCCAGTTTTACATCACCTTCACGCAGCTTTACATAAACAATCACCGACTGCTTCAAACACCCAAACTCTCCTTGTATTCAAGTCGCAAACGGCTGAGTTTTGGAGCAATTAGGGTTTCCGATGGCGGAGATTCGTACCTTGGGATGTGGAAAAAGGCCATGGATAGGGAGAGGAAGGAGATCGAGTTCAATAAAATTGCGGAGAATATGGTCGGAACAGAGGAGGATAGCGGCGGCAGAGTTGAGGATTTGGATACAAAGAGTAGTGAGTTTTTGAAGATTCTTCAAGTTCCGACGGAGGAGAGGGATAGAATCCAGAGAACACAGCTGATTGATCGGGCGGCTGCTGCAATTTCTGTTGCCAGTACACTTTTTAGGGAGGAAACGATGGCCGAGAATGAATCTTACGGATTAAGAAACTTGGATGATGATTATGATGATAATGAAGATGGTGTTACATTTTTGGATTCACAAACAGGTAATTCTCCTTTTTGATGTTCAATCTTATTTCTTCAGTTGCTGTGTGGATGTGCATTTTGAAATGGCAATCCATCAACTGTGATGATAACTAGGTAATCAGTCAAATACGATGATAATTTCCATAGGGGATAATGTCTGGATGTACAGAATTTCTCCATACACATAAGTACAAGTGATTAACAAGCATATAATGCATCAAGTTGTTGTGTATGACCAACTTTGTTGTGTACGGATCATCACGCTTGTGATAAATGTAATAATCAGTTTGTTTGGGTAAAATAAGCTTATATAATCAATGAGCTTTAATGCAGCCAGTTTCAAATTTCTGTTTGACAACTAAAGAAAAAGAAAGAAAATTGATTATATGTAGAGGACAGTGACAAAACGCTTTGCAGAATAACAATGTATGAGTTTGATATCATAGTAATCAGACAATAAGTCCTTTGAGTGTTTGACAAAGTCGATTAGTTTATGACTTAATTGGTAAATTGACCAAAAATGAGGTTACATGGATTTCATTAGATTTGTCTCAAGGGGGTATTTATATAATATTGTGGACTTCAAGATTAATTTCTAGAATCATGTTTTCTGTAGTAGGTGAGGGGCTGATTCTTCAATTCTGCATTTCGTCCCCTCCAAAATGCAAATAATTGATTTTAAACAATTTTTTTACCAAATACTATAAACGGATTATTCTTGATTTGAAATTATGATAATCTAAAAATCACATTCTAAACGCGACCCCAAACCCCCCTTAACTTACACCCGTAATGTAGAAGTTATTGTAATTCTCAATCGATTTTATTTCATTCATTATAACAAAATGTTGCAGGATATTTCCTACTTACAAGTATATGATATATCTCTGTCTCTCAGGCTCATCTGGTATTGGAACACCGGGTCCGAGCTTCTGGTCTTGGATACCACCTTCTAGTACTGATTCTAATGTCAATAATGGAACTGATCCAGTAACTAGCAGACAAACATCACCATCTCCTGGTGAACCAAACCCCTTGATGGAGTTAGAACCACCTTCCATAACCCATCTTTCTCTGCCATTTGAAAGCAAAACCAGGAGCAATTACAGTCCTCCTCTTCCACCCTTGCAGTCACTAATGGAGGTTGAGAAACAGGATGCTTCTCAACTGAGAGAAGAATATGACGTCGATAATTTGTTTTCAACAAATGCAGAAGATGCAGCCAATGCTCTTGCTGAAATTGATCCAGTAGTATCATCTCAGGGAGCTGAATCAGAAGGATCGATGTGGTGGAAAGAAACTGGGACAGAGGTAAGATCAGATGGAGTGGTTTGCAGGTGGACATTGACGAGGGGTGTTAGTGCTGATAAATCTGTGGAATGGGAGGAGAAATATTGGGAAGCTTCTGATGAGTTAGGTTATAAGGAACTTGGGTCTGAAAAATCAGGACGTGATGCTTATGGGAATGTTTGGCGTGAATATTGGAAAGAATCAATGTCACAGGTATGAGATATTTTCATTGAATGTTTACTTTGTTTGAACAGGATTAAGTCACTGTTCAATGATATGTTAATCATATGACAATCAAGCATATGTGCTTTGATTTTGTTCAACTTGGCTAATGAACGAACCGATCTATTTAATATTATACATTTCTATCTTTACAGGCATATATATGTGTATGTTGATTTAATATCTCTTGTGCTTATGTTTAAATGGCGTATTCACGGTTTGTGTGCAGATTGAAGGGTGTCTGCATATAGAAAAGACTGCAGATAAATGGGGAAAGAATGGAAAAGGTGATGAGTGGCAGGAAAAATGGTTTGAACATTATGGTGCGGGTCAAGCAGAGAAGTGGGCTCACAAGTGGTGCAGCATTGACCCAAGCACGCAGTTAGAGGCTGGCCATGCTCATGTTTGGCATGAAAGGTATCAAAAAGCGCTTATGTCATTTAGCTTTTTCACTTGCACTGGCAGTTAATATGAGAAATAACTTAAAATTCATTTCTGTGCATTATATCATTTAAATTTGTTCATTAATCATTATATTAGTTACGTCACTTAACATGCCATATATTTACTTTTAATAATTGTTTGTTCCTGGCCCGTTCCTTGTGGCCCTCCTTTCCCATCCCTTTCTTTGAGATCCTCATTTTTACCTATGACAAAGCTTCAGTACACATGCTTCAAGTGCACATAAGAGGAACACTTGGGTAGTTGGTTTTATAGTTAATCTTACCAATGTTTCAGTTTTTTATACGCTGTCATAATGCTTGTGAGTGCCCTTTAAACTACGGGGCGTGCTTGTATTATAACTAACTAATATACATGTGCTAGTGTCGGGATAGAGGGGTGAAGATGTCAAAAAAACATAAAAATTATTTAGGCATGATCATCAATGCTTCGTTCCAACATGAAAAGTACACAAAAATGTGGATTAGCATGTAGTTGGGGAACAACTCTTCAATTTTTTCCTTTTAAATATACTTCAATTTTTTTGATGATGCTTATCATAAAGAAATGATACAGATTGGGGCTTAAATCTCCACTTCTTTTTTTTGGGTAAGAGACAAAGCTTTACCTTTCTACAATTTACTGACTCTCACCTACATAAAGTTTGTAGATGGGCTAAACTAAAAAGTTTGTGCTTGGATTATTTACTAACTTGCAGTTTTAGTTCTTTGAGAATCTATTTTGCTCTTTTATACTACTCAAATTCTTAATTTGATAAATAAATATTAGTGTCTTATTTAGCAAATTATTTTTATTATTTGTTAAATAGGGCTTATTTAGATAAAGATTAGGAGTTAGAGTTTTATTAGGAATATATTCTTGTCCTTCAATTATAAATAGGTCATAAGGGTTGTACTATTATGCATAATCTGATTAATGATTTGGATATCATAGGGAGAGCTGGCTTATCTCTTGAAAGTAGAAGAGCTGACCAACCTCTTGAAAGTGGATTCATCTATCCTTGATTTTCTTTTCAGTTTTATAAAAGTTTCCCAATTTGGTTCACATCACTCTTTTGGTCCCAACTTAACTATCCTGTCTTGTTTGGGCCCCAGCTTCATGTCGTTAGGCTAGAGCTGTTAATTGCCTTCATCAATGTTGCAGGCTAGACATTTAGGTTGTTATATCTTGTTGTTTTAATTCATGTTCCTCTGTCTCTCTCTAAAACCACCTAGAGTAGCAACAATATCTTATTATACAAATTTATTTAGCCAAGATTTGCCTTTTCAGTTCCAAATTACACAAAAGTTTACTCTTTCCATGGACCCGCAAATCTGCTTTCATGCGCAAAACATTAGAAACTCCTAATTATTTTCTTGAATTCGTTGTCAAAGTCAGGCTTTTGATGTACCGTTGATAGATTTGCTCAAGTTTGCAGCCATTTGATACCGAAAAGCTTTTTTGCATGTATTTTCATTTTAAAATTTGTATATTTTTTCTATGTTGACCAATACTGGTGCTCTTTTCATGGATATTTTCAGGAAAAGTTAATATATTTTTATGAACAGTAAGGAAATAACATTCACCGTCAAACAAATAACATTTTGATTTATTAATCTTTTAAGAGAGCCTGCTTAGTCTAATGAATTTTCAATGTATGAAATTGATGGTTCAACAATGTTTTACCTATTTAAAATCATCCTTAACAGTAATGAAATAATCAACTGTAAGCTATTTGGCAAGCACATTAAATCTGTCATAAGTTTATATTTTAAACTATTCGCAAGCACATTAAATCTGTCATAACTCATAATTCTCCATAGCAAATATATGAATCAGAAGTAACAAAAACGTTTTGGCAGGTGGGGTGAGAAGTACGATGGACAAGGTGGCAGTGTCAAATACACTGATAAATGGGCAGAACGTTCAGAGGGTGATGGATGGACGAAATGGGGTGATAAATGGGATGAGAATTTTGACCAAAATGGGCATGGGGTGAAACAAGGAGAAACATGGTGGGAAGGGAAACATGGAGAACGATGGAATAAAACATGGGGTGAAGGTCACAATGGCTCTGGTTGGGTGCACAAATATGGCAAAAGTAGCAGCGGTGAACACTGGGACACCCATGTCCAACAAGACACTTGGTATGAGAGATTTCCGCATTATAGTTTTTATCACTGCTATGAAAACTCTGTGCCTTTACGTCAAGTCAAGAAACCTTCCGAGAGGAACTTATCATGAGACTCACTTGTGTCTATAGTATATTTCCCTCTCTCTCTTACTCTCTTTCTCTCTATATCTATATATATAGGATCTATACATATGTATCCAGTGAGAAGCCTTTTTATCGTGAGAAGATGTGAGACAACATTGATCATTAAATTTGTAACTTTGATTCACAATTTTACGTTTTGTGCAAATTCACAAGATTGTGAATGGAAGTTGCAATTTGTAAATTTGATTCACATTTATGTATATATATAGTATGGGATTATGACCAATAAAAAGGTTCCTCACATGTAAAGATTGTGAATCGAAGTTACAAGTATAGTGTATCTATGTTGTGTCATGTGTTTTCATGATGAGGGCCCTTCTTATCTGATGCTAATTATATATATGTATGTATGTATGTTTGTATGTATGTATGTATTATATGTATACATATATAGATGGGTTTAGCTCCCCTGCCTTGGGTTGGTACAATTATCTGTTTGTTCATAAGTGAACATGTTTGTTAGTTAATTCTTGAACTTCCAATGCAATTATGTGATTATGCATTATTGTTTCTAATTGTTAACTTCAGTTCAAGTATGCTAGAATCTGTATATGTCTATTTGGAAATCAAGTTATGTATCATGGTGGCAAAATGGGTGGGTTGAGTAACCGATCAAACCGGGGATTTTGATGTGGGTGGAAATGAGTTGGGTCTGGACAGTTTGGGTTTGGGTTGGCTTATAGTACTTTTTGTCCATTGTTTTATTGATCCCATTTAACATGTTAACGACTAAGGTTCGCTCAAAGCCTCAAATCGACTCACTTATGATTGCGTAGTATCTGTGTTACCTCAAAACATCAAGTCGTGTTTGAGTTGGTCATTCGGATGTTTGTGAAATGGTAATGAAAATATTATTGGCCTGTGTTGGTGAATTTTTGCAATATATGTAACATTCCAGGTAGCAATAACTTTATATGCATACATAGTTGTGAATACATATGTACAGGGTACCTCAGCAACCGGTTTCACGTCTAACATGCATGAGGTAAAATGATTCAAGATTGATCGGATGTTTGAACCAAAGATCAATTTTGGTGTTACTAGGTTCGGAATCTGCCTTTCGATAAGTTTAGTTCATGAAGCATTATCCTTTTCTATCTTATTAACACTCTGGTAGAACTTCACTTGTATGACTAGCAAGCTCCTTCACATACTCTTTTGATCCTTAGATAAAAACAAAAGAACAGGATTCATACTATCATATTGTTTGTGCTAACTTTGATATTTTATAAATGTTTCACTGTTATTTTAATGATTATATATACCCGGATAGCGGATGGTTCAAACCAGAACCGTTTTTTCGTGCGAAAACTAATCTTGACTTTTGATTAAAATAAATGACTGTCTAATAATTGTAAGGGTTCATTAATGACATATCAACGAGGGGTAATTTGGGAAAATTAAGTCTCAATAATTAATGACGGTCCATCTGAACGTAATTCACGGTTGGATAAATATTTTAATGACGTATTAACGATGGGTAATTTGGGAAAATCCGGACGGACGTAATTCACAGTTGGGTAAATATTTTAATGATCAAAATACTTCTATTATGAATCATTAGTGATATTACAAACAGTTTTCGTACGAAAAACAAGTAGCCATTTGAGACATATTCCTTGTATTTTATTATAAATCAAATGGGTGATCAAGAGAGCTCCTCCATCCTCATGAAATCTTGTCAAACAAACAAAAACTATTACTTTGTAATTTATATGAACATTTTATTGAAAATGTTACACATGAGAATTCTCAACTTTATTTCTATGTATGTTTTCTTTCATTTCATATATTAAATTTTTTATTATTTGTGATTTTTCTAGTCAAATTAAGCTTTATGACTCATAACTACAATATATAGTCCGCTACTAGGGGTGAGCACGGTTCAAAAACCGGACCGGACCGAAACCCGAAATCTATAAAAAAACTAGGACCGAAGACCGGACCGACCAGTCCCGGTCCGGACCGGTTCGGTTAGTCGGTTTTTCGGTCTATTGTTTGTTTTATACACTGTATTAAACAAAACCGGACCGGCCTGGACCGGATCGAAACCCGAAATCTATAAAAAACAAAGACCGAATGCGGACCGGTCTCGGTCTGGTTCGGTCCGGTTCGTCGGTTTTTTCGGTCCATCGAGTCGCATACTCACCCCTATCTGCTACTCTGCTGTAGAGTTTATCAGATTAGTGAAATCCTGAAACTTATTATAGTATTATACCATTATTTAAAGTTATAGGTTTTATACAAGGGTTTAGTTTATCAAAATGTATTCGATTTATCACGTTTTATTATTATGTGTATCAAACTTTAAAAATTTGTATTGTGTATTTCAAACTTTTTATTAGTTGGTATTGTATTTATTTTAGTTACATAAAAAGGGAAAAAATGTATAAGTTTAGTACATAAAATAGAAAGTTTAACACACATAATAGAAAATTTTAAAGTCCGATACACATAATAGCATAACAGGACAAAGTGGAACTACAAAACATAATATTTAAGCATTTTTTTGTTTTTTTTGTTTTTTGTGAAAGGCAGCACTTACATACCACAAAACAACAGTTACAATACATAATATTTAAAGGCTTGCTATTTGGACATTATACAACAAAGAGCACAGATAAAAACAAGGTTTATTTCATAGATTAGTAATCATATTTGAAAACTGTTTTATCAAGATCACTTATGGGTTATTTTATAATATGATATAAAGAGGAGAATGACCTTGATGAAATAGTTTTCAAACTTGATTACTATTCTATAAAGTTTCTTCTAAAAAATTAAATAGTTAGAACCTCCCTGTTAAGGATTTAATATAATTAATTAATAATAATGTGTTATGCTTACAGAAATAAATGAAAAAAAAGTTTCAAATAACCTTTTAAATATAAAGAAAGAAGAATGTTCAATATAGTTCGTACTTAATTCATAGTCTTAAGTAACTAATTTTAAACTTTGAATCAATGGCATCAATGGTCCATATTGCATTTTAAAATTTTAGACGGAATGATATTTTTCATAATTCACATGTGATGCTTTTACAAATCACATATGATTGTATACTGAATCACCTGTGATTGAATATTAACATTTTAGAATTATATTTTTGCATTGACTTTATTAAACACAACTCTATAAAGACAATAATAAAAAAATCAAGCATTATATATTTACTCATACCAACTAAAATCATATAATCAAATGTTCAAGTAACCATGCATCACAACGTTCTTGAATTTAGTTTATTATTAATTTATTATACGACTAAAATTAATATATTCATTTTAAATCTTGATATTTTTAATAGCATATATTAACCTTTATATTCTTTAATTTTTACATTTTATTATTCATTATACTAAGAGCACACTTGTCATCGAAGGCCGTTATTTTGAGGATGAAGCTACCGGTGATGTTCCATGAGCTAAACGAGTCCAGCTTTTATTGAGTAACTCGAACTCGGCTAGCTTGAGTTTCTCAGAGTTTGGCTCGAATTCTTATTGAGCTTGTTGAGCCTTGTATAGTATACGTATATTTATATATGTAATATGTATATATGATGAGCTAATATTAAAACATATTAAAAAATGAGTACTTATGAAATAAATATACTTTAAATATGTACTATTTATAATAAGTAATTACTAAAAAATCATTAATTTCAAATTTTATCTATATTTTGAATAATTTGGTTTTTGAATTTAATTTTTTTATATATTATTTTTTATATTTTTTTATATTATTTCAAACCGTCCAATTCCCCCTTCTTAAATTGGATTGTCCACTCATGAATTCCTTACATACACCTTACCACACTCAATCCCCACGCTCTTCATCCATGAATTCCATTATCCAAAATGAACGGCTAAGAGGATTTCTTGGTTCTCGCGGGTTCTCGCAATAAAAACGGTTCTTAAATGAACTTTTCACTATATATATATATATATATATATATATATATATATATATATATATAATGAAAAGTTAATTTGAGAACCGTTTTTATCGCGAGAACCAATCTTAGGCGTCTAATTCCCCCTCCTTCAATTGGATTGTCCACCCATAAATTCCTTACATACACCTTACCACACTCAATCACCTCACGCTCTTTATTCATGAATTCCATTATCCAAAATAAATAGCTAAGATTGGTTCTCGTAATAAAATTGATTCTCAAATAAACTTTCCCATATATATATATATTTATTTAAAAACCACTTTTAATATAAAAACTAATCTTTAACTGTTCAATTTCAATCTTCGTAAGAAACAATTATCTTTATTAATCAAGGTTTGTTTGAGTTTGCAATGGTAGTGATTGGTGATTCCATCATTGTACTCACTTTCAACCCCACATCCTCCCATTTCATCTCTCCAACTTATTAGTCATCCTCTTTACTCTTCCCCCATGCCAAAATCCCTTCATCTCTTCCTTCAATGGAGTCTTATTATTTAGCGCAATTCCTACTTCAATGGCTTCTCTTTCTTCAATTCAAGGTCTAATCAAAGAATAACCAAAATGAAGAATCTTGCAGGTACTCCTGGAACAATCACTGCTCTGATTTTAAGATTGTTTCAGTGTTTGTTTGCCGCTGGTTCAATCGCTTCCATGGCTACCACTAAATCCTTCTTCGATTTCACCGCCTTCAGGTATCCTTTCTTCCCCCCTTTGTCAGTAAATTTCAATTTAGGGTTCGTAAATTAGGGCAAAATATACTACTCTATAGCTTCATTTCTCGATTAAATTTATTGCTTTCATCAATCGTTGATCTCAAAATTCATACTTTTTTACCGTTTTCTTTAAAGTTACCTGATTGCTTCAATGGGACTGCAAGCAATTTGGAGCTTTGGACTCGCATTACTGGATGCATGCGCATTGGCGAAGAACAAGGTTTTCCATAATCCGGGTCTGATCAGCCTTTTTGTGGTTGGAGATTGGGTCCGAATCAAACTCAAATTCAAATTCAAATTCAAATTCGAAATCTGCTTGAATTTGGGTACTGATTTCTTGGTCAATTTTAACATGTTTAGACTTGGAATCATTTGCAGGTTACTGCTACATTGAGCCTTGCAGCAGCTTCATCTTCTGCAGGGATCACCATTTTGTACTTTAATGATTTGGGAAGTTGTGATTTACCGCAGGAATGTGAAAAGTATCAGTTAGCAGTTGCTTTAGCATTCATGAGTTGGGTAACTATCGGCATCTCGTCGTTAATCATGCTTTGGAGTTTCGCTGCGGGCTAGAGCATTTAACGATCGAATTTCACCTTTCCGTCAAAGGAACAGGTATACTTTTGTAAAGGGGAAATGATACTTGTTGTTAGCAGTATCAGTATGATTCGTTTAATGTTTTAGGTGAGTATAGCAGCACCTAAGTTAGAATTTACAACATACACACATTTGTTTGAAACTTTTATGCTAACTTATCAAAATCAAACATATTTACTAAGCGAGAGAGTCGGTCGGGTTGTGTTCAATCGAGTTATCGAGGGGTTCAACACTTCAACTGCCTGAGTTTTGATCGAGTATTCTTATGTTAGTCTATTCTAGAATAGGAGTTTGTGCTCCTTCACTTTGGTCTATTCTTGAGTCTGTACACAGAATTAGATCTGTTCTTGAGTTGGTTGTTTGTGCCAGTCAAGTCATTAGTTGTTGGTCTTTTAGGTTGACCAAGAACTAAATTCGTAAGAAGTTTGTCGTTTAAGGACCAAATATGTCAAAAAAAATGTTAAAGATCAAAATCGTAAAAACTAACAATTTGCGGGATAGAAAAATGTATTTAACTCTATTTATTTAGTATTATAAAGAAAATTTTAATTACCAACCTGAAACATTTGTTAGTTTAAGTACATTGTTGTGATCATGTTGACTACTCTCATGTATAATTTTTTTCTTCTATGTTAAAAAACAAAATACCTTACAAAAGAAGAATATTCGGCCTGTATTGTTTTACAGAATTTGAAGGAATTGAATTGAATTAAAATCAAATTTCGTGCTATATTGCGTTTGATAAACTTGTTTTTGAGTGAAATCTCATTTTTTGGGATGTTTACATTTCTTCAAGTAATGGAAAGTCCATTCCATAGTTGAGTTGGATGGAATGTAAATCAATTATATTCTTGTGATTTGTGAATTCTGTCAAACAAATGAGACCTAAGTGTAGATGGATTTTTATAAGAAAAATGATATATCCTCATATTCATTACAAGATAACATGTGGAGTCCATTAGTTTTCTTTTTTCACCTCATTCATTGATTTTGACACTTGTATTAATCTTATAAGTAGGGGGATAAGTAGAAAGAAAAAGTAAAAGAATATATCAGTAGAGATTCATTCTAGCATTTAAAAAAAGACAGAGAATTAAAACATGTGTAGTGTAGCGGATCATAAGCGTTAGGGGATTTCACTCTCAAATTATTGGGGAATGGGGGCCTCGTCCGTCCAAAAACATGAGTGAAGAGATTTTTTGTCAAAATGGTATATTTGAAAATTTTATTTACCAAACTAGTATCGTTTCAAAAATATTTATCATTATGGTACAGTAACAAAAATATTTACCAAACTACTATACTTTTATAAATATTTAAATTTTTTTAGATTTTTTTTAATTTCCACCTTTTTCTTAGATTATTCCTTCCCAATTTTCAGCTTTTTTTATTGGCTTTTTTTCGAGACCAGGTTATTATTATTTCTTTTTCTTCTTTTGTGTTAAGCTTATTTATTTTTTTTAATAAATTATTCGCTTTTTCATACTCTTTTTTATATTTTTCTTTCGAGATTTGTAAGATTTTCTTGTAACACTTTTTGACAAATAATATCAAATCATTATAAATAACACGTTATAACAATCTTAAATGAACACCACAATAACTTACATACCAAATCATTATAAACAACACATTCTAGCAATGTTAATTGAACACCACAATCACTTACATACTAAATCATTATAAACAATGTATTCTAGTAATCTTAAATCAACACCACAATCAATTACAATGTTTTAAGATACAAACCCAACATCTTGTTACGGAAAAAAATCAAGATTAGCTTGAAGTCTTGAAGTAGTAACTAATCTCTACCTATAAAAGGAAAGAAAAAAAGAAATAAGAGAAATTTATAACAATGAAACATAAATATAATATACGTTTGTTCTTATTTATCTTGCTTTAGATGGACACCGTTTTCGAGTATGACCCTTTTGCCTACAAATTTCACAAAGGTAAGCATTCTTTCCCTCTTTGATATACATTCCATTTCTTAGTTTTGTAGAGCGAGGACGACCTTTTTTACTCCGTAATTGTTCTAAATTTGGAAGCAATTCGGTTGACAATAATTGTGGCCAATACGCTTCATGAGGAAGCGAGAAAACTTTGGATGTCCAAGTAGCACAATATTCTACAATCAATTAACACCTATCAACAATATTGCCAACTATTCAAGGAGAGTTTGTCACATATACTCAATACATGAGAACAAGGATATTTAAAAGTATCAGTTAGCAGTTGCTTTAGCATTCATGAGTTGGATAACTATCGGCATCTCGTCGTTAATCATGCTTTGGAGTTTCGCTGCAGGCTAGAGCATTTAACGATCGGATTTCACCTTTCCTGCATAGGAAAAGGTATACTTTTGTAAAAGGGGAAATGATACGTGTTGTTAGCAGTATCAGTATGATTCGTTTAATGTTCTAGGTGAGTATAGCAACACCTAAGTTAGAATTTACAACATACACATATTTGTTTGCAACTTTTATGCTAACTTATCAAAATCAAACATATTTACTAAGCGAGAGAGTCGATCGGGTTGTGTATCAATCGATTTATCGAGGGGTTCAACACTTCAACTGCCTGAGTTTCGATTGAGTATTCTTATGTTAGTCTGCTCTAGAACAGGAGTTTGTGCTCCTTCACTTTGGTCTGTTCTTGAGTCTGTACACAGAATTAGATCTGTTCTTGAGTTGGTTGTTTGTGCCAATCAAGTCATTGCTTAGGTAGTTCTTGGTCTTTTAGTTTGACCAAGAACTAAATTCGTAAGAAGTTTGTCATTTAAGGACTAAATATGTCAAGAAAAAATGTTAAAGATTAAAATCGTAAAAGCTAACAAACTGCGGGATACAAAAATGTAATTAACTCTATTCATTTAGTATTATAAAGAAAATTTTAATTACCAACCTGAAACATTAGTTAGTTTAAGTACATTGTTGTGATCTGCTTTAAACCATTAACTCCAATTCATGTTGACTACTCTTATTGTTTTACAGAATTTGAAGGAATTTAATTGAATTAAAATCAAATTTTATGCTATATTGCGTTTGGTAAACTTGTTTTCGAATGAAATCTCATTATTTGGGATGTTTACATTCCCTCAAGTAATGGAAATTTCGTTCCATAGTTTGGCTGGATGGAATGGAAATCAATTATAGTCTTTCGAATTCTGCGAAACAAATGAGACCTAAGTGTAGACGGACTTTTATAAGAAAAATGATATATCCTCCTATTTCAACCTCCTCTATTGATTTTGACATTTGTATTTATCTTATGAGTAGGAGGATAAGTAGAAGGAAAAAGTAAAAGAATATATCGGTAAGTGTGCATTCATTCTGGCATTTAAAAAAAGACAGAGAATTAAAAAATATATAGTGTAGCGGGTCATAAGCGTCATAGGATTTCACTCTCAAATTATTGGGGAATGGGGGCCTCGTGACCTCGTCCATCCAAAAACATGAGTGGAGAGATTTTTGTCAAAATGGTATATTTGAAAATTTTATTTACCAAAATAGTATCGTTTCAAAAATATTTATTATTATGGTATATTAGTAAAAATATTTATCAAACTAGTATACTTTTAAAAATATTTAATTTTTTAGATTTTTTTTAATTTTCAGCTTTTTCTTAGATTATTCATTTATTCCTTCTCAATTTCCAGCTTTTCTTAGCTTTTTTTTTTCAGTTTTTAAAAGCTTTGTCATACTCTTTTTCATTTTTTTCCAGATTTGTAAAATTTTCTTGTAACACTTTTTGACAAATAATATCAAATCATTATAAAAAAAACATTATAACAATCTTAAATGAACACCACAATAACTTACATACCAAATCATTATAAACAACACATTCTAGCAATCTTAAATCAACACCACAATCAATTACAATGTTTTAAGATACAAACCCAACATCTTGTTACGGAAAAAAATCAATATTAGCTTGAAGTCTTGAAATAGTAACTAATTTCTACCTATAAAAGGAAAGAAAAAAAGAAATAAGAGAAATTTATAACAATGAACATAAATATAATATACGTTTGTTCTTATTTACCTTGCTTTAGATGGACACCGTTTTCGAGTATGACCCTTTTGCCTACAAATTTCACAAAGGTAAGCATTCTTTCCCTCTTTGATATACCTTTTTTACCTTTGTGACCAATACGCTTCATGAGGAAGCGAGGAAAATTTGGATGCCCAAGTAGCACAATATTCTACAATCGATTAACACCTATCAACAATATTGCCAACTATTCAAGGAGAGTTTGCCACATATACTCAATACATGAGAACAAGGATATTTAAATGTCTCCCACTTACCACATGTGTAAGTATTTTGTTCCAAATTAACTACTTGCACATTTTTTCCTTTTTGAGTTATTAACTCAAATATACCTTTCTCTCGATTAAAAGATCTTAATGCATGCGCACTTGATTTTGACATCAAACCTATTTGCTTTGCAGCAATATGGGGAGTATACTCATCCCCATTAGCTTGGGAACTAGATCCTAAAGAACGTCTCACCTTAAAATAGTGCACCAATCTATAGAAAGTAAGCTAGACACAAGCTGTGATAGGTAAAAAAACGATCACCTTTAAGTACACTCTTAAAGATCTCTTGACAAGTTTGTTGTGAGCCGCCCATATCTCCTTCCAACATCATATGCAAGCGTCAATCTATCAAATGCATGTCTCTCAAGCCACTGACAAGCTTCTAAATTTAGCTTCCCAATTTCATCCATGGTTGAGTTGAACTTCTGGAGTTGATTGTGACTCCAGACATGATAAGCTAAAGTTTTCAATTCTGAGTTACGAAACTTCTCATAAAGCTAAAGTTTTCAATTCTGAGTTACGAAACTTCTCATAAAAATTATTAATGAAATGACGCATACAGTACCTAAAAAATAAACAAAATAATGTATTTAAGTGAAACAAGTTGTTAAAATGTCATGAAGAATACTTATAAAATTTAACTATACCTACGAAAACTACGTGGCTCTAACCATGGAGATTCATGCTCATTAACTACCTTCAGGATCCCAATACGGCGATCGGATATTAAACATATGCCTTCATGCTCTTTCACCATTTGATTCTTGATATGAGAAAGAGGACCATTTTCAAGTATCATAGGATTCATTTTCTACAATTGCAAAAGCAAGTGGTAAATTTTGATTATTACCATCAACTCCCATTTCAATCATCTTACCCTTGTACTTACCATACAAATGTATGTCATAAATGCTGATCACCGGTCAACAATTGGTGCATTGTCTTCAACCTCCAAATATAGATCAATGGTAGTTAGTTCTTGATGGATTGTAAGAGTACTTGGAGTGGAAGGGGGATATGTGTGGGGAGGGAGTCACCACCTAAGTGGTGAATAGGGGTGCCACACCATGATTAAGTGGTGGAGATGGTTGGGGGGTGGGTTGAGTACCACATGGGGGTAGGCAAAGTGGTGGTGGGTTGTGGGTCATACTCCCTCTTTCTCTCTCTCTCTCTCTCTCTCTCTCTTAAGTGGGTTCCAAAATTTGGTTTGGTAACACCACTACGAGGCTGAGTGGTGACTTAAGTGATTGGAGAAAAAAGTTGATGTGGTAATGTGATGGGTGTGAGGATTGCAAATACTCTAAGCACTTCAAACATGATGTCAATGTCGTCATTGCCTTTGATAGGGAGAATATTGGATCACTTTTCCAATACCAACCTTCGGATATCTACACATTATTTTGATTTGTTGTTGCTTATCAATTGAAGTAGCATGATATAAACGGTCCATTAAGTCATCAAATCGAACTCCACGGTTAACCTTTAGTACTTTACTTGGAGGTTTTTCATATGTAACACCATCTTGACCATCATATGTTTTCCCACCACAATAACAAAACAACGTAACACTTGTCATCTATCAAAATGGAGCAAAATTATTATTATAAAACAAATTCAATGTAACACAAGTCATCCACAATTAACAACATTTTTTTTAACTTTAATACCAAAAATGAAAAGATAATAGTTAATAGCTAAAACAAATTTAATTTAAAAGACCAAAGCTCATAGCAGTTGATCAAGTTTTGTCTATTGTGTTTACCAATGCTCATAACTTGATTTGTTCATGTACTTAAATCTCAATCAGCATACACAAAATTCAATTTAAAAACCAAATATATTGTCATTTGCCAATAATAAGCACAAATAATCTTGCCAAGAACTAAAGTACAAAAACTGAGGCAGAATCTGAACAAATTAGAACTTACATTGAACAACTTGTTGTTGTAATGGAGGCAGAATCCGAGGGATGTTTTTCCAAATGACCGGCGACGGAGAAGGAAGCTGGCAAATAGCCGGCGACGAAGAAGGAAGCCGGCAGCGGTAGCGACGTGGAGGGAAGAAGGCAGACCGCGGCGAGGTAGAGGGAAGGACGCATACCGCCGGCGACTTAGAGGGAATGTAGAAGACCGGCAGCGATGGAAAAGAAGGAAGATGGCAGGTGGTGGAGTAGACAACGGGAGGCAGTCGACGGGAAGGGACTGCAAGTTTCGACAGGAAAGGGTAAGGTTTTGGAACCGTCTATCGTTGGAAGTAAAAAAAAAGAGGTTGTAAATCAAAAGTAAATATAAAATATACCATTATGGTAAATATTTTTAAAACTATACCACATTGGTAAATAATTTTTGTAAATATACCATTTTGGCAAAAAAACTCCATGAGTGAATACAAATTCGGATTTAAATATAATATTTTTATATTTTAAAGAATTTAAAAATATGTTTATATTTTGTCCGTCCTAAAAATCAAGAAGCTAAAAAGTGTAGATCATTTGAAGAAAATCACCGATCCAAACACTATCTATCCAAACCTTCAAGTTCAATTGACAGTATTTTTCGTTATAGACCCTGATACGTATGATCGATCTGTTTCTTGTTGGGGTTGTTTGGTTTGTGGGATTTCAAAGGATTTCACAGAATTTGCATTTCAAGTCTCTTGAAATCCCATGTTTGGTAGAAAATAAAAAGAAAGGGATTTGGATTTCAAATCCTATAGATGTGGGATTTCAAAATCCTTGGGGCAATGGTGGTATTTCTAAATCCCTCATATGTGGGATTTCAAAATCAGAACTTATCCAACCAACAATCCACTTTCCCCTTCACTACATCAACCGACACTTCTTTCTCGCTGCCGTCGATGCCCTAATCTGCCATCGCCATAACCGTCACTGGCAGCACCATCGTCAGCCTCCACCACCACAGTAACCGTCACCCTTCACCATCTCCGCGTTAGTTGTCATCTCCTTTCGTCCACCGTCTTCTTCATTGCCCTAATCGGTTACCGCCATAACCTTCCCTGTCTCCGCTGTCGCCCTTTCTCAACTCCATCGACGCCCTTTATCATCTCCTCCTCTATTGCTGTCTCCCATCCCCACCTTTGCCGCCATCGCCCTTCTCTGCCTTTGCCTCCGTCACCCTTTCTAGTCTCCATCATCGCCCTTCCTCGTCTCCATCGTCGTCAACCTTCCGCACATATGCGGCTGTCACCCTTCTCTGTCTTTGTCATCGCCCTTCCTCGTCTCTTCCATTACCATTATTCGTCTCTACCTCTGCCAACGTCGCCTTGCACCGTCTCCGCCTCCGCTGACGTTGCCTTTCACCGTCTCCACCTTCGTCATCGTTGTCGATCCTCGTCTTCACCAATGCCCTTCTTAGTCTTCATCTCCACCGTTGTCACCCTTCACCGTCTCCCTTCTTCATCTCCGTCACCGCTGACCTTCGTCGTCTCTGTCTCCACGGCCACCACCTTCATCGTTTCTATCTCCGCCGCCGTCGCCCTTCACCACCTTAGCCTCTGCTGATGTCGCCTCCTCCGCTGTCTCCCTTCACCCCCTCCACCTCCGTCGCCATCACCCTTCACCGCCTCCGCCACCGTTGCCCTTCACCACCGCGCCTTCGTCACTGTTGCCCTTCACCGTCTCTGCCTTCCATGTCTTTGAGCCGGTCAAGTCGTGAAAGTGGGTTGACTCCTTCACCATCTTTTCCCTACAAATCTCATTGTATTTTATATGAACCAAACAAGGGATGTGATTGGATTTGAAATCCTAAGGGATTTGAAATCCGATGAGATTTGAAATTCTTAAGATTTCAAATCCATAAACCAATCACCACCTTAGAATATGCCTCAACAATACTCATGCTTCAATACTCAATCTTTACTTCTTCATGTTTCAATCAAGATAAATACTTAAGCTTCACACATTTAAATTTTTTTATAAGTTTTCTTTTTATTTAATCTAAATTTAATTTGTCAAATTAAAATAATTTATTTACGAAAAATATTTAAAATATGTAAAATATACAAATAAATAAAAACGAATTATTTAATTTAATTAAACATTATATCATAGAAAACTCAAAATTACATTAAACTAATAAAAATATAAAAGATATACAATTTATTCATCGTACTCTTTGTCCGATACTAGTTACTTAAATGTTCGACCAAATTTGGATGCAGATTATTATGGATTTCGCGAGAAATAGTTCGTGGAAAGTCATGTTTGATGCTTCGGCTTTATTGGGTACGAGCTCCGGAGACGATGGTATAAAGCTTTCATTAAATGTATAGATTGCACGTTCATCGTCTTGTAATATCATAGTGCGTAATATTTGCACATGAGTACATAATGTTGCGTAACTTTTGTGCATACCACGATCGTGCCGGATTTTGCAATATTTTTCAATGAGCTTTAAGAACATCGAGAGCTCTTTCAACGTCCTTCATTGCCGACTCTTATGCTTCTTTGAGCTTACACTTCTTGTTTGTGGCTATTGAAACGATTTGACAAATATCGCACATTTTGGATATATTCCATCCGTAATATAATAACAGTACTTATATGTAATGCTCACTACAAATGGACACAGCGGTGCTTTGCCCCTTAATATGTCACTAAAAATCGGAGACCGGTCGAGAACATTTCTATCATTGTTTGAACCAGTGACCCTGAAAAAACGTGTGTTAAATCCATAGATCATGGGATGGAAACTACTTCAAGCATAATAGTAAGGTGTTTGTGATCACCCCGCATGTATTGTGCATGCCATGCTACCGGGCAATTTGATCACACCCAATAAATGTAAACGATACTTCCTAATATCCCAGGAATCCATGTTTTGGATGCATGATGCTCGTATAGTTGTTCCACGTTGATAATGGTCGGCTTCCATAAATACTCCATCCCATATAGCCCAACCACCCACCTACAAAACTTTTGTAAGGTTTCATGTTTAGTTCGTTCTAACATATATAGGTACTCGTCAAGTCTGTCAGGTGTCGTTTCATAAGCTAATTTGATGTATTAAAGAAGCACCTTTCTATAGGGAACTTAAACCCCTTTGCATCACATCTTTGTGTTAATATATAGAGTTATATTTTGTAAGTCTCATAAACGAAGCTTCATCAAAGACACAATCTTTAGCGAAGTAGTCTTTCAAGAGCAGGAGATGTGGCTCATCACACTATCTATTGACCGCCTTTCTTTTCTTTGGTTGACCGCTCAATGTCCAGTCTTCTTTAACATGGTTTATGATAAATAATTATGTAATTCAAGTTTGGTTCTCTTCTGGAGATGATGAAGATGACATTTTTGTGTATTTGTATAAAAAGAATAACGGATTGTATAAAATGGAGAACAAATTAGATGGCTTATGTGTGTGTATATATATATTAATGATAATTGTAATATGTGTATATCTCATATAGTTTTAGGAGATAGTGTTTCCTTGTATATTGGTTAGTTAGTTAGCCTATCTCTCGTATATATTTTGTACACCGATTACTTTGGAATCAATGGAAATTACATATTCCAGATGGCATCAAGAGCCTAAAGTATTCCTTGGCTGTCACGACCACCCCCATACAAACCCTGATTCCTTTTTGTCTTCATCCGGTCTACACTGTTTTTAACATCCAACACAAGGTGTTTTAGATGGCACGAAGGTTAGGTCACCAACTCCACATGGGTTAAGGTGTTCCAGCTCCATGCTCGTGGTTACAAGGTCCGTGACCACATCGAACAAATTCCACCACTAGAGAAGACGCATGCTACGTATGTCGTCAGGGCCGAGATTGATGCACACATGCTTCAATGCATCTATGGCACTTTATCTGATGATCCTCTTGCTCACGACGAGTCTACCGCCTATAATGCATGGATCCAAGTTCGTAACATATTCTTGAACAATAAAGGGGCCCAAGCCGCCCTCGAACAAGAATTTAATAATCTTAAACTCGATTTCATGTCTCCTATCAACATCTACGCTAATTGGCAAGTCGAAGGATGATGCAAGTTTTAATGAGTAGCGCTTGGTTCTACAGCTTGTTCGTGGTTTACCCAACGAGTTTGACATGGTCGCCCCCTACATTCATCAAACCCTTTCCTCATTCGAGACTGCCCAGAGTGTCTTTTGCAGAATCTGCTGCAGCAATTCTGGAAAAAATAGCGTCATGCACACCCTGTTGGATCAATGTCATACTTTGAGCATCTTTCTTCTTTGCTTCCCTGTTGTCCCTGGCCCATCACTAACAGCCGTTAGACCCAAGTATACCACATCCCAAAGATCGCGTGACCGCGGAAGGGTTTTCATTCGAAGGCTCCAATGTTCGTAACCTTCTCCCTTGAATACTGGAACAATTGGAGAGGGAGTGTTGACAGCAATTGATTGTTCAGCCATGGAGATAAATTATAGAAAGTAAAGAGTCAAGGGAGGAGCCAACCTGGCTCTGATACCACAACTGTTGGTATAAGAACTCAGATACAGCCAAACTACAAAGAATATGAATTGCAGAAAGAAACACCAATAGATTGTTGGAAATCAGAGAGTAAAACTCACACACAATAAACTAAACTTGACACGCAAGAAGAAACTTGCAGCAAAACCTTTCTGATGGCTGCTGCAAGAGAAAAAAACCAACCCACCAAAAGACTAAATTTTGCAATACGTCATTTTATTCAATAAGAGAGAAGGCTATAAATAGCCTCTACAAACTCAACGTGGACCAGGAAACTAGCAACAAAAATCTAACTACTTGACCCACTCTCACATGCACATGCCCAACGTACATGTACATAAAACGCGGTCAAATTTGACTTACTAATTCTAACTATTAAATAATTAATAAGAAACATAACTATTAAGAATAATAAACACTTATTATTTCTTCCAGCCCTGCATACGTTGAAACCAACACGAGCACTGAACCGATTAAATCCAACAATCACCCCCTTAATCGGTTACATACTCATTCATTCACAACAACGCCGGCACCTCTTAATTCTCGACCTTTCCCGGACACCCGACCTTCACCTCGGTCACATCCAATGTCACTACCTCAACTCTTTTGATTTTTCACCACACCTGTAACATGTAACATGGCATACCGTTGGACACGTTCATTAACGTCACGACTTTTCCCGGATCCACGACCTCTTTCCCGACCACATCCAAAGCCACCCGATTTGAACCGCCACCTCCATAATGTTCACACCGTGTTTTTCCTCCTTCCTTGTCTTGATAGCCACACACGAGAGATTCTTCCACCGATCAAGAAAACAAGGTCACAACCACCTTTTCCGTCTTCCATCACCCACAAAACGAACCAAACTCAAAGCCACCTGCTTTGATTTCTTCTTGTCCGTTTGACACGCACCTCCGGTTAGTCTCTCGCTACTTTTACGCCTTGTGACAGTCCCAAACTCTTCCACCGACAAAGAAAACAAAGCTCCCGCTTCTTCCGTTTTCTTTTCCCGCGAGCAAGCCAAACCAAAAACCCACCCGTTTCTGATTTCTTATGCTTTTCTTTTACGCTTCTGGTTAGGCTCTGGTTAACACGGAACACACCTGATCAAGATGAAGACTACCACTCTTTGCTATCAAAACGACTTACACCCCCTTGAACAGAACCTTGCTCTGATACCAAGTGTTGGAAATCAGAGAGTAAAACTCACACACAATAAACTAAACTTGACACACGAGAAGAAACTTGCAGCAAAACCTTTGTGATGGCTGCTGCTAGAGAAAAAAACCAACCCACCAAAAGACTACATTTTGCAATACGTCATTTTATTCAATACGAGAGAAGGCTATAAATAGCCTCTACAAACTCAACGTGGACCAGGAAACTAGCAACAAAAATCTAACTACTTGACCCACTCTCACATGCACATGCCCAACGTACATGTACATAAAACGCGGTCAAATTTGACTTACTAATTCTAACTATTAAATAATTAATAAGAAACATAACTATTAAGAATAATAAACACTTATTATTTCTTCCAGCCCTGCATACGTTGAAACCAACACGAGCACTGAACCGATTAAATCCAACAATCACCCCCTTAATCGGTTACATACTCATTCATTCACAACAACGCCGGCACCTCTTAATTCTCGACCTTTCCCGGACACCCGACCTTCACCTCGGTCACATCCAATGTCACTACCTCAACTCTTTTGATTTTTCACCACACCTGTAACATGTAACATGGCATACCGTTGGACACGTTCATTAACGTCACGACTTTTCCCGGATCCACGACCTCTTTCCCGACCACATCCAAAGCCACCCGATTTGAACCGCCACCTCCATAATGTTCACACCGTGTTTTTCCTCCTTCCTTGTCTTGATAGCCACACACGAGAGATTCTTCCACCGATCAAGAAAACAAGGTCACAACCACCTTTTCCGTCTTCCATCACCCACAAAACGAACCAAACTCAAAGCCACCTGCTTTGATTTCTTCTTGTCCGTTTGACACGCACCTCCGGTTAGTCTCTCGCTACTTTTACGCCTTGTGACAGTCCCAAACTCTTCCACCGACAAAGAAAACAAAGCTCCCGCTTCTTCCGTTTTCTTTTCCCGCGAGCAAGCCAAACCAAAAACCCACCCGTTTCTGATTTCTTATGCTTTTCTTTTACGCTTCTGGTTAGGCTCTGGTTAACACGGAACACACCTGATCAAGATGAAGACTACCACTCTTTGCTATCAAAACGACTTACACCCCCTTGAACAGAACCTTGCTCTGATACCAAGTGTTGGAAATCAGAGAGTAAAACTCACACACAATAAACTAAACTTGACACACGAGAAGAAACTTGCAGCAAAACCTTTGTGATGGCTGCTGCTAGAGAAAAAAACCAACCCACCAAAAGACTACATTTTGCAATACGTCATTTTATTCAATACGAGAGAAGGCTATAAATAGCCTCTACAAACTCAACGTGGACCAGGAAACTAGCAACAAAAATCTAACTACTTGACCCACTCTCACATGCACATGCCCAACGTACATGTACATAAAACGCGGTCAAATTTGACTTACTAATTCTAACTATTAAATAATTAATAAGAAACATAACTATTAAGAATAATAAACACTTATTATTTCTTCCAGCCATGCACACGTTGAAACCAACACGAGTATCAGAGAGCTTCTCAATATTTTTTGAGTACAATCAGAAAGGCATAATACATCTACTTTAAATAGAGAAGATACATACGGGGAAAACTTAACAACCCAAAAAACTAGGACAACTCAACAGCCAAAGCCGTTAGTCATTTATTCAAAAACAAATGACTCAACCACGTGCATAAATAAATAAAACAAGAGTTCCTTATCCAAGTTTGAATCATTCTTCAACACAGAGTATGCTTGAGCCTGAACAACATCGAAAATCTGGTCGTGAGGGATCCCCGGCTCCCCTTACGGTTCTTGTTTCCCCTATCTACCTTGTTTCCCCTATCTACCAAACCAAAAGTCGACCAGGGTACTCACCTACCTCCCATTCACCTCTCTCTCTCTCTCTCTCTCTCTATATATATATATATATATATATATATATATATCGATATTCATTTGCCGAATGTTTGAATTAATCTCGGTGCCTAGAGCTTGGGATCGATGGTGTTTCTGGGTGATACCGAGTTCCAACTCACCCATGCCGAATGGATGCCATCGTGCCGAGCTCATTCCCAATGCTCTTAGGTTTTTCATATTATTAGGTTTTTATTGGTTCGTGGAAGCAGATTTAGTTCAAGATTTTTTGAGATCGGTAATAAACACTATTATGTTATAAGTCATTTTAACGATAATGATGGAAATTTAGCATTTTCACTATAATAAATTGAAATTTAAAATTACTTGTAAATCAATTACATTTTATTTGTCTCGAACTTCTTAAATTTCCTTTGTATTCTATATTTTTGAGTTTTCTTGTCATACTAATTAATGAGCCCACACTTAAATGAATTAAGTAAAATTATTACTATTAATATTACTTAATTAGCTTATAAATGTGTGTATGAGGTGGGGGTGGTGATGGCGGCAGCAACAATTGGTGGTAGTAGTGGCTAGTGGTGAACAGCTACGTTATGATTGTTGCAGTTGATGGTGATGATGGTGGTGTAGGCAACACCGGTTAGTGGTGGTGGCAATGATCGACCGGTTGTAGCAAAAGGTGGTGGTGCCTAGAAATGACTGATTACATTCAAACTAACCAAACACTATTAATGATCAACACCATTATCATTTCTTACCATTTGAAACCCCAATTAAAGGTGTTAATTGGGTTAACCCTATCAAGTTTCGGGTTAATCGGGTCACATAATAAGATGAGTTCCGTTTGTAGAATACACGGCTCAACTTTTTTATTGTAATTTTGAGTGTTTAATAATATTGCCTTCAATATTCATGAAGCATAAATTAGTGGTTCCAATAATTGGGTACAACCACTCTATCATGCATTGGTTGTATTAAGACCATTCATGTATGGTCTACAGGTTGTAAAGCAAAACATGAGATGTTATATGTATGAAAATCATGTTGGCTTAACGAAATCTTTAATTGGCTTAATCGAGTTTACCTAAACACGTATAATACTATGTGCATCCAATCAGCTAGTCAGGATGAGTTGATGGGTGTGTAATATCCTTAAAAACCATCGCCCCCACCCCCTGAAATTTAGAATGAGGGGTCAAGTTGGTTGTTGGTCACGCTGTATTTCCCTTTTTTTAAAAATAAATAGAGAATGGTTGAGGAGGATAGATGTGGGGGTTATTGGAATGAAGGGAGATGAGATGGAAAAATGATGTGACGCTAATATGATAAGGAGAAAAAATGGGATGGATGCACATGGTCTAAGGAGGTTGGAGGTGGTTTCATACCTTGGTTGTGTGATGTGTTTTAAGAGGTGTAGACCACATTGTGTGGTGAATGTTAAATAGGTCCCACACATAATTTTGTGTCTCCTTTTTTTTCTTTTTGTATATTTGATTTTTGATTGGATAATAGGTAGTATAGATGGGTTTCATAGTTTGAAGTGGTAAGCATTGATTACTACGGGACTGAGTTGACATGACAATGTGGTAAATGTAATGGTTACTAACACTCTAAGTAGTTTAGATGCGTATAAACCCTACCATAATAAATTATTTTGGGTTCAGATATTTTTGACATCCCTAAGTCCCCGATCAATCAACACTTAAGAGAATGTTTGGTCATAGATTTTAAATCCTCAAAATTTGAAATTTCATAAGATTTGAAATCTCATCAGCCATTAGATTAAATTTAGAAACCTTCGTCAAATTCAATGAATAAAGTAGGCCTTAAACTATATTACCATTTCAACTTATTACATTTGGTCTCTCTTTTAGTTATATGTAAATTATTTTAATATTTGTTATATATTTTCTTAGGGTTTATGTTTCTCATATAAGATTTTAATTTTTCAATTCCATAATACTTATATAAAATTTAGTAAAAGCAAATAAATTATCTAATTAAATTCTTATGGTTTTCTTTTTTTTTAATTTAACAAACTACTCTAAAAACAGTAAGTTTTAACAGATCTATATAGAACAAACTATTATCGTCATCAAATGGAACTATTATATATTAGATAATGTAGATTAGTGTTTAGCATAAGATGGTATAACCCTATTGTATAGTTAGATTAGGACCCAATAGAGTTTAATATTACGGTTTCTCTTGTACTTTTTATACTCTACTAGCATAGTACTCGCGCAATGCGGCGGCGGCGGCGAATAGTTTGTGCTTGACAACATGTCTTGTTTCGATAATGTAAGGGTATTCTATTTGCGGAATACTGTAATAGATACTTTTATTTGACATATCTGTTTTCTCTCCCATTTCTATTTTATTTATTTCTATTTTTTATCATCAATTCTTTTATTCGGTTTTAAAGTAATTTTATAAAAACAATAAAAATAAGAAAAAAAATACCAAATTATGTTTAATGAGTTGTTTAAAACAATAGTTACCATAACTTGATGAGTTAAGTAGGGAGATTATCATTGAACTATTGCTTTGATTATTTGTACTATTTGCATAAAAACATGTACTACTTAAAATTAAGTAGTCTTAAATTTTTTAAGAGAGAGAATGTTAAATGATTTATAATGTAACTAGGATCGTACCCGCGCAATGCTGTGGCGACAGATAGTTTTTCTTTTACAACATGTCGCTTTCAAGAATGTAATGATATGTTATTCGCGCGATTCAATGTCACAAAAAAAAATTTCTACAAGATGTCCGTTTTTTTTTTTTTGAAATTTTCTTTTGTTTGCAAACTAACTATTTTATTAATTTTAAAATTAAATTCTAAAGATATTAAAATAAGAAAAAAGATTTATATTGATGGAATAAAGAGAGAAGTTAATAAGATTTTAAAAACTATGTTGATGTAGATGGATAATTATGTTTGTATGAGAGAATATATTTTAAATAAATAAAAAGTTAAAGTAAATTAGGAGAGAGAATGAATTGGTTAAAGATTGAGTGGATGACATTAATTTAGATAAAATGAATGGTCAAAATTTTATCTTGATTGAATTTTAAGAACTCTTAAAATTAAAGAGAAGAGAGAATATTAAATGGTTTATATAGTAGTATAGATATAGATAAATAGTCATTAATGTAATACAAAATAGGGTTTAGTTCACTAAAATGTATTCAAGTTGTCATATTTTGCTACTGTGCGTATTGGATTTTAAAAGTTTCTATTGTATGTATCAAACTTGTAATTTGTTTCTATTGTATGCATTTTGGTTACATAAAATAGGAAAAAACATACAAGTTTCGTGTATATAATAGAAAGTTTAATACACACAATATCGATAAATTAAAAATTCGATAC
The DNA here is from genome assembly GCA_038502395.1 of Dittrichia graveolens. Taxonomy (NCBI): domain Eukaryota; kingdom Viridiplantae; phylum Streptophyta; class Magnoliopsida; order Asterales; family Asteraceae; genus Dittrichia; species Dittrichia graveolens. The sequence goes on from JARJIL010000009.1 coordinate 63,655,700, forward strand.
ACACAATAAAAAAAAATTTAAGTCTGGAACATACAATAGTAAAACATGACAAATTTAATACATTTTGATAAACTAAACCATGCAAAATATTTACGGTGTTTTCATCATTTTACATCACATGTGTATAAAACTAGCTTAACACCAAAATATATATTTTTAGAGTTACAGGTATAAAAAATGTAATTCTCTATTTTTTTCAGACAATATAATTATAATTAAACTTAGGGCAAATTGCATTAAAAAACAATAACCTTTGTCTTAATTGTCATTTTATACAATCAAATTTATTTTCTTAAAAATAATTCTACTAACTTTTATAATCCTCACATTGTATGCAACTTGTTGTATACTATGAAAGTTATGACAAAGTTTATTGTATACAATGATAACTAAACAATAGACATATAAAAAAGTTATTTGCATACAATAAGAGGAATATAAAAGTTAATTGTATTATTTTTAAATTTTTAAAGTTGGTCGTATACAATAGTAACTAAGACAAAGTTCATTACATTTTAATGCATTTTGCCCTTAAACTTAACCTAGGTTTTAGAGTAACATCGATCATGTTTCTGTTTTATATTTTACTGTTTGATCCAATTTGGAAATGTGCTTTGCTCTTATTTTAATTATTTACTAGCTTAACACCTCGTATATAAATACGGGGATAATTAAAGTAAATTTTAAATGTTTTTTGTTTTAAAAAAGTACTAATATATATTACTAAAATAATTGTAAAGCATACTAAAATTCTTGCAATAACAAACGTCACGAGCATTATTTGTATTTTTCGCCAATACTACTTTTTATCCATAGAATAAATTTATGAATTAATATGACACGTATGGTTAGATATATCGTTTAGAAACATTTGAGAAAATAAAGGTTTAAGATTTTTAATATAAAAACAATTCATTTTAAAAGCATTTGCGAAAATAAAGAGACATGATTAATGAAAAAATTCTAAAAATAAGATGATTAAATCATAACACTATTTTTTTAATATATATTAAAGATTAAAGATTAAAGAAAGATAGAGATTAAAGATTTTTCAAGTCAATGACTTATAATTTCAATATAACTTGTCTTAGTTATTAAAATTCATTGTAAACTTTTGTGATGTTTTTTTTTATTTATTTTGCAACATTTTTCTAATTAAATTTTCTTTTTTTAACAATAAAATACACTACCTAAATTTAATCCTGACTAGTTTTTATGATCAATATAGAACCAATAAATCATTAAACTTATATATATAAAGATATTTTAGGGTTTAATTCATAAACATTCATTAGTTCTATAGATTAACCACTAGACTATCATTACGAAGACGCTTTATTTATATAATAAACTCTACATTATCGTTACATTAATGTTTTCTCTCTCCAAGTATACTCACTTTATATAAGTATGTTAGAACAATAGAACATCATTTTGGTACTTACTATATTGATTTTAGTAATTTTACATTTAAATACTTGATAGGTGGTATTTTAGTTTTTTGAATTCGATTCATAATTCTATTTAATATTAAATTATTCAGTTGTTCAATTACATTATTTATTCGTACTTGATAGAATAACAGTATATCATAGTTTTTATTACTATATTTATTTATATAAGTTGAAAAAAAATTAAAATTAAAATTTGAATCAAACCGAAACAAATATCGAATACAATTGAAACGAACTTTGAATAATAAAGATAAAATATAAACGAAAATCATTTTCGATATTCTTACCGAAAGTTGGAAAACGAACATGTGATTTGTAAGATTGATAAAGAAAATTGTAGTTGAAATGGAAAACCATATTCGAAAATCGAAAAAATACCCGTCAACCACATTTGGCCTAAATGGGTCGGCACGAACCCGACACGAAAAAACTGGCACGACCCGAATCTAACACGGAAATAAATTGGTCGAAAACGGATTGACCCGAAACCGACTCGAACACGATAACACGAATCCGACCCGGATTAACAGTGTAACCCATTATATAATAGAGGAAACAAAAAGAAAAACGTCGCCAAAAAACCGAAGTACAAGTCAAAACGATTCAATACGTAACCTTTGTTGTTATACTCTAAGTTAATTAATATTTTCTAAGAGTTTATAATTAAGCCAACTTTTTCCTTTCTTATGGGTTTATTTTAATTTGAACTTATAATCATAAATAAGTGATAATTAAGTATAAATTCGTTAGCACATAAGCTTTAAAAATTGGCACATAATCTTATCTTTAATTTTTAATATATTTAAAAAGAATTATTTTTGAAATATTTTTTACCAATCAAAATCATCTATTTCAAAATGATTTCAAATTATTCTTGGAAGTTTTTCCACTAATCACTCTATTTATTTCATAAAATGTCTAATTTGTGAGTTACCGATTTTCTTTCTTCATTTTCAGATTTCTATGAATTTTTTTTAATTTATTATTGATATATAAATTTATTATATATTTAAGATTTTATATTTATAAAATTAATGTATCTATATACACAGGCATTAAACATTTAAACCAGTCAAAATTAATATAATTAATTATGTAATATTATTTAATTAAAAAAATGGAAAAGAAAATCAACTATTTTAATATGAACGTGTCGGAATTATAAATCAACTTCCTTGAGAAGTTTGCTAACTGCCAGATGAATATAATTGCTGCCACACTGTTCATACCTGTAAATTATTAATCCAGGAAATTAATTAATTAATTAATTAATACGACTACATTTATTTATTTATTTATTTTTATTTATTTATTCTTTTCTTTTCGCCAACCAATATTTGTTTCATTGGATACCTGCTACATATTCTACCAACTACATTTTTTTTTAATATTTTTAGTTCATGCATTTATATTTTTAATTATATGCTCATATTAAGAGGGTGTTTGGTTTAAGGATTTGAAATAAGAATTTCAATTCCTATTGAATTTCAAATCCAATCACATTTTTTGTATGATTCATGTAAAAGATAATAGGATGTCTAGGGTAAAGATGGTGAAGAAGTCGACTCACCTTTATAACTTAACTATCTAGGAGACGGTGAAGGGTGCGGTGGCGGTGAAGGGCAACGAGGGAATAAGCGAAGGCAATGAAGGGCGACGGTGGCGGAGACAATGAAGGTCGACAGCGGCAGAGGCGGTGATAGGTGACGACAATAAAGGCACAGGCGGTGAAGGGCGACGGTGGCAGAAATGGTGAAAGACGACGACGGAAGAGGCGGAGGCAGTGAAAGGCGATGGTGGCGGAGATGGTGAAGGACGGCGACGGCGGAGAGGAGGTGGTTAAGGGCGACGATGGCAGAAGTGGAAGCGGTGAAGGGCGAGAGCGACGGAGACAGTGAAGAACGATGACAGCGGAGGCGGTGAAGGGCGAAGACGGCGGCAGAGGCGATGAAGGACGACAACAACAGAGGTAAGGTGGTTAAGGGTGACGATGGGAGAGGCGGAGGCGTTGAAGGGCAAGGGTGGCAGAGATGGTGAAGGATGACGATAGCAGAGGCTTGAAGGGTGAGGGCGATGGCGGCAGAGACGGTGAAGGACGACGATGGCGGAGGCGGTAATGGGCGATGATGGCGGAGGTGGTGAAGGGCGACAATGGCGAAGGCGGTGAGGGGCGACAATGGCGAAGACGGTGAAGGGCGACATGGTGGAGACGGTGAAGGATGACGACGGAAGAGGTAAAGGGCAACGATAGCAGCAAGAGTGAAGTGTCCATTGAGGTGGCGAAGGCGATAGTGGATTGTTTGTTAGATAGGTCCTAGTTTTAAAATCTCACATATGAGGGATTTTGAAATAACAACCCTCCCTCAAGGAATTTGAAATCCCATATCTATAGGATTTTAAATCCAAATCCCTTCATTCTTAGTTTCTACCAAACATGGTATTTCAAGGGATTTGAAATACAAATCTTGCGAAATCCCTCAAAATCCCACAAACCAAACACGACCCAAGTTTTTGGGTAACTCAATCCTGGTCAAACTTGTAATACGGCTAATATGAAGACAATAAATTATGTAATTTACAACAAATGACGTGTTAGACCGGTAAAGGTTGATCATTAAACATCTGTTATAGATCTAATGTCTTCAATCACTTGAGACAAATTTATAACCATATGTAATCACGTTAGAATAATTGTTAAAGAAAAGATACATAGTTTTTGCAAAGCAAACACACTTAACTAACTACATTTTATGCCCATGATATGACTTGAACCTTAATCTCATAAAGGGAAGGACATCTTATCACACCTTGATACCCCAGTCTAAATACCCTTTGATTAACTAAATACCCTTTGATTAACTGGTAATTGGTAACCGGTGAAATTTATAGCATCAAGTTGAATCAAACTTGAAAATTTATTCTTTGACACAAACTAGAAAGGCTGAAAGTAGATTGGAGTAAAATCGTCTATTGCAATAATCGGTTAGTTGCAAACAAGTCTTATGATTAGGGTTCAATGAATTCTCAATTTGATATTGGATTTATGTAAGCAGACCTAGAAATATGATTCAAGGGTTACACAAATTATAGTCGGGGATGGCACCTATATATAATCATCATACAAACCTCTGCAAACTTTAATACTACATGTTCTAGAAAACAACATTGTTTAGAGACTACCTAGGACTACCTACTAGGTCCACCTCAGAGTAAACTATGAAGTAGACTTTTGAGTATAACAATTTAAATCTATATAAAAGGTTTAATTAGCATTACACATCGGGTAATATAACATTACGCCGTTGCAAAATGCTATATGACGATAATATGCTATGTTTTTTATCTATCTATTTCAACCAATTCAATCTCAAATCTTTCTAAAATGTTATTAATCTTTCTAAAAAGTTTTTTTTACTCTAATCCATAACCTTAAGAGACGTGGTTATTTTATATATTTTATCCACATTTGTATTATTAAATTAATAAATATTAAAAACTATTATATAAGTAATCAAACTTTAAAAAATATTCTATAATATATAATATATTTAATATATTAATGATTGTACATAATTTTTTGTGTTAATTTTTTTTCTTAAAAATTAAAATATTGTTTTTGTCCACCCTGATTTACAAATATTATATTTACGTTTTATAACATTTTAAAATATTATATTTAACTAAATTCTAAGTTTTATAATTTTAAAATATTTTATAATCATTTTAAACTCTTTTAATTATAACCAATAGATACTTAACTTAATTGTCTCTAATATAACAATAACGATCGATAACATCTACAAGAAATACAATCACGTTTCGTATCATGGTACCACGTTTTTGTTGTCACGCCTGCCCTCCTTCTTGTATTAACTTTTTCACCGCTGGTATGGGTGTTGACGTCATTAGTCGTCATTTTTTTAATTCTCATTTCTTTTATGTTTTATAATTAATTGATTTCTTTTTTTATATTAAAGTTTAAGATTTATTATTTTTAAAAACCAACCCATGTATATAAGTGTAGACAAAAGTTCAAACGAGAACTGTTTTTCGTACGAGAACCGCAAGAACCAATCTTAGTCGTCCAATTCCCGCTCCTTCAATTGAATTGTCCACCCATGAATTCCTTACATGCACCCTTTACTCTTACTTTGTATTTTTACTTACACTCTTTACTCACAAGACCAAGACAAGTGCTAAAATTAAGAGATGATATAAAGAAAAAGAATTAGTGGATTCCACAGTCATCATATGATGAGTATGAAGAAAAATAATTTTTCATGTATAAAAGTCGTTTTTAAAAAGAAACTTAAAAACGACTTTTCTATATTTCTAGCACTTACATTAATTCCTTTATCTCAAAAATAAAATTCGAGAAGAGAACATTAAAAATGATATGATAATGATACGGTAAAGATTAGGGTTTTGTTCATCAAAATGTATTATATTTGTCACGTTTTGCTATTGTGTGTATCGAACTTTAAAATTTTTTATTGTGTGTATCAAACTTTTAATTTGTTGCTATTGTATGTATTTTGGTTACATAAAAATGAAAAAAAAATGTGTAAGTTTAGTACATACAATAGAAAGTTTAATACACACAGTAGTGACAAATTAAATGTTTGATACACACAATAGAAAATTTTAAAGTACGATATACACAATAGCAAAACATGACAAGTTGAATACATTTTGGTAAACTAATCCCTAAAGATTATATATGAGTAACATTTTTTAAGCAATCTATAGGTTATTTATATAGAACTATGGGTTTGTTCGGTATACAGCCTTTTGAAGCTAGTAACTTTTTATTTTGAAAAAAAAAGCTACAAGTTTTGTTTAAATAAAAAAAGCTGGAAACTTTTTTACAAACAACAAACTTTTTTAAGTAATTTTTAAAACTAGCTAGAGCGTTTTACATACAACATTACCTAAATAGCTAAATACTCGTTTTAATCGTTTCACAATTCCTCCTTATTTTATGATTTGTTTTTTTTTATCATTTTACACTATTTAGCTCCGGTTATCAGCTATTTTGCCAAACACATATATAAATAAAAGATATAACTTCCAGCTTTCACAGCTAGCTTCCAGTTATCAGCTACAGCTACCCGTTATTTACGCCTATCGCCCACAGTCTGTAGAGCATGTAACATGGTACCCTGCAAATGCTTTTATAGAGACTGCAAGAAATATCTCTTGGTCAAACAATCTCTTTCTCACCAAGAAACTTATCTCTTCTTCCACACACACACACATACAAAAGTCAAAACCACAAAAGTCTCAATATTCCAATCATACATAGGACTAAACAAGAAGATCATCTAAAGCATATATGACCAAAGAATTGAATAAAATTTAATCTAACAAATTCTCAATTACAAGATATATTTGACAATTGCTAAACTTATTCCCTCCCACAAGGAAAAAGAATCCATTAACTACTTTTATTGTTTTGAATTAAGTGGTAGAACAACACTTCTTGCATGCCCAAATGAGAAGAAGCCTCTTCTAAGTCTGCCATTGCTGCTACTGCATTCATCAATTAAATCTACATGATTCCTTGAATTCCTCTGTATGATTTCTTGAACCGCTAAATAAAGTTGTCGATCAGATGCAGAATCCATGGAAAATGATCTTCTAATTGGTTGAATCAAGAACTGATCATCACCTTTTCTTCGATTGTTAACATCAATACATTCATCTCCCATGCTTGATACATTCCCCTGTTTTTTTCTTAATTTTTTCCCCGGTTTTTTACAAAGGGGTTCGCCGGAGTTTGGCCGGTCTTCTTCTCCGGTGACATTTCTTCTTGTACTTCCTCCACCGTTGTCGCCGTCTAATCCGTCGTGAGAGCATAATTCAATCACAACATAATCTTGTTCATCTGAAGCTGGAGAAGTGAAATTTGGGTTTTCCGGTGCCGGAAAATGTATTGGAATTGAAACGGAGATACTATTCCGGCAAAGCGGGCAATTTGGATTATTTTGTAACCAAACATCAATGCAATCAATATGAAACACATGTGCACAGTTGGGTATTTTTCTTAACTTCTCATTATGTTGAAACTCTGCTAAACAAACAGAACACTCTGTTTCTGTTTCTGTTTCTCCGGTGAAGTGATCGGAATCTTTTTGTTTTTGAAAATGGAAGATGGGTATGGAGCGGATGACGGATTCATTAAGACCTCTGGGCTCCGGCGATGATGGGTGGTGATGGTAGTGGAGGAGGGAGTGGTGGTGGTGGTCTCTGTTTCGGGAAACAGAGAAGCGGCGGAGGATATCGATTCTGTGCCAGTTGAGACAGCATTTGATGACGAATACATAGTAAAAGAGTAGAAGGAAAATGGTGGCAAAGATTCCGATAATGGCAACTGCTATGATTGGGAAACTGGCATGAGATCGTGATGATGATTCATGAATCATATGGGTGTAGTGAAGTTGCTCCATTTTGAGAGAGAGAGAGAGAGATAGATAGAGATAGAGAGAGTGTGTGTGTGTGTTAAGGCAGATGGAGATTCATAGAGATGGGTGTGATTGGATCTTGATACACTTGAGCATCTTGAAAAAGGGTGAGAGACAGTTCTGTATGTATATAAATATATACATATACACACACTCATACACAAATATATATATATATATACACTCATACATAAACATATTATATTTGTATATATTAAATTATTAAAATTAAAATAAATAGTATAATGTGTGTGTGTAAGAGAGAAACTGAGAGTGTGTGGTGATGACATGTTAGTTTATGTGATTCAGAGAAAAGGGTAATCACAATGTGAGGAGAGTCAAAGATAATAGGTTTGACTCTTCTTGGTACATCATAGGAGTGTGTGTATCTTGTTGAAAAAAATAGAAAACACATGACTTCTTGCTTTCAAAGTAAAACTATTTTAAGTATTTATACTTTACAGAACATTAAATGCTAGAGGTTTGACTCCTCATGTTTCAATTATTGGACCAACTTTACATTGTAAAAATCAGTGTTAAATTATTTGGGCCACTCTAGTTTGATTTGATGACGTTACGTATGTGAATGCAACTATATCTCTATTAAAAACTATAATCAGTTGATGACGTAAAATATTTGGTATGTAAGAATGAAGGGGTTTAAATAATAACATACAAACATTAAAATAAGTATGATTTTACTTAAACCCTTTTGTAAATCTAAATTGATTTCATTTGATATAATATATGAAAGTTATGACCTGCATTTAAAACAGTAATTGTAATACCCGTGTTTTATATGTAATGAAGTTTAAATAAATATTGTATTGAGTTATAAATTGTTAAGTGTGACCTTGTTTGGGTAATATTTTAAAAAAAAGTTAAAATGGAAGGACTAGTTTTGTAATTAAGAAAATGGGAAGAAGATATTTAAACCCAATTAGGACAAAAACCCAAGGTTTAGTCTGAATATAGTTGTCCCTGTGAAATTTGGTGTGGTGTGTGCATTGTGTTCGCAAGCCGAGGGAAGAAGGATCAAATCATTATCTATTTCTTTTGCAAGAAATTTAAGAGAGAGCAGTCAAGTAATGTTCCTTTCACTATTGTAATCATATAGGTATTGTTCTTATGATTTTTGAGTAGCAGAGTGATGAGTTTTGTTGGGTCTGGGGTTCGAAAATGTGAGAAAAAGACGAGAGCTATTTTGGAGTGTTGAGTCACGAAAACTTAACAAAATCCAAATTAAATTGGTAGGGTTTGTTGTTATGATGTTACGAATGATTTGTAATTTAAATTTTGTGTTTTGGTTAAGTATTAGTTGGGATTGAATATCGAATCATCCGACTGTAAGATTTTGAATCGCCAAAATATAATGATGAATCGCCAAACTATGTTGAGAAATCACCAAGGTCATTTCATCCTTAGGTTGGATCGCCAAGTGGATACTGGTGGTTAGATTTAGATCGCCAAGCCTTATGGAGGAATAGAAGCACATTACTAAGCAAACACATAACCAATAACCAAGAACATGTGAGTAATTGCGTGTGGATCGCCATGTCTAATGAATGGATAGCCAAGTACTTATAGAATTTTCTTTTCTATGTATTTTTCATTGAATCGAATACAAGTTGGAAGAAGAATATATATACAAAACTAGGAAACTAATCAACCCTGGAATCAAGGGAAAATAACCGGAGGAAATCACAAAAATAGAAGGAAAAAATTATCACCAAATTGCAGGAGATAATAAAGGAATATATTGAATTTCTATACTCCCCCTCAAGATGCAGGAAAAAATTATCACCAAATTGCAGGAGATAATAAAGGAATATATTGAATTTCTATACTCCCCCTCAAGATGCAGGAAAAAATTATCACCAAATTGCAGGAGATAATAAAGGAAAAAATTATTACCCATTGAATTTCTATACTCCACCAATCTGGATACCCTATGCGTTTAAATTAGCCTTCTCGAGTGTGCCCGTCTCTATCACAGATTGTGCAATGTTCCATTTGTTTTGTATTCTTCTTTACAAACCTGTTGCCTTGTTGATTGGAGTTCATAGCACGTTTCATAAAAGCCTGGAACGCTGCTGCTTCGGTAGTGGGTCTTTTGACACCGGTTATGGATCTTTGTTGCTCATCCTCGGAGACCAGGTGGTAGGCGTTTCCAAGAAATGAAACCGGTCTTGTTGCAAGGATCTGTGTCCTGATGGTGGAGAACTCAGGATCTAGCCCCATGAGAAATTCATAAAGCTTCTCTTGTTCTCTAAGATCATTAATAGATCTTCCCAACCCACAAGTACATCTATTGCAAGAATAGTGTGGGATGGTGAGAACCGATTGGATTTCATCCCAAAGTCCTCGAAGTTTACTATAGTATGCAGAAATAGTCATACCATCTTGTCGGGTGTTCGAGATTGCCTGCTTCAGTTCATACGCACGTGGTGTGCTTTGTTTCCCAAATCTTTCTCAGAGATCAGACCACATTTCAGCAGCGGTGCTAGCGTATTTAACGTTGACATGAATCTCTTTCTCCATCGCAGTTGTTAACCAGCCCTTGATCATAGCATCGCACCTCATCCAGGCCATGTGATCTGCTGCATCTTTCTTTGGCTTCTTAATTGACCCATCAACAAAGCCGATTTTGTTTTTGGCGAATAAAAAATTCTCCATCTCCTGGACCCAGTCTATGTAGTTGTTATCCGTGAGAGCATCATTGACATGCATTTGCCGTGGATAGTCCCACTGATGGATGTAGAAAGGAGAGCTCACATCAGGACTGCTTTGTCGTTCTTGCTGGCATTATCAACAGCGCCGGCCATGAGTTCGAATGAGTTTTGGTTAGGTTTGAGCGGAAGAGCGGAGTTGAACCCGCTCTGATACCATATAGAATTTTCTTTTCTGTGTATTTTTCATTGAATCGAATGCAAGCTGGAAGAAGAATATATATACAAAACTAGGAAACTAATCAACCTGGAATCAAGGGAAAATAACCGGAGGAAATCACAAAATAGAAGGAAAAAATTATCACCAAATTGCAGGAGATAATAAAGGAATATATTGAATTTCTATAATACTTACCTATGTATATGTATTCAATAGCCAAGTACATGTGAGAAAGTGTGTGTAAATAGTCATGTCTAATGAATGGATAGCCAAGTAGTTACCCATGTATATGTATTCAATAGCCAACTACATGTGAGAAAGCGTGTGTAAATAGCCATGTCTAATGAATAGATAGCCAAGTACTTACCTATGTATATGTATTCAAAGGCCAAGTACATGTGAGAAAGTGTGTGTAAATAGCCATGTCTAATGAATGGATAGCCAAGTACTTACCTATGTATATGTATTCAATAGCCAAGTACATGCATATATATATATATATATATATATATATATATATATATATATATATATAAAATAGCCAAGTACCTTTTTAAATTGAGTTTCAAATAGCCAAGTAGCAATACTAATACATACATATGGATCACCAAGCACATCTATATATATATATATATATATATAATCAATGAGATCGCCAAGCATATAATGAATCTGATTTCTGAGTGTTTAGAATCAATTGCGAAGGATCCCTTGGGTTAGGAATTAGTTTCCTAAGAGGGATGATATGAGTAAGAGTATACAATGTTTATAACGATTTATATATAAAACCCTCTCTGTAGATGATTGCCGGTAGATTTGTACCCACAAATACTTACTGAACTGTTACCGGTTGTCTAAACTGCTATCATGTGAGTACCTTTGCTTACATCCTAACCCAATGACGACTATGTATGAACGTGAGTAAGTACTTGAATATTTTATATTAATCCTATGTGACTGATAAGATGAGACCTATACTATGGTATCGGGTATGAGAGACTGTTGCCACGGCGACGGGTATGATGAGACCATTCAAAGCTGACGGGTGTAATGAGATCGACTACTACGGTAGCGGGTTTGCATTAAATGATATGTGATATCTATGTGAATGTTAAGAGTATGTATTTATGATAAATTGGGTTGGTGTGTAAGTAATGTACTCGATAAGCTTTGCATTTACTGTTGTTATTTAATTCTATTTTTCAAGAGGTGACCATGACGAGGCTCCGGCACTTTAGAGATGATTCATCGTTAGAGGACTTCCAAGGGATATTTTAATAAACTTATTTTATTTACTTTGAATCAATACCAGAGACATAAATTGAAAGGATTTAGAATATTAACCTCGGTGAGATTGTGATTGAATATTCAGGGATGTAACTTATGACTCTTTATGTGTTAATTGATGGTTTAGGTTTATATGGTGTTTTCAAAAAAAATAAATTATGAGTGTTACAGTAATTGATTGTTGTGACATGTCTAATATATGATAAGGAATATGTCCTATTGTAGCACTCTTAAATAAAAAGGAGAGGTGTACTTTTTGAAAAAAAAATATTGTTTTAATGTAAGACTACAACACTTTTAAAGGTATCTTAGAAATTAATGAAACATTATTAAATGTCACCTTAGGTTGATCATCTTCCTACTCACACAAGAGTTGTCCATTAATATTGTCCTTCACATATATAGTGTAACCTACCTTCTTCGCTCATGTCGTCAGTCAAAAAAAATATAAAGTTCGTTTGGACGGACTTCTCTCTCCTCTTCATCCGTGAAGAATGCCGGCAATGCCCGTCCATCCATGAACATCACATTCCTTAGCTCCATTTTGAACACTCTTTAGATTATTGCATAGCTCTTTTTAGAAACTACGTAAACCAACCAAACACTAATGAAATATTTAATATTTACCTATATTTAATTGTGTTCAAAACATGAAAAATCACATTTTTCCCAACACATTAATGGAATATAAAAGGGCTTTTTTTAATATGAACATATTTTAGGTTAAAGAATATGCCATTGAAGTAAAGTGATGATATATATTTATATGACAGAACATACTTCTAGAGCCATGAACAATTGCTATAAATGTTAAGATATGAGAATCAAGAGCAACTTGTTGCGAATTAACACCTACCCTTACCTTGTATACCTTGATTTCATGTGACTCTTGAGATCGGTACTAGGATTGTTGATATTCCTAGAATATTTATTTTCGGAAGAGAGGTTATATATCCTCCTATTTTTTCCTCTTACTTATTCTCTTACTCACAAGATCAACACAAGTATCAAAATCAATGGAGGAGGTGATAAAAGAGAATTAGTGGATTCCACATATCATTTTGGTGAGTAGGAGGAAAAGATAAGAGGATATATCATTTTTCTTTTTGGAGTTATAGCATATAGACAGTAATTATTGTTAGGATATGACTCGCATTTAGCGATACGATTTGGGTCTAGAATCTAATTAAATAGGAAGCTTGATGCTAAGGTAAATTACCAGGTTTCGAATTACGATTTGGGTCTAGAATCTAATTAAATAGGAAGCTCGATGCTAAGGTAAATTACCAGGTTTCAAATTAATTAATTCAAATGGTGGTTGCATGGTGGATAAGTGAAATTCAAAATTTGAATTTGCATGGTTATCTTTTGAAATACGACCGATAGATTGGTGATTCAAATCGTTGGTGCTTATCTCATGTATGTCACTTTGATTAGTTTAGGATTTCTAGTTTGTTTCAATTATAAATATCATAGCTAGGGTTCAGTCGTATGTACATCTAAACACTTTTATATAATAAAAAAGTCTCTGGTTTCTGTATGTGGATGTAGGTTGTGACCCGGATGACCGAATCACGTTATATTCTCGTGTTTGTTTATGTTATTTGTTATCCACGTTTTGTTAACGCTTTAAGGGTGATGGATCAAACAATGGTGCTGGTATGTGGGAAAAGCTGTGTGAGAAATATTAGAAGAATACCCTCACAACAGGATTTATGAGAAGCAAATGTTGTATACCCTCCATATGTCAGAAAGTACCCGGTGTGTGTGTGTGTGCGCGCGCGTTGCATGCGTGTGTGTGACCGGGTTAACCCGGTGATCGAATAGTGATCGTTCATCACACACGGTTAACTAAATACCCGGATTTTACAACACTAGGATCATGGAGTATGTGTGTGTAACCGGGTTGACCCGGTGACTGAATAGTGATCATTTGTCACACACAGTTAACTAAATACCCGGATTTTACAACACTAGGATTACGGAGTTTAGTTACAAGGATGAGAGTGTGTTATAGATATACACGGGAGAATTTCAGTTTTAAAAAGAGGATCATATATCTCTTCCCGAAATAGTTGTAAAAAGATCTTCAAAGCTCTAGTCTGATTGCAAAAACAAACAATCTGTTCTTTAAATGTCTGCAAACCCACAAACATCAGAGGAAAACATGTATGTTCTAAAAAACAAACAGTAATAATAATAATAAATGACTTACTGTACTTATGTAGCGTGGTTAGGCCTAAAGCTACTTTTGTTTGAGTTTTATATCTATAAAAGTGGAGGATGAATCTCTGGTACCAAGTATTAATCATATATGATGCAATCAACAATAATATGAACTCAGATTATAGTATAAGTATGAATGTGAGATGAACTACAGCCAAGAGCAAGAACAATAATCATATAATGAAAGTTTAATTAAACTAGGGTTAATTACAAATGACTTATACCTCAAGAGTATATACAGATTGTATCGTAAAATATCACTAATGTCGTATGGACATTAACCTTATAAAGTTAACCTCACTTGAATATAATGAACAAAACTAAATGACCTAAATAACGAATAAGAGGTTTTTCACTTATAAATGTATATAGTTTATTCCATAGAGATGAGATGTTTCTTGATTATTCATCAGTAATTCTTTGTTAGTATTGCATTCATATATGGAACAACACTCTAAGAAGTATGTAACAAAAAATTAAACAAGCAAAAGAGCATATAGAGATCATACATTGTACTATCCATATGAAGTCTATCAGATAATTTTTTTAGCAAAATGGAGTTCTCTATTAGAGATTCCCAGGAGTATGCGAGTCTTTGGTGTGATGTACGCGATCTAACTGGATTTGATCCCTTGACCTCCCCTGTATGGGACAAGTGGACTATCCAGTAGACCACTAAGGTGATGGTTTTACTCTATCAGATCATTTAAACAACTTACAATTGCCAAGAAATCGCAGACAAGAATGATTGTAAAGCTAAATTTCACTCTTTAAACCTTAGAATATAGATTGTTACCCTACCTTATTTGTATGATTCTCAATCGTTTATACAAGTTAAAAAAGTTTTATATGCCAAATTCCGCGGTATAAAACGAAAACTCAATGTATTTCAAAAGAAAACCGGTTACATATCAACAGCCACACGTTTGTACAAGGTTGCTGGTAACCTGGGCGTGGCCACGGCTTGAAGAGGAGTGTGCATGTACGTTACCAACCCTGGGTTTTCTGACAAGTCAATTTCTTCTGGGCTTAGCCCATTAGCCGGAGCCCAGGAGAAATGATGCAGAAGGTGACCTAACATAGAGGTCACCAAATTGATACCTAATTGTGCACCTGGACACACTCTCCTTCCTGCACCAAATGGCAATAATCGATAATCGTGTCCTTTCATGTCCACATCCTCTTCAAGAAACCGCTCCGGCCGAAACTCTAGTGGATTTTTCCATGTGGTTGGGTGTCGAGCTACGGCCCAAACATTTACATGCACGTTGGACCCTTTAGGGATGTCAAACCCACCAACCTTGACATTCGCGTTGGCTTTGTGAGGGAGCATGAGTGGGGTTGGCGGGTGCAACCGCAATGCCTCTTTCACTACACATTGAAGGTACGGGAGCTTTGGGAAGTCAGGCTCGGTGAGAACACGTTCATTTCCGATCACACTATCTAACTCCTCTTGGGCTTTTTGTTGCACTCTCGGGTTCTTGATAAGCTCGGCCATCGCCCACTCAACAGAGATTGCAGTTGTATCCATTCCTGCTGTGATCATGTCCTGTTCATGCATCAAAGAAGTTATTCTCCAAATCTAATTATTTTGATCCTAATCATAAACTTAAAGATGACGATTTCAACCCATTTACTTACAAATTGGTCTATTCGAGCATGTTTAATCTCTAACGGGTCAAGGTCAACAATGAAAAACTAAAAATTTTAGCTAAAAATAAACTCGTCTAACCTGTAGAAAATCATCCAAATTGTATTTAATGGCATACAACCCCTAAATCGTTATATTTAAAACACAATTCTTATTTGACCCGTATGAATAACTTATTTGACCCGAATCTATTTTCACCCGTTATCCAACCCATCTACAGTGATAATCATAATCATTACCGCAGAACACAAACCTGATTATTTTGACGTTAAATCACAATAATCGATCTAAAGACTCATCTTTAGACTCGTTTTTAAAAGAAAGAGTAATGATATATACCCAAAGTAGGCCGATAACGGTGTCATCACTTAGATCATATTGCTTTTGAAGTGTGAGCAATGCATCAACAAAATGCTGCTTGATTCCACCGGTTTTCAAACGAGCAGCAGTGTGTTCCTCCATAATGGCTCTTGTGAGACGATCACGACGTTCACCATGTTTCACAAAGGCATCTTCTTCGAGCGGGAAGAACCACCTGAGCCATGGAATGTGTTCTGCCATGGCTAAAGATGCCCCAAGCTTCAACCCGTTAGCCACGACTGCCTTAAACTCTTTTCCTTGCTCGTCTATCACGCCCTCAGAGTTCACAAAGCGTTTCCCGAAAGCAAGTCTTGTAATGTTGTTGAATGCTACTGCTCCTAAGTAACTTCTCATCACCAAACCCTTGCCAATCTTATCTGTTATGAGCAGATACAATGGTAAAATTTAAGTTCAGGTGTGTTAAGAATATCTGATATTTGATTGATAAATCACTTTTTCCAGTTTTAATAAATATTTTGCTCCATTTGTTGGTTGGAATATATTAATTTGTTCAATCCTATACTTTTTCATTCTAAAATAAACAAAATAGATGAATAAAAAAATTTAGAAAAAATTTAACAACAAAGTGAAGTGGAATTAATAATATCAAAGATTAAAATATATATAAACTTATTTAAGTTTTTTATTTATGTCGCTGTCACATATAACATCCCTATTATGCATCCCCTAAGCTTGTTTTGGTGAAGTATATAATATCCTTGTTATTAAGAAGATTATTTTAAAGAAAATATAAAAAACACAGTCCTCTTATATATAGATCCTCTTTGACTCATGTCAAAGCATACGACTTATGTGTTGAGATTCTCTCATGTTTAGTAGAACACGATCATGTTCTCACATAAAAAGTGAGACCCTACTCGCGTATGTATGAGAAAACATGATAGGTCATGTTTTACAGCTAACAACATGAAAAAAATGAAAAAATCTTAACCCATTATGTATATAAGAAATATTTGACAAAACCATTAGTAATAAATTTAAAAAAAAAGGAAAATAATAGCTAACAATTACTATTGGTATACTTACAAATCACTTAAATAATTTTAAGTTTGTAAGTGTAATTAAATTATTATATAAGTTTGTAAGTGTAACCATAGGTAAGTTAAATCAGCATTAATCACTAGCTATAGTGCTATACTACGGTTGTGTTCGGCAACGGACTTATAGGAGATTATAGGGGTTTGGAATTCTAGTTTTCATAATCCATAACCCTCTAGTCTCGTTTGGTGTTAAAATCCTGAGAGATTATTAAAAACACAATCCCTTATAAGCCCTCAAAATAAAAGCTTTTTTAAGTAGCTTATAAACAATTACACCCTACCTCCAACTCACCAAAGGGCTAGCCTAGGAGTACCAGATAAGGCTGGCAATTTCTGGGTTGACCCAAAACCCGACACGAACCCGACATGAAAAAAGTGACACGAACCCGAAACGGGTCAAAAGCGGGTTGACAGGAAAATAAATGGGTCGGGTTAGGGTTAACCTGCCAACCCGAAAATGACCCGTTTATAAGTAAAACTATAACATTTTAACATTTTCTTTAATACTTAAAATTTAAATTTTGAAAAGAAGATTATGAATTCAAATAAGCAAGTGACATTTTAGGACAATAAAACCCGTCAAAAAAAAGTACAAAACCCTTAAACATTAAAAACTCAAAATAAACAATAAAATATTTACAGTTAAAACAATAATACATTATTTTAGTATTTGTTATTTTTACTATATAATTTTGATTATTTGATAGGTGATACTTCAGTATTTTGGATTGATTCATAATTCTATTTAATGATGAATAATCTTATATTATTCGATTGTTCAATGACATTATTTATTTGTATAGAATACAACGAAATGAACATTGATTATTAAAGTTAGAATATAAACGAAAATCATTTTCGAAATTTGTGCCGAACGTTGGAAATCAAGCATGGAATTTGAAATATTGATAAAGAAAATCATAGTTGAAACGGAAAACCGTATTCAAAAATCGTACCCGAAAACCAGGTTCGAAAATCGTACCCGAAAACCGAAAAATTCTCATTGATGACATTTGGCCTAAATAGGTCGACACGAACCCGGCACGAAAAAAACTGACATGAACCGAACCTGACACGAAAATAAATGGGTCGAAATTGGGTCGACACAAAATTGACCCGAACCCGAACGACACAAACCCTATAACACGAACCCAACCCAAATTAACAGCCTTGGTACCAGACTGGTGTATAAGTTTTGGAGAAAAAATCTTACAAGTTATTTATAAAAAAATAATAATAATACTACGTCTGCCTGCGCCACTTGACCCATCCTAGTTCGTCATCTATTTTATGCACAATCCATTAAATTCCACTCAAAAAATATATAAAAAAGAACAACTAATTTATAAATTAAGAACTATATAAACAATATATATATATAATAATTTGTGCAAATAACATAAACTCACCTGAATTTGTAGAATCATTGAAGATGGATTCAACCATAGCAGTGACTTCATCTTCCCTAATTGGTCTAAGAGCTTCAAGCCTCTTAGGCGAAAACAACTCAAGCGTACAAACTTTCCGAACCTTCACATAATGCGGTCCATAATCCGCCCAAATCAAATCCTGACCTTCACGGCTAAACTTCGCCGCCGATCTGCTCCGGTGCCGATCCGCCAATTGCTGATCTTTTTCCTTAAGCACTTCTCTGGCCAATTCACTGTTCGATACGACAACGTTTAGAATCGATCCAAACCAGACGGATATGATCGGACCGTATTGCTGTGCCCAATCGGCATAACACCGGAACCTCACCGGTTTAACGTCGTAGAGATTTCCGACGATCGGCCACGGGCGTGGGCCCGGGGGGAGGTTGAATCGCAGCCGTTGGTAGAGATTGTAAGCGATGAAGATTAGCGTGAAGGAAAGAGGGAGGAGTAGGAGAGTCATAGTGGCGGACGGTGGTGGATGGAGGGAAAATGGAAATGTTGATTTATATAAGAAAATCTGGAGTTGGTGAGGGTAGTTTGGTAAATATAAGAGGGAATGGTTGGGGGTTGGTGAAGGGTATTTTGGTAAATGTTGCTGTGGATTGATGATGAAGGTATCCCCATATGTCAATTTAGTTCATCCACTTTGTGTTGTCCTTTTCTTCATTTTGTTTTGAAACCATGGTTTACCAAATTCTATTGTCTACAAGGTTGATGTCTTCCCACCACATATACTATAAATATTTTTTTTAAACGGCAAAAGAAGGAACCTCTAGGAGAATGTCGAGCGTTAATTTCGAGACAAAAATTTTCTAACTGGAGAAGGATGTGACATCCGTCAAGTGTAACCTTCTGGTTATTCATCGAATTCTATAAATGAGTTTCAGTATGTTAAATAAGCTATTATGACTTAAAAATAGTAGAGAAAGTCTTAGTATTCATGTAAATTACGGTAGAAGGATTAGATTCTTTAAAACCAGTAAAAAATGTCAAATCGTTCAAGAAGGGTGTCAAAACGTGACGATTCGCAGTTAATATTAATAATAATAGATATAAAAGACCAAATAGAAATAATAACATTAAAAAATAATAAGAATTTACTTGAACTTATAAAACTAGAAAAAGTGTAAATAAACAAGATTTTAAAACACATAAAATACACTTTTATTTAAGATTTACAAAATATTGAATATATATATATATATAATACAATTTCTAATATATATGTAAATATATAATATCCCATTTAAAACCCGTAAAAACTTCAAATCGTTCAAGAAGGGTGTCAAAACGTAACGTTTCGCAGTTAATATTAATATAATAAATATAAGAGACCAAATACAAATAATAACATTCAAAAATAATAAAAATTTACTTGAACTTATAAAACTAGAAAAAGTGTAAATAAACAAGATTTAAAAACACATAAAATACACTTTTATTTAAGATTTACATAATATTGAATATATATATATGTATATATATATATAGGAATGGGATTAAGTAAGAGGCAAAATTAAATAAGAGGTGTAAGAGGCATTTTAGGATTGACACATGGCTTTATTAGTAAAAGGGTATAAATGGCATTCCATGATTATAATTAAATATATTAATTAAGAGTTCCTAGAAAATTGGTATCATCTCACTTTTCTCTCATCCTACTAGTTTTCTCTCTTAGTGAATCAAAAGAGGGGTTGTTTATCATTTTTTTTTATAAATATTTGTTGTTCATAGAAAAACTTGTATCTGTTTTGTCAGAAAATAAAAATGAGGATGTTCATTATTTTTCTTTTTGTTGAAATATTTTTTGTTCATTGGAAGTTTGTATCTATTTTGTAGAAAATCAAATTGTGAGTTTACGATTGATGAATTTGCGACTTCCTTGATCGTCTCGTTCTTGACACTAATCAATCTATGATGAATTTAGTCATGCATTTCATTTTGATGAATATCAATTGCTATTTTGTTATCAATGTAATCATGTATTTCATTTTGATGAATATTAAATGCAATTTCGTATGATTATAGTCAAATTGAATATAATGATGTTATATTATTCTGATGAATCTTATCTTTCATCAAAAAAATGTGAGTTTGCTTTATTATTTTTCAGGTCATTGATTTGGATTCTACTTTTAAGGCATCAACATGATTTTAGGGGATGATTTAATGGTTAAATTGACAATAATGCCCTTAACTACAATTTAATTAATGGTCAAATGACCATTAAATCATCTCCTAAAATCAAGCTGATCCTTAAGATTTGATTAATTCAATGGTGATGATTCACTCTTAGCCCTCTTACCTAAACTTACCTCTTACAATAACCTCACCATATATATATATACACTAGTGCGGTACCCGCGTAATACGACGGCGGCGAATAAAGAGGAGGTTGTGATGAGTTTTGTGCAGAATAATCACAAAGAGCTAATATGAGTTTGTGAAGATTTTTTGCAAGAGTTACTTTGAAATTAAGAATTAAATTGCTAACTCTGAGTTATTTGTCTTTCAGTTTGGTGGAAGAGTTTTGTCGCATGACCGAATCATAAAGTTGCTGATTATATATATGTATGTATATGTGTGTGTAATGTTGTATAGTTTCAATTATTATGTAATTGAGTTAGAATGCAATGTTTATAAATTTCAACTCTTTGACTCTTTCATTTGGTTGGTGTTTGTGAAATCTCTTGAACTTGATTTATTGAAAACAGAAATTTAGGTGATCTCATGAATCAAAAGTTAATATTAAAAATATATAATTAGACTTAAATCAATTATAAGTATGGTGATCTCATGAATCAAATGTTCGTATTAAAAATATATGGTTAGAAATAATTCAGTTATAAGTATTGGTTTAAATTCATTAATTGTCGGTTATGTTTTCAATATTTATTTGTTTAAATTCATTAATTGTAGACTTAAAGGAGGGGTATAAAGGAGAGGTATTTTAGTAAATTTACTCTTCTTAAAATTAAGAGTTTTTCAGGTGGTAAATGCATTATATAGGAGTAAGATATATATATATATATATATATATATATATATATATATATATATAAATCATTTAACATTCTCCCTCCTTTTAAATTTTAAGACTTCTTAAAATTCAATCAATATAAAATCTTGACTCTTCATTTAATCTAAATTAATCTCATCCACTCAATCTTTAACTATTTTATTCTCTCCTAATTTACTTTAACTCTTTATTCAAAATATATTCTCTCATACTAATATAATTATCTACTCACATCAACATAATTTTTAAAATCTTATTAACTATTCTCTTTATTTCCTCAATATAAATCTTTTTTCTTATTTTATTGTCTTTTAGAATTTATTTTTAAAATTAATAAAATAGTTAAATGTAAATAAAAGAAAATTTAAAAAAAATGGACATGTTGCTACAGAAAACTTTTTTGTGACATTGAATCGCGCGAATAATATATTATTACATTCTTGAAAACGACATATTGTAAACCAAAAACTATTTGCCGCCGCAGCATTGCGCGGGTATGATGCTAGTGTATATATATATATATATATGATCAACATAGAACCTAGTCTTAATTATAGAACCTAAAGAACAAATCTGGACCATTGTAAATAATATAAAAATTATATTAGGTAACTGCATAATTGAGGGAAAATATGAAATTCTGTTTTGATTCTATTTATGGCTCCACCTTCCGAAAATACAAAATGAGAACCAAAATGCAAATCATTGGTTTATTAGTATATTAATGACTTAATATTATTTGCATTTTTGTTATCTTCTTTTATGTTGGTTGCATTTTGTATTTTCGTCAAATAATTATATTTTTGTTATCTGTTTTTTATTTTCGGCAGCATTTGCATTTTTGTAAAAAAATAGAAAATATTTCGATCCTGGTCTTAAATTAAAGAGAATAAAAAACTGAATCTAATAGTATATTTCTTTTGCTAAAATTCTTAAGCATGAATATATTATGATAATTTGAATGTTTAATAAATTTTTTTCTTAAAAATAGAAGTTTGGAGGTTGAGAGAGAGGGGGGTCATGAGTATTAATTTGTAATTTTTTTCCAGTTTTGTCCTTACTTTTAAGGTCACTTGTTATCACCAAGTTTGTTTTTTTAGGTTCTATAAATAAGCAAGATTCTATGTATAACCTCACACAATATATATATATATATATAATATACAATATCCCAAACCACCCCCCCCCCCCCCAAAAAAAAAAAGCAGCCACCACTTGGCATTTCCTTCCCTTTTCCTTTTCAAAACCTTAAATACACTTCATTGTTCAAGAAAACTCCTCATTTGCCTACACCACTATCTCTCTCTCTACAATCAAACCTTGTATACATTCTATCTTCATCTTCATCCACAAATTCATCACCATCCTCATCAAGGATCAAAATTTTGAAGATCAAGAGCAAGAAAAGATCATCCCAAGAAGTTAGTTAGTGATTCCATAACCTTGCTCTACATTTTCTTACTTAAAGATCGAATTTTCTTCTTCCTTCTTGAGGATCTAAATCCACATGAACATTTATGTGTTTAGATGGTGGATTATGCACCAAAAACATGAAAATGTAAAAAATGGTGATAATCCATGATCCACACAATTTAAGATTCAAGAAAATTAAAAATTTTAGGGCATGCATGTGTTGATTTCCTACCATTTGAATTAAGAAACACATGCATGTATGTTTCATGTACATTCATGCTTGATAATCTAAAGTATTTTAGTTTTATTGTGTTGATTATTACAAATTGAAAGAAGTGGTGATGAAAACCAAGAAATTTGAAGCAACCAACAATATATGCTTAAAGATGATGAAATGAATCTGTCAAAAATTTAAGGTCGACTTCTTTTTATAATATCTGAAGTTCTAGCCATCCAAACGATTTGATTCCACCTCTGGATATTAGATCTATGTCTTACCTTTTAATCCCAAATAGAATCATCAACATATATGGTCGTTTGACCCTTCAACTACTTAATCTCTTAAAAGTGTGCAAGCTGAACGTAAACATAATTAAATCCAACTTTTGCATGTGTATAACTCAAAATAAAACTCATGTAAAATATTAAATTTTCTTTTGGAAATTAGTTTAATGAGTTAGTTTTCAAATAAAAGTGGTCTCATCCAAAAACACCTAAGTGTGGACCTTCAACCATGCAAAACAAAACAAGAATGAAAATTTTAAGAATCTGATAGATCTGAAAATTCGACTTTAAAGGATCATAACTTACTCAAATTAGACCTAAAAGTAATGAATCTTACTTTAAAAGATAGATAAATGAGTGAGACTTCTGGATTTATCAAAAATTAAGTTGATTTGACCCTCTAATTCATGAAAATGCTACATGCAAGTAAGTGTTTAAGTAATCTGTGACATATAGTCTTGCATAAGTAAAATAAAATATCTATAAAACTCTAAAAATTATAAAATTCGGTGGAAATGCACTTAAGACATTAATCAACAATATATAAAAATATAAAGTATGAATGAAATCGTATGAATATAAAAACATTGCTCATAAGATGATCCCAGAAAGCCCTAAGTAAGAGTAAGTAAGACAACCTAAGAAAAATTAAAAAACCTTAGGAAAGAAGATGGGAAACACTAGTTTAATAAATAATGAATGGAAAAACTCTTTATAAATAAATAGATATTATAAAACACATACATACCATATGAAGAAATAATGAGAAGATCAAATGAAGGATAAATAAAATTATCAAGAAAATAACAACGATAAAACACAAAATACCTCGTTAATGATTAAAATATAAGAAATATAAAAATAAGTAAAATGGGGATAATGTACAACCAAATAAATAACATATAAATATAAATCTTAAAGAATAATAACTAATAATTGAAATTTTGAACATAGGGGTGAATCAAAGCCGGATCGAGTTAGCAAGTTTGACATTCACACTCATCCGCATTATCACGGTGAGTATCATAGCCCCCTTTAACTATATTTATTACTTATTTTGGGTGAAAAGCATGATATAAATTTTTATATGGTTGTTCTATGCAATGAAAAGTGATTTGTTGAATTAAATTGTTTCAGCACTGTGTTATGTACGTGTTTTGCAATCCTTGAATTAAAAAGTGTAAGTCCCCGAAAATGTGGTATAAAATTTGGTGACACTACCATTAACTCAAAAGGGAGCCTACGTTTTTGTGGATAGCGCTGTTAGGGTAGGGACACCTCCACTTAGGGTTGACGAGCCTTAAGTGCACATTACTTGAGAAATTTTTTTTGTTATACACATGTGAGTTGTCTCACTGATGAGGTAGATCCACAGGTTACATTTAGGGGCATCGTTTTCCGAATGATTTGGTAGTGGCTCAAGGCTAAATGTTGCTACGTACGCTATACTCGTGCTATAAAAATCTTGAACAACTATGAACTTGGTGTGAATAAAAGATTCACAGTATAAATTTATGCATTCAAAATTATTTTAGTGTATATGAAAACCTGTGAACTCACCAACTCTTTGTAGTTGACCTTTCTTTTTTTTAATTCATGCTTTTTTTGTGCTAATAGGTAAGTGAGTGGCATGAAGGTGCATCTTGTGTGACGTCACCATCACGAAACTTATTTTACATGTCATTAATTTGTTTAAACTTATTTCTTTTGGATATTTTGGTTGTAATTGGTACTAATTTGTACATTTACATTTCTTTTTATCTTGTTGTGGTTGGTGATTGTTTATTACCTTGTGCTATGAAACTTTGTGTGTCATATCTCATTATATGTTTCCGCTTTAGTGTGGTGTGACAATCATGATAACAAGAAAGTCTATGTCTATTGCTAGAAGAATGTCTTATGATAGATGTGCGTGTGTTATATGGATGAGATATTAAACCCAGCAAAGCAAGCATGTTGTAATCAAAGGTCATTGGAAGCAACTAATACAGGAAGCTAACTATTCTCAGGGTATAAAGATGATGGTAAAGTTAGACGAAGAAACAATTGATGCGGTTGTTCTTGTATTTCTTACATAGAAACATTTGATACACCCATTCTTGTGTGTTTTTTTTGGTGCATAAAAAATCGGAGGTTACTCTTTGTCATTTAAATAAGATGTTGATATTTCGAATGAATACATGCTTTTGTCAACACAACAAATGTTTGACAATACAATATATAAAATCGTAGTGGTGTTCTTGTTAATATTAATAGATAATTCTAAGCTTATAAATTATAGGGATGCTAATATTTGTTTGCAAAATATCTTTTATCCAAATAATAGAAACAACGCTCGCGTTTACACGGTACCTTTTACTTTTATGCCTTGTTCTCGAGTTTAAGTAGGGGTGGAAAGAAAAAGAAAGAAAGAAAATCTTAGGTTGCGTTTAGCACAAGAAAAATTTTCTGTTTTTCGTAGTGTTTAGATGAAGGGGTGAAGTTTTTGTAACATCCGAAAACTCGGCCTAGTCGTGGGCGAGCCAATGGTAAGTCGAAATGTGTTGTTTATGAATATTTAAGATTAATTATGAGACAAAATGAATAATTGGTATCGTATGAATTTATGATTGAGTTGGTACGAGGGTTGTAGAGAATACCTCGATTATATGTTAATTTAATTGGTTGAAAATGACTAGTTGTTTGAAAGTATTTAGAAATGATAAATGGTATAATATTAGTTGGATATAATAAATGAGAATTAATTAACAAATGAGAATTAATTAGCATATGAGAATTATGCTGGAGTTATATTTTATGAAAATATGTATGTATGGATCATGTATGCATGTATGTATGAAAGTATGGATAAGGTATAGAACACATCATGCTTGTTGAAATGAGTTTAAAGAGTACACGTGTGTGTGCAAGAATAAATATATTTGAAACCCCTCTATAGATAATTGTTGGTGAAAGTGTATGTGAGTGTGTTCTTTGAGAGAAAGAAGAAAGGAAGTGCTAGAACTTGAATTTCAAAGTGAAGATTTATTGTTTGTTAA
This sequence comes from Dittrichia graveolens, assembly GCA_038502395.1. Taxonomy (NCBI): domain Eukaryota; kingdom Viridiplantae; phylum Streptophyta; class Magnoliopsida; order Asterales; family Asteraceae; genus Dittrichia; species Dittrichia graveolens. Next base: position 63,682,499 of record JARJIL010000009.1, read on the forward strand.
TTCAAAAACAAGGTTAGATGATGTTTCTAGTGTGATTTATGTTTATCCTGCTATGTTTTCTTGTTGATTTCATGTGTTTAGTAAGAAACACCATTGATGTTCATATGAAGCTTTTAGAAGCTTAACTTGGTATGTGGGTTTCATGTAGTTTGACGTTTTTGATGGATTGGATTTGATTATGATGATTAGAAACATGAAGTATAATGTTTAAACAAGTTTTTATGATGAGTTTTGTAAGTTTGAAATTCTGGTTATGGCTACCATGGAGTTTGAGTTGGCTGAAAAGGAAGAAGAAGAAGGTTGAGAACTGTGCCAGAGAGGCTCGCGGCGCGACGCCTTTTTAGGTCGCGGCGCGACGCCTTTTTAGGTCGCGGCGCGACCGTGTACTTTGAGTTCGAAGGAGAGTGGTTCGAAACAAGAGGACTTCGCATGCGAAAGGGGTCCGTTCGAAGGTTTGTCGCGACGCGACGGGTCCAGGGTCGCGACGCGACGCGTCGACTTCGAATTCGAAATCTCTGTTCGAAATAGGCGCTCGAAGTGAACTTTGGGGTGCTCGAAAGAGTGTCGCGGCGCGACCTACGATTTTCAGAATGAAGCTTTTTAGTTATTAATTGTTTTGATGCGCGGTTTCTCGGGGTTATATGTTAATTATTTATATGATATTTATGAGCCTTTGAGATATAAATATATATATATATATATGTGAATATATATTTGTGAATTGAGATTGATTCCGGTTGTTGTGTTCTCGGGAACTACGAAGACTCAGTGATATTAGACAACTGAGCAAACGGAATCGAGGACTGAGGTGAGTGGAGGTTTTACTCACGAGTGGTAATTGTGGTAACGTTATGAATTGCCTGATTTGGGGAATGTTCGATATGCGATGATGGGTTGTTGTTTATGAAATGTGATTATAGACTGATGAGTTCAATATGCGAAGATAAATGGTTTAGTTTTGTTATGCCATGATAGACTGATAGTCTGCTATTTGTTAATCAAGAGTTATATGTTCATATACGTTTTATATGTGATAGAGTTGTGTTTGTGTTCGAATTTGGAAGTGATCAGCTTCTGTGTAAGGGCTAATTGAGGTCAGCTGCTGTTGAAAGTGTCGGGCTCGTCTACGGGTTGGTTGAACATTAGTAGTCCTTCTGTTGCATATGTTGCTTCAGAGGTGGAGTTTACTGTGCCAATTCAGTGGAGAGCTATCGGTAAACCTTTTCTTTGGCCGACATTGGTTGTAGGTTCGGCAGAACCGCCGGTTCTCAGGATTGAAGAGATTGTTGAATTGACGGATTGATTGATGATTGATGTTCAGAGGTTCAGTTGTGAACCGTGATTGTTGTTAGCTTGTTTGTAGCTTCCATTCACTTAGCTTTGTGCTAATCCCTTACGGTTGATCGCTTTTTGCAGGATTGTGTGAGTAGTTGTTTAGCTTTGTTTATGGAAAGGGAAATTTGACCAATACCCTGATATTGTGTTTTGAGAAGAGACGAGCCATGTTTTGTAAATATTTTGTAACACAAGTTGGCATTATATTTTGCAAAGAGTACTTTGTGAATGCTTATGTTAAATGAAAGTAGATCATGCTTCCGCAGCGTTTAAAAAAGATGGCTTGAAAATTTACGGTGTTACAAGTTGGTATCAGAGCCTAGGTTTGGCGATGTAGGCACGGCTAAAGTGTTGCATTCCCAAATCTTGGCTGGTGTTGGGTCAAACTTTCCTTTGGGGGATTTAGAGTGAATTGGAATTGTTGTGTGATAGTTAGTATGTTATGTACTAACGGTTTATCTAATGAGCTTGTGAGATGATGTGATTGTACAGATGTGGCTGATAGAGATACCCCTGCTGACACTCCTGTAACCCAAGAAGTGGCTGGAATTTCATCAGTGGATGTTTTGAATTTAACAAGTCAAGTTGGTACTTCGGATTTTGAATTGGGCACGGATTAGAGGGAATATATTTCCAAGTTGGAAAATGAATTGTGGGAACTCAGAAATGCTATGGGTAATATGGAACGAGAGAGGATTATCCAGAATGAACGAACTTAGATTCCTACATCTATTACAACTCAAGCTACAACTGTGCCAGTTACAATTCCGTTTCCTCCTATATCACAAGTGGCACAATCATCAAATTTTCATCCTTTTACTACCCAAGGAGCTTATCCTTTTGCGTATCCAGGATTTAAACCACCATGCACTTATAAGCAATTTTTGGATTGTAAACCTTCAGAGTACTATGGAAGTACAGACCCCAATATAACTTTGAATTTGTTGTGAGAAATGGTAAAGGCTTTTGAAGCATGCAATTGCGAGGTTGAATTGAGAGTTTGTTTTGCGACTCGTATGCTTAAAGGAGATGCAATGGTTTGGTGGGATTCCCTTACCGGACATTTTTCTAAACAACAGCAAGACAGTGTGACTTGGGATCAGTTTCAGGAGAAACTGTGTGAGCAGTATTGCAATACTTTTGAGATAGCTCGTATCAAAAGAGAATTGATGGAATTACGTATGACTAGAGACATGACTGTGGATGAAGTAATCAAACAATTTAACGAGAGATTGCGTTTTGTGAAGCAATAGGTACCTGATGAAGCGTCAAAGATACAACACTTTGTGGGAGTTTTGCTTCCAGAGTATCGAAGTACTACCAGATGGGCTAGTACACTATCGCAAGCATTTACATTAGCCAAGTCGGCTGAAGATGATTTGAAGACTATAGATAGAATGAACCAAGATCAGATTTCTGAACAGAAATTCCGATTGGAACAATATAATGTTGAAAAGCAAAGAGGGCAAGGTAGCTAAAGAAAAAGAAAGTTGAAACATAAACCTGCGTTTGATGAATCTAATCAACGAATGTCACGGTGTGGGAAGTGTAAGTCTCACCATACAGGACCATGTACGCTTCAGACTATGCGATGTCTGACATGTGGGCAGTTTGGCCATGAAATGAAGGAATGTCGTTTCTCACGAAAGGTATGTTGGATCTGTTTCGAGGAAGATCATCGGGCAAGAGATTGTAAAGTTAGCAAGGAATTAGAGTCAGGGTCAGGAGGTGTGGCAGGTGGGGGATCCTCGTCGGCAAGTAGACGAAAGAGAAAGAACCCTTCTGTGCAAGAGGGTAGAATTTCCAACATGATGGCTGATGATAATGTCACTACTGAGGATGATATAACGGGTACGTTTTGATAACCCCTATACTTGTACATGTGCTTATTACCTTCAGAGTTAATTGTGAATATATGATGCCTATGTGCGTGCCAAGTGTGTTTGCTTAGTTCTAAAGAGTATGATTCTTTAGAAAGTAGAGATATTTGATGTATATTTTGTAGATTGTGGAATTATTTGATGCTTATGACAGTAAGTATGTGATATCGATTAACGAACTTGAAGAGATTGATGATTCGTTGAGATATTGTATTTGTTGGATTGATATAAAAGATGTTCTGCTATGAAATTGGAGGAATGGTCTATGTCCTGTGACAAGTTGAAGATTTTTTAGAGGAATGATTTAATCCATGACTTTGAAGTTGCAGCAGATGCGTCTGTATTGATTATAGAGAAAGATATGTGAAATTGATTTGATTATTAAAAGAAGTAGCGGATGTTTATATATATATATATATATGAATGAATTTAACATGTGGCAGAGATGATGGTTAGAATGAATCAAAAATTGTATTACATTGGAAAGACAAATTGTTGACGGATATATAGAAACACGAGGGAATTTATGACGATAACCTTGAAAATTATGTGAGTTGAAGCGTACTTGACTTGATGGATGAAATTGAAGTTACCCTTACTAGAAATTGATAACATAGATGATTGAGATTATCAAATATAAAAAAGAGATGGACTGCTACAGATTGGATAAGTCTGAAATGCACATAATTGTTAGGGTAAAAGATATAATTGATATCTAATTAAAAGGAGTTATATATGTGAAAGAGCTAGCTAAATAACAGTTGTTATTTGTGAACTGAAGATACATGTAATTTGAAGAATGACAGATTGAGTTTATTAAAAAAAATGATGAGGAAGAGAAAAGAGGAATATAATGGCCTGAGCATATGAAATGAAGACTTGTGAATCTTATGCATGAATTGCCTTTGCTAGGAAGTGCCTTTGCTTGGAATTGGAGATTTAATCTGATAAGACTTATGAAACTAATCGTAAGTGCACTTGGAAGAGCTAAATTGTATAATGCCAGAAAAGTATTGTATTGATAACTTACTAAAAGGAGTGAACGTAATATATTTCGTGGAAATGACATGATTGTGTATGAGTCAAAACAGAGAATCGGAGATTTATAAACTAATGAGATAATTTGTGATATCAAAATGATGGTGATAACAAGTTACGATGGAGTTGACGTCTGATTTACTATATGAGAAGGAATTTGGATATATCTGAGATGATTATCGACTGATTAGTAAGAAGCGTTGGTATTATTACCACCAGTGAAACGTGATTTCGAGAAGAGTTATATTGAGGTGATGATTTAAAGATATAAATGTATCCATACTTAGAGATTTATGATGAGAATTGAAGAAATTGACTAAATTTCTGGAAGAGTTTATAACAAGAATTGAGATGAGAAATGAGAAGTACAATTGAATTCTTATGGGATGGTCGGGCAGAAAGAAGTGCACGGATAAATGAGAATAAACTTGTGTTTTGTGTTGGATTTTGATGATTCGTGAAATTCATAATTAAACTGATTAGACAAACGTGATGTGATTACTACCTGATGGATGTTAAGATATCAGTTGTGAATGATTATGTACTTATCATGGTAATAATCAGACATGTTAATTGGAAACAAGAGAGAAGTAATATGTGGATACCTTTGTATGTTAGATAGTGAATGACTGATAAGTGAAATTTGTTAATTGAGATAAACAGATTGATGTGAACAGTAATAAGATGGATATGGATATGCGTTACAAAGGACTTGACGACCTGAAACGAATGGATATGAAGAATGGGTATTTCGTTTGAGATGTGCTATAAGATTCCGAGGACGGAATCCTCTAAAGAGGGAAGATTTGTAACATCCGAAAACTCGGCCTAGTCGTGGGCAAGCCAATGGAAAGTCGAAATGTGTTGTTTATGTATATTTAAGATTGATTATGAGACTAAATGAATAATTGGTATCGTATGAATTTATGATTGAGTTGGTACGAGGGTTGTAGAGAATACCTCAATTGTATGTTAATTTAATTGGTTGAAAATGACTAGTTGTTTGAAAGTATTTAGAAATGATAAATATTATAATATTAGTTGGATATAATAAATGAAAATTAATTAGCAAATGAGAATTAATTAGCATATGAGAATTATGTTGGAGTTATATTTTATTAAAATATGTATGTATGGATCATGTATGCATGTATGTATGAAAGTATGGATAAGGTATAGAACACATCATGCTTGTTGAAATGAGTTTAAATAGTACACGTGTGTGTGTGCAAGAATAAATATATTTGAAACCCCTCTATAGATAATTGTTGGTGAAAGTGTATGTGAGTGTGTTCTTTGAGAGAAAGAAGAAAGGAAGTGCTAGAACTTGAATTTCAAAGTGAAGATTTATTGTTTGTTAATTCGAAAACAAGGTTACATGATGTTTCTAGTGTGATTTATGTTTATCCTGCTATGTTTTCTTGTTGATTTCATGTGTTTAGTAAGAAACACCATTGATGTTCATATGAAGCTTTTAGAAGCTTAACTTGGTATGTGGGTTTCATGTAGTTTGACGTTTTTGATGGATTGGATTTGATTATGATGATTAGAAACATGAAGTATAATGTTTAAACAAGTTTTTATGATGAGTTTTGTAAGTTTGAAATTCTGGTTATGGCTACCATGGAGTTTGAGTCGGCTGAAAAGGAAGAAGAAGAAGGTTGAGAACTGTGCCAGAAAGGCTCGCGGCGCGACGCCTTTTTAGGTCGCGGCGCGACCGTGTACTTCGAGTTCTAAAGAGAGTGGTTCGAAACAAGAGGACTTCGCATGCGAAAGGGGGCCGTTCGAAGGTTTGTCACGACGCGACGGGTCCAGGGTCGCGACGTGACGCATTGACTTCGAATTCGAAATCTCTGTTCCAAATAGGCGCTCGAAGTGAACTCTGGGGTGCTCGAAAGCGTGTCGCGGCGTGACACATAGGTTGGTCGCGGCGCGACCTACGATGTTCAGAATGAAGCTTTTTAGTTATTAATTGTTTTGATGCGCGGTTGCTCGGGGTTATATGTTAATTATTTATATGATATTTATAAGCCTTTGAGATATAAATATATATGTGAATATATATTTGTGAATTGAGATTGATTCCGGTTTGTTGTGTTCTCGGGAACTACGAAGACTCAGTGATATTAGACAACTGAGCAAACGGAATCGAGGACTGAGGTGAGTGGAGGTTTTACTCACGAGTGGTAATTGTGGTAACGTTATGAATTGCCTGATTTGGGGAATGTTCGATATGCGATGATGGGTTGTTGTTTATGAAATGTGATTATAGACTGATGAGTTCAATATGCGAAGATAAATGGTTTAGTTTTGTTATGCCATGATAGACTGATAGTCTGCTATTTGTTAATCAAGAGTTATATGTTCATATACGTGTTATATGTGATAGAGTTGTGTTTGTGTTCGAATTTGGAAGTGGTCAGCTTCTATGTAAGGGCTGATTGAGGTCAGCTGCTGTTGAAAGTGTTGGGCTCGTCTACGGGTTGGTTGAACAGTAGTAGCCCTTTTGTTGCATATGTTGCTTCAGAGGTGGAGTTTACTGTGCCAATTCAGTGGAGAGCTATCGGTAAACCTTTGCTTTGGCCGGCATTGGTTGTAGGTTCGGCAGAACCGCCGGTCCTCGGGATTGAAGAGATTGTTGAATTGACGGATTGATTGATGATTGATGTTCAGAGGTTCAGTTGTGAACCGTGATTGTTGTTAGCTTGTTTCTAGCTTCCATTCACTTAGCTTTGTGCTAATCGCCACGGTTGATCGCTTTTTGCAGGATTATGTGAGTAGCTGTTTAGCTTTGTTTGTGGAAAGGGAAATTTGACCAATACTCTGATATTGTGTTTTGAGAAGAGACGAGCCATGTTTTGTAAATCTTTTGTAACACAAGTTGGCGTTATATTTTGTAAAGAGTACTTTGTGAATGCTTATGTTAAATGAAAGTAGATCATGCTTCCGCAGTGTTTTAAAAAAAATGGCTTGAGAATTTACGGTGTTACAAGTTGGTATCAGAGCCTAGGTTTGGCTTGAAAATTTACGGTGTTATATGGATGAGATATTAAACCCAGCAAAGCAAGCATGTTGTAATCAAAGGTCATTGGAAGCAACTAATACAGGAAGCTAACTATTCTCAGGGTATAAAGATGATGGTAAAGTTAGACGAAGAAACAATTGATGCGGTTGTTCTTGTATTTCTTACATAGAAACATTTGATACACCCGTTCTTGTATGTTTTTTTTGGTGCATAAAAAATCGGAGGTTACTCTTTGTCATTTAAATAAGATGTTGATATTTCGAATGAATACATGCTTTTGTCAACACAACAAATGTTTGACAATACAATATATAAAATCTTAGTGGTGTTCTTGTTAATATTAATAGATAATTCTAAGCTTATAAGTTATAGGGATGCTAATATTTGTTTGCAAAATATCTTTTATCCAAATAATAGAAACAACGCTCGCGTTTAAACGGTATCTTTTACTTTTATGCCTTGTTCTCGAGTTAAGTAGGGGAGGAAAGGAAAAGAAAGAAAGAAAATCTTAGGCTGTGTTTAGTAGAAATTTTTTTTTTCTGTTTTTCGTAGTGTTTAAATGAAGGGGTGAGGTTTTTCTTTTTCAGAAAAAAATGGAAAACATGTTTGGTTGAAGTGTTTTTTTGAAAAAGTTATTTGAACAAGTATGAGAGTTTGAAAAAATTGAGGAGTTTAGAAAAAAGTGTGAGAGCTTTACGTTTTCTTGAAAAAATGTACAAGTGAACATGTTTTCTAATTTTTAGTTTTCTTAGAAAAAATTTTCAGAAAAAATGGAGGGTTTTTCTGGAAGTAAACGTGGCCATCATTTCAAATTATCCCAATTTTGAAACTAAGGATTTAACATCAAAATAAGCCTACATTCCTCTTCAAACCCCGCCATTTCTTTCGATTTCCTAAGTGAAACTTAAATCATCTTTTTTAAAGTTTTCATTTCAAATCTTTTTATTTTCTTTATTAAAAAAACTCGAGAATAAGACGTTAATGATCTGACCTCTCATAACTTACAAATATCCCCACTCGTCTGCCCCTTGTGTTTAAACCCTGGTTACCATTGTTGTGTTCCATCCTGTAACCTACATCAAATCTTGGAGGGCTAGTGCAGAGTGCCGACTGCCGACTGCCGAGTGGTCGTTTAGTCACTAGAATCTCGAATTTAGTTTGATTTTCAGCTCAAATCGAACTGTATTTGATCGTCACAAAACTCAATGTCTGCAGATGCCCAACAAGAAAACAAATTGATTAAACCTAATGTATTACACAGTGATGATGATGATGATGGTACAGTTTGTTTGGGTGAATCTTTCTTCATAGATGACAAGTCTCTCTCTTTCTCTCTACATATCTTTCTCGGATTCATGTCTTACGTAGCTAATTTATTGATTTTTCTTCTTCATATGTTGATTTGCAGTTACGAGCTCACTACGTTTACATTTGGGTCTCATGTTCTTCAGCTTCTTTGTCTCCAATCAGCTTCTAGTAAGTTTTTGTTTAATTACTTTGTTACCTTTTTCTAATTTAGGGTTTGAGGATTTTGTAATTCTTCATGAATGTCTGGAATTAGATACCATTATTCTAATTGATGATAATAGACATGAATCTGATACTTTTTGCTGGGAATTACATACCAATCTGCATATTATGATATTGTTAATTTCACTCATGGAATTTCTGAAATTTTGTGAAAGATTATTTCATCTTTTAGCTTCAACAATCAATGAGTATGTTGTTTGGGTAATATAATATTCAATTTATCTAGATGTTTGTCCTTTTACTCTGCTCAAACAGAGCATTTTCAAGATCAATGACTGTAATTTGGCACACTTTTATACAAGAAATGATTATTTGGACGGTCATGGTCGCTTGTTAGAGGGCACGGGGTGGGGGTACAAAATCTATAGAGAAATTTTTCAAAGCATCACGTTGTGATTCCTTGTCGGCTCCAACATGATGGCTTGGCGTGATGTTCTACCATGAGTCATGAGCAGTGTCATGCTGCATCTCTCGAGTTTTCCTTTTTTGTTTTGTTTGTATAAAAAGAGATGGTGTGATTAAGTACGGTTTGGTGCGATTGTGTGATAGCCAGTGTGATGAAGGATGGAGGAAAAAGCTGACGTGATACCTTGTGATGGTGTGAAGATACCACCTCCCTTAATGTCTCAGTAGTCAGTAGTATCCATTTGTTGACACCATGTGATGGTGTGAAGATACCACCTCCCTTAACAAAGTTACAGTTATTACTTGTGGTTGTCCCTTTCTTTTTAGTATTATAGTCCAATGTAGACTCTAATCGTTACCTTTTATGCCACAGCTGATTTTGATTTAACAGGGCAGTTAGTATGGCCTGGTGCAAGACTGTTAAACGAATACCTTTCAAATAACGCGAAGCTTCTACAAGGATTTTCTGTTGTCGAATTAGGATCTGGTGTTGGTTAGTTACTTTCAGAGACTACATTCTGTCATTCACTGTTTATTTTACTTTCTATATGCAAAGTGTTTGACTGTTTGGCATTCGATATCAATGGAAAATCCTTAGACTATAAGAACTACTGTTTATAAGTTATGACATGATATGTGAAACAAGAAATGATATTTTTGGAAACTTGTATATCATATGCTCGGTAAGATTGTCAAGAAAAATATATGATACGAACAAAAGATATTCTTGAAAATTTGTATTTCTTCTATTCTTTATGTAGGCATTACTGGTATACTTTGCAGCAGATTTTGCAGTGAAGTAGTGCTTACAGATCATAATGATGAAGTCCTGAAGGCACGATTGCAAGATTTCGTTATTCTGCATAAAGATATGGTAAGTTATTGACTTTCTGGGTTGTAACTATATATGTAATGTTTCTTCTTTCAGATCTTGAAGAAAAACATTGAGCTTCATGAATCTTCTGAGAATCATCCAAATTTAAGTGCAGAGAAACTAGAATGGGGTAACTCTGATCAGCTCAATAAAGTCTTACAGAAGCACCCAGAAGGATTTGATCTTGTTCTTGGAGCTGACATTTATATCCTTGTCATTTTATTATCTTAAAAATTCATACTAAATTGTATTATCAACTATCTTTTTATTTTTTCTTGTACAAGTCATCCTTGACAAATTTGTAAGCTTTCAGCAAAATAGCGTTCCTCCGCTCTTCGACACTGTGAAACAGCTCCTATGTCTACGTGGGAAAGATCGATGCAAGTTCATATTGGCTTACGTCTCTCGTTCAAAAATGTGAGTGACCCGTCTGTATAACTTTTTCTTTTTTTAATCATTTCAAGTTACAAAATCGGTCCCCGGCCTAATTTCAACTTCTGCCAGGAGTCATTTCGATTCATGTTGAACAGTTTTTTTCTTCTTTTTTGTTTTTGACCCCAATTCTTGCAAAATATAGTGCTATTTTTCTTTTGAATAAAAGATTGTAAAAAAGGGAGAATTTAAGATTTTGCTTGTATTGTTGAGAGTCAAACCTGTTATTACCAGTTTTATCATGCAACATATTTCAGGATGGATGTGATGGTTACGAAAGAAGCTATTCAGCATGGGCTGCAGATCCGTGAAGTTGATGGAACACGATCAGTGATTTCAAATCTTGAGGGCGTTATATATGAGATAACACTATAGAAGCTGCAGAGATCCGAAACATTTGAATATTATATGTAAGAATCAGTTTTCATATTTGGTTATATGTCGGCTTTACAAAGAGACAGTTGATTCGGGGTGAGAATTTTGATGTCGATCCACACCAAAGTAATACTGCTAGATAATATCGGCAGGTAGGACTCAAGCTTAGTATTAGCCACTTGGCTTATCGGCCCCTCTTGTTTGAATGTTCATGAAACATCTGTCGAATGGAATATGTCCGCACCTTTGTCAACATCCCTCCCCTCTAACCCTGTGATCGAACTGTTTTTATGTTGATCACGAGGGCTGGTGAAGAAACCCTCGCGCCATTTGAATGGAATAAGGAAAACTGCATGACCACCTATGACGAGCCCAAAAGAACACCATGCCATCCAACACAAAACTTGATCCTTAACTCTTGCCAGCATAGAACAGAGATTAGGTGATGAGTGCATACAGCTTTGTTAACAAAAGAAACTAATACACCTTTTAAAAATCATACCTTCTTCTGATGTATGATCTTCTGCTTCATTGTTTTGTAAATTGTAACGAATAACAATTAGAACATAGTCACAGGTGATCCAAATGTCGTTCGAAGCTTACAATCATGCTATATTAACCCAAAACGGTTCACTTCATCTTCTTCGATTTGTTCTTTGTCGGGAGCAAGAACAAAACGCAAATCACTCAACGAAGATGAGCACGAAATTGAGGAATAGATATTGATGAGAGAGCTTTGATGAATAGAAATCCATGTGATAGCTGACCTCATTAACCCGGAAATGGTTCAAGTCGGTCTAGTTAATCAGGTTCGGGTATTTTGAGTTGTAACCGGCATAGAAGTAAAGGTTGAGCCAAGCTACTTGTTAACTCTGGGTCTCATCCGTCCTGCCAAGAAAGGTGATCTTCCTTGGCTTTTAACTTGTATAGAAGAAGAAACCAAAAATCCCGTTGAGTTAATCTTCTTAGTCAACTTTGACCACCTTACTATAACATTGACTTTTTAAAAGTCAAACTTATCATCTTACATTTAAGTTGTCATCTAATTACCATATTTTCAAAAGTTTGTAGGGTTTTAACTCAAAACCAATTAGCTATGAGTAGAGTAACCTAGAATCCTTATTAAACAAGTTACAAACCTACACTCGTCCAATGTGGGACAATACTCAACACATTAAGCTCTACCATAATCGAATTCAAGAGTTCCATCCGGTTACTACAGTAAACAAGGCAACAATCAGACATCTAATCCGTAAAAGCATTGATACGTTTGAAAATATTATTGCAACTCGTATTTTAGTGATGCCAGGAATACATGTATAATGATTGCGAGATATAAATAATTACACATAATTTCTACTTAAAGTTAACAAGTCAAAGAAAGAAACACACTCATCAAAAAGAGTGTTGAATGTTGACTAACTCACAAACTTGCTCAACTTCAATTTTTAGTCATCTTGGGGATCTTCAATGCAATATAACTTATAGGTGTGATGATGAGAACCTTGGATCATCACCATATCTTGAGAGTATGATTTTATAAGATAATAATTTTATTAAAGTAATTAAAAAAGTGTATAAAATTATTATTATCTTGGATTAAAAAAAAAAAAACCTTATGTGACAAACTCATTTTAAACTTGGTGATTATTCTAACCATTTGATTACAACTTTATAAAATTTTAAAGTTGTCAAAATAAACTATATAAGAACTTAAAAAAATGTAAACAACTTTTTTAATTCTTTGACATTGGTTTACCAACTTACCCAAAACTAATTGATAAAGTCAAAGACCATTGTACAGATATCAGACCTACACACGCGAAAGTCTTGATGAATGAGAGTTGAAAAGCAACAGAACGTATTTTGATATACAAAAGCATGTGTCGGTGGTTAGACGATCGAACCATGATTTGACTGTGCACGATTGAACAACGGTTCGACCATGAATAAAGGTTATTTTTGTCATTTGACACAATTCTGTTCCAATTCTTTCGACATATTTACAAACCAAACAAAATATAGGATTGGAATGGAATTAAATTTCATTCTCTTCTCTAACAAACAAACAAACGTGTTACAACATGATACAGTATCTTATTCCTCAATAATTCAATTTGAACTTAAGAGTTTGAAAGTTCTCCAAAATAAGTACATCGGTTTCCTGTTACTATTAGAATAGGGCTCAAACTATTTACAAAATAATCACAAGATTTATGCAAAACAAAAAATCGATTTATTCGGTTTGTTTGTGATTTATAAAAGGGATTTTATGACCTAAAAAACAAAAAAAAAAATAAAATACAAGAAATATATGTTACCATCTACAATACATTATTTTATTATTTATAAGAACGTAATAATTATAATTGTTATATAGGGTATGTTTGGTGAAAATAGTTGGTAGCTAAAAGCTGTATATTTTAGTTATATACGTTTTTGTCAAATTAGCTGGTAGCTAGAGCTTAATAGTGTAAAATGACAAAAAAAGACGCATTATAAAAGGGCAAATTGCCGAGAAAGGTAACATAAATATTGAAATTTGCCAATAAAGGTAACGTCAATTTTTTGGGCCAAGAAAGGATTCTAAATTTCAATTTCTAACATTAAAAGTAACCGATTACCGTTGTAGCAGGTAACAGGTTAAATTGATGACGTGACTAATTTTTATATTATGCAAATTGACAAAAAAAGTAACATAAATATCAAAATTTGTTAATAAAGGTAATATTCATTTTTTATAAACCAATAAAGGATGATGAATTCCAATTTGAAACAAAACATCATGTTTGAATCTAGGTTCGTGTTCGTATTCTTGTATGTGTTTTCTCTTTCCTTTATATAATAATAAAATATTTAAAATTAAAATAATATTACATCATTTTCGTATATGATATTTGTAATATATTATGTTGGTACTTTCACATTTGACTACTTGCCGTTGATATTTTGATACTTTAATATCTTATATTGGTTTTATAATTGTATTAAATGAACGTAAATAAAATTTGAAGTTCAAATTCGATTCAAATTGAAACGAACACCAAATTTGAAGTTCAAATCAAATCAAAATGAGTAATGAATTCTAAAGTTTGAATCGAAAAATATCATATTTGAAGTTCGTATCAAAACAAAGAAAAAAATACCAGTATTGGAAAATCGAAAAAATACTTGTCGAATACATTTAGCCGAAATGGGTCGACCCAAAACATGACCGATAAATAAATGGTCAAAATGGGTTGACACGTAATTGACACGAACACAGTAACAAGAACTCGTCGCAAATTGTCAGCATTAGTCAGCATACCCTTTTTTACTACAGAATGAAATTTATTATCCTTTTTGACTTAAAAAATTAGACATTACCTTTATTGGCAAATTTGAACAATCTTAACCTGCTGACTAAGCACTCAGCAGGTCATTCAGGTCATCATTCCCTTTTTTGTTAGAAATTAAAATTTATAATCCTTTCTTAGCCCAAAAAAATTGACGTTATCTTTATTGGCATATTTCAATATTTATGTTACCTTTCTCGGCAATTTGCCCATTATAAAAATAGGAGGAATTTTAAAACAATTATAAAAGGTGTTTAAGTAATTTGATATATAAAAAGTTTCCAGCTAGTTTTAAAAGCTACTTCAGGAAGCCTTTTGTTTTAGAGCTATTTTGTTAAAAAAAGCTTCCAACTTTTTCATCCGAACATAACTTGTAGCTTTTTCTATCAAAACAAAAGGCTATCGGCTCCAATAAGCTCCAAAAAGCTTAATACCGAACATACCCATAATAATAAACAAAGGAGACGAGTGTTAAAATAAGACTGGAAATGACTAAGGTGTTCATAAGTGTAGTAGCACCCATAAGTGATCATCTAATGAGAGAGAGAGAGAGAGAGGGAGGGAGGGAGGGAGAGAGAGAGAGAGAGAGAGAGAGAGAGAGAGCTATGTCATTAAAGAAAAATTGGAAAAAATAACTTAGTTTTATCCAATTAGACCTAATTCTCAGTCTAAAAAAAACTACACTACAGGTTACAGCAAATTCAAAATACTCAAGGTTTTTATGGTGAAAATAATATAAATAAATTACATTGATACAAATTAACAGAAAAACCACTGATATGTCTCACCAGATTCAACATTCCACCAGGTGCTTCACCATATCCTTGCAGCATTGGCGCCAAAATTACAGTAGTAATCGACCCAATTAGACCCGAAGGAAAACATACCTTAACAGGATTCCGAAAACCAATTTGTCATAATGTAACGACAATCGATAATATACATGTTCAAGCTGCAGACAGCCGTGTAAGATATGGAACACGAGCATCACGCAATTTGTATTGTTGGCGTCAGTGGGTATTAATGACTTAAAACTCCTTCAGAATCGGAGTGTAATTTTATGCCTTTCCCATATGCAGCAATGAGCAAAGCCTCAGCCCGGCCTACAAAAATAGGTAAACGCATAAAAAATGAGCAAAGGATTTATGGAAGACGAGTATAAAAAAGACTTATGGGAAGCTTCAATAATATGATTACATAGTACCCATTGTACATAAATTGTCGATTTGAGTTATGATTTATCTCTAAGGGTTCAACAGTGTTTAGCTAAAAGATTAAAATAAGGAAACGGGTCAACTAGGTCGAGCGGGTGTGACAGGATAAATCTCATTAAATGCATAATCCTTATTGTAATTATTATAATAATATAGTTTTGAATCATATTTAACACATCAATTAAAATGTTTGTAGGCCGACCTGTTACCCTACCCACTCATTTTTCAACCCATGGGAAATATTAGGAGGTAACATGCAAGTACCGTGATCTTTTTTCCTTTTTAGCGATGAAGTTAATGTTGGAAATAGGGTGCCCGCAAGTGCTCTGCTATCGTCCTGAAAACACCTTTCATAAATTTAAAAAACAGCAATAATAATAATAAAAATTTGGAAGGCAAAACAACAATAATAATAACAATGTGGGTACCTAGAATACAGATTCCCACCATAAGGTTTTAAAATTTTATATATATTCCTATCTTTAAAAAATATAGATTTTAAGAAATACTGAAAAAGCACTTGGTCTCGTTAATTATCTGCATTAAAAAAGAAGCATAAATGGAAGAAACTCTTAGCAAATATAGTCCTTCATATTTAGCAACAAAACAAACCTTTGTTTTGCCATTCCCAGAGAGTTTGAATTCATGTTTCCATCGCATAGATGGCACTGGGACAACTGAAATGTCGGATGCAACTAGAACCCCGATCCATAACCCATAATTGAAACCTCCACCCCACCAACCCTGTGTTACATACAACAATAGTGCTTCAGTAATAATCAACAAAGACGTAGAGAGTAACGAATAAGAGAAATCAAAACTAGTTGAGTTTTGGATCAAAGATGATGGAAACAACAAATTTTTTTATTTATTTATTTATTTATTTTTTGGGGTGGGGGGGGGGGGGGGGGGGTGTTTAAATGCGTGTTTTGAAGGTGATCACTTGGTTCGCAAATGTAATCTGTCAAGAGAGGGGAAAACGTTTCTGTATTATTTCATGGAGGCATGGAGCCTAGTATTTATACACGAGTACATAAACCTATTAGGAAAGACCTAAATTATGCCCCTTTAATTATGCCTAAATTACACTCAAAGCTACATAATCTCTAACACTCCTCAAGTTGGAGCAAAGATATTTTCCACGCCCAACTTGCTACAAATAAATTCTATAGTGGCTTTGTAAGGATCTTCAAGTTATACTTGCATCTAGATTAACTATAGGTTGGATGGCCAAGAGATGTATGCTGGTCAGGGTAGTTAGTCAGCTTGTGTGGTTAGTGCCTCATAGTTATGTGGTTGAACTAGGAGTGAGAGCGATCATAATGTAATATCGTGTGCCGGTCAACAATCCAGGATGGTGAGCAAGCAGAAAAACAGGTAGAATATATACCCAAGTGTGGATGATGATGATGATCTGTCTAGGACTCTAGGATGATGATGTGTCAATCACCAATCGATGCTACATGAGCACGGGGAGGACGAGGTGGAGGATGAGATCCAAACAGTTGATGCAGGCGGTTGTACTTATTGTGCTCGTATTCTTTGCAGTAACGACGCTAGATCTTATCGAGATCATTCTTCCTGTTCCCTCCTTTACCATAGTTAAAGGCACTAGAAGTCCTAAAAGCAGATACCTCGATGCCGAATGTTTGTGCCACCAAATTGTCCAAATACATTTCTCAAACAATACGGTATATTGAGGCTAGAAACTGAGAGGCAGAGTGAATTAAAAGCAGGGGAAAAGCACTAGATACATGGGAAGAACCATGAAATAAATGTTCCATTCTAGCTAACCCCTCCTCTTGAAGTTTGATATGTGGAGTGACAAGGGAAAAGAACCCGTAGTTCCTATGAAAGTTTTGAGAGCCTGGTATAGTATTCCGTAAGCTCTGAGTCACCTTGCTCGCATCTGAAATAGGACCCAAAGGTCCCAAACACAGAGCAGGTGGCAGAAAGGGGATTCCTTCGCTCAGGAAGACTGCAAGTGTTCTGAAATCTTCTTGTCATACGGTAGTTCTAATGATACTTGGAACCTGTGGTTCCATTGCATACCATGAAGTCATTTGTATTCCATTATCGTCAAGCTTCCATTCTCGGGAGGATCTTGACTCAAGTAAGTATCTTTGTCCAAACTTTCAAGAGCGGTTTGAACACATGTACTCCATTAAGCCTAATTTGTATAGTTTAGTTGATAGGTATTTTTTGAATGGAAGAAAAATTAATAATTCCAGGAATTGTAGCATCATTTGGTTTTGTACCATCTCCCATTTTGAAAAATCGAAAAAAGGAACAAGTAAATAAAGAAAACATGCATAGAAGCTTATTAGCTCCACTAGATACTGAGTTTAACTCATTGAGTCAACTTTTAAAAGAAGAAATAATAAGGTTGCAAATGAAACAATAATAAAATGTTACATGGAACAATAATAAAATGTTAGTCTAGGGATACCATGTGTATGGGTACATTGTAATATTAAATCATTTTATCAATTAATAGAATCACATCTGGTATTCAGAGCACTCTTAGGTTTTCTCCAAAATTTTCACTAGGAACACTGCCACCCATCCACTGCTGCCTATATCTTTTCTCAAATAATTCATGGTGGCCTCACCCTCTTCCCTAATAATAGTTGACATATAGCCAAAGCATTTTAGCAGCCTCGTCGTTTTAAGTTCTTCCATTGACTGGTACATGTTTCATGTAAACACACTACTGCTTCTACATTGTGCAACATCATCCGCTTCAATTCACCAATCTATACTAAATCATATAATCCATATTATTCAGACAGCAAAGATCTCATGAGTTTGGATTGTATTTAGAGGCATACATTGATCCAAATGTAAAAGACTTTCTACTTTACACATGTTCTCATCACATTTTCACACGTTACGATTGTTTTTTTTAGTACAATATGTTACATGGTCGTTAGATGCCCAAACCTCTTCTTATTCTTCTATCAGTTCATAAAATTTGTCAGGATAACCATGTTTAATTAAAATTTCACACCCGTTTCTTTGTTGTGAAAGATCAGATTACCCATAATGTCAGTGGCACAAGCAAAAATGGTCTCTATTCTCTACACCTTCCAACCCTTCCAACTTTATTCTGAGTTAAACATACCCCCTCTACCATTAGCCTTCACCATGTAGGTCTACCCATTTTCGTCTACTTCAATATATTATGGAAGGAAACCATTTGCAAGTGTCAAATTGTTAAGTCGACTCATTTATGTTGATTGGTTAAATCCTCATGATTACCCCTTCCTTTATCTACTTTCCAGAGTGATTGATGATTCTATACTTGATTTAGCTTTTAGTGATGTTTGGGACTTTGGGGCCTTTACCTACAAATTCTACCTCTAGCATTGTTATTTCATTCAATTCGTTAACCATTTCTCCACATTAATGTGAATTCATCCTGTATGATTGTATATCATAACTTTGATGTGTTTATTATCTTTTAGAAATTTGTAGCTATGGTTGAATGCATGTTTGGTTATAAATTAAAATCCATTGAAATGGATTGGGGGAGAATCCCAAAACTAACTAGTTATTTTGAAAACTAATGATTGTTCACACCATCTCTTCTCCACATGCTCATGAACAAAACGGTGTTGGTTCCTATGTTACTACCATAAGATTGAAGGCTTGAAGCCCCAAGATGAAAAAGCAGAAGGAATCATTTGTTGCACCATGATTCAGCAACCAATGCTAAGGTAGGTTGCACTATTTCTAGTTGAATAGCTGGAGTGCCAATATTAGCTAGTAAAGCACGGTGCTCGCAATTTTGGTTACGAATTGGACAATCTTTGACTATCTTCCAGACTTTTTTGCACTACTTGCCAAATTTCTTGTAAAAATTCAAGGCAGGGTGTCCATGATTTTTTATCTAAAACATTGGACTTTACTCATATTCTATTACCCATGAGCCACAAAAGCCATAGGTGTTTGTAGTCTTAGTTTTAAAAGGTGCAAGGCGATAAGGGTACGTGAAGCAGAGGCACTGAGCGCTTAGCGAAGGCGCTCGCCTCAAGCAAGCTAGGCGCCCAGTATTCACAAAATACTTATAAGTTACCTAGCTATCACATATACTACCTTTTAATTACTTAAACACCAAAATAATGTAATAAACATATTAAAAGTAGGATTTTACTTCTAGCAAAACAACTACACTAAGTAAGAAAAAATGTTTTCAAGTAAGTAGTAAGAGTAACATTGAGCTACTTGTAAACCATAGCATTATAAAAAGAAGACCATAAAAAGAAAACATTCACAACAACAACAACATTATAAGAAGACAAAATGGAAAAACACGATGTCCATACTTCAAAACGAAAAGTTTATGCTACTGCTATTGTTGAGACTTGGCAATTTGGCATTGCTACCTTTATACCACTTAGGAACAAATAATCATAGAAGATAGAAAGGGGGGAAAATGTTGTCCATACTTCGATTTTTACAGCCTTTGATTCCTAACGAAACACTAGTCACGAACTAACGATTGTTTTGACTGCCATATCACTAATCAGGCTAAATATGACTCTTTATAGAAAAAGAGTTTTTCCTGTTCAGGCTCCTCCCAGGGCGTTGAGCCTTTGGCTTAGATGAACACGGTCTAACCAGTGTTTCCGTGGCCAAATCTGAAGCAACCCCGTGGCCATCCCTTAATTGAAAACCCTGAGATTCAAACCTTTGACCTCCCCTATGAGAGGCAAAGCTATATTTGACTCTAATCTATACTATATTATAAAGCATTTAAGCCTTTTGCTTAAACTCTTAAATTTCAAGTGTTTTGAAATTACTAAATTACCCCTCATATAAACTAAATTGAGTAACTATTAGATATAGTTAATAAGATTCTTATATTTCATTTTAATAACTAAACTTTACATATTTAAGAGAATCAAAGTCAATACAATTTTTTTGAAAGTCAAAGCCAAAACAAATTAATTGAATTATTGAAGACTATTTTCATAGTCTTTTTTTTCAATTATGGAGAACAGAAAAGTAAAGGAAATGGAAAAAAGATAAAGAAAATAGACATTTCACCAAACGAAATTATTCACGGTCACCGTATTACATGAATACCATACTCCCTACCTCTTGAAAACAGACATGTTAACAAGTATAAATTATCCGTTACCGCCGCATTGCGCGGGTATCATGCTAGTCATCTAAAAAGCGTATATACTCTAAAAGGCCACTTAAAAAACCTTACTAAAAGAGTAAAAGCCCAAATAATCTAAAGGGCCCACATATTAGCAGTAGAAATAGAAGCAGCCAATAATACACACGAGGCATTAAAGCACCAAACCACTCATCCAAGGTAGGAGAAGGATGATGGTTCATCATACATTCATACCAGGACAAGACGTCTCAAAATCTGATCGCAACTTCAGCAAAAATTGATCACGTTCCCGAGTCTCATGAACTAATATATAAAAAAGGAGCTTTCGGTGACAATAGCACAAACGACATCAGAAAATTCAGTGCATATATTCTGAAAACTAGAATAACAATCTTAAGTAGATAAACTTCCTGGACTATAATTTGAAATTTCACACCCCAAGTGAAATCTTTTAGTACACCTTTTTTAAATGTTCCCACGTTATTTTAGCAGTCATAATTCAAGAAAATTGGAGGATCACGTGACTTTAAGCTTCACTCATAGACGAATTTAGAAATGGAAGCTAAGTATATATATGCCCAGCAGTAGAATATGCATAGACCAGTTACAATACAAGAAGAAATTTTAGGCTGATAATTACTCTAAATGATTCTAACTGCAGCTATACATCTCAAAGATTACAGACTGATTGCCTATGATGCTAATATATCTATGTTTGTACTATATAAAGGAAAATACATATAATTGATTCTAATTAACATATAGTAACGATCGTAACAAGTAGTAGAAAAGAACATGAGGGTGGTTGATGATAACAATAGAAAAGGAAGTATGCAGAAAAACTAACCTGTTTCCCATCTCCTGGAAATGGAAGTGATTGTTCTATGTATGCAGTTGTCCCTGGTGCAAAGTTAACAAGTTATAACAATATCTATTGGAATCAATGTTGAGGAGGTTAATGACTACCTGTTAGCAGATATGTTTTAGCAAAACGTAAATATTTTTCAAAGGTTTAGCAAACGTAAATTTTACTTCTACTATAACATGTTTATGCAACTATTAAGTATTCACGTTATAATAGCGAGACAATTTTGAGTCTGCAATTGAATTAAATGAAAACTATCACAATACTGAATGATAGAAAAGACATTGACATACCAACTGGAATATTAAGACTCCGAAGTAACTGAACCATAGCCTTTGTGTCCAAACGGCGGCGTATACGATTACCTACCAGCACCTTCACGTTAGGAGAATCATACACCTATAACATACACAATAATAATAAACCACCAAACATGGACCAAATCCACTTCAAAAACCTCCAAGGATGACTAGGATTATAAAAGAACAATGTGGCATCTGCTTAAATAGAGAAACCGTCATCCAGCACTTAACAACATCGAAGAACTAATAATGTCATATCAATCTGAAAACATGTATGATAAACAGGATCCAAGATTCAACAAAACAACGATTAGATGGCCACTTTTTAAAAAATAACTATGAAAATTCGAGAGAAGGCCTCAAAACCAGCATGGTTTCTTAATTTTCAAAAGAAAATTACCAACTATAAACTGTAGAAAAGATGTTTTCAATCCAGATAAGAACCCTGCCCTATATCAATTTTGAATTTGAAAAGCCATAGATTTTGCTGTACCTATTTCTGAGTAAGCAGCTAAAGAAAGGAACTTTGATTCCCTAGACAAAATTTCATGACCAGAATGTATTTTAATTACACTAATTTCAGCATACCATAATACTTTCATTGAATATCAGCTATTAACAACAAAAAGTACCTGAGCAGAACAGCCCAAATCATCCGTTTTCAAGACTGCCAGTGCACCAGAAACATCAGGGTCAATCCCAATAACCCACTGTGAATCGACATTGTTTAAAACAGCTTCTCCATTTACACAATTATCAACATTTGGTAATATAGGGTTTTCCGTGTTTTTAAGGAGAGGAGGGCAAGCGATGGATCTTAACCATTGCTCTTTGAGCTCGTCGGCAGAAACCCTACTTATGGCCTTGATTTTGGTACTCCTGCTTGTGCATAATTTTAGAGAAGATATGGAGAAAAAGTTGGAGAAGAATGAGCGTAAGCAAAGCGATGTGGTGGTGGCGGTTCTGAGATTACAGTGAAATATAATTGGGGTATGATGGAATTGGAGAGCTCCCATCAATTTAAGTGAAAGCGGTAGTTCCTTGGTGGTGGTGGTGGTGGCGGCGGCGGCCAGAGGAATCGTGCTGCTGAATTGCTTAGCAGAAGGCGGGATATTGTGATCTGAAAGAGTTCCTAGTCATACTTCGTTGACTAACTTCTACACTTATCCGCCGATTCAATTTGTGTTCGATTAAATTTTATGTTTTGATTTATATAAAGAATTCTACTTTTTCCTTTTATTTTATTCTCTTATTTATCATAAGATGATATTTCGAGTTTATTAATTCTTTTTTCTTATCTCATCTATTGATTTTAACACTTGTGTTAATCTTATGAGTAAGAGGATAAGTAAGAGAATATATCATCTCTCTTATATAAAATTAAAAATAGTAACTCATTTTTTAAGAGTTAATTTCATAAATGATCCTTTAACTATTTTTAAATTATAGATTTGATCCTTTTTTTAAAAAAGTTACAAGCTTAGTCCTTTAACTACCATTTAGTTGCATGACTTGTCCTTTGTAACGGATTTTGTTAATTACTACCATTAAATCCAATTAACTTAAGGGTATTTAAGTCTTTTTACGCTTTCTCTTTTTTAATTGATTTTAATATTAAATTATATTCATTTCTTAAAATAAATTAGATTTAGAAATTATATTGTATTTAATTCATTTTTCTTTTTCTTCGCACTGATCACCACCACCAAACCTTCTACCACCATCGTTTACCACCACTCACCATCCCTCCACCGCCCCCACCAGTCAACCATCACTCACACTCAAACATCTTAATCCTCTCTTTGATTCAGAAGAACACCACCCGACAACCACCACCGCCTACCAAATTCTTGATTCTACCAGCAATCACCACCACCACAAGCCAAGAACACAACATTTCTGGTTATTGCCTCTGACGAAAACCCTCACCTGAAATCTCACACTCATCACCAACAGCTGCCTACCACCATCAAAAAGTCAAAAAATCTATATATATATTAAAAGAAAACCATTCTTGGAAAAACTTCCTTAAATAAAATTCAATTAACCAATAGGAATTCTTCATTTTTTCAATTTTGACCAGTTTTGTAATTTTGACTACCCCTTTTAGTAATATCCAAGTATGTTTTGTATGTGGATATTTTAACCCGTAATTCACAAACACGCGGGTCCTTATGACCCGGTTTCTTTCCGCTTAACCTATCCGACGAGATTTTCTTCTTCTCTGTTAAAAAAACATTGCAAAGAAACCCTAATTTCCTCTCGGCGATTTCATACGATTCCAGGGTTATTGAGTGCCGATTCCGAAGGTTTTCGCAGGTAATGTTCTTGAACCATTGTAATTTATCATCCTATAAGCTTCATTTCTTTACCCCTTCCCCTATACCTTTTCTCTTCAGGCGCTAGCTTACAAGAACCCTAATTCATCTCCGGGCTTTCTTACGCTACCTTGGTTGTTCACGAAATCAGTAAGTTATCCTTTATAAATTGGTTACATAAATCATCTACTTTGTCAATATGTTATGTATTTATTGATTTCGTTTTGTTTTCTTTCACGTTAACAGGACATTCAAGTTTAGCAAAATCTACTGTTTTTGTGAAAATTTCTTCACAACGAATCAACAGGTAAACAACAAAGATTCAATATAAATCATCATCTTCTTCTTCGTGTTGTTCTTTATATTTTGATTTGGTTCACGTTTTGTTTTTTTAGCAAATCAATAATTCATCAGATTCCTTTATCTTCAAACGCTGATACATCAACTGGAAACTAATTTGGGTAATTTTCATTCAAATAATTATGTAGATCTAATGATTTTTTTGTTGTTTGTTTTGAAATATTAATGATTTAGGGTTTAAATATTGTAATAGTAATTCAGGGTTTAATGTTTCACATGATATAGGGTTTGAAATTTTAATGTTTGTGTTGTGTTTTTCACCGAGTATTGGTATACCACCGTACGAGATGTTGTACGGTAGAAAGTGTAGAATCCCTATCTGTTGGGGTGAGGTTAGACAGAAAGAACTGGGCAACACAGAAATAGTACAGAAGACCTCAGAATATGTGCAACAAGTTTGTGAACGACTTAAAGCGGCTCAAAGCCGACAGAAGAGCTATGCGGATAAACGAAGATCATTATTGGAATTTCAAATTGGCGATCATGTATTGCTGAAGGTATCACCATGGAAAGGAGTTATACGATTTAGAAAACGTGGAAAGCTGAACCCAAGATTTATCGGGCCTTTCAAGGTCATTGCGAGGGTTGGAAAGGTGGCTTATCGTTTGGAGCTATCCGAGGAGTTATCAAAGATACATAACACGTTTCATGTGTCTTACTTAAGAAAGTATTTAGCCGATGAGTCGGTATTTGTGCCGTTGGAGGATATCACCATAGATGAAAGACTGAACTACATCGAGAGACCGGTTGTGATTCTTGAAAGAAAGACCAAACGGCTACGGAACAGGGAAGTGGGAATGGTAAAGGTGTAGTGGGAGCACCGCAAGGGTTCAGAATGGACGTGGGAGTCCGAAGAAGAAATGAAGAAGAATTACCCCACCATGTTCGAATGAAGATTTCGAGGACGAAATCGTGTTTAAGTGGGGGAGATTTGTAATACCCGAACTTCGAAAATAATTAAAAGAGTATTTTGTTGAGAAATAATATTATGTTAAATTGTGGTTTTAAGTTGAGCTTGGATATAATTATGTATATGGATAATTGGTTATTGGACTAGATATGTCTATGTTATTGGATTTATGCTTCTTGGGCCCAATCAATGGGAAATATGGGCTTAGGCCTTTTAGAGATGTATATATATATTGGAATAGGGCACAACCCCCAAAAGAACTTGTTACTGTTACATTGAGAGAGAGAGTTTTAGTGTGTGTTTGTGTGTTTGCTTAAACCCACGAGAACAGAGGAAGAAGGACTCAAGAACCAGGTGGAAACTTAGAGAATTGTTGAAGGAATCATCAGGTAATGTTTCTTACCTCACTATGATACTGTAGGTATCAGTTTTATCTTGTTTGGATGATGATAGCATGATTTAGAATCTGGGTTTTTGGGTTCTGGGTTTATGAAGAACCAGAGAAAAAGAATTGGAAGCATGAGCTTCAATGTTTGATGAAATGTGTATTAATCTTGAAAAAAGTACTTAAATGAGTGGAGAAACGTTTTGAAACAAAAATGATATGATTTGGTTGAGTTTTGAAAGAACATGATTTTGGCCATGGAGTCTGAAAGTTGAAAATGATGAACTGACAGAGATGAATATGCCCCATGCGACTTTTGAAAATGTGTCGTGCGACTCTTTGT
Source organism: Dittrichia graveolens (assembly GCA_038502395.1). NCBI lineage: Eukaryota > Viridiplantae > Streptophyta > Magnoliopsida > Asterales > Asteraceae > Dittrichia > Dittrichia graveolens. The sequence goes on from JARJIL010000009.1 coordinate 63,708,556, forward strand.
AATGAGTCATGCGACTTTCTGTGTTGTGCCATGCGACCTTCCCTTTATTCCATGCGACATATTGTTTTTGTTCCATGCGACTTATTACCTTTAACCCATGCGACCTTTGCTTTGCTTCATGCGACCTTCGCATGGCAACCATCCTCCATGCGACTTTTATACTTTACAACCATGCGACTTTCAAACATTGAAACACCTTCATGCGACTTTTGTAAATACACCCATGCGACCTTTGAGCCATGCGACTTTCACTGTTCACCCTTATTCCATGCGACTTTCACATTACCACCCCATGCGACCTTTGAACCTACCCCATGCGACTTTCATATGTTATACATGCGACTTATGCATTTTGATATCAAATCCGACAGTTTGAAATCCGGATAGTTGAAATCCGACAGTTTGAAATCCGACCGTTTGAAATCCGGTAAGTTGAAATCCAACTGTTTGAAATCCGGATAGTTGAAATCCGATAGTTTGAAATCCGGTAAGTGAAATCCGATAGTTGAAATCCGGGTGTGAAATCCGACTCTTTACCTTGACGCGACGCGTCGGTATGATGGACGCGACGCATCCCCGATTTTATGGATTTTGATGTTGTTTGCATTTCTTATTGTTACATGCCTATGTGAGACCCGAATGTATTACGGGGGTAAACGAACGAGGGATTCGTACACGGTAGTGATTTGTTAGACCTATTGTAGGTGACGGTTGATTAGCAAGTAATCACAAGTGAGTTAGTGAGATAAGATTGAGAAACTAAGACTGCAAGACAGGTGAGTATTCTTACTTACCATCTAAACCTTATGACGTATGTAGGGGTGAGCATGAGTACCGAAAATACCGAACCGTACCTGTACCAAGTTAGAGCTTTCGGTCCGGTACTCGGTACTTGAAATAGTGCTAAATCGGTATTCGGTATTCGGGACTAGTTCCGAAAAAAACTAGGTAAAGTAGGTACTGGTACCGTAGAATGAATACTCGGTACGGTATTCGGTACCATCTTTAAACCAAATTCGGTATTCAGTAAAATCGGTACCGGTACGGGTTCCGGTACCATGCTCACCCCTAGACGTATGTGCTTAATGTGCTTTATGCAATATTATCTGATGAACCTATGAAACGATGAATTGATAATTGATGAATGATGAACTGATAATGTGTTATGCTATGCTTGATAATGAGACCGTTCACTCCGGTGACGGGAATGATTAGACCGTTCACTTCGGTGACGGGAATGATGAGACCGTTCACTTCGGTGACGGGAATGATGAGACCGTTCACTTCGGTGACGGGAATGATGAGACCATTCACTTCGGTGACGGAAATGATGAGACCGGTCACTTTGGTGACAGGAATGATTAGACCGTTCACTTCGGTGACGGGAATGTTGGGACCGTCTACTACGGTAGCGGGAATGAGAGATGTAACATGATTGTGAAACAGATGAGTTGATGCCATATGGTTGATTGTAAGTAAGTGTACTCACTAAGATTTGTGCTTACGGTTGTTGTTTAACCTTCTTTTCAGGTGATGGCCACGGCGGGGCTCCAACACGAGGTTGATAGCTCATTTTTCCCCAAGCTTCTGCAATGTTCAAACCATTTCGTATTTTATGATGTATTCCAAAACAATTACACTTGATTTCAATCTTTTAGGGGTTACTACGTGGGATTGTAATTAACTCATACAATAATCTAGTTTTGGTTGATTATGAATGGTACACTTTGATGAATGCTTGTCAAAAAAAAATTTGGGACATTACATGTTTGTTTTGAAATATTAATGATTTAGGTTTTAAATATTGTAAGAGTAATTTAGGGTTTAATGTTTCACAAGATATAGGGTTTGAAATTTTAATGTTTGTGTTGTGTTTTTCACCGAATTGGTAAGTTGTGTTTCAAAAATTGGTTACATTCATCATCTCCTTCCTCAATCTGTTATTTAGTTTTGAAATATTATTTATTGTCTGTTTTGTGTTGAAATATTAATTTTTTACATGATTTAGGGTTTAAATATTGTTTTGAGACTCAAATATTAATTATCTTCAAAAGTTGATACTAGTGCTACAGATTGTAATAGTGATTTATGGTTTAATGTTCTTCTTCATCCTCCAAATTTACATTAGGTAATATTAATGATTCCTGTTTTTTGGTACGTATATTGTCTAATAGTATATGAAGTTGTGAAATAGGAAAACATTAACAAATATCTGTTATGTGTTTGAAACATATGAACAACTATCTTGCCATAATGATTAATCAGGTGAATTTTTGTTGTGTTTTTCACCGAATTGGTAAGTTGTGTTTCAAAAATTGGTTACATTCATCATCTCCTTCCTCAATCTGTTATTTATTTCTTGATTTCATTTCATTTTCTTTCACGTTAACATTCATTCAAGATTGATATAATCTAATGTTTTTGGTGTTAAATATTCAAGAAAATTCACCTGATTAATCACAGTAAGTTAAAGTTAAATATTCAAGAAAATTCATCATCGTCTTCGTTGTGATGTTATTTTTATCTTGATTTGGTTCATGTTCTGTTTTTCTTGATAGTCAATCAGTAAGTTATGATTCAATGATTCTCCAATCTGTTATTTAGATAAATGTTAGACTGTTTTTCAATAATTATTTTACTGTTGAATGTGTGATCTTTATTTTTGTTGTAATACATCAATTTTGTTTTATATATAGATATGGCTATTTGAATAAATATAGGTTATTATATTTAGGTATTAAACTGTTTTAAGCTTCCAACATGCTGTTGGGTTTATTATATACTTGTGCTAACTACTTCTTCTTCTTTTATAGTAACATGGACTTTATTATCAGAATCAAGGAAATCTGTTTCTGGTAAATTCCTGAAAACACTATTTTCATATTATATAGATTCTAACACTTATTTGTATTAATGTATTTAATTTTGTTCTACTGTAGGATCTACCGTTTATTGTCAAGCATGATTTTGCTCCTAATATCTCGACAAGGATTGTCGTTCAGGTTGATACACAAAGGTACCTTATGGACATAATGCTTGATGTCCATAATAATGTCCTTAAAATTGGTGGGGAGAAGCTAAAAGAGTTGATTCAGAGTTGGAATGTCATGACTGGGTATATTTTGCATTTCACTATAAATCCAAATGGTCCTATATATCTTTATGTTTACGACAATTCTGGTGTTTGCAACACCAATCTTTATCCAAAAATACGCCAAGGTGATCGCATCAGATTTGATTATTTTTTCGTAATTCTAATACCGACTCTACACACATTATGTTAATGTAAAATGAAGATTATATTTTCATGATTTTAGAAAATATGAATTCATTGATAATAGAACCTACCAAATTTGTTCTTTTTTTTCTTGGCACCTAAAATTGAATATGTATGTAATACTTTTTTAAATATTAGAAAATGCGTCAAATTTGGTGATTTAAAAAAATAAATATAGATTTTGAACATTATATTTTGTACTTTTTAAATGTTTTTTATTTGTCATCTGATTTCGTGGAAAATCTTTTTTTAATATTTTCTTTCTATATTGATTACATATTTATCACAAAAAAAACATGTTCGTTAGTTTTGAATTTTTTTTATTATCTTGATAAGTTACTAATACTACATTATCTATATATATTATTAAAAGGCTTACTTTCTTGCTAATAATAGTAATAAAAAAAATTCTCTCCACCAATCACAACCCTTCACTTCAACACATACCATTTATAAAAATTAAACTTGGGGAAAGATCCGGCTAAAGGAAAAGCGCGGATCCTCCCTTAAATGGATCACCCGACGTTTTCTTTCCATGTATTTGACGGAAGCTTCATCGTGTAAACTTACCCTAACCTTTTCATGTAACACCCAAGTTTCGGAATTTCTGTAATTAGTAACATTTCGACTTAACGCGTTTTGGTATTGCCTAATTGAGATTAGGAGGTGTTTAGAAACTTGGGGGACTTGTGTTGTCAGTTTTGAAACTAGAAAGTCCAGGGGCCATTTGTGCCATTTTCCAAAGATATGTATATATAATGGCAGATTTGACTTTGAGGAGTCAAACCTACCATTTCTTCAATTCTGTTTCACGAGAGAGAGATAGAGCAGAGCTTTTCCTTGGGTGTTTGAGCAAGAACAGCAGATAGCTAGTGTTTTTCATCTGTTTTAGTAAACACAAGTTGAGGTAAGATCTCTTGGCTACTTGTTTTTGGTGTTCTAGTAGGTTTTAAGCTTTGATTCATGGTGAATCATGCTTCTAGCTTGTATTTAATGTTATGGTCGGTTTACTTGTTGTTTGGGGTGTAGGAAAACACCCCAGTAGTGTTTTTACGAATTATTAGTATGAGTTTTTGAGGTTTGAATCGGTTTCACAGCTGACAGTCGGCGAACTGGAGCTGTAAGTAGAAAGGCACGGGCGTGCCTTTGAGGGGTACGGCCGTACCTCATGGCCGTGACTGCCTCTGTTCTTGAGGTCCGGGCGTACCTAAGCACGGGCGTACCTAAGCACGGGCGTACCTGAGTAGGGTACGGGCGTGCCTGGGTCCGGTTCAGGGTGTACTTGACCCGGTACACCCATGCTTGTTAGGGCCTGCTTTTGGGCCTTGGGCCTGGGGGCACGGGCGTACCCTGCGGGGGTACGGGCGTGCCCTGCCCCTGGTTAGTTTGCTTAAGTGCTGATTCGAGAGTATCTTGATACTATAATTGTATATGATTGTAGGGATTACTATCTGAAGTATTCTGAGTTTGCGTGATATATCTCTGTGTGATATTTATTGCCGAGGTGAGTTTTCTAAACTCTGATTCATATCTGTGATATGTGTGTGGTACATTGCAATGTGATATATTATTGATCACAGCTGTAGCACACTGCTTTGTGCAGTAGTTGCTACGGGCAGCATTTTAGCCTTCTTGGCGGATGTTAAGATGGTGCAGTACTGTGTCCATAAGAACTGTTACAGTATTCGTATATGTGTATGTGCATGCTTATATGATTTATACTTTAGTTTTCTCACTAAGCCTTGTGGCTTATCAGATACTGCTTACTGTTGTTTTGTAGGGCGTGATTGCTCCGAGGGCAAGGCCCCAGTTTGACAGAGGTTGTGATTTGGGAGTAAATCTGTATTTTAAAACATAACGCCCGGTGAATTTTGTTAAACAACTCTTTGTTGTAAATATTTAGTACTACTTTTGTAACTAAACTAGATGGTTCAGTGTTAACTAGCTTCCGCTTTGTGTAAACTTCTTTTTATTCTAAAATACTTCTATTATCATAGTTTTATTTTATTTAAGATTTTGGGGTGTTACAACTTGGTATCAGAGCCAAGGTTTGAGAGATCTGGAGGTGTGTTATGCGTCGTCTGGACTTAAACCATGGTTCTGAGGATTTTTAAGTCAAACTAGAGGCTTGCAGCTTGGTGGAGGTACAGAGTGTTGCATTGAGAATATGCTAATTGTTTATGTTGCTAGTTGTGGTATATAGATACCTGAGATATTAATGATGCTAGTGTCAGATACGTGATACCTTATGTGATATGATATGGTAGTAATACATGGCCTAAGCCTGTGAATCGGGACTTTTTGTGATAAAGTTAAGATCGAACGTGTGTAGTGTGTTATGAATAATATAAGGGCCCATATTATTACAGACACATGATACATGTTAGAACTTGATGGAATCATAAAGAATCTTGTGAATCGGGTGAGGGGTACTTGTAAGAGGTAGTGCACTTGAGGTTATAGATGCCTTAGTATGTATAGAACTACTTTGGATCTGAGGATAAGTGTGCTGAGATATTGTTTGTACTTGAGATTGTTTGATATAGAGGATGGCGTGGTAAAGCTACCTTTTGTCTTAATGCTTTATCTAGGCTATCAGGATGGTGAATACTAGAGGGTCACGAGCTATGGATCGTCTTGAGGGTGGTCCTAGTAATAGACGAGAGGGGGTAGATACTAGTGCAAGTGGTAGGAGGAGGCCACCTGTGGCCCATAATACTCAAGCGGATGAGACACCAGAGTTGAATCAGGGGTTTGCTGAAACCCAACCTAGAGTGACTGTTGCTGAGGAAATCGGCAAAACTTTAGAGAAAGCCATACCGTTTATTATTACCCAAGTGGTAGACCATCTGAAGGAAAGTACAGGGGAAGCTGTACGACAGGAAGTGACAGCTGCATTAGCTGGGAGGGAGGAAAGGGTTAATCCTCAACCGCAAGTGATTTTTAGAGATGCACCGAAAGGGTGTACTTTCAGAGATTTTGCTGCGTGCCAGCCACCGTTGTTTAATGGATCTACTGATCCGATTGTGAGTCAGATGTGGATATCAGAGTTAGAGGGAGCATTTCATACTTGTTCGTGCGCTCCGAAAAACAAAGTGAGGTTTGCTACAAACCAGTTGAGAGGTGCTGCCAAAGAATGGTGGGACTTTGAAAAGAAGATGAGGGGTGAGACTCAGATTGAGGCTATGACTTGGGCGGAGTTTAAAGAGGTTACTACGGAGCAGTTTGTTCCGCAGTCTGAGATTGATCGTATTGTTGATGAGTTCCATAAACTGAAGCAGACTACAGAGACCATTCCAGAGATTAATGCAAAGTTTCATGAGAAGGCACGTTTTTGTCCTGATTATGTAGCCAACGAGAAGATGAAAATGTAACGCTACATGATGGTTTTGAAACCAAGTATTAGAGAGTTTATTGATTCGAGCAAGCATCAGACCCTGAAGTCCATGATGGACGCCGCGCGGGCTAGAGAGTTGGAGCTAGAGAGACAGGTGAAAGAGAAAAGGCCAGTGGAAGGATCAGCACCGTAGAATAAGAGGCCGAGGGTAGATTATGGGGAGAAGAAGGAAACACCGAGGGTTTGCTAGAGGTGTAAGAAGAGTCACTATGGGAACTATCAGACAAACTAGTTCACTGTTTTAAATGTGGCAAGCCGGGCCATATGGGTAAAGATTGTCGCAGTTCATTGAGTGTATGTTTTCACTGTTATCAGCCAGGCCACCAGAAAGCCAATTGTCCTCAACTCACTGCATCCAACCATTCAACCGGGTCGAGAAATACTCCATCTCAACCACCACTGCGGATTACAGAGAATAAAGAGCTAAAGAAAGAGGATACTTCCAAGAGTAAGGGGAGGGCCTTTCAATTAACTGCTGAGGAAGCACAGAGGAAACCTGATGTGGTTGCAGGTACATATCTCGTAAATTATCTGCCTGCTTTAGTATTATTTGATTCGGGTGCTAGCAAGTCGTTTGTATCTGTTTCTTTTTGTAAAAGTTTCAAGCAAGTATGTGATAAGCTGAGTCCCCCTCTCAAGGTAGAAATAGCTGATGATAAGTCTGTGCTCGTGACTGATGTGTATAGAGATAATGTGCTAGAGATAGACTCTGTTAGATTTCCTATTGAGCTTATCCCTATGCCTATGAGAAAGTTTCAAGTGGTAGTGGGAATGGATTGGCTTGGGTGTTACCAAGCAACCATTCTGTGTGGGCAAAAATTGATTCGAGTTCAGACCCTAAGTGGGGAAGAACTATCATTTTTTGGTGATAGAGAGAGTAAGAGAATGTGTTTGTGTTCCGTGACTAGAGCTCGGAAATATCTTCAGCATGGGTGTACAGCCTTTTTAGCTTATGTTATTGATTCGAAATTAGAAAAGAGACAGGAGAGTGTGGATGATATGGCAGTGGTACGTGAGTATCCAGATGATCTGCCTGGTATACCACCTGATAGGCAAGTAGAGTTCAGAGTTGAGTTGGTACCGGGGGCTGCACCGATTGCAAGAGCTCCGTACAGACTTGCACCGCCAGAGATGCAGGAGTTGATGAAACAGTTGCAAGAACTGTTGGATAAAGGTTTTATCAGACCTAGCAGTTCACTGTGGGGCGCTCCCATTTTGTTTGTAAAGAAGAAATACGGTACGTTTCGTAGGTGTATTGATTACCGTGAACTTAATAAAGTGACTGTGAAGAATAAGTATCCTTTACCCAGAATAGACGATTTGTTTGATCAGTTACAAGGGGCGTCGTGGTTTTCAAAGATTGATCTAAGGTCGGGTTATCATCAGTTGAAAGTGCGGGAGGAAGATATTCCTAAAACTACGTTTAGGACGCGGTACGGGCATTTTGAGTTTGTGGTTATGCCATTTGGTCTTACAAATGCACCTGCAGCATTTATGGATCTTATGAATAGAGTTTGCCGTCCGATGTTGGACAAATCTGTTATTGTGTTTATTGATGATATTCTCGTGTATTCAAAAAACCCGACAGAGCATGAAAGGCATTTGAAAGAGGTATTGGAGACGCTGCGAAGAGAGAAGCTGTATGCTAAATTCTCCAAGTGTGAATTCTGGATTCAAGAGGTGCAATTGTTGCGTCATCTGATTAATAAGGAAGAAATTAAAGTTGATCCTGCGAAGGTTGATGCAGTTATGAAGTGGGAACCTCCGAGGAACCCTACTGAAATCAAAAGCTTTTTAGGGTTAGCAGGTTATTACAGGAGATTCATTCAGAATTTTTCAAAGACTGCCGTTCCATTGACCAAGCTAACCAGGAAGAATGCAGAGTTTGTATGGGGAGATGAACAAGAGGCTGCGTTTTCAACTCTCAAGCAAAGGTTATGTGAGGCACCTGTTCTTGCTTTGCCAGAAGGTGTGGAAGACATGATAGTGTTTTGTGATGCTTCTTATTTGGGATTGGGATGTGTTTTGATGCAGAGAGGTAGAGTGATTGCTTATGCTTCGCGACAGCTTAAGCCGAATGAGATTAATTACCCAACTCACGATTTGGAGTTAGCAGCGGTAGTTTTTGCATTGAAGATCTGGAGACATTATTTGTATGGAGTAAAGTGCACTATTTATACTGATCACAAAAGTCTGAAATATTTTGTGGATCAGAAGAATCTTAATATGAGGCAGAGAAGGTGGTTAGAACTTCTGAAGGATTATGATTGTGAGATACTTTATCACCCGGGGAAAGCTAATGTTATGGCAGATGCTTTGAGCAGAAAGTCGGGGTCGGTACTCTGGAAGAATGAGTCGTTACGGATGATGGTGATTACGCCATTATTGGATGTTATAAGAGATGCTCAGCTGGAAGCAGTTAAAGAAGAAAATCACAACAAAGAGCGGATTAAGGGGCAGGTAAGTCATTTTGTTAAGGATAGTCGTGATCTATTCTTATGCTGTGGACGAGTGTGGGTACCTAATCATGGAAAAGTCAGACAGACTCTTTTAAGTGATGCTCATAGATCTAAGTTCTCTATTCACCCGGGGGCGACAAAAATGTATAAAGATCTGAAGGTAGAGTATTGGTGGCCAGGTATGAAGCGAGATGTGGCTAGGTATGTGGAGATGTGTCTTACGTGTCTGCAAGTGAAAGCTGAACACCAGAAGCCGCATGGGAAATTACAACCTTTAGAGATACCGGTCTGGAAGTGGGAAAATATTACTATGGATCTAATCACTAAATTACTCAAAACCCCGAGAGGTTACGGTGCTATTTGGGTAATTGTGGATAGATTGACTAAGAGCGCGCATTTTATTCCTATTAAAGAGACTTACTCATCAGAGAAGCTATCAGAGGTGTATATGAAAGAAATAGTATCTCGTCATGGTGTACCAGTGTCTATTGTGTCAGATAGAGATACTCGATTTACTTCCAGGTTTTGGAATAGATTTCATGGCGAAATGGGGACTAAGCTTCATCTTAGTACCGCATTTCATCCGCAGACTGATGGTCAAAGTGAGAGGACGATTCAAACCCTGGAGGATATGCTACGCGCGTGTATTATTGATTTTGGAGGGAGTTGGGATTCTTATCTACCGCTTGCAGAGTTTTCTTATAATAATAGTTATCATTCCAGTTTGGGAATGCCGCCTTATGAAATGTTGTATGGTAGAAAGTTTCGGACTCCGGTTTGTTGGGGTGAAGTGGGACAGAGAGAGTTGGGAAGTACTGAGGTAGTACACCGTACGACAGAGCAGATTCAGCAGATCAGAGATAGATTGCTAGCAGCTCGGAGCAGACAAAAGAGTTACGCGGATAAAAGAAGATCACCACTAGAGTTCTAAGTGGGTGATTATGTGGTGTTAAAGGTGTCACCGTGGAAGGGAGTTATTAGATTCAGAAAGAGAGGTAAACTGGGTCCGAGGTTTATTGGACCGTTCAGAGTTAGTGCTCGTGTGGGGAAAGTTGCATACAGACTGGAATTACTAGAAGAGTTATCCAAGATACACAATACCTTCCACGTGTCTCATCTTCGAAAATGTTTAGCAGACGAGTCTGCATTTATGCCACTGGAGGATGTATGCGTTGATGAAAAGTTGAATTATGTCGAGCAACCTGTTGCTATACTGGAAAGAAAAGTTAAAGCTTTACGTAATAAACAGATTGTGTTGGTTAAAGTTCAGTGGAAACACCGAAAAGGGTCGGATTATACGTGGGAACCAGAGAGTGAGATGATACGTAACTACCCAGAACTCTTCAGCAGTTGATTTCGGGGACGAAATCGTTTTCAAGTGGGGAAGAGTTGTAACACCCAAGTTTCGGAATTTCTGTAATTAGTAACATTTCGACTTAACGCGTTTTGGTATTGCCTAATTGAGATTAGGAGGTGTTTAGAAACTTGGGGGACTTGTGTTGTCAGTTTTGAAACTAGAAAGTCCAGGGGCCATTTGTGCCATTTTCCAAAGATATGTATATATAATGGCAGATTTGACTTTGAGGAGTCAAACCTATCATTCTTCACTTCTGTTTCACGAGAGAGAGATAGAGCAGAGCTTTTCCTTGGGTGTTTGAGCAAGAACAGCAGATAGCTAGTGTTTTTCATCTGTTTCTAGTAAACACAAGTTGAGGTAAGATCTCTTGGCTACTTGTTTTTGGTGTTCTAGTAGGTTTTAAGCTTTGATTCATGGTGAATCATGCTTCTAGCTTGTATTTAATGTTATGGTCGGTTTACTTGTTGTTTGGGGTGTAGGAAAACACCCCAGTAGTGTTTTTACGAATTATTAGTATGAGTTTTTGAGGTTTGAATCGGTTTCACAGCAGACAGTCGGCGAACTGGAGCTGTAAGTAGAAAGGCACGGGCGTGCCTTTGAGGGGTACGGTCGTACCTCATGGCCGTGACCGCCTCTGTTCTTGAGGTCCGGGCGTACCTGAGTAGGGTACGGGCGTGCCTGGGTCCGGTTCAGGGTGTACTTGACCCGGTACGCCCATGGTTGTTAGGGCCTGCTTTTGGGCCTTGGGCCTGGGGGCACGGGCGTACCCTGCGGGGGTACGGGCGTGCCCTGCCCCTGGTCAGTTTGTTTAAGTGCTGATTCGAGAGTATCTTGATACTATAATTGTATATGATTGTAGGGATTACTATCGTGATATATCTCTGTGTGATATTTATTGCTGAGGTGAGTTTTCTAAACTCTGATTCATATATCTGTGATATGTGTGTGGTACATTGCAATGTGATATATTATTGATCAGAGGATCACTAGAGAGAGAGCCATAGCACACTGCTTTGTGCAGTAGTTGCTACGGGCAGCATTTTAGCCTTCTTGGCGGATGCTAAGATGGTGCTGTACTGTGTCCATAAGAACTGTTACAGCATTCGTATATGTGTATGCGCATGCTTATATGATTTACAGTTTAGTTTTCTCACTAAGCCTTGTGGCTTATCAGATACTCCTTACTGTTGTTTTGCAGGGGGTGATTCCTCCAAGGGCAAGGCCCCAGTTTGACAGAGGTTGTGATTTGGGAGTAAATCTGTATTTTAAAACATAACGCCCGGTGAATTTTGTTAAACAACTCTTTGTTGTAAATATTTAGTACTACTTTTGTAACTAAACTAGAGGGTTCAATGTTAACTAGCTTCCGCTTTGCGTAAACTTCTTTTTATTCTAAAATACTTCTATTATCAGAGTTTTATTTTATTTAAGATTTTGGGACGTTACATTTCAAGAGCCGGCGATTTCACCCTCTTTCACAACCATCGACGTCTCTTCCGTTGTCTCCGAATACGGCGGATCTCTAATTCAAGTAATAAGCGTCTATTCCATTATCAGATTTTGAATCTCTGCATTATATAACCTATTTCCCGTTTCTTTCATGTAGTTCTTGGTCTCCTTTTCTTCGAACATCCCGGTTAAACAAGAGGTATCTTTTGTGGTTTCAAATATTGTATTATTCATTAACAAGAACTTACTTGAACAACCGGGTGCACAAATCCTTATTGTAATATTTAGGGTTTTTACAATCACGATTATAAGTTGTTGTTGTTGGTTTTAGATTATAAAAGGGTTGAATGAATTTTGAACCTAAAAAGACTCCACATCTCTAGCATTAATGTCTCCCCATAACTTTCATCTTTTTCTTTGTTCAAACCTCCGATTGTTATCTTAATCGTATCAAATCTATGTGTTTTGGGTTTTCTTTGTTTACACATTCTATTGTTATCTTTACCTTATCAAATATCTGTTTTTATGATGTTTGTGTTGAGTTATTTTATCTGAAAATTATTTAGTAAAGCACATAACAGATACATTAGTCGTATGTTTGACATTGGTGGTATGTTTGGCTTTGTTTGTTAGAGTTGTTTATGTTGACTTCTTTTATGTAAAAGTTTTTTAGTACATTCAATTGTTATTTTAATCTCATCAAATATTTGTTTTATAATTATTGTATTAAGTTCTGTTATCTGCAAGTTATCTAGTGAAGCTTAAAACATAACAGATAAATTTGTTGTATGTTTGACTTTGCTAGTGGGAGGTGTTTTGTTGACTTCTTTTATGTGAAACTTATTTAGTGAGGTTGTTGGTCAAAACCTTATAATCCAATGCACTTTTAAAGTTATTTTTCCTTAAATTATATGCTCCTTTTGAGCAATTAGTCATTATACTACCATTCATTACATATTTTATAGCTTTTGAGCAATTAGTCGTTATATGCGCATATGATTATGTGATCACTTGATGGCCAAATAATGATTACTTGATAACTTTTGTTAGAAAAGAGCTAACATAGGAATCGGATGTTGAAATAGGCACAATTAAAATTGAATTCATGATACTTGATGGCCAAATAATGATTACTTGATAAATCATTGATTTTAGTTGGAATTAGTGATATTTAACATGAGGTATGCTTATTTTTGTGATTAAAGAGCATGAGAATTGTTCAAAGTACGAGTATTACATTGTTATAAGGTATTCTTATTAAGATCCCCTCATAGAAGATCCCTTCACTTATGAGTTGCTCATTCTGTTTTTGGTTGGTTTTTCAAATTGAAAAACACTACCAAACCAAAAATTAGTATTTATTTTGTATGTATATTAAGTCAGTAACCTTTGATAACTATGCGTGAACTTCTTAAGGCTAACTTAAATGAACTTTTCAATAGTTCAATAAATAATCCGACAAGATTTAAGTTAGTAACTATTGCTATATGTTTTCCTATTTTTCTTTTTTGATTTTTGTTCTTACATGTTCGTGTTAAATGTTTGTTTAATATACGTTCCTACATGGGATTTTTCTGCACATCTGAACAACTAGATTAACCTATATGTGCAATGCTCTGATTGTTGAATCTTTTCTGTTTTTCACCTTTTAAAGAAGAAAGGTATTAACGTTTTGCTTGATTGAGTGTTTATAGACATGCTCACAAACCTCTGGTAGCCAATGTCACTAGAAAGAATAAGGTTTTAAGCATGTGGCTATTCACTCCCTTTACTCTTACTCTGCTAGAGGCAAATCCACACTTTATTATTTTGAGACATTGCTAGGAATCGTCATGACAGGTGATGTCATAAGTTGTTTTATTATACTAATTGGTTCACATACTAGTTATTTTGAGAACATTTTGGGCAGGTTTTGGCAGGTGATTCCATTTGGCCCATTTTCCTTTAGTTAAGATCTATAATTTTACCCATTTGAATTTTTTTCATTTCTTTATTTCTTTTCGGAGCGGGAGGTATTTGCAGGACCTGCAATAGTTTTTGTTGAAATGTGTTTTGTTTTTATAATATTTGTTCTTCTGCACATTTGACTCTTTTTATACTAATCCATATTGAGTTTTTATGTGTACATATTAAATCATCATGTTGTACTCCCTTAATTATACTCTCTAGTCAAGTTTTAGTAGAAGAGGAAGGTGAAGCAAAAGATGCCGAGCTCAATGTCATGTTTATAGAAAAAGGGCTAAAGATGGGTTCAACATAAATGTAGCAATCACCATACTATTCTTGGCCCCATTGTAAGTTTAAAGTTTAGGGTTCAATATAAACTTATTTGGTGCTATTTGTTTGTTCTTAGGTTCTGTTCCTCAACTTGCACACAATGCTATATAAAGTTTAAGTGAGAATTGGTGACTACATTGCAGATCATGCAACTGCTGCGTGTTTATGTGTAATTCTCTTTCTTCCTCAATGAAAATATTTCTCTTGGTATAAATTGTCAAATAATAAGATTTTCTTAGTTTTTTTCTTTTGGGTGTGATGACAAATATAAAGATGTTTGAAGTGAGAGGCCTTCCAAGGTTGTTGATAGTGTGACTGGCTCACAAAATCCTCAAAAGTGTCAACTAAGTGACAAAATGTAAGCAAGTTGTATTTTCTGTTCATGTGTGTGCCATCAATTAGATAAAAACATGTTGCTAATCACAATGATCAATAGAATCACTTTTTGAGATATGATGTTATATCTCTTATTTAATATAATATCACAGAACAATGTTGTAATAAGAATAATGTCTATTATGTTAAGGAGTTTTTCTTACGTCCTTAATGGCAAGGATGAAGATAACCGAACAAAACTCGGTTCGCACACTATAGAACAAAAGAGGTTAAACATAGTAGTATGCCTATATGAATTTAAATTCATCTTACCAACTTATAATTACCGTAATATCTAGACTAATTTTCACTCCAATTCATCTTACCAGCTTATAGTTACCGTAATCTACCTATATGCATTTAAATGCATCTTACCAGCTTATTGTTCGTTATTTAATTAAAAATGGTTTCATATTTATGATAGTTTACTAAATGCAACTTATAAATTGGTTCCATACCTTTTTCTCATAAGAAAATGGTTTTCATAAAAACACTTTCAATAACATACTAAGCTCCGATGTAGTTGTTCTGAATAATCCAAACTCGGCTGATCAAAATTCATAATCTGACTATTCAGCTGAGTAGCATAATCCTAAAGACGACTACTACATGAATCAGAAACAAATCATTCATCTTTGCTTATTTTCTTGCAGGTTTAATTAATATACATGAAGACCTAAATCTGGAAGTATATGGTAAGTAAGTTGACTCTTGATAATGTTTCTTATAACTTAATTTTGTTATACATTTTTTTTTCTTTTGTTTCATAATTTTAATGGTAACATCATGTAGATGTGTATAAGTGAAATCATGATTTTTTAAGAGTTTTTAACAATTAATTTCTTTTTTATTTTTGATATATATTAAGTTTACTTCTGTAATACCCGTACGTATATGGGTCTATAAACTAATTCAGGATTTACCCTTTTTTGTCAAGATTGATTTTAAACCCAACATTCCTGTTGGAATGGTTGTCAACGTAGATAACAAAACATATCCACTAGACATAATTCCTGACATAAACAACGAAGTTTTAAAAATCGGTGGAGATAGTTTGATTCAGTTTCATGAAAAAAAGGTTGTCCCTGGATTTTACTTGCACTTTGTAATTCTGCCAAATGCTTCTGTTTTTTTTATACTTCTACGAAAATTTGGGTTTCTGCTTCACATCTTTGTATCCTAAAATTCGTCGAGCCGATCGAGTACGTTATGCAACTGTTATGGAGGATCCTACCTCTGGAATTCTTGTGAGTATTATTATAATTTATTATATATACAATCAATATATTGTTTGTCACATGCTTTAACTTTTTTAGTTTTTTTAATATTTAACAAATGATTCAACCTGATTTGTGACAACAAAGACAATGTTATAGACCAAACAACAAACATTGTATATAAAGAAGTTCTTCAAAAAATTTAGTTATATTCGTGTGGAATTTCTTTACAATCTTTGTAAGATTTTTACTTTTTTCAATTTATTACAACATTATTTGTTTGTTAATTCAAAATTATTCCGTATATAATTTTATATTATTTTTAGATTCACTTATGTAATACTCGTAATCCCACGGGTCCATAAGCTAGTGTTTATATACACAGATTTCGATTAGTATTGTTAATTTCAAAGGAAATATATTTAATACTTTTTGAAATATAAATTTAATAAAGGAAATTGTGGTACATAATTTTGGAAATCTAGATTTTCGATTAGTATTGGTAGTTTCAAAGGAAATATATTTAATTCTTTTTTAAATATAAATTTAATACAGGAAATTGTGGTACATATTTTTGGAAGTCTAGATTATTGCATACCTATAATATATATTTAAATTAAATTTAGTGGTTCAAAATAAATAAGAGTCAAAACATTTCTTAAATTACAAACATATTTGTGTTTTAGCTTAAGATTTACTCCATATTTTAAAAAAATATGGATACTAATATTTTGATTTAATTTTAGTAGTGATTTCATTCCTTTACCGTATGTAATAAATACATATTGTTAATATCGACTCTCCCATATATATAATAAAGATTATTCACTAAAAGTTTAGTTTATTTTGGAGAAAAAAAATGTCAATGTCTTCAGATATTATACCAAGTAAAGATGTCACTCTGCTCAAGTTCATTAACGGCACATCTGATGTGTTTCGTATCAAAGTTAAAATTATTTTGAAGTGGAAGGCATGTTACGCAAATAATCCACAAAAACATGCAAGTCTTGACATGATTTTGGAAGATGAAAAGGTAAAATCGACACAATTGCATTTTTTCCATTTACATCTTTACTTACACTTAGTTACTTTTAATAATTTTTTTAACATATACTCCTACAATAGCTAATTATAATTTTTTTTTCATTCTTTTAGGGTGATAGAATTTTTGTAACAGTCAAATTGCTTACTTTGAAAATCAATTAAAAGAGGGTGAAGCCTTTATTATCTCTAATTTTGGAGTTGCAGAAAACAATATGAAGTTTAAAGTGGTTGATCATGTTGCAAAGCTTAACTTTTACAAGTCCACTATTGTGACACCAATATCTGATTTTAAATCAGTATTAGCTACTGATTTTCGTTTTGTTGATTTCGTTGATGTTAACCAACGAAGACTTGCTAATACTATTGCGTTTGGTAAGATAATTCTTAATTATGTATATAACATTATTTACGGTTTACTTAACATATTAAATTTATTAAACACTTTTAATAGATTGTGTAAAATCACATATTATACTTTTTTCAGATGTTATAGGTCATGTGATTTCTTCGAATGATTTGAAGGTTATGAAGGTTTCAGGGTGCGACAAAAGTTTGCTGAATTGTGAATTGGAAGATTTGAGGTAATCATCATACATATTATGTTAGTGTCAGTTGCACGAACTCCATTTAATTAGATGTATGCATAATTTATCGAAACCAATTATATGAGTTCATTAATAACATTATACTAAATTATAATTTAAATGTCAGTGGTCTTTGTGGGATGAACACGCCTTGAAGCTTCAAAAGTTCATCCAAGGACACAACAATGACAACAATCGTGTTGTAACTATCTTACAACTTGCAAAGTTCCAATATTGGAGTGGTAATGTTATTAATTTAAAAAAGTATATGTTTCATTTACCTTATACGTATTATTATTTAAATCGTGCTATATTTTTAAGTACAGGTATTCCTCAAGTCTCCAATTCCCTTAACGGATCAAAGTTGTTTATTAATGAGGACATACAACCCATTAATGAGTTTATGCAAAGGTTAGCTTTGGTACATATATTTTTTTGGTAACGTGTGTTTAATATTTTCAATACTATTCAAACATATTGACAGTGTGAATGAAAACCATGAGAAAGAAACATCCTTCTTGGATATGTTTGTGCAACTCTCCAGCAACACAGTTATTACAAGTCAAGAAGATTATTTCAAAGCTTTCGAGGTTAAGCATGTTGATGAAATGTTTGAGATAGACACAGTAAATTATTAACTTCACGCTATAAATTATTCTTGCTTAAACAATATAATGTTTATAACCTATATTATTGGTTTTGTTAATTTCTTTGGTATTTTAGGCGAATCAGTGCAGCATAGTGGCAAAGGTTATAAAGATTGAATATGAACAAGGATGGTACTATTTGACATGCCGCAAATGCAATAGTGGTGTTAAAAACAACGATGGTAATCCATATGTTTATTTTTATGATATATTTCTTTTATTAACATTCTACATATCCTTTCCTTATTTCTATTAAATTATTTAAAACAGGAGAAGGCATTTATCCATATAAATGCAATACGTGCGGTGGTGTTTCAAATATTTATAATAGGTAAATTACTGATTAATATATTATAAGTTGGACATTATTTAATTATAATACCTTCTCAAATATTTTAATATTATTAACTTTTTCAATGAATAATTTCATTAAATTTATTGATATAGAATGAAGCTTTTTATACGTATTCAAGAATGTACTGGAACTGTTTCTCTCACATTGTTTGAGACAATAATTACTTGGTTATTGAACAAAACCACAACTACTTTGATGAAAAATATGAAGAAGGTATGTCCCATATGAAGCCTATTTATTAAACATTCGAATAATTTTACTTACACATTCACTAATTTTATATTTTAATCAAAATTATATACAGCAATCCCGATTTTCTCCATATCCAGACGAGTTTAACCAATTGTTGAACAAGAGGTTTATGTTCAAGGTTAAGATTTCTAACTATAATATCGAGCATAAGTACTACAGCTTCACAGTTAGCAAATTGATTGATGATGAAGATGTTATTAGAAATTTGTTACAAGGAAAACCAAATTTGGAGGTAACTAATATTTACTCATATGCATATTTTATAAAAACTATGTGTTAACAATATTCTTTTCTGTTAATTTATTTTTATTTATGTTTGTAGGATTTAATTGCTGAATTTGATTCTCCGTCGTCTATGATCGGAGTGTCACAAGGTTGTATCGATTCAAAGGTAGGGAAATTTTAAAATTTATGCATATAATTCATGCTTGTGTTTTGATATTACAAACGTTTATATTTAAAATTTGGTACAACTTTTCTTTATGTATATTTAGGAAGCAATCTCTGGGACGGCAGAAAATAGTTCTCCCCTTATTATATTGGCAAGCACTGCAACAAATCCTGACCCAAAAAAACATTTTGAAGAGATTGATCACGACATTCATATTCAATCTTCAAGTTCAAAGACATTACATTTTAACCAAAAGCTCAAGAAACCAAAAATGGAGCCAATGTGATAAATTTCATCATTGTTATATTTGAGTTTTTATATACTATTATTATATGTTGTTTTTCATTCGTACAATTTCGGTTTAAAATTTTCTGCAGTTTATGCCTTCAAGTTTTGTTACATATTTGTTGGCTGGAATGGTTTTCATTTTATGCATAAATTTATTTGTATTGCTACATCGTACAATGAATTAATTCTAACTTATATATAGATATTGTTTTACATATTATTTCAATCTCAAAATTACAATTCAAATCTATAATTAAAACCATACAAAAATTTCCAACAATAATTTTGTGATGTCTCATTCACCAAAATTTAATTTCGTGTCTCAGGATTAAAAAAATTATATATACATATATGTACATGTACGAAAAATAATTTAACATATTAATGGAAGTTATATGTAAAATATAACTTACAGATAAATCTTAATAATGATATCAATAAATATATTTCCATTTCGAGATATTTGGAAACATTCTATATAAAAAATGGTAATAAATACAAATAATTACATTCAATTTTTTCCTTAATTAGATGATTACATGAAATTGAGTATAAATAAACACTTTTTCTTATTTTGCATTCATAACCAATGTTTTAGTCTTATGATTCAAACATGGATAGAAGAACATCATCAAAGAAAAGAACAACAATATCAGAGAGTTTTAACGGAATTCATTTATCTCATTTAGTTGCTAAGCATGGAAGGAATAAAATGATTATTTTACAAGATAACTCTAATGGTATGTTATTATTTAATTTTTTATATTACGTGTGTACATTTTTTTCTTAAATGTTTGATGAAACATACATCATAACAAAACTTATTCATTCCATTTTTGTTACTATTTAAAAACTTTATGTTATATTTTTAAAAACAAATGTAAAATCATTTTAATGATTTACCCTAACAAAAAAAACTCATAAAAAATGATTCAAAATTAAAATAAACATCCTATAACCCTAAGAAAATTTGTGAATAATTTAAACGGTTGTTTTGTAGACAATTAGTAATGGTATGACTTACTAAATTTAATTGCATTTTGAATTTTCATTTCGTTCATATATAAGTTTTATTTGTTAACCACTTTTAATGTTCATTTGCTAAGTATTATTCTCATTCTCATTATGAATATAGTGATATCCAATGATTCTAACAAGCTACATGAAGTGCCTATATTAAATTGCGAGACTTACAAAGCACTGAGGCGTCAGGATGATTTTTTCATTCATCAAGTTGTTGGTAACAATACAATAATTCCAGGTATAATTTTCTTATAACAGTCTTTAAATTTTTTTATGTTATTCATAAATAAGGTATCTTAAGAATACATATTTGTTTATCAAGTGTTTCTTCTTTTACTCAAAATTCAACTGTGTTACAAAATGAATCACCTTCTACAATCTAGAAACAATATCCATCGAAAACAACAAAAGAACAAGTAAGTTTTTTTTCATCTTGATCGATTTAGTTTTATTGTGGTTTGAATTATTTTCAATTAATTTTTGTAAGAAAAATATTGAGTATTATGTATCTTATCAATGAATATATTTGATTTAAACACTTTTAGATTATATAAATTCATTACCAAGAAGTTTTAATGATCAAAATTGCACCCCTACATCACAACACCAAAAGTATCATATTGTTACTCCAACAACTGTTATTTTACCGGGCATGTTTCATAAATTTCTTCTTACACATTTGGGTATGTTTAGTGTATACAATTGATAAAGTTTGCATCTTTGTCCTATGATGCTAATATAATTATAAGTAAATTTGTTCAAATAAGATAAATGAACATAATATATATACTGGTATCATATTATAGGACAAAGGTGCAAACTTTATCAATTGTATACACTAAACACACCCAAATGTGTAAGAAGAAATTTATGAAACATACCCGGTAAAATAACAATTGTTGGAGTAACAACATGATACTTTTGGTGGTGTGATGTAGGGGTGCAATTTTGATCATTAAAACTTCTTGGTAATGAATTTATATAACCTAAAGTGTTTAAATCAAATATATTCATTGATAAGATACATAATGCTCAATATTTTTCTTACAAAAATTAATTGAAAATAATTCAAACCACAATAAAATTAAATCGATCAAGATGAAAAAAAACTTACTTGTTCTTTTGTTGTTTTCCTAACTGGATGGATATTGTTTCTAGATTGTAGAAGGTGATTCATTTTGTTACAAAGTTGAATTTTGAGTAAAAGAAGAAACACCTGATGAACAAATATGTATTCTTAAGAACCTTATTTATGAATAAAATAAAAAATTTAAAGACTATTATAAGAAAATTATACCTGGAATTATTGTATTGTTACTAACAACTTGATGAATGAAAAAATCATCCTGACGCCTCAGTGCTTCGTAAGTCTCGCAATTTAATATAGGCACTTCATGTACCTTGTTAGAATCATTGGATATCACTATATCCATAATGAGAATGAGAATAATACTTAGCAAATGAACATTAAAAGTGGTTAACAAATAAAACTTATATATGAACGAAATGAAAATTCAAAATGCAATTAAATTTAGTATAGTCATACCATTACTAATTGTCTACAAAACAACCGTTTAAATTATTCACAAATTTTCTTAGGGTGATAGGATGTTTATTTTAATTTTGAATCATTGAATTTGATGAGTTTTTTTGTTGGGGTAAATCATTAAAATGATTTTAAATTTGTTTTTAAAAATATAACATAAAGTTTTAAATAGTAACAAAAATCGAATGAATAAGTTTTGTTGTGATGTATGTTTCATCAAACATTTAAGAAAAAAATGTACACACGTAATATAAAAAATTAAATAATAACATACCATTAGAGATATCTTGTAAAACAATCCTTTTATTCCTTCCATGCTCAGCAACTAAATGAGATAAATGAATTCCGTTAGAACTCTCTAATATTGTTGTTCTTTTCTTTGATTATGTTCTTCTATCCATGTTTGAATCATAAGACTAAAACATTGGTTATGAATGCAAAATAAAAAAAGTGTTTATTTATACTCAATTTCATGTAATCATCTAATTAAGGAAAAAATTGAATGTATTTATTACTAATTTTTATATAGAATGTTTCCAAATATCTCGAAATGGAAATAAATTTATTGATATCATTATTAAGATTTGTTCTGTAAGTTATATTTTACATATAACTTCCATTAATATGTTAAATTCTTTTTCGTACATGTACGTATATGTATATATAATTTTTTTAATCCCGAGACACGAAATTAAATTTTGGTGAATGAGACATCACAAAATTAGTGTTGGAAATTTTTTTATGGTTTTAATTATAGATTTGAATTGTAATTTTGAGATTGAAATAATATGTAAAACAATATCTATATATAAGATATAATCAATTCATTGTACTGTGTAACAATACATATAAATTTATTCATAAAATGAAAACCATTCCAGCCAACAAATATGTAACAAAACTTATAAATTTATGCATAAAATGAAAACCATTCCAACCAACAAATATGTAACAAAACTTGAAGGCATAAACTGCAGAAAATTTTAAACCGAAATTGTACGAATGAAAAACAACATATAATAATAGTCTATAAAAACTCAAATATAACGATGATGAAATTTATCACATTGGCTCCATTTTTGGTTTCTTGAGCTTTTGGTTAAATTGTAATGTCTTTGAACTTGAAGATTGAATATGAATGTCGTGATCAATCTTTTCAAAATGTTTTTTTTGTCAGGACTTGTTGCAGTGCTCGGCAACATAATAAGCGGAGAACTATTTTCTGCCGTCCCAGAGATTGCTTCCTAAATATACATAAAGAAAAGTTGTACCAAATTTTAAATATAAACGTTGTAATATCAAAACACGAGCATGAATTATATGCATAAATTTTAAAATTTCCCTACCTTTGAATTGATACAACCTTGTGACACTCCGATCGTAGACGACGGAGAATCAAATTCAGCAATTAAATCCTACAAACATAAATAAAAATAAATTAACTGAAAAGAATATTGTTAACACATGGTTTTTATAAAATATGCATATGAGTAAATATTAGTTACCTCAAAATTTGGTTTTCCTTGTAACAAATTTCTAATAACATCTTTATCATCAGTCAATTTGCTAACTGTGAAGCTGTAGTACTTATGCTCGATGTTATAGTTAGAAATCTTAACCTTGAACATAAACCTCTAGTTCAACAATTGGTTAAACTCGTCTGGATATGGAGAAAATCGGGATTGCTATATATATATTTGATTAAAATATAAAATTAGTGAATGTGTAAGTAAAATTATTCTAATGTTTAATAAATAGGCTTCGTATGGGACATACCTTCTTCATATTTTTCATCAAAGTAGTTGTGGTTTTGTTCAATAACCCAGTAATTATTGTCTCAAACAATGTGAGAGAAACAGTTCCAGTACAATCTTGAACACGTATAAAAAGCTTCATTCTATATCAATAAATTTAATGAAATAATGTTTAATAAATTTAATATGTTAAGTAAACCGTAAATAATGTTATATACATTTTAAGAATTATCTTACCAAACGCAATAGTATTAGCAAGTCTTCGTTGGTTAACATCAACGAAATCAACAAAACGAAAATCAGTAGCTAATACTAATTTAAAATCAGATGTTGGTGTCACAATAGTGGACTTGTAAAAGTTAAGCTTTGCAACATGATCAACCACTTTAAACTTGGATTATTTTCTGCAACTCCAAAATTAGAAATAAAAAAGGCTTCACCCTCTTTTAATTGATTTTCAAAGTGAGCAATAATAACAGTTTTGACTTTCGCAAAAATTCTATCACCCTAAAAGAATGAAAAAAAATTATAATTTGCTATTGTAGGAGTATATGTTAAAAAATTTATTAAAAATAACTAAGTGTAAGTAAAGATGTAAATGGAAAAAATGCAATTGTGTCGATTTTACCTTTTCATCTTTCAAAATCATGTCAAGACTTGCTTGTTTTTGTGGATTATTTGCGTAACATGCCTTCCACTTCAAAATAATATTAACTTTGATACGAAACACGTCAGATGTGCCGTCAATGAACTTGAGCAGAGTGACATCTTTACTTGGTATAATATCTGAAAACATTGACATTTTTCTTTCTCCAAAATAAACTAAACTTTTAGTGAGTAATCTTTATTATATATATGGGAGAGTCGATATTAACAATATGTATTTATTACATACGGTAAAGGAATGAAATCACTACTAAAATTAAATCAAAATGTTAGTATCCATATTGTTTTAAAATATGGAGTAAATATTAAGCTAAAACACAAATACATTTGTAATTTAAGAAATGTTTTGACTCTTGTTTATTTTGAACCACTAAATTTAATTTAAATATATATTATAGGTATGCAATAATCTAGACTTCCAAAAATATGTACCACAATTTTATAGTATTAAATTTATATTTCAAAAAGAATTAAATATATTTCCTTTGAAACTACCAAAACTAACAAACATGTTTTTTTTTGATAAATATGTAATAAATATAGAAAGAAAATATTAAAAAAAAGATTTTCCACGAAATCAGATGACAAATAAAAAACATTTAAAAAGTACAAAATATTATGTTCAAAATCTATATTTGTTTTTTTAAATCGCCAAAATTGACGCCTTTTCTAATATTTAAAAAAGTATTACATACATATTCTAATTTAGGTGCCAAGAAAAAAAAAGAACAAATTTGGTAGGTTCTATTATCAATGAATTCATATTTTCTAAAATCATGAAAATATAATCTTCATTTTACATTAACATAATGTGTGTAGAGTCGGTATTAGAATTACGAAAAAATAATCAAATTTAGCGATTTTCATAAGTTTACTGATCATGGCAATATAGTCTAACATTTGCAAATAACAAATAAGTACCGGTTCAAATTAAGATGCATAAACCTTCACTGTGCTGACTACACTACATTACTTAGAAAAACTAACAAAGAATACTACTCTATCCATTATTTCATATTTGCAATGAATGATTTCGTGGTTGAAAGCAACCAACAATATAAAACACAAACACTTGCCACTAACAGACCAATTAAAACATATGATATGGTTTAATACTAATGATAACATATATACATGCATCCTAAACATCCATGACGAGTCAACCCAAATATATATAATAATCGGTTAGATCATGTTATCACAAAAAATAACCTATAGGTGTATCATATAGGTATCCAGATAATACTATCCTGTTGGTGGTGCATAGTATCAGCCTTCAAAAAATAGCATGTCAAACCACAAGCAAACCCTAAGTTTCCAGACAAACATACCGGGACATGTTACTGGACTTACCACAATGTCAATAAATAGTAAATACCACATACCCACTTTCCTCAAGAGTGTCCACTTCCAACACAAACTTCAAACTTTTACTTCCACGGTAGCGGGTGTGTTGTTGAAATTCCTTCCAAGCACCCTTCATTACCACATGATATTGTGGCGCAGCATCCCCCAATCTCGGATCTCCATAAACTTATCACATCATACAGTGACCGGAGCAGCAACCTCATTAAGCTTATACTTCTTAACAAACCAAGCAGGAATGTGCTGAAAATAAGACAAGAAATTTAATTATAAGTTAATATAAACGTAATATTAAAATATTAAAAATAACTAAGATTACCAATGCATTCTGTGAAAGAATATCCACCATCCGCTTTCTAAAAAACTGGAGATACTGATGTCTCGGGTGGACAGAATTGCTTGTAGAAGCAACATTGCATGCTACATAATACAAATTAGAACATATTACCAAGGTTATAAAACTCTTGATGTGAGAATGGTCCAAAATGGCAGAGAACTACAATTTAGAAACTTTAAATGGTAAGAGAAATTCAATATATTAAACCCTAAGTGTTTTTTTATATGGTTCAATGTTAAAATATAAAAACAACTTACCAATATCCTTGCAGAATTTGACATCAGCATGTGGAAGGAAAACACCGCTATCAGTTGTATACTCACATCCATACAAATCAAACATTTTCAACTTAAACTCAAACAACCCAGAATAGTTCTCAAACACAATAAAACTGTCTTTTTTTAACTCCAAACCCACTGAACAATTTGACAAGACTTTTACCAACAAAACCACATGGCAATTCATCATGAGGAAACAACTCAGCATCAAACCTAGCGTTAGCAGTCCAAATAACAACTTTTTTTTTCAAAATCTGAACGAATTGTTGGAACCAAACCGTCCGAATGAACTGGTAAATATAAAATAAGTAAATAAAGTAAAATCTAGAGTTAGATACAAAACCAAGTATTTGGTAAATTGAAGCACTAAACATGAGCAATAAAAAACACGCCCATCTATATATGTATATATATATATTACGTACTATTTAAGTAGATCTATAAACGTATAAATATATATATGTATATATGTATATATCTATACTATTATATATAACTTACAACAAAACCAGTTGTTGGGTCTTGAACAATAACACCATATCTGATGCAATCACCTCAGCGTATTTTTGGATAAAGATTGGTGTTGCAAACACCAGAATTGTCGTAAACATAAAGATATATAGGACCATTTGGATTTATAGTGAAATGCAAAATATACCCAGGCATGACATTCCGACTCTGAATAAACTCTTTTAGCTTCTCCCCACCAATTTTAAGGACATCATTATGGACATCAAGCATTATGTCCATAAGGTACCTTTCTGTATCAACCTAAACGACAATCCCAGTCGGGATATTAGGAGTAAAATCATGCTTGACAATAAACGGTAGATCCTATAGTAGAACGAAATTAAATACATTAATACAAATAAGTGTTAGAATCTATATAATATGAAAATAGTGTTTTTAGAAATTTACCAGATATATAAAAGGTATTTCCTTGATTCTGATAATAAAGTCCATGTTATTGTAAAAGAAGAAGTAGTTAGCACAAGTATATAATAAACCCAACAACATGTTGGAAGCTTAAAACAGTTTAATACCTAAATATAATAACCTATATTTATTCAAATAGCCAAATCTATATATAAAACAAAATTGATGTATTACAACAAAAATAAAGATCACACATTCAACAGTAAAATAATTATTGAAAAACAGTCTAACATTTGTCTAAATAACAGATTAGAGAATCATTGAATCATAACTTACTGATTGGCTATCAAGAAAAACAGAACATGAACCAAATCAAGATAAAAATAACATCACAACGAAGACGATGATGAATTTTCTTGAATATTTAACTTTACCTGTCGAATCATTGCGAAGAAAAACACCAAAAACAGTAGATTATATCAATCTTGAATTAATATTAACGTGAAAGAAAACGAAATGAAATCAAGAAATAAATAACAAATTTAGGAAGGGGATGATGAATGTAACCAATTTTTGAAACACAACTTACCAATTCGGTGAAAAACACAACAAAAATGCACCAGATTAATCATTATGGCAAGATAGTTGTTCATATGTTTCAAACACATAACAGATATTTGTTAATGTTTTCCTATTTCACAACTTTATATACTATTAGACAATATGCGTACCAAAAAACAGGAATCATTAATATTACCTAATGTAAATTTGAAGGATGAAGAAGAACATTAAACCATAAACCACTATTACAATCTGTAGCAAAAGTATCAGCTTTTGAAGATAATTAATATTTGATTCTCAAAACAATATTTAAACCCTATATCATGTAAAACATTAATATTTCAAAACAAACAGAAAATCAATAATATTTCAAAACTAAATAACAGATTGAGGAAGGAGATGATGGATGTAACCAATTTTTGAAACATAACTTACCAATTCGGTGAAAAACACAACACAAATTCACCAGATTAATCATTATTTGTTAATGTTTCAAACACATAACATATATTTGTTAATGTTTTCCTATTTCACAACTTCATATACTGTAAGACAATATACGTACCAAAAAACAGGAATCATTAATATTACCTAATGTAAATTTGGAGGATGAAGAAGAACATTAAACTATAAATCACTATTACAATCTGTAGCACAAGTATCAGCTTTTGAAGATAATTAACATTTGTTCTCAAAATAATATTTAAACACTAAATCATGTAAAAAAAATAATATTTCAAAACAAAACAGGCAATAAATAATATTTCAAAACTAAATAACAGATTGAGGAAGGAGATGATGAATGTAACCAATTTTTGAAACACAACTTACCAATTCGGTGAAAAACACAACACAAACATTAAAATTTCAAACCCTATATCATGTGAAACATTAAACCCTAAATTACTATTACAATATTTAAACCTTAAATCATTAATATTTCAAAACAAACAGCAAAAAAAAAATCATTAGATCTACATAATTATTTGAATGAAAATTACCCAAATTAGTTTCTAGTTGATGTATCAGGGTTTGAAGATAAAGGAATCTTACGAATTACTGATTTGCTAAAAAACAGAACATGAACCAAATCAAAATAAAAAGAACAACACGAAGAAGAAGATGATGATTTATATTGAATCTTCGTTGTGTACCTGTTGATTCGTTGTGAAGAAATTTTCACAAAAACAGTAGATTTTGCTAAACTTGAATGTCCTGTTAACGTGAAAGAAAACAAAACGAAATCAATAAATACATAACATATTGACAAAGTAGATGATTTATGTAACCAATTTATAAAGGATAACTTACTGATTTCGTGAACAACCAAGGTAGCGTAAGAAAGCCCGGAGATGAATTAGGGTTCTTGTAAGCTAACGTCTGAAGAGAAAAGGTATACGGGAAGGGGTAAAGAAACGAAGCTTAAAGGATGATAAATCACAATGGTGTAAGAACATTACCTGCGAAAACCTTCGGAATCGGCACTCAATAACCCTGGAATTGTATGAAATCGCCGAGAGGAAATTAGGGTTTCTTTGCAATGTTTGTTTAACAAAGAAGAAAAAAATCTCGTCGGATAGGTTAAGCGGAAAGAAACCGGGTCATAAGGAACCGCGTGTTTGTGAATTACGGGTTAAAATACCTACATACAAAACATACTTGGATATTACTAAAAGGGGTAGTCAAAATTACAAAACTGGTCAAAATTTAAAAAATGAAGGATTTCTATTGGTTAAAAAATGAAGTTTTCTTTATATATATATATATATATATATATATATATATAGATAGATAGATAAATTAAGGAACTGAAGATTTAAAATATTTATGTGTTAATTAAGAGTAAGATAAGTTAAATACATGTTTCAAATTATTCCGAACAATACATGCTATAAATACTCAATTTTATTAAACCTTTTTCAACAATTTTGCTTGTATTTTTATTTTTGTTGGTGACGAAAAATGTTAACATTTCTTAACAAAAAATATATATAACAGGTTTAAAATATCTTTAGAAGCTACACCTACATATATGTTCTCCTACTAATATTTGATATCATGGAAATAAAATAAAGGGTTTAGTTCACCAAAATGTATCCAAGTTGTCATATTTTGCTATTGTATGTACTAAACTTGTAAACTTTTTCCTTTTTTATGTAACTAAAATGCATACAATTAATAGCAACGAATTAAAAGTTTGATACACACAATAGAAACTTTTAAAGTTGGATATATATAATAGCAAAACGTGACAACTTTGATACGTTTTAATAACTAAACCCTAAAATAAAATGTTGGTTATAACTAAAAAAGGGCACATCATTCTAAATGTTTGACAACAAATAACATTTATAAACGTCGGATAAAGTAATAAATAACAGTAACTACTACAAGCAAATGGTTTTCGTCAAATGACCATTAAGATTCTTTTTACTTTTTAGCGAGATGAAATATTGTTCATTATAAATTTTTAGGGTTTAGTTTATTCAAACTTATCACGTTTTGCTATTGTATGTATCGAAATTTAAAATTTCTATTGTATGTATTGAACATTTAATTTGTCGTTATTATATATTAAACTTTCTATTGTATGTACTAAACTTATACGTTATTTTCCTTTTTTATGTATCTAAAATACATACAATAGCAACAAATTAAAAGTTTGATATACACAATAAAAACTTTAAAGTTTGATATACACAATAACAAAATATGACAAGTTTGATACATTTTGGTGAACTAAACCCTAAATTTGTATTCAAATTTTCGAATAGGTGATGTAATTTTTTTTAATCCGAAAAATAATGTAAACTTCAGAATCAGATCCGTAACCAATTCGAAAACAACAAATTAAATTTAATCAAATTTTTTTTAATGGATTCGGTTTGAATTTTGGTTAATCACATTCAAATACCGAATACCATATCATGTTAACATTTTCTACACGAATGCAACCACTAAAATGTAAACATTATTTGAAAAAAAATCACCTACAAATATAAAAATGTAAAATTGTTGATAAAAATTGATCTTCGTGTCTTAATAGCATGAGATTGTTCCGAATAATTTTAAATAGGGCGAAATGCATGAAAATATAATTAATTTTGTCTTAATTATCATTGTATACAATCAACTTTAAATTCTTAAAAATAATACAACCAACTTTCATAATTCACTCATTGTATGCAATCAACTTTTTTCTGTGTCTAGTATTTAGTTACTATTGTATACAATGAACTTTTCTATAATTTACATTGTATACAACAACTTGCATACAATGGGAGGATTATAAAAGTTGATTGTATTATCTTTAAAAAAAATAAAGTTGATTGTATACAATGATAATTAAGACAAAGTTCGGTGTATTTTCATGCAATTTACCCTTTCAAATATGTATTTATCTTATTCCATATTATTAGACTGAAAAATCAACTGTACATATTCTAATAAATTAGCAAAATTATTATAGATATATGTCAAAAAGATGAATTTTTTAGCGTTTTATTATAATTCCATTATAATAGTAGTAGTAGTAATATAGTATAATAATGCATATAAATGTTACAACTGTATATGTGTACGTATGTATGAAATAAAAAATTTATTTTTATCTAGGACCATCTATGTAATACTTAAACCATAAAAGGACTGAAATCGAAAAGGATAAAAATATCATTTTGTAAACTTTAGCCACAGATATGTTAAAGTTAATTGGTGTTCGAATTTTCAAAATGACTAAATTTGCAACATTTTTCAACAAAGGACTAACTTTCAATATAACTATATCTTAAAGGACTAATGGTGTAACTTACTCTAAATCATAATAAAAAGAGTTAATTACAAAAATAGTCCATATGGTTGTTACTGATTTTCACTTTTACTTCTTTAACTTCAAAAATTACGAAAATCGTCAATGTGGTTGTCATTTTGTTTCAGTTCTAGTCCTTTAGCCTAACTACCGTTATCTATTTCCGTTAGAAGCCCTCGTGTGCCTTGCACATGAGGGTATTTTAGACTTTTTGACATATATCCATGTTACCAAACAAGGTTAGTTTGTTTTCCCCTTTTTACATATATACATTAATTAAAATTATTAAACTTGTATATACTAATATATCCCATCATTCTTCTCTTCACTTCACTAGAGCACCACCACCAACCATGGCAGCCTTCCAACTTTTCCATTGCCACCACACCACCACCATGGAACTCTTCCAGCGTCACCGCCGCCGCAATAACCACCATTACCATAATCACATATCATGTCTCTCACCATACACCTCTTGCACCACATTTTGTTGAAGCCTCTCGCCACCGCCATAAGCACCACTGCTGTGTGTTTAATTAAAAATACATGTGTATGTGTGTGTTTCACGTTCTAAGAACAAGAACAAGAAACCATAAAACAGTTGTGTGTTTGTGTCTATGTGTTTAATTAAAAATATAGGTGTGTGTGTGTGTTTCATCATCGAAGAACAAGAACAAGAAATCCATAAAACATGTGTGTGTGTGTGTGTGTTTTATAATATACCCATAAAAAAATCAAAGAACAAGAAACAAACTTACTAAAAAACAGGTGTGTGTGTGTGTGTGTGTGTGAATCTTGATCGGGAGGAAGACGTGCGATGGTGTGCTTGTGATGGTTTTCTTAACAACGATGGTGGCGGTGTGCGATGGTGGTCCACTTGTATGAAGATGGTTCAGTGGGGAAAGGGTAGTGGTGTGACGGCGATGTGATGGTGGTCCGCTTGTACAAAGATGTCCCGCGGCAGTGCGACGTATGAAGTCCGGAGGCGGTGCGATGGTGCTCCGGTGAAGTTAGGTACAACCTTGTGAAAGGTTAGGGAGAAATTAGAGAAAGAGAGAGAGCGAGAAAGAGAGAATGTTTATAAATATGAGAGAGATGGGAGTATTTGAGTGTTTGATGAATAAAAGAAACAAGGCCATGTTTGGTGACAAGATAAAGCTTAAACAAAGCAGGTTTGGTAACATGAATAATGCAAGAAATGACTATAGTACCTATATATTAACGGTTATACTTAACAGAAGTTAACCAAAAGGACTAAAAGTGAAACAAAATGACAACCATAGTGACTATTTTTATAATTTTAAAGTTAAAGTACTAAAAGTGAATATCCGTGGCAATCACAAGGACCATTTTTATAATTAACTTTAAAAACTACATAGTTTACTCTATGTTTCTATACAAACCACTTTTTCTTGTAGACCAAAACTCAAACATTCTCTAAAAATTTTAAATCTATATTTTGTCTATTACCGGAGTTGAACCTCAAACCTTAAGTATCATCTTAAACATCGGATACCACCGAACCAATGTCTTTTAATTCCATACAAATCGATTGACTGAAAAGTAGAATTTTGTTAAAACACCGACTACCGCTAAGAATCCAATCCTTCTTTCATATCTGTTAGATATGGAGGGAGGATGAGAATTTTGTTAAATTAAAAAAAAGAGAAGTGATATATCTTTTTATACACAAGAACCAACACAAGTGTTAAAATTAATCAAGAATGTGATGAAAAAAAATTAGTAAATTTCACATGTAATCTTATGACGAGTAGAAAGATGAAGTAAGAAGAAATATTACCGCTAAAAAAAAGTGGGAGGGAAACCATTTAATTGAAATCTGGGTGCAATTATTTGTTAAAACTTTTTAGATAACAATGAATAATCACATGCATACATTCATCGGTAGCCCGAGATCCCCTCGAAGCTGGTCTCCAATGGCGTCGATTATATCCACACAATCATATCATATTAATATTAAACAAATAATAGTCAATCCACACACACGTCAACCACTTACAAATTTGTTTAATTTCTTCTTTATTCTTCTGCCCCTTATCTCTATATATTTTTGTGCCCATAACCCGTTTGTTGAAATTCCCCAAAGGAGAAGACAAAAATTTCCCAAACTTTTGTCTTCTCCTTTCCTTTTCTTGGGTCTGATTTCAGGAGTTTATGATCACAAATCTGGTTTGCTGCTACAAATCAATCTAATCTTTGGTACAATATCAGATTACCCTGCATGCATTTGATCATTTTTGTTTGAATTACATCATGTTGGATATATAAATTCATCCTATTATTGAATTTAATCTAATTGTGTTCTTCTTTTGTTTCTCAAGCATTTTGTGAAGGGCAAAGGAGAAATTGTTCTCTTCTGGTTCTTGTTTAACCGCTTTCTCGTCTCCGGAGACGAAGCCCACCCTGGGTTTGGTGGGCTTCGTCTGAGAAAGAATAAAACCCGTAAATTTGAAAAAGGAATAAGATTTCTTCTTTCTTGATATAAATATTCAATCTTATAGAATCTTGTGGGATACCTTCCTTTGATTTTTTAGCCTTTGAAAATGCTAATCTACTTTGTGACTTTTATCCCTTTCATCCTCTTCTTCTTAAAATACTCTCTTCCTTCCAAGCAACTCCAACCATGGGCTAAATCTCTAAAGAATGTATTCTCTATAAGGACCAAAAGAAAGAGTTATAGCAAGTTGAAAACAGATGCTACAATAGAGAAAATTAAAACAACAGAACCATGCCTACTAGATTTGCCTGACTTGCCACTGGAATCCATTCTTGAGAAGCTTGAGCCTGCTGACCTTTGTAGAACGGCTTGCGTTTCTACTTATTTAAGAGACATATGTTTGAGTGATCGCCTTTGGAACCGGCACTTGAAGCAGAAATGGGGTAGAATTATTGGTTGTGCTGCCCAGAAGGAGTGGCACTTGCATCTTGCATCTCAAGAACAGTTTCTTGTTCGTGGAGAAACAAGAGGCTTTGTCACTTCTTATTTTTGGCGCTTTATGAAGATGTTTAAATCCACTGATGCAAAAACGTCTTCTCAGCCATTTGACAGTTGTTCAATTGTTTCATGCTATCGAGCCCTTGAGACAGGGAGGTTCTGGTTTCCTGCTCAGGTCTTTAACCGCGAGGTAATATAAAATCCCAAATGAAAGAATTTTGTGCCTACCCAGAACACAAAAACATAATCTTTTCAAGAATTTCAGGCAATGTGATTGTCAATAGTGGTTTGACAGATAAATCGACTATAAATTTTAGTGGGCGAGAATTCTTTGATCGTCGTTTTAGACTTAAGTTTTTAAACATCTCTATTTGATTGATGGTTAATCTTTGAGATCTGTTTAATTTGTTGGTGGTACAGAATGGGCACGTTGGGTTCGTTATGTCATGCTATGATGCAGAGCTTAGCTATGATTCTCATACCGATACTTTTGAGGCTAGGTACATTCAATAACACTTGTAAAGTATATAAAATCTATCTGCATATAGAAACACATATAGTAGTAATATTGAATGTTGTTTGGCGGCATAGATATCCGCCACATGGGCCAAGGGCAGTTGCAGCAGAATGTGGGGTGACATGGGATAGGTTAAGGAAAGCTCGTGTTGATGATTCACCTCACAATCTTCACATTTCCGACTGTTTGAATGATTTGAGACCACAAGATCATATTGAGATTCAATGGAGAAGAAATAAGCACTTTCCTTACGGTATGTTCATTCTACTCGCTATATCTTGAGTTCTATTACACATGAAATAAAATGTACTTTTTTAGGATTCTTTTTATCATACACCAATATGATTGGATCTGTTCTCTAATTTTACACTGAAACTGGTTAGTTTTTGTTATTTTTTGTAATTTAAGGGGTAAAATTTTTTTAAAAAAATTATCTAGTATGGAAGTGGTTCATATTGAAACTGTTTTATTCTATATGGAATGAAGGGAGCAATAACTACACATTTATAAGCAGACATGTTATCTAATAAATTGCCATTGTTAACTAATGGGGTTTGCAGAGTTCATTTCTTGTTGTACTTTTTGTTAAATGTCAAATTTTTTTTGGGTAGTTAGCCCACCCTAGCGGGTCCCACACCAACCAGTTATAGCCAACATGGATGCTGTAAATCACATAACCTACCGTCAAAGGGCATATGTCAAGATTTGATCCCTAGGCAT
This sequence comes from Dittrichia graveolens, assembly GCA_038502395.1. Lineage (NCBI taxonomy): Eukaryota > Viridiplantae > Streptophyta > Magnoliopsida > Asterales > Asteraceae > Dittrichia > Dittrichia graveolens. The sequence goes on from JARJIL010000009.1 coordinate 63,744,332, forward strand.
CCATTATAGATTACACGTCCCCAACTGCTAAGCTACCATCATTGGCGACTTGTTAAATGTCAACTTGGGTTATAACATACGAATTAAAAGTTCCGTACGAAGTTGCATTAAACAAGTACAAGTATGTTCATCTGGAATCCGAAGTACCATTGAAATCAAACTCAAAATCTTTAACATATGATGTTGCAGGTTGGTGGTACGGTGTTATCGGACATTTAGAATCGTGTGATGGTAATCTCACTTACTGTCGTTGCCATGAAAGCGGTTAGTTGATCTTTCGAAACCAGTTACTAGCTAGCCATAATATATATACATTGTTAAATTTTTTTATATGAAAAAAGAAATAAAATTTAGGAATGACAATGTGTAACAGATACCGTGGTGCTTGAGTTTAAGCAGTACGCACCTGGTTCACGATGGAGACATATGACCATCAACCGGAAAGACCATCGCGAAGAAGGAAACGAAACCGAAGGATTCTATGGAGGAATCAGAAAACTATATAACAAGGATGAGATCTGTTTGTGGCAGCAATTTTGGCCAACTGATATCTTGGAATAACTAAGCATATTTTTTCATAAAATCTGATAGCAAATAGATGGTTTGTTATAGGTCATTTTTTATACTTTTTTATTTTTATTTTTTTAAAGCTTATATTGGCTAATTGGAGACTAAGACACTTCTGGGTATAAGCTTTTTTTAAAGCTTATAAGCTTACATTACACCAAATGTAATGTGATGAGATATATATTTCGGAAAAGTTTACTTAATAATCATTTTTAATACGAGTACCGTAAGTACCATTTGTAATCATCATTAATGCTCGTTAATAACTCATTAGTAGGGGTATTTTGGTCTTTTATATATTTTCTCAACCTTGAATTGCAACTGGGTGGACTGTTAGTAAAAAGCGAGACTTGATTTTCCCAAAATACCCCTCGTTAACACGTCATTAATGAGTCTTTACTCTTTAATTAATGAGCCGCATTTTTTATTAGTCATTGATTTATTTTAATCAAAAGTCAAAATTGGTTCTCGCGGTACTCGTATTAAGAGGGATTTTCAAATGAACTCTCCCCTGCACACTAATATTCTGGCCTCCCATTTGTCTAATCAAATTTGAAATATATACTGATATACCAAAAGGCTTGTAATCTAACGATATCAGGTGTATTGAAAAAGTGTTATTCATGATTGTGGCTTCTAGTCTTGCGGTAGACATTAGACAAATGTGTAGGACCTGAAAAGTGTATGAGTTCATCGGTTAAAATAAGTAACAGTTACTTTTATAGTTATTTATTTATTATTTAAAGAAGATATTTAAAGTGCATTTAATAAAACGCCGCTCAAAAAAGTGCATTTAATAAAATCATTTGTCTTTCATAATTATAGAAATTAAAATTTAATGGTTAAATCATGTGATGTTTAGCTGGATCATTAATGTGAGTTATTAAAACATTCATCTTATATCTACTATCTTTATATATATACTAGTATGGTACCCGCGTGATGTGACGGCATCAAATAGTTTCTACTCGATAACTTGTTTGTTTTGGGAATTTACGTAATACGGTAACAACGGATAATTTTACATTGGTAACATGTCTATTTTCTTTGTTTTTCTGTTCTTAATCAACTCTTTTATTATTTTTGAATAAACTTTGAGAACAATTAAATAAGAAAAAAAAGTCTTTACTTATAAAATAAGTTAAATTGCATGAAAATACTGAGTGTAAATTAGTCATTTGAAACTATTTAAAATTAAGAGATTAAGAAAATAGCAAACTAACTTGAAACTATTAATTATATGAACTATTTAAAAAATTTTAAAATATATGTTTATAAATTCTTATTATAGATTATTCAGATGTATGAGTTCTACTTGTACACATTTTCTGATAATTATGTTAAAATATTTCTTACATGATATAATATTTAATATAAAAGGTTTGATTATGAAAGTATTTTTTTAATAATTAAGTTAATTTATTTGAATTTTTTAAATATGAAAGGTTTAGTTATTAAAATAGAATATAAGATTCTTATTAACTCTATTTAATAGTTACTTTATATAATAGTTTCCATTTAGTTTATATGAGGGGTAATTTAGTAATTTCAAAAGACTTAAAATTTAAGGGATTAAGCAAAATGACTAAATTCTTTATAATATAGTATAGATAAGTTTGATTTAATTAATGTTATCCATTAACAACCATTTAATCTGGACTCTCCATCTTTTTTATCAATTGCTATAATTGGTTCTCGCGGTTCTCATATGAAAAACAGTTCTCATTTGAACCCTCATATATATATATATACACACACACACATACATACTAGCATCATACCCGCGCAATGCTGCGGCGGTAAATAGTTTTTGGTTTACAATATTTCGCTTTCAAAAATGTAATTATATGTTATTCACGCGAGTCAATGTCACGAAAAAGTTCTCTACAACAACATGTCCGGGTTTTTTTTCAAATTTTCTTTATTTACATTTAACTATTTTATTAATTTTAGAAATAAATTCTAAAAGACAATAAAATAATAAAAAAGATTTATATTGATGAAATAAAGAGAAGAGTTAATAAGATTTTAAAAATTATGTTGATGTGGGTGGATAATTGTGTTAGTATGAGAAAATATATTTTGAATAAAGTTAAAGTAAATTAGGAGAGAATAAAATAGTTAAAAATTGAGTGGATGAGATTAATTTAGATTAAATGAAGAGTCAAGATTTTATATTAATTGAATTTTAAGAAGTCTTAAAATTTAAGAGGAGAGAGAATTATAATGTTTTATATAGTAGTATATATATATATATATATACTAGCATCACACCCGCGCAATGCTGCGGCGGTAAATAGATTTTGGTTTACAATACGTCGCTTTAAAAAATGTAATGATATGTTATTCGCGTGATTCAATGTCACGGAAAAGTTTTCTACAGCAACATATCCGGTTTTTTTCAAATTTTTTTTATTTACATTTAACTATTTTATTAATTTTAGAAATAAATTCTAAAAGACAATAAAATAAGAAAAAAGATTTATGTTGATGAAATAAAGAGAAGAGTTATTAAGATTTTAAAAATTATGTTGATGTGAGTGGATAATTGTGTTAGTATGAGAGAATATATTTTGAATAAAAAGTTAAAGTAAATTAGGAGAGAATAAAATAGTTAAAAATTGAGTGGATGAGATTAATTTAGATTAAATGAAGGGTCAAGATTTTATATTGATTGAATTTTAAGAAGTCTTAAAATTTAAGAGAAGAGAGAATGTTAAATGATTTATATAGTATATATATATAGAAATATATATAGGGTAAGGATCCACATAGTCCCACATTTAAACATAGACCTCAACTCATTTAAAAGGACAAAAAAGGAATTGTAAAAAAACTCCCAAACCTACGCGCGCCTCCTAAGGCTTCCCAATAGTTTCCTTTTTTTATTTTGTATTTATCACTTAAATCTTTAAATAACCATAACTATTTCAATTTTGAGAATTTGAGCAAAAAAATTATACCAATCTACTCATTTTTCAATCATCTTTCAAACAAGACCAATCTTCCCATATTGCTGAAAATTTAATTTTGAAAATGCAAACCATATGAAAATGATACAAAAATGTTATCATTTTGAATCATGTGAATTTTTATCATTTTAGCTGTAACCATGTGTATCTATATCATTTTCGGCTAAAACATGTGTATTTATATCTTTTTCGGCTAAAAACATGTGTATTTATATCATTTTGGGCTATAAACATGTGTATCTATATCATTTTGAGGCTAAAAACATGTTATATTTTATCATTTTCGGTTGTAACTATGTGTATTTATATCATTTTCGGCTAGAAGAAGTGTATTTATATCATTTTCGTTTAGAAACATGTATTTTATATCATTTTCGGCTAAAACATGTGTATTTATATCATTTTCGGCTAAAAACATATGTATTTATATCATTTTAGGCTATAAACATGTGTATCTATATCATTTTCGGGCTAAAAACATGTGAATTTTTGTCATTTTCAGATGTAACTATGTGTATTTATATCATTTTCGGCTAGAAGAAGTGTATTTAAATCATTTTTGTTTAGAAACATGAATTTTATATCATTTTCGGCTAAAACATGTGTATTTGTATCATTTTCGGTCTAAAATGAGTCTATTTTTATCATTTTCATGTGGATAATGTCATCATTTTAAATATTGTATATTGTTATCATTTTCATCTGAAAAATGATATCATTTTCATCTGAAAAATGATATCATTTTCGGCTCGAAAGTTATCATTTTTGGTGACTGGAAGTTATCATTTTTAGTGGCTGGAAAATGTTATCATTTTTAACCAGTTGCCGGAAGTTATCATTTTCAGAAGATGATAATAAAAATGATCATAACTTTTCTATGTTTAGGATTTTTAGAAAACTTCAGAATATAAGAATATGATGACAATCAAAATGCAGAAAACTATAGGTGCTTCAAAATGATAAAAACAGATGTAGCAGAAGTAGATACAAAAGATGACAATCAAAATTATCATAACTTTTTTATGTTTAGGATTTTTAGCAAACTTCAAAATAGAAAAAGATGATTACAATCAAAATGCAGAAAACTACAGATGCTTCAAAATGAAAAAAAACCCTGATGTAACAGAAGTAGATATAGAAGATGATAATCAAAATGCAGATCTTATGATAATCAAAATGCAGAAAACTACATGTGCTTCAAAATGATAAAAACTGATGTCACGAAAGTAAATACAGAAGATGATAATCAAAATGAAGATCTCATTCTCGGTTCCAATTTAGCATCCATCACCTTCAGAGCTGTCTTGCATCTTTAATCTATGCATTTTAAAAATCAAAACAAAAAATGCAATAAAAAACCAACCCGATGAAGAAACCGATCGCAGATTGGATATGCCCATGTGGTGAGCAGTTAGTGACCGAAAGTCATCATCGACAGTTACGAGATCGCCCCCCAACCGGCAGGTTTTCTCTCGACACTGAAGTGTTTTTCCTTCGCCTATATTCGTCGATGGTGGCTGGATAACGGAGTTAAAGAAATGTGGATGATGGAACCGTCGCCGGCGATTGATGATGGAGAACTGATCGTGGGTCGGTGATTGTAAAATGAGAGAGAGGGGGAGATTGTTTAAAATGTAGGAGAGATATAGAAAGAAGAGTAAATGGAAATTTATTAAAACGTGGATGGAGGAATTGATATAGTTAATTCCTAAACTACCCTCCTTACCTTATTTATATTAATAGTTTTTCTTTTTATTACAAAAATGCCCTATTTTGATCTCAACCATTGATTTAATAAATCTAATGGTCTAAGACTTTAGGAACTATGTTTAAGCATAGGAACTATGTTGATCCTATATATATATATATATATAGAGAGAGAGAGAGAGGGAGGTTTAGGCGAAAAATATTTTATTTGCGAAAAGTGCGAGAAACATTATAATCCTTAGGATTAATTAATCAATGGCTAGGATTTATTATGGTATTTTGGTAAATAAATGAAACTTTAGGTCAATATTAAAATCAAATAAAGGGTATAATAGACTTTTTACTTAATTATATTAATCAAATCCTTAAATATCTCTAACTATCTCTTTCTAATCTCTCTCAATCCCTATTTCTACCACAAAACCTAATCTCCCTCAACCTCAATTTCAACCACCGACGCCCACCCCCACCCCCCCAATTTCCTCTTTACCACCGATTCTTTGCCGCCGACTCATAGGTTGCGCCAACCAGTCCAATCACCGACCATCGACAAGCAACACGGGCGACACCATCAACCACCTACTATTCAGCCGCCGACCCCACCCTCTTTCCGACTCGAAGAACACCACCGAATCTGCCGATCTGAAGAACACCACCATAACCTCTGATTTGAAGAACATCGCCACCGCCGATCTGAAGGACCCCACCACTTGTTTGTTTCCGACGTTGCCGTGCGGAGATCTACGGAAAAGAGACTTCCACCGCTTCAATCGTCTCCCTTCTGTTGCCGACTCCATTGTTGAGATCTACTAAAACACCGCCGCCCCTTCTTCTTCCGTCGTCGCCAGCTATCAATCGGCTAACACAACACAATAGCACATGAATATGGTGGTAGGAAACCGCCGATCGTTGTGGTAGAGTAACGCCGCCGATCATTTCCCCTCGTCGTCGCTCACGGGCCGACATAGCACATGTTTGCCACGGCCGATCGTTGACGCTGCAGAGCTCTTTCTTCTCTGATCTTTTTGTCACAAACCCTATTGAACATCACATATGCGAAAATGTGTTTTTAATTTTTTAATTTATGTTTTATTAGAAAGGATCTGCTGTTTTCATTTTATTTTTTCTTTTGTTTTTAGGTTCTATTTTTACACAGTGTTCATACATCTTTTAGGTTTTAGATTGTATGGTTTTTAAAATGTTGTTAATTAGTGAACTGTGATGATCTGGGTTGAATAACTAGAGAAAACTGGACGTGTTCAGTATTGAATATTGTAAAATTTATTATAAAACCCGTATATCATTGTCTATGTTTAGTATTAAATATTGTAAAATTATCATAAAACTCGTATATTTGGCTATGTTCAATATTGAATATTGTAAATTTATCTTAAAACTAGTACAATTTTGACTATGTTCATTATCGAACACAAACAACAATGAAAACTCGTAAAAATTTTGTGTGTGTTCAGCATTGAATTCCGTTAAATTAATAGTAAATTATTTTTAATTGAAAATTTAAGAAAGAGAAATAGATTGGAGAGAGAAAATTTTTAGTTTACCATTTTACCCTTTTAAATAAATAAAAAATAAAAAATATGATTAATCTAGACCATTAGATCAAATAGAAATAAGTGGTTGAGATTGCTTCTCGCACTTTTCACAAATAAAATACTTTTCACATGAACCCTATATATATATATATATTAAAATAGGATCAACATAGAACCTAGTCTTAATTATAAAACCTAAAGAACAAATCTAGACTATTGGATAATCTAAATTAATGGTTAAGATTTGAAGATGTCAATTTCGTAAATTATATAAAAGTTATATTAAGTAACTACATAATTGAGGGCAAATATGGAATTCTGTTTTGATTCTATTTATGGCTCCACCATCCGAAAATGAAAAATAAGAACCAAAATGCAAATCATTGGGTTATTTGCATGTTAATGACTTAATATTATTTGCATTTTCGGTTATTTGCATTTTTGTTATCTTCTTTTATATCCGTTGCATTTTGCATTTCGTATTTTCGTCAAATAATTTGTATTTTTGTTATCTGTTTTTTTTCATTTTCGGCAACATTTGCATTTTAGTCAAACAATTTTCATTTTCATCAAACAATTTGCATTTTCGTAAGAAAATTAGAAAACATTTCGATCCTGGTCTTGAATTAAAGAGAATAAAAACTGAATCTAATGGTATATTTTTTTGCTAAAATTCTTAAACATGAATATATTATGATAATTTGAATGTTTAGTAGAATTTCTTTTAAATAGAAGTTTGGAGGTTGAAAGAGAAACAAGGGTATGAGTATTAATTTATAATTCTTTTTTCAGTTTTGTCCTTACTCTTGATGCTACGTGTCATCATCAGGTTTATTCTTTAGGTTCTATGAATAATCAAAATTCTATGTATAACCTCACTATATATATATATATATATATATATATATATATATATATATATTAAAAGAAAGTTACTGTGATATCAACTTCGTTGATTAAAGGTGAGTCTACCAATTAATACTCTTTAATTAATAAATTTTTTAACTTTTTATTGTTTTCTTAGAGATTGTGATATCATCTACCTTAATTAAAGGTGACTCCACCCATTAAAACTATTTAATTAATCAAAACTTGAATTTTCATTGTTTGCTTACGTCATGACATTCTAAACAAAAAAATTGGGCACTGTCCACTCATTAATTGGGTAATATGAATTCTAAATAAAGATATGGTTTCAATTTGATTTTATCCTATGACCTTTTCTTGCATCTCAAACCCTAATCTCCTTTCATAGTTATCGGTGGCTTTTCATTTCTTCTTTTTCAAATACCCTTCTCTCCACAATTCAAGTAGTAGATCTTTGAAAAACAACATTTTAATCAATTTTGATTCTTGGGTATGCATGATCACAGGTTGGACAAGCCAATAAATAAAATCTATATTAAACAAGTATGCATTTTTTGTTTGTTATTTAATGTTCAAACCAGATTACTGAGTTTGATTATTAATATCAAAACATTACATGTATATGTTTATATGTTACGTATATGTTTTTCGATTGTTGTTTATAGCTTTTTATTCTTAGTGTTCTTTTAGATGTGTTGATTAATCACTAATTTTCGTTAGTTTTGATTCTTGGGTATGTATGACAAATTTTTAATTTTGACAATTATTAATATTGTGTTGTTTTTTTATTATAGATATTTTATTTTATGTGGTTAATGTGCTCTTTGTTTTTTTGATGATTGTTAAATTATTTTGTTTTTTGTTTTAAACATTCAATTCGGTTAAACATTTTCATTAGACAAATTTATAATTTTGATTATTATTAATGTTGTATATGATATTCTATTTTGGTAACTAAAATTGTGTTTTGATCTTTATGATTCGTTTATATGCTTTATTTGCACAGCGTACGAGTTAATGTACAATAGCTATGAGTTGTTGTACCTTATGTGTAGGAAGTAAATTTTCGCAATAAATATGGTCAACATACATTATGATATATTCACTTAATAAACTTAAGCCTTTTGTATGAATATCCGAATTTTAATAAATTTATCCCCTTTTTATTATTGTTTATATCATCATGTATTATTTGCAAAATTTTTCTTATTATTTCTGTTTGTAATCTTTCACATTGTATATGTTTAAAGTTACATTAGTATCTCCCTGCTTATAAATTTTACCTTTTAACGTAGACGGTTCTCTCTGCTACTTTGTTTTTCAATAACGATGAACAAAAGCCAAGATCAATCGTTATCTAATGCTGGTTTGTTTCTAAGACGTTCTATTTTTTCTCATGGTCAGTTACATATTGAGGTTTTCCAAGTAAAAATTAAGAATAATTTAAAATTTTCTTATTTGTAATAGAAATGTAAGCATGCAAATAAAATAATGAAAGTCATCTATAAAGAGGTTTTATAAAAAAACTATAATGATGATATTATGTATGAATTTGTGTTTCTCATTAATTTACCCTTCTTTTATGTGATTTTATATCACTACGTAATTTTTATAATTTTTTTTACTATACATATTAGTAGTATTTCACACTGTAAATTTTTTAAAATTTTCATTAACCATCCCGTGTTTATACACGGGGTATTAAGCTAGTATGTGTATATATATATATATACAATATTTAAGAATAATTTAATCAAAGATTAAGATTGGTTCTCGCGATACTTGTAATAAAAACGGTTTTCAAATAAATATTCCCTTATATGTTCAAATGAGAATGAATATTGAGGTGAAAATGAGATACTTAATCTTGACCTTCATTTGATTTGATCGGATAGTCTACATTTGACCATTTATTTTATTCATAACCCAACCATGAATTGTGACGACCATGAATTGCGACAGGTGATTTGCGACTGTGAGATCTAATAGATCAACATCTAATTGATGGTTAGGATTTGTTCTCTCATTCTTAACTGAATATTTATTCTCACAATACCCTATTATATAACGGTTCAAATAAAAATTATTTTTCGTACGAGAACCGCGAGAACTATTTCTGACAAATGTCTTTTTTATTTATTAAAAAAAAGGGTACACCGGTCTATTAATTCCATCAAAATATTACAGCTACAATGGTTTTTTCTAATTTGAAGTCTTTTAGAACTTCATTTAAATTGCTAAGTTAGTGCGAATTTGAATTATTTGGGAACAATTTCAATATTATAAATACTATATGTGAATTCATTTAAAGTATATTAAAAATTGTTATTAAATAGAGTTTATTTCATCAAAATGTATTCAACTTGTCATGTTTTGTTATTGTATGTATTAAACTTAAAAAATTTCTATTGTGTATATCAAACTTTTAATTTATCGCTATTGTATGTATTAAACTTTCTATTGTATATACTAAACTTGTAAATTTTTTACTTTTTTATGTAACCAAAATACATACAATAGCAACAAATTAAAATTTTGATACACACAATAGAAACTTTTAAAGTTAAATACACACAATAACAAAACGTAACAACTTTGATACATTTTAGTGAACTAAACTCTACTAAATATATTAATAATTGTACATGAATATTTTGATAAATTCTTAAATTGATTTGATAACACTTGAAACCGTTAAAAATTTAAGTTCGTTAGTAATCAAGTTTTTTCCTTTTGTTTTCATAACAATTGACGTTCAACGATTAGGTTCTAATAGAGATGTATACGAACCGAACGTTCATGAAATCGTTGAGTGGGAAATTCATTTATGTTTGTTTCTTTAATAAACGAGCGAACATAAACAAGATTTTCCATTTGTTTAATTAAACGAGCGACCACGAACATATCTCTCGTTATTGGCACAAAGATGAAAATTTTCTTGGAGTTGATTTTGATTTATTTAATCTGTTTTTGCCAAAAATAAGTATATAAAATAAATGTGTGTATAATTAGTGTTTTTGTTATTCTAAAGAATATAGCATTTGTTTGATACTTTAAAAAAACTTTTAATCCAGGAAAAAATAAGTACAAAACCTTTTACCCTTGAACATGGATGTTGATCGGTCGGAGATGTCAAAGTGAAAACTCAAACACCGGCTGGAAACAACCAAAACCTGTGAATCCTGGGATAGCAACGTTGATCGCTAATGGCTAGAAATCCTTAAAACCTTGAAAAGTGGCATCAAATAACGTACACCCTTGGACATCGGCAAAGAACAGAGGCTTGAAAACACTGAAACCTTAAAAGGTGGCATTAATCGAATAAAAGCCACATTTGAACATCGGCATAGAACAATTGTTGGGTTAATCGTTTATTTATCGGGTCACGTTTCTGTAGTGTACGGGTTTCGTGACGGTAGCAATTTGTGGTCCGGTTAAATTGTTACATGTGAATGATGGAAGTACAACAAAATATGCGTTAATTACAACACTTCTATGCATGAAAATTGTGAACATGTATTTCACGTGGGAGTTGAGCTAGCTTATAGGATAGGTGAATAAGTCATATTTTGTTAGCCTATTTTTAGGAGTCAAGAAGTGGCAGTATGCCACGAATCCACGATTAGTTGTTACTAAAAGTTAGGAGTTAGTGGAGACTTATAGCTATATTCATTCTGTATTTAAATCATGGATATGTACTGAAGTTTTTAGAAGATTATTAAAAATGTAGTTTTGTGGGTTTCTTTCTCTAGCAGCATAGCTGCGTTTTTCTTCTTCTGTTTTTTTATCTTCGTGAGATTCAAGAGTGAGTTTTAAGGCTTTTGATTACCAACAACAATGGCCGAAAACATCGATCTGACACCTCGAACATGCTCGAACGGTCTTGAAGGTGGCGGCGGAACCCACAAGCCACAGCCTTGAAGGTGGCAAAGAAAACCTACCAGGAACGAGCCATGCTGGAAACCATGAGCCACGGCCTTGGCGGCGGAAACCAACGACCCACTACCGGAGAACTCAAACTCTAACCACAAAACAGCCACTCGAGTGGCCATTCACCTTGAAATCTTGAAATTAAAAAAAGGAAAGATGTATAAGAAATAAGAGGTCCTCTGGACCACCGACATATGTCGGCTGCTGGAAAAGGTGACGGCAGTGTTGATTTGAAATTAGGGTTTAGAAGGGAGCGTTATTTTATGGGTTTACTTCTACGAAATGTATTGAACTATACCTCAATTGTAAATGTGTGTATCCACCTTCCAAAAATGTAATTGTGTGTATTGAACTTTTAATTTGTTGTTATTGTACGTATTTTGATTACATAAAAAAAGAAAAAAAGTATAAGTTTAGTACATATAATAGGAAGTTTAATACACACAATAACACATTATTGAAAATTTGATACACACAATAACATTTTTGGAAGGTGAATACACATATTAACAATTGGGGTATAGTTTAGGGTAAATTGCACGAAAATGCAACAAACTATGTTAATATTGTCATTGTATGCAACCAATTTTATTTTGTACCTAAAAATACACACAACTTACAAATGTTGTTCATTGTATGCAAGTTACATATGACAATAGGTAACTTACCGGTAACTTAACAAAAAAATAAATGAACTTTGGTATCTAAAAATACAAACAACTTTCAAATTTGTTCATCGTATACTATCAGTAACTGGTCCATGTTACCAATTGTATACAGTGAACCAAATTTGTAAGTTATATGTATTTTTAAGTACAAAATAAAGTTAATTGCATACAATAGCAATATTGACAAAGTTTTTTATATTTTCGCGCATATTGCCCTATAATTTAATACATTATGTAGAAGTAAACCCTTTTTTATGGGTAAATTACACAAAAATACAATGAACTTTGTCATAGTTACTATTATGTACAATGAACTATTTACTTAAAAAAATAATACAATCAACTTTCATAATCCTCCATTGATGTAAGTTGTTATATACAATGAGAATTATAACAAGTTCATTGTATATAATAGTAACTAAAAGCCAGACACAGAAAAAAACTATTTGAATACAATGAAAAAATTATAAAAGTTGAATGTATTATTTTTAAGAGAAAAAAATTGGTTGTATACAATGATAACTAAGGCAAAATTCATAACATTTTCATGCAATTTGCCCTTTTTATTTGTCTATTCTTTTACATCTATTTTAATCTATTTTTATAATATTAGTTCTTTTAGGATTTTTTTCTTTTATTTTTTCATTTATTTTACTATTTTCATTCACCTTTTGCATAGGTTGTTTTTTTACTTTTCTAACTTTTTGATTTTATTTTTAATTTATAGTTTTTCTTATTTATTTAGCATTTTCTTATTTTCTTGATTTTACTTTTGATTTCATAATTTATAGCTTATTTCAATTTTGATTTCATAATTTAGCATTTATGTTTTTTCTTTATTGCATTTAAAGTTTACTTGATTTGTTTATATTTTTTTCTTATGTTAAGTTTCGATTTCATAATTTATATTTTTGCTACATTCAAGGAATTTCAAAATTAATTACAATCTTTAGTTATTTAATCATTTTAATATTTTTTAAATAACACATTTATGAAAATATAAATGTGTTATTTAGTGCTTATATATTATTAATACATTTTGAAAAACTTACAGATGTTTACTCAAAATGCACATAGTAATAATTGCTTTCTATAAATTATAGGGTTTAGTTCATCAAAATATAACCAACTTGTCACGTTTTGCTATTGTGTATATCAAACTTTAAAAGTTTATATTGTGTGTATCAAACTTTTAATTTGTTGCTATTGTATGTATTTTGGATACATAAAAAAGGAAAAAATGTATAAGTTTAGTACATACAATAGAAAGTTTAATATACACAATAACGACAAATTAAATGTTCAATACATACAATAGAAAATTTTGAAGTTCGATACACACAATAGCAAAACTTGACAAGTTGAATACATTTTGATGAACTAAACCCTAAATTATATGTTTTATTAAAGGGTTTAGTTCACTAAAATGTATCCAACTTTGCATGTTTTGTTATTTGTGTATTGGACTTTGAAAATTTTTATTGTATGTATGTAACATTTAATTTGTCGCTGTCTGGTATATTATTCTACTTTTATTATATGTACTAAAGTTATACATTTTTTTTCTTTTTTAGGTAAGCAAAATACATACAATAACAACAAATTAAAAGTTTGATACACACAATATAAGCTTTTAAAGTTCAATTCATACAATGGCAAAACATGACAACTTGGATATATCTTAGTGAACGAAACCGTTTCTCAAAAAGCCAGTACAACACGCGGGCTAGAAGGACCTCGTTTAAAATATTTATTAATATCCTATTGAATTCAGAATACATAAAAGGTTATTGTCCTATAAGAGTAACTTTTTGGTAAATTAGGTTAGTTATAATTGCACCTATATATAAGGAAAACATAACATATGATACGATATTGTTTGTGTTGGAGTTATTAAGGAAGATATAAAATTTAGAGTAAATTATATTTTCGTTCATATGGTTTAATTTAAATTACGGATATGGTCTCTATGGTTTAAATTTTACTAGTTTGGTCCCTTTCGATCTGGATCAATTACATTTTTAGCCCTTAGCCAAATTGAAAAGAGAAATTTACCTTCACCTATATTTTTTTAATCATTTTTCTTAATTTTAGTTACTTTATATATCAATAAATATTTTTATATTGATTAATAAATTTTTAATTAAATTTATTAATTACATTAACCATCCTAGGTTAGTTATTACCATTGCCACCACAACCACCACCACCATAACCACCACCACCCCCACCATGGTTACACAAATATGAAGATGGGGAGGGTTCAAAAGAGAACTGTTTTTCGTACGAGAACTGCGATAACCAATCTTGACCGTTTATTTTGGATAATGGAATTCATGGATGAAGAGCGTGAGGGGATTGAGTGTGGCAGGGTCCATGTAAGGAATTCATGGGTGGACAATCCAATTGAAGGAGAGGGAATTGCACGGCTAAGATTGGTTCTCACGGTTCTCGTACGAAAAACAATTCTCGTTTGAACTTTTGCCTATGAAGATGAACCTAAATAAAGAATGAACAATGAAACCCACAAATGAAGATATGAAAAGGGTTTAGTTCATCAAAATGTATTCAACTTGTCACATTTTATTATTGTGTGTATCAAACTTTAAAAGTTTCTATTATATGTAACAAAATTTTAATATGTTGCTATTGTATGTATTTTGAATACATAAAAAAGGAAACAATGTATACGTTTAGTACATATAATAGAAAGTTTAATATACACAATATTAACAAATTAAATGTTCGATACACACAATAAAAAATGTTAAAGTCTAATACACACAATAACAAAACATGAACAGTTGAATACAGTTTGGTAAATATGAAAAACACTCAAACAAGATGAAGAACACCATCACCGCATATTTGTGTGAACACCACTACCATTAATTCTTGAAAAATAGCACCACCACGTATTCCTATCTAACAAATCTATGTGAACCAACTTTGCAAAACCAAAATCAAACATAACACATTCCATAAAATCAAAATCCGGAATCAACTTGAACATGAATTGGAATTAAAAACTCTTAAGAGAATCAAGAACATGAATCAAGAATTCACAAAAATAAAAATCAAGAATTCACAAAAATAAAAATCTTAGATCTAGAAAAGGTTATATGTAACACCCACTTTTTCTAAATATGTAATTAAAGATTTATGTTATTAATTAAGTAATTAGTTGTTATGATGATTGTTATATTGTTATTATCCAATAAGATGGGGTTAAATAAATATTTGGAGTTTTTTGGATAAGGAGGAGTAAAGGGAGGGCATAAATATCCATTTAGGACACATAACCCTAGACAAATAATCTAGTGAGCTGTGTGTGTGCAACTTGCCTGCTGTGGAGAGGAAAATGGGCCATTTCTCCATCGTTTCACTCTCAAATCACAGAAGAATAGTAATGATCCTAAAACCTTAGAGATTAATTTCGTATAGGTTTTACCTTGTTTAATTAGGATTTGAATGGTATTTGATTGAGTCTTTGGGGATGGTATGCTGTTCGAAAACAAGAGAGAATAAAGTTAGATCACTCTATACTTGATAATAATCTAATTAACTTTTAAGGGTCACTTAGAATGAAGTTAGGAATCCATTAAAGCTAGAATGAGTGCGAGTGATTGAGAGTAGACCCAGTTTTTCCACTGGTTTTTGGGTAGTTCAAAAACGAGAAAGAAACTAAGAATAAAGATGAGCGTGGGGCATTCAATACTTCTGTATAGCTCGATTAATTTGTGGGGATTGGTTAACTCAACCTTAGGGATACACAGAATCAAGAATGGTTGAAAATGATTTAGTATTAACTGAGTTTGGATTTTTTAGCATCGACAGTGTGTGAGAGGTATGTGTCAATCGCAAAATTTCTTGGAGGCTTAAGGATCGTATATCACATAAACTTTTGCAATTGTAAATTACATCTTATGAATCGCTAATTGAGAACCGTAACCTTATGGAATTGCAAATCTCATGTGAGTCTGAATTGTTATTTGTTTTGGTGCAATAATTGTAAATTAACAACGTAATACCAGAATCGCAAATCATTCCACAAAGCAAGATTGCAAACGGGCTTAGACCATGGAAGCGTAAATTACACCGGGACCAAATTGTAATTAGGACGAATACAATCGCAAATTCAAATCCTTGGCTCAGATCGCAAATCAAGGAACATAAAATGAATTGCAAATTATATATTTACATGTATACTAGAATCGTAAATTTCGTGATTACCCAAAGGAATCGCATCACAAATCTAGAACACGCAACCCTTCAATCGTTAATTGCATATGTAAAAGAGGGGATCGTAATTCATCCTATTGTACATTCGTAAATCAAGATATATGAGGGGCGAAGCTCAGAATCGCAAATTGCTTAGATTACAATATTTATTTCCTTGAAAACATTTTTAAGTAATTAATTATGTAGAAATGCTATTGTAGGTGTCTGCTCGTAAATTTCGTAACACTCCAATACTCGTAAGTAGCTATTGTGTGATCTAGTGCTCCGGATCAGGTGAGTATACACCAACTTACTCTTACCATGTGTTATGTACTCGTTGAATGTGAAATAACTTATGAATAAATTATACGTGCTCGATGCTAAGTTTTACATGTTAATTATTATGCTTTGACTATGGAACCAAGCGAGCCTGTGTGGCCGGTTGGGCAGATGACTTAATCTAAAGGTGTGACCTATGATGAGTCATAGTGGTCGGGGCCAGAGAAAGGCATCGAATGGGTGGGACCCGAGATGTAGCGGCATGTGTTGTGCGGTGTGTTTTCTGTTATCAAAGTGTAAGTTTGGTGTTAACTCACTAAGCTTTGTGCTTACCCATTGTCGATTCTATGTTTTTAGGTTCATCGGGTAAAGACAAAGGCAAAGCTCCGGCGTGACAGCAGCACAACAATGTCTTCTATTAATTACAAACTATGTTTAAATGATTATCTTACCTTTTCCATTGCTATTACGATTTGAAATACTCTGATTCGAGATGATTGTAATTGGATATTGTCATGGTTGATTAGTACACATTTTAATGGATTTCACTTATTAATACAAAAAGATGAGATGTTACAACGTGGTATCATAGCCTTGGTTTGAGGGTTTCGGATACGCGTGAGGCGCGTTCAGACTTAAAATCTTGGTTCTTGAGAGAAAACTTTAAACAAATTGGAAGTAAAATCATTTTCAAACGGTTGGGTTAAGAGTTGCAGACTGAATCTTAGGGCATGTTCTTGTCTGATTGTTGCCTTGGGGTTCGGAATGTAGCCTTCACATCTGACTTGGATTTTCAAAAGTGTTTTCGATGCTCTGTCAGCTAGAGCTTGAGGTCCTGGTGAGTGGTGAGTATTCAGTTTTATTGAGATATTTTCAGTGTGACTTATCTGTTGAGCAATTCAGGTACGATTGTTATGCTTATTACTAGAAAGCTTTAGCATAGACTAGAGGACAATGTGATGATTTTATGTGATGCCTTACATGTTTAAATTGTTTTTATGCTTAAGTGCTTTAGATTTTCTAGTGATGCATGAGCGTGAATCAAGAAACCAAGTGGTGATGCTAAGATCTAGTATGTACAGGTGTTAGCAATAATATGAAGGTGATTATTACGAACACATGGTACACATTAGAATTTGGCAAAATCATAAGGAATCTTGTGAATCCGGCGAGGGGTTACTTGTATGTCGTATTATGCATGTTATAGGAGTACCTTAGAGTGATTAGGGCTATTCCTGAGTGGCAGTATAATTTGATAATGTTATGACCTTAATAAGGAAGTGTTGATGTGATAATGCCTACCTAACCTAAAATGCATTATTAATACTTTAGAAGTGGTGACTACGAGAAGTAACTTAAATATATTGATTGAGGGGAACATGAGTCGCCCTTGGGATGGGGAGGTTGCAAGAGTAACAGAGGAGACCAATCCCCACCCGCAGCTAGAGCGGCAAGTCGTTAGGCCACCTTCAGTTGTGAATGCCGAGAACGAAGAGGGGTTTAATGTGCCCAATGTAACAGATACCATGATAGAGGAAGTGGGCAAGGCATTGGATAAGATACTCCATAATATGTTCATTCAAATGCGCAAAGAGATGAAGGTATTGGTGGCAGAAGAAGTGAGCAGATCCTTAGTAGCCAAGGAGACAACTGGTCAACAAGAGAACATGAAGTTAGGCAAGAGGCTCCAAGAGGGTGTGCCTATCGGTATTTCTCTACTTGTAACCCACCAACTTTCAAAGGGAAGCTCAAACTAGTTGCCAACACACATTGGATTGCTGAAGTTGAAGGTGCCTTCTGCACTAGCTATTGTGCCGTAAACTGTAAGGTCTTGTTTGTTGCCAATTTAACAAAAGACAGATGGGCACTTTTATTGCTGCAAAAGGATGAAGCTTTAGTGGAATCGAGTTGGGAGCAGTTTAAGGAGATGTTTACCCCATAAGTAGAAGTGGAGAGGATCACTAAAGAGTTTTTTCCTATGAAACAGATGATAGAGACAATCACTGAACTGAATGAGTTGTTCTTGGAGAGGTCACACTTTTTCTCGGAATACGTGGCCAGTGAAAAGTGAAAATGTTTAGGTATATGGGTGCGCTAAAGACTGAGATTCACGAATTTATGGATTTTTCGAAGTACCAAACCTTAGATAAGATTATGGGGGCTGCGAGGGACCAAGAGATCAAACTCGAGAAGCAGGAGGCTAAAAGACAAGTTAAGAGGAAGTTTAAGCAGGCTGCTGCTCCGCATAACAAAAAGCCCATGTTTTGGGGCCTAAGCAGGGACGAAGGAAGGAACCACCCAGATGTCAACATTTTGGAAGGAATCATGATGGTGGATACAAGATGGGAACTCAAGGCTCCTTCAAATGTGGCCAACCCGGCCATTTTAATCGGGATTGCAAGGGGTTCGCTAAAATTTGTTTCGGGTCACATGAGGGTGGATTATCCTAAGTTGAATGTTGGGGATGTGAAGCCAGTCGCATCCACAACCTTGAGGATCACTAATGGAAATCAAGGGAGGAAAACTGAAGCTGCTTGGGGAAGGGGACGGGCTTTTTCGTTAACCGCAAAAGAGAACAAAGTTGAACCTGACATCATTGCAGGTACTTATCTTGTTAACTCTGTGCCTGCACTTAAGGCTGTCAATTCAAGTCGGGTTCGTGTTATCAGGTTCGTGTCGTTCGGGTTCGGGTTAGTTTCGTATCGACCCAATTTCGACCTATTTATTTTCGTGTCATGTTTGGGTCGTGTCGGGTTTGTGTCGACCTTCGGGTCGACCCATTTAGACCGAATGTCACCGGCGAGAATTTTTTCGGTTTTCGAATACGGCTTTCCATTTCAACTACGATTTTCGAATACGGCTTTCCGTTTTAACTACCATTTTCTTTATCAATATTTCAAATTCCATGTTTGCTTTCCAACGTTCGGCACAAATTTCGAAAACGATTTTCATAGATATTTCGTTTCCGTTGTATTCGAACTTCAAATTCGGTATTTATTTCGGTTTGATTGAATTTTTATTTTACTTTTATATTCACTTATATAAATGAATATAATAAAAACTATTATGTATTACTATTTTATACCAATAAATAATGTCATTGAACAATCAAATAATTTAAGATTATTCATCATTAAATTAAATTATGAATCGATCAAAAATACTAAAGTATCACCTATCAAATAATCAAATGTAAAAGTATCAAAATCATTTAGTGAAAATAACAAATACTAAAATAATGTATTATTGTTTTAACTGTAAATCTTTTATTTTTTATTTTAAGCTTTTAACGTTTAAGGGTTTTATACTTTTGTTTGGCGGGTTTTATTGTCTTAAAATATCACTCTCTTATTTGAATTCATAATCTTCTTTTCAAAATTTAAATTTCAAGTATTAAATAAAATTTTAAAATGTTATACTTTTACTTATAAACGGGTTATACAGGTCATTTTTGGGTTGCCGGGTTGACCCTAACCCGACCCATTAATTTCAGTGTCGATTTTCGTGTCAACCCGCTTTTGACTCGTTTCGGGTTCGTGTTGGGTTTCATGTCAACCCAGAAATTGCCAGCCTTACCTGCACTTGTCTTATTTGATTATGGCACTAGTATATCTTTTGTCTCGTTTGCCTTATTGAGAACCTTAAACACACACCCGTGAAACTAGAAGTACCATTAGATGTGGAGATAGCCGATGACAGGGTTGTTAGTGTGTCAACCGTTTATTAAAGGTAATGTGTTGCAATTAGAGGGTGAGAAGTTAGAAATAGACTTGAGACTAATTTCTATGAGAAAATTCCATGTCATTGTGGGAATCCAGATGCCTAATGAGGGAGAGATTGTTTTCATTAGTGTGTCAACGGTTTATCAAACTACTATCACGTGTAACCTAAGAAGGGTGAATATTCAGACGCCTAGTAGGGGAGAGATTGTTGTCACCGGGGAACGTAAGAAGGGGGAAGCTTCCTTCTTCACCGTATGAAATATCTTCGCCATGGATGCACTACTTCTATTCCCAAAGGATCTGCCGGGAATACCTCCCGATTGACAGTTGGAGTTTAGAATTAATTTGGTGTCGGGTGCCATGCCAATAGGCAAAACACCCTACCGACTATCTCCACCAGAGATGAAGGAACTCATGAGTCAGTTACAGGAATTATTGGATAAAGGTTTCATTAGGCCAAGCAATTTACCTTGGGGAGCACTAATATTGTTCGTTAAGAAGAAGGATGATGTGTGTAACTTACAGTGAAGAATAGATTGCCATTGCCCAGAATTGACAATTTGTTCGACCAACTATAAGGATCCATGTGGTTCTCGAAGATTGACTTATGTTTGGGTTACCATCTGTTGAAGGTTCGGGAAGAGGATATAGCCAAAACAACCTTTCGGACACGATATGGCCATTATGAGTTTGTAGTTATGCCTGCTGACTGACTAGTGCACCCGTAGCATTTATGGACCTCATGAACTGCGACCGATGCTCGAAAAGTCAGTAATAGTATTTATAGACAATGTTTTGGTTTACTCGAAGACTCAGGAAGAGCACGAACGACATTTACAACAGGTATTAGAGACGCTAAAACGAGAGAAACTCTATGTTAAATTTTTGAAGTGCGAATTTTGGATACAAAAAGTAGAGTTCCTACATTATCTCGTGAATAAAGATGGAATTAAAGTGGAACCAGCCAAGATTGAGGCCGTGATGAAATGGGAAGAACAGAAAATTCCGACAGAGATTCAGAGTTTCTTGGGTTTAGTGAGATCCTATAAACGGTTCATTCAAGACTTTTCTAAGATCGATGTACACTTGTATCATTAACAAATTTGACAAAGAAAAGCATAAAGTTTTTTTTTGGGAGTCGAGTAGCAAAAAGCGTTTGAGACCTTACGTAACAAGTTGTGTGTCAAATTGTGGACTAGGTTGCGTTTTGATGCAGCGGGGAAAGGTTATAGCATATGCCTCCCGACAGCTAAAGCCGCATGAGAACAATTACCCTACACACGATTTGGAGCTCGCAACGGTAGTTTTTGCGATAAAAATCTGGTGGCATTACCTTTATAGAGTGAGGTGCACTATTTACATGGATCACATGAGTTTAAAATACTTTGTAGACTAGAAGAATTTGAATATGAGGCAACGAAGATGGTTAGACCTTGTGAAGGACTATGGTTGCGAAATACTCTACCACTTGGGTAAAGCTAATGTGGTGGCATATGTGTTGAGCAGGAAGACAAATTGTATGTTACTTCGAGTCTAATGCATGAGTATAGGAAAAGTGTGACTTCTAGGATATGCTAGCAAAGCGGTGATTAGTTGTCGGGGTTCTAGATAACCATGACAACACATGGTGTACTTGTGCTTTATGTGCGTGTATATATGAGTGGCGTTTGACTAGCAATGGAGGTCAAAATGTATGACACCACGAGGGTGAAAGGAGGGCCTAACAACGGAGGCACCGGTTTTACTTTCACCTCAACGACTTATGTCAGAGTAGCTACATCGGACGGATTACAGGAGTGTGTGTACAAGTAGGAGTAGCTCCCTGCTTTGTACCAGACTTGTTGGACATGCTTAGTGAACTTGTGCCAGTGCGGATGGACCTTGGAACTTAGTAGTTGCCATGCACGTATGTGGTGCAAGTGCGGACGGACCTTCAAACCCTAGTGGTTGCCGGACACGCATGTGGTATTTGGGGTGGCGATGATAGTGATGTATAATGATACACCCCAATAAGAAGGAGGTATAAAATGATGTTTAGTGAGGAATAGCGATACATGAGATGATAATGAAGTAAATGGAGAAAATGATTTTTATGATGTACTTATTGATGCTTACAATGATATTTGACCATGCGGGAATTTATGATGTTATGCGGGTGGGTCAAGTTACGAGTTAGGATTTATTACCCTAAACCAAAGATGTTTAATAAATGGTTTAATGTGATGATTTTGTGGTGATAACTAAGCTGACTCATTAAGTGTAAGCTGACACTTGTTTCTTTGAATTGTGTCTTGTGCTCATGTAGGTTGCGTAGGTGTGTGGCTTTATGAGCTTGGGTGCTGATAGGTAATTTAATATATTTGTGTTGTTTATGAAACCAAATTGTGATTGTGTGATGAAGTAGGTTTTTAAACAATTATGTGATTTTGAAGTAATGGTGGTTTTTGTATTGATGTGTGGTTAAAACGGTTTTACTCTTTTAATAAATGTGGTGTTTTAAAGTCTTTTGTTGCGATGAATCTAATTAAGTAGAAAAGTTTTTGTAAATCTCAACTTTTGAAAACCACGGTTGTTACAAGTTGTTATCAGAGCTATGTTGTAAGGGATCTGAGTACTGAGACCGATACTTAAACTCATAACTTAGCTCAAGTAGGATGACTGGGCGGGGATGTGTGTGAGAGAGTTACTTGTTAGGTAGCTCCTTGTTTTGTTATAATTATAGATGTTTACCTTTACTCGACTTCATTGCGTAGAAAATGATGGAGACGAGAAGTGGTAATGGGAAACAAGTGATGAACCAAGGGGAGAATATTACTGCAGAGGGGTCATTCAGACTCCAGAGTGAATAGGAAGCGTCACCCCTGCAAACTGCATCTGTGAACAGCAGTCGTACTGCACACAGCACTAGCACTATGATTCGCGTGGTAGAATTGGAGAGGGTATTGAAGGAAAGGGATGATTTACTGAAAAAGCAAAGTGTGGATGAGAGAAGCGGGGATTTTTGGAGGAAAACCGACCACTCATGTGGAAGGAGGAGTCCATAGTGACGTTTAAGTTGGTCATGAAAACGGATCTAGGTGGTGGTAATGGAGGTGCGTTTATCGAGTGGGAATCACCTTTAGAATGTTCAGGGAGTGCAAGGCGCCAAAGTTTGTGGGAGGGACAGCGCCCTCGACTGCATACGTTGAATCTGGGAGATGGTGCAGACTTACAACTCTGGAGTATTTACTAAAGAGCAGTGGGTAAGCTATGCGATCCATGTGCTAGAAATTGAAGCTTTGGAATGGTGAGATTCTATTGAGGCCACACTGTCAGAGGTGACTAGGAAGAACCTCACCTCGAACGTATTCAAAGAAAAGCTGCAAAACCGATTTTGCAACTTGGGGGCTAGACAGCGAGCTGAAAGGGAATTTCTTGATCTAGAGAAGGGCAGTATGACAATTGTCGTGTATAACTTGAATTTGTCCGAGAGAATGCAATTTGCTAAGAGGTATTGTTATGATGACGCATTTGCAATTTTCCTTATGAATACCGTTCAACGGTGAGACTAAGAACTAATCTAGGTGATGCGATAGATGAGGCTCAGAGGATTGAGCATTTCTTGAAGCTGAGGGAAAAAGGGTAGCAACGTGGTAGAAGAGAAGAGGAAATGGGAAGGGCCATGTGTGTCCCCTAACAAGAAGACGTTTTTGGGTAGTAGCAACAACAACAATAAAGTAAAGCAACAAGGGAAGCCAAACTACTGTACTACTTGCCACTCGAACCACAGTGGTCCATGCACTGCTGACACAATGAGCTGCCATCAATGCGGGAAGTTTGGTCATAAAGCGGTGAACTGCAAGAGAGACAAACCAGTGTGCGACAATTGTCGTGAACTAGGGCATATCAGCATAGAGTGACCACACCCAAAGAAGAAGTTTGATGCGGCAGGAAAGAAGCCAACCCCAAAAGCAACTACCCATGCTTACCAAATTACGATCCAAGAGGCACGCCAAGATGACGAGGTTATTTTTGGAACTTTTCTGATTAACTTTTTACTTGCTATTGTGTTGTTCGATTTGGGTGCTAGTAGATCTGTAGTGTCCACTAAATTCTATACTCAGTTGACCGTCCCTCGTAGTCTTAGAACATGTGTTAGAGATCAAAATAGCGGTGGGGAAACTGATCACCGTGTGTGAGAAATACGATGATTGTACGATTGACATTGATGGTACTACTTTTCCTTTGACACTTATTCCTGTTGGAATTGAGGGATTCGATGTAGTGATTGGGATGGATTGGATGTCTACGCATCAAGTTGAGATCGTGTGTTCTAAGAAGTTGGTCCGAGTTCCTTTTCCATCGAGTGGTCATGTTATTGCCTATGGAGAGCGTTGTTCGAGGAACATAGCGATGATATCGGTCCTTAAGGCACGAAAGTGTCTAGCGAAGGGGTGCACTGCGTTCTTCGCTCATGTGGTGGACTCAGCGAAAAAAAGAGTGTGTTAGTGGATGTGGAGGTGGTAAACGAGTATCCTGACATCTTTCAGGGATTACCACTGCCAAGAGAGGTCAAATTTCAGATTGATATACTTCCGGGTGTTGCACCAGTTACTAAAGCACCACATCGATTAGCTCCTTTAGAGATGGAAGAGATAATGACGCAATTGAAAGAGTTGCTTGAAAAGGGATTCGTTAGGCCGTGTTCTTCACCGTGGGGAGCTTCAGTCCTATTTGTGAAGAAGAAAGATGGGTCGATGAGGATGTGTATCGACTATAGAGAACTAAATAAGTTGACAGTGAAAAACAAGTACCCACTTCCGAGAATAGATGACTTGTTTGATCATATGCGGGGTGCTTGTCATTTCTCAAAGATAGATTTACGATCGGGTTATCACTAAGTGCAGGTGAAGAAGGGTGATATACCAAAGACGTCTTTTCGGACTCGTTATGGTCACTATGAATTTTTAGTTATACAGTTTGATTTGCCGAATGCCTGGCAGTTTTCACGGATTTGATGAATCGGGTGTGTAGGCCATATCTTGACATATCCGTGATAGTGTTTATTGATAATATCTTGGTTTATTCCAAG
The DNA here is from genome assembly GCA_038502395.1 of Dittrichia graveolens. NCBI lineage: Eukaryota > Viridiplantae > Streptophyta > Magnoliopsida > Asterales > Asteraceae > Dittrichia > Dittrichia graveolens. Next base: position 63,769,889 of record JARJIL010000009.1, read on the forward strand.
AGTGTGGATGACCATAGACGACATTTGCGAGAGGTATTTGAAACATTGCGGGAAGAAAAGCTATACGCTAAATTCTCTAAGTGTGAGTTTTGGTTGAAAGAGGTGCAGTTTTTGGGTCACATTGTGGTAATGGATGGGATAAAAGTAGACCGAGCAAAGATCGAGTTGATAAAGAAGTGGGAAATTCCTAAAACCCCAACCGAGATTTGTAGTTTTCTAGCTTAGCGGGTTACTATAGAAGATTCATAAAGGATTTCTTAAGGATAGCATCACCGATGACAAAGTTGACTTGAAAGATGGAATCTTTTGTATGGACGAAAAAACAAGAGAGTGTTTTCCAGACTTTGAAGAAATGTCTATGTGAAATACCACCGATACTCTCTTTACAAGAGGGCAACGAGGATTTTGTGGTGCATAGCGATGCGTCTTACTCTGGTTTAGGATGTGTTCTCATGCAGCAAGGAAAGGTTATCGCGTATGCTTGCAAACAGCTAAAAGATGCATAAAAGAACTATCACATACACGATTTAGAGTTAGCTGCAGTTATCTTTACTCTTAAGTTGTGGTGACATTACCTGTATGGTACTCACTGTACGATCTTTACAGATCATAAAAGCTTTCAACATATTCAGAATCAGAAGGAATGGAATGTGAGACATCGACGATAGATGGAGTTGTTGACCGATTATGACTGCGAAATTATTACCCGGGAAAGACCGATGCAGTGGCCGGTGCCTTGAGTTAGAAGGAACCGAGATCTGCATATCAGTTGAAGTCAATGAGCATTGTGGTTGTACCAAATTTGGTTGATAAGATTCGGAAGGGCTCAAATTGAGGGTTTGAAAGAAGAAAATTTGAAGGGTGAAGTAATGGTGAAGCAGCAAGCGAGATTTGGTGAAAATAGTCATCGTCGCAAGACTTTCTAGGGACGCATCTGGTTCCCAAGGTTGGGGGAGTCCGTGAGCTGCTGCTACAAGAGGCTCATAAATCTAAGTATTCTATACACCCTCGGAGAACTTAGATGTACTTTGACCTAAAACCGAATTACTAGTGGCCTGATATGAAGACGGATGTGGCTACCTATGTACCAAAGTGTGTCACTTGTTCGCAAGTTAAGACAGAACATCAAAAGCCCTACGGAGAATTGCAACAATTAGAGATACCCAAGTGGAAATGAGATCAGATTACGATGGATTTTGTTACGAAATTACCCAAGACTAAGGCTGTCAATTTGGGTTGGGTTCGGGTAGTTTTGTGTCAACCCAATTTCAACCCATTTAGGCCAAATGTCATCGACAAGAATTTTTTCACTTTCCGAATAATGGTTTTCTAGTACGATTTTCGAATACGGTTTTCCGTTTCAACTATGATTTTCTTTATCAATGTTTCAAATTCCATGTTTGTTTTCTAACTTTCGGTAAGAATTTCAAAAAATATTTTCATTTATATTCTAACATCAATAATCATTGTTCGTTTTGATTTTATTCGAACTTCAAATTCGGTATTTATTTCGTTTTGATTCAAGTTTTGATTTTACTTTTTTATTCACTTATACAAATGAATATAATAAAAACTATGATGTATTACTATTCTATCAAGTGAACAACCTTATAATTTAAAATTATTCATCTTTAAATAAAATTATGAATAGTATACTAAAGTATCACCTATCAAATAATCAAATGTAAAAGTACCAAAATCATATAGTGAAAATAATAAATAACAAAATAACGTACTATTGTTTTACATGTAAATATTTTATTGTTTATTTTGAGTTTTTAACGTTTAAGCGCTTTGTACTTTTGTATGATGGGTCATTTTCGGGTTGTCGGGTTGACCCTAACTCAACTCATTTATTTTCGTGTCAACCTGCTTTTGACCCGGTTCGGGTTCGTGTCACTTTTTTCGGTTCGGATTTCTTGTCGACCTAGAAATTGCCAGACTTACCCAAGACTGCGAAACGTAATGATATGATTTGGGTTATTGTTCATCATTTGACCAAGGGTGCACATTTGTTGGCTTAGAAATTGTGCAAATAACGGCTGAGAAAGTGGCGGTGGCACGGGATTGACTCTCAGTAGCGAGAGACAAAAGAAGTATTCTGATAGGAAGCACCGAACGAAGGTGTTCGAGGTTGGTGAAAAGGTGATATGGAAGGTCTCGCCTTGGAAAGGGATCATACAATTCGGTAAATGAGGCAAGATTGGTCTGCGATTCATTGGTCCGTTGATGGTTTTGGAAAGAATTGGAGATCAGACCTAGGGATGTAAATGAGCCGAGCTACTCGTGAGCTATTCGAGCTTGGATTGTTAAAATCTCAAAACGAGCTGAGCCTTATCGAGCTCCAACTCAAGCTTGAGCCTAGATTAAAGCTCATTTAATAAACGAGCCAAGCTCAAGCTCCAAAGAGTGGGCTCGCGAGCTTAAACGAGCCTAAACGAGCTCCATCTATAATATAATTTATATTTTATATGTTTAATTTTTAATAATTATATATATATATCATTTTAATAAAAATATCAAAATAATATTCGAGCCTAAACGAGCCGAGCCTGAGCTTCATAAATATTAAACGAGCCGAGCTCGAGCTCAACATCATAAGCTCTAAACGAGCCAAGCTCGAGCTCGAGCTTAAAAAGGCCTAAACAAGCCCGGATAGATAAGTGTCTGGCTCAGCTCGGTTAAGCTCGTTTACATCCCTAATCAAGCCTATAAGTTAGAATTACCGCAGGCATTGGAAGGAATTCATGATTTGTTTCACGTGTGTTACCTGCAAAAGTGTTTGGCAGAGGAACCGAGTGTATTGCCGCTAGTAAGAGGTTGATTAAAGAACCGGTGGCAATCTTAGACCGTAAGGTTAAGCACTTGAGAAAGAAATGGGTCAAGCTAGTAAGGTTCAATGGAAGAATAAGCATGGAGGGATATGACGTGGGAAACTGAAGAAGAAATGAAGACTAGATATCCCAGCTTTTTACTTAGTATATTCCGAGGACGGAATCCTTTGAAGGAAGGGAGAATACTAACGACCCAATTTTGAAAGTCATTATTGTAAATTATTTAGACGATTAAATGAATGGTACTTATGGAGTTTATTTATTGAGAAAGATATTTATGAGTATTATTATTATTAAGAAAAGAATTATGTTGAGAAACAAAGAAAACTATTCGTATGGAGATAGCGACGCGATGCGTTGGGCGGCAAACCTCACGTGCACAGTAGCGTGTGTCAAAGGCTCGCGTTTGGCAGGGGATCGCGACGCAAAGTGTGCCGGATTTGGTCTATATATATGTTTGCATTTCAGTTGTTTCTCACGAGTTGTCCACAATAGTAACGTCACTCTGCCCATTGGAGAGCAATTCTAAGACTAGAGAGCATGCCGGTAGTGTCGGGTTTTGATAGGTGTGCGTATTCAAGGCTTGAAAGGTGCGGTGATACCATTTAGGGCTAAGTTTCGACTTCGTTTTTTAGAGATCTCGAGAAGTGTTTTGGAGCGTGTAAGTCTGGGTTTCGACGATCCCTGTAGATCCGAGTTGATCTACTTGTAAAAACCGAGGTGAGTTCGGTTATTTTAAGATGAGATATCTATTTGTGAATGCTTATGGTTGATAAACGATTGCTTGTAATGCATGCTACATATTTATTGATGATATGCGATTTATTTACATGATGTATGCGGTGCATGCATATATATGTATAGATATATATATATAAAATGATGATCATGTTGGATTGATATCATGATTTGGGGTGGGGGTAGGTATACTCCTAAGATGAAAGATGATGCCTAGTAGGAAAAGTGTGTCTTGTAGGATATGCTAGCAAAGCGATGATTAGTTGTCGGGTTTTAGATAACCATGACAAGACATGGTGTACTTGTGCTTTATGTGCATGTATACAGGTAGGTATACTAGTGTTGGAGGTCGAAATGTATGACACCACGAGCGTGAAAGGAGGGCCTAAGGGTGGGGGCACCGGTTGTACTTTCACATGAACGACTTATGTCGGAGTAGCTATAGCGGACAGATTACGGGAGTATGCGTTCACGTGGGAGTCGTGCCCTGTTTTGTACCAGACTTTCCGGACATGCTTAGTGAACTTGTGCCGGTGCAGATAGACCTTGGAACTTAGTAGTTGCCAGGCACGCATGTAGTGTCGGTGCGGACGAACCTTGGAAGCCTAGTGGTATCCGGGTACACATGTGGTATTTAGGGTGACGATGATAGTGATGTATAATGATAGACCCCAATTAGAAGGATGTATAAAATGATGTTTAGTGAGGAATAGTAATGCATGAGATGATAATGAAGTAAAAGGTGAAAATGATGTTTTATGATGTACTTATTGATGGTTGCGATGATACTTGACCATGTGGGAATTTATGATGTTATGCGGGTGGGTCAAATTATGAGTTGGGATTTATTACCCAAAACCAAATGTGTTTTATAAATGTTTTAATGTGACGATTTTGTGGTAATAACTAAGCTGACTCACTAAGCGTAATGATGTGCGTGAATCAGATCATGTTTTATATTTATAAACTGGAATCACCAAAATTCTGACTACAACACAAATAGGCAAGTGTACCTAATCGTATCACGGTATAGTTATGGTAAGACCGAGCGTCGAACTCTTGGGGAACTAGTATGATTTTAGATTTAGAAAATTTAATTATTAATTAGTCTAAAGAAAGCGATTAAAAGGGGAATTGATCTAAGAATGCAATAAACAATACTAATTAGACAAAAGAGAAAACAGTCCAAAAGTAAGATAAAGCTGCGAGCTTGGGATGGAAACTATCAATACGAAGTATTCTCACCTAGATTCGATTACCCCATCGTCTACGGTCAATCTCATGGAAGTGCAATGAACATTATTCATTATATACAGATTTCTAAACTAGCTAGATCTCTTGGTCAAACTCACCAGCCCTATAACTATAGAATCATTAACCTAATGGTCACGACATTAACTATCCCTCTAATTAGCCAATAAATTCGTATCAAGCTAGACTTAATCTATTGATTTATATTGGTCAAAAAATAATCAATTAACACCGAATGGTCATCGCATGCAATTATCAAACACATTAAAGTAAATTACTTTATAACCTAACCCTAGGATTTGGTCCATCCCTAGTCATGAATTCTAATGGTCATAGAAACTCATGATTAAAGCAAACATAGATAGAATGGTCATCTTAACTATGAAATACTTAGCAATAGGCATAAAGATCAAAACCTTAACACGAATGGATCTTTGAAAAAGCTAAACATGATAGATTATACAATTACTAAACATCCGGGTCTATAGAAATCAAACCAATAAACAAGGGTTCATCTAATTGTAACATCCTCAAATCGGGCCTATTCATGCGCTCCATTTGGTACGTGAATTTAATTTAAAGAATTAAATGAATATATATGTTAAGTATTAATAGAAAATATGTAATTGGCTAGTTAAATGTGAATTTGAAAATAGTAATAAAAATAGATAATAATGATAAAATATTAACTGGTTTCAAACGAGGTTTCCAAAAATATCCTCGTTAGTTGAAACGGTTATTCGGGTGTTGTGTTGTATATTGAAAAGGGGAACAAAATACCCCCTTGAGGATAAATGAGAGCCTCATAGTCGGTTCTCACTAATAACATCTCAGACACACACTTACACCCACAAAAACACACACACCTCATGTTTTCTTTCATCTCTTGTTCTTAAAGGAGGAAACCCAAATCAAAGATCATCAATTGAAGCTGGAATTAAGCTTTAATCGAGTCTCTAATCTGTTCTTGATCCTTCTATCTTCATCATCTTGTACCTAGTAAGTCTTTTTCCTCCTTGTTCTTCATTTTCAAGCTTTAGGTCAAAAAACGGGTCAATTAGAAATTGACCACAAAGCTTAGATCTTTTGGTTCTAATCTGTTATAAGATCATCTATAGGTTGTTTGGGACTAATTTTATGAATTATAGAAGCTAATTTGAAGGAATTTTAAGAATTTGACCAAATGGGTCTTTAATGGTGATTTGATGATTCAAACTTGAATCATATGTTAAAATCATGTTATGTTTATGTTTATGAACTCCAAATGATGCCCCAAACTTAGTGTGTAACCTGGAAACAATTAAGAAAGGCTTAAACTTGGGATTGGATGGAAACACAACAGAACAGAGCTGCTGTTCGGCTTACTGTTTCGACTTCACGGCGTGAACAGGGGCCTGTTCACGGCGTGAAGTGCTGGGCAGTGAGCTGTTTTGGCTGTTGTTCGATGTTTTGGGTACATGGGTTATAGTTGGATCGTTTTTGACACTTTAAGGGGATAATTTGGGGTTAAAACTAGTGTAAGAATACATGTGAATGTTGTATGATTATCTAAATGAAATGAATGTATACAATAGGTAATTAAGCAAACGAGGAGAGCCAAATACCTAATTGTGTTGCTTTAAACACACAAGGTGAGTACTGACTCTTATGACTTCAATTAAGGAGGGTTTAAATGCAAGAAAAGTTATATGATTATGACATGTTACAATTTGTATTATGAAAGCCATATGTATGCTAGTATGATAAAGAATCTATGATATGCCTAGATAATTTATGTGCAAGACATGTATTTAAGTACATGTGCACACTTTGATGAGTATATGTTATATAAATAAGCATGCATGCACTTGTTCCTGAAAAGGATTCTTGATGAGCTATCTGTATGTCCGGACTAACATGTAATTAAGGTCAGCTTCGGCTGGATCCAGTGCCTTCGGGCTAAGATTCTGGATTAACGGTACTCGAGTACTGTTCCTTTTAGCACTTGGGGTGAGTGCCTTAAATGGCTAAGCCTAATGAGCCTTGGCTCCTTAACGGGCACGGTGATTCACTTAGGTTATGAAACCAGCACGGATGGTAGTGTCTGATTCCCCCGGTGGTAGTGGTTTGAGCTGGACTTGCAACCTGGCAATATAATTCACTCGTTGGACATGTCAGCACTCCGCTATGTGATAGGATAGCATTGTTTGCTTATTCCTGCTATATGACTTGCTTTATTGCTGATGACTTGCTTTATTGCTGATGACTTGCCTTATTGTCATGCATGATTGTTAGTATTCACTAGCTATTTTTAAATAGCTAAAATTGTTGATGTTAACCCTTTTACAGATAAGGAATAGGCAGGCTTGGTGAGTTGGGGACACTCGTAGCTGATATACATGCCTTTTTGAAGGAACACTGCTTTTGGTATTATAATACAATGGTCAGTTTAGATTAATGTAACGCCGGTTGGCATGTTTGGTAATTTTTGTATTGTATATTTGTATATACGCCAAACATGTGTTTTTAAACTGTAATAGCTACTTGGGTTTGTTTATTTGTTATTTAAAATTCCGCTACAATGTTTTTGAAATTTGGTTAAGTTAATAAACAAGTAAATATTCAATTTACATACGGACCCATGCGGTTTGAAAACTCAAATTTATACTGATTTTTAATATAGCAAAGGTGGTGTTACAAGTTAGGTATCAGAGCCTAAGTTTGAGGGAATTGGGTACTTGAAAGAGTATTCAATCTCAAACTCGGGCCCGACCATTATGAGGTGTTCCTTATTGGGTAAAGGGGATTGAGTATGAGTGTTATATGATTAAGGCTTGTTAATAGCTAGTCTATATGTTAATATGTAAGTATAAGTGCTATAATAAATGATCCTTCTTTCATATAGCAAAAGTTGAAATATGTATGCACCGCGTGATGCTACTGAGTAGGCTCTCAAAGAAATGGAGGACGAAGCCTCCCATATACCGCAACAGGCTGGAGACGAACAGTCTCAGCACCGTACTGAAGGTGCTCCAGCTGAAAATGTACAACAGGCGTACATCAGACGCCTTGAGGAGGAGCTCCGTACTGCAAAGGAGCTTCTACTCAATTCTTCCTTGGGTAAGCCACCCCGTGAACCGTGTTCATACCAGAAATTCTTATCGTGCCACCCACCTACCTTCGAGGGGAGTGATGACCCCACTGTTACTATGAGGTGGATTAGAGAAATGGAGCAGACATTCGAGTCCTGCGAATGTGAACCTAAATACTGCGTGAAATACGCAGTAAGGGTGTTAAAGGGTCGTGCCATCTACTGGTGGGACACGGTCAGGGCCTCTGTCAAAAAGGAGGTACTCAATGCTCTGACTTGGGAGCAATTTAGTGAGAAGGTCCAGAGAAAGTACTGCACTGAGTATGACCTGGATAAACTGGAACGCGAGTTCAACAATCTCCGAAAAGAAGATAAATCCATGGAGCAACATATCAGTGCCTTTACTGATAAAATGAGGTTTGTACCTCATTTGTTAACTGATGAGAATACAAAGATCCGGAGGTTTGTCAATACATTACCTTTGGAGTTTCGAGCTAATGTCAGAGCAGCTAGTGATTTGGATCGAGCCTTTGAAACAGCTCAACATATGGAGGGTGATCAGTGCAGGGGTGAATCTGCAGAGGAAAGCAACAAGCGAAAATTCCAATCCTTTTCTAACCCAAGTCCTTATAAAGGACAATCTTCTGCAGGTACCAAAACAAGCGATTCCAAGACACCTAAACCTGATAGCCCTTGGTGCAATCCATGTCGCACCTACCATTATGGTGATTGTTCAAGGGCAACCAGAAGGTGTGCCAGGTGTGGAACCAAAGGGCATTCAGTGGAGGAATGCAGGTACAAGGATGATGTCTGCTTCAGATGTCATCAGTCAGGGCATAAAATAGCCCAATGCCCTAAAAGCCTGAATACCCGAGCAGGTGGATCATCCACTGAGCAGAAGAAAGATGACACCCCACATGCAAAAGGGCGTACGTTCCAAATGACGGCCGAAGAGGCCAAAGCTGCAGGTGATGTGATAACGGGTACTTTTCTTATTGAATCTACCCCAACATGTATATTGTTTGATACTGGAGCCACTTACTCTTTTATTTCCATATCTTGTCGTAAGAAGCTGCAATTACCTGTTACCCCATTAATTGATCCAATTAAAGTAGAAGTGGCTGACGGTAAAGTAGTTTATGTTACGGAGAAAGTCCTGGTAGCACTTGTTTATATCGATGGGCATAGCTTTTCAATTTCATTCCTTATTATGCCTATCACGGGCTTTGATGTTGTGATCTGGATGGATTGGCTCAGCAATAGAGATGCTGAGATTATATGTTCTAAGAAGATAATCAGATTTCCTCTAAATGACGGGTCTTATGCTATTGCAAGGGGAGAATGACGGGAGTCTGATATTCCTATCATTTCGGTGATTCGAGCTCAGAAATATGTCATAAAAGGTTGTGTCTCCTACTTTGCTTATGTTATTAATACTCAGATGGAGAAACAACCAGTTGAGCATATCAGGTTAGTGTCAGAATATACTGAAGTCTTTCCAGATGAACTACCCGGACTGCCTCCAGTCAGGGATGTAGATTATAAGATTGATCTTGTTCCCAGAGCTACTCCAGTGGCTAAAGCTCCGTATCGTCTTGCTCCTTCTTAAGTCCGCGAGATGATGAATCAAATTCAAGAATTGCTTGATAAGGGCTTCATTCGTCCGAGCTTTTCTCCTTGGGGAGCTCCAGTTCTTTTTGTCAAGAAGAAAGATGGGACTATGCGAATGTGCATAGATTATAGGGAGCTTAACAAGTGAACTATAAAGAATAAATACCCACTCCCGCGCATAGATGATTTATTTGATCAATTACAGGGAGAAACGTGCTTTTCTAAAATCGATCTCAGATCAGGGTACCATCAAGTACGGGTTCAAGCCGAAGGTATTCCGAAGACGGCCTTCCGTACACGCTACGGTCATTATGAATTCTTGGTGATGCCATTCGGCTCTACCAATGCACCAGAAATCTTTATAGATCTCATGAATTGAATTTGTCATCCATTTCTGGACAAGTTCGTGATAGTATTTATTGATGACATCTTGATCTATTCAAAGACCGAAGCTGAACATGAATCACATCTTCGTCAAGTTCTCGAAACTCTTAAGCGAGAACAACTTTATGCCAAGCTTTCTAAATGTGAGTTTTGGCTTCGGGAGGTGCATTTTCTTGGTCATGTTATCTGCAGGGAAGGTGTGAAAGTAGACCCTGCTAAAGTAGAGGCAGTGATGAATTGGGAGGTTCCTAAGACTCCTACAGAGATCAAGAGTTTCCTTGGTCTTGCTGGATATTATCGGCGATTTATTCGTGAATTTTCTAAACTCGTTGGTCCTCTTCCTAAATTGACATGGAAGGATGTTGCTTATGTGTGGTCTGATGCACAGGAGCAGTCCTTTAAAACTTTAAAGCGGCTACTTTGTGAAGCTCCGATTCTTACTCTGCCAAATGGGTCGGAGGATTTCATTGTATATTGTGATGCTGCTTATTCTGGTTTGGGATGTGTTCTAATGCAACGCGATAAGGTGATTGCCTATGCTTCAAGGCAATTAAAACCGCATGAAAAGAACTATCCAACACACGATCTAGAACTTGCAGCAGTTGTATTTGCATTGAAGCTGTGGAGGCATTACTTATATGGTACAAAATGTGTTATATGCACGGATCATAAAAGCTTGCAATATGTCTTTTCTAAAAAAAACTCAATATGAGGCAACGACGCTGGATTGAGTTAATCAAAGACTATGACTGTGAGATCCGTTATCATCCAGGAAAAGCTAATGTAGTAGCTGATGCCTTGAGCAGAAATGTAACACCCAGAATTTTATAATTAAGTTAAGCAAGAAATGTACAAAGTGGTAAGTGAGTTACAAATGGATATATGTGATAGTATGGGGTTATAAACTAGAAGGGCTAAAACCGTCAAAACGAAACTTGGAAGGGTTGAGGGAATAATTATGTAATTAGTCCATAGATATTTATATAAATAACCATCTTTGACTTTGAGTGGTCAAAGTCTTCACTTTTGTAAGAAACCAACTCACGTATGCTATAAAACACCAATATTCTCTGGAGATTTTGCTCAAGATCAATGGAAGCAAGGTGAAATAACTGGAGCTAGTGATCATACAAGTTGGAGGTAAGGATCTTGAACTATGTTTTTGAAGTTTAATGGGTTTTTAGATGATTCTATGGTGAATCAAAGATTTCAGCATGTTATTGTTGTTATTTATGGATTAGATGTTGTTTGGGGTGTAGGAAAACATCCCAGTAGCGTTTTTATGAATTAAAGTTGGGTTTTTGGGGTGTTTTGGCCGGAGACAGCAAGTAAGTCGGCCAAACTGCTGCTACCAGTTGAAGGGCACGGGCGTGACCTTCAAGATCCAACCGTGCCCTTGGCCGTACCTAAGGAGGCACGGGCGTGACCTTTAGGGTACGGGTGTGCCCTATTCTAGAAAGGCCCAGGGGGTGCCTAGAGACCACGGGGCTGTCTAGGTGTAAGGCACGGGAGTACCTTGTGAAAGGCACGGGCGTGCCTGGCGAGGCACGGGCGTGCCTAGTACTTTGTTCAGTTGTTCGGTTCAGCAGATGCATGTGTTGATGTATATTAAGTATTATTTCATGTAGAGACTTATCAGTGGCGCGTTCGCTAGATACTATCGATTGTGGACTGTTATATAACATCACAGACTATAAGGTGAGTCTTCTAGACTATTATTCATATTTACAGCATGTATGTTATTATACCAGGTTGTTAATATATTAGGTCACTCATATGTGGGGGCTATGCTCAGTAAGGTTGAGTAGTGATACAGTAATGTTACAGTAAATATTTATGTGTGTTAAGCTTACTGCTATGTACAGTAAGGCTCAGTATTATTAAGCATGCTGCTTTGTGCAGTAGTGGCTCAGAAATAGCACAGTACTGTGGCTTTGTTAATTAATCATATGTCAGAAAGCATACTGCCTTGTGCAATAGTGGCTCAGTTAGTTACTCAGAGATTATTATCAGTTGTTGACAGTGTTTATAATATGATTATATTCATGTGTTTATATGATTGGCCGTCTAGTTTACTCACTAAGCTCTCGCAGCTTATCAGATATTATTTCTAAAATGTTTTGCAGGTTTTATCAAAGGCAAGAGCAAAGCTTCAGTTTGACGGTTGTTATGTATATAAGGAAAGCGGTGTTTTGAAACTTAACGCCCGCTTGTATAGTGAGAAAACGTCTTTTGATGTAAATATGTGACTATCATGCTTTTGTATGAACCTGAGGGTTCAAAACAGTTTTTGTTGCTTCCACTCGTTTGTAAGATAACTCTTTTATTTCTAAAAGAACTTGAAGTATGGTTTTATTTATGTTTTGAAAATTGGGGCGTTACAACTTGGTATCAGAGCCAACGTTTGAGGGATCTGGAGGTGTGTTATGCATCGTCTGGACTTAAACCATGGTTCTGTGGATTTGGTCAAACTGGAGACTTGCAGCTTGGTGAGTATACTAGTAATTATATTGATATATGTGTTATGCGAGCATTATGTGTCAGTACATGATGTGTTCAGGACAGATATGATATGTGTGCTTATAACTGTTAAGAGTTGGTTTTACATGTGCAGTCAGTATGAAATAAATTGTGACATGAATACGTGATATATTTTATTGGTAATACATGGCCTAAGCCTATGAATCGGGACTTTTTGTGGTAAAGTTAAGATCGAACGTGTGTAATGTGTTTGTAATAATATAAGAGCTCATATTATTACAGACATATGATACGTGTTGGGACTTAATGAAATCATGAGGAATCTTGTGAATCGGGTGAGGGGTACTTGTAGAAGTAGTACACCTGGGATTATAAATGTATAGAATGCCTTAGTATATGCAGAAATACTCTGAATCAGATGATAGGTGTACTGATATGTTGGATGTACTAGTAACTGTTTGCTATAGAGGATGGTGTGATAGAGCTACCTTTTGCCTTAATGCTTTATCTATACTACCAGGATGGTTAATACAAGAGGTTCAAGAGCAGTTAATAATGTTAAGGGTGGTCCCAGTCACCGATCCGAAGGAGTAGAGACCAGTGTAACAGATGAGCATGTTCTTTTAGGAACACAGCATGAAGGGGAGGGAGGAGCCCTAGAGATAAATCAGGAAATACCAGAAACTGCAATTGGAGAAATTGTAGCGAGGGAAATTAGTAAAGCATTGGAACGAAGTATTCCTTATATCATAAAACAAGTTGTAGATCAGGTAAATGATCAGAATAAGGAAGTAATTGGGCAGGAAATCGCAGCTAGGTTAACTGCTGCGGGAGTTGGGGTTAATCCTCAACCTCAAGTTATTATACGTGAAGCACTGAAAAGTTGTACGTTGACTTTGCAGCTTGTCAGCCACCGTTGTTTCATGGGGAAACTGATCCAGTCGTCAGTCACAGATGGATCTCTGAAACTGAAGGTGCGTTTCACACCTGTTCGTGTGCACCTGAGAATAAAGTAAGATATGCAACCAATAAACTGAGAAGTGCAGCTAAGGATTGGTGGGATATGGAAGTAAAGCAAAGAGGTTATGTTCAGATTGAGGTTATGACATGGGAAGAGTTCAAAGAAATTTTTTTCGAACAATTTGTACCACAGGCAGAAATTGATAAGATTGTGGATGAATTCCACAAATTGAAACAAACAAAGGAGACTGTACTAGAGATTAGCGCGAAGTTTATGGAGAAAGCTCGTTTTTGCCCAGACTATGTGGCAAATGAAAAGATGAAGATGTATAGGTACATGATGGTGCTCAAGCCTAGCATTCGAGAGTTTATTGATGCTAGTAAGCATCAAACAGTGAAATCCATGATGGATGCTGCAAGGGCTAGAGAGTTAGAATTGGTCAGACAGGAAACAGAAAGAAAGCCAGTGGAGAAAGCGATGCTAGTGAATAAGAAACCGAGAGTTGAAACTCCAGAAAAGACAGTGGTGCAGAAGACATATCCAGTTTGTTCGTTATGCAAGAAACGTCATTTGGGAGAATGCAGGGTTGGTTTTCTGGCTTGTTATAAATGTGGGAAACTTGATCACTCGAGCAGAGATTGCAAGAATCCGATCAAAGTGTGTTATAATTGTTATCAGTCGGGTCATCAGAGGTCTGAATGTCCCAATCCAACCGCAATAACAGCGCTTACCGATTTCAAGTCTACTTCAACTTTACCGTCCACGCATATTCTGAGATGAAGAGGGAGAATGAGTATAAAGCAAAGCCAGGTGTAGTTCCAGGTATATATCTTGTCAACAGCTTGTCTGCTCATATGCTATTTGATTCTGCTACAAGTAAATTATTCGTATTTATCTATTCTGTAAAGATTTCAGTCAAATGTGTTAGAACTAGATACAGTTGGATTCTCTGTTGAAATTATAGCCATGACTATGAGAGATTTCCAAGCAGTAATTGGAATAGACTTGTTTGATAGTAACCAGGTTGTAGTATTATGTGAACAGAAAGTGATATAAGTTCATATCCCAAGTGGGGAAGAACTAAGTATATGTTTCTAAAATGTTTTGCTGGTTTTATCAAAGGCAAGAGCAAAGCTTCAGTTTGACGGTTGTTATGTATATAAGGAAAGCGGTGTTTTGAAACTTAAAGCCCGCTTGTATAGTGAGAAAACGTCTTTTGATGTAAATATGTGACTATCATGCTTTTGTATGAACCTGAGGATTCAAAACAGTTTTTGTTGCTTCCGCTCGTTTGTAAGATAACTCTTTTATTTCTAAAAGAACTTGAAGTATGGTTTTATTTATGTTTTGAAAATTGGGACGTTACAAGAAAAGGGGTTTCAACTGAAGCCAAATTCATGAAGCTTACTGTGGTTCCTGATATTATTTCCAAATTGAGGGAAGCACAACAATTGGCTCTACAGGAGGAGAATCTAAAGGCAGAGACTATGAGAAAGCTGAAAGATCAGCTTATTGATGATTGCCCGGGTTTGAAGACTTTTCAATCCCAAATCTAGGTACCATAATTGGAGGCAACCGTGATCTGATATTACAGGAAGCACACAATTCCAGGTTATCTATTCACCTAGGTATAACCAAGATGTATTATGATCTCAAGAAGCTATATTGGTGGCCTACTCTTAAAAGAGACATTGCTTCATTCGTGGAGAAGTGTCAAATCTGTGCACAGGTCAAAACCGAGCACCAACGGCCTTATGGCAATCTGCAACAGCTCGATATTCCAGTGTGGAAGTGGGATCATATTACTATGGATTTTGTTACAAAGCTACCCAAGACACTCAGAGGGCACAACATGATTTGGGTCATAGTTGACCGATTGACCAAGAGTGCTCATTTTCTTGCTACGAATGAATCTGCATCATTGACACGCCTAGCTCAACTCTATATTAACGAGATTGTCACACGTCACGGTTTACCTTGTTCTATTGTCTCTGACCGTGACTCTTGTTTCGTGTCAAATTTCTGGCAAAGCTTACAACGTGAGCTTGGTACACGGGTTCATCTGAGTACTGCTTATCATCCACAAACGGATGGTCAGTCTAAAAGAACAATTCAGACTCTTGAAGACATGCTGAGGGCATGTGTACTTGAATATGGTGGTTCTTGGGATTCTCATCTCCCTCTGATAGAGTTTGCTTATAATAACTCTTATCATTCTAGTATCGGGATGCCACCATATGAAATGTTATACAGGAGGCGTTGTCACACTCCCACTTGTTGGCTTGAACCGGGTGAGAAGAAGTATGCCGGACCTGAAATTGTGCAGATTACTTTTGATAAGGTTAAAATAGCTCTGGAGAAATTAAAAGCAGCTCGTGATCGTCAAAAGATTTATGCAGACCCAAAGTGCCGACTTGTTGAATTCTTTGAAGGCGATAGGGTATTCTAGAAGGTATCTCCTTGGAAGGGGGTAATTCGGTTTGGACGTAAGGGCAAGCTGAGTCCACGTTATATTGGTCCATTCAGGATTATCCAAAAGGTCAACGAGCAGACTGTATCTCTTGAACTACCTCCTGAGCTATCTGGTATTCACAACACTTTCAATGTATGTTATCTAAGAAAGTGTAAGGTTGATGAAGATCAAGTTCTACCTCTGCAAGAGCTGAAGGTTGATTCAGCTAAACGTCTTGTAGAAGAGCCAGTTGAAATTCTTAACACAAAGACAAAGAAGCTGCATAAGAAGATGATCAGACTGGTTCTTGTCAAGTGGAAGCACAGCCTAGGTCCCAACATGACATGGGAAACTGAGGATGACATGAAGGCACGCTACCCTCATTTATTTCCAGCTGAGCAGATTCCGAGGACGGAATCTTCTTAAGGGGGTAGAGTTGTAACATCCTCAAATCGGGCCTATTCGTGCGCTCCATTTGGTACGTGAATTTAATTTAAGGAATTAAATGAATATATATGTTAAGTATTAATAGAAAATATGTAATTGGCTAGTTAAATGTGAATTTGAAAATAGTAATAAAAATAGATAATAATGATAAAATATTAACTGGTTTCAAACGAGGTTTCCAAAAATATCCTCGTTAGTTGAAACGGTTATTCGGGTGTTGTGTTGTATGTTGAAAAGGGGAACAAAATACCCCCTTGAGGATAAATGAGAGCCTCATAGTCGGTTCTCACTTATAACATCTCACACACACACTTATACCCACAAAAACATACACACCTCACGTTTTCTTTCATCTCTTGTTCTTAAAGGAGGAAACCCAAATCAAAGATCATCAATTGAAGCTGGAATCAAGCTCTAATCGAGTCTCTAATCTGTTCTTGATCCTTCTATCTTCATCATCTTGTACGTAGTAAGTCTTTTTCCTCCTTGTTCTTCATTTTCAAGCTTTAGGTTAAAAAACGGGTCAATTAGAAATTGACCACAAAGCTTAGATCTTTTGGTTTTAATCTGTTATAAGATCATGTATAGGTTGTTTGGGACTAATTTTATGAATTATAGAAGCTAATTTGAAGGAATTTCAAGAATTTGACCAAATGGGTCTTTAATGGTGATTTGATGATTCAAACTTGAATCATATGTTAAAAGCATGTTATTTTAATGTTTATGAACTCCAAATGATGCCCCAAACTTAGGTGTAACCTGGAAACAATTAAGAAAGGCTTAAACTTGGGATTAGATGGAAACACAGCAGAACAGAGCTGCTGTTCGGCTTGCTATTTCGACTTCCCGGCGTGAACAGGGGCCTGTTCACGGCGTGAAGTGCTGGGCAGTGGGCTGTTTTGGCTGTTGTTCGATTCTTTGGGTACATGGGTTATAGTTGGATCGTTTTTGACACTTTAAGGGGATAATTTGGGGTTAAAACTAGTGTAAGAATACATGTGAATGTTGTATGATTATCTAATGAAATGAATGTATACAATAGGTAATTAAGCAAATGAGGAGAACCAAATACCTAATTGTGTTGCTTTAAACACACAAGGTAAGTACTGACTCTTATGACTTCAATTAAGGAAGGTTTGAATGCAAGAAAAGTTATATGATTATGACATGTTACAATTTGTATTATGAAAGCCATATGTATGCTAGTATGATAAAGAATCTATGATATGCCTTGATAATTGAAGTGCAATACATGTATCTAAGTACATGTGCACACTTTGATGAATATATGTTATATGAATAAGCATGCATGCACTTGTTCCTGAAAAGGATTCTTGATGAGCTATCTGTATGTCCGGACTAACATGTAATTAAGGTCAGCTTCGGCTGGATCCAGTGCCTTCGGGCTAAGATTCTGGATTAACGGTACTCGAGTACTGTTCCTTTTAGCACTTGGGGTGAGTGCCTTAAATGGCTAAGCCTAATGATCCTTGGCTCCTTAACGAGCATGGAGATTCACTTAGGTGATGAAACCAGCACGGATGGTAGTGTCTGATTCCCCCGGTGGTAGTGGTTTGAGCTGGACTTGCAACCTGGCAATATAATTCACTCGCTGGACATGTCAGCACTCCGCTATGTGATAGGATAGTATTGTTTGCTTATTCCTGCTATATGACATGCTTTATTGCTGATGACTTGCCTTATTGTCAAGCATGATTGTTAGTATTCACTAGCTATTTTTAAATAGATAATATTGTTGATGTTAACCCTTTTACAGATAAGGAATAGGCAGGCTTGGTGAGTTGGGGACACTCGTGGCTGATATACATGCCTTTTTGAAGGAACACTACTTTTGGTATTATAATACAATGGTCGGTTTAGATTAATGTAACACCGGTTGGCATGTTTGGCAATTTTTGTATTGTATATTTGTATATACGCCAAACATGTGTTTTTAAACTGTAATAGCTACTTGGGTTTGTTTGTTTGTTATTTAAAATTCCGCTACAATGTTTTTGAAATTCGGTTAAGTTAACAAACAGGTAAATATTCAATTTACAAACGGACCTATGCAGTTTGAAAACTCAAATTTATACTGATTTTTAATATAGCAAAGGTGGTGTTACACTAATCAAGGTGAAAAACAGAAAACCTAGCCCATAGACAGACTAGAACACATCAAAACGAAAAAGAACAGAACTTGCAACTATTATAGACTGATGGTGGCAAACCCGAGTCAATCCCGTCAAAGTTGTGGTCTTCCTCTTCCTTATTGAGCTCCAAACCTTCTCTTAGGCCTTGATAACACTTTTGGACGTCCTCAGCCGTCATATTGGAACCCTAGAACCACATATATGTTCCTTGGGTAAAAAAAAGGTTGTATTTATAGATTTCACGTTTCGGCCCTATCCTGTCGCGTTCCCCTTTAAGGCGCGTCGTGTCTGACAATCAATTCGCGACCTTTTAGAACTTTGACGTGGACGTGTCACGTTGGACCTTATAAACGCGTCGCTTTGGAGACTAATGCAATATTTTCCAATAATTATCGTAGCTCTCTGAGTTTAGTTTCCGTGGCCTTTTGAATCACCTCAATCCGAGTTCGTATGAGTGAGATATGATCAAAACGGTGCATCAGTGCTGACAGCTTTTCTTATTTTCATCAATTTCTTCCATTTTTGCTCAAAACCTTTCATCATATGCCTTTTTAACCTAAAAACCAACAATTTATGATAATAAGTATCTTTTGTCGTATTTACGAACAATATCTGGCTAAAATAAAATAGATATCGCTTAAAACATATATCTAAGTATGGCAATATCACATAAGCTGACACTTGTATCTTTGAAATGTGTCTTATGCTCGTGCAGATTGCTTAGGTACGTGGCTTTGTGAGCTTGGGTGCTGATGGATAGTTTAATTATATTTGTGTTGTTTATGAAACTGACTTGTGATTGTGTGATGAACTAGGTTTTTAAACAATGATGTGATTTTAAAGTAACAGTGGTCTTTGTATTGATGTGTGGTTAAAATGGTTTAACTCTTTTAATAAATGTGGTGTTTTCAAGTCTTCTATTGCAATGAATCTGATTGAGTAGAAAAGTTTTTGTAAATCTCAAGTTTTGAAAATCACGACTGTTACACAATTACTTGTGAAATATAATGTATTATATAGAATAGAAAAGTAACTCTTTAAAATGAAGGGACTTCCTTATGTATCAAGACATTATTATTATACCTTTGTAATCATTGAAAGATATCACAGAATTCTACAAAAACCCGATTCTATTTTCATACTTAACTTATTAATGATAGTAAAAAGTTCAAACTTATGACGCATGTCAGATTGTCTAAGTTGTATTTGTTTCAAAACCACTAGCTGCTTCTAGAATTTAATATCACGAGTTTCAAGAATGTTACAAGGGTTTCTAGGATTGTGTTTCGAAATTGATTTCAGTCTTTATGATTTGTAAACACCAAAAGGAATTTTGTATTGCGTTTTCAAACCAAACTTTTGCTAATTGTAGAAGACAAATCTAAAGAAAATTACTTGAATTCATTGCAAAGATTCCTAATAGGAATTGACTTAGGACAAATAAAACTAAATTCAACTATAGAAAAAACACAAACTAGGCAAACACATAAAGCAAATGACAACCATCAATGGCATAAATGACTTTAACCGGTGAAGAACCACATAGTAGGCTTGTTTAATCATTTTATAGAGCATGAGCACAAGTATCCATTTGCGATACGATCACACATCCTTCTTGGAGTTGGATATGGAACACCATAAGCTGTGAAAGATCCACTAGCACCTGAACATACTTCGGGTTGGCAATTGCTCACTATGGGCATGCCTTCATGAAGATGTGAAGGAAAGGGTGGAGGTAGAGGCAGTTTTATGCTATCAGTTTCTCTCATAATAGCAACACCTAGGAAAACTTTAGTTGCCGCCACTACCCCGCCAGCAACAATCCCACCAACAGAAGTTCCTTCAAGATTGGCCAAAAAGATAAGATGACTTGGAGAAAAGGGGGATGGTTTAATGCTAGAAGACATAGATCCATAAAAGTTCCCCTTGAGAGACAACAAGTTAAAAATTCCTTTGTAATTAGAGACATAAGGAATTTGAGTGAGAAGCCTTAGTCGATAGATGGTTGGGTCACGCACCAACCCATGTGTGCTGATGACACTAACATCCAATTTATAGCGGATAGCGAAATCCGCCACGGCATTAATGACATCAGAACCAGCCGAAATTTCAAGGACCTTGAGTTGCATATCAATGCCGTTTTGCTTTATGTCTTCGGAAGGCATCTCAGGCTCTTTACGTTTGTTCTTTGACCCTACGGGTCTGCCTCGATGCTTTGGAGCATGCAAACCGTTTTCCATTGCAAGAAGATAGGGTGATGAGGAAGGGGCATGTTACCATCCAATTTATAGAGGAGTGAATGTCTCAATCCATGTTCTAAACATTAAATGCCGTGCAAATTTTGAAAAAACTCATAAACGCGCTAAAATTTCAATAAATTCAAAATTATAATCTTATTTTAAGGATTATTTCGATGTCTTTTTACCATTTCCAACCATTTATTAGATGGTCAAAATAGAAAAATAAATGCTATTAAACAAATACATTATTGCATCACTTTACCGAAACTATTTTGGAATTTCTTTAATGAATATAATCTCGTTTTGTATATTTAAAGATAAGCCAATAAAGTTGTTTTGGATGTCGACGACCGTTGACCAAACTTTATGTATTTAGCATATGTAGTTTCGTTTTCTAAAGATATAAAAGGAATGATTTCTTAACATATCTGATTATGAAGAACTTTAGGGGCTAAAGGGTTAAATTACAGACTATAGAGTTTTAAGCAACTTTGAGGATCTAAAGTGCCATTAGACAAAATAAACCCACTATAAGAGTTAGAATCCGGGATTGAGTCTCCCATGACCCTAATTACGTTATATTGGTAGTCTTTAAACCCTAGAAAGAGAGTTTGAGAGTTGGTGCAAGGAAAGATTTTTTTAATTCGAGGTTTATTACAAGTTTGAAACATTGAGGTGTATGTAGGAAGCGCTCATTGATCTATTTGTCGTCATTCTTGTTTTTAGTTGGTAAGAACTATGTCTTGAACCCTAGTTAATGTTTTGCGGCCATTAGAGCGGTTGCTTTGAGGTTTATACATGGTGATTAGGGTTTGGTAGTGTTTTTGATAACCAAACTGGATTTTACGACTTTAAACAAACGCTCCCTCGTTAGGATGTATGAATATACCGCTAAGGAGGGTTAGGTTGGGTCTAGATTGCTTAGGAATCAATTGTATCGAGGTTTTGATTATTGACGATAATGTGACATGTTTGGTGCCCGACACCAATGGAACATACACCAAAGTAGTTGAACAAGACGCATCCACTTCTTTGAACATGATGCTTTGACTCTCTTATGGAACAAATGTTTTGTGTTTTATCACCTTTATCGACCCGAGTTCTTGCGTTTGTGTCTAGGGTGTTCGATTGAGTGTGTTGAACGTTGTTGGATTTTCTTTTACCGACTCAGGTGAGTTCAATAGACTTTTTTAAAACCGGATACAAAGACAAAATGGGGTTATTGCAATGAGGAATGTAACTCCTTGATTTATTTTCTGTTAAAATTTAAACTTTTCAAAACCACTTTATGACACTCATTTATAATTAGAGTGAAACCATTTGCAATCATTTGCTAAATCAAAGGGTTTATTAACAAACCATTTATAAGTCACACTACAAGATTATAAACATATGTTAAATAAACGTTTATCAACAAATATGACTTAGTCTACTATTGACATCATGATCATTAGCATAACAAGTACATGGAGTACCATACCTACCAAACATGTCCTCAATCTAAAAGGAAGTCCCACAACATCTATCCGTCTCAAAAGGCCATATAATTGCCTGCAAATACAAAGCATTTCAAAACACAACGAGTTAACTATAAACACATATAATGCAATACATAATTTCCATTTAAATAAGTTCACTTGAATACAATTCATGTTTGGATTTTACACCAACTTTCAAAATACACAAAAGTTCATAACCACAAAAGGTAGTCTAACAAAACATATATTTGCACAAGCCAGAAACTCACTCATGAGCAGGAGCCTTCTCTCTGTCTTCAAAAGGAATAAACATCACAATGTAAGTGTTACGCTTAGTGAGCACACAATCACCAACTAACAAGCACACAACATGCACATCTTGTATACATGTATGTCATTATACATCATATAACAATCATATGGTCACATTGACAGTTGGTAGTTCCCCGACTACCAAAGCCACATCGGTTTTTGAGGTCACATAATCTTATATACATCAATATCTGGTTAGTATAAATTTAATCGTCAATCATCGCATAATACACATAATGCACGTATGTATCTTCACATGTTAAATAGGGGTCATGCAACTTACGTTTTCCAACTGTGTATAATTTAATTGTTCGTCAATAGTAAGTTTTAACAAGGAACAAGAAGTCTATGATCACTTGCAAACAATTATTATTCAATTTCATATCCAAATAACCAAATCTGTCAACATCCTGTTTCTTACCCTCAGAGCATAAGGTATGCCATCAGGCGTGGCCTACCCCCTTAGGGCTTGACACGGTCCGTGTCCACAATGGACACACCCATGTCCAGTGTTTAGACATCATATCCATTCCAAATTCATTCAATTTACAACCACATGATTCCAAAACTTGGTTTTACATCTATTAACAACTATTGATCGTGCATAGGTAGGTAGGCACGAGTGACTAGAAGGAATCAGAGCTGAGTCATGTCGTTCATCTTCGATTACGGTGGCTAACCTCGGCCTGGATCGAGAGTCTTTAACGGGGTGACAAGTTTGTCCAGTTCTTCTTTAGTGGAGAGAGAAGAGACTCCAAGTGAGAGTGGATGTGAAGAGGTGCAGAAAGTCCTCCCATTGAGGGGTGAGGCTCCTCTAATAATAGAGGGGAAATCCATGGAAAAGCCCACATTTGTGGTCTAGGCTGCATAAAAAGGCACAGTCCAAAGTTGTGAAAGGGAGGCACACTGTCAACTATAAATAGTAAGAACAACAAAAATAACATCAATTGATCATGCGATGGTCATTTCACATCATCTAACTAAATTTTGACCCATTAACAATTTAACACCCCATTATTAATCAACAAGCTATAAATATCAGTCTAATTCCTTCTTAAACTCATAAAATTCATAATCAAACTTGTTAATAACATCAAAGCAGGTGTTTATAACTAGAAGAACTAAAATCCTCCATTTAGGTTACCAAAACTCATTATAAATAGGGTTTAGTTCACTAAAATGTATCTAAGTTGTCATATTTTGCTATTGTATGTACCTTAAAAAATTTCTATTGTGTGTATCGAACTTTTAATATGTCGCAATTGTGTGTATTATACTTTTTATTGTATGTACTAAACTTGTACGTTTTTTCCTATTTTATGTAACCAATATACATACAATAGCAACAAATTAAAAATTTGATACATACAATAGAAACTTTTAAAGTACGAAACACACAATAACAAAACATGACAACTTGAATATATTTTAGTGAACTAAACCCTTATAAATAATGACTAAATTAGGGAAGACTAACTCATCTTAGTGCTTAATTTAACCAATAGGACTTCAATTCTCTTCGATTTGATAACAAATCTCTTGAATCTCCTCCTTATATGCTTGTCTCAATTCTTTCACAAGCATCACCTGAATTTTAACTTCAAAAAGTCTAACCAACATAATTATACTTCGGTAACTTTGGACGCTTAGAAATAAGGACAAATTGCATTAAAATACAATGAACTTTGTCTTAGTTACAATTATATACAATCAACTTTATTTTCTTAAAAATAATACAACCAACTTTCAAAATTCTCACACTGTATGCAACTTGTTGTATACTATAAAAGTTATGGCAAAGTTCATTGTATACAATAGTAACTAAATAACATACACATAAAAAATTGTTTGCATACAATTAGAGAACTATAAAAGTTAATTGTATTATTTTTAGAATTTAAAAATTGGTTGTATACGATGGTAACTAAGACAAAGTAATCGCATTTTCATGCAATTTGCCCATTTATTTTCTGTATACATTTACCACAACACAACTTGTGTAGACAAAAAGTTTGAGAATTGGCAAGATGAGTCCTTTAATTAATTATCATGCTATTTTGTTATGACAATAAGTCATCTAAATATTCTTCATCATATAAAAGATAGGGTTTATTTCATCAAAAATTTATCCAATTCCAACTTGACACATTTTGTTATTGTATGATACCTATAATAACAAAACGTGACAAGTTAAATACAATTTTATGAACTAAACCTAAAAACATATAACCAAAAAACTTTTGTTTGCTTCAAGTACCTTTTTCTCTTATTTAGAAGTCCCACAAAAGGCCAAATAACCATAGAAAAGCAATGAATCCAATAACAATTATCATTACATGCCTAAACCTTTAGGTCATAATAAAAGTACACAAATCTTCAAAAACATGTTAATCGTTATAAAAATTAAAACATAAGTACAAACATATTACTTGGAAAAGAGTTCATTATATATTGTTGTTAAGAACTCAAAATCATTTGTTTAGAGGATGTAATCAAATTTCAGTCCATGAAATGGGGTCTCACTAGAAATAAAGCTCTCGTAACTACGGCAAATCAGGGTCCGTTTCTACCTCGTGCAAGCTTACACGGCCAAATATTCTATAAGCCTAAAAAAATTAAAATTTTATATAAATTTGTACACATACATGTATATAATCACTTTTATAAGCCTAATATTTTAAGTCCACTAAGCTACAAATCGATCTACATGCTAACCAAGTTTTAAAACTATATTAAATTTACTTTTTACTTTAAAAACAAATAATCTCGCAAGTTGAAACCTAGACTTCTAAGACCAGACCATGAGTATGGCATCTCATACTCTTTCTCTCTCTCTCTTTTATGGTAATGTCACATCAACCTCAAGTTATTTTTTCCTTCTATTTCTCTCTCTTACCCTAAACATAGGTACAACCTAACCTAACTAACTCAATCTTTTTCCTTCTCTTACTCTCACTTACACTATAAAAAAGGGTTAAGTGATTTAGGTGTGAGAACCGACCGATCAACCCGAAGAGGGTGGGGCGTAGAGGTGTTCCTCGATTACCCGAGGAGCCCTATAAGCAACCCGACCATTAAGGTGGATCGATACTCCTAACCTAAAAGTTTATATCCTCTGAATGCCTAGTGCTAGGATGCCACACCATCTCCTTGGATGCTTTTACTTTTGGTCAACCTTGTTTTTTTTTTAATTTAGTTGCCCAATAAAACATGTTAACAATTAATATCTTACATGTCATGTAATCATGTTTTTTTATATCGTACATATTTTCATATATATACTTTATATATATATATAGGCAAAAGTTCAAGCGAGAACTATTTTTCGTACGAGAACCGCGAGAACTAATCTTAGCCGTTTAATTCCCCCTCCTTCAATTGGATTGCCCACCCATGAATTCCTTACATGCATCATGTCACACTCAATCCCCCACGCTCTTCATCCATGAGTTCTATTATCCAAAATGAACGGCCAAGATTGGTTCTCACAGTTCTCGTACAAGTTCTCGTTTGAACCCTCCCCTATATATATATATATATATATATATATATATATATATATATATATATATATATATATATCTTCTAATCTTGTAATATAAATAAAAGACTAACTTCAATAAAATATATTAGATAATCTTAACCAATAAATTTAGTTATTAAATCTTAACCGTCTATTTTGATAACAATTAAAATCTAATTTTTAGTTTTGTGGGTCAAAATTGGATTCAATTTTTACTTTAGTTTAAATCAAAATTAGTAGAGATAATTTTATATATGTCCTCCTTAAACATTAAAATATTGTATTTATCCACTTTAATTTACAAATGTCATGTTTACCTTTTATAACAATTTAAAATATCATATTTAACAAAAAATTTGTTTTATCATTCTAAAATATTTTATTTTTTTAATTATAAACAATAAACATTTAATCTTACTTCTCTTCGTATTATGAAACCATTTTCTGCCGTCACATCGGCCCTGCCCCTTGGATCGACGTTTCCACTACTAAGTGTTGACTGTGTCTATCGTTATTTTTTTAAATGCTCATTCCATTTGTGTTTTATAACTATTTAATATCTTTTTATTAATATTTACTATGTTTTAAACCAACTCGTGTATCACACTGATATCTAATATAGTAATAATATAAAGGGTTTAGTTTTTAAAAATGTATCGAAGTTGACAACTTTTGCTATTGTGTATATCAAACTTTGAGAACTACCATTTAATGTGCTAAAGTTTCAAAATATATCGTTTAGCGTATTAGAAAACTTGTTTGGTAGGTAACAAGTAATTTTCTTATTTTGATTTATTTTTTAATACGAAATTATTACAAAACACTACCATTTAAAGTCTGGCAAATTGCATAAAAATACAATGAACTTTGTCTTAGTTACTATTGTATACAACCAACTTTAAAATTTTAAAAATAATACAATAAACTTTCATGATCATATCATTGTATTCGAATAACTTTTTTATGTGTCTGTGTTTAGTTACCATTGTATACAATGAACTTTGTTATAACTTTTATAGTATACAACAAATTGCATACAATGTGAGGATTATGAAAGTTGGTTATATTATTTTTAAAAAAATAAAATTGATTATATATAATGGTAACTAAAACAAAGTTCATTGTGTTTTAATGCAATTTGTCCTTTAAAATACTGAACTTTCAAAAATTTACCATTTAGTGTATTGAGAAACATGGTGACCTACTAGCAACCTACTAGTCATGATACACTAAATGAGAGATTTTGAAACTTCAGTACATTAAATGGTAGTTTCGAAGTTGGATACACACAATAACAAAAGGTGATAACTTCGATACATTTTCGTAAACTAAACCCTTATATAAATAAAAGACTAATATACATAAAATTTATTGAGCAATCATAGCCATTATTTAAAAATATAAATTCAATTATTTAATATACTTTTTTTTTAGTTTGACTTCATATATTTACCTACTTAATTTATAATTTGAAATATGAAAACATTTTAATTATGCAATTAAATCACATTGATTAGTTTGACTTTATAAGTTAATCCTAATGAAATTTAAAGTTCACTCAATACGTATCACATTGATTATGCAATTAAATTACACCTAATTTTATCCTAATATAATATACAATATTATGAAAATTTATTTAATCAAAATTTATTAAATAAATAACATGAATCAAATTTATTAAATTACCCTAACTTTTTATTTAATAAAATAAACTTAAATGCTTAATTTTGATCACATATTTATTTAAGGGAAAATTGCATGAAAATACAATGAACTTTGTCTTAATTATCATTGTATACAACCAACTTTTTTTTTAAAAACAATACAATCAACTTTTATAATTCTCCCATTGTATGCAAGTTGTTGTATACTATGGAAATTATCGAAAAGTTCATTGTATACAATGGTAGCTAAAGACTAGACACAGAAAAAAGTTTTTTGCATACAATTAAATTTTTTTGAAAGTTAGTTGTATTATTTTTAAGAATTTAAAGTTAGTTATATATAATGACAATTAAGACAAAGTTAATTATATTTTCATGCATTTTACCCTTTATTTAATCAAAGTTGGAATTTCATTTTTGACTTGTCTTTGTCAAAATTAAATAAATTAAAATAATAAGAAAATTTTCATATATGTCCTTAAAACTTAGAATACCATATTTCAATTTTCATATAAATTAAAATATTTTATAACTTTGAATTTTTTTTAATTATAACTAACAAACACTTGACTTTATAATTTTAAATGTAAAAGTAATCATCGATGACTTATAAAATATATTCAATTATGATATCGATGTGCCTTTTTTAATTTTTATTTCTTTCGTATTTTATAATTATTTAATATCTGTTTATTAATATTTAATATTTATCATTTTTTTAAAAACTCGTGTATCACACGGACATCTAATCTAGTATATATATGTATATATATATACATATTTCCTTTTATATTAATATATATTTTAGCTGTGATATACACATTATGTAAATTAATTATCAATTTAATTTTAATGTTTAAATATTCAAAATATTAGTGAAGTTCCTTAATTACTTAAAGTTTTCTTAAAAAGGTCTTCTTTATTTATGATTACGATAAATAACCATCAAAATCAATAGAAGTAAAAAAAACAAAAACAAAAAACCGGCTTTATTAAGTGTGAAAAGAATTTTTCTAATAAGGAATTAAAATCCTTTGTAATAATACCCCAAATCCTATTAATAAGGAATGTAATTAAATGAATCATTTGTAATTTTGTTTTTTGGTGATAGTATTGTAAGAGAGACTATAGGGGTTAAAGTTGCAAAACTTAGTAAACATTGTTAAACCTAATAGGGCATCATATACCCATATAGCAAAGCCTTTTAAATGTGCGCTATAGATATAAGGACCTATATTATTAGAGAGTATAGGGTATATGATACCCTATTAGGATTAGCAATGTTCGCTATATGGGTATATGATGCCCTATTAGATTCACATGGCCTAAGCATGTGAATCGGGACATCTAATGGTAAAGTTGAGATCAAATGTGTATAGTATGTTTGGAGTAATATAAGGGTCCATAATATTACAGACACATGATACATATTAGAACTTGATGAAATAATGTGGAATCTTGTGAATCGGGTGAGAGGTATTTATAGGATGTAGTACGCATGTAGTATTGGAGTGCATTAGTATGTATAGGGCTACTTCGGAATTTGAGGATAGGTGTACGGGTATGTTAATTTATTACAAATTGTTTGATGTAGAGGATAGTGTGGTAAATCTATCTTATGCTTTAATGATTTATCTATACTTCCAAAGTAGTGACTACGAGAAGAAATCAGAATCAACTAGTGGGAAACTTGAATAATTTCTTGGAGTAAGAGCTATTTTTGACATAAATATTAGTATGGTAAATACAAGAGGTTCTTAGGTGACTAATATTCCAGATGGTGGTCCTAGTAATAGGCCAGAGAGAGAATGGTGGGAGAATTTCGACAGAATTACTACATGTCGAAGTAAAGTGATTGATGTGATCATATTATGAATAAATATCAGAAAGACATGTGAATAAGAGTTAATGTTGATGTTTATTTATAAATAAACGGCATGAGATACATGATAAATATAATATTAAAAGTATTATATGCCTTGTTAAGAAATAACGAACCTGAGGAGAGAGTTTAAAAATATTCTAAATAAAATAGGAGATGAACAATAATTGTTATGTTACACGAATATTTTAATTAACTATCAGAGTAGAAGTGATAACGAAGAAGTATCAAGGTGCGAAAGGGATACGACAGCTAAAACTGAATTAAAATCAAATAAGAGAATGTTTGATGAAAAAGCATCGGTGACGTACGCCTAATTGAGAAAAGATGTTATAAATTAAAGTACAAGAGAGAAATAAAATGATCATGTTTCATCAAAACTCTTTTAAGAGTAAGTGGTTTAATGCTATAAAGTTAGGCGAGAAAGAATATGGTTATTACATTAATAGGAGAAGAATTATAAGAATGAGAAATGCACTAATGAGAATATTATATATATAACGAGAATGGGTACGAGAATCTATTAATTAATCATTACCGAAGCTTTAGGTTTCAAAATGATAACGAATCATACAAGGTATTGATAAGAGTGGTCTTAAAGTAAAATGTACAGATGGTGTATATAATTTATAATGGGATATGTGAGAAAAGAAACAGGAAGTGCATAGAGATTATCTAATTTTGAAAAGAGATTTGAATTAGTATGAACATATAATAGTATTTAAATACAGTGAAAGATTAAAGTGTTTGTAAAAAAAAGAGTATAATAAGTGATAGAAAGTGTGATCAATATTTTGATTCTTATATATAACCAGAATTGTTTTGTTTCGGTACGCTGGATCAGAATGCGAATCCTACAGCTGAGAATGATGTAAGGAATGAAGAAAACCCTAATATGGTTGCTATAGAAGAGGTTGAGGACTATATTTCTCTTTATGGGGAAATGTGTGGAGCTATACCTACTAGACACCTCAGGAGTGTGATATCGGATGATTTGATAGATGTATTAGCGCAAATATGCCACCTATCGTGGCTAATATGAAAAATGAAATAAGAAGTGCAATCCAGAAAGAATTCCATATACTGAAGCATGAATTGAAAAATGAAATGAAAAAGGAAAAAGTAGATGTTAAGGCTGAGGGATCCCAGGAGAGAACAGAGTGTGGAACTTGTGGCAAGAACCATACCGTGAAGTGTAAATATAAGACCAAAAGTTGTTATACGCGTGGAGAAGTAGGACACAATTATAAGGTTTGCTTATCCTTAGGAAAGTTCAATTATGATTGTCCCCAGTATGGACATGAATCTTCTAAGTGTCCTAACTAGTTAGAATATCTGTTAGTTGAGAAGTTAAATAAAATAAGCGGATACAGCGAAAGGTTCCTTCTAAAATTTATGTAATCTATGTAGAAAGTAGTGTGTACTTATCTTTTATATAATGTATTCTTGTAGTAGACTAAAGTAAAGAGGACAATTATGTTAATGGTTGAATTACGAGAAATTAGTACTTTGTATCTTTACATCGAATTGGCCCCAAGTGGGGGAGGGTAGTGTAAAAATCGAAATAATTAATCGTGTTAAAACAATTCATGAACTATCGTGATCGTGGTGGAACTTAGTATTGATAAGAGGTTCATTATTAAACAAATGAGTTACATAAATTTGAATTGGAATGGAAATACAAACCACGTTAAGTAACGCTAAATGATTGGTAGCACGAGTAAAGAATTAATGAAAGAGATTGTTGTCTCTCTGATTAAATAAAGATGTGGTGGTGATTATATCATTACACATAGAAGATTTGAGTGAGTAATGGATAAAATGTTGCTAAATTAACCATACTAACCGAATTAAAGTTAAGTTGTGAGCCACGTACATATTGATTATCAAAAAATAATATAGCGATAATACAAAAGGACGGAATGGAAATGGTTTTGAAATTTTAAATTTTTTAGGCATCGGCCCATGTATGTGGTGAGATATAGCAATTAGGGAGAAGGTCAGGAGTTGACCCAACAGATAAATGAGTACGATTAGTGTTTTTATCGATTGTTAGTGTATAGGTGAGTTTATTGCTCAACATAAAGAGCAAGAATAGTCAAACAGATGATTCCTTTCAGGATATCAGTAGAGAATGTATACCTATTTGAACTTATAAACGTAATTCTTATTCGGCGTAGTTGAATTAAAAGAATTGTGATTGTGATAACTAGAAATGAATCTAATAAGTGTTATTATTAAGTGAGATGGCTAATGTAGTAACAGATGCTTTGAGTAGAAGTTAAGGTCAGTACTTCTAAAGAACGAATTCTTAAGGATGATTGTAACCCCACCCTAATTTGATGTTATAAGAGATGCACAGTTAGAAAACCACAACAAAGAGTGGATCAAAGGGTAAATAACCAATCTTATCAAGGATAGTCGTAATTATTAACCATTATTGTTGGGTATGGGTACATAGTTGTGGAAAAGTTAGACTAACCCTTTTTAGTGAAGGCTGAATATCAAAAACCATATGAGAAGTTACAACTTTGTTGGGTTATGATACTATATGAGTGATTATAGTCTGGTTAATTAAAAATGCACAAGCGTTTAGTAAATGTATATGTGAAAGAAATTGTGCCTTTGTCGGTTACGGTTAATCACAAAAACCGCCCCATTACTAACCGAACCGCCCCAATAAAATATTTTATAATTTTTGTATTATGTATCTATACTAATATGAATGCTTATTAAGGACCGTTGTATGAAAAATTAGTGTGTCGTGTTTTAGAGTTTTTATTATTATTTTTAAAGTTTATACTCGTTTTCTATTAATATCTTCTATACAATGTCTCGTATTTATTTATTTTCGTTTCACATGAAGTCTTCTTATTTATTTTTATGCCAAGTTTTGTTCATTTCTTATACAAGTTCTTGTTTATTTTATTCAAGTTTATTTTTAATGCCTAACTTCTTTATTGGTTAACCGCCCCATTTAACCGATAACCGCCCCATTAACCTATTAACCGCCCCGTTAAGAAACCGAAACCGGTGGGTTTTAATTAAACATAACCGAAATTATCGGTTATGGTTCGGTTTTAGGGCCTAACCGACCCATGTGCGCATGTTATTAATTTTGGAAGAAACTCGGATTTCTATCTACCATTATCAAATTTTTCACACCATACCAGTTACTATTCTAGTATCGGGGTGCCACCGTATAACATTTTATATGGTAGGAGAGGTTGGACCCCAGGGTTAGAAAGAATCGGGTAGCATTGAGGTAGTACAGCAAATGACAGAACTAATTTAACTAATAAGAGACGGACTGTTAGTAGCCCTAAGTAGATAAAAGAGCTAAACTAATAAAAGTAGCTCATTGTTTGAGTTCCATGTGGGAAATTATGTGTTACTGGAAGTGACACCATGGAAAGGTGTGAACAGATTAAAAAATAAAAGGAAACTAGGTCTGAGGTTCATTGGACCGTTTAGAATTATTACTTGTATGGGAAAAGTTGCGTACAGACTGGAATTTTTCAGAGAAATTGTCATAAATTCTTAACCCTTTTCACGTGTTACATCTCATTACGTATTTAGCAGACGAATCTGTATATATATGTTATTGAAAGACGTGAGTATTAATGATAAACATATTGGACTAGTTAAGATCCAATGGAAACACATAAAAGGGTCGAATTATACTTGAAAGCCTGAAAAATAAATAATGTGTAGTTGTTTAGAACTCTTTAATAGTTGATTTCGAGGACGAAATCCATTTCAAGTGGAGGAGAGTTGTAACACCTAAAGTTTGAAAATTTTCCTAATTAAATAATTATGAATAAGTGTTATATTAATGGGTTGCCTATTTGAGATTAGGATGTGTTTGGAAACTTTAGTGGCTAAAAGTGTTAAATTATAAGTTGTTAAGTCCTGGGGAGCTATTTTGTAGATAATATATAGATGTGGATATAAAAACATTTTTTCTTCTTGAGCTTTCCAAATTCACAACCATACTTACATATATGCTCTCAAGGTTTGGTTATATTTCTTTGAATTTTTGAGCAAATTCATAGCTGAAGTGAGTTACCTACAACACTTAGATCAAGGTATGAGTTATTTGTTTGACTTTTAAGTTTTTATGGGTTAAATGATTCTAAGGGTGATTTATGGATCATAGAAGGTTTATTGGTGTTATTTTGATGTACTTAGTTGTTTGGGGTGTAGGAAAACACCTCTACAGAGTTAGAATCGTTAAAACTGAGTTTTGGAGGTGTTTTGGCCAGAAACAGCATGTACAGTCGGTGAAACTGCTGTTGTAAGTTGAAGGGCATAGGTGTGTCCCTCAAGATCAAACCATGCCCTAGGGCGTACCTGAGGAGGCACGGGCGTGACTCAAAAGGGTACGGGCATGTCCTACTCTAGATAGGCCCATGGTGTGCCTCGTGACCACGGGGGTACCTGTGTATAAGACACGAGCGTGCCTGGTGCACTGTTCACTTTTTCAGGTGCAAGTTATACTATGTGTTTAATACCTTATTTGTATATTATGTGTAGGACGTATAATTGGCGTATACTCTGAATTATATCTGGCATAACATTGTGTTATTAACCGATTGCTGAGGTGAGTTTCCTAAACTCTGATATATATTTGTAATATGTGTGATGCACTGCATTATATATTATTGATCAGAGGATCAAGGTGAGAATAGCATGCTGCTACGTGCAGTAGGGGCTATAAGCAACATTTAGCCTTATGGGCGGTGCTAAGATGATGCAGTATTGTATCCATAAGACTAGTGTGGCATCTGTATATGAATACAATCTTTGGCCATATGCCCTTGCTTCTCACACTTCACATACCTGAGTGGGGAAGCTGGCCCTCCCCGTTGTATCACAAACGCTGGTCTCTTATTTGACACCTTTGCTGGCTCAACCTTCCTCTTTCCACTCATTATTCCTTACTTGATCAACTACTGCTCTCTTTTATGCAAAACTCATCATCTTATCCGCTATTTAATAAGTAACCATCACTAAACTTTACAGATTTCATTTCTAAGTATAGAAATGTATTGTTGTGTTTTCATTGACTCAAAAGCAACATACTCTGAACAAAAACGAGCCATTTCTAACAACTTCTTGGTGATATCATCCGTCAATTCTATCGTTTGTCATAAAGCTAAAAGTTCTTTTGTGATCTTATCTACTCGATCTTTTTGGTGCAAACCGCACCTCTAACAATTCTTTAAACGGAGACCAAGTCATTGCCTCAATATGTGCCTTCTCTTTCCTTTGTAACAACATTGTCCACCAACCTTTTGCTATTCCATGCAACAAGTTCGAAACATACATAGCTTTTCGTTCTAGTGGACACCTACTTGTACGGAAAGCCCTTTCCATCTCTGCTAGCCAATGATTCTTCACAATTGAATCTATACCCCCTTCAAAAAGAGGTGATTTGTTTGCTGAAAAATCTCTGTAAATATACCCTTATAAATGATCCATTCTACCTTTGATTTTCCCAACCTTCTGAACATACACCGTTGCAGCCTGCACCGTTACACCTACTCATTGCTATAACATCGCTTCCAGTCTCTTGGTCACTTACACAACCACCCGGTTGATTATACAAGGGATGTTCTTCTGTAGGACTTTACCCAACTCTGTAGTTACTGTCTCTTTTACTGTGTTGTTCTCATGCTCTTGCAATTCCTCTGTAATTGGAATCTTTTTAGTAGGATTACCGCAGGTCTAGTGGTTGGTATACCCGTCTCTAGCTTCCCGAGGTCTTCTTGCTTCAGGCTACTATGTCGATCTCATACTAACTCTTTCTATAACAAAACTATACTGAACTTGCTTTAATTAACATGCTATCACACATAATTTGCGGAGTTCGTCATGATCTCACCAAGCTTAAGTATGTACCATGTGTTTATAACAATATGGGCCCTATATGATTATGAACACATTATACCTTACTTATGCTTAACTTAACCAGTCAGATTCCTGCTTCATAACAGTTAGCACTTAGCCACATAACTATTGCTTATGCATAAACAAAATATCTCATGCTCAAATTGCTAAAACATATAGCAATTAAAAACTTCTACTACTCGTATGCTCGCCAAGGTTTACTGCCCTAGGGATAGCTCCACTTAATCTCAAAACCATGGTTTAAGTTCAGACATCACACTCATGTGTGCCCGAATCCCCCTTGGCTCTGATACCAAGTTGTAACACCACTTTTCAAGTGTTAACTAAAAAACATTATCTTTCGAGTTAGCACTCAAAAGATATCAGAGTTTTACAAAAATACAATTTCTAAGTACACACGTGCTAACATTTACAAAAGTAGTGTCAAAAGTTTGCTTCTCAAAACCAGGAGCTATCCAGATGATCATTGCGTCGGGGCCTTACCCTTGCTGGAACATGAGTCACCTGCAACATACAACACCAAAACATAAGCTAACGTTTAGTGAATATACTAACTGAACATAAATAATAAACAATATGAGTAACATTTCACCAGGATATCTCGCATCACACCTGCAAACCTGCACATACCGTTACTAACTTGGGGTATAACTACACCACCACCGTAGTCATATTCCTTAACACCGTTCCGGTATACAGCTACACCACATGCGTAGCTGTACACCCTATCACCGTTATGGTATACAACTACACCACCTACGTATTATTGACATATACGTATTATTCATACAAAGAGGTAATACACTCACCTTAGTATTCAGTTATTGCTAACCGTGCTAACTCAAAAGTATCTCAGCGTATACGTCAACAACTATTGCCTACAAGCAATAATCAATAATGTATCAAAACTACAACTATGATGAGCAACTAAAAACTGAACAGGGCATAGGCACGCCCGTGCTTCTTTCAAGGCACACCCATGCCTTCAACTCAAGCCCAAACAAGGCCCAACTCAAACTTGGGTGTACTAGGCTAAACACGCCCGTACCTTACATAGGTACGCCCGGACCTGAAAAACAATGGCGGCCATGGTCACCTAGCACGGTCGTACCCACATAGGCACGCCCGTGCCTCATGAACTGCAACAACAGTTCCACGACTGCTCTAATGAAAATCTGGCCAAAAACATAATAAAACTCATTACAAGTGTTTTCCAACACTTGCAAAGCATGCTACAATCTCTGAAACTACCAAACGACAGCTACAAACACAACTACAACAACACCTAATGATTCCACCTTTGAAATCACCTACTTGACCCAAAACACACAAAACTCAATCAAGAACACATACCATGTTACTTGGGATTACTTGGAAGTTGTAATAGCACTCTAATCTTATTGTTCTTCTCCAAAAATTGCAAAGAAAGCAATGGCAGCTAGGTGTTATTCAAGTGGTTGGAACAAAGAGAAGTTTTGACTTCTCTAGTCAAACTAACTTTCACACACACACACACACACACATATATATATATATACTTTACAAGAATTACAAAACAGTCCCTGGACTTATCATCTTCAAAAATGGCAGCTTTAGCCCCTCTAGTTTTATAAACACCTATAATCTTTTATAACACTTAGTGTTAAAGACTTTTGAACTTTGGGCGTTACAACAACTTATGCTTCCATTAGCTTTTCTAAATGTTTACGATTATTACAAATGAGGTTTATTTAGGTATTAGTTATGTTTTGAAAATTGGGGTGTTATATTAAATAATATTGTTCAAATACAACAAGAGCGATAGTGTGTGTATGTGTGTATACATCAACATATGATGAAGTGATGTGCTAATAAAAATTTTAAGATTAAATAGAATGTTGAAAACTTATAAAAAGGGAATAAGTAGTTGAGCATAAAGATACATGTAAATATCACATTTAATGTAATTATTCATGTAAATGATGATGTACAATAATGAATGAGTGGGGTGCAACAAAAAGAGGCCGGTGATAAGAGAATATATATATATATATATATATATATATATATATATATATTGAGGTGTATCTTAATGAGAGTATTATGATATGAAATAAATAAAGAGAAATTAAGAGTCAAGAGAAATAAAATATGATTGAATACTTAGAAGTGATGTGAGTGCGTATGTATAAACATACAAATATTGTATTATAAATAAAGAGGATAAATAGATGTAATGGGTGAATTATGATAAATAATTAGAGATGATAAAAGTATGTATTTAAACATACTTAATCAAATAATACAAAGATGAAATGATGAGTTTGTATTAGTGTTGTTTGTAAAGACTAGTTGGTCTTAGAGATATTGGAGTAAGTCAAAATGGGTGTATGTGAACCGATATGGCTACGTGTTTAATACATGGTTGTATATTGAGTGTTTTGAATTCATACGAGTTGAATAATATTTACTAACCTAAGAGTTTTTTGTCTAACTAATATGTTTAATATGTTACATTAGAAGAGTTTATATGTGATAGCGAGGAGTGGCACAGGGTATAGAGCACCCTCAGGGTTAATATGATAGCCGAGTGGTCCAGAGTATCTCGAATGGTTATATGATAGCCAAGAGTGTTAAAGAGTATCTCAAATGGTTATATGATAGCCAAGAGTGTTAAAGAGTATGTGGAGGGGGTAAAATGATAGTCAAGAATGACAACAAAGAGAGCTCGAGTGGCAATAATGACAACCTGAGTGACATAATATGTTAGAGTTAATTTATGAATTGGTTTTGATATTTATGACATAATGGAGTTATTTTGTTTATTGCATGTTGATTTTAATCTTTTAAGTACCTTAATAAGTTGCTCACTATGCTTTTAGCTTATTATTGTTTTCTAAATCCTTTTTCGGATGTTGTAGTGGACAAGGCTTCTAGTGGACAAAATTGTGAGATCTTGTACAACATTAGAGAATTTTTTTTTTTTACAAATCTCATAGTTTGTTGTAGCCCAATTGTTTAAAATATTTTGACAATATGTTTATTTATACTATTGAGATTTTTATGTTGCACAAATAAAAAAAAGCCAGGCGTTACAATTGTACCGTGTTTGCAGATTTCTTGTGATCTGAGCTGAGTATTGTGTACTTACCTTCATTGTATGCAAATATGTGTTAACATGTTTACGCTTTATTGCATGTATAGAAGATTGTGTATGTGAATCTGTTTTAAAGATTAATGTAGATTGGTGGCTTGTTTATCAAACCATCGAGGCGTGGTCTTGCTTGCCATTGACGTTAGTAGTGTGGTATTGTAGACTTCTTAGATCCAACTGGTGGTTGCATCTGAGTATGGAGAGTAGGTCTAGCTTTGTGTTGTCCCCTGGGTGTGCACGGTATTTGTGTAGACTTTATCTAATGATATATGATGTTGTAGGCACACTATGTGTAGTAAATGTTAGTACATATTGCTCACTAAACTATGCTTATTTGTTTTGTTTTCTCCGTGTCCAGATGTGGACAAAGGCAAAACTCTAGTGAAGGATTGACGGTTCGGCAAAGAGATTAAAACTATGTTTTTTTCCCAAACTATTCATATTCAAACTGTTACGTTTATTTAGTATTTATTTCCATTGTTTTTTTATTAATGATGCTTGAGCAAATGTTTTTAACCGTTAAAGTTTATTATTTTAAAATAAAAATTTGGTTTGGAAATTTAGGCGTTACATCATTCCTCCCGGTTCCACACGCATTTTATAAAATTTTGTGAATTTTATATCCTATGCTTTACACACAATATACTTCATTATGTTTGCACAAAATAGAGGGGTTTATATGTCAATTTTCAAAAAATCAGGACCTAGATGTACTAAAACCATATACTTAGGGGTGAAAATAAAAATATCTCTACCCTATAAAAGGAGTACAACCTCCTCCTCTATTCTCTTCTTTAATTATTTTCTCTGCTGATGGCCTTCTCTTTTGTTCGTGGGGCGGGAAACTGGTTCTTGTGGGGGGAATAGAGCTCTCTCCTTCGTCCGAAAACCTCACTGCTACTCTAATTTCGAAACCCTAGCTACAATGTCGTACTAGCCTCTCAAAATCCCCAATTTTGTTGCATCGAATGGCATTTTCTTCTCAATTGTTAACCCCTACAGCCAATAATAAGCACAGAGAAGACGAAGAAGAGGAAGAAGAAGCACCGCCGGAAGAGGTGAGGGTGGTGGTTCAATCGGAAGAAGATCATAATCATAATCATCATCATCGTGAAGCGAGGTACGTTCCTCTTGACCTCGTTTACTCAGCTACATCTCCCTGTAGTGGTTACTCGAATGTCATGTCTAAGAAGGTGAAAGCTAGGAAATTATCGGTTTTGGAGGATAATAGAGATGGTGTTTCAGTGGATCCAAAACCACCGCCACCGAAACCTCCGGTCGTTCACTTTTACTCTCGCTGTCGCCGTCGTAAGAGGAGTGGTGGTTTCGAAGGACAATCTGGTTATGATACTTTTATTTCGAATCTGAAAACTGTTTCTGTTGTCGAAGTGAAAGCTGAGAATGTTGAATTTGACGGGGAAGACGGGGTGGTGGGTTCCGTTGGGGTTTTGGTTAATCGTAGTAACAAGAAGAGGAAAACGAGTCAGGAGCTTGTTAATTTAGGGCTTGATTCGGTTTGCCTCAGTACTCCAAGATTGAGAGGATCATCTCAGAGACCTAGAAACAGAATTACTGATGCTAGCGTTGGTCATAGCCGAAGAAGCAAAAATAAAAACACAAGTGTTTGTGAGAAAAATGGGGATGCAAATGAAGCAACTGAGATTGACAATACAAATAAATCCACCACCACCGCAAGTCGCACCAAGAGATGGGTGCGGTATGTTTTAATCACAGAGAAATTTCATTTGTTTCTTCTATTTGTTGCAAAAGAATTATTATAGTATAAATAAGCTTCTGATATTGGAAAACAGGTTGAAATTTGATGGCGTGGATCCCCAGATATTTGTGGGATTACAATGCAAGGTAAGCTGTGATTTTTATACCTCTTTCGTTTTATAAATTCTTTGTTCCCTCAACTTACTTACCTGGCTATTAAATTACTAAAGGTTTACTGGCCGTTGGATGCTGATTGGTACTTTGGCCGCATTGCAAAGTACGACTTAGAGAGCCACCGCCATCATGTAATGTTTTCTTTACCCCCATTGATGTTGTATATGCGTAATTCTTTGAAGCAGTTATTCTACACAATGATGTTGTTCTCTTACCAACTGGCATGACGAAAATAGGTTGAATATGAAGACGGTGATGAAGAACTGGTGGTTCTATCTAAAGAAAGAATTAAATTCCACGTGTCTCCAGAAGAGATCAAACGTCTACGATTGACCTGCGATCTTCATTGTTCAGAAACGGATGACCTTGATGTCAATGAGATGATTGTACTGGCTGCTAATCTTGATGATTGTCATGATATCGAGCCTGGGGACATCATATGGGCCAAACTTACTGGTAAGGACATTGGGATTTGCATAAATTATTGAACTCGATGTGATATTATTCATTTAGGAGCTGGTTTCACCCCTTGGGATTGGTCAATGTTTTTCATTCATATATGCCTATTCACTTTTTACACCATAGGTTACAGTCTTCCTGTCAGGAGTTACACTTTATGCTTGTTGTGTCTCTTTGCTAATATGAAGTCAGTTTTTTTTTTGAGTTGATGCATATAAAGACTTGAACTTTATTTACTTTGATTGAACATAAAATTAGTATAATTAGCACACTACAGTTTTTATTACAAAGAGATATAGATATGTCGGCGTTATAGCATTCTTTAATCCCTTATATGATTAGGCTTATTATGCTTGTTCATACAGGTCATGCTGTGTGGCCAGCAGTCGTCTTGGATGAGTCTTTCGTTAGTATTCGTCGAGGTCTAAGCAAGATCTCAGGAGAAAAATCGGTGCTTGTTCAATTTTTTGGCACCCATGATTTTGCTAGGTGTCCACCTATTATACTTCATAGATATCTATGTATTTCCATTTTTCATAGTCTCCTGTTTCAAGTGTAACACAATGGTTACAATTTTGTGATCTCCAGGG
This sequence comes from Dittrichia graveolens, assembly GCA_038502395.1. Taxonomy (NCBI): domain Eukaryota; kingdom Viridiplantae; phylum Streptophyta; class Magnoliopsida; order Asterales; family Asteraceae; genus Dittrichia; species Dittrichia graveolens. The sequence goes on from JARJIL010000009.1 coordinate 63,811,358, forward strand.
TTAAATCTAAGCAGGTTATCTCATTTCTTAAAGGGCTCCTATCTTCTTTCCACCTGAAATGCAAGAAATTGGATTTCATCCGAAGCTTGGAGGAAGCAAAAATGTATTCACAGACATCTATAGTTCTCTTTTAACTGTTTGACCAAAATTTTGGCTGTTTTTTCATTTATTCACTTGGATCTCATTCTAAGTTTATAATGCATGTTATAATCAATCAGGTATCTTAGCAGACAAAAACTTCCAAAGAGTATGCTACAGTTGCGTAAAGGTCTTGGCACAAATATTAGAGGTGATAGTGAAGAGGATGAAGGTAATGTTGTCTCGAAGAAGATGTTTTTAAGCACTGAAATAGAACAGAGAAAACTCAAGAGCCCTAAAAATTGCCCTTTTATTGTAGGGGATCTTGAAGTTTTAAAACTTGGTAATGATCTTCAACTATGATGCTTAAATGACTTGTTTTCGTTCTATATCTATGCATCAACTTTTGGCAAATCAAATGATATTGTAGGTAAAATGGTTAAAGATCTGGATTGCTGTGATGGTGAGGAATCTATCTGTCCTTTAGGTTATACAGCTACTAGAAAGTTTCCTTCACTATCAGGTTGTTAACATAATTCTTCCATATCATTTTCATGCATTTAATAACTCTACTTGTTTGAATTAATGCTGTTGTTCCTTTTGTGGTGCTTTTCTTTTAATTTTTTCCCCTTTTTCTGGGTTGGGAGTTCAGATCCATCTGTATGTTCTGTATATAAGATGGAAGTATTCCGAGATGCTGGCACAAAATCCCGACCAGTTTTTAGAGTTACAACAGATGACGGAGATCAGGTACTCATCTGTTATTAACTTCAATTTTAATCTTTCTTTTTCTGTACGTTGTTTTTGCTCTTTTTTTGTACATTATGCTATAATTTAGATACAGTTGTATCATTGTAAAGTTTTATCATGCAGTTTGATGGACCAGATCCTTCAACGTGTTGGAACAAAATTTACGAAAGGATAAGAAAGATGCATTCAAGCAGTTGTGATAATTTGCAGGCTGAAGATGCATCTGAGAGCTTCTTCAAATCGGGTGCTGATATGTTTGGTTTTTCTGATCCTCATGTGTTGAAACTTATACAGGTACACTAGATTCTGTATTTAATATTGTAGTTAATATATACATAGGGAAATTTTTTTTACACAGTTATTGTTGGCTTGTTTAGAGCATGCGTATCTCATTTTAGTTAGAAAGCTGCTAATGCATGGTGTAGGCATGCCAATATCTTGGTGATATGATAAACAAGTGATTTGCAAATATGTGAATAAGTAGAAATTTGGATTTCAGCTCTTAGTATTTTGTATGATATGAATTGCATCTGTATGACTATCTTGTAGTAGGAAAAGAAGTAATGAACTGCTTTTTTCTTTTTGTAGATTTTTAATATTTATAATTTGAAGTGACAATGCGACACTACTTTATAACTATATTCTTCAAACTACTAATGAAGATTGTGCTCGGTTTGTGGTCTGCTCTGGGATATTCCTTAGTACTTAATATATGGTTTGATAAATTCCCCCTATGCATCTTGTATCTAGGATATTCCTTTTTCTGTGGAAACTAAGTTTGATCACCATAGCTATAAAGATTCCTTAACTTGATAGATTTAATTGATAGCTTGTCGGTATAGGGTTTGAATCATTATTATCACTAAATCCTCATTTTCATTATATCCACAACAATCAGTGTACCAATTCCGTTTGAGTGGGGTATGGGGGAGGTAAGATGTAGATGGTCATACTTCTACCCTGGGATAGGAGAGACTCCTTCCATAATGACCTCCGGCTCACTTCCATATTATTTGGTGGTTTTTAAATTATTTTTTGAAGTAGCTAGGATATTTAAAATGATCAATTTTATCATTTATTGGACACCATCCCCCACCTTGCCGTAGATTACTCTGCGTATGTGTTTCATGCTTTGAGATTATCGATGCAATATTGAGGCTCACTCAATTGGATAATTTTTTATATCAGTTAGTTTTTTACCCTAGTCAGTTTTATTTGTAGGGGACATCATGTTCAAAGTTGACATCACGGAGAATACGCAACATGCCAATTGGTTATAGACCTGTTCATGTTAAATGGAAGGACCTCGATAAGTGCAACGTTTGTCACATGGATGAGGTGAAATTTCTTATTCATTTATTCTTAATTTACAAAATAGTGCTGTTTTTCTGCCCTATTTTGGACAAGACATAACCACATGATGCTCGTTTTGTTCAGGAATATGCCAACAATTTGTTCCTGCAGTGTGATAAATGCAGAATGATGGTAAGCGGTCACCTTTAATATCAAGTTTTCCTCAGATGGCTGTACCACTCAACCTTATTTATCCTATATTTTCATACCATTTTACTTGCAATTAATCCCCTGAAATTTTAATGCTGTAATGTATTCCCTTTGGCAGGTTCATGCAAGATGTTACGGTGAACTTGAACCTGTTGATGGAGTCCTTTGGTTATGCAACTTATGTCGTCCAGGGGCACCTGAGCTTTCACCACCCTGCTGCCTTTGCCCTGTTACAGGTGCATGCTTTTATCAAACTAATATGAACCCAAATAAGAAGTTAAGAACTATTACAATGAACAAAAAAATTAAATAATTTTATCAAACCACTGTTTTTTAGGAGGTGCAATGAAGCCTACAACTGATGGACGTTGGGCTCATCTTGCATGTGCTATGTGGATACCAGGTTCTACTCCTTTTTTTGTATGTTATATTCTTCTTTTAATTATTTTATTTTTGTGGATGAATTTCATATTGTTTAACGTCTTCTGTCTTTCAGAAACTTGCTTATCTGATATCAAGAAAATGGAGCCAATTGATGGGCTGAATAGAGTTAGTAAGGTAGTTTCAAAATCAGTTTGCATGGTTTAATTTTTTTCACTATTTTTGGTGAGGCATATCCACTTTCTTGTCTATTTAGGACCGTTGGAAGCTATTATGTAGCATATGTGGTGTTCCTTATGGAGCTTGTATCCAGGTAACTGTAGAAGTATCTTCTTTTTTATTTGCTGTTCAGTGACTGACACTGTTCTAACCGTGTTACCTAACTTTAACTGCAAATGCAGTGTTCAAACAATGCATGTTATGTTGCGTATCATCCGCTTTGTGCTCGTGCTGCTGGATTTTGTGCTGAGGTAATTCATTTTTTCCTTTTCAAGTTTCTTCTTTTCTAAAGGATCTGTTCGTTATGTAACTAATGGGTTCTATTCTGTACATCTTCAATTAAAACTCAAAAAAAATTCTTAAATTGTTTAATGAGTGACAAATAATCCCATTTTCTTATAAATGTATAGCTTGCGGACACGGACAGACTGCAATTGGTCCCTATAGACGAAGATGAGGAGAACCAATGCATTCGTTTATTATCTTTTTGTAAAAGGCATACCCCTAATTCTTTAATTGAACGTGTTCCCGATGAACGAATTGGTCAAATTCCAAGTCAACATTCAGATTCTGTTCGACCAGTGAATCCTTCTGGCTGTGCTCGCTGTGGTGTGTTATTTATCCCTCTCTTATTTTCTCCATTTCTGCGTTTGAGATTAAAGTTCTTATTTATGTTTTTGACATCATGATATTCGTTCTGGTTAAAAAAAATTACGAGCAGAGCCTTACGACTATTTTGGGAGAAGGGGAAGAAAAGAACCTGAAGTCCTTGCTGCTGCATCTTTGAAACGAGCATATGTAGAAAACATACCGTATTTGGTGGGCGGTTTCAGCCACCATGAATCCATAGGCAAAGGGTCAACTTCTGATATTGGAGAACTTAAAAATTCGTTGCTTGAAGCTCATACAAACATATTTTCTATGTCCGAGAAGTATATATACATGAGGACAACATTCAGAAAGAGACTAGCTTTTGGTAAAGAACCTTCTCTTTTGATTCTTTCAAAGATTTCTTTTATCAATTCTGTGAATTCAACCTGGATATACTTGATCAACTATATCATATCACTTATTGATGTCACTTTCATGGACTATAACAGTAAGAAATAAATGTTGTTCATTACGATTGTTACCATGTAAGGTACATGTGTATGTAACTCAGGAGTCAGGATTTACAATATTTCTATCCTAACGTTTGTAAGAATCAATAATTAGCACTGAGATAAATGTCTTATGCTTTTGATCTGTGTCTGAGCTAGGAGAAGTTGACTTGCTTCTTTTTTATTTACATTTAAGAAATCTCTCCTTCTCCCTCTCACACACTCAATCCGAGAATTAATGCGTTTGTCTTTTCTTCCCTTCCCTTCTTTTTTCTTTGGGCTGTTATTTGGCACAGGGAAATCCGCAATTCACGGATTTGGCATCTTTGCAAAACAACCACACAAGGCAGGGGATATGGTAAAGTCTTTATCTTTGGGAATTAATTTCCCTATTTTGTTTTAAATTGTCTGAACTTTTTAGGTAGATTCCCAATGCTCACCACAGTTGTTATAATCTATCACAGGTAATTGAATATACTGGTGAAATTGTTAGACCTCCTATAGCTGACAGAAGAGAACACTTGATATACAACTCGCTGGTGGTAAGTAGATCTATTATTTCTGCTACCCCTCAAAAGTACTACAACTGAATCACACTGCTTACACACGCACACAGTTTGTATGTATTGTGTGTGTGGGTTTGTCAAGTATTCTTTCTTTTCACCTACTTTTGTGTTTCTTGCTTCTTTCTTTAGCACAACATAGAAAGCTTTGCTAACCTTGCCTCCTTGCTTGCATTATTTTTTTTATGCCTGACTCATTATTATATTAATTTGTTCACGTCGCTTTCCCATTGACAAACTAAAGACACTCCACTTCCATTTTCGTTCTTATCCTTTTTCTATTGACGAAACAGACCCTCATCCTTTTGTCGTCTTCCTTTTCTCCTCTTGTTGACTGGATTATCTTGTATTTCAGTTATAGACTTACTCGAGGTTTGAATGAGTGTTTTCCTGAAATCTGTGTTTTTCACATATGTTAATTCAAGATCCTAGATATCGTAATGAAGAAGGTTAACTATGGAAGCATCCATGCTGTGACGGCCATAATGAAGAAATCCTCAGTTCTAGGACTTCAACTTACTCACTTTCTTGTAGTCCCCTTCACACCTGGTCCTCTTGTTACCGTACCAATTTTTTTAGTTTTCCCATTGGTATCCAGCTTGAGTGGCTTTAACATTGATATAACAAAGTAACAAACAAAAGCATTTTGTATTCCTTCAAAAGCTAAGAGGTGGTCTTCAACATTGATATAACAAATGTGCATGAACTATCCTTATGCTCATAGTTGCTAAAAAGTAACTTAGCAAGCATTCCACCACAGGGGTCATGTGATAGTCAATCCATTAGAGGCACATGGCTAATGTTAAAGGGATTCAACCTTAAACAATATTAATTATACTGGTCTTGTGGACATCTGTAGTGACAAAAGACAGAAACTAATTTAACATCATATGAAGAACAATACCACTCATTGACATCACTAGCTCTTTGCTAAAGTTTGGCAAAAGATTTTTTATCAAGTGTCTTATGATCTCAGTCACATTAAACCCGTTTATGTCTTTGCTCTTGCACACCTTCTGCAATAGTCGTTTCTTCTCTAACCACATCATTGACCTTGGCAAGGAACAAAGAAATTAGAGTAATATGGGAGTTTAGGTGGTTTGTTACCCCTTAATAGATTTAAATAATGGAAGTACAATGTGCAATGAGGGAGTTTAGGTGGTTTTGGACCCACCATAAAGCATAAAAACACCATAGAAATTATACATTGGTCTCTTTGTCCAATTTGGTTGAGGACTCTTCCATCAAAAAGCATGTGTGCTCTCTCAAAAACCATACTTGCCGAATAAATTGTGATCAAATGAGTCTTCAGGTTTAACTGTTGGGGCGTTATTTCTTTAGAGAAGTTACTTGTGTATAGATTCAAAGGCCATTTAGGTATAATTATGGGTTGGTAACTCAAGTGTGGCACTGTGGCTTATATTCTGAAACATTCGGCTCTCCACTCAGTATCCCAATCCCCTTCTAAAGTCGAATTCACAACCTCGTGGACTGGATCGAAGGGTTCCTCATCTGATCCTATAATTTTCTTGTGGGAATGTGAAACCAATGACTCACATAAACATGTTTACGATGGCTTCAATCCTTCATTGTGACCATCCATACATCTATTTACTTCCCTATATAGGTTTAGTTGCTTCCCCACTTGATTCGCAAGACCTGGCATCTTCTTTTTGATTTCAGTAGATCATCCAAATTTGTCTTCTTGGTTGAGAGAGATCTCTTACATGAGTCGTCAGGGTCCTTATTGCAATCGGATGCTTATACAGGATTTCGGATCCATCTTTTGTTTCCCGGCAACGGAAATATATTGATAAGAACAAGTTACACGAACAACGGAACAATTTAGGAAGAAAAGTAAAGACAAGACGGGTTATCAATACAAACCAGTAGGAGACCCGTCAAATGGAGGTCTCCCCTGCCCTAAATTAGGAAGAGATACCAATCAGATTGGAAACCCTCCTTCCCAAGCTACAAGAGCCAAAAAGTTCTACCAAAGTTGCCTCTCATAATACAAACACTATGCCTATATGGCTATATATAATACTCTTTCCTCCCCATGTACACAGCCTCCCTTTGCATTTGCCCTACATGTGTCCTCCCTTGGTTCTCCAGGTATGAACCTTGTAGAGCCTAAACCCATTGCAATAAGCCAAAGGGATCTTATGAGGAGGCCACCCACCTAGTCGACTCGTTTTATCAAGGCAACCTAACTATTCAACTCTTTTCATTAACGCCACTGAACTATTGAAACTAGTTTTATAGGTCTCCCAAGTATATATCTGGTTTTGCTTGTACGAAGTTAAGCTAAAACCAAGGTAAATGACTAAATTTCCTTTTTTTACTGTTAGATAATTATACTTTAGAGAACAAAATCAGTAACTAAGAGTGCTTTCTTTTTCGAAAATTTTGTAAGTTATCTCCAAGCTCCAGCATGTTTTTGGCCTGATTTGGTTTATATGGAACTAGATGCATACTTGGGTGGCCTATAAAGAAGTTATAGTCTATTAGTTGGATGACCTTAATGATAAAAGTTCAAATGGTTGGATGGCCTCCTTATGCATTATCTGTAAACCAACTAATTGACATCATCCCTAGGCAGGTAAGGATAAAATACCATTCGGGTTCTACCTGTTATAGATAATGTGTGGCACTTATTGTACTAATAATGTAATGATATTTTCCGAGTTTAATTGTTTGTATTAACTATGCCAGCGATTTTGGCAAATGTAAGGAATCCTCTGTTCTTCTACTTATGCTTCTCATCTCGCTTACAACATTAGTAGCCATCTATGGAAACCTATGAGTCTATGACTGCTAATATTCATTATATATGGGAAGAACAATGTACTTATCCAGTGAGGTATTAAAAATAGTGTAATTCCTTTTACACACTGTTATACTCTATATCCGACAAGCTGATAGTTGTAGATTCTGATAAGAGTAAATGCACACAAGGTGGTCACTTTTCGAGAAATATATCCAGTTTTTGTTTCTAAGTTCTGAAATTGCTACTAAAGTGTATATTCTTCTGCATAATCTGTTTGTGTAGGGTGCAGGGACATACATGTTCCGGATCGATGATGAGCGTGTGATTGATGCCACAAGAGCAGGAAGCATTGCACATTTAATTAATCACTCTTGTGAAGTATGCTAAGCTCTTTTTTTATTGTATTTATTTTCATTCTAGCAGTTCTTTTTTATTCTTGTTGCATATAGGTAGGTGATCAATGTATAAATTTTCTGATTAGTCTTCTTTCGTTTCAGCCGAATTGTTATTCAAGGGTTATAAGTGTGAATGGTGATGAACACATAATCATTTTTGCCAAAAGGGATATTGCACAGTGGGAAGAACTGACATACGATTACAGGTTTCTTCTACAGAGTTGTCTGCATTTCATATCGAATATCTTTTCCCCCTTTTCTTTACCATAGTTTTTTGATATGACAGATTCTTTTCTATTGATGAACAACTTCCTTGTTATTGCGGCTTTCCAAGTTGCCGGGGTGTAGTTAACGACATTGATGCTGAGGTACAAATGGCCAAGCTATATGCACCACGCAGTGAATTAAAAGATTGGAAAGGAGAATAAGTTGAGGTTAGAGATGTGTCCAACTCGTTGCTCTCTCTGCCCTTTTATTTTGAGGCCGAGTTTCGTTTGACCTTTTTCTGAATATGACAAAACTTTGCATAACATTAGTTGATGCTATTTGATGGTGTTTAAATAAAGGCAATATGTTTGATTTTTATGCTAACCATAGCATCTGGAGGATCAAGGATGCTTTATATAATAAATTAATAATGTCTATGTGATGGGTTTACATTGATGGTGTTTAAAAATGACAATATTTTCGATTTTTTTGCTAACCATAGCATCTGGAGGATGAGAGGATAAGGGATGCTTTATATAAATGATGTCTTTATGATGGATTTAGATTATTTTCTAGCATACTATGGACAGGGAAGTTTTGACCCTTTCCCCCCACCTCAAAGTGCTAATATTGTTTGACAGTTGTAATTTATTTTAGATTAGATGTAGCAATAGTGACTTGTTTCCTTATGGGTGGGTCGGTTCAGGTTGTGTTTCTTGAATGGGTGTAGAACAAAAATTACCTTAAAAGGAAATGAGTCATGGATAAAAAAAGCCTGAGGTCTATTTCATGCATAAACACTTTCTACATTTTAATTAAGTCGTTAACTTATTATTGAAAAAAATCATATTTGACACTAATGTTTATTAAAAACTTAATAGCTTTGGACAAAAATATATCATGTCAACCAAACTTAGCCCTAGCCAGTCTATACAAAGATTACTTGTTTATTCACATTCTAAATATTTCATGGTTATCTTTCAGGACTTGAGGTTTTATGTTGTCTTCGTTTGTGGACTCGATACAGGTACATTACTATATATCTACTCTTACCATCCATAGACATATGCCCCCCCCCCCCCCCTCTCTCTCTCTCTCTCACACACACACACATAGGCGTTTAAAGGTGGTAAAAGTGAGTGATTATATGATATCCAATAACCAGAATTAGATTTTTTAATTTTATATTACGATGGCCAAACTTGCGATGATGCTTAGAGTGGTAATTGTCACTTGTGTTTATGTTGAGAGTTTAGAGTTCTTTAATTTTACGTAACAGGTAAAATAAGGTATATAAGCCTGATTCTCTACCGTTTGGGTATAAATTTTGTTACATCTAGAATCAACATGATCACTAAGAACTGATATTTGACCATCAGTAATTTAGATAATCTTAAGTAGAGTAGAACTACTTGAATACTATAAACGGGTAAATGGAGAGGGATCCTCGGGGAGAGTCAAGCCTTTGGCATAGATGTAAGCGGTATTTCTATGGCCATTTCTGAGACTATCCCCGGCAAACATAAGGTCTCCCCTAGTGAGATTTGAACCAATGACCTCTTGTGAGAATCGGGACGCCAAACACTAGGCTATCTTGGAGTTGGTTACTTAAACAAAAACACTATGAACATAGTTAAATAAGACAATAACTTCATATTGCCAAAAAAAAAAAAAACTGTCTTTTAACCATTTAGTGATATTATATTTTTTCATACTTAAGTTCCTATGTTTTGGTTGATGGTGTAGTGCATTCTGAGATCCTGGTTGTTGATGACATGAAAACGGGGCTTGCGTTTCTGTTGTATTCTGTGATCATCCATCTCCACATAAACAAAGCGGTTCATGTTTCCTTCTTGCTGGGAATACAAATTATGTATGATTCATCAAATAATTGTTTTTAGATTATATAATCCTGGTCACTATACTTGTACTGTGTATATCACCTGAGAATACTAGAACCCGAACGGGTTGTACATAAGATTTTCGAAGTGCGGAGAGTTGAGTTGAGTTGAGTTTTTTTTTTCTTCTTTTTTTATTGTTGGTAGGATGGACCATAATATTTCAATTGGTAAAGAGATAATGGGAGCCTGCTGCTTGTTTCTTTGATATATATGCACACTGTGTTGATAACCCCCTAACTTGATTTTACTCACTAAACTAAAGGATACTGCTTTTATGTGCTAAAATTAGGAAAGAACATATGTTTAAGAGAGAACATGAACAACGTATTTGAACGCTTGAAAAATTAATCTAACGGCTATAAAAAGTTGCATCTAGTGTATTTATTTAAGTCTTGAATAAAATGTTTTAAATGACAAGTTTGTCAAAGTTATGAAATTTTCTTCTTATAAAGTATTACAAATAAAAAAACTAAAAACACACACATGACACATGCATATGGATTAGCCGTTCAATTCTCTCATTCAATTGGATTGTCCACGCATGAATTTCTTACATGCATTCTACCACACTCAATCCCTCTACGCTCTTCATCCATGAATTCTATTATCCAAAATGAACGGCCAAGATCGGTTTTCGCAGTTCTCGTACGAAAAACAGTTCTCGTTTGAACCATCCCCTATATATATATATATATATATATATATATATAGGTAAAAGTTCATTTGAGAACCGTTTTTATTGCGAGAACCGCGAGAACCAATATTAGCCGTCTAATTTCCCCTCCTTCAATTGGATTGCCCACCCATGAATTCCTTACATACACCCTGCCACACTCAATCCCCTCACGCTCTTCATTCATGAATTCCATTATCCAAAATGAACGACTAAGATTGGTTCTCGCGGTTCTCGTAATAAAAACGGTTCTCAAATGAACCTTCCCCTATATATATATATATATATGCATGTGGAGAATTCATTTGAGAACCATTATTAGTAAAAATTGTGAGAATCAATTTTAGCCATTTATTTGATAAGTGGAATTTATAGATGAAGAACGTGGAGGGATAAAGTAAGGCAAATTGCATGAGATGAATTCATAGGTAGGCGATTGAATTGAAGGTTGAAAAATTGGACGGTGAAAATTGATTCTTGCAATAAAAATAATTTTCAAATGATGTTTTCTCTATTATAGTCAAAGTTTAGATTTAAAAGTTCAATAAAATTAGGAGAATGTAGATCTAAATATTAGATACAAGAAATAACTTGAAAAATTTATCCTTCTTAAAACAAAAAGGTTTATCATCTAGAGGTATCTAGTGTATTAGATATTTCTTAAGGTTGTTAGTTTAAGTCAAACATTGTTACATAGTTGAACATATTATTTACTTATTAAATAAATATATAAACATAGAATATGGGAAAAATAACAAAAATGTTTTCAAAAATTCAACACTCTTCTAATGTTTTTAACTTACTGTCATTGGAGGCTACAAGTGTCAGAATTTTTGAGTTGGATAGTTGAAAGTAACAATTATGTTTGTATATGTTTTATTATAAACCATCCACTAACTATTTATTTTAGTTTCAAATTATGAATAACAATTGTAGCTAACTTCCAACAATCATTTTAATGTCTAACCATCAAAAGTTGGAGTGGATCGAAACCGGGGTCCTGATCGGTTCAACCGTGTTTTGATCCGATGCCTCTACCGCTGAGACGAAGCTGTTAAAAAAAAATCAAAAAATAGTTATAACTAATTTTTAGTAGTTATTTTGACTTGCTAAGTGTTGTTGGTTAATAATCAGTGATTACCGTCAGCTTATGTAGATAGTTCATCATTTTTTACCGGTTGACTTTAGCAAGTCAACTTTGACACGCTCGATTTAGTGGATCAACTTGTGCCTAAGTCAAATAGCTGAGGTTTTATAAATGTTGATTAATCAGAACCATTACACTATGGCTCAATTTTGCCCCTTGACGAACTAGTACAAAGTCAAGTCGGAACTTCTTAAACTCGTACACTTACTAGTCATATAGGCGGTTCCTTTAGTCATACGCGCAAGGGGCTGCGTCACCCTTGAGTCGGCCATTTTGGGTCCATGATTTTAGTTAGACTTAAACGGGTGTACATTATATACTGTCTAGTTACTTTTACCAAATGATATTTATTAAACGACTAACAATAGAATACAAAAGGATGGTAACGAAAATATATACTACTTGATCGAAATCGCATTTGAGATTCACCAACATACGGCAATGAAAATATTTGGACTCGAGGATGTGGTTCCGACGAGTTTTTATAGAATCTGACAAGTTTGCCAGCAAAAATGTCAAACATACAAGTTTTCGGTAAGTTTATAAGAATTGAACACGACGTTAATTATTATTAATAAGTTAATTATCACACCATCAATGTGAATCTCTAATCCATGTGGTATTTAGTCGACTTTTTAATATAACTTTTGTAACATTGTTACACTTAATATTTATAAGGAGATTATTATATACATAATTTGAGTGTTGACTTTGACTTTATTTCAAAGTTGCAACAATAGCTGCACTACAAGAGACTGCTCCTTAAACACACACACACTATCTTATCACACCCAAAAACAACTAGCAAAATCCAACCATTACACCTCCCGCTATGTGTTCCTTCCAATTATGCATCCATGAAGAAGTCAGCGAAGACTTGATACATAGAGTCAACTTTTAATTTCCCACCACAAAAAACACACACACACACACACAAACAAGCTCATCAAACTCTTAAACCTTAATTAAAATTACTGGTGAATTCAAGATTTAGTTAATCTAGAGTCTAATCACAAACTGGCTTTCAAACATAATCTGCATGTTGACTTGTAATCTTTGACTTTCTTTTAATATTCTTAGTTTAATATTGCGAAATAATTAAGATAGTGATTGTCTTAAACTCTAAACATAACATATATTACTAGATACAGAAAACAAACTTACAAAATGTTAGATTTTACGAAACCCTGCCACATGATAATGCTACTACTATATATACATACAAAGTCAACCAAAGACTTCATCCGTAAAGTCAAACAAACTGTCTAACATGAACCAAAAAAGTGGAACCCAGATCGACAAACTGGCTCAAGGGGTTCGTGGCTTTTTGGGGTCAGAACCATGATGGTGAAGTGGGTCTGGACCCAATGGTGCAGCCCTTAGTTCCCAACCCACCTCTTCTTCCTTTTTCTCTTTTCTAGTACTCTTCAAAACCTCTTTTTCTTTTGCTTCCAAACCATTCACCATCAATAACTACATACACACACATATCATGAATATTATACATTTGTATTTATTAATGTATGTATGCATGCATGGTTGCATGTATACACACAGACAAGTCTAAATATATATATTTTTTGTTTGTATATTAGACCTTTCTATTACTGATTTCTTTCAAGAAAGGACCATGGCAGAGGGTGTTGTCTACACCATTGAAGCCATCTGCATGAAAAAAGAACACTGTTTATGTCACAAAAACATAATTAAATATATACACACACAGAGAGAGAGAGAGAGAGAGAGAGAGAGAGAGAGAGAGAGAGAGAGAGAGACCAGAGAGTTGTAGCAGAAGAAGGAAGCAGAAGAGTAAGATGAAGGTGAGAGAAAGTGATTTGATGAGTGCAAAAGCCATGAGATTTGAGTGTGTAAATTAAGCACCAAGAGATTGTTTGAGGAGGAGAGAGTGAGAAGTGTGGTGAAGGGATGGATGTTGCTTGCTTAATATTTATAAGGAAGGAGTAAGGACTCCTACTATACCAACAAGGCTAGCCTTTCAGCTCATGCAACAGTTGAAATCATTGCATCAGCAGCCACCTTGGAATATATATATAAATTCATTTCTTTTTCTATCTTTAAATTTTAAACTTCAATTTAACCTTTGTAATTGATAAATTTTTTTCTTATTTCTCTAATTTTTATTGAATTAAATATTTTATTTAATATAAATTTTTTAATAACATATTTAAGTATCTCGTAATGAAGAACTTTAAATTTGATTTAAAAATAATAAAAAGTGAAGTAATTAATTTATAAGTAATTAATACTCTTAAGTTTAAATAATTACATTGCAAATACGTTTATAGAGATAAGATTGCAATCGATGCGAGAAATGCTAAGATAGAACGACAGTAATATATTAAAAACTAGCAAGATGCTAAAAAACATAAATCTAAGTTTGAATACAATACAATTAGCATTAAAGAAACTCAAGAACCACCAGAACATGAACACCAAAAAAGAACCAAATACCACAATATAAAGAGCATTAACATCACTTAGTGATGTTGCTCTTAACAAGCCATTTAAATGAATAAACATTAAAATGGCTAAACTACCAGCTGATTTATATACAACAAATTTGTCCATACACAACAGGTACAAGCAGTAAACAACACATAGTATAAGTTAATGAAGCATAGAGGAGTTGTGTACGTATGGATACTTTTATTCTTTATGAATCATCACCCTTATTTAAATATTATGCGAGTGTATATCACCTAAATTAGATAATATAATATCATTAATTAATCATTTCAACATCACACATACATGCATGTGTGTATTTCGTTTTTCTTACTAAATCCTCCCACCCACTAATTTGTGACATATGTAATAAATTAATTCTCTTTCTTGATTTCATCCCTTAAATTTAACACTTTTCCTGATCTAATAAGTAAACTGATAGGTAGAAAGAGTTAATAAGATGTTATAATTAGAGATGATTTTCACACAACGAAAATTTATCAAACACGTTAATCATAACTTTTATACTTCTAGAAAGTCACTATCAGATTATCCAATCTACATAGTTAAAGGTATTACAGTCAAATCAGACCTTTGTATTGTGTATAACAAATTTTAAAAAATCTATGTCCCATAATTAAATATAGATTTGGGGGTTGGAGAGAATAAGTGAAGGGGTATCTTTGTGTCAGAATAGCCGTCAGCCCATCACACCATAAAAAGCAAAAATCCCAAGTTGAAGTTGAAGTAAAGTAGATAGATAGATAGATGCCGATGTCACTCTTCTTCTCTAACTGGCCTGCCTGCCACCCATATAACGGCAACTACTAGTTCTTTTGTACTTTTTTTACTTCTTAATTACCTTTTCTTCTATTTTCTTTATATATGGGCAAAAGTTCAAATAAAAATTATTTTTCGTACGAGAATCAATCTTAGCCGTTAAATTCTCACTCTTTCAATTAGATTGCCATCCATGAATTCCTTACATGTATCTTGTCACACTCAATCTCCCATACTCTTCATCCATGAATTCCATTATCCAAAATGAATGGCCAAGACTGGTTCTCGCAGTTCTCGTACGAAAAACAGTTCTCGTTTGAACCCTCCCCTATATATATATAGGGGAATATAGGGGAGGGTTCAAACGAGAACTGTTTTTCATACAAGAAATGCGAGAACCAATCTTGGTTATTCAAGTTGTAAGTGAAATTCATGGATGAAGAGCGTGAGAGATTGAGTGTGGCAGGGTGCATGTAAGGAATTCATGGGTAGGCAATCTAATTGAAGAAGGAAGAATTGAACACCTAAGATTGGTTCTCGCAATAAAAACGGTTCTCAAATGAACTTTTCACTATATGTATATATATATATATATTATATATATCACAAAACGGACACACACATATATATAGTGGAGTGTTCATTTAAAAATCATTATTATTACGAAAACCAATCTTAGTCACTTAATTGGTAAGTGGAATTCATTGATAAGGAACGTGTTGGGATAGAATATGGCAAGATGCATGTGATAAATTCATGGATGAACAATTAAATTAAAGAAGAAAAAAATGAACAGCTAGAATTGTTTCTTGTAGTTCTCACAATAAAAATAATACACTAGCTACTGCCAGAGATTCTTGTCTTTGGTTCACCATTTACAAGATGGAATTGGAATCCTTTGCATATGACTTTTCTTTATTCGAGTGAATTCAAATTTCTTTTCAATTCTCATCATCTACAGAATTCAAATGCTTTCCCCCACTAAACCTCTCCATAATATGTTCTTATTCTTTCCACTAGAGGCGTTAATCGGGTTAATTGGGTTTTAAATAAAAGTAAAATTCACCCGAAACTGAAACCTACTTAACTTTGGGTTCGGGTTGATTTATTAGATTTCGGGTTTATATGGGCGGGTTACAACTGAACGGGAGATTATTCGTGTTCCGGGTGGCTTGTTTGGGTTACTCAATTTATAATTATATTATTAGGTTTGGATGACAGGTAAAAAAAAATACTGTTGCATGAACTTTTACATAATATACTCTTATAGTAATTCTAATATTAATAATAACATCAACAAATGATAAAAATGCTAATAGTAGTATTAGTAATAATAATAAAGTACTAATAGTAATGAAAAAATGAAAATGTAAAATAATAACCCGTTATTTACTTTTTGATGGAAAAGAAAGTTTTCATTTCATATAAATACGTTTTCTAAATTTTTTTCTATAAAAAACTAAATAAAAATTCACAACTAAACACACCCGTCACCCCGTGTGTTGAACTCTCTTATCAGATCATCACTCACATAATTTTTTTTTTTAAAACATCCATTCTATCACTTAACATTTTTTATATATAATTATACACTCAAACAATATTAGATAAGACGTGTCCTTTTTTTTAAAAGTTGTAATTACCCACGTGTTAACTATTAAAAAAAGAAAATTATATTTTCTTATACTAAATTTTTCTATTTTATCTTTTTACTCACTAGACGATAATATATATAGTTTATCAATTCTTTTTTTATTTCCTCTCGTAGTTTTATCATTTTTTTAATTTTATAATTTGAAGAATAAATAAAAATATAAAATAGGAGTATATAAAAAGTGTTAATAAAAAAATCCTTACAAGTAATAAAAATATAAATATTGGATGACTGAGGACATATGAGAGGGAAGTAGGGGTGTTCACAGGGCGGGGCGGGACGGGTAGTGAATTTTTTGTAAACCGTTCTTGCTGGACGGGTATCTAGTTTTAGAAACCAAAATCGAACCGCACATAGCGGGTACCCGATGTGCGGGTACCCGAAGAGAGACGGGTATTCATAGTTCGGGTCACGGGTACCCTAACATTGAGTTGTTTTTCATTTTTGTTGTTTTCGACAAGTTTAGATTCATAATATAGTAATAAACAATGGTAGAAACAACTCAACAATAATGAATAAATCACTAACAGAACAAATAGATCTTCGATTAGAGCATCGTAGAAACGAAAACCGATAGAATTGAAGTTGACACTGATGGTCAATTTCAGTGTCTCTATCTTGACCTCTCGATCATTGCGAACTTGCAAACTCTCAATGTCAAAGCTAAAAAAAAGAATTCGGGGAGACGGTGAGGGCTACCAGAATAAGTTAGATAGTTTTGAGGAATTTAAGTTTCTAATAGCTTTTGTTATTTCATATTAACAAATATATATATATATATATAAGTTAAAAGCATGCGGGGCGGGACGGATACCCGCGGATATCGAATTTTAAAAACCGAACCCGCCCCGTGTTCAACGGGTACCCTAGTTTTCTGGTTTTTGGGTTACGAGTTTTACGAGTATCAGTTTTTTCGGTTTCGATTCATGCGGGGTAATTCGGTTTTTCAATTTTTTTTAACACCCCTTGAGGGAAGGGGGGGAGGGGGAGTAGGAAGGAGGTGTTAAGGATGGTACTCTGGATGATGGGATAGTGATGACGTCATGCTGACTATCTCTTCTAATGAGTAAGATCCTTTTTAATGATTAACCAATACTTTTTTTGGGCTAATTTCAAAGATGGCAATCTTTTCCTCTACCCTAACCAACAATGCTTTTTTGTTTTAACGAGCTCATATATTCTTTTTAATTTTTTCTACTATTTATATTTATACTTACAAGATTAATACAAGTATTAAAATTAATAAAAAAAAATTAATAAATTTCACATATCATCTTGTAATAGATAGAAAGATAAATGAGGAAAAAGTATGAAGATATATATATATATGTATTTTTAAAGAGAAGTGGTATATCTTCTTATCATACATTTTTAGTTATTCTTTTACTCATTTAATCAAAATAAATGTTAAAATTAAAGAATTAGGTGAGGAAAGAGAGTTAGCACATTACACATGTCAATATTTAAATAGACAGGATGATAAAGTAAGAAGAGAAAGTATGAGGAAATAGAAAATTTTTCTTTTTAAATACGTAAGATTGCGTATATATAGAGAGACAGATGTTCTATATTGTCATACTTTGTAATTCTAATTGTCCTTCTATTTACAAAATAAGACATTTGTCAAAACCAGGAGATGAGATAAAGAAAGATAATTAGTGAATTACACATGTCATCATTTAATGAATAGAATGATGAAGTAGAAAGAAAAGGTTGGAGAGAATATAATTTTCCACATATATGTTTTCCTTATGAAACTTACTTATTATATAAAATACTATCAATTTATTTTTAATGGTAAAACACACACCTCTAATTCTTAAATCTACATATTTGTTCACTACAAGACTTGAACCTACAGCCTTAGTGAACATTTAATCTCTAATACCGCTTGGCTATAAGCCCTGTTACACCCAAGACATATCATATTGAAGTTGGCACATTCACATGAAGGAGATGACTTATGCACAACATTTTTTCTCATATACAACAAAACATGGTTGTTTTTTACCAAAATACCCATAAACATGTGAATAAATTATGGGTTTATAGGTGCATAAAAGTCATAACTGTTATGTATAACATATTATTGTTGTGCATAAATAATCTCCATTCATATTATATTCTAAAGTCTAAAGATACACTGGAGTACAATTATTTATGACTGCTGCTATTTATATTCACTCTCGTCACATTACAAATATATCACATTAATCAATTACAGTTTTCAAGATTAATTTAAACATACAAGAGTTCCAAATATACAAACCCAAGTTGATTCCCTAGATACATGGTTGTTGGTAGCTTAATGGTTGACACATGACCACATCCCCTACAAAATTCCATTACATTGGCAAGCAAATTGTATACTTAAAAACAGTTTTTATTTCTTACACTCTAATCTACTAATAGCCTACTATAATTTAACTATTTAAATTCAAGTTAACTACGTTGAAGCAGGGTGTTAATAAATCTTAATCATTTAACACTTCTGTTATAATAAATAAATATCAAGTTTTAATATGTTGTAAAATAAATAAAAATATAAGTTACAAAATGAATATTTGAAACCTACTTTTTAGTATGATACGGATTATATAAACGATTTGTAACTATAAATATGTTTCTCGCTGCGTTCACTTGCACATTTTTCAAAAAAAAACAGAAAATCTCCTCATTTTTTCACATTTTCTCAAACTACTTAATTTTTTCAAACTCTCATACTTTTTCAAGAAAACACTTCAACCAAACATGTTTTTTTATTTTTTTTCTGAAAAGAAAAACTCCACCCCTTTATCTAAACACGTTTTCTATTTTTTTTTCAGAAAATGAAAACTCCACCATTTTTCGTAAAAAACAGAAAACGAAAAACAGAAAATTTTTCTCCTGTTAAACGCAGCCTCAACTTTTTATGAAACAAATTGATAATCTAATATTATTGATATTAGACACTCTTAATCAGATACTTGAATAAATAAACCGTGAAATTTGAGAACCATGAGGTCTTCAAAGAAAACAAACAACAAATTCCTCTCCCACAACCCTAATAGGCCTTAGGCCTTTATATACTCCTAACCCTACAATTTAGGAACTAAATAAAAGATAACGAATTAAAAAAATAAGACCTAATTAATTCAAATGCCCCCACCCAATCCACTGGGGGAGGGGGGGTTAAGACGTATCAGCATTTTAGTCTAATGGGTGTTTCAGCCAAGAATAGGCATGTGGGGTAAAGAAAAGGTACAACAAAGGTTAGACGGAGAACATCTGAGCAAATTGTCGTCGACTTCCTTTCGGAAGGATCCGTAATCTGAAAAAAACCCCTTATTTTTAAAATATATAAGTTTATGTGTGTGTGTACGCGCCTAAGGACGAAACTACATAGAATAAAGATGAGTCAAGTAGACCACCAAGTTTTTTAATTAAATTTACAAATTAAACGTATAACAATTTTTATAAGAGCTACCATAATTATAAAGGGTTTATTTCATAGAATAATAACCAAGTTTAAAACTGTCCCATAAAAGTTACTCGTGAGTTATTACCCAATTTAGTCTTAATATTGGATTGTATGTACTTAAATTATGCATTGGGCTTGGATTTTAGTCTATGTTTATTTTGTCTAAATTGCCAATTGTAATATGTAAATGAAAATTGACGTTAACATCATCTATGATAGGTGATGTTGCATTTATAAATTCCTTAAATGAAGGGTTATTTTAGACATTTCAAGTTTTCATGTAATTTATCATTTAAAAAGATTGTGAATACAACATCAACTACGACAGGTGGTGTTAACAACTGATGTGCGTTTTACGTACTAGTTTTAAATTTATATTTTACCGATTTATTTACCAAAAACTGCACGAATAGGCAAGTGTACCTAATCGTTTCGTATTATAGTTAGTAAGTCGGGTGTCGAACTCTTGGGGAACGGGAGCTAAACTGATTTTATCAAATTAACTAAGAATTAACTAAAATAACCTAATTAAACCAAATAAACCAAATAAATATAAAATAAATGCAATTAACCTAAATTAAAGCAATTAAACTAAATTAAGGGGAATTTGGTATCAAGTTTGAAACTTTATTAACCTAAATGACTACTAACACTACTAAATTACCAAGAACAATCAAAGAGAGCAAAAAACAAGAAACTTTGTTGGATTAAGTATCAATTAAAAGGCTTCCCTCCCTAGATTCAATTCCACCCTTTTCAAGTTGGTTTTATAAATCAAAATCAATGCAATGGACAATTAATGAACACTATACCGATTCCTATATTGTTAGACTCTTGATCCGAGTATCCAACTTATCTAATCATGCAATTAACTAATCAATTGGTCATTAAATCAATTAACTACACAATTAAGCATATTTAAGTTCATATCTATCAAGATCTAATCTTTAATGATTGATTAAGTTACCAAATCATTCAATTAACACATGAAAGTCATCATATATCAATTCTAACACATTAAAGTTCCTATCTTGATTGTTTAACCCTAGGTTTTGATCAAACACTAGTCAACACTAATTATTGGTCCTAATTAGCATTGATTAAAGTCTTATAAATGGATTGGTCCTCCAATTTACATCAACTCAGATTCTAAACAAATCAAAAACAGAATTAAAGCATGCTAGGATCATTGATTAGACTTGAAAGATAAATATAATGCCATTAAAGTCAAAAAGATGTAAAATTAACCAACTTGATAGAGTTTCATCTCCTCTAGGGAGGAAAACAGAAAATCTAGCCTATTACAAGCATAATCAACTTCTGGAAATCAAGATTAAACATTAAAAACAGAAGAGAAGTAGAAAAACCGTAAAAAAAACAAGAATTCCAAGCCTTTAATCTTCAATTGTAGCTTTAATCCTCCAAATCCGAGCTCAAGCCTTCTGGGATGTGTTAAGGGATGTATTTAGCAGAGGAATGGTGAAAGAAATCGGGTAGTTAACCCCTTTTCAGATCTGGAAGTTCGTTTAAATAGATATCTGAAAACAGGGGTGTCGCGCCGCGACGAGGAAGTGTCGCGCCGCGACGGAGTGTTTTAGCCCGATCCCAACTCTTTCAAAATTCAAAGCTGCCGTCACCCTATCGCGTCGCGCCGCGACGATGTTATTGGTCGCGCCGCGATGACACTTGGCAAAGAGATGCACTCTATCCGGTTAGCTTCGTCGCGCCGCTACGCACAAGTGCGTCACGCCGCGATGCCTTCCTTTGCGCCCGATGAGGTCCTTTTTCTTGGGCTTTCTTTTGGGCTTATTCTTCTTTCTTTCTTTTTATTTCTTTCTTCTTTCATTTGGGCCCATTTATTTCTTCCTTGATTTCTTTCTTTGGCCCGATTATTTTTCTCGACTTCTTTTTACTTTCTCGACTTTCTTGTGTTTTTCTTTTATTTTTCTTGCTTATTTGGATATTTCGCCTTTTTAGCCTGCAAAACATAAAAGAAACGGTAAACGTATCTTTTTACAATTAAATGCACAATTTTCGGCTAAAACCAACCCGATATCGCATAATATTTATATATATTTAGCGCGATATCAAAATACCCCACACTTGAACTTTGCTTGTCCTCAAGCAAATCACAACTCTATACAGGCTTAAACTTTAAATAATAACACCATTCTCGAAAAATTAAATATAACTTACGAATGTCAAAAAGGTTGATTCAAAACAAATCATAAACTATACTTAGAATTATGCATACACCTATGATTAGATCATCATTTACTTTCCACCATCCTTAAAGAATATTCTTATCTATATACATCCAATCCTTAATTTAAAAATTGCATTTAAATTCAACTCGGTTAATTTACCCTTTGAAAATCCCCTGACCTCAAGACTTATTGCAGATTTCCAACTTTATTTGCACATATGTTTTTTCTCTTTTCAGCTCTTTTTTATATAAGCCTATGACTTTCTATGGAACCCATGTAGCGAATCCTCAACTCAACCGATCTCAAACCAGTTGGCTTTAGGTGATTAGGTGTAGAACACCCCTCAGAGTTTACTAATTCGAGTTCCAAAGGCCATTTATTTGACTTATATATTTTTTCTAGCTCTTTTGCTTATTTTTTCATTTTTTCGCACATTGGCTTTTTTCACTGTTTTTTTTCTAACATATGCTTATAAAAATTGAAAATTCAACTCAGTATATTTTTGTCAAGGTTAGACTCAAAAAGGGCTTAACCTTATATTTTATTGCAGCAATTCAAAAATTAAGGATTGAATACTATAGACTCAAATTTCTAAAGAATTGGCGAAAAGCCACAAGCACTACACATAAAAGCTAAATATAACTATGAAATGTTTATAAATAAACAATCTTGACAATTTTAAATAATATCTAACTTTTAACTCGAATGATACTAAAAATTTAAAAATTAACGCCCAAATACAATCAATAATTCACTACGAGGACAAATAAATTTCAAGCGAGGAATCTTTTTCTAACCCCCTACCCCACACTTAAATTGTACAATGTCCCCATTGTACACAATAAAATATAACAAGGTAGAAAAAGATTAGAAATACTCCCTGGGTATCATTAGGCGAAAGATGCATAGCTAATATTTATTGTGCGCAAATGGTTACCCATACATATATTGTTGAACTTGTCCTTAATGACTTGAATAAATTTAGAAAGATGCAAGGGTTATCCTTTTTTTATGGGAGAATTCGTATATATCCTTATAAACTTCTTTGATTACGTATATATCCTTACAGATATTAATATTACTTTTATATCCTTCTAAGAGCATCCACAGTGGGAGTATTATGATGGTTGTATAGGGGGTTAATAATGGTTGTATGGATTGTAGGAGGGGTGGTATGAAAGTTGGGTGGTATGAGGATTCAACCGTAGTATGGAAAAATGGTGGGCCATGCATTATTTTTATTTGTCATGCATTATTTTTATGAGATTATATATATATATGTATATATATAATGCTGATGTGGAAATCCATTAAACTATGTAGAGTTTAATGGAGTGTGAAGGTTGAAGAAGAGAGTTGTATAGATAGTAGAATGCTGATGTGGCAATCCATTAAACTCCTATAAAGCTGTATGGACTGTGGATGCTCTAAAACCTACAAACTCTTAAATATGTCATTCTCCCTAATTTAATAGTAATTAAATTATTTAAAAATTGAATGTACATCTAAAATACCCTAAATACCCTTCTTTTATAAAATAAACATCATGGATATCATAGTCTGTTAATATAAAAGATCTCCCATGGTGAAGAATCCAACTCTCTCTTTTCCATGGATGTCGTTAGTATGTTTAAGTTTCTATTCTCGCTCTGCTTAAAAAAAGAAAATCGAACAATTATTTTAACAAAAACAAAAAGGGGTTTTCAATTCAAGAAAATATTAAGAAAAAAAAACCTTGGAGAGAGATTTAGAAGCGACAAAAGGTGGTTGGATGAAACCATTTCTTTAGAGAGAAAAGAAGGAAGGATGAAAGATTTTCGGAGATTATTGTATCTCTCCTACCCTGTAAAAAGTTAAAAAAACAGAGGAATCATCCTAACGAAGAACAGAGGGTGAAAAAATCTCATCTCATGAATAATAAAAGAATTCAATGATGAAAATGAAATTGAAGAAGAAGAGGGGTTTTCGGAGTTGCAGGAAAATATGCGTAAGTGGAGGTGAGAAGGTTGCAGTGGATGCTCCGGAAAATATGGAGTTGCCGTTAAATTTTGGGTTGCCGGAGAAACGGGAGGGATGAAGCGGTTTGGTATTTATTTGGTGTTTAGCTTTTATGAGATAAGGGTATTTAGGGTATTTTAAATTTAAATTAAATTAGAAAATATGGTCTTCAAACTTTAAATGATTTTTTACTATAAAATTATAGAGATTGGACATATTTGAGAGTTTATAGGTTTTCGGAGGATATAGACGTAATATTGATTTTTATAAGAATATATACGTAATTAAGAAAGTTTATAAGGATATGTATGAAATTCTCCCTTTTTTATTGGTAAACAACCTTAATAACTATGAGTTATGATTTCATAACTCATAATGTATTCATTGATGTCTACCATACTCTCTTGAAGTCTTCTCCTTGAATCTTTAAAGTTGCATTTTAAAAGAGGTCAAATTCAAAGGTATTTAAGTAGGGATGAGCTCGGTTTCAAAACCGATCTTAACTAGATTGAACCCGAAAATGCCCTAACATAAGAACGGATGACCAAACCGATCATTCCCAATCGTTTCTCATTCCGGGTAAAGAACGAAACCCGTTGAAACTGAAAATCGATATAAGGAAAATATAAGAACCGGAACCAACCCAAAGGTATGTAACTGGTTCGATTTGGGCCAAACGAGTTTTTTGCTCGTTCATATATTTAAGGCTAGATTTTTTTTCTCTAGATCAAAGACAAAAGTAGAAGGGGCAAAAGGTGACTATTGTTCATATATGCAAAACCTTTTTGCTAGAAGATGTATAACTTTGAGCACAAGTCGCTTGAATGTTCTTCCATGAAACTAAATGAGGTTGTGACAACAACAAAGTATTGTAGGAGAATTTAATGCTCAAATGTCACACTAAAAGTGCAAGAAGTACATGTGGTGTGGCCATTTAGATGGTGGGTGTGGTATACTGGTATCACAGCATCAAGGTGTGATGAGAGCATGAATGTGATAAGACTTGGTAAAAGAGTGTGGTATGTTATGGTGGGTCGACTTTTTATTTCTTTTTTTATTGAATTTCAATTAGTTTGTGGATAATATATGAATCTCATAATTTGATGTGGTGAAAAGTTATTCACAACAGAAGTGGTGTGAGAAAAATTAAACACTTTTTACTCAATCAGTAACTAGGTAAATCATTCGCGAGTATAAAGTCAGAAGCAACAACTTAGATATATAAATCATACTCTTGAAATAAATCGAGACCAGCAATATTGTAACATCCTGAGATTGGGCCTAGTAGAAAACGTAGGCTTGGGGTATGTTATACGTGAATTATAATTTGATTTGGTTTACGTTTAATTGGTTATTAATCATTTATATTAAATGTTATATATGTTGATATATGTATGTGTATGTACGGTTGTGTGTGTGTGTGTGCATGTGTTTAGAATGCCACCTCATGCTACCTTTTGTATATACGTGGGACTAAGGAGAGATGACTTCACTTTGAAGTTTGCATGGGTGTGTGTTTTGTGTGTAAACCGAGAGCAAAGAAGAAAATAAGAAGAAAAGGCAATCGGATTTGTGATTTCTTGATTGTGTGATTCAAGCTTCGAAGGTTGTTGATTATTTCATGATTCTTGTTAACATGCTATTTGTTATAAGCATGCTACGGTTTTGATATATTCTGTTGGGTTTGATATGAATATATTATGAGTGGCGGATTTGGTGTTCTTGAGGTGTAAAGGTGTTTTGATACATGATTGCATGTTTAAACATGTTTATATGTGTTTCTATGAACTTATATGTGAGTTGTATAATCTGGAAATGATAATTATACAAGATTTGAAGTTATCGGATTCTTGAAGTTATGAATATAGCAGATTTTGGTGGTGATGATGGGAAACCGGGTGTTGAATCCGGTAGTTATGAAATCCGAAACTAGTGAAATCCGGATGTATGTAATCCGAGTATTGAAATCCGATGGTATGAATCCGATGGTGGATTCCTATTGTGAAACCTGATTGTGGATGCTAAGTTATGATGCAAGTATGGAAATCCGACTGAAGTTGCGGATTCCTCCAAATCCGATGGATGTATCGGATTTTCTTGAAATCCGATAGGGGTTGCGGATTCCGATGGTAGTGTCGGATTTCTCATGAAATCCGACAGTTTGGCTTTTGTTTGCATTGTTTGATGCTATGTGTTATATGTGCATGCATATGTGAATCTTACATGTTTATGTTTGATTAGAAAGGATATAAATATATGATTGATACATATATTTATGAATTGAATACTAATGGTTGGTTGTTGTGTTCTCAGGAACAGACAAGGCTCAGTAATATAAGATCACTGAGTGGAAAAGCTGAAAGCTTGAAGTGAGTGGATGTTTGATCACGGTTGATATTAGTTGTACTGGTTTGGTTGCAACTAATGTTGGATAGATTGTATATCTGTTGGTTAATTAACTGTGAATGTTAATTGTTGTACTCTGTGATATGTATACATGTTGGAAGGGAAGTCGGTTTATGACTGGGCTATGGGCTGGGTTCATTTGCTATTGGCTAAGCAGTATCAGGACCTTGGGATGCATATGTTGCTACCAGAGGATGATACTGTGTGAGGATAGCAAATGGACTATCGGTAAACCTTTGCTTTGGCCGGCATTGGTTGTAGGTTCTTGCAGAACCGCCGGTCTTCCTAAGGTGCTTATTTGTGGTTGTTGATATCATGCGGTTCAGGCTGATATATCTGTTATGTGTTACTCCATTCACTTAGCTTTGTGCTAATCCCTCACCTCTCACTCTTTTTACAGGTTTTGGTAAGTCAGCGGCTCGGCTGAGAGTGGTTAGCTTGGGGAGTAATCACCTAGGACTCTGATAATGTATTTGTGAAGAGCCGTGTTTTGTAATACTGATATTTTGTAAACAATGGTTGTAATTAGTCATAATTACTTGGTGTTTATAAACGCTTCCGCAATGTAATTAAAAGTGAAAATTTTTGGGTTAAAAATACGGTGTTACAAATATACTATAAACGTCATACTTTTGAAATAAATCTATCAAAGCTTTATTCCTATGCTCCAAGTCACAAAAAATTATGTACATCATGACTTGTAGCCCAGCGGTATCAAGATATTAGGTTATTAGTTCAAGTCTCGCTGTGAATAAAAGAGTATAAATCTAAAAGTAAGTTAGTATGTGCGTGTATTCTATCGTTTCAACAAAAAAGTTGTCTAAAAAGTAAAAACCGTGACAATCCAACAATTCATTTCCACTAAAACGTAGATTAGTGTGGTTGTTATGTATGTAAAAATGGACTCTTTTCTTGTATATAAAGATTTATCTTGCCACAAACCCTAATTCATATTTCTTTGTATACGACCTATTTTCAAACTTTATTTTAATTTTCATAATTAGTAATCTCTACAGAATTTGTGATTACGAATCCCATTACATTTTGTTAACCAAACATATAACATATTCTAATTTCTTCAGAAACATTCTATTGACCAAAACAAATCATGAAAAACTAAAACTGAGATGATCCAAATCTCTTTAAGATGAAGTAGGTTAGGTTTAGAAAACTCGAAGGGAGCGTTTGGTACGTAAATTTTTGTATGAGAATTTTATTCTGTCAAAAGATTTGTATTTCGTAGGATTGTGAATCATGTCTATGTTTGGTTAACAAAAGCTATCAGGATTTGGATTTGTGAATTTTTATTTTTTTTTTGCAAACCGGTCAAATGATTTGGAATGTTTCTATGATAAATGACAGAATTACCCTTTAGTTATTTTTTATAAAGTTTTATTTGTTTAATAGGTTATTTGTTAAATTAGATGATAACTATACATTACAATATTAATTAATAATTGTAACATACATAAAACTTTAAAACAATTTAAATCCATTTGGGAATTTATATATGATGATGCTATTATTTATCATGAACTTAAAGATCGGCTGCGATATCTGAAAATTATGAATCTTTTTCTTCTTTCTATTCTTCGTATGTCGCCAAAGGAGGTGGCCGGCGTTGTAGGTGGCTACTCGCCAACGATGTGAAGGCAGCAGACAAATGGAGGAAGACGGGGTTAAAAATGAATGGCTACGGTTTTATTAAAGAAAGGGTATATCAGTAAAGTGTACATATACAACGGATATGAGATTTGAAATCCTAGGGGAGGAGTAGGGATTTCTAAATCCTTCATTGGTGGGATTATTGGGCCCTTTTCCTAAGAATTAAGGGTGAGCATGGTATCGGAACCGGTACCGATTTTACTGAATACCGAATTTGGTTTAAATATGGTACCGAATACCGTACCGAGTATTTATATACGGTACCGGTTACCTATTTTACCTAGTTTTTTCGGTACTAATCCCGAATACCAATTTAGCAATATTTCAACTTCAAGTACAGAGTACCGAACCAAAAACTCTAACTCGGTACTGGTACCGGTGCCGGTGCCGGTACGGTTTGGTATTTTCGGTACCCATGCTCACTCCTACTAAGAACTATCATTTCAAATCCCGAGGCCTTGTTACCAACCAAACCAAGCACAGCATTTCGTGAGATTTTAAATACAAATCCAGCAAAATCCTACGAAAAGAATGAACCAAACAAACAGTGCCTAAATCTTACCCTATTTTTCTGATAGGATGGATTCACTAAGGATATCATAAGAAAGAGGGCACACAGTACACATAACATAAAAATGAATTGCAAATTTAAAAATATAAAAAAGATGATTTCAATCATATAGAAGCTGGCCTTTAGAAAATGAGTACCAAACTTTAGATCACAATACATATTGATTCAAGAGTTTACTTGATAATTACCGACAAAAAACTGACAAAAGTGGGTAGTTGTACATTTCAACTAATAAAACAAGAAATTATTCAGTTTGTAATGTCTATATATACAAGATAACACAATGAAAGAATTAAGGATATCAAACACAAAGTGGGAAAGAGAGAACATACCGTTGAGAAATAACGGTTTTACGAGCTCCTACCCGAGTCATCAATCATCATCCCTTTAAGACTTTTAGCTAACCAGATTGCGGTCTCTCGTGGGGATACTTTATCTTTGCCAAACGGTCTAAGAACCACCGCCAGTTCTTGCAGGCGGTTTTGTTGAAGCAAATCAGCAGATAATTCAAGAAGCCCTTCAAGTGCCTCTGCTCGTTGTCGAGTAGACGTTATATCTAAAATTTCCTTCACAGGCGTTTCTTGTTGACTTTCTGGTGGCTTTGGATTTACAGCCGCTGCTAAACTGTTGTTTGCTTCAACATCTTTGTTAATACATTCACTATCTTCAATCTCTGATTTCACGGTCATTGTTTCAGATTGATCTAACAATTCTAAACATCCTGTTGGAGATGCTAAGCATTTGATCTCGGGCTCAACAAACGACTGCTCATGCCCGGCCCGATAGCTGCTGTGATGAATAACGTGAATCACATCACCAAAAGCTGATGGGAGCTGAGGTGGAGCAAGTTTTTCGATCGTTGGATTTTGTAAAGCCGATACCCCGTCTGATACCGTACTCCTCTGACTAGATGAAAGAGGTGTAATAAACTCTTTTACAGTGAATTTGTCATCATCGCCTGTGGATACGGATATAGAATCAGTGTTTGTTTGGGTCACTGAGTCAGACACGTTTGGGAATAACACAGTTGAGCTTGATATCTCACTAGCAACTCCTGAACCTTGATTTTTACCACCACCAAGAACCCTAGTTGTTTGATTGGAGGTAGGTATGGGCACACATGATTGAGAATTTTCAGTTACTTTTTCTTGTTTGCTCATAGGAAGTGTTACTTCTGTTAGTTCATCGACACTAGGTTCAAATTGTTGAATAGAAGCCAAAGAGGTTACAGAATTGGAGCCATCTGTTTTTCTCTCATTTGAAACCCCAACTCGAGATTCTTGTATGATCTTTGAAACAAGTTTTCTCTGAACATTTGTGTCCACTGTTTCATTAGGACCTTCTGTCTTTCCGGTAATCTCAGATGTTGCAGTGGGGCTGCTTGTTCTCACGGGAGCCTGAATTGTGTCATTGGGTTCGACTTTTTTAGTAATAGTTAGGGTTTCGGGAGCATCAACAGCTAGTTGTTTGATCCGTCCTGGGAACGAAGGTCTTCTGAGAAGAGTGGGTGGGGTTCTTAATCTCTGATTTGCGTCTTCAGTGAATCTAGGCAAGCCAGAGGGTGGGGTCCCCTCAGGCCTAGGTTTAATCTTTGGAGATGGGTCAATGGCAGGTACCTGCATAGATAGGTCATCAGTCGACAGCAAAGGAGGCAATTTCGACCATTATACTATCAGCGGGTCAATTCCGGTCAAACTTTAAAAATATAGAGAAAAGTTAAAATAAAGTTGCAAGTTTGACACTTGATTATTTATAAAAAGGTAAAAAAAAATATTTTGAGCATAAAAGTGTTTTGGGCCAACCCACCAAACCATACCGAAGAACACACCCGTCTTGACTCAAACTCAATCTAAACCATTACATTACCACCTATTTTGCCACCTATATTCAAATGCCTACAAAGTAAGATTTCCCTGATTTCAAAAAAGAAAAGGAAAAAAACGTGGACGTGTACCTGATGCTTCAACGAAACCGATCCCGGAGTTCTTTTCCTTGATTCAGTATTACTCTTTTCCGGTGGTGTTTCACCACCAGCTGCAGCCACTTTCCACCCATGATACACTGCAGTTGGCTTGGGCAATTTACTTTCAAATTCAATATGTTGACCTCCAGTCTTTAAACGCCCACCTCGCATCGGTGAACTATGTTCTCTTATTTTCCCTTCTTTCAGGCCCGTCTTGATTTGTTTGACCGGTTTGTCTTGCTTAGCTTCGCTGTTTGACTTTTCTTGCTCTTGAACTTTGGCAGCGCACATTTCTATTTCATCATGTTCAATATCTTCAAGAAATGAATCAATATCATCATCTCCAGAAGGCAAATATGTATTAATGGCTTTATGCTCACACGTACAACCACCAGTTTGAATGTTTTTCTCACTTGATACGACACTGTCTTTGTCACTAAAAGAACTGTTACTACTTTGGCTTTCAGATCTCTTTTTTCTTATATCATGAGGACTACCAATAGGTTTTGAAGGTGAACTGATACGAGGACTAAACGAAGATCGATATTGGTCAACATATGGTTGCAGATATGGGTGCTTCAGGATTTCAGATGCCTAAAATTAAAAATTATAATAAAAATATAAGTTAGAATAGTGGACAAATGAAAATGGATAAATTTATAAAAAAACAAACATACAGTGGGTCGATGTTCCGGATTCTTACGGAGCATTCCTTTGATAAGAGTTTTTCTGGAAATGGAAAGGTGAGAACTAGTGTTACTCTCGAAGTAATATTTGCACATATATCTAATTATCGTACATGCTTATCTTATACATCATATAGAGATAATAATTGAAGATAAAGAACAGCGGTATGGTAGTACACTAAGGGGATGTTTAGATTTGCATTCTAGAACTTATTATCCGATTATTGTGATTCAAAATTGCAATAATCAGTTTACATGTTTGGATGAATAGACCACACATGTTTTTATTTTATAACTACTAGCATTCAATAATAGTTTCAAATCAGCTACAACAAAACTGATTATCTAATGACAACAAAATTAAATATTAACCCCTTCTCTTATGTTTTCATCTACTCAAAAACCCTTCTACTACTCATATTTCATATGACATTATTTCTCAAACAAAAATATTTCTTTTGTTCAGTCTACCTATTAATTCTTAAATAAGCAGAAATTTCAATACACTAATACATCTGATTACTACAACCTCAATCAGGAAGCAGATCCAAACATTATCTCCTCCAGCCTGATTTAATATAGTTGATTATCTAATTCTAATTATTTAGGATCACATAATATGTCAAAGGTAAACCAACTTCTTTAATATGTGGGCAATACATCTTTACATCTATAATTATAATAAAAAAAATATAAAGATAAATAGAAAGAAGAAAAAAGGCATGTGAAACTTTATAAGGATATCGGTTATCTTCATAAAACAAGTTTTATTAATACAATGACACTATCTAGATGGCGTGAAAAACTCATACAACCAAACAAATAAATAACATAAAAGAAGGCAAAAATATAGCTTTTTATCCATGAAATATTTGACTTACAGAGATGGAGAATAACAAGGAGGCAGAGGACCAATGCACGATCTGTTTATTTTACTTATTAGCCCAGCCATGTCCTGAAACCAATTGAACATATTAATTTGCAATCATAGCAGTATTCAAAGGCACTAGAAAATAACTGTAAAAGAAGATAAATGGAAGGAAATGAAGTTGTGAAACCTTGATAGATACAGTTTTTAAAGGGGAAAAAAGAGCTCAATATACACTCATATGACCCATGCATAGTGGGGCAGAGTTTATCAGAGACGAGGGGGGCTGGAGCACAAGAAGTCAGAATGCAGGGGGCTTAAATGAAGATTTCTTTTAAATATGTTAATTAGATTAATATTATTGAGCTATAGTTGTCTACATCTTACCTCCCCCATAAAATGTTTCTTGGGATTGGGTACTATTGTTGTTGTAATTAGATTAATACAGATTTCCGTATTTTTCGATCTTGCTTCCTTATTTTTCAAGAGAGAGTCTGGAGTTCGGCTATATACCTAGGGCTGGCCACCATAGGTCACTATTCAGATATTTGGTGTCAAGTTTTGACTAGTAGATTACCCGGGTCTCGAAGGCCAGGATTGTTATTGTGTTCTTGTGCATCCGACTACAGGTGTGCCCTATCATTAACATTTGATTTCCAATTTGGTTCACATCATACACACATGTAAATGTTATTTGTATCCTGGAACTCTCAGTAATGAATGGAAAAGGGAAAAGTAAAGACAAAACACTTATTTGGACGAAATTTGCAGTGTTTTATCAATAATGCACTTTCTGAAGAATAGTGTAGTAATATTGAATTATTGATACGACCTCGGCTAAGTGGGGACGGGTGTACCAGCGCAAGAAAAAGGCTAAGGAAGCTCAAGACGCAACTCGAGGGGGCTGAATGTCATTTAGTCTTAATTATGTCTAATTTAGCAATTAATTATTTATTGCCGTGTTTTGTTGGGATCGGCTATTAATTTAAGCCAAACCCCAGTGAGGGCATTATTCAGATATTGGTTTTTGTTCTTTGTTATTTTGGAGATCCCATGGTTCTCAAATTCTAGGGTTTATCAATCAAGCCTTCGACTAACGGTGCGTTTTGCCGTTATTCTTTTGCCAATTTGATTCGTATCAAATACTTTCACTACTTTAGTAGTATATGAATGAGAAAAGTTACTATGAAGTTTTTGAATAGTCTTAACGTGAGTTATGAACATATAATTTTTTAATCTGCCTATTATTTAACTTAGTGGTTCTTTTGCATTGCTTTATAGTCTTTTTTTTAATACGTTTTTATTATATTTTTGCTTTTTAAACTACTTTTCTTTCTGTAAGGGAGGGGTGCTTGGTATAAAAAACTTTGTATTAATTGAAACATCTTTTTTCATCTCTGTAATCAGTACTAATATATTTGCTATGCTTTAAACTGTCCTTGGAAGTATAATTACATTGGAACCTTTGTTAATTCAATCAAGAATTTTCATCATGAAAGCATAAATTATTTTGCTGAAACAGGATCGTTAAAGTGCCTCAAAGTTCATCTTATAAAACATCTGGTTTGATATGCAACTAAAATATCATGTTCTATCGCACCTCAGTATCTTTTACTTATAGTTCAAAAGAAAAACTATTTAATCGAAATCATTTTTCCATTAGTTGGGTTAATTTAGAGCAGAGGTTGGAGAAGAGAAGAATTTGAGAAAACATGGCACTAGATTTCCAGAGCATTCCACAAATTTAACACTTGAATCTCTTGAACATGACACTCGAGATAACATAAGAAGGCAACTTTTTCACACAACCAAACAAAACACTCCCAACGATATTCATTTAATCATGCAATGATTATTCTTGAAGATTAAATCTCAAGTTATAATGAAGACTAGAAGTAATATAACACCTACTGTTCATAAGAATAAAGCAAAGGGATATAGTTAAACATTGACAATAATCCTAAATATTATCTCAATAGGAATTAGAAGAAGCAGTAATCGTCCTAACAATCGTTGACATAATATTAATATCAACCAAAAATAAAAAATAAAAAATGCAATGCCCCAAAGAAACACTAACATCACTTAACCATTCCAACTAATAGAACCTAAGGCATTTCACACAACATTTAAAAAGGAAAAGAAAAGGAAAACATATTAGCTATCTTATAAGTTTTATTAGTTACCTAATAATAATTTTCTATTATTACCTCTCTATCCACTATGAAAACAAAAAATGAAACTAGCTATCCTAACATTAAAGCTAAGAGAGAATAATATAAACATATATCATCGTAGTCATCAGAAAAACCAATAATTCCACTAACAAAGAACCTAAATACTGTGAGCATCATTATCACAACAATTAAGTTAATTAAAATAAAAATACTCAAAAGCGCCACTTGTCTAACTCTTGTAAGCCTACTCACTCGTGCACCTCAACTTTTGATAAAATAGTATATCCAATCACCGACAAAGCAGACGAGGTATTTAAATAAGATTTAGTTTAGATAAAGATTAGTAATTAGATAGGATTTATTATTTAGTTGATATATTTGATAGAATTTTTTTTAGATAAGGATTAGAAGTTAGAGATATATTTATATAGGATTTATTTTAGATAAGGATTAGAAGGTAAAGATACTAGGAGAAGATTTTTGTCTTCCATTATAAATAGACCATTAGAATTGTAATTTTATTATGCAGAAATTATTAGTGATTTTTATATCATCGGAGTGTTGGTTTACCCCTCGAAAGTAAACTATGGGAGAGATGATCGACCTCTTGAGAGTTGATTAATCTATCGTTAAAATTTTCTTTTCTTGATTACCAATTTGATTCATATCACTCTTGTAAACCTACTTGCTCGTGCACCTCAGCTTTTGTCAAGATAGTATATCCAATCACTATTTTGGCCCTCGTAATGTGTTGGCCAACCATCAATATAGATCTTTATATTCTACTCGATACCATGGTAAGGTAATAGCATACCTACAACATACAGCCAATACATGCCCTGAACAAACAACACTACATAAAGTTATAATTAACTTCCTGCTAGGCTCGATGGATATTATCAATAAAGCATTGAAGGTCCTTGTCTGTGATCTCATCTTCACTAAAATACAATGACAAACTTCAATACATTCAAGTATTCTAATCAAATTCAAGAGATAATAACATGCTTTAGTTAAACAATTAAAAAAGAGCCATCATATTTAGCCCCTCAGACAACCAGCAATAGTGAATCCTCTGAAAATGGAAGCAGAGATGGAAAAAAAAGAAAAGAAAAAACTGGTATTAGAGGACTTACAAAAGCTTTAAATGCTGGACGGTGAGCAGCCATTTCATACATACAGCAACCTAGTTAACAAAGAAAAAATATGGGAGATAAATAAGTACAGAACAGAAAACAATAAAGGGTTTAGTTCACTAAAATGTATCTAAGATATCACGTTTTGCTATTGTGTGTATTGAACTTTAAAAGTTTCTATTGTTTGTATAAAAATATTAATTTGTTGCTATTGTATGTATTTTGGTTACATAATAAAGTAAAAAACTTACAAGTTTAGTACATACATTAGAAAATTTAATACACACAATAGCGACAAATTAAAAGTTCGATACACACAATAGAAAATTTTAAGTCCAGTACATACAATAGCAAAACATGACAACTTGGATACATTTTGGTGAACTAAACCCATATAAACATGGGGCACAAAAATACAATTACAGGAAATACATGTGAAATGACCTCCATTAGACATTGAAACTTCTCTGAAAATAAAATTAAAGAAAATCAAATACCTAGAGACCATATATCAGACTTAAAGCCATAAGGAATATCTGCAAGCAGCTCAGGACACATATAATTCGGTGTTCCGACGACCTGGACAAAAGAAACAATTGCATATAAGCTAACAAGTTGAAATCAGTAACTATAAATCATATTCCTGCCATATTATTATTCTAATAAAAAGTTAAACAACTTCCACAAGCATTAATTGGTAATTTACATATTCTATAAAAAATACAACTTGTTTAACAGTATGTAGAATTGTAAATTGAATCATGCATCTGCTGTGGGACTAAGGCAGACATGTCTAGTTATACAAACACAAGTGTATATATACGTACATACACAAGAGCCATGAAACTTGAATTACCATTTCCCATGTCATATATAGGTACTTCTATTACATACAAATGGACAATGGTAAAAACATACACATATGAATATAGATAACATACCGAAGAAGCCAGGTCATCAGCCTTCAAAGTCTTAGCAAGTCCAAAGTCACCTAAAACGAAAAGATAAAAGTTAAATCAACCTCTGACAAAAGAAGTTGAAATCAATAAAATAAAATAACAGTTACAAGCTCACCAAGACGAACATCTTGATCTTTGGTAAGGAAGATGTTAGAACACTGGAGATACAATGAGGTAAGTTGGTATAATTCATTAAAAGTAAAAGAAATTTAAGCATCCGGAGTATATTATTACGTACTTTCAAGTCCCTGTGTAGAACATAATTCGAATGCAGATATTCAACTGCCAATAATATCTGAGTAAACCACTTGCAAAGTTTCTGTAAGGCCAAGAATACCAATAATCAGAAATCTGGTAACTGTGATTAAAACACAGAGATGGAACAACAATAATACCTCCTCGGGGAAGTACTGCCCCGGTGATTTTTTCATCAATTCAGCACTGCACATGAGTGATTGTATCAGCAGGTGATAACTATGATATGATTGATATATAATTGAAGGAGCTTTGGTTTCTCTAAAGACTTACATGTCACCTCCTTCACAGTATCCAGTTACAATGCATACATAGCATCCCTACATTCGATATTAGGGCAAACCAATCACAAAACAAATTCAGATCAAATCACATTACAGATAACGAAAGTAATACAGTATCCTGAAATCTCCAATAACATTTGTTTCTAACCTTCTCAACCCATGCTTCTTTAAACTCAACAATAAAGGGATGCTGAATACGCGCAATCAGAGCCATCTAACATCAAATAATAGTACAGAAATCAAGAACAACATTCCCAGGATAACCTCGCAATTCCCAAATAGTAACAAAGTTCATGAAAAAAACCTCTTGATGAGCAGATCTTCTGCACCTTTCAGTCTGCCTAGCAAGACGAATCTTCTTCAAAACATACCTGCATTGTTAAATAACATAAAGATCCAATCAACACACCCTATTTCAAGAACATAAACAAAGAATATATAGAAGAGTGAAAGACAAATACTTAGTCTTTTCCAATTTGTGATTTACGAGAATCGCGGCGCCAAAAGCACCCCGCCCGATTTGCTCCATCATCTCGTACTGATCCATTTTGGACTCCATCACTCCTTGATCCAATGACGTATTATATAATCTCAATTCGTACTACTCGATATCAGACTTACATGACTGTTGTTTTCCAACAAACTTTAGTACAATTTGCAGAACTGAATAATGCCCTAATAATCATCG
Organism: Dittrichia graveolens; assembly: GCA_038502395.1. Lineage (NCBI taxonomy): Eukaryota > Viridiplantae > Streptophyta > Magnoliopsida > Asterales > Asteraceae > Dittrichia > Dittrichia graveolens. The sequence continues at coordinate 63,849,268 of JARJIL010000009.1, forward strand.
AATCTGCTGCTTGCTATAACAACATGTTGGATTCATCAAATCAAGAGCAATGAATCAAGATTAGTGTTCCGCTAAAACTGGATTTGGATCGAAGAAGAACAGAATAGCCTGAGATTCGATGAGATTCGGATCAGGTCAAAATTTGTTTGCCTTGAGTTGTACTCGAATGAAGTGAGGAGTCAAAGAAAGCACACAGTACAAGAACGAGGGAAATATATATACTTTGACCACCTGTGGGCTGAGTGTGTCTCGCAAACTTGCAAGAAAATTTTAATTTATTATAAATAAAATCAAGTTTCTCACTTATTTTCTAATTATTTAATTAATAGACTTTTATTTTTATTATTATTTATTTATTTATTTTATAGAATCAAATCTGTAATTAACTTTAGTCTCTTTGATTATTTTTTTCAATTTCATACATAATTATTTTATTATTCTTAGATATAATTAACTTGATATAACTAAAATATGATCTAAACTTGTTATAATTAAGGTTGAGTATTTGACCTAGTTGAATCGGTGTTGAACACAGACTGATTAACAACAAGCGGTTATCAGTTATTAAAAATCGTCTAAATCGGTTCCAATTATGGGTAAAGAACCGGGACCAACCCGAAAGTTTTTTAGCATGTGTTTCACAGTGATTCGTGTGGTGTTATCTGTTTTATTTTATTACTTAAATTGAACACTTTTTTCATATAACTAAGTGAATTATGTTAGGTTGTTGTTGTTATACAACTTTTATTTCTCGTATCAAAATTTATGTATTTTTAGTTGTTTTATTAGTTGGTTGTTTATATTGTTCTAGGTTTGGCATCAATTGAGTCCATATGTAATGCCCCGTTTTCTATATAAAACTGTATGGTTGTAATAAAACAAACTTTAATACAACCAAAAATCTAATATATAGATAGTAGCGGAAGCAATAGTTGAAAACATTTACAACACTTAATATTTGAAATATTTGATTTAAAAGCAGGGGAACAACCAGCACTAATAAACTTTAAATAATTTGGTTGCAAAACACGAGCCCAACTACTGAATCAACAACCATAAATCTTCAAGTACCTGAAAAATGTTTGAAGTATATGATGAGTTGTAAAACCCATTGAGCAACTCAAGATAAGTACTTATAAAGAAGATTCACGAACTGGTTAAGCTTTATTTTTTTTGATACATTTTGTAATTTATTATCGCGTTCGTATAATAATTGTTCATGTATTCATAATTTCTCAATGATGGTATTTGGATTATAGCCGTATCCATATTTCAATTGTTGTAACAATAATTGTGTTCTCGCGTTGCATTTGTAACTGTATCTCAACTACTGTAACCTGAGTTGTATTCACACGTTGTAATTGTATCTGTATCTCAACTATTGTAACAGTAGTTGTATTCACACATTGTAATTGTATCTGTATCTCAACTACTATAACCGTAGTTGTATCCAATTTGTATATACGTAACATATGTATCCGCATAACATTTATATATGTATAACGTTTATATTTATACAGTTGTAATTGTTGCATTTAAAATAATGTATAATATATATGTGTGTGTGTGTGTGCATATTTGTATGATTGTAGTACTTTCTATAGCTCTATAACAATAACTGTATATATGGTTACTGCATTTTCATACCCGTATCTGTATATATGTAACTGAATTTAACATGAATATTGTATTTGTATATCATATTTGGGTACCGTATTTGTATAATTATAAAACTTGTATTTGAACAACTGTTCTGGTGTATATATAGGTATTGTATCTGTATAACCGTAATTGTGTAGTCATAACATTTATATATGTACAACTATCATTGTATCCAAGTAGGTAGTGTAATTGTATATGTAATACAATAGATGTTTCTGTATCTATATGACCACAAATGTATTTGTGCGAGTATTATATAATTCTTACATGTATCACTTTAAATGTTTGGCATATCAGTGTTTATTTCCACTTAAACTGAACGTATTATTTATCTCAATCTCGTATATGTTCACTTATATTGTTGTACCATATTAATATCACTCGTATATGCATTTATATGGAATTATATTAAATCATGAATCACTATTTTACGAATAATGGATCGAGGTACTCACATGTGGTCTAAAATATGTGTTACTACCCTCTTAATAAAGTCTTTCATCCATGTTTCAACCCATAAATAGAACACATGTATCAACACATGATAAGAAAAGCAAAATTCTTGCAGTTGGACGCGTCGCGACCAACTCGGTGTCACATCACGAAAAACGAAGTAAGCAGGACGCGTCATATGTAAATCTAAACATACTCAATTAATAAAGAAGTCTCTGATACTGCCCATGGATATAAGTCGTGACCCTGGCGACTGAACCACGTTATATCTCATGTTTGCTTGTCTTGTTTGTTATCCACATACTTTTAATGCTTGGAGGGTGTTTAATCCTTACAGTTATTAGACATATATGTCATTATTCTTTAAAAAAAAACCTAAATAGTAGAATTAAGTTACTAGTACCCGGATAATGTGCTCATTTATGTAGTAGGCTAGTGATTGGTAGGACAACGCCTCATGTTTTTTCTTATCTTGAAAACATTAAAAGGCCAAATGGACGAGAGTCTTTTTTGCCAATAATGTATACAATATAATGACCTCCAACAGCGTTGAGTCCATGAACTCGTTGTCTTGTCATGTGCGAAAAATGCTCGTGGTCATGCTTATTGATTTCTTCGAGACAAGTGTTCAAAACTGGTTTTGCAACCATCGTAATTAAGCAACTAAGTATAAGTGTATATCATCTCAATGTGGTTTTACTTTTCTTATACTTATGTATTTTTATTAATACAGAGAATCTCCAACTCTGTATAACGACTTGGGCGGATAAGAAGATACAACAAAGGATGACAAAATGCTTAACCTGGCTGGTTCATGGGATTACAAACTACCGTTTTTAGGTTGCCGATTATAAAAATACTGTTAATATCGTTGATACGGAACATATGATGTGTGGCTGTCGTAAATTTGAACTTTCCGGATTTCCTTATGGTCACGTAATTGCAATTGCTAGGTACCTAAGGCTTATCAATTCAAGCCAATGGGCATCATTGTGGTTCACAAAGGAAACTTATCTTGCTACGTATAATGGTTGTATAAATCCAAGGTTCCCATAAGGAAACAACGGTTCTGCAGGTGCCCAACAAAAATTCATAGGACCTAAAAGGTAGTCTGGCAGACAAAAGTTTGTCAAACACATACCGTCAAGGGGAGAACCAGTTTTGCCTACCCGCTGCTCTTGATGTGATGACCGTGCATACACTCGTGAACCTTGTAAAATGCCATTCATATCCCAACTATTGTAACACCGTGCTTTCGAGAACCAAAATTTTCTTTTTAAAATGCTTATTTATCATTTTCATTTAAAAACACGTAGCGGAATTAAAACAAGTGACAAATATTATACAATAAAAATTGTCAAATACACGGTTTGGTGTTACTGTTACTGAACCATTCGACTATTATTTATTACAACAAAATATATTATCAGAGTTTAACAAAAGCTAGTGTTCCTCCAAAGAAAGTAGACTACCCGCAGGCTCCCAAACTCACTGAGGATCACCTGCACATGTGAGCAGTCGCATATGTTAGCTATAATAGCTGGTGAGTACCAAATAGCATGCAATTAATGTAAACATATCACATATCATCAATCATGCTCAAATAGTTCTATCCTAGCATCTCGCGATGAGCTGGCGTAGTCAGAAGGCGACATGTCTTGCAGGGTAGCGAACCCGGCTCAATGCACCAACCTGGGGTACCAGACACATCAATCGCTCCGATGGGTGAGTTGTAAAGCGGTCCACCATTGCGTTTTGGAATCAACCGATTCCTCTGTTGTACAACATAAGCTATACCCGAAGAGGACAACTTTGTCCTTAAGTAGAACAGCTTTGTTCTTGTTGTAGGACAGCTTTGTCCTTAAGATCCGGACCATTCACAAAAAAATAATCTGATCCAATCGGATCATCAATGCGAGCATACAATCATTTATCATCATAGCATACACCTAATCAAGTGCATACTATACTGTGTCAACATGTTAAGTCTAGCATCATCATGCAACCTACACTTAAACAAGTGCGTGTACAAATCATGGTATACAGTTTTGTAATCATTGTTAATATATATTATAGATATATTAATCGTTATGTTATCAGGCACTCACCTGATGAGCTAGAATACTATACACTACGATACTGAAGCTTCTGGACCAATTGGAGTACCTATACAGGTTTCCAGATATCAAAACACTGCTAAACAGAAACTGCCAGAGGCAAGGCACGCCCCGTACCTTGCCAAGGCACGTCTGTGCCTGGCTAGGCACGCCCTGGGTACGCCCCGTACCTGATACCCAGGTACACCCCGTGACTTCAGGGCACCCCCGGGCTTACTAGGGTTAGGAACGCCCCGTACCTTTGGGAGGTACGGCCCTGCCTCACAGGTACGCCCTGAGGTACGGTCTGTTCTTGAGAGGCACGCCCGTGCCTTTCTATTTACAGCAGCAGGTTCGTGCAGAACCTGCTGTTTTCCCAACCAAATTGTACCAAAACACAACCAGAGCATTACCAATCGGTTTCTATGGTTCATATATGAAAATACACATCAAAACCAACCTAAAGACACCATTTTTACACATCTAAACAACAAATTCAGTGTTTGGGACCAAATTCATCATTTTGACCCATTTACCACTTTAATTCTTGAATTCAATCAAAAGCTTCACTTTAATTCAATTTTCTGATTTCTATGAACTTATAAACCATCTAGGAGCAGATTGGTAACATTAAAAACAAAGATTAGGATCAATTTCAATAAAACCCAATTGGAAACCCAACTTAATGAAAGTGAAGAACACAAGTCAAAAGAGCGAAATGGAAATGTCTGTGTTTGTGGTTGGCTGTACATGTGGGTTTCAAGAGATGCCTACTTGTGGGTTATGAATATCCACAAGCGGGTATCTTGTTCCCATTTCTAACTTACAACTTAACGCACGAGTACCTGTTTTAATTAACGGGGATATTTTTGGAAACCTCGTTCTAAACCATTTAATATTTTATTATTCTTATCTATTTTTAATAATATTTTAATATTATCATTTCTTTATTATTTTCTTCTATTTTCCCCATTAATCAATTATTTATATATAATTTCTTTTATTCAATATTTAAATAAATTTTTAGACGTACCAGATTCGAACACGACTAGGCCCAATCTGAGGTTGTTACAACTATCAAGTACCCAGTGAAGTAATACCTTTATTCAACAACCAACCCATCCAACTCCTCAATCCTATGAGTCGGATCTGTCGCGTTTGATATTTATGACATTATCTAACATGTTATGTTGTTTTAAATATAAGTTTTATTGTCTAAGTTTTTGAACAATAATGTAACACCCAAGATTCAAAAAATTCCTAATTAAATAATTAATAGATAAGTATTATATTATAATGGGTTGCCTACTTTGAGACTATAAGGTGTTTATAAACTAGAGGGGTTAAAACTGTCAAATAAAAGTCATTTAATGAAGGGACTAGAGTTGCCATAATTCAAACTTGTAAATATGTACTAGTAAGACCCGAAGGCTGTGCTATGCACAACCCATGACGTTTTATAATGATTTTTTAAGAATAAATAAGTGATCTTGTTAAAACAAATAAAAAAATATATAAAGTTTGCAATTTAATATATTAGATGATACTAAAAGCAAGAAATTTGTAGTTTTACTATTAATTTTACAAAATTACAAACATAAAATGTCATTAGCCTACTAATTTGCAAATTACTTCATTTAAAAATATATATAATCAATAAACTTAACCATAGACATAACAATATTGTTATCCTCATACTGATAAACGTTAATACATTTAGATATATGCTTATCAATGTATGTCATTTTATATAACTAATTTTTTAAAATTGCCGAGTTTTATGTTAGTCATGTAAATAAAATATATTAATTTTTAATATCAAAATCATTTAATTGTTTAAGTTGAATTTATAAAGGTATGATTATCTCTGATTATCATACTTCGTCAATTATACTAAACTAAAAGTAAATAAAAATGAATGAAATATTAAAATATTAATACAAAATGTAACTTGTGTTAAATAATATTAATATCTTACTATGTTAGATATTTAAACATAATAAAAATCTTTTAGAAGAATGTTATCAAATTTTATTTAAAAGTTTAAATAATTTATAAATATCACAAGTCCATAAATTTGGATAGCTAAATATATAATAAAAGTTCGATATGTATTAAAAAGTTTTTCTTTTTTGGATTTCAATATAAACTATTAGGTATAGTAGTTGCAATAATAAATATTTTATCTCTAATTTTTATTGTTTACCAAGTTAAATGAAACAAAACAAATAAAAATGTTAACATAAGTTTGAGAATTATAGTAATGAATACCTTTTTACAATAGAAAAACTAACAAATTAATTATGTGAGTTATTTGCTTTAATGTATTTGTAAGAACAAATGAAGAGATCTAAAATAATATTTTAATAAAGTTAGGTTTGTAAGAAAGTTAAATAGCTTGAGTATTTATTTTCCTATTATTTCATCAATAAAAGCTACAAATCTATACAAAAGCAAATTATTATTTTTGTATTAATAGGTTAAATAGTTTCATACTATTCTAATGGGACAAGTGTTGATTATAGAGGGAGTGTATTGTTTTTATATATATATAGGTAGATGTATGTATGTATGTTCTTTGTTCTTGAACCCACCATTTCACACATACATACATGCTCATGTACAAGATCAGCTGCCAATTCTCTCTTGGATTTTAAATCAAGAAATCAGTGTTATTAAGCTAATAAGCTTATACTATCATCATCTCAATCTTAGAATCATCAATGTATGTTTTATTTGATTGAATTAGGTGTTTTAATGGGTTAAATGAATCAAAAGGTTGATTTAAGGATCAAAGATTGTTTCTTGTTGTTAGTTTGATGTTAATAGTTGTTTGGGGTGTAGAAAAACACCCCTACAATGTTAGAGTCGGTTTTATTTGAGTATTGGTGAGTTTTGGCCGGAAACAGCAAGATAGTCGGGTGAAACTGTTGTTGATATACGAAAGGCATAGACGTGCCTATGGAGGGTACGAGCGTGCCCGGTGACCGTGACTGTCCTAGTTCTTAGGGTCCGGGCATGTCGAGGCACTGGCATACCTATGTAAAGTATGGGCGTGTCTTGGCCGGTACGCCCATGTCTGAGATGGGTCACGACGAGCCTAAGTCACAAGGCACGGGCGTGTTTGGGATTTGTGAAGTTTATAGTTGACCAAATTTGTTATGTGTTTACTACCTCTATCATACATTATCCGTAGGACATATCGTTGATGTATATGCTGAGTTATATCTGACATAACACTTTGTTTATAACTGATTGTTGAGGTGAGTTTACTAGACTCTAATTCATAAGTGTAATACTTGCGACGCATTGCAATGTGTATTTTTTTATCAGTGATCAGATTAATGGGGTAGCATGCTGCTTTGTGCGGTAGGGGCTACTATCAGCATTTAGCCTAGTGGGGTGGTGCTAAGATAGTGGAGTACTGTATCTATAAGAACAGTGTGATATGTAATACCCGAATTTCGAGTTTGGTAAAAGAATACTTTTATTAATGATAATTGTTATTATTATGATTTTTCAAGTTACGGTTTATTTATGGGTTAGTTGGCCGATTAGGCTTGGGTGGATATTAATTCTAAGTAGACAAAATAAATATTGAGTTAATTGCTTGGTGGGCTTAAATTGTTATTTTGGGCCTAAGCCTTGTATGAAAGATGTGTGTGTGTATGAGATTAGGGCGCAGCCCCTAAAACCATTTTTCACTATTGCATTGAGAAAGAAGGAAGCAAAGTGCAAGCTGAGTGTGTGAGCGAAAGGCAAGAACAGAGATGGTTTGAATATTCATTTTGTCCTCATTCTTCAAGGAATTTTAGAAAGAATCACCAAGTAATGTTTGCTATCACCCTGCGATCTTTTAAATGTAGTTTTGTATGGATTTAAGCATGATTACATGTCGTCCTTCGAAGTCAGTGGGTTTTCTCGTGTGTGTGTGCAAACCGAGAGAAAAGAGTGAGTTTAAGGGATTAAAACGTGTTAAAAAACACAAAAAAAATTGAAAAGGATTGGTTTATATGGGTGAAGAAACAAATTGAAATTGAAAGATTGAGTTTAGGTTGTGTTTTGAAAAAATTAGAAAACCCTGTTTTGACTGATAAAAGATACGCGAGGATAAATGGTCTAACCAAGAGGGGTGGTCCGACTTAGACCTGTAACACCCAAGGTTCGAAATTCATTATAATAATAAAAAAATAGTAAGTGTTATGTGTGTATTATGAGTTGCCTATATAGGATTAGATGAGTTTATAAAACTAAAGGAGCTAAAATTGTTAAAATTAAAAGTAAATTAGTCTAGGGACCAATTATGCCATTTAAACATAGATATAGATATATATCACCTCTTCTTGACTTTCCAAACACAAGTACAAACATATTCTTCCATACTTACATAAGTGTTTCAAGCTGCCTCCTTTCTTTGTGATTTTGATCAAGAAGCATCATATTTCAGCATCTATAAATCAGCCTATCAAGTCTATCGTCATCAAGGTAAGTTTTGTTGGATTATTTTAAGTGTTCTTATGGGTCAAGGATTGAATACAGGAATCAAATCATGTTATATTGTTGATTTTGATGTTATAAGATGTTTGGGGTGTAGGAAAACACCCCTATACTGTTAAAAGTTGAAAAGATATAAGCTTATATTGAGTTTTGGATTGAAAATGGTATTAAAACGTAAGCTGACCGACTTACTAGTACAGACCAGGGGAGCACGGGCCTTCCTAGGACGGGTACAAGCTTGCTTAAGGCCCCGTGGCTAAGCCTAGTTCATGAGGTACCCCCGTGCTTTGGGGTAAAGGCACGGACGTACCAAGGCCCAACACGGGTGTGTCTTCAAAGTCGTACGACTTAGAATATTGTAAGTCAGACACATAAGTCGGACCTATAAGTCGCACCCATAGGTCGCACCGTGTAGGCACGGGCGTGTCTACATCAGGGTACGGGCGTGCCCTGCCCTGTTCAGTTTTCTATTTCTTAAGTTTCAGCATGTGTTTAATATATTATTGGTATTATACCTGTAGAGACTAGTCATGGACATTTTCACTTAACCATAATTACTTGTAGATTGATTTATAACATTACAGCTTACAAGGTGAGTTTACTAGACTATTATTCATGTCTACAACATGTGTGTTATCATAACAGAATATTATGCTTGTGTTATTCATATATGTGTTGTTTAGCATACTGCTATATGCAGTAAGGCTAAGATGTGGTATAGTACTGTGACCTGTGTTGTTGTCCTGGATCTAGAACCAGAGGCTAACTTTGATTTGCTTGACATACGCATGGTATCTTTTTATGATCTTATACATGTGTTTATATGATTATAGTTTGGCATACTCACTAAGCTCTCGTAGCTTATTAGATATTGTTTTTAAAATGTTTTGCAGAACGTACCAAAGGCAAGGGCAAAACTCCGGTTTGATCGCTTTTGCATAAATCTTTGGAAAACAATTAACGCCTTTTTGTGTAATATTTGAAACTTCAGCAGTACACCAAGAATGTACTCATATGTGTTTCTTTTTCGAACAATACACAATTTTTGTTGTTAATACGCTTCCGCTTATGTTTTACAAACTACATGTGAATCTTTTGAACATATTTTATTTAATTAATAGTTTTATAAATTTAGGGCGTTACAGGACCCCTATCCGACTTATGAGATTTGATACTTGATCCGACTTATAACTTGAAATACGGTCTGACTTATGAGATTTAACACTTGGTCCGAATTATAACTTGACATATGGTCCGACTTATGAGATTTGACACTTGGTCCGACTTATAACTTGATATGTGGTCCGACTTAGGAGATTTGATACTTGGTCTAACTTATAACTTGACATATGGTCCGACTTACGAGATTTGACACTTGGTCCGACTTATAACTTGACATATGGCCCGACTTACGAGATTTGACACTTGGTCCGACTTATAACTTGACATATGGTCCGACTTACGAGATTTGACAAGTGGTCTGACTTATAACTTGACATGTGGTACGACTTATTAGATTTGATATTTGGTCCGACTTAGGAGATTTGATACTTGGTTCGACTTATGAAACCTAGAAGTAGGGTCTGACTTGGGCCTAGACTTGGTCCGACTTAGGGACCAACCCTAGGGTCTGACTTTGTCCCCTTGGTAGTTGGGTCCGATCTATGGTGTACAGTAGTATCCAGTATTAATGCAATTGTATGCGTTGTAGGTTCGTGCTCCGGGTTCGTGACTAAGTAATTCTGTGATTGGCGTTAACTGAGACGGGGACTACTAACAGGTGAGTATTCTTACTTACACTCTAGATAGACCTGTATACAATTGACCACGTGCAATTAAGTGATAATGCTATGAGATATGTGAAAGTTATGATTTAGACCGTTTACTCCGGTAACGTGTATGTTTAAATCGTTTACTTCGGTAACGGGTATGTTTAGACCATTTACTTCGGTAACGGGTATGAGACCAACACTTCGGTGTCGGGTATGTTAGACCCTTGCGATGGCAACGGGTAAGATGAGACCGTCCTGGTCGCCGGGTATGATGAGACCACTTACTACGGTAGTGGGTATGAGCTATGTGTTAAATAATGAACTATTTTGATTATAGGTAGTGTACTCGCTAAGCTTCGTGCTTACAGTTGTTCTTTAACCTGTTTTATAGGAAAGGACCATGGCGGGGTTCCGGTTCGTAGTTGATAGCTCATCACCAGTTGCTTCTGGGAACTTTCATTAATTCATCTTGATTTGTATTATTAGTAGTTCGAACATTTTAGTTCGTGTTGAAATTTAACCTTTGCCAAATACTGATTGATATGAATATCCATTTATGTTTTGAATTTATCATGTTGATATAACAAAATTTGGGACGTTACATGATACATGTATATGATTATACACGTGTTTACATGTTTTATAGTTTAGCATCCTCACTAAGATCTTGTAGCTTATCAAATACAATCTTCTATTTTGTAGGTTGTGATAGCACCAAGGGCAAGGCCCCGGTTTGACTGTTGGTTGCTTAAAATATTTTTGTGACAATAACGCTTCTTTTGTGCAATTAAAACCATTTTTGTTGTAAATATGCTTATACCTCTTTTGTACAAACCTGAGGGTTTAAACAACATATGCTTCCGCTAGCTTTTCTAAATGTTTGCAATCATTACAAATGAGGTTTATTTAAGTATTACTTATGTTTTGAAAATTGGAGCGTTACAACTAATTTGTACTAATGTAATTGATTTTCGTTTTACAATTTTTTGAATGATACGGGACAAATTTTAACAAATTATAAAATTTGTAATAATAATACAACCCAACTTATATTAGTAATTTATTATGTTTATTACAAAATTTGTTAACAAAGCTAAATATTTTTTATATTTCTAAATATAATCTACTAACATGATAAATTTTTTAGACAAACATATATATGTTAATTGTAGTGATAACCTTTTAACATACTAACACAATAACTTATTTAGACAAACTATAAAAACAGTAATCTTAAACTATTTTACATATAATTTACATAGTAATCACTACAAATTTCATTACACCCTTTAACAATTAAATAACACCCTTTGAGAATTACATGTGAAAAAATAAACTTGCCACATTAAAAACAAATTTATATATAATTTACATAGTAATCACTACAAATTACACTACACTCTTTAACAATTGCATAACTCTCTTTAAGAACTAAATGTGAGAAAATAAACTTGCAACATTAAAATAAACTACAAATTACATAATACATCTTAACAATTAACTAACACCCTTTAAGAATACATGTGAGAAAATAAACTTGCTACATAAAATTTTTTGATATATAATTTACATAATAATCATTACAAATTACATGACCTTTAATAATTAAACGTGAGAAAATAAACTTGTAACATTAAAAAGATTACAATTATATAACACCTCTTAACAATTACATAACACACTTTAAGAATTAAACGTGAGAGAATTAACTTGCAACTTTAAAAAAATAAAAAAAATCATTTTGGGAATAAGCAGTCAAAATAAGCATCTAATCACCTTGGGAATACGCAGCCGTCGGCGAGATGAGATTTTTCTTAAAGTCTGCAATGATGTCGGCGAGATGGGGTCATTAGCTATTTCAATTGGCGAGATGGAATTTTTTTTCGCAAATACCTTACACGTGTCACAATGTCATTAATCGGTGAGATGACCTTCATTGGTGAGATGGATCGGCGAAACGGATGCTTAAATTTATAAATAAGTGTTTTTCATGCTTATTTTAGCTTTAATATTTATATTTTTGCCTATTTTGGCAAACCCCCCAAAATTCTATTCCCTTTCTTTTTCTCAAAAGAAACGCATACACTAAATTCGATAAGGGTGATCTCTTTTATTTATTTCTTTTTCTCTCTTTAATGTCTTACACGTGTCACATGTTATTATTATTATTATTAGGGCAAATTGTCGAGAAAGGTAACATAAATATTGAAATTTGCCAATAAAGATAATGTCAATTTTTTTGGCCAAGAAAGGATTCTAAATTTTAATTTCTAACAAAAAAGGGAATGGTGATCTGAATGACCTACTGAGCGCTTAGTCAGCAGGTTAAGATTGTCCAAATTTGCCAATAAAGGTAATGTCCAATTTTTTAAGTAAAAAAATGATGATAAATTTCAATCTGTAGTAAAAAAGGTATGCTGGCTAATGCTGACAATTTGCGACGAGTTCTTGTTACTGTGTTAGTGTCAATTACGTGTCAACCCATTTTGACTATTTATTTATCGGTCATGTTTTGGGTCGGCCCATTTCAGCTAAATGTATTCGACGAGTATTTTTTCGATTTTCCAATACCGGTATTCTTTCTTTGTTTTGATATGAACTTCAAATATGATATTTTTTGATTCAAACTTTAGAATTCATTACTCATTTTGATTTGATTTGAACTTCAAATTTGGTATTCGTTTCAATTTGAATCGAATTTGAACTTCAAATTTTGTTTACGTTCATTTAATACAATTATAAAGCTAATATAAGATATTAAAATATCAACTGCAAGTAGTCAAATGTGAAAGTACCAACATAATATATTTCAAATATCATAAACGAAAATGATGTAATATTATTTTAATTTTAAATATTTTATTATTATATAAAGGAAAGAAAAAACATATACAAGAACACAAACACGAACCTAGATCCAAACATGATGTTTTGTTTCAAATTAGAATTCATCATCCTTTATTGGTCTATAAACAATGAACATTACATTTATTGACAAATTTTGATATTTATGTTACCTTTTTTGTCAATTTGCATAATATAAAAATTAGCCACGTCATCAATTTAACCGGTTACATGCTATAACGGTAATTGGTTACCTTTATTGGCAAATTTCGATATTTATGTTACCTTTCTCGACAATTTACCCTTATTATTATTATTATTGTTATTTGAGTACTTTGTAGAGTTACTCACTGTGCCTTCTAACTCATTTCTTTCGTTGTTTATTATTTTCAGGTTTCGTAACAAACGAGACTTTATGTAGATATACTAAAAAGTTTTTATACAATATAAAATAAACTATTTTTATATTATACCTGAGCCGGCCATTATTTTTTTCAATAAAATATTATTAGTATTTTCTTATTACCGGAAAAAAACAAACATTACACTATCAACTTATGCTATATGCAAGGGGGCGTTGTTTGCCACGTCATCGGTAGCGTACCCTTCTTCCATACTCCATGACGTTGATATGGTGTCTGATCACTGCTCAAGTAGACAGTCCCAAACACCCTCTGAAACCCAAAGCTTTAACAATGGAGGAAGCAGAAACCAGCAGCACCATGAGTCCTTTGATGTCCAAGAAGCAGCCCACAGTTAGGTTTCACAATTGCCCAGGCTGCAAAATCGATCGTCTTAAAGAGGACCAGATCGGTTTGCCCTACAAACACCTTTCCTATATCTGGCTCGTCTCCCTCTGCACTGGTCACTTCCTTTCTCTTCACTTCATGATTTCTTTCTTACAGCACCAATTTTTGTTTATAAAGCAAGAAACCTTACAACAATCATGCTGAATCAAATGGTTATTCTATTGATTTCAAGGTTTACTTGTTGATTTATGTATAATTTTATCCCAGGGGTGTTTGGTTTAGGGCTTATAATGAGAACATTAGTTAAAAATAAGAAATAACCTAAAACAAACACCCCATTATCTGTCATTTTTAAGCTTTGATGATTCTAAGAGCTCATTGTTGTGGTTTGTATTCAGCTCTCCCAATTTCTTCTCTCTATCCATTCCTCTACTTCATGGTATGTAAGTCCAATTATGGTCATATTTGTGAATAAAGTTGTTGGTGGACTCTTAAATTTGTTCTTGTTCATTTATGTATTTTGTCATTAATATGGAGTATTGGTTGGATGTTACCTCTGTATATTTATGAATTTCCATCCCAATATGTATGTCATACTTGCAGATAAGGGACTTCAATATCGCAAACCGAGAAGAAGATATTGGTTATTATGCTGGATTTGTTGGTAAGCTATGCATAATTAGACTTGTATGTAAAATCCAATATGGAGCTTGTTTAATAAATTTTAGTATCGTTATTTAGGTTCTTCATTCATGGTTGGCAGAGCCTTGACCTCTCTCTTCTGGGGCGTGCTTGCTGATCGATATGGTAGAAAGCCTATAATACTGATTGGCACGTTTTCTGTGTAAGCAATGATATTGTATAGCACTTTCACTGCTAGAATTCGGTTGCTTCAATGTCTTTCCTTTTTTTTGTTTGACATGTGGATTCAGGGTCATATTCAACACTCTGTTTGGACTCAGTTCGACCTTCTGGATGGCAATTACCACGAGGTTTCTCCTTGGTTGCTTTAACAGCCTACTAGGAACAATAAGGGTAAATCTTACACACATATCACTCAACTATAGTGGTGCATTACAAAACTGAATGCAAAAGTGCTCAATAATGGGGGTTTAGCAGAATTTAGAGGTTCTATCTAGAACTAGTAATGAAAAAAGGTACTCCTTGATATGAATTGAGCATGAAACATCTGAAAGACATAAGTTATGAAGTTATTATGCAGAACTAATTGTGTCGTAGTCCTTAGTTTATGGGGAAGCTTACCCTTTTTAGGCTATTACATAATTTAGGTAAATATATTTATCATTTTTTCGTTTATTTTTATCTGTAAAGAAAATTTAGTAATATTAATTTTATTAAATTTATTATAAAACATATGATTATTATATTAGATACTAGTTATAAAACGTGCAGGAAAATAAAAAGAAAATACGTACGATGAAACTAAATGAAATATGTAAAAGGTAAAGCAAACATTAAAAGGCTACTAATCACTCTACAAACCAGAAAGATGTGAAGAAATGTTTAAAAGGTGAGAAAATGGTGAATCATTAGGAAGGGGCTGAAGAAAATGGGATATTTTGTCAAAAAATTACTTCTCATTAGCACTTGTTGGTTGAGACTACGATTTAATAACTCGCTAACAAGCAGACAGAATGATTATGTTCTATCAACACAAATAAACAGAAAGTCTTTGGTTTTATAATCTTTTAGTTAATATGTGAGAACATTAATTAAGTGCAAAATACAACTCGTTATTCCTAATCAAACGGTGTAATCTAAATTTATCCTTCACAAGTGCTAATACTTAAATTGTTTTGGACTTAATTTCTGTGTACTACAACTTGAAGATTGGAGTATAAGGTTACAGTTAATTAAACTTCTATTATCAAATTCGTTCATAGGCATATGCTTCCGAAGTCTGCCGAGAGGAATATCATGCTTTGGCACTGTCAATTGTAAGCTTTTTGTACTTTTTGTGTGTGTTTACAAGTATGCATCATGTGGGTGTATTTGTATATAGGCATAAACAAACAGACAGACTAGGAGGGTACCTATGCAAAGCAACTGATAATTCACATGCATCATTTTCATTATGAAAGTGGCTTAAATTGAATCTGAAGATGTTCATTGGTCCGAGTACATGTTCTTTGGATTCATCAGTTCACGTTATATGCACTTACCCAATATTTAGAATTAGGAGATTGATTGTGGCGGGATATTTTTAAATGATAGAATCTGCATTGACTTACATTTCCTGAAGATGTTTAGCTTATGGAAAGTTTAGGTATATATATGAGGGCATATATGTCATCTTTTATACTTAAAAATAAAGGATTGAGAGTTTGAGCCAGATGCTCTATAATGGTTGCATTTTTTAAAGATTATTTGCTTATAAAAGGTGCAGATATTAAGAGGGCATATATGCCATTCAATACTTCAAATTAAGGGATTAAGAGTTTGAACCAATGTGCGCGCGCACACATGTACATACAAATACATACTTGTGTTTAGTTATATATACATATCTTGTGTTTATTCAGGTTAGTACGTCTCGAGGAATTGGCTTAATTATTGGTCCTGCCATTGGAGGCTTCTTTGCACAGGTAAAATATTAAAAAGTTATGAGAAGTATTTGTTTTTAAGGTAATTTACAACTTTTTTCAAGTTTACTACCTAATAATATCCATTAGAATGTGAGTGACTTGTAACTTACAATAATGAGAAACCCTAGCTTTTAGTTCTATTTCCTTCATCTTTGAACGGGGAATACTCACTTACCCTTATCTCTTTTGGGGCTTGAATGAAGTGTAAAATAAGAAAAGTTTAAAGCTTGATTTTGTCTCATCTAAAACTCATTTGGTCATTTACAAATAAAGAAGATTGGATGAGTAATGCTAATTGCAAAACCACATTTTTGTTTTCATTGATGTATTGCTCTTTATAATTATCTAATTGAAAGTTGACCTGTTTTTTTTAACTATTATTTGTTCTATATGGATATTAAAATTAGTTGGGAGGTTAATCTTTTATTGTGATTGCTCATGTTCATATCTTATTGGTATGCCTTCTTTGTTTAATATTATTTCTCCTTTTTATTGTGTATAAACAATAACTATCGACCATAACTCCCCTTTGTTTTTTATTTAATGGAAGCAATTTTTCAATTGCCATGATTGCTCCTAGTTTTTTTGAATGATTAATGATTTTAATGGTGTTTGGTGTTTCCTTTGCATTCTCATCAGCCCGCCGAGAAATATCCTCGCTTCTTCTCTGAGAACTCTTTGTTTGGGAGGTACTTCTGACTCCACAATCTTTGTATTTTCCTGAAGATACATTTTCTGCTATATCTATCGAGTCATTTGTCTTTTTTCTCATTTTTATCGGATATCACCTGGCGCAGGTTTCCTTATTTTCTACCATGCCTTGTTATTTCCATCTATGCACTGGCAGTATTTGTATCTAGTTGGTGGCTTCCTGTAAGTGTGTGATTATTTTTGTTTTCTTTTATCATTTACTTGTCAACAAGTTTCTTGCAATCTAATATTATTGTCGACCATTTCATTGTGAAAAAGTAAAAAGTTATATAATCATAAAATGGGCCACAATTGTTAACCACTCCAATTATTTTCTTAATTATTATGCCGGTATCAACGTTACTCAAAAATAAAAGTGAAAAGTATATAATCATGAAACGATTGGAAGAATTTGAAGAATAAGTGAAAAGTATATAATCATGAAACTAATGGAAGAATTTGAAGAAGAGAAAAACTTTGACCGTTAAAGAAAAACACTCATCTTGTTCTTGTCTCCATGTCCTCACGACCTCACCCTTCTCGTATAATGTTACAACAAGGTCCATATAAACTTGTAAACTATGATAATAAACCTTTAGTTGGTTGTATATAGGCTTTTAGCTATTACTTTTGTTATTTGTGGTCTATGAATATTCGGTTCTGTATATATGCTATGTACATAATCTCAAGCATAACACTACAAAACCTGATGCACATTTTAGAGACACCTCCATTCTCATAAAAAGTATCATTGTAATGATCTCTGCCCAAGAGTATTGTTCACAACTTAATTTCTAATACTTGAGATTTCCTACATGCATTACTGACTTGAGAGTGAGAGCTTTTTTTTACAGGGGCAAGACCCTATAATCCTTTGACTAATATATTAGTCCTTTCGCATATTCGAGACATAAGCCCCCTTTTTACCCAAAAGCACTCTTTATGTTCCTTTAGATCCTAAAATAAAGCTTGTGAGGTATACCAACATCGACCTATAAATTTAAGTTTCATATGTAGTTGTAAATATTATTTTTGGTTTTTGGGGTGTCTAGATCTCTGTTAGGAACTCATCTGTTTATTGTTGTTTTTCGTGACTTTTTTTCTTTTTGCTGTATGTTTCCGATTAGATAGAAATTATGCATCTCCGTATCTGTTCTTGGTCTGAATTCACAACTATCTGGATAGGGCAATGGGTACCAATCATGTTTACAATATATAAAATTATTGTATCAATAAACACTTTAAGAGCACCTGCTTTTAAAATGTTGATGTTTCAAGTGGTGATTTGCAAATTGTTGTTTGTTTTATGAAGGAAACACTGCACTTGCATCCTGCACCAGAACTAGAAGGTTTACTTGATCAAAACGAGAATAAAGATAGGGTCAAAACACAGAAAGTCTCTTACTTTTCTTTGTTAAAGAATTGGCCATTAATGTCTACAATAATTGTGTATTGCGTCTTTTCACTTCAAGAAATAGCTTACACAGAAGTAAGTGCTTTTGTTCAATCATTGATACAATATTACTTATTATTTGAAACATGTTTTGTTACATTTAAAAGAGATTTATCTCTAAATGCCGAAAACTAAAAATTAAAAAAAAATCTTTAGCCAATGATTTTAAAGATGCTTTTGATTTAACATTCTCTTACAGATATTTTCATTGTGGGCGGTTAGTGACAAAAAGTTTGGAGGGCTTAGCTTTTCATCTCAAGATGTTGGTACGGTTCTTGCTATTTCAGGTACAAGAAATATGACTTTTCGATGAGTGTTTTTTCTTGATGGAATTTATAATTACCCAAAAAAATGTCGAATCAAAATCAAAATAGAATAATATAAGTTGGATAATATTAAGAAAACATTATTAATAGCTTGATACGAGCCCAATGCTTTCATAGAAGTGATAAAAAGCATTTTATTGACGAGGTAAATACAAAATGTCAGCTAAGTATAAAAATTGATAAAAGTTCAAAAATATTGTTACTATAGTGCATACGAAAGAACTTGTAGGTCCAAGTGGATCTTGACATCTTGTATCAATCAACAGTGGAAGCAATCAAACACAATTATAAACTCGGATTAGGTTTCGTACAAAGAGAGAGAGCGCGGAGAACTAGATGTTACGTATAATATGAATGCTTAGATTAATTAAGGTTAATTACAATCTATTTAACTGTAGGTTAACTCTATCTCACTGTATTGGTGTAATGGTGTCTCTCCAGATTTTCTTCTTTAAATCTTCGAGAAATGGTACTTTGATACTTTGACTTTTTCGACGCATGATTTGAAGACTTTTTATACTACAAACCTCGGAATTTGTCACTTATTCAGCAATATAATCTTCTCCTTGAGTGAGGTCTTCTTGTGTAAACTCATAAAGATAGTCAGTAGCACTTTGACTTATCCTTTTAAGCTTTTCAGCTCTAGCTCTTTTCTCGTTTGACTTGTAAGTTGGAGTACCGATCATAGTCTTTCCAAATTTAGCAACCAAAGGAATTGGATCGGGCACATAGTTGTTGTGACTTTTAAAAATATCATCCAACATTTCTGCAGGAGCTTCTGTGAATACAAGCAATGGACACTTCTGGAACATTGGAGTGGGGCAGTGGAGGCCTCAGGGTTTTCAACCATTGGGACCACTAGGTTGGTTGGTTCAGGTTCAGATACTGTGGTTTCAGGTTGAGGTGTTTGGGTAGTTTCGGGTAGGAAAGTTTAGGTGGTTTCGGGTAAAGGTTCAAATTTAGAATTATGCTGTGGTAACTCTATCAACATAGGATCAGGTAAAATGTCAGTAGACTTGGTTTGGACAAGTTCATAAGGTTCAGAAGGTCGTTTAGTAGACGATTTGGTTGACCTTCGGGTTTCAGGTTGAGTGGTTGGGCTTTCTTTTGTAAGACCAATAGGTTCGATTCTCTTCTTCCCCTCATGATGATCTGGTTCATCCTGATCATCATGCTTTCGTTTTAAACCAGAAGCTTGAGAACTGCAGTTTGTAGCTCAACATGAAGTTTACCTTTTGCAGAAGTCAGTTGCTGTACATTGTTAGACAAAATTCTGACTTCGTCCTCAAGGGAATCTGCTTGCTTGACATTGGTAGATAGTACTTTGACTTTGTCTGCAAGAGAATGTACTTTGACCGTTAACAGATCAAAGTCTTCCCGTGATATGGTAACGGTAGGTTGGGTAGGGTAGGTGTGGGAGTAGGATGGGGTTGGGTGGGTGGTTGTAGGTGTAAAGCTCTTTGTCTAGGTGGGGGTAGGATGGGTTTGGGTTGGTGGCTGTGAGGTAGGGGTGGAACTCTCGGCTGCAAGGGCTTTGCATTTGTTCCATAAGAGCTACTAAGTTATGTTCTTCCCTATAGGTCACTATCGCTTCATTCTCCTGATCTACCAGTCTTAGAAGAAATTCAGGAATCACAGCTGCTTGGACATTGAGTACATGTGACCAGATCTAATTCAGTTCAGATTCACTGGATGAAAGTGTTTAGAAACTGGTTTTGCAGGAATGTTTTTGGTATCCATGAAGTAGCGAATGAGCAGAGATCAGGTACAGAATAGTGTTGGCTTTCTGTCTTGTTCCTTCTCTGCTGTGAAAATCAAGCAGATTCTCCCAAATGCAGAGTGCAAAGTCGTAATGACGGTTGAAAGCTATTCCCTGAAAGATCTTGAGAACTTTCTTGTTGGCCTTATCAAGTTATCAAACCCAGAATGTTTACCAGTTAGACATTTGTTAGCAAGAACGAACAGGGTTTGCCATGGTTGAGGTAGCTTCATCCAATGGTAGTTAACCAATTTGTTCAGGTCACCTTGATAGCCAAGGTTTTGGATGTCATTGCAGATCTGAGCTTCAGTGCCGAATTCATGGAAGTCACGCAGATTTGGGTAATGGTTAGCCGCAGGAATGGCAAGAACAGTATGCAGGCGGAGCAGGGTTATACAAAAATTTGTTTGGCCTATTGTAGCAGTGATATGGTTAGCGTGACGACTAGAGTGTTCCAGAACTGTTGTAGATACACTTCAGGAACAGAAGCTGTACCATTGAAGGCATGCCATAATGGATGGCGTTGTAGGATGGGAACAAAAACTGGTTTCGGGCAGATAAAGTTTTCAGGGTCTAATTGCCAGTTGTTCGGGAGAGTATCAAGCCATTGGTTTCGGGGAAGGATGGCATTTATGGGAACTGGAGGTGAAGCTTGGGGTTGGTTTGCTGGTTGATTATCTGCTATCTTTGAATTTCTGTAAAATCACCAAAACGTTAGTCAATCAATAGCAAACAGTTAATATTTTAACCCTAAATGATTCAGAAGATGAAGTATCATATTCATTTTCCTCCAGCAGAAACAAATCATTATATCTACAACTAAAATTTAACAGTATTTACACCTGAAATATTCAGGTATCGGGCTTCTATTGTTTCAGCTTCTTCTTTATCCATCAATTGAGAAAATTCTTGGCCCGCTCTCCATTACACGCATTTCAGCGGTAACATGTTACATTATTACGTTTGAATGTTTTTTCATTAATTATCTATTTAATTGGGCATAACTCTTCTACCCTCTTTTCTTCTTCTCAGGTTATATCAATCCCTGTTCTATCGGCTTATCCTTACATAGCAATGCTTTCAGGGCTTGCTCTTTATATAGCTATTAATTGTGCCTCACTACTAAGGAATGTATTATCAGTAAGTAAATACTTTATAAGATACTTTTAACCATCTGAGAACTTTCAAATTTCGTTAGATTAATTATGTGATATGCTGTCCAGGTGTCGTTAATCACTGGAATATTCATCTTGTTGAACAATGTTGTTGTAAGTCCATATACTTTCTGGAAAGATATCTTTTTGAAATAGAGTTGAAAAAAATGAGTGAGTTAAGGGTCAAAACAGGTAATTTTACTGCAGGTCATGTTAGGAGTTAAAGTTGAATTAATTATGCAACAGTAAGGATAACTACACCAACATGTTTCAAACTCTTACCCTATTGAAATTGTATGTATGTTACTTCAAAACTTTCTTTTGTATGCATCAGTTGACCCTAAAGATTAGCTAACTGGTTATTTTCACATCACCGCCACTTCATCAACACGTTAGCATCATGTCATCAAACTGTTATGACCCCACATTGGCTAGAAGTAAATTAAGTTGGTGGCTTATAAGTCTAGCTGTCCCCTACAAGTTGGATTTTAGGGGTGAGTTCTACACCTTGGGCTTATAGCATGATATGAGCTTTTAGGGGTGAGTTGTACACCTTGTCTTGAAGCCAGCTTGTAGGGGGAGGGGATACCTGTAAGGATCGGAACACCCTCCAAGCTTAAAAGAATGTGGATAGCAAACAAGACAAGCAAACACAAGATATAATGTGGTTCGGTCATCAGGGTCACGACCTACGTCCACGGGCAGGAAACCCTAGCTTCGATATTTATAACTAAACAAGTAACCCTAGTTTTAATTAGGAAAACCCTAATTTACCAAAATTAGTAACCACGGGCACACAAAAACAAACAACTTGGAGCACAAGCTGCGTGCCCCACTCCGTGGAGCAAGGGCCTTCGAGAAAAAACCCAAATTTTGTTTTTCCGATGTGCCCACGCCGAGCACCTTGTTTTTTCAGTTTCAAATATCTACCAAGCTACTTCAAGTCATATCCTAACAATCTCTCCCTTGACTTGAACTCTCTTCGACCAGTCAACCGAGATTATCAAAGAACTGTCTCTTACCTGCCAACCTCCCCGAAGGGACTACCTCCTTACACAAGCCACGAAGTCTGATACCACATCACGTGATTTCACCGGAGACCAACTTCATTCGTGTCGTCTCGCCTTCGTCCGATCAATTTTTCCGGCTCTAAGGACAGTAATGCAATCTTTTTGACATCCGAAGGAACAGACACTTCTTTTGATAAAGCTTATCACCCGGCTTTTTCCCACAGACCTGCAGCCGTCGTTTGATCCACCTCCCCGTCTAGGCAGTCAATCTCGGTGATATCTCGCCGAGATATCGGATATCGGATGTTCCAAAAATATCGCTTCCAAATATCGGTTGCTTATCTCGGAGGCGAGAATATCGGCGATATGAACCAATATTTCGCCGATATTTTGACTTCAATATATCGTTTTTTGACCGATTTTTTCTATTATGATTTTTTTTCGGATCTGCTAAACCCAACCCAAGCCCAGCCCAACCCACTTAATTAAACCTAAAAAGAAAGAACAGCCTCATTCCTCACATACGTAGCCTAAACAACACAGCCTTAATCGGCTCTGCATCCTTAGTGAAGATCACCGTCGCGTCGGTCTCGCACTCTTGCCTGCTATCTTCCTTCTTCCTCCACTGTTCCATTGAAGTAACGACTTGCAATCTGGAAAGTTCCTTCTTAGTTCTTCCTTCTTCCTTCCAGTGACAAACACAGGTCAGAATCTTTCTTTCTTATTCGATTTTTACTTCATTTTTGAATTGATTTTGACTTTACTTGGGTACTAATTTTGTTTTGACACTTTAAAACAATTCCCATATTACTATCTATTAACTTTTATGTCATACTTTTTATTTAATTTTTTACGATTTTAATCTTTTATATATATATATAATATTCTACAAAATTTAAAAAACCGATATCTCACCGAGATAACCGAGATTTCAAATATCGGTCCTTGACCGATATTTGATATCCGACCAAGATAACTGCATAGCTCCCCGTACAACACCTCATCAGCCAAAAACCGCAAAATCTATTTTTGCCATAATGTCTCCATTCTATATTGGAAGTTTATCTTCTTCTAATGCCGCTGCATAATCTTGCTAAACCAGATGAGCCCTCATCTAGCAAAACTGCAGAACCTGCATTTGCTTGAGATTTTCAATCAACAATACGCGAGCTAAGAGAACTTGGCTCCGATACCACTTGTAAGGATTGGAACACCGAGCGTTAAAAGAATACGGATAACAAACAAGGTAAGCAAACGCAAGATATAACGTGGTTCGGTCGTCAGGGTCATGACCTAAAGGTGCATATGAACCATAAAGGTTGAATGACAAGAAACCCTAGCTTCGATGTTTATAACTAAACAAGTAACCGTAATTTACCAAAATTAGTAACCACGGCCACCGCACACATAAACAAACAACTTGGAGCACAAGAGCAAGGGCCCACGACATGGAGCCTCCGAGAAAACACCCAAATTTCGTTTTCCGATATGCCCACGTCAAGCACAGCTGTTGCACGCCAAGAACCTTGTTTTTTAAGTTTTAAATATCTTCCAAGCTACTTCAAGTCATATCCTAACAATACCTAGACTTATAAGCCACCAGCTTAATTTATTTTTGGTCAATGTGGGATCATAACAATACCCCACGCTTGAAGGACCAACGTCCTCGTTGGTCACGGTTTGCACCCCTCTTTTGGGTCCAAGCCACCACTCCATAGGTCTCCACTCCAAGTCATCGTTTGTCACGTCTACAATCGTCACGGTTGGCACCCCTCTTTTTGGGTCCAAGCCATCACTCCATAGGCCACCACTTTGAGTGTTGGAACATTGCAAGATGGGGATGGCTCTAATACCAATTGATATGAACCCATCCCATACTAGGCTCGTATCATACCATAAGCGAAAGTGTAGAACTCACCCCTAAAATCTAGGTTGTATGAGGAGGGGACATCTAGCAATCAGTTTGGGTGTATGCGGATTAATTAATATTTAAAAAATAGGGGAGCTAACAAGTAAAAGAGTACCTGCTTTGTAATTAATCCGACTCTAGACTTTCAATAACATAGATAACAAATGCAATAAATTCATACCAAGCTTTAATGATATCCAAGGATGCTTCTTGAGTTCCCTAAACGGCCAACTGCCTAGGCGGTACTTTCTATGAAGACTTCTTCCCTCAAGGAACTCATATGATACTTTGAGATGAAAATATAACAAAAGGAAATTTTATTGATAAATACAGAGCTCTCTGGATAAATCCATAGTAGATAACTCTACTTACATTGCTAGAACCCTATATGGGTTTTTACTCACTCATGCTAAGATATGCTATTACAAGGGATGATAGATGATGGTGAGAAAAGAGATGATTTTCTAAGAATTGAAACTCTTCCTTTTATAGACCAAGGAAAGAGGATCGTACCATTATAATACGTCATTGCTTACGTATTGTTGCACTTATTGCTTGCTGTAGCAAAGATGCCCGATTCTTTTCTTTAAGTAAATGTTTTCTACTTTATGTCCATCAATCATCCATTTATTGGACCTTTATCTTTGGTAGTGGAGGGAAAACATTTTGCACAAGAGTACAAAGTATCTTTCTTTTCCAATTCCTTTTTAATCTTCTAACAAAGGGAAGGGTAGTGGTATTCAAAAACGTTGGGCGAAACCAGCTGTTTTCTGAATAGTTGAATTTTGATGAAATCTCTTTACTCATTGGTTTGGGTGAAAAAGAAGTCACTAAGCAATAAGGTGTTGAAAGGTTAACGTTAAGCTTATCTTCTCTGCTGATGTCAAAAATTCTATTGATGAGCATCAATAGTTTTTGTTCAGCAATTTTTTGAAGGTCTTTTTCTTCAAGTGTTGCTTCCATGGCTTGACTAGGTGCATAAATTTTTTCTTTAACGACACCAATCTGAACATATTTATATGTTTGGATTGGCTCTTCATCTTGATCCCAAAACATGACTATGCTTTGGACCTTGAGATAAATCTCTTTTTCTAAACCTTTAAGACATTTTTTCTTGTAGGTTTTGATTGCATCCCTGAACTCTTTAGGGAATTTGGATAACTCCAACAAATTATTGGATGGATATACCATGCTCAATAATCCATAATGATAGGCTTCAAGAATAAATTCAGCATGTGCTTTGGGGAAGAAGTTGAAATAACTAATATTCTTCTTGTCAGAAGTATAATAGCGTTCTTCCACAAATGAAAGTGTGGTTAACTCCCTTCCTTTGTTGTATAAATACTTAAATCCAGAACATGTTGATTCTAGATCATAATCTTCCATGTCTTCTAGTTTGACAACTGGTTGCTGGATTTTTGGGATAGAACCAAGGATGATTTTGGAACTTCTTTCTTTTGTCCAGGCTTTGGCAAAAGTTGGTTTTAGACCTTCAGAACCATTGATTGATTAGTTCTAAAGGAGCTTTGAACTTTTCATTAGTAAAAATTTTGGCAAAAATATTGTACTGCCTATGTTTAACACTAGAGTATCCTTTAACCGCTTGTTCTACGAGGTTCCAGGTAGTATAAATACTTCCTATGTTTAACACCAGAGTATCCTTTATAACTTTGATAACTGCTAAATATTCCTTCTCATTAGAGTGATAATTTTTCTCTGCATCTTTGAAACTGCCTGAAGCATATCTGCAAATTAATTCTTGTTCAGAATTAATTGCTTTGAGGACTCCTCCCCAATATTCTCCTGAGCATCAGTCTCAATAATAAGCTTGTCTTCGGGTAGAGGATGGTAGAGTTTTGGAAAACTTGTGAGATTCTTTTTTATCTTACAAATGTAATTGGTATCTAAATCTTTCCATTCCCATGAAATGGCTTTCTTAAGTTTAACCTGCAAAGGAGCTCTAATAGCTGCAAGTTTTGGTATATAATCAGAAGCATATGTCAAAATTCCTAAAAATCTTTGCAAATACTTTTTATCTTCAAGTTTATCTAGAAATTTTCAATGGTCCAAAGGCAGGTATTTATACTACCTGTAACCCCACAGAACAAGCGGTTAAAGGATACTCTGGTGTTAAACATAGGAAGTACAAGTCTAATGATGAAGCCAGGATTTCTGCCAATATTTTTACTAATGAAGAGTTCAAAGCTCCTTTAGAACTAATCAATCAATGGTTCTGAAGGTCTAAAACCAACTTTTGCCAAAGCCTTGACAAAAGAAAGAAGTTCCAAAATCATCCTTGGTTCTATCCCAAAAATCCAGCAACCAGTTGTCAAACTAGAAGACATGGAAGATTATGATCTAGAATCAACATGTTCTGGATTTAAGTATTTATACAACAAAGGAAGGGAGTTAACCACACTTTCATTTGTGGAAGAACGCTATTATACTTCTGACAAGAAGAATATTAGTTATTTCAACTTCTTCCCCAAAGCACATGCTGAATTTATTCTTGAAGCCTATCATTATGGATTATTGAGCATGGTATATCCATCCAATAATTTGTTGGAGTTATCCAAATTCCCCAAAGAGTAAAGGGATGCAATCAAAACCTACAAGAAAAAATGTCTTAAAGGTTTAGAAAAAGAGATTTATCTGAAGGTCCAAAGCATAGTCATGTTTTGGGATCAAGATGAAGAGCCAATCCAAACATATAAATATGTTCAGATTGGTGTCGTTAAAGAAAAAATTTATGCACCTAGTCAAGCCATGGAAGCAACACTTGAAGAAATAGACCTTCAAAAAATTGCTGAACAAAAACTATTGATGCTCATCAATAGAATTTTTGACATCAGTAGAGAAGATAAGCTTAACGTTAACCTTTCAACACCTTATTGCTTAATGACTTCTTTTTCACCCAAACCAATGAGTGAAGAGATTTCATCAAAATTCAACTATTCAGATTACAGCTGGTTTCGCCCAACGTTTTTGAATACCACTACTCTTCCCTTTGTCAGAAGATTAAAAAGGAATTGGAAAAGAAAGATTCTTTGTACTCTTGTGCAAAATGTTTTCCCTCCACTACCAAAGATAAAGGTCCAATAAACGGATGATTGATGGACATAAAGTAGAAAACATTTACTTAAAGAAAAGAATCGGGCATCTTTGCTACAGCAAGCAATAAGTGCAACAATACGTAAGCAATGACGTATTATAATGGTACGATCCTCTTTCCTTGGTCTATAAAAAGAAGAGTTTCAATTCTTAGAAAATCATCTCTTTTCTCACCATCATCTATCATCCCTTGTAATAGCATATCTTAGCATGAGTGAGTAAAAACCTATATAGGGTTCTAGCAATGTAAGTAGAGTTATCTACTCTGGAATTATCCAGAGAGCTCTGTATTTATCAATAAAATTTCCTTTTGTTATATTTTCATCTCAAAGTATCATATGAGTTCCTTGAGGGAAGAAGTCTTCATAGAAAGTACCGCCTAGGCAGTTGGCCGTTTAGGGAACTCAAGAAGCATCCTTGGATATCATTAAAGCTTGGTATGAATTTATTGCATTTGTTATCTATGTTATTGAAAGTCTAGAGTCGGATTAATTACAAAGCAGGTACTCTTTTACTTGTTAGCTCCCCTATTTTTTAAATATTAATTAATCCGCATACACCCAAACTGATTGGTATCACAGGTACTCTTTTACTTGTTGGGTCCAAGCCATCACTCCATAGGTCTCCACTCCAAGTCATCGTTTGTCACGTCTACAATCGTCACGGTTGGCACCCCTCTTTTTGGGTCGAAGCCACCACTCCATAGGCCACCTCTTTGAGTGTTGGAACATTGCAAGATGGGGATGGCTCTAATACCAATTGATATGAACCCATACTAGGCTCGTATCATGCCATAAACGCAAGTGTAGAACTCACCCCTAAAAGCTAGGTTGTAGGAGGAGGGGACATCTAGACTTATAAGCCACCAACTTAATTTACTTCCGGCTGATGTGGGATCATAACACCTTATTGATGATTATGCTAGTGTTACTCGACTTTATTCGATGAAAGAACGGTCTGATGTGTTTACACATCTTTCCTTGTATGTTGAAGTTAAAACACATCCAATATCTCTATTCAAACTTTGCATAGTAATTATGTGCAAGAAAATCTTTCTTCTTCAGTCTACTCCAAACCGGTAGCAGAATGAAAAAATCACGCTCGAGCACTTCTATTTCAAATGGATGTTTTTAAACGTTTTTTTATGTTGAATTTATCTCCACTCATAAGTTGAATGCCCTTTGTAATTCTTGGTGGTGTTATCTCACTTTTAGTTTTGTTCCCTGCAAGACCTTTGTTTCCTATCCATCATAGGATCTTTGGTAGTACTTGTGTTTTTCTACAAAGTATCCTACCATTTTTCTTCATCTAACTCTGTTGTTCAAGTATATCGTACTAATCAAGTTACCACCTTATTCGTCTACTTACCCTGTTTCTTCTTTGGTTTCCTATGTTAGTTTCTTCATCTCGTCGTATTTTTTGTTGCAACTTGACTTTTTATCCGTTCCTGTATATAAGTACTACCTAGAAGTCGAATTACTTATATCAATAACGTCGGACATGGTTAATACCTATCCTCCGGCTTCAGGGGAGGAGTGTTAAAATGTAAATATTATAGTGTAATTGGAGGCCCAATACCATGATGGGCATCAGCTTAATTAGGTTGTGTAAACGTCTCTGTAAATATTCCTTGTATCTCTCCATTGTAATACATTCCCAATACGAGTTTACATAAACTTGAATTCTTCACAATTCAAGTTTCTTTTTAATAATTCAAGTACTATTTAGTACTAGTAATTCTACTTTGATTTATTAGGACTTCAATAGTGAAGTATTATGTATTTGTTGAGTGATAATGATTTCTTACCACCTAGTGTCACCTTAATATTCATTGAAGTTAGCCCTTCATTCTTTCTGTGTAATATCTAGTTTTAAAGCCACCATTAAAAGGTGATGAATGGAGTCAAAAAGTGTATCCAACAACATACACAGATTGGGTTGATCCGTCAAAACTTTTTTGTTCGTTTTGATTTTATTTTATAGGTTACACATATTCGATATGATTTCAAATTTCTCTTATTATAATGCTAATCTAATTTGCTTTACTAAAAACAGTTATGTACGTTGTAAACATTTAAAATACGCCTACTGACTTTCATTCCTTTTGATCCGTTTAGATATTAGTTAATTTCTATCTTCCCAATTTCAATCATTAAAGATAGAATATAACCCAGATCAGATCTTTTTAGCTAAACGGGTTGAAATTTGTACATTCTGTTGAATCATATTAATCTATTTGATTGATCCTCATGTTTCAATTATTGAACAAAGCCCCAACATCAGCGAGGAGCTGCTAATGGAATTTCGATGACAGCCATGTCTGTCTCAAAAGCATTTGGTCCTGCTGGCGCAGGTGCACTGTAAGTGAAGTTACACCCTTGCAAAGCTGTAAGCCCGTAAATATTTTGCAGCATTATCTCTACTGTTCTATCTTTTTCAGCTTTTCTTGGGCACAAAAACATCAAGTTGCTGCTATTCTCCCAGGTATGAGTTTCCTCTTTAAGCTTTAGAAAAAAAATATATCTTTATTGGCGACCAAACTGCATGTACGAGCTATAGAATCTAATCTAGTTTTATTAATAACTCTCGAGATAAGTTTCTATATTCATTAACCCTTACAAACCTATATCTTTCTTCTCGAATGGGTCAAATTGATAAATTTACAAACTTCGGTTTAAAAAGAAAACATGTCGAATGGCTCGAAAGTCACTCTAAATGTATTCACATACTTACAAGTTACAAGTAACAACCTCCTACATTGCGATATTCCAAAAAATATTGATTATATTTTAATCATATATTTTCTAATTGTTCAATAGGTGATGAGCTGGTATTCTTTGTAGAATTAGGTTTAGGTTTACTAAGTGTGTTTAACCGTTCAAAGCAAAGTGAAAATTGTGTTTAAATCAAAGGGATCTTGTAAGGATTGTGTTTCGTACGTAGTTTTTTAGATCTGTTAGCCTTTTGTTTTGAAAGAAAGAGTAACAAATCTTGTTTGGATTAAGAAGTTGGAAACTTTTTTTCAATCAAAATGATCTAAAACAAAAAAACTTCCTGAAGTAGCTTTTTATTCCGGCTAGAAAAAATTTATATACAAAATTACCTAAATAATCTTATTAATTGTTTTACAATTTCTCTTATTTTTATGGTGTCTTTTTTTTGTAATTTTATACTATTCAGCTCCAACTACTGGCTATTCGAAACACATATACAAATAAAAGATATAATTTCATAAGTCAAAATAAGCCAACAAGTTAGAAAATAAGAAAATAAGCCACCAAGTCAGAAAATAAGAAAATAAGCCACCAAGTCAGAAAATAAGCTCGGTTATATTCTTCTTTCAAATCATAATAAGCCAACAAGTTAAAAAATAAGTCAAAAATTGAGTTTGTAAAAAATAAACTTAAAAAACAAGCTTATAATAAGCTAAGCCAAAAACCTCCTAAAAGTATGTGGAGTGGGAGAGGGGCGAGACACTAGGGGTGAGATTGGTTTAAAAATTGGACCGGATCTAAAAAGAGTAGATACACAAAATCTATAAATAAAAAAGGCTGAAGAGTGGATCAACCAATCTCGGTCCTATTTGGTTCGGTTTGTTGGTTCTTTCAATCTATTGGATGTGTTATACACTGTACAAAACTAAATCGGACGGATAAAGACCAGCCTGGGTCGAAACTCAAATATATAAAACAACAAAAACCGATGACCACACATGTTTGGTTTGGTTTGGCTCATCATTTTTTCGGTCTATTTGACTGCATGATCACCTCATAGACTTACAACTTGAAGGGTGAGGAGAATACAACTCGATGTATGAGAGGTGAAAGTATCAAAGTAGGAAGGGATCAAGACGACAACGGCATGGAGTGGGAATTAGTGACTAGTGAAGCCCATATCTTTCATATCGTCTCTTCCTCTCTTATTTCTTTTTTTTTTAATTTTATTAAATAACCGAGTTTAAGTGCGTCCTAAATTCAGTGAAGTTGTAAAAAATCTATTATTTATTAAAAAAAAGAAGATACATCACACACAAAAGCATAACACATTAAAGTACAAATTTAATTAATAGTTTGTTTTAAAATAGTTTTTTTTTATTTTTATGAAAAAAGAATATAGATATACTAGGAATTTATAAATACTATTTTGTCACTGTTTGCATTGAGAACCAAAGATTTTCATATATATATATATATATATATACACACACACGGGTCTCTAACCGTGTATTACACGGGTTAAGTTCAAGGAATGCATGAATCAAAATATTTATCAAGCTTAATATATCAAACTTAATATCAAGCAACAATTGTTTATTACTTAATATTTTGTTTTTATATTTTTGCATGTGTTGTAATATGTCTAAAAATATGTAATATAATTATTGCAATCTGACATTTAAAACTAACTCAAACAACCATTCCAGATTTTGAAATTCATACTTGTGTTTGCAACTTGACGATTAAAGTTTCCAATAGCATTAAAGTTTACATTTGTGAACATACGAGGTGAAGGATAACTAAAAAACACTGAAAAAAGACGAAGAAGATGATGGTACTCACTGGATCTGCCATTGCAATATATGCACGCAAAGTTCCTTGATTAAGCGACATACAACGAAGGAGATTAAGAGATGGACTGTGAATCTTTCTAATAACAATCGTGATGCCCTAATTTTGGTCCTAGCGGCGGTGAAAAGAATGAAAACTTATGCCCTAATTTTCATTTAAGGGACTGATTGTCATGTACTTGGATGCGTATATAGAATGAGAGAAGATATGTTTGAGCGGGAGAAATAAAAACAAATGCGTAAAAATGAGACACGTGGCACGTTGAGTTACTTATTTATTATAATTTGAAGATTTGAAGATGTTTATACATAAACATAACTATAATATCTTATGTTTCAAAACTCTCTTTTAGAGGTTTTATTTTATTAAAGATTTTAAGATAATTATTTTACTAAATATTTGTTCTTAGTAGGTTTTAAATGAGTAAAGGGTATTTAAGTTCAAAAACACACATAAATGTGTGCTGGTGAGTGTGTAAGTGTGTATGCATGATCTAGAGAGAGATTAGAGAGAGTGGTAATTCAAGAGGGTTTATGTAAGATCAAGAATTCTAGTGTTGATTCAACAAGTTTGCTTAAGAATTAATCTAAATTTTCAACCCAAATAAGACCAAGGTCAGATTTGGAACACACACTTCATGTGTTTGTAACACCGGAAAATCACAAGCCATTTTTTTTAATTGCACTGCGGAAACTAATTAAAAACAACTTAATTACATAAAACCAACATTCACAAATATACATTTATCTGTTCAAAAGATAACAACTTCAATTGTTTGGTGTTACAAAAATACTGGCTCGTCTCTTTAAAACTAGTATCAGAGTGTGGTCAACTCTTCCTTCTTCAAATCTAACACGAACCTGCAAAACATAGGGGAATTAGCACAAAGCTAAGTGAGTAGAGGCTAAAACAGCAAATGCAAACATTCACAATCAATCATCAATCATGTAATCACATATCCAGAGAAGACCGGCGGTTCGGCGCAGAACCTACAACCAATGCCGGCCAAAGCAAAGGTTTACCGATAGCTTTCCACTAGATTGGCATAGTAAACTCCCCTCTGAGCAACAAATGCAACAGAAATGCTACTACTGTTCAACCAACCAGTTAGACAAGCCCAGCCCAAGTCCACGTATAGCTGACTTCTCAACGCAACTCAAAATCATCCTAAAAGTGCGTATCGACCAAATATTCATACAACAGTTATCAACAATTAATATCACAATCAACAGTTCAATCAATCCAATCTCAATCCACAATCATGAATCACATCAATAACATTAACTGCAATCTTTACCATTCGCGATTAACGTCCACTCACCTCAGTTTCAGCTTGAACTCAGATATCTAATTTTACTGAGCTTTTGGATTGCCTGTAAACACAACAATAACTAAATCAGTCTCAATCTCATAAGTATATCTTATTCATATTTATAAATCATTCATCAAACAAACATCAAACAATAAACAAATACAAGTTCAAAACACAGTATCGGATTTTTATAGAAACTGTCGGATTTTTACAAATCCGCTACCTAGTGTCGGATTTCCCTTTACTCGGATTCCTAGGCCCGGATTTGGAGACTTTCGGATTTAAGTATGGGATTATACTTCACTCGGATTCTAATAGTTCCGGATTATAAGTACTCGGTTTTCACATGAATCGGATTTAAGGTATCGGTTTGCAAACAATCGGATTTTAACAAGTGTAGGACTTTGGAGTATAGGATTTGGTTCCGTCGGATTTGGAGTTCCGGTTTTCAAAGGTATCGGATTTAAGCTTTTGTTCAACAAGTGTCGGTTTTAGGGTTCCGGATTTCAACTTCCGGTTTTCCAAACTATCGGTTTTCCTTCATTCGGTTTTGTCATCTTCATCCATCAAATCCGAGAGCTTCATCTCTCCATAACAACTTAAAACCCAGAACTTTTAGCATTCATCAAAACATTTCAAAAACATGATTAAACACTTCTAAACATATATTCATGCATCTTTTCATCATATAAACATGTATCTCCTTATGAACATACAAAATCCATCAAAATTCATATTTCAACAAAACCGATTCTGGTGATCTTCATATAATCATGTTATTTCTATTATAAATTATAACAAGTAATCATTTAAACACGTATAAACCCAAATCTAACCTTAGCTTGAATTAATAATCACACAAACTTGGAATCCGACTCTTGTTCTTGGTCTTTTGGTTTCTTCTTTGGCCGAGAGAAACACACAGCACACCCACACAATACTTTCTTTGTTTTGATGATAAGTGAGCAGAGAAGTTGCATGTACTCCAATACACATAAACTTAGGCAAGAGGTGGCAAAACCCACCTCTTCACACGTGTACAAACAAAATACATACATGCATACATCTGGCTCCATACATACATACTACACATGCATATAAACATACTTATTTAATTAATTAACCAACCAATTAAACACTTAATCATAACCAAAACAATTAGACACGTACCACAAACCCGCTAATCTCCTAGCCCAGGTTTGAGGGTGTTACAGTGTTCTTGGTGTGAGTGATAGAGAGTAGAGAGAGAAGGCGTTTGGGTGTATGTTGGCAACCAAGGAAGAAGAATCAGCGATAGAGTAGCATGGCTTCATTTTCAAGTGTACAACAATAGAGTAGCATTATTTGATGAATAAATTTACATTTATATGTCCAAAGACTCAAGAAAAGTCATATTTTTGCTACAAACGAAAATGATAAGAAAATCCTAGATTTTGGTCAATTTTTGAGGTTAAAATTATGGGGTCTTGAATTAAATTATAGGGAAAATGTTTACAAATGAATCATAGAAGAAAACCATGTGAGGTTTGGTCAAATTATGATAAAAAACGACCATGTAATAACCCATTGTAACACCCAAGGTTCGAAAATCCTTATATTATTATTATTTAATAGGAATGGTTTTATGTTTTTACAAGTTGCCTTTATGAGATTAGATGTGTTTTTAAAACTAGAGGGACTAAAAATGTCAAGTTATATGTTATTTAAGTTCAAGGACCAGTTATGCAATTATCCTAAACTTGTAGATATACATGTAGTTGTTTTTCTAGTAACCAACACATAACACAACATACATACTTACTACAAACACAGTTGCTACTCCCTTTGTTCTTGGCGATTTTAGTGACACAAATACAACAATTACATCAGTTTATAGCATCATAACAGCCAAGTATAGTAAAGGTATGTGTAGCTTGTTTAGTTATTGTGTTCATGTTCTTATGGGTCAAGGATTGATCACAAGGATCAAATCATGTTAATTTATAGTTTGTTATGTTATTTAGTTGATAGGGGTGTAGGAAAACACCCCATATATGTTTTAGAATGTTAAAGTTAAGTTTTTATAGTGTTTTGGCTGGAAATACAGCTTCTGTCGGTCAGAACTGTGCAGACCAGGGGAGGGCACGGGCGTACCCAAGGAGGGTACGGGTGTGCCTTTCGCCCCGTGGCAAACCCTAGTTCTTCAGGTACCCCCGTGCTTTTAAGTTTAGTCACGGGCGTACCTTAGATAGGCACTGGCGTGACTACAGGATAGGTACGCCCATGCATGAGTCAAGCCAGGTCGTGCCTTAGTTGCAGGCACGGGCGTGCCCTTGTCAGGTACGGCCGTGCCCTAGCCCTGTTCAGTTTATTTTGACTAGTCAGCAGGTGTTAATTCATACACTATTGATATTATATTGTAGAAACAAGTTGTGGGCCTATTCACTGAATCATTAGCATTTGTGGATCATTACAGATTATAAATATCAGAAGGTGAGTCTTCTAGACTTCACTTCATATTAGCAGCATGTGTAGTTTCATATCAGATTTCTAACATGCTATGTTATACATGTGAATATGTAAGCGTACTGCTATGTGCAGTAAGGCTCAGATGTAGTACAGTACTGTGACCTATGTTGCTGCCCTGGGTCTAGAACCAGAGGCTAGCTTTGATTGTCAGACATGCGTGTATTATCTTCATGTGATTGTATACGTGTGTTCATATGATGTTTTGTTTAGATTACTCACTAAGCTCTCGTAGCTTATCAAATACTGTTTTTAAAATGTTTTGCAGGATGCAGCAAAGGCAAAGGCAAAGTGTAACACCGCCTTTGAAACCTTAAAAATCAGTTAAAATTTGAGTTTTCAAACTGCATGGGTCCGTTTGTAAATTGAATGTTTACCTGTTAGTTATCCTAACCGAATTTCAAAAACAAAGCAGCGGAATTTTCAAAAACAATAAACAAACCCAAGCCTATTAAACTATTACAATTTAAACACGTGTTTGACGTATATACAAATATACAAAACAAAACTTGTCAAACACGACTACCGGTGTTACTTTAAACTAAACCGACCATTGTATATATTATATACCAAAAAGTAGTGTTCCTCAAAGCCCGTACAAAAGCATAAGGTTCCCGTCTCACCAGGCCTGCCTATACTTTGTCTGAAAAAGGGAAACAACAACAGGATTAGCTATATAAAATAGCTAGTGAATACAAACAAGTATAAGTGCAATAATAGCAAGTCATGAATCAAATATGAGCATACAATGCTATCCTAACAATTAGCAGTAATGCTGACATGTCCAGCAGTGCTATATCTTGCCAGATAGCTAGTTTGGCTCAATAACAACCACCGGGGGAATCAAACACTGTCAACCGTGCTGGTATCATCACATAAATGACTCCACCTGCTCGTTACGGAGCCAAAGGCTCATTAGGCTCAGCCAGTTAAGGCAATCACACCAAATGTTAAAGGAATGACACTCGAGTACCATTAGTCCCGAACAATTGCCCGAAGGCCCCTGAGACCCAGCCGAAGCTGACCTTTCATGCACATATGTCCGGACTTTTCACATAGCTCATCATTATCTCAGAAAAGAGATCATTGCATGCATGCTTTCACATATGAAATCATATATATCAAAATGTCACCATAAATATACATGTAATTATATACATGTCAAATATATCATTCATCATGTCATTAATGGTTTTCTAAGCATATATACACAAATAAACAAGTCTATATGCAAGAATTAGCATACCATGTTCGTTTAAACCAAATAGCATTCAAAACTTCCTTTATTAAATTCATACAAGTCGGTACTCACCTTGATGCTCAAATATATCTCAAATATGTATTCGGCCTTCCTTGAATGCTTAATTACCTATTGTTTACATATGATTCCATTTAGATCACCACATATATACACATATACTAAAACTAGTGTTATATTCCTATTTATGTGTTTAACTTGGCAAAGTGCTCAAACCATCCTAAACACCTCTAAAAATGGTCAAAAGTGATTCAACTATAGTCCATATACTCTGAATTATGAAAAACAAGTTTCTGTTTGCTGCACACCCGGTCGCGCCGCGACACTCATCCAGGGCCACGAACATCAAGCTTCATCTGCTGTGTTTTCCATCCAAACCCAATTTCAACATGTTTTCAGTTAATTCCAGGTTTTGTACTAGTTTTGGGACACTTATAGGAGTTCATAAACATCTAAATAAGCAACTCTAACATCATATTCAAGATTAATTCATCAATTCTCCATTTTTGACCCATTTGGTCAAATTCTTGAAACACAATCAAGATTACAACTTTAATACCCAAAATCAGTTCTAAACTACTTGTAAGTGACTTTAGAACATATTACAATCAAAATTTCCAGACTTTAATGGCTAATTTCGTTTTGACCAAATTTGACCTAATTGCTAAAATGAAGAACAAGAGAGGAGAGCTTACAAGAAGTCAAGATAGATGATGAATTGAAGCTTATAAACAGACTTGGAACAAG
The DNA here is from genome assembly GCA_038502395.1 of Dittrichia graveolens. NCBI lineage: Eukaryota > Viridiplantae > Streptophyta > Magnoliopsida > Asterales > Asteraceae > Dittrichia > Dittrichia graveolens. The sequence goes on from JARJIL010000009.1 coordinate 63,887,749, forward strand.
ATTGGAGCTTGATTTCAGTCCTTGATCTTGATTTGGTGGATGTTTCTCCTTCAATCTTCAAGAACAACCAAGAGGTGAGTGTGTGTGTGTGTTTTCCCGTATGTGTGTGTTGTGTGTGTGTGTTGGTGACTTAAAAACCGACTTTGGTTTTTAAGTTATCCACAAGGGGTATTTTGTTCCCCTTTTCAACATACAACACGACACCCGAGTAACCGTTTCAACTAACGAGGATATTTTTGAAAACCTCGTTTGAAACCAGTTATTATTTTATAATTCTTTTCTATTTTTATTACTATTTTTAATTTCACAATTATCTGACCAATAGCTAATTTCTATTAATTCTCATTAAATATATTTATATTTAATTCATTTAATTAATTTCACGTATCAAATGGAGCACGCGGCTAGGCCATATTTGAGGATGTTACAACTAGCTCCTGTTTGACTGCTTTTTAGTTTTTAAACGATAAACATTTAACGCCTGGTTGTGTAAATATTCAACTTTGACAGTACACTAAGTCTGTACTTATGAACGAGTCTTTTGATACTAGCACTGTTTTGTTATGAAAACGTTTCCGCTTATGAATTTCAAATGATAAGTGTGCTATTATGAAAATATTCTACTTTTATATCTTTTATTGAAATTGGGGCGTTACACCCATTTTCGCTGCTGTAAAACACGGGAGCTTTAGAGGCTGTCTTGGCCTCATTTTCTTTTCCGATCCCTCTTTCTTGATCTTTTTGCATAGAGAAGTACGTGAATTGGTAATTGTTTTTATAACTTCTCAAGTTTCACAAGTTATAAAAATTTTCACGTTTCACAACAATGAAAATGAAATTAAACAATCTACAAAAATCAAGGATTGTTTCGTGTTGATAAGAGGAAGGCTCCTACGCGCGTGACAACTACACTTATGCAAAATTATTTATGAACTCTGATTTTATAAACTAATACAATTAAACAATTATACTGAATTACCACCGTAAGTCTTGTGTGTTGGACAAGTTACTGGTGGTTGTATGTGTTGAACATCTTTTATCTGATCTTCCTTATTTAAATGAAATCATGAATTTTATCAGGGCTATTACAAATTTTTTTGGGGTGTTACATAGTGCTAAACCTAGGGGTGTTCAAAACCGGATATCCGAAATTTCGGATAGTTGATTTTCAGTATCCGAATCCGAAATTTCGGATATCCGAATCTTCGGATTCAGATATCGGATATCCGAAATATCCGATAGTTTTTAAAATATATATTTTTATATAATTTTTAAAAATATATAATTACTAAATAACCATATTTTAAACTTTAATCACCAAAAATAGTTCAAGTATGCTTCAAAATGAAAAATACATGTATATAAAACTACATATGTTAAGAAAATTAAATAAATAAGCAATGTAAAAATAAAAAATAATTTCCGGATATCGAATATCCGAAATATCTGAAAATTCAAAAAATTACTATCCGAATCCGAAAATTCGGATATCCAAATTTCGGGTATCCGAATTTTCGGATAATTTCGGATCGGATTTTCGGATGTTCGGATTCGGATTATTTTGAACACCCTAGCTAAACCCATCCGTTGTCCGGTATATTTTTTCTAATATATATGTGTGTGTACGTATATCTTCATTGGTGATAGTGAAAAACTAATGCTGGTTTTATACATAACGGTTGCACATGTATAACATGACACTAATTGTCAATAAAGTGTCGCAACGATGGACAAGGTGCAGTCGTTAATGGTGGTCTTGGTAATCGTTGTAGTAGTGATATTGAATACACTTAGAAAATCAATTTTGAGCTTACATTGCTAGTTTATCATTTTCATTAAAAAATGACTAAAAAGCAAATAAATGACTCAAATTGAATCTCGCGATTTTGTAATAATTTTGATTCTTAATTAAATGAACCGCCCCTATATTATATATGTGTGCGTGTTAAAAAATCAAAATTATTACGAGAATCACAACATACATACACACATAAAAAGAGTAAAATGGTTAAATATGTTTTACATTGTTTTTCTCTCTTAAACTTACATCATTGCTGATTACTACCGTCACCAATATCCGCATCGTTATTGCTGTTACTTCTGCTAAATACACCTTTGGACTGCATATGAGCGACCGTTTAGTAAAACCCCTGAAAAAACAACCACAATTGTACACAAATTTATGACCATGATGTTGGTTTACACATGTTTTATTAATGTTATTATTGTTAAATACTTATGTGCAAATATTTGATGAATAATCATATTACGTTCGTGTAATCTTTTACTTAAAAAATGATTTTTTAAGAAACATAATATTATGAGTGTTAAATTGAAAAGAACAAAATACTTGTGGATTTAATAAGTATTTAATATTTTTTAAACAAATATTACGAGGAAACTAATTTACAGAGAAACGGGATATGAGGCGGTGAGAATATACGCGCCCGGTCGTCGGAAACTAATTTATAACCCTAATTCACAACTGCTACCGCTCAAACCCTAGCCCCCATCCATCTTCATCATTCTATCTCTTCAAACCCTAAATTCACTATCTTCCATGGCTAAGAAGCGAAAGTCTCGTGCCTCTCAGCCTTCCGTCGAAGAACCAGTACCTATGGAGGACCCTCAAGAGCAGATCAACGAACCACAGCAGGAACTGGAAAATACGACAATGGACGATGTCGTAGAGACGGAGCTACAGCAAGAAGGTGACGGGAATGTGCAAAATCCCGACGAGAATACAGATAAAAATGAAGATAACCAGGAAGATGAAGAAGAAGAAGAAGAGGAGGAGGAGGAAGAGGAACAAGAAAAGGGTGAAGAAACCACCGTTAACGAGGTTAAGGTTGAAGAAAACGGCGCCGCCGGTGAAGAAACAGAAGATCTGGACGAAGAACCTGTAGAGAAGCTTCTTGAGCCTTTCTCTAAGGAACAGTTAGTTTTGCTTCTGAAGGAGGCCGTCGCGAAGCACCCTGAGTTAATCGCAAGTGTTCAGAAGATCGCCGATGCGGACCCTGCACACAGGAAGATATTTGTTCACGGACTTGGTTGGGATACCAACGCCGATGTTTTAGTCAGCGAGTTTGGCAAATACGGTGAGATTGAGGACTGCAAGGCTGTGGTAGATAAGGTCTCTGGTAAATCTAAAGGTTATGCGTTTATACTCTTTAAACACCGGGCGGGAGCTCAGAAAGCTTTGAAGGAGCCACAAAAGAAGATCGGGAACCGTGTGACGTCGTGTCAGCTGGCTTCGGCCGGCCCAATCCCTGCGCCTCCACCGACCGCACCTTCGGTTTCAGAGTACACACAAAGGAAAATATTTGTCAGCAATGTGGCTGCGGATATTGATCCTCAAAAGCTTTTAGAATTCTTTTCGAAATTTGGGGAGATTGATGACGGGCCACTGGGATTAGATAAACAGACTGGTAAGCCTAGAGGGTTTGCGCTCTTTGTGTACAAGAGTGTGGAAAGTGCCAAAAAGGCTCTGGAAGAACCGCATAAGATCTTTGAAGGGCACACTCTGCATTGCCAGAAGGCTGTTGATGGTCCAAAACCAAGTAAGCCTTACTTTCAACAACCACATCAGCATCATAACCAGCATCAACAGTATGGTGGTCATCATCATCCCTCAAAGAAGAGCAAGTATTCCGGCTCAGGAGGTGGCGGTGGACATGGTCATATGATGGCCCCTTCTGGACCCTCTGTGGGTTACAACCCTCCCGTTCCTCCGGCCTTGACTCCTGCTTTGGGTCAGGCCTTGACTGCACTTCTTGCGACTCAGGGAGCTGGACTAGGGAACCTTTTAGGACTTGGTGGACCTCCACAGGGGATGCCACCTGCGGGGTATGGGAATCAAAGAGGGGCAGGCTATGGTGCTCAACAGGGTGGGTACCCCAATCAACAGGCTGGTCAAGGAGGCAATAGGCCACAAGGTGGAGCACCTTACATGGGTCACGGTCACTAGGTGAGTAAAAATTGTACTCTTTTTACCTACATGCATGCTTGAAATATATTTGTTATTGTGCACTTTGGGCTTTGCTTAATCTGTCTGTGAGGGTACGTATGTACCCTTCTAGTGGTTTCTGCTTGTTACAGAGCACTTCAGGATGGAGGATGCTTGATGCATTCTGAGCTTTAGGGTCATTGACATATAAGTCTCCTTTTTTTGGTGCTTGATGGTCCTTTTCTTGATTTTTTTTGGCTTGGTGGGTTTTTCTGCGGTCACATTTAAGTTATGTTGCATCACAAGGAAAATTGTGATACAAAAAAGTTCTTTCTTAAAATGATTTTTGTTACATGAGTGGGAGTCTGGAATTAGGAAAAGCCTTAATCAGGTGAGTGTGAGTGTATCTATATGTATATGATAAGTAGCTGTAAAATAAAATGCTGCTACTGCCAAGACATTGATCTATTTTGCATCTAGGTTTTTTAATGGCATGATAGCTACCATTGTCTTCTGGATGTGTGTCCATTCGTAAACAATTAAACATGATTTCTCATAATTAGTAAAACTGTCATAGTGTAGTGATACAACATGATGACCCAGGACTATTGAAAAGATCTGTGTATTTGTGATTTACATTCCCTTTCAAGTATTCATTGCTAGATGAACTATAAAATTGGTGTCACACACATATACTTAAAAATGCAACTCTTTATAACTGAATTAAATTAAATGTGGCAATCTGAAACCGGAAAATAGATGAATTTGTAACTGATAACTAAAGTGTTAAACACAACAGAGAGAATCTCCTCTTGATTAACTTCTTAGCTTATGGCTCTTGATCTGGGTGGCTTATTTTAGGTACTCAACTTTGTCACACTATTTTACAAGTTTGTGTGTAATTTATTTCTTTATGCATGTTGGTGGTTTATTTTTTTTAAATAGCGAGATTGTTTCAAGAGTATTATAGTTATATTCTTGTAAGCACAATGCGTTTCGGAATTGGTGCAAGCGCAATTAGAAGTGAATCGTGGTAGATTTGTATCTGATCTGCTTGCTCAATTGCTTTGAGAATTGAGACACTTTCTCATTTCAATCATTTGTTGCAGTGCCTTTTTATTGAGGTCCCTTGTTGATCAAAACACTCAGCTGGAGCTAAAACAAGGTTTCTTTCTTAGTTGACTATGATTCATTATGGATTGCATTTCACCATGCATCTTATCGTTCATTAAAATTTATAATAAGATATATGTGCATGTGTATTTATATGTGTGTTTATCAATATCAATATTTTTATCTTATCACCTTCATAAAAACTCCGGGTACGATTCTCCTTTTTTGTTTCTTGACCTAGATTCCTACATCTTGTCTATGATACCATGGTTTTTTCACATAGAAGTGAGTCCGTGAATCATACTCTTTAGTTTCAACTGGGTATTTGTACACTTGTTTCGGATACATTTTGTTAGAAACTGAATTTATCTTTGAAGAATGTTTGCAATTCCTTGCACATATTTTTGGGCAAGTACAGTTCAATTATTAAATTTGTTCTTTAAACTCATGAAATTTATGGTTTTTCAGTTTCAGTTGGCAAACTGTTTTCAGCTGGGAATCCTGTTTTTGAAACCAAGTTTTTATGATGTACATATCTATTGTGCAGATTCCATCATGTTTTTGTTTTGGACTCCCGCTGAATCTTCTCAAGTTCCGGCAAGTTATGCAAATGAAGTCTTTACTATATGTAGCAAAAAGTAATCATTTGCCTAAAGAGCAGATTTGTAAACCGCGTATTTCTCTATTTTCAGTTACTTGGTTTCTTGAACTATTTTGAAACAATGTAGTATTTCAGTCTTCTTATGTTTCCCAAAAAAAAGTTTGAGCTGGTAGACGTTTCTGTGATGACACCATAACTTTGATAACATAGTTTGCATTTCTGGTTTTTTTTCTATATATCTTTTTAGTTTTTAGGTTTTCTTTTTTCATTTATATTTAGTTTTTTCACATGATTGCCAATGGGTGTTATTATATGGCTTTACCTGTATCAGCTGGTGTTCTTATGCTTGTGTTTTAGAATGAACTTGGTACTCGACTGATCAATGGCTCATGAATGTCCTACATCAGTGGCCGTTTCAGGTATTTTTTATGTTGCACTTCATATTTTCATTCTATACATTTTTAAACCTTTGTTAGAGAACATAAAACAGATGCTTTAACTCTTTGGGTGTGTTTGGTCAGACGGAATGTAATGATGAAGGAATGAATGGGTGATGGAATTGAATGATCCATTGCATTTCAATATCATGTTTGTTTTACATACGGAATGGAATCAGTCATTCAATTAAATTGTTCTTATACAGACAATGAGTTTTCTATTAGAATAATCATTATATACGATATCTTTAGAGAAAGAGAAAATATTTCTTTTATATATATATATTTTTATTTGAAAATTATATTTTCTTTATCAAATTTTTATATTGTATACACACATTTCTAATATGTATTTTATTTTTAATTAGTTAATAATTTAATTAATGTATGTAGATCAATAATTTATTATAGAAAGATTAAGCATAAAAAGATTTGAAAAATTAGTTAAGATCATTATAGAAAATACCCTTTTTAGTAAATTTTATAAATATCTAAAAATATTTTTATTAATGTTGGTAAAAAAACTATAAAAATTAGATTAATTATTAAATTTCATTCCATTCCATGATGGAATGAGAAAAAAACACCCCTCCCCCGTGGAATGAAATGGAAGGAATCACATTACGACAGAATGACTTATTCCATTCCGTTTTTCAATCACCAATACCAAACACTGCTTTTGTTGTTTTTAAAAAGATGATAGTTTTTCAAGAATGTGTGAAGTACAATGGTCTGAAATGTTGAAACCTCGCACACTGGCTCCTGGTTGTTCAAAGGTGAATATTAACTTTCTTCAGGTTTTAATTAGTGTAGATTCTGACCAAATTATATTCCCAGAGATGCAAAAAAAAGAGAGATAATTACACCGGTCGTCCTTGGGTTTGCTCAAATTGCAAGTTTAGTCCTTTAAGAAGTGAAAGTGCAGTGGAGTTCCTTTTTTCCCATTTTTTGTTGCAATATCAGTCCTATACCCTAACTGGAGTTGAAGTAGACTGTTAGTCAAAGGGCTTTAGTAATTTCCCTTGTAATTTTTTTCTTCCAAAAAGCATGGTTATTTCCCTTGTTATCCTCATTACCAAACAATATTTCCTCTTTTAACTCACCTTATTCTTGTTACCAACTAGGTTTACCACCTAATCCTTGTTACCAAACAAAAACTTCCTTTTAACTCACCCCTCCCCTCCTCATTCATTAGACATACATCTCGCTCTCTCCTCTTCTTCCCGGATGAACACGACAAAAAGCGAGTTCGTGAAACAAAAATAAATAAGGGGGTGTTGATGAAATACATGGTATATAAACAACTAAGGATTTTTTCAAGCGGCCTTGGAGGATTTGTTTAATGTGAAGTTTGTTGTGCATTCATAATTGACTCTAATTTTAAATAGTAAAACCCCAAATAACCGACGGGGGTTTTTATGTTAAAGAAATCCGACGATGACGATGAACAAGTTTCCTGATTGATTCCGTGCCTAATGATTATTACTGTCCGGCTTTCTGCTGCAGGCGGTTTTAAATCAGATGGGTGGCTAAATTTGATTATATCTCCTTACTCATCTGAGTCGTCTGTTTTCTTCATCTTCTACAATCTTCCAACTTATGAAACCTTGAATCTTTGTATACAACATTAAAGCATTATAATTGAATTTAGCTTAATATTTTTCTTTAAGAAAGGGAATAAAATCTGACAGAATGGAAGATGATGAAATATAGCAGGTACTTACGAGGCATTATAACTTTAGATGTTCTCCTGGTGCAGCAATTGTAGTTGTGCCGAGCTTCTGAGGTTATATGCCGAATGAGTATAACATCAATTGCTTGCTGATTCCTTCTGAGAAAGGGTGCGTTTGAAGACTGAGAAAAGGTATGTTTGTGCTTCTGTAGCTGTGTTGCCAGAATTTGGTAACTAGGGTCCTAAAATGGTTGTGGGTGGTGTGATTGCTTTTAATAATTATATTATTTTAAATTTTTTTAATGCCACTCTATCTTGAAGCCTTTGCCAAAATCCTCATTTTGAGATGGCCTTTTTTTATATAAAATATATTGTTTTTAGTTTTGGTCAAGGGCTAGGTTTAAAACACTCCTTGTTACCAAACTTGTTACTTTGGGTTAACTTTAGCTTACTAAATATTAGTCAGGTATCGTAACCGCTACATTTAGGTTACACACGGAAAATTTGAAAACTACGGGAACATTATGGAAACTTCACTGGTTGTGGTTGACCTAAGTAGAACTTGTGATATTTGGATGTTCTTAGGCAACATTTTCTTGTTTTTAAACTTAGTTTTTTTGTTATGGTTTGATTGTTGGGTTTCCCTGTCTTTTATTTTATGTTTTGTAAGGGTGGCAATTTGGGTCGTGTTTGGGTTAACCAAAATACTTTTGTATCAGTTCATGTCGGGTTTTGTCCTTGTCCCTTGTTTTGTGTAAGGTTGGAGTTGTGTTTTGTGTTGACCCATCACATCATTGTTGATTATACTTCGACCACATAAAAGATGAAGTTTGCGATCATAATTTTCAATGTGTTTGCTACATATAAGTAGCTTACCATTAATGATTGTTTAGATGCGAGTTTTAGCAATTCAATGATTTTACATTCTAAACGGTTAAATGTCAGTTTCGGGTTAATGAGTTGACACTAACCCGTCCTAGATCTTTTCGTCGCAAACTCATTTTTTAAAATCCAGTCTAAGTTTTGTGCCATGCATATATGCCTACCCAACTCGTGTTAGGCTTGGGTTTACCTCACTTCTCTCACTCTTAGCATTAGGTGGGAACAGAATCTGGTGTGAGACTTAACCATTATGGGGCTAAGTGATCCGAGGAAAAATCTGGCATGGCGGTGTAGTGATGTGTTACAACTCCTATAACTCTTGGGTGAAGCTTAGCGTGAGATGACATTGTGGAGCAACCAACTTTTTAATGCTTTTAACCACAAACGCTACAATTTCATTTATAGCCATTCCAACGTCCATAAGCAAAATCGTCTCTTGGGTTTTGGATTTTGTAAGTTTGCTTAGACGCTATTGAAACATTTGAAAGAGATCGAATTGCTTTCTCTTTGGCACTAGATAGATGCTCAAGGTGTCGTACTTGGACAATCGCAACGGAAAAACCCAGAGCAAGCTACGCCCAGACCGGCAAACCCGCTTATAACAATGTTGCTCCTCCGGCCGATTATGATCAAATCTCTTGTTGGTTCATATGTTAGGAACTTGACTAGACCGACAGTTTTGACAAAATGAAGAGAATAATGTATACTTCCACCACATTGTATAACATGAACGATCGTGGGAGACGAATGGTGTGCAATAAGTAATGTGGATAACACCAAAATAACTAAATCCCATCTTATGTAAAAGGACAAATTATATGAGAAGGAATGATTTTGCCCTCAGTTTTATTTCATGATCACTAAATACGATATTTTTTAAATGATTAGGGCGTATATAACCACAAATCTTTAGTCTTTATTTGTTTTGAGATTTGTCTTGATTCTATTAAATAAAAAGATAAGCTAGATAATATAACATCTTGTTGTGCACGATTACATTGTCTTACCGGGTTATAATTCGGAGAGAAAAGTAGGGGTATAAATGTGTCCAATCAAACTCGAGCTCTATGTGGCTTGATAGGACGACAAGCTATCATACTTGAAGCTCGATGTGGCTCGATAGGATGACGAGCTTCCATACTTGAAGCTCGAAGTCAGCTCGAAAAGCTCAAACTAATATAAAAAAATTAAATTCAAAAACCAAATTATTCACAATATAAGTAAAATATAAAATTAATGATATTTTAGTAATTACTTATTATAAATAGTATGTATATAGTGTAGATTTATTTTAATAAGTACTTTGTTTTAATATGTTTGAATATTGGCCCATTATATATACATATTGCATGTATATATATATATATATATATATATATATATATATATATATATATATATATATATATATATACACTATACAATGCTTGATAGGAACTCAAGTCGAGCTCTTAGAAGCTCGAGCTTGACTCTTTAAATAACTTAAGCTCGTTTTTGCAATCGAAATTAAAGTTCGACTCGAACAAGCCGAGTTCGAGTTATTTGATAAGAGCTCAACTCGTTTACACCGTAGAGAAAAGAAGAGATTTGGAAAGAAATAAGAAAAGTTTTGTGTCCCAAAGTTATTTTAGGGAAATGATTTGAAAGGAAAGTTTGGCTTACTAAACTTTTCTCTGCGAGAATTTGGAAAATTTTTGTGACTTTTTTGAGTAATTAAATTATCCTTAATTACAATAAATAATTTTAAAAATATGGATATAACTGTAAAATGACCTCTTTTTTTTTCAACTTGGGAACACGAACTTCACTTCTCTACAAATTTATTTCTTTTCTTTTCAATTCGCGAACATGAAAAATTAAAATCATTATCCTTTCTTTTCTTTTCTTTGACGTATCTCGTGAACACCGCTTTAATCATTGACTATCACCTCATATGAATGATTTGTCGTTTCAATTTATAAAAATAACATTTGTTAAGGAAGATTATGTTGTGGTGTTTTAAGGCTCAAAAGACAAGGTAAGAGAAGGCAGAGGATAACCTTAATTAGAACCAAGGAAAACACATACTCTAAGCTGTACAAGACTAAAGTCTTAATTAAAATACAAAGACATTTGTTTACTCCAAGGGCTATAAACTGTTCTTCACGTTCTTACATTAGGAGGTGTTTTCATTTGATCCTTTCTCTATATATATATATATATATATATGTGTGTGTGTGTGTGTGTGTGTGAAAGAGACGGTTCAAATGAGAATTGTTTTTCGTACGAGAACTGCAAGAACCAATAATAGCCGTTGATCAAAAAGATGTAGGGTCCAGATTAAAAAGTTGTTAATAGACAATTTGGACATTTTCACATTACCCGCACTTATTTTAAACTAATAAATCCATCAAATGAAAAATATTAAATTACGAAAATTATACTAAATTAACGAGAAAATTAAGCTATTTAATTTGAGACCAAACTAGCTATATTTTTTTGAATTTTTTTTTTTTTTGTATTTGCTGGGTTTTTTTTAGTACAGTCAACATCTACACATGTGCAAATATATGCACTTGTGCAAATGCACAGATTTACCTAGTCTTTTCAGCACAAATGTAGATATGCACATGTGTAAATTTTGCACATGTGCGTATGTCGAAAGGTGTGTAAAAAAACATAGCAAACGCGATTTTTTTTTTGAAAAAAATATAGCAAGATCGATCTCAAATTAAATAGCACAATTTTCTCGTTTGATTTGGTAAAATTTTCGTAATTTAACACCTTTTCGTTTGATAGATATATTAATTTTAGAAGATTGGGGTAATGTAAAAATGTTCATAGTACCCTTTCCCATTTAAAATAAATAAAAAAGACAGAAATATAAATGATTAGCTATAAATGATTCTCATAGGTCTCCTTCGAAAAACAATTCTCGTTTGAACCGCTCTCTCTATATATATAGGGAGAGAGAGAGAGAGGACGGTACGTGATTAATTGTGTTTTAATTTAATTATGTGGTTAATTGATTTATTTGATTTAAAATAATTAACTTAATATATATATATATACTACTATATAAACCATTTAACATTCTCTCTCCTCTTAAATTTTAAGACTTCTTAAAATTCAATCAATATAGAATCTTGACCCTTCATTTAATCTAAATTAATCTCATCCACTCAATCTTTAACTATTTTATTCTTTCCAAATTTACTTTAGCTTTTTATTCAAATATATTATCTCATACTAACACAATTATCCACCCATATCAACATAATTTTTAAAATCTTATTAACTTTTCTCTTTATTTCATCAATATAAATATTTTTTCTTATTTTATTGTCTTTTAGAATTTATTTTTAAAATTAATAAAATAGTTAGATGTAAATAAAAGAATATTTGAAAAAAACGGACATGCTGCTATAGAAAACTTTTTCTTGACATTGAATCGCGCGAATAACATATCATTACATTCTTGAAAGCGACATATTGTAAACCAAAAACTATTTGCCGCCGCAGCATTGCGCGGGTATGATGCTAGTATATATATATATATATATATATATATATATATATGTGTGTGTGTGTGTGTGTGTAAATATATATATATATATATGATTACTGGAGATATGAAACTGAAGAATATGTATGTATGTATGTATGTATGTATGTATATATGTATGTATGCAAGTATGTCATGTATGTATGCATGCATGGGTAAATTAGAAATCCACCTCCTGTTTTGGTTAAATGAAACCGTATGTGTACGTGTTGGCTAATATGGCAATTTGAGGTATTATTAGCCCATTATTCCTAAAGTAAATTGTGTGTTTGTGTGTAAAAACCTCTGTTGAAGAAACCTCCTTAGAAACCTTCAAAGCTTGGTAAACTTGGTGATTGGATTGAAGAATTTGTTGTTTGATCATTCAAAGTGAAGGTTAGTAAGTGTTTATATCATGTTACAGATTAGTTTTGATGTGTTTATCTGTTGAAATACATGTCTATACGAGGTTTCACCATTAATAGAGCTTGAAGCTCAAACTTGATAAGTGGGTTTTGCATGATATGGTGTTTTAATGAGTTCTAGGATGTTCATGATAGATGTATACATGTTATATAATGTTTATACATGTTTAAAAGTATTTTGGGTTGAAATCATAGCTTAAAATGGAAGTTTGAAAGTTTGAGTTGGCTGGAAATTTGGAGAAGATAATGCAGAGATCAACGCGACGCGAAGCGTCATTTCTTTGGACGCGACACGTCCCCACGTTTTAGCGGATTCTTTGAATCCGAGTGGTGAAATCCGATGGTTTATAATCCGTAGCCCAACATCCGATTACTTGAATCCGACAAGTGAAATCCGCAAGCTAGAATCCGACGCTTAGAATCCGGGATTTGAAATCCGGCGGATTCTTGAAATTCGATAGAGAAATCCGACATTTTTGGCCGACGTGATGCGTCCGATGATTTTTAGAAAAGTAAACTTTGTTTGATTAATCTTTTGATTTATATTTCATGTGTTTGTGATATGTGGAATTATTATATGTATTGAGACATAAATATATGTGGGTAGATATATTTTATGTTCGAGACTGATTCTGTTGTTATCGTGTTTTCAGGCAATCAAAAGACTCAGTGATATTAGATATCTGAGTTCACGTTGAATACGAGGTGAGTGGACGTTAATTGCGAATGGTAAAGATTTAAAGATTATGGTTGATGTTATTGATGTGATGCATGCGTATGTGATTGATAGACTGTTGAGTCTGATTGTTGATTGTGATTGATGATTGATTATATTTGTTGCATGACTATTTGGTCGATACGCGCTCTTTGGATAATATTGAGTTGCGTTTGAGAAGTCAGCTACACGTAGAATTGGGTTGGGCTCGTTTACTGGTTGGTTTAACAGTGATAGTCTTACTGGTTCATGCGTTGCATCAGAGGGGAATTCATTGTGCCAACTCAATAGAGGGATATCGGTAAACCTTTGCTTTGGCCGGCATTGGTTGTAGTTTCTGCGCCGAACCGCCGGCCAAAGCAAGGATGGTGTAATGGTTGATCCATCCAAGGTTGAGGCAGTGATGAATTGGGGAATTCCCAAAACCCCATCTGAGATTCGTAGCTTCTTAGGACTTGCCGGGTACTATCGGCGATTCATTCAGAATTTTTCTAAGATCACAGGTCCTTTGACAAAGCTTACACGAAAGGATGTTCCTTATTCGTGGTCTGATGAACAAGATAATGCATTCCAGACATTGAAACAACTCTTATGTCAAGCTCCAATTCTGACTCTGCCTGATGGGTCAGAAGATTTTATTGTTTACTATGATGCTTCTTACACAGGTTTGGGAAGTGTCCTTATGCAGAAAGACAAGGTTATATCTTATGCTTGCCGCCAACTGAAGCCACATGAGAAGAGCTATCCGACTCATGATCTGGAGTTGGCAGCTGTTGTCTTTGCTCTGAAACTATGGCGCTATTACTTGTATGGCACCAAATGTGTGGTATTCACTGATCATAAGAGTCTCAAGTATGTTTCTACACAGAAGGAGCTCAATATGAGGCAACGCAGGTGGATCGAGTTAATTAATGATTATGATTGTGAAATCAAATACCACCCGGGCAAGGCTAACGTGGTGGCTGATGCTTTAAGCCGAAAGGGCTCCTCAGAAACCGTTAAATTCATGAAAATTACTATTGTTTCTGATCTTATCACTCGTTTAAAGGAGGCTCAGCAGGAAGCCTTATTAGAAGCTAATCTAAAGGCAGAAGTTATGGTTAAATTGAAGGAGCGGCTACAAGATGACAGCAGGGGATTGAAGACATACAGGTCCCGAATCTGGGTACCTAGCATCGGAGGGAACCGGGATCTTATCTTGAAGGAGGCGCACAGTTCTCGTCTATCTGTTCATCCTGGGTGCACGAAGATGTACCATGACTTTAAGGCACTTTATTGGTGGCCAACTCTGAAACGTGACATTGCCTCTTATGTGGAGAAATGTCAGATCTGTGCACATGTGAAGACCGAGCACCAACGACCCTATGGTAATTTGCAACAATTACCAATTCCTGAATGGAAATAGGACAACATCACCATGGATTTTGTTACTAAATTGCCCAGGACTTCTAAAGGGCATGACATGATCTGGGTGATTGTTGATAGACTCACAAAGTGTGCACACTTTCTAGCTGTGAATGAATCTTCTTCTATGCCCAGACTTGCTCAGATCTATATAAATGAAATTGTTGCTCGACACGGTGTTCCTCTATCTACTGTCTCTGATAGGGATACACGATTTGTTTCACACTTTTGGAGCAGTCTTCAACGGGAGCTCGGTACTCGTGTTCATTTGAGTACCGCATACCATCCGCAGACAGACGGACAGTCCGAAAGGACTATCCAAACTCTTGAAGACATGCTACGCGCATGTGTACTTGAATACGGTGGCTCATGGGATTCTCATTTGCCCTTGATTGAGTTTGCATATAACAACTCATATCATTCAAGTATCGGTATGCCACCGTATGAGATGCTTTATGGTAGGCGTTGTCGCACACCTACCTGTTGGCTTGAACCAGGGGAGAAGCAATATGCTGGACCTGATCTGGTCCAGATTACAGGAGATAAAGTTAAGCTTGCACGTGAGAAGCTTAAAGCAGCCAGGGATAGGCAAAAGATGTATGCTGATCCTAAACGCAGGCCGGTTACCTTTGAAATTGGTGATCGGGTATTCTTGAAGGTTTCTCCCTAGAAGGGTGTTATCAGATTCGGCAAGAAGAGAAAGCTGAGTCCGAGATATATTGGTTCTTTCAGAATTATCCAGAAAGTCAACGAGCAGACAGTATCTTTGGAGTTACCTCCAGAGCTATCAGGTATTCATAATACCTTCAATGTTTGCTATCTTCGTAAGTGCAAGGTGGATGAAGATCAGATTCTACCCTTGCATGATTTGAAAGATGATTCTTCTACACGGCTCGTGGAAGAACCCGTCGAGATTCTGAACACGAAGACCAAACGGCTGAGAAAGAAGACTATTCAGCTGGTCTTGGTCAAATGGAAACACAACCTCGGGTCTAACATGACATGGGAGACCGAGGAGGATATGAGGGTCCGCTATCCCCACCTGTTCACTTAAAGTAGATTCTGAGGACGGAATCTTTTTTAAGGGGGGTAGATTTGTAACAACCTCAAAATGGGCCTAGTCGTGTTCGAATCTGGTACGTCTAGAATTTCTAATAAATATTGAATAAAAGGAATTAAATATAAATAATTGATTAATTAAGAAAATAAAGGAAAATAATAAAGAAATGATAATATTAAAAATATTATTGAAAATAGATAATAATAGTGAATTATTAAATGGTTTAGAACGAGGTTTCTAAAAATATCCCCGTTAGTTAAAACGGGTACTCGTGCGTTAAGTTGTAAGTTGAAAAGAGAAACAAGATACCCACTTGTGGATATGCATAACCCACAAGTGGGCATCACACGTGTAATCTCCCTTGCAAAACACTGACTTTGTGTTTATTCACTTTGACTTGTGTTCTTGTGCTCTTGTTTGGCTTTGAAGGGAGATTCAAGAAGATTCAAGCAATCTGATTTCTGTTGCTGTGAATTTAAGTGTTGAATCAAGTTTAATCTGCTGTAATCAATTCCTAACCATCTCCAATCTCCAAGTAAGTTCCAAGTCTTGTTCTTCATTTTCAAGTTTAGGTTCCAAATTGGGTTTCATTGATTTTGATCCCAATTTATGTTTCTGATGTTGCCAATCTGTTTCTAAATGATTTCTAAGTGCTTAGGAATCAAAATCTGTAATTAAATTGAAGGTTTTAATGAGTTTTGAGAATTAAAGTGGTAAATGGGTCAAAGAGATTATTTTGGTCCCAAGTTCAGATTTTGATGTTTTGGTATGTAAAAATGGTACCTTTGAGTTGTATTAGAAGTGTTATTTCATATATGAACCATAGAAACCGATTGGTAATACTCTGGAAGTGATTTGGTATGTTTTGGATGGGAAAACAGCAGGTTCTGCACGAACCTGCTGCTGTATATTGAAGGGCACGGGCGTGCCTCTCAAGAACAGACCGTACCTTAGGGCATACCTAGGAGGCACGGCCGTACCTCCCAAGCGTACGGGGCGTGCCTAACCCTAGCGAGCCCGGGGGTACCCTGAAGTCACGGGGTGTACCTGAGACCCAGGTACGGGGCGTACCCGGGGCGTGCCAAGGTACGGTCGTGCCCTGCCCCTGGCAGAATCTGTTTTACAAGGTTTTAATAGTTGTAAACCTTGTTTAGGTATTCCGATTGATCCAGAAGCTACAGTATCGTAGAGAGAAGTATTCTAACTCGACAGGTGAGTGCCTGATAACATAACGATTAATATATCTATAACATATATTAACAATGATTACAGAATTGTAAACCATGATTTGTACACGCACTTGTTCAAGTGTAGGATTGCATGATGATGCTAGAATATACCATGTTGACACAAGATAGTATGCACTTGATTAGGTGTATGCTATGATGAGTATTGAATATATATATATGCGCGCATTGACTGATGATTCGATTGAATCAATTGTTTGTTTGTGGTTGATCCGGATCCTATAGACAAAGCTGTCCTACAAGAACAGAGTTGTTCTACTTAAGGACAAAGCTGTCCTCTTCGGGTATAGCTGCGGCTGTACAACAGAGGAATCTACGGATTCCAAAACGCAACGGTGGACGCTGTATAGCTCCCCCACCGGGGCGGTTGATGTGCTTGGTACCCCAGGTTGGTGCATTGAGCCGGGTTAGCTCCCCTGCAAGATATGTTACCTCCTGACTACGCCAACTCATCGCGAGATGCTAGGATAGAACTATCTGAGCATGATTGATGATATGTGATGTATTTATGTTAATCATATGCTATTTGAGTACTCACTAACTATTATAGCTAACAGATGCTACACCCTACATGTGCAGGTGATCCTCAGTGAGCTTGGGACCCTGCGGGTAGTTTGTTTTCATAGGAGGAACACTTTGTCTGTAATAACTCTGATATAATGTTTGTTTGAATTTAGTAATGGTCGACCGGATAAGTAACAGTAACACCGAACTTGTATGTGGTATCTTTTGGTTTGTAATATATTTGCCACGTGTTTTCTATTTTCGCTGCGTGTTTTCAACTGAATAAGATAATTAAATGTTTTAAAAAGAAAAATTGGTCCTCGAAATGGCGGTGTTACACATGTGCTTTATGTAACCTCGTGGTATGAGTTTTGGTCCGGACCAGTGTTTGAGATATAGTATTTTGTACCATGATGGTTCCTAACTATTGGATGACGTGTATTGGTTCATGTGGCTTCGGCATTTAGGAACCTATATACACGGGTGGTTGAGGAATTGGTGCAAAGTGTGGAGGGAGATGATAGTACCCATTATGACTGTGTGGTTTAATGGGTTGACGATCCACCGAACCTAAGCAACATGAGTAGACTTGGCGAACAGGTCATTCACTACAGATAAACGTTGTATGGTGAACTGCTTCGTGCTTCCCCCACCTTGACGGGGAGATGTGGTTGTCCCCCATGTGGGGCACATGTTGACCGTGGCTAGCTACCACGTGGAGATACTATGGTTCAATTGACAGACCCACATCCTTATGTGTTTATGTGAATATTATTATAATATGTATATTGCCTAGTTGGTGTTTTCAAAGATAATGACTTGGTTTTGAAGGAATACAGTTTTTGGTGGTACTCACTAGCTATGTTTATAGCTAACTTGGTGTATTAAATGTTTTTTATCCGCAGGTTGTCTAGAGGCCTATGTAAGGCGGGTAGATGCCTTGGGCATAGCTTTGGGCTTGTTTAGCTACTGGTACCTTGGGATTTTCTGTTCTTTTGTTTATGGTCGTGAGATTGACCGTGGTAACACCAATAACTTTTGAGTCGTATTAAATAATAAAATATACTTTTGTAAATTCATATGCTATTTGGTAGAAATACTGTAAGTGAATTTTAATGCTTTCGTTTAGTTAAAGGGTTTTATATAAACCATGTTCTAAAACAAGTTTTTGAAAAGTTTAAATTTGGACTGAAAATCAAGGTGTTACAAGTTTTTTTCAAGAGAAAAAGACGCTATTTAAATGTTTATGTATGGTAAAACAATTGTAAAGTATACAAAAAGTATAGACAAATAATTAAATGAATAATACCCCGTGGATAAATATATATATCGATAATAAATACCCCGTATATAAATAGCATCACAAAATAAAATAACAAATTACGATAGAAACAAAAGATAACAAAAAAACAAGATGCTTGAAGTGATATGTTACAATGCTACTTTTGAAATGATTCTCAAAATAAAATAATATCATAAATCGGATAATGAAAATTCAATGTATTAATTTAATCAAATTGGTCAACGTGTTTATATAAATAACTAAGAAAAAATGTATCTATCAAATGATTTATATATTTTAGTCTTAACATATTAAATTAGCCCTGAAAATGAAAATCTTGAAAAATATGCAAGGCTTACTGTACCCGTATTTTGTAAATTATAAAATATTTATATAAAATGCAAGTTAAGTAAAATTTTGTAAAATTATGTGTTTAAGATGTTATTTATATGTTAGATGATATATATGGGTGAGAAATGTAAGAGGGAAGAAAGGTTAAGGACCAAACTTGTAAATTTGCACATATATGTGTCTAGACTCTTCTTTTTAGTCAAACCATCTCCATTTTTCTGGAGAATTATTGTGCGGGAGAGTGGAGAGAGTTTTAGAGAGAAATTCAAGAGAAGAAGAAGAAATCAAGGAGAAAATTGGTGCTTGGTGTGTTTTGACTCAAGATTTTGATGTTTAAACACCATATCCTTCATCCTTGAGCTTGGATTGAAGCAAGAAGGTAGAAATCAAGTTTGGGGTTACAAGACAAGTAAGTTCTAATCTTAATTTTGTGTTTGATTTTAAGTTTGGGTTGTTGGTTGTTATGATCTTTGACTTTTTATGTTGAAAATTGTGGTAAATGGGTCAAGTTTGGGGTGATAGTTGAAGTTAGAGTTTTGAAGAATTAAATGTGTTTAAAGTGTTGATATTTGAATTTGATTGTGATATTACATGATATGTTTGGTGATTTATGGGTGGATTTGTGTATATTGGTTAAAATGGGTCAAAACTTGAAGTTATGGTGAAGTAAGGTTTTGATGATGGATTGTGTTTATAAGTAATGATATTTGTTGATAGGAAGTTGTTTTGGTTGAGTTTTGAGTTGTATATCTGTTTAATTAAAGTTTGGTGTGGTTTAGGAATGCGAATTTGGAGCTGCAGCAATGAAAAACTCGAAGGACACTGTTCACAGACGGCTCGCGGCGCGAGCCATAACCCTCACAACGCGAGGCCCTTGGTTGGTGATAGAAACTTTTTCCAGAGAATTTTTCGCGGCGCGAGAACTTTTCCTCGCGGCGCGAGGCACCCCGAACCACCCAAAACTCATGTTTTTGACCCCATTTGACTATGTACTTGTTTGGGAATTGATTCTAAGGTTTTATAAGGGATAAATGGAGTATTTCAAAGTGCTTAAGCTTTGGGTTGGATGGGGTTGTGATCCTCGTCACACCCTCAGGTGAGTACACCCTGCGGATACCCTGTTGTTAAAGTTTCAAGTCATCATGATTGTGTTTGATTGTTTGACAATTGTTTGATGAAACTTGTTGAATTAAAGGATGTGGAATATGGAGTTGTTTAATAATGTGATTTATATGATTAGCAAGTGTTTATGAAGCTTTTGAAATTAAATAATGTGAAAATTGCGAATTTGACATATGATGCGTTTTAAGAAAATGGTTTTCAAAGTAAGACCATTGCTCCATTTTGGAGATGGTCTATGTTAATGTTGAGTTTTAATTGATGGTTTTGAAACATGATACTCCATGTTAGAGTGAACTTTGATTTTGAAACAACAATCATGTTTTTGAGTATTGAAAGTTATGTTTACACTTTGTGTGTGTATTTTTGGGCATTGAGATGCCAACCGTGAAATGATTTTGAGTAATGAAAGATATGTTATACTGACACTGTTTTTGGGCATTGAGATGCCAAACGTGATATTGATTATGGAGTATTTACGCTCAAGTGATATGATTATGACGTTTAGGTGTTTTGTAATAAACTTGATGCTTGGATTACTTGGACTTTATGGCATGTAATTTGTGGCCTCTATGGCATATGATTTGTGGCCTTTATGGCATGTGATTTATGTGACCCTTTGGGGTATGTGATTTGGTCCGGACCACTGTGTGATATGAACTCTGTACCATAGGGTTCCTAACGTGCACAGGTTCATGTGGCTTCGGCAATTGAGGAACCGCGATGTACGGGTGGTTGAGGAATCGGTGCAGAGAGTGGAGGGGTATGTCAGAAGACCATCATGATCGTGTGGGTTCACTGAGCTGACGAGCCACTGAACCCGGGGCAACATGAGTGAATTTGGTGAACAGGGCTTACACTCCAGATAACCGTTGTATGGTGGACTGCTTCGTGCATCCCCCACCTTGACGGGGTGATGTGGTTATCCCCCATGTGGGCACGTGTTGACTGTGACTAACTACCATGTGGAGACATTGTGACCCAATGGACAGACCCACATCCTTATGTGCTTACGTGTGTGATTTTAAAGTATAACGATTGCCAAACTTGTGTTTTCTAAAGGATGATGACTTGGTTTTGAAAAGACAAATGATTTTGATTTCTAAAGGATGATTGCCAAACTTATAGCTAACATTGCGTATGAAAATGTTTTGTATCCGCAGGTTGTATTATGGCTTTGGTGAGACGAGTAGATGCCTTGGGCAAAGTCTTGTATTGGTTGCATTTTTGGTAACCTTGGATTTCCTATTCTTTTGTTTATGGTTGTGAGATTGACTGTAGTAACACCAAAAGGTTTTGGGATTCATGTATTGAAAAGTTCATTGATAAAATGTTACTGTATTTCGTTGAACTACTTTAAGAATATTACGATGCTTCCGCGATAAGTTTAAAGAGTTTTGTATAAATAATGTTTTAAATTGAGATTTGAAAAAATTTAAATTTGGACTAAAAATCAGGATGTTACACTTACGCACTGTTCTCGAGTTTTTTTAGGAAAGGATTTTGAAGAAAATCTTTAAAAAGCTTGTTCTTGAGTTTTATTTAAGAAATGAATTAAAAGGAAATGGAGAGGTTTGAAGGGGAAGTGTAAGTTCATTTTGATGTCAAAATTGAGATGATTTGGAAGGAAATTATTTTCTTTCCTTTCCTCCCATACTCAAACTCGAGAACATGACGTTAAGATTTTTGACGTATAAACAACTAATTATAAGAGCATTTAAAAATAAAGAGATATGATTGAAATTAAAAATTCTAAAAATAGGATAGTGACATTACAACTCTATTAATATAGATTAAAGATTAAATATTAAAAATAAAAAATAAAGATTAAAGATTAAAAATAAATATTAAATATGAGAAATACGCCAGTCATTTATTCATTTTTCGGTGTGTGTTTACTTAGATGGAAAGGGGAAGAGTAAGGCCATGAGTATAGTTATACTTAACCCAAATGTTACATCAGCTTTTATTCATTTTTCATTTCTAAATCAAATTAACCCAAAACTAAAATATCACTCATTTCAAACAACTCAAATATTTTTTTTCTTTACTCTCTATACAAAATCAAAAAGAAAAAATATTCAATTTCATCGGGTTTCTAAACCCGAAATAACGGCTAAAGGCATTAACCCGAAAGGGCCGTAGCGGTGCTTCCGAAAGAGCCGGCCAAACCCAAAGGAACCCGAAAGCAATAAGCATGGCCTTGTAGAGAATGGGGGATATGAGACGGTGAAATATACGAGCCTTGTCATCGGAACCTAATTTATAACCCTAATTCACAACTGGTACCGCTCAAACCCTAGCCTCCACCCATCTTCATCTCTCTATCTCTATTCTATCTCTTCAAATCCACTATCTTCCATGGCCAAGAAGCGAAAATCTCGTGCCTCTCAGCCTTCCGTCGAAGAACCAGTACCTATGGAGGACCCTCAAGAGCAGATCAACGAACCACAGCAGGAACCGGAAACTACAACAATTGACGATGTCGTAGAGACGGAGCTACAACAAGAAGGTGACGGAAATGTTCAAAATCCCGACGAGAATACTGAGAATTTTGAAGATAACCAGGAAGATGAAGAAGAAGAAGAGGAGGAAGAAGAGGAACAAGAAAATGATGAAGAAACCACCGTAAACGAGGTTAAGGTTGAAGAAAACGGCGGCGCCGGTGAAGAAACAGAAGATCTGGACGAAGAACCTGTAGAGAAGCTTCTTGAGCCTTTCTCCAAGGAACAGTTAGTTCTGCTTCTCAAGGAGGCCGTCGCGAAGCACCCTGAGTTTATCGCAAGTGTTCAGAAGATCGCCGATGCGGACCCTGCGCACAGGAAGATATTTGTTCACGGACTTGGTTGGGATACCAACGCCGATGTTTTAGTCAGCGAGTTTGGCAAATACGGTGAGATTGAGGACTGCAAGGCTGTGGTAGATAAGGTCTCTGGTAAATCTAAAGGTTATGCGTTTATACTCTTTAAACACCGGGCCGGAGCTCAGAAAGCTTTGAAGGAGCCACAAAAGAAGATCGGGAACCGTGTGACGTCGTGTCAGCTGGCTTCCGCCGGCCCAATCCCTGCGCCTCCACCCACCGCGCCTTCGGTTTCAGAGTACACACAAAGGAAAATATTTGTCAGCAATGTGGCTGCGGATATTGATCCTCAAAAGCTTTTAGAATTCTTTTCGAAATTTGGGGAGATTGATGACGGGCCACTGGGATTAGATAAACAGACTGGTAAGCCTAGAGGGTTTGCGCTCTTTGTGTACAAGAGTGTGGAAAGTGCCAAAAAGGCTCTGGAAGAACCGCATAAGATCTTTGAAGGGCACACTCTGCATTGCCAGAAGGCTGTTGATGGTCCAAAACCAAGTAAGCCTTACTTTCAACAACCACATCAGCATCATAACCAGCATCAACAGTATGGTGGTCATCATCATCCTTCAAAGAAGAGCAAATATTCTGGCTCAGGAGGTGGTGGAGGACATGGTCATATGATGGCTCCTTCTGGACCCTCCATGGGTTACAACCCTCCCGTTCCTCCGGCCTTGACTCCTGCTTTGGGTCAGGCCTTGACTGCACTTCTTGCGACTCAGGGAGCTGGACTAGGGAACCTTTTAGGACTTGGTGGACCTCCACAGGGGATGCCACCTGCGGGGTATGGGAATCAAGGAGGGGCAGGCTATGGTGCTCAACAGGGTGGGTACCCCAATCCACAGGCTGGTCAAGGAGGCAATAGGCCCCAGGGTGGAGCACCTTACATGGGTCACGGTCACTAGGTGAGTAAAACTTGCACCCTTTTTACCTACCTGCATGCTTGAAATATATTTGTTATTGTGCACTTTGGGTTTTGCTTAATCTGTCTGTAATGTCACGCATGTACGAAAGTCTTCTTGTTTTGGTGCTTGATGGTCCTTTTCTTGGTTTTCTTGGTTTTCTTGACTTGGTGGGGGTTTCAGCAGTCGCACTAAAGTTATGTTGCATCACAAGGAAAATCGTTAAACAAAAAAGTTCTTTCTTCAAAAGATTCTTGTTTTATGCAAAAAATAGTCATAGAGTTTCTCATACATGAGTGAGAGTCCTGGATTGGGAAAAAGCTTAATCAGGTGAGTGAGTTTATGTATATGTATACATTATAATTAGCTATAAAATAAATTGCTGCTAATGCCAAGACACTGATCTACATTACATCCAGGTTTTGTTAATGGCATGATAGCAACCATTGTCTTCTGGATGTGTGTTCATTCGTATACAATTAAACATGATTTCTCATATTTAGAAAAACTGTAGTAGTCATGACCATTTAAAAGATCTCTGTATTTGTGATTTTCACAGCCCTTCCAAGTATTCATTGCTGGATGAACTATAAAATCGGTGTGACACACATATGGCTAAGAGTGCAACTCTTCATAGCTGAGTTAAATTAAATCCAGCCTTCTGAAACCGGAAAACAGATGAATTTGTAACTAATAATTATAGTGTTAAACGCAACAAAGAGAATCTCCTCTTCATAAGCTACTTTAGGATAGCTAAAGGCTCTTGATCAGGGATGGCTTATTTTAGGAACTCAACTTTGTCACACTATTTTACAAGTTTGTGAGTAATTTCTTTCTTTATGCATGCTGGTGTTTTATTTATTTAAATAGTGAGATTGTTTCATCTTTCAAGAGTATTATAGTTAATATTCTTGTAAGCACAATGCGTTTCAGATATGGTGCAAGTGCTATTAGAAGTGAATCAAGGTAGATTTATATCTGATCTGCTTGCTCAAATGCTGTTGAGACACTTTCTCATTTCAATCATTTGTTGCAGTGCCTTTTGATTGAGGCCTCTTGATGATCCAACACTAAGCTGGAGCTAAAACAAGGTTGCTTTCGTAGTCAACTACGATTCATTATGGATTGCATTTAGCCATGCATCTTATGGTTCCTTAAAGTCTATTATAAGCTATATGTGCCTGTGTATATATATGTGTTTATCCATATCCATATCTTAATCTTATCACATTCATAAAAGCTTGGTTATGATTCTCCTTTTTGTTTCTTGACCTAGATTCCTACATCTTTTTTAAGGTACCATGGTTTTCCCACATAGAAGTCGGTCCGTGAATCATATTCTTTAGTTTCAACTAGGTATTTGTACACTTGTTTGGGATAAATTTTGTTAGAAACTGTTTTTATCTTTGAAGAATGTTTGCAAAGCCTTACATATATTTTTGGGCAAGTGCACTTTATGTATTAAACCTGTTCTTTAAACTCATGAATTTTATGGTTTTTCAGTTTCAGTTGGCAAACTGTTTTCAGCTGGGAATCTTGTTTTTGAAACCAACTTTTTATGATGTACATATTTATTGTGCAGATTCCATCATGTTTTTGTTTTGGACTCCCGCTGAATCTTCTCAAGTTCCGGCAAGTTATGCAAATGAAGTCTTTACTATATGTAGCAAAAAGTAATCATTTGCCCAAAGAGCAGATTTGTAAACCCCGTATTTCTCTATTTTCAGTTACTTGGTTTCTCGAACTATTTTGAAACTATGTAGTATTTCAGTCTTCTTATGTTTCCAAAAAAAAATTTGAGCTGGTAGACGTTTCTTGATGACACCATAACTTTGATAGCCATAGATTGCATTTCTGGTTGTATTTTTCTCTGTCTTTTTAGTTTTAGGTTTTCTTTTCTCATTTATATTTTGTTTTTTCTCATGATTGCCAATGGGGTGTTTATTATATAGCTTTACCTGTATCAGCTGGTGTTCTTATGCTTGTGTTTTAGAATGAGCTTGGTACTCTGACTGATGAATGGCTCATGAATGCCCTACACCAGTGGCTGTTTCAGGTATTTTTTATGTTGCAGTTCATATTTTTATTCATTTTTAAACCTTTGTGAGAGAACACAAAACAGATGTCTTAGCTCATGAATTTTGAAACCTCACACACTGGCTCCTGGTTGTTAAAGGGTGAATATCAACTTTCTTCTGGTTTTAATCAAATAATTAGTGTAGGTTCTGACCAAATTATATTTCCAGAAATGCAAAAAAAGAGAGTTAATTACACCGGTTGTCCTTAATGTTTGCTCAAGTTGCAAGTTTAGTCCTTTTAGAAGCGAAAGTGCAGCGGTGGTCCTTTTTAACCATTTTTTTGTTGCAAGATTAGTCCTTTACCCTGACTGGAGTTAAAGTTGACCGTTAGTCAAAGGACGTTTTAGTATTTTTCCTTGTTTTTTCTTCCAAAAAGCATAGTTAGTTCCCTTGTTATCCTCATTACCAAACAATATGTCCTCTTTTACCTCACCTTATTCTTGTTACTAAACTAGGTTTCTCACCTAATTCTTGTTACCAAACAAAAACTTCCTTTTGACTCACCACTCCCCTCCTCTTTCACTAGACATACCCCCTCTATCACGCTGGATGAACACGACAGAAAGCGAGTTTGTGAAACAAATAAAGATGAAGGGTGTGTTGATGAAATACATTGGGTACATAATATAAACAAAAAAGGATTTTTTTCAAGAGGTCTTGGAGGATTTTTTTTAAGGTGAATTTTGTTGCACATTCATATGAGGTTCTAATTTTAAATAGTAAACCCTGAGTAAGCGAGAGGGGGTTTTATGTTAAAGATGACCGGCGATTACGATGAACAAGTTTCCTGATTGATTCCGTGCCCAATGATTATTACTGTCTGGCTTTCTGCAGCAGGCGGTTTTAAATCAGATGGCTGGTTAAATTTGATATTATCTCCATACTCATCTGGGTCGTCTGTTTTCTTCATCTTCAACAATCTTTTCCAACTTACAAAATCTTGAATCTTTGTATACAACATTAAAGCATTATAATTGAATTTAGCATAATATTTTTCTCCAAGAAAGCAAATTAAATCTGACAGAATGGAAGATGATGAAATATAGCAGGTACTTACGAGGTATTATATCTTTAGATTTTCTCCTGGTGCAGCAATAGTAGTTGTCTCGAGCTTCTGAGGTTATATGCCAAATGAGTATAACATAAATTGCTTGCTGATTTTTTCGGAGACATGATGCATTTGAAGACTGAGAAAAGGTATGTTTATGCTTATGTAGCTACGTTGCCAGAATTCGGTAACTAGGGCCCTAAATGGTTGGGGGTGGTGAGATTTTTTTAAAAGTTATATTTAAAAGATTGTTAATGCCATTCTATCTTTAAGTTTTTGTAAAAATCTTCCTTTTGAGATTGGCCTGTTTTGATATAAAATTTATTGTTTCTAGTTTTGTTCAAGAGCTGAACCTTTTGGGTTAAAAACTCATGTTGTTTTGGGTGAAACTGAAGGAGCTCAAACATTTTTTCAACCACAAAAAGCCACCCATGTTTCTTGTTCCGTTATTTTTTTGTAACCGGTAAAACTGAGTGACCAAATTGAAAATTTGAATAGCTACGAAACTTGGTTACTATTTAGTGACCTTTTTGGTGTAACAAAAAAGTTACTTTAGGTTAACTAAATAGTAGCCATGTCTTGTAACTGCTATGCTTAGGTCACGCATGGAAAGTTCGAAAACCACGAGAACATCGTTGTAACTTCAATGGTTGTGGTTGACTTTCGGCGACATATTCTTGGTTTTAGATTTAGCTTTTTGTTATGGTTTGATTGTTGGGTTTCCGGTCTTCTATTTTATGTTTTATGAAATGTGGGTCCTGTTTCAGTTAACCAAATACTTTGGATTGGTTAATGACGGGTTTTGTCCTCGTCTTAGATTGGAGTTGTGTTTTGTGTCGACCGATCACATCATTCCCAATTATACTTCAACCACATAATAGATTAAATTTGCGATCATAACTTTCAATGTTTTTGCAGCATATAAGTAGTTAAGTAGCCAACTATCAAAGTTTGTTTCAATGCTACTTTTAGCAATTTAACGATTTTATAGTCTAAAAGGTTTTTCCATTTTTAAATACTTGTTAATTTCATAAACGGTCCTTTAACTATTATCATACTGCGAGTTTAGTTCTTTTTTTGAAAAAGTTACGAGTTTGGTTCTTTAACTACCATTTTGTTGCATAAAAACTCCTAACATTTGCTGTTAATTTTGGTAAATTGACCATTATACCTTACATTCTTTTTTTATTTACTTTCTTAATAGTAAAATTATTATTATTTTAAGTCATCCCCCTCCTCTCCTTCCCTCTCTAAGACCATGAGTAATGGTCAAGCCAAATCCAAATCAACCCGAATATTACATTAGGCGTCACATTACTTTTTCTTTCTTTTCTCTCTCACCCAAATCAATCAAAAACCAAAGTAGCATCCATTTCAAACCAACTTAATCTTTTTCCCATTTTTTAAAATTTATTTAATTATACATTTATATATTAAACAAAATAAAATATCTAAACAGTTGTATAAAAAACAAAATATAGCAAATAGTATTAATAAAGATTTCATTAATAATAATAATAATAATATATTTCATTCCAACCATATAATTCTCTAATTATTTTTCTTCGACAACGTTGACTTTTAAGTAGGACCCGTAAGGTGATCATGTAGGCTAATATAATGTTTTTGTCGAATTGTGATGCTTTTTGTAGTTTGACCTCGCTTTGTTTGATCGTCAACTCGTTTTGTTTGACCATCAATGTCTTTTCTTTGACTTTTGATTTTGATATTTTGTAATACCCGCTCGTTGTACGAAGATACATGGCCCAATAACGACTCATAGTTTTGTTGCGAATTTATGCTGCTATTAGGCGTACTTGTCGATGACCACTTTCCTTTGCCCCTCCTGATGGGCCGTTGAAGCTTCTCTATTTCGACCTCATGATGCTCTCATCTTTGTCGGTGGGTTAAAGTTAACATGTGCATCGGAATACCCGGTCGGTGGGTTTTGGGAAGATGTTTTACTATGTTTTGAGGGCCGGAAAAGAGAGGCCATCGGTGGTACCGGCCTCCACTTAGGACAATTTTTTAGGACGCTTCATGTTTTTTCGTGGCCTTAAGAAGTACCCTTGTTTTCTTCCTGAAAACTGTAGTGTGGCAAATTTATAATATCTGTTTCACTTGTTCCACTTTTTCTTGTATTCATTAAGTTGTTGTAGGTGGCGGCGAAAGAAATTTTTTTGTTGAGGTCTTTAAATTTGGAGGTGACTTGATGAACATTTTTATACGCTCCACGTCTCATTTGAGAGTGAAATGAATTATCAACTCGTCTCATCTCCAAAAGCTATCTACACGGTCCCTTGAATTTTTTCTTTCCCGTTTGTGGTGTCGGGATTTCTTGTTGAGCTGGGTTGGATTGTTGGGTTGGGATGGATTGGGGTGTCTCTGGTTGTTGTGTTTCCGGTATATAGTCTATGTTGTCGTCATCTTGACGGGGGTCTAGATTGGTTGTTCCAAGCCGGGTTTGGAAGATTGAAGGGTGCAAGAACAAGACCCAATTGTAACATCACTTGGTACGTTAATTGGCGAGAGATGTAACCTTGTTGAGAAAATTGTTGAAACCCGGGTTGGAAGTTGGGTGAAGACTCTTGTTGCAGGATGTAACCTTGTTGAGAAAATTGTTGAAACCCGGGTTGACAACCGTGGGACTTTGGTGTGTTTTAATCTGGATTTCGACCGTAGTTGTGACGTGAATCCATGATGAAAAGATTGTAAATGTGAAAGAAAAAATGATGTATATATATATAGAGGATAAGGTTACACACACATATATACACACACATACATTCAAACGGACATATTACTGTTTTAATTTTTTTATTTTCCCGATATATAGCCGTTATAAAAAACAAAAAAAAAAAACAAAAAGGGAAATGTAGGTATGCATGGGTGTGGGAAGTCGAGAGCCTAACCCAACAGTGGGAAGGGGGGGGGGGTACCGGTGTTCCCAGTTGAGCCGATTTGAACCCAAACCAACCCGAACACCTTCAGGTCTAATAGTCTATCCTATCACCGCCTCATCTCTAAGACCATTGCCACACCACTTTGTCGTAGAACACCATCGCCACCACCCATTATGTCCCCTCACCACCACCCGTGACCCCTTTACTCCCTTGATCTCTCTATGCTCAAATCACCGCCCCCCACCACCTATCATCTCCCATCTTCTTAGCGGGACTCGTCGCCAAAAAACGTCGTCATCACACCACATCTCTCCTCGAGAGAGTGTAGATCTAAGATCTAGAGTTTATGAGTTTCGATTTGGGCGGCAGTTGTTTTCTTAGACGATTTTCACGTGGCGGTGGTGGTGGTTAGGTGAAGATTGTCGGAGGCAGAGAGATAGGGGGAGAGAGAGATGCGATCTAAACGTTTTTTTGGAGAGATGTGTTATTGGAGTTTGTTGGGTGGAGTACGTCGGTGGTGATGGCAATGTCGGAGTAGGCGGTAGTGATTGGAGAGGTGCAAGAAGAGAGAGGTAGAAGAAGATAAGGTGGAGATTGAAAGAGGAGAGAAACATAGTGTGTGTAGGAAGAGAGAGTTTGTGTGTGAAGAAAGAGAGAGAACAAGAGCAATAGAGAGCGGAGGGTGAGATTTATTAGTGTGGCAGTACAAGGTGGGTTAGCACTCTCACTCCTCTATCTATTTAGCACCAGGTGTGACCCGAATATGGGGTTGTGGGATTGACCGTTACAAAGTTAAGTGGTGTGAGGAAAAAACTGACATGGCGGTGTTGTGAGGTGTTACGACTCCTAAAACTCGAGTGAAACTTGGTGTGTGTCGTGACGTTGTGGAGCAACCGACTTTTTAAACACAAATATAACAATTTCAGTTATAGCCATTCTGACATCCCCATCTTCATCGTATTCTCAATCCAGAAAAAAAAACTATTTCATTTCTTGCCATTTGAATTTTGTTCGGTTGCTTAGATGTTGAAACATTCGAAAGAGATTAAATGCTTCCTATTTGGCACTTGATAGATGTTCAAAGTGTCGTACTCGGACAAAAGAGATTGGCAATCTTATTGCTTTATACGTTAAAAACTTGACAAGACCGAGGAGTTTTGACAAAATAATGTATGCTTCAACCATTTCGTATTTTTATGTTGATCGTGGAAGACAAAGTATATGCAATAAGCTACGTGGATATCAACATTCTTTCTTGAAATGATATGCAATGAACTATTGTAGAAATTTTTTTAATTTATTGATGATTATATTGTAGTTTTTAATTTTTTTTGTTAATTAATGAACTTTTGTTTTCCTATGTTTTAGTATTCCTAGATTATTTTCTATTAATAGTATAATTGCTTTTGGATAAAGTTGATGAGATGTTATTGAGTACGTGTTTGTTGAAAGAAAGAGCTGATGTGATAGTGTGATGATGTACCATCTCTTAGCGTCTCACACCTTGATATATGTCGCTTTACCACATTAGTACAATACTCTCGCCGCTTACAACATAACATATGATGTGGTCACACCCTACTACAGTAGTCTTTTAAAAAAAACCATGGTGATTGAGATCACGTGCATCCTTGACCCCACCATCACGACATGAACTTTCTACAGAAGAAGCTCTAAGAGATTATCTTTTTAAATGCAATAAATTGTAGTAGTGTGTGACCACATCATATGACAAATCCTATGACAAATTATACGAAAATGTAGTGAATTTATTTTATTTTTTAATTTTCTTTTCTAGGTGTGTTTATCTTCAGCAAGCCTCAACACACTTGCACACACGGGAAGATCTTTGGTTGTCTCCCAAATCGATTTCTCCGATGAGATTTGAAGCCTCTCATTTCGATCGGTTTCTCAAGTTCACAAAAACAGTAGAAATGAATAATGAAATTAATAAGTGGTATAAATGGGAGCCTCTATTTTAACAATAGAGTTGCGTTTAATTACTGGTGATTTAGTATACAATCACATATAATTGTAAAACATGCAATAACGAAAATATCACTCCGTTTAAATTTTTAAAAGGCAATATAGATTATTGATGACATTAATTCTAATGGTAAATTAGTCTCTTAAGATTAAGAATTAATTATGGAATATATTGAATATTATTCTTTAACAATAATAACTTAACAAAGGGTAATTCACTTCTTTATATTGAGATGTTAGTTTGTGGGTTATATTTGATAGTGTTGGCCAAAGAGGTTGTTGGAAGGAAATGTTATTTCCTTGTTATGAAATTCTTCTACTTTATTCTATGCGCACTAAATGGTATCTAATAGATTTTTAAATAACGATGCGTATGATTTACTAATTCTTAGTCTTTTTTTTTGACACTTGTCTTAATTTAGCGAATAAAAAGATAAGACGGAAAGTATATTATTTCATGGTTGGAATATTAGTTAACATACTGTCATATGCACATTTAGTCATTCACCATCACCTCTTATACGAGTGATTATCATAGCACTAGTAGTCAACTAGTGTAATATCCGAGCGGTATATGAATACATATTTTAAATCAGATTTTTACATAGACAACTTCTATAATTAACTTTTTTTAGATATAGTCCTTTTAAACATGTCATAAAAGTTTAGTGACCTATAGCAAATTTTTGTATACATACTCATAGATAAAAAATAAAAAAAGTATATAAAATTTGTTCATAACAAGAATTCAAAACATGTTATCAAAAGATAAAAAATAGTACTTAAAACATGCTAAAAATATAAAGGTCACCTCTAAAACCATAAAACTAATATGACATGCCATATCTAGTTTTGACCGCTTTCAATATCGCTACTTTTCTAAATCGGTCTCGGTTGAATCCGTTGTAATTAAAATGTTTGCAATTAAATTAAAAAGCGGTATGTCTTTTCTTAGATGTTATTATGATGACCAATATTTGAGGGCATTGCGCATGCATAAAATATGGTAAAAAAAGGTTCTAACTTTATTAAATTATGATGAATAAGTTTGACCTAAAATGCAAACTTTATTCATTCATCTATTTTGCGATAGTGAACTTAAAGTTGGATAAACAACTTAATTATTAATTATTTTATATTCTTTTATTGTTATATTAGTTTAAATGCCCGTGTAAATACACGGGTAATTATAAAATGGTTATTTTATATTTGTTTATTTAAATATATAATTGTTTTGTACCGACGAAAGAAAAACTCAATATGAGACTTTATCTAAAACTAAAAGAGTTTTATATTAAAATAAGTGGACATATAAAAGTAATTGATGATAACTTTAAAAATAATGTAAAATTTAATTACTGTAAGATTTGTATCATATGATAACCATAGATGATGATAAAGAACTTGAATATTTATACCTAAATTAATGTAGTGGATTAAAAGTTTGAACTAGATAATAATTCTAACACAAATTAAATTTATTTTAAATTAAAATGGAATTTAAAAACAAAACTAAGTTGAAAAATTAAATTGATTTATAATAATGTAACTAATATTTAGAATAATATTATTATATTAAATTTTAAATAATATTTTTTTACTAACTATCTTATCTCCTATTAAAATCAAATTTTTGAAAAATTGAGTTTTCAACTTTGACTACTAAAAATCAAAATTAGATTTTCAATTTTAATAAATGAATGAATATGATTTAATTTTAATTAAATGAAGGGCCAAAATTTTCTAATTAAATTGATGAAGGTTAGTATTTTATTCATATTAAAAGATCATCAATAGTTTAGTTCTTTTCTCCACCCCTTTTCTACCTTCGATCTCCTACCACAACCATATATGAATAGTGTTCAGCTGTTGATGGCCAGAAATCCACCCTTCACCCTCCCTTTGTCGGTGTTCGAACGATCAAAACAATAGAGTGAACAAAACACCTTTTGTCCATCACGTGGTAACAATTTATTTGTTTAATTCACATTAGGGGTGAGCATGGTACTGGAACCGGTACCGGTTTTATCGAATACCGAATTTGGTTTAAAGACGGTACCGAATACCCTACCGAATATTGATATTGCGGTAGGTACTTATTTTACCTAGTTTTTCGGTACTAGTTCCGAATACCGATTTAGCAATATTTCAAGTACCGAGTACCGGACCGAAAACTCTAACTCGGTACCGGTATGGTGCCGGTACAGTTCGGTATTTTCAGTACCCATGCTCACCCCTAATTCATATGTGATGCTTTTACAAATCACCTGTAATTGAATATTAAAATTTTAGAACTGTGTTTTTTAAATGGAATTTATTAAACACATGATATATAAAAGATTGCCGGTAAGTAATCAACTCAAGGTTGTAAACATGAACTAAAAGAAAAACATTTTAGTGAAAACTTAAATTAGGTGTTTTAGTAGTGACTTATAGTTCTCTTATTTTTTGGGTAAATTTTGCTTCAAATAGGCTATGTGCAATTTTGTTGACTTAAGCGGCAGTGTTTGTTTAGTGGTTTTGACCTTTTGGGAAATTTAGACTACCTTTTTGCTTCTATTACTGTTACATCAGCTTTTTTTACTTTTCTCTTTCTAATTCAAATCCACGCAAAACTCAAGTAGCACCCTTCCCAATCAACCCAAACATTTACTCTCTCCTACTCTCTCTACAAAAAAAAAAGTACAACGGGTTAGTCGGGTTTACCAAACCGAAATGGAAGAAAAAAGGCGGAACCCGAATGAAGATTGGGTAAGGTTGTTTCCGAAGGAACCTGCCTAACCCAGAGGAATCCGAATTAATTTAGGAGATGTTATGCGGATGGACTAAGAGGGTGTGGTATGTATTTATTTTTAATTTCCTACTACTAAATTGTAAGTAAAGTTACACGCGCCCCCTTTCCAATTTCGCCGGTCTTTTAATTTTTTTTAAACAAATACACCCCTTAAAATAATAATTTGCTATAACTATTTCATTTTTAAAATTTTTAACTCAAAAAAAAAAATACTAATCTACTCATTTTTAAAGCATTTTTAAATCAAAATCGCTCTTGTCATATCTTTTTTTTTTGTTTTGAAATGGCCTAAACTCGATTTTGACTCATTTATTTTCAAAATACCTAAACAATATGATGT
Organism: Dittrichia graveolens; assembly: GCA_038502395.1. Lineage (NCBI taxonomy): Eukaryota > Viridiplantae > Streptophyta > Magnoliopsida > Asterales > Asteraceae > Dittrichia > Dittrichia graveolens. Next base: position 63,922,938 of record JARJIL010000009.1, read on the forward strand.
ACTACGTTAAATTCAGTATTTAATTTGATTGGAATTTCAATTTTATTTTTAATTCCAACGTATATAGTTAAATATAATAAAAATATGAAGTACTACATTTGTATAAAGTACCAATAAATTCAATGATTACGCAACTTACGACTATGAGAGAGAGAGTGTGTGTTTGAAAGAAATTAAGATTTGAGATATGATTTTATTTTAATTGTTTTAACTTTAAATAATTATAATTATTTCAACAGAGAATTTTTTTTTATCGTTCTATTTTAAATTTTGACTTTTGTTTGAATTCAAAATTCTTATTTTAAATTAAGAATTTAAGTTCCCAGGAAAATTATCTAATCTTTAGGTCTGAACACTTAAAAGGATCATTCGGGTTAACTCGAACCGACCTATGTTTTTCGTATCGACCTACTTTTGACTCATTTAAGGTTCGTGACGGGTCAAAAATTATCAGCTAACAGCACCTTGCATTACATAAACTGCTTTACTCATAAGCTACAATCAGAGAGAAACAGCAATTGTATTTGTATGTTCTTCAGAAAAAAAAGAAACATGCTTATGCAATTTTCAGTAACACAAAGATGCATGTATCAGTTCCAAATCCCTTTTTCGGAAGTTCACGACCAAGAAAATCGACAGCCGACGTTCCTAAAAGTCCCTTTTCACTTCATTCATGTTCGATAATAGTTTGACCCGTTACCCGCCCCGTTTGACCAACCCATTTTCTCACCAAACAACGCATTGTGACCAAAATTCACTGCGCTTAGTATGTTGGAATTGATGGATCAGCCTTGACTGCATATGCATGGATTCCTCCAGCAATGTTGTATATTTTCCTAAACCCCTGTCAGCATTCAAACCATGATTAGTCCAACATAAATCACTTTTTATTTTTATTTTTTTTTATTTTTATAATCGAATCATCAAACGAAACTAAAGAGACGAATATATTCATCAAATTGGGAAAAGTAATATGAAAGTGTAAATCGACGTTGAAAAGTTACCTGTGTCTGCAACCATTTGGCAACTTGCAATGACCGAACTCCGTGGTGACACTAAATAACAACGTAAGTTCTGATTAGTAATAAACACAACGAGAAAAACAAAAGACGTCGGTAAATTTAAGTTATATATCATCTCGAACAACCCAAATGGTTTAGGAGTTAAAAAACTTAACTAAAAATGTAACGAGTCAAACGGGTCGATACTCATTTAAAAAGTATTCAAATGCTTATAACCTCTTAAATTGATTTATTGGAAGAAAAAATAGGTTAATATTTTAGTAGTATATTCCATAACACCCATTTAATACATATTATATATACATTTGAAAAAAATGACAAAAGAGTCTTGTACCAAAACATAAGTATCCTTCTGAGAATCTAACTTTGTAGCGATTTCTGGTCCCCAGCTTCCAAACTGCTGCAGAGGAAGAACTTGAAATCCGGATAAAGAAGCTCGCTCCCTGTTCAAAAAGAAACAAATTTTGAGGTTAAAAGTTCTACATACGGTTAAAAACCTCCGTTCTTTTTTACAAAATTTGTAGAAAGCCATTGTAGCATTAAATTGAATTCGTTTCAACTATTAAATAAAGAAAAACTGTAGTTTTAACTAAGCTTTCGCGATTAGATCCCGGTTTAATAAGAGAAACCCAATAAAAGAAAGACGTTATTCCATGATTTATGTATTAAAACTGTAGAGAAAGACATACTAAACATAAGTCTCATCTTGCGTTTACTTTCACATAGTTCGACCCTATTATTCATAACTACCAATAAGTGTTAACTACTCAAGTTTGCTTTTTTCTTTTAGCTTTTGTTTCGAACTTTCCAAATAGTGAGTTTCCATTTCTTTTATTGGCACTTACACTTCATGTGGTTCTCGAACATCAATAAATTGAGCCTCTTCACGAAAATCAGGATCTTGCAGTTTTTCATGAAGATCTTCAGGTTGAATGTCTTGAAGTACTGATTCTTCCCTGAAATCCAATAATGTAAAAACTGAAAATCAACTCGGATAAAAAATGAAACATCCTACAAAAAGATTTATAATGAAAAATACCTCTCTGACAGAACTTGCAATAAATGATACCCGAATTGAGTTTTACATTTAACAACTTTGTTTAACGGAGCGTTAAATGCAGCTTCCTCAAACTCTGGCACCTGCAACAATTCACCATAAGACAACAGAAGATCCATTAACACCAGTCTCCAGATAATCTACAAATTATGTACTAAAAAAAAAACTTGAAAACACCCCACCAATTATAGAGATGGGAATTTTGTCAATTTGGGTTGTGGGTTTTGATTATAGATTCAAAAGAAACAGGTCGAGTGAGTCTAACTGGTCAAATGTTGCCTAAAGCGTATTCACCATGCTAATATCCCCTAAATCAATTTATTTTAAAGAATTAGATAATTATTATAGTAATATAGCTTTAAGTGTCATACTTATGTTATGATCCTTTCCAGAAATCACTCAAGAATTGAAAAAAGGGGTTCAAAGAACCAGAATTCCTAAGGTTTAGAAGAAGAATCGAAGCTAATTGAATTGGGTATAACTACCATTTGTATCTTGTGTGTGTTATGACCCACTTAGGAGTGTAAATACATGTCTTTGTAATTCATTTGAGTCAGTTGAGTAGTTGACAATGAACAGAGTTCTTCTCTTTCAAACACACACAAGATACACATGGTAGTTATACCCAATTCAATTAGCTTCAATTCCTCCTCTAAACCTTTGGACTTCTGGTTATTTGAAATCCTTTCTTCAATTCTTGAGTGATTTCTGGAAAAGATCATAACAACTTACTCTAACTATTTACAAAATTTAGAAGAGGACAAGGAAACTCGATCTGGTCGTACCATTTGCCCCTTTCTCACCCAACCAAGCATACCACCTTCTTCCTTTGATGGACAGATTGAATATTCCACAGCCAGGTCACTTAAATCCTCTCCTGCAGATAACAAAATAAAAAAAATAATAATAATAATTTTGTGGAGATGCACCTGTATACTCAATATCAATTTCGAAATAAATGCCTAGAAAAACATCAACATGACCACTAACCTCGCACGACTCTTTTCTGCAGCTCGAATAAAAGATCTTTATTCTCCTCTTTAACAAGCAAATGCTGCACCAATAGTTCTCTACCAGCATCATTACTCCCAGTACTATACGACGCTGATAAAAGAGTATATAAAGTAACTATTATTTTGGCAGAAGTAAAATCTTTATAAGCTGGATTATAACACAGAAAACAAGCAGAGTTTCATTAAGATAATCATAATATGGTGATATCTTGTCATATTCCACTGCCTGGTTACGAAATTAGCATGAGATCTTGAGCTTTAATATGTGACTTTAACTAAAGTAAATGTCTTGTTAGAAAATCACACGAAACAATAAAATAATCCACCTCTTAAGTCCGAGCATTATCTTTTGGCAACAAGTATGGCTTAAAGTCTAGCAGCAAAATAATTTCCCAGTTTAGCAAGCTACACAGGGAAGTCGAGTTATGCTCTCAGTCTAACCCTTTTCGTGACCGTTGAAGGATCGAACTCGGGTCTATTTTTAGACTATACAAACAACCTACCACTAGACCAGCTAAATTCTTAAGCACCAACTATTCATTATATTGAAGGGAAATTATTATTTCTACATACAAAGTTCCTCCAAATTTGTGATAATTGTTAAATTCTACATTTTAGATTAATGGGTCTTTCAAACATTAGGTATTACCATGATTGATTCATATTGTACAAATTGAAAACCTTGTTTAGGTTTAGGCAGTCATGACCAATTTAAACAATAACACTGTTTCTGGTGCTCTAAGTTTCAGATTAAACATACCGAAACCTAATAAATTCATACCCTGTTTCTAGTATTTGTAAGAAAGCAGACAAATAGAGATGCAAACAAGGATACCTGAGGCTCTGGGAGCTGTATGATTCATCATTCGAAAGACCCTTTTGAGACTAGAAGAAGAAGAAGAAGAAGAAGATGATGATGATGAATTAAGGGTTTGGGAGAAAAGGGCAAGTGATGAAGAAAATGTGGACGAAATTGGCGTAGATGAAGAAGAAAGATAAAGTTGAAGAGCGCGGATACTGGTGATAGCAGCTGGTGAAGCTATTGACGATAGATTACACGAAACTCTCAACATTTTCTTCTTCTGGATTTAGTTTTGAATTGGGTTTCAAGGGTTTGGTACTTTGGTTTGGTACTTTGGTTTGGTTTTGGTTTTGGGGGAAGATTCAAGAACTCAACAAAGAATATCCGGACGGCAATGGAAATTGTTACACCCTTAAAACTTCAAATAATGTATTCACCAAAACCATATTCTACAAGGTGTTGGTTGGGTTTACTAACTCCGTTTCGCGTGGGTTTAGTGATTTGGTTTTTTTGGACTGCTAGTTAGTTGTTAATGGGCTGAAAGAACAGTATACGAGTCTTAAGCCACGCTCCTGAGAGGAAAAACCCCACTCCTTCACCACAGAAGGAAAACCCCCACGAGGAGACTCGAATCCGAAACCTCCCCATGTGGTAAAATCCTTCTGACCACCAGGGCAGAACCCCTTGTTATTACGAGCGTAGCTCTGCTTTTAAGATATGATTATAGTCGTAGATGTTAGATGTGACGTACACCGTAACTTGACAAGGCACTTATATTTAACTTTAATCATATTTGAACAAGATGGTTTGTTTATTGTTTAATTAGCATGAAAGTGGGGGATTAATATTGCCATTTACCAAAGTATTTTTGTGTATGTGAATATTAATTAAAAGATATTAAATAATTATAAAATATGAAAGAAATTATACATACGACGTTTACACCCAGATCAACAGTGGAAGCGTCGACGCGAGGTTGAGAGCATACGTGACGGAAGAAACATGGTATCATAATACGAACAGATATGATTGTATTTCTTGGACAAGCTATCCTCATTATTATGAAAATTAGAACAACAAGGTCAAATATTTATTGTTATGCATAAATTTTTTTAATAATTTTAAAATAATAAAATTAAAAAGCTGGTTAAATTTGATATTTTTAAGCGTTTTAAATGGTTAATATTATATTTGTAAATTAAGATGGACAAATGTAAGATCCCGTTTCTAGAAAAGTTTCCTTAGGGGATGTTTGGTTTGAAGGATTCCTTAGGAATTCTAAGGAATTGGAATCCAATTCCCAAACAATTTCATGTTTGGTTCACTCTTGATAGAAGGAATTGAAATTTAACTTGGGAAAACTTTCTCTCAGATGAAGGAATTGAGATTCCTTCTCAACATCAGTGGAATTGAAATTCCATCTTCTCACCAAGCATCTCACCACTCAAACACAAAAAGGCGACCTACGATGGCGACTGAGCGGTGACTAGCGATGCCGACTGAGGCGGTGACCGGCAACGGTGACGGAGGCGGAGGCTGTGACCGGCAACAACGACTGCTTCGCTTCGTCTTCGTTTCTCCTTCGTCTTCACAGGGACAACGATGGCGACGTCTTCGTATTCATAGAGTCGCAGTATCGTCTCCGTCTTCGTCTTCACAGGGTCGCAGTTTCATCTCCGTCTTCACTTGTAACACCGTAAAACTTAAGCCATTTTTTTTAAAGCGCTGCGGAAGCAATCTCTAATTTTCATTTAACATAAACATCACTAGTACAAAGTACTTTACAAAGCTCAACATTCGTTTGTGTTACAAAATATTTACAAACGTGGCTCGTCTCTTCTCAAAACACAATATCAGAGTATTGGTCAAATTCCCCTTTCCACAAACAAGCTAAATAGCTACTCACATAAACCTGCAAAAAGCAATCAACCATGGGGGATTAGCACAAAGCTAAGTGAATGGAAGCTACAGACAAGCACATAACAAACACTGTTCCCAACGGAACCTCTGAACATCAATCCTCAAGCAATCCGTCAATTCAACAATCTCTTTCATCCCGAGGACCGGCGGTTCTGCCGAACCTACAACCAAAGCTGGCCAAAGCAAAGGTTTACCGATAGCTCCCTGCCGATTGGCACAGTAAACTCCCCTCTGAGCAACAAATGCAACAGAGGAGATACTACCGTTCAACCAACCACAAGCGAGCCCAGCTCTAGCATCAGCAGCTGACCCCAACCAGCTCTTACACAGAAGCTGATCTCTTCCGACACGTAACACAGAAGTCGGTTCTCGAACAATCCAATACTTCTCCAGTCTTAATCACAATCAAATCTCTATTACATATAACATATATGAACATGTAATTCTTAATTAGCATATAGCATACTTAACAGTCTATCATGGTATGACAATCAATCTATCTTCATGTATTGAACTTATCAGTCAAATATCTCATTTTCAGATTAACAAGCAATCTTTGCAAACAAACAATCTTTCAATCATTTTATAGTGTTACCAACGTAACCACCCGTGAGTAAACTTCCACTCACCTCAGTCCACGTATCACGCGTGCTCAGTTGTCTAATATCACTGAGTTTGTGGTTTGCCTGAAAACACAGCAACAACCGAATCAGTCTCAAATATATAAATATATCTCTCAATATATATTTATATCTCATAATCATATAAGCAACTTGATTTAATCATATAAATAATAATACAACTTTTCCCAAACGAAACACAAACAAAACAATCAAAAATTTCTGAAATGAGCCTCGTCGCGCCGCGACACCCTTTGTGTCGCGCCGCGACACTATCGGATTTCAAAATCCGGATCTAAGCATCGGATTTGAAGCTCGGATTTAGGTTCTCGGATTTCTAATGTCGGATTTAGTGTCGGATTCATGCTTCTTCAGATTTCAAATGTCGGATTTAGAAGATTAGGATTTGTAACACTCGGATTCCATAAAACCGACTCAAGTTCTCGGATTTGTTTGAATGTCGCGCCGCGACCCACATCGTAGCGCCGCTACGTTCAATCAGATTTCAAGATCTTCTTCAATTTCGATTTCCAGCCAACTTTAATTATTTGTAACCATTTCCAACATAACATTTCTTCATTCTAAACTCATAGATGCTATATATCATGCATATCTAACACCATAAACACCTTTTTAATCATTTAAAACAACAAATTTAACAAAACCCATTTCATCCATTTGAAACTCAACAATGGTGGAACTTTTATATAACCATACAAACACAATCAAAAGCATAACCAAATGTTTAGTAGCATGTATGGAGTATCATCTAACCTTTATTTTGAGTTTAAGAATCACAAATCTCTTCTTTTGAAATTTCAAGTTTTCTATTCTTTTTCTTGTTTTTCTTTCTCCAGAAGACACACACATGCACACACTTTCACTTTTCTTTTTCTTTCTTTCAAATTCTGATTACTTTCAAAAACACATATACATACACACGTGTACACTTTTCAATTTTGAGGTGTCACCACCTTACCAACACACATACACACACATACATATCATCATACATACATACACAATATCATACATACTTTATTAACTCTTCTAGCATACACCACATGTCAATTAGTCATCAATTAATTATTCAAATATCATCACACCATTTATTACGTCCATTTACTTTCAAACAAATAATCTTTCTCGATTAATTACCTTAACATACATTCGAGGTATTTTCTATAATTTTCGTTCCAAATTCTATCTTATTTAATCATAAACACATACGACTTCTCATACTCGTTTAATCACATAACACATCTTTAATTATACATAATTAAACACAGTTCAACTTACCATTAGCCCGCCTACTACTAGGCCAGGTTTTTGGATGTTACAGTCTTCGTCTTCACAGGCGGCGATGGCGACTGCTTCTGCGACAGTGATGGCAATGGCGACGGTGGTGACCAGCGATGGCGATGACTTCTTCTCCTTCCTTCGGCGGTGGCGAGCGACAAGGATGTTGGGGCGGCTACGGTGGTGGTGGTGGTGAGGATTAGAGCTTTTCCCGTGCCTTTCAGATTTCTCCACTTTAATTCCCATTGTCTTACCAAACACAAAAGGGAAGGATTCCTTTCCAAATCAAATTCCTTCCCATTCAAATTCTGTAACGCCCCAAAGTTCAAAAATATTGTGACCCGGTGTTATAAAAGGATAGAGGTGTTTATAAAACTAGAAGGGCTAAAGTTGCCATTTTAAAAGTTGATAAGTCCAGGGGCTGTTTGGTAATTCTTGAAAAGTGATTTTATATATATATATATATACATATATATATATGTGTGTGTGTGTGTGTTAGCTGTTTGACTTGTGAGAAGTCAAAACTTCCAAGTTTCCAGCCACATAAACAACAGCCTGAATTCAATCGATTTTTATGCAAGAACAACAAGGTGGGAGTGTTAGAACAACATCCAAGTGATTCATTATAACAAGGTATGTACTCTTGAATGAGTTTTATGTGTATTGAGTCAAAAAGGTGATTTCAAAGGTGAAATCATCAATTTGTTGTTATTAGTAGTATATTTTACAAGCTCTGGAAAACATTTAAAGTGAGAATTGGATAAAAAACAACAGCTGTGTTCTTGGCAGAAAGTTGGAGGTCGTCGTGTACACGGCCCGTGTACATGTGTTTTAAGCCGGTGATAGACCATGTGGTTGAACATGGTCGTGTAGAATGTAAGGTACACGGCCCGTGTAGGGTTACACGGCCCGTGTAGAGGTCAAAGACGGTGTCAGGCCATGTAGGGATACATGGTTGTGTAGCATAGAGAGTACACGGCCCGTGTAGGGTGATGTGTCAATACAGGGCATGTGGCCAAGAGTAGTCGTGTAGTATGCAGGGTACACGGCTCGTGTAGCCCCTTTCTCAGTTCAACTTGAGCAGTTAGTAATGTTTAGCTAATTCTCTGATACAGGATGGATACTCGACAACACACGTTACTTGTTTAGCATATTACTCTCAGTTGCCATGTGAGTGTACTAGTCCTTTAGCATCTTTAGCATATTACTATGATATACATGAACAATATGATATTCTTGTTGTGAGACACAGTTTTGATATGTATATACGTTGTATAGCAGAGGTGTATAGCTAACCAGGTGGTGTGGCTATGCACAAGATCAGTATCAGGGTACATAGTTATGTACCAGATCAGTGACAGGGTGTACAGCTATGCTGTATACCAAGAAGAGTAACAGTTTATGCATGTTGCAGGTGCTACAGCTTGGATGCAAGACATCTGGGAAGACTTTACTTTTGTTTAGGTTTATTTATGTTCAGTTAGTATGCTCACTAAGCGTTAGCTTATGTTTCAGTATTATGTGTTTGCAGGTGGCAATTCCAGCAAGGTGAGGCCCCAGTGCGATGTTCAGCCGGATAGCTCCTGGTTTTCAAGAAGCAAACTTTGACACTACTTTTGTCAATATTAGCACGTGTATGGTTAGAATCAATATTTTTGTAAAACTCTGATATCTTTTGGTGCTAATTTGTAAAGATAATGTTTTTAAGTTAAAAACTGAAAAGTGGTGTTACAAATTCCTTCCAAGATTCCAATTCCATTGAAAAACAATTCGCGAACCAAACGCCACCTTAGTATAAAATGCTAGTGATGTACTTTTATTGATGGGCAAATTACATTAAAGTGCAATGAACTTTGTCTTAGTTACCATTATATACAATCAACTTTAATTTAAAAATACTACAATTAACTTTCATAATCCCCTCATTGTATGCAAACAACTTTTTTATGTGTCTATTGTTTAGTTACCATAGTATACAATAAACTTTGTCATAACTTCCATAAGTATACAACAAGTTGCATACAATGTGAGGATTATGAAAGTTGATTGTATTATTTTTAAGAAAATAAAGTTGATTGTATATAATGGTAACTACGATAAAATTTATTGTATTTTAATGCAATTTGTCCTTTATTGGTTTATTTGACGAAGTGGTGAGACGGGGTGTAGCCGATATTTTTGTTTAATTAATTATAAATGATGTTTATTTTTTAAATTGAGGATGTAATACACGCAGTTGACCGTAGGATTAAAATATAAATTATAATATTAAAAGATTTATTTTTAAATAATCAAATAAACTAGTTTAATTATTTATTTCATACTCTCTCATGTGTCATAAATCATACTCTTTCATGGTTGCCCACAAAACAATTCTAACACATGCTCTACGAACCCACAAATATAAGCAAGCGAACCAACAAAATTCTCTTATGTGAGTTCGTGTTGTTCTTCGAGAAACTATTGCGATTGTTCATGGAAAAGGTTCTGATTTCTCGATTATCCTCCGGTGTTCTCACATAACGCAATCTCTACTGCTCCAGGTGTCGGTTATTCGCCGGAGTACTCTACTGTTCTCCATGCTCCTTATAAGTTCCGCCTCTGCCTACAACTTGTGTGGTCTTCACCCACTACACCACCTCACCACTCAGCATGGTTTGCTGCATATGTAGGCCACCTTAGTTTTTCTTTTTTTTTTATTCATGATTCTTGATTGGTTAATGGATAACAGATGAATCCTATAATTTGGTTTGTTGAAGAGTGATAGAAAGTAATCACTACGGGGCTAAACGATGAGTTAAATGATTAAAAATAAGTGATGTGACAACATGATAGAGTACGTGCGACCATTATATGAAGTGGGATTTCACCCCACCACCACATTCCACACCCCAAAATAATCATCACTGTGTATGCTCTAATTTCTATTAATCAACAAAAATATCTCTCATCTCTATAAAAGGTTAGGGCTTCTCTCTCAAATCTTGGCTAAACAAAATTCTAGCTAGGGTTTGCTAACCCCTTTTTGTTCCTTTTTGTTTCTTGCTTCAAAGAACAAAGGGTAAGGATTAGATCCAAGGAATTGCTAAGTGGTAGTCTCTCTCTTCTTGTTTCTTGAGCATTGAAAGGTTACTTCAAATCCATGCCTTGGACTCATATATACATATTGCGAAGGATTTGTTGATGGATCGATCTAATGCTCGTTAGCCACAGTAATAACAAAACCCGTTCACCCCTTCGGCTTCTTCCATTCAAAAAGGTAGTTTTTATCTTATTGGCAAATGGCGTGGGATAATCGGTACTAATATGCATAGATTCAATTTAGTAAAACAGGATATGTATATACAAAATCGACATATTTTAGGTTTTTCGATCAGCAAACATGACAACAAACGAGTTGTTCAAATAGCTACAACAGGGTAATTACAAAACACATAACATCGATGGATAGATAGATAGATAATGTGAGTGTGTCACAAAAAGCACAACATTCGTTACATACTCGAATAGCAAGATTGATGATTAGGGCACATAATGAAACTTTATGATAAACAGATATACTACTACAATACCTCGCTACGCCTGAGAAAATAAATCAGATTTTGTTCTTTTTCTGGACACCAAAATTAGACATGAAAGATGGAAAGAGAAAAAAGAGAGTCCAAAAAGCATCTACACTCCAAAAGAAAACATGGAATATACAAATGGAGAATGTTGATATGAGCTTCTAGCGAGGAGACGATTGTTTGTACATAAAATCTTGGGAAGGAGTACTGTAATTCAGATCGAGGTTGTGAAGTTGTTCCATAAGTTGTGATCGTCTTTCCTTAAAGAAATCAAGACGGGTCGTTAATTCTACCAAAGTGGAAGAAGCAGCCGACTGGTGTCGTGGATAGTCAACAACCTATAAAATGACATGCAAGAAACTCTTTTTTTAGTTCCTTTATTTCTTCTTTCTTTGATCTTTGTGTTCATCAATATGTATATCATCTTGTAATCGTAAAAGTGGCAATTTCTACGCACTTATGATTTACCTAGAAGTTCGGGTCATAGTTTACCTCTAATGAGTCCTAGAAAATTGGTTAAAATGGAGTGATTCACATTGGTTGAACAAGTCAAAAGTGATCCCCAAGAGTACTTAAATGCTTACAACCTCTTGAACCTCTTTTTCTACAGAAAATCAGTTAACTCTTCAAAATTATACTATTCATATAGTGTTTAATACAATAATTATTTATAAATTCAAGATAAAAGGGACAAAATGTATCCTGGTAATTCAAGCCAACCCTTCTGTTTTGACTTTTGACACTCATAAAATAAGGACAAATTGCACGAAAATAAAACAAACTATGCTAATATTGTCATTGTATGCAACAAACTTTATTTTGTACTTAAAAATACACACAACTTGCAAATTTAGTTTATTGTATGCAAGTTACCTATTATAACACGTAACTTACCGGTAACCTGACAAAAAATAAAAGAACTTTGATACTTAAAAATACAAAAAACTTTCAAATTTTGTTCATTGCATACAATGGATAACCGGTAACCTAGTAATCAGGTTACCAACTGTATACAATAAACTAAATTTGTAAGTTGTGTATTTTTAGGTACAAAATAAAGTTGGTTGCATACAATGACAATATTGACATAGTTTGTTGTATTTTCACGCATTTTACCCTAAAATAATTCCTGTTCTTACCACATCCTGTTTTGACCTGTTAACCCATTGATCTTGACCCCTTTATTTAAAGGGTGTTTGGGTTAGCTTATTTATGGAGCTTATTAGATTATTATTAAGGCATTAATAAGTCCATTTTAATTAGTCATCTCAAAAGAGCTTATTAAGAGATTTTGAGCTTATTAACCTAAATTTACTTTATTACCCTCCTCATTCTCCTATTTTTCCTCAACGGTATATAATCTAAACACTTCATTGGTTATTTTCGCGCTATTTGTAATAATGTTTAAACTGATAAGATATAGGCTAATCCAAACATCATACCAGCTAATAAGCTTAAGCCTCAAATAATAAGATAACCCAAACACTTGTATGTTTTGTTTCCTCACTCTTTTGTGTGTGTGTGTGTTGAGTAAACCAAGTTATGTTTCAGTTTGACAACATGAAAAAACAATATAAATTTATGTTTTATCAAAATTAGAATATTTGTTTTATGAAAAATGTAATTTACAAATTTATTATGATTATTGTAAAACCACTAAATAAAAAATTCACATAAATGAATCCACTACTGGACTTTTATGTGGATCCATAAAACCAGTGAAAGAGGCGAAATTTACAAATTCATTGTAAATTTTTTATTTTTTTTATATATTTTATTTGGGACGGGGAGAGGAAGGGAGAGTTCATTAATATATAATTTTATAATAAATTCATCTAAGACCCCTGTTAACTAAAAAAAACAGAGGGGATAGACCGCATAAAAGTCCAAAAAAGAATAATAATAATAAGACGTGATTTTTTTTTCTTTCAGTTGTGAATACCTCACAATATAACTGCCATTAACATAGTTTTATAAATTGATTTTGGTTGTGAGGACACAAACATTTGCTGAACACCCCGCTTTCACTTTCAAAAAAAATTAGCACCATCGAAGAAAACAAAACTGTTGTCAAATACGACATAAGTTTGTCATAGTAGTTAAGAATTGTATAATTTATAAGCAATGCATTTATAAAAAAAGAAAACTAACCTCTGGTGGTCTGGATGAAGATGGAATGCAAGTTGCAGAAGAATCAACGGCCTCAAAATCATCGATTAATACACTTGAAGATGTCTCGGTACTCTTAGAATCACTCAAAGTCATGGAGTCTATAAATTGCTGCTTACGTGCGGTCTGCCTGCTACTTTTAGCCGATGTTAATGTTTGTCCTTTAATGTTTCTCAACTCCGTACCCAGTGAATTTTCCTATAACAAATTTTGTGATAAATTAGTAAGAATTGCAAGTTATGCTTTTTTCAAATAGGACATCATTATCTTCTAGATCAGGATAGAAATGGCAATCTTTGACCCGTTTACATATGAACGGGTAGATTTAAGTTGTGGTATATATGGAACATGTCAAACGGGTTGAAAGTTGCAGAGTTTTTAAATGATGCCTATAACCCCCTAAGTTCCTATAGAAATCATCTCCGTGGTCGTTTCCTTTACTCCCTCTCGCCATCCAAGATGTTTACCTAGAGAGTTTGAACCCGGGTCACTTTTGAACTTTCCAGGCCACCTCCCACTAGGCCATCTCGAGATGGTTGTCTTACTAATAGTATCACCAAAAACTAAACATTTCCAATAGTATATTAAAAGCTGACATCAAAATTCTAGAAATGCATAAAAAAGGACCATCTGAAATATAGTATTTAGATTTATGAACACCCTTCTATTATCTTGTTTGATTCTTTCAAAAGATTACTCAACTTGGCAAACAAACAGAATCTACACATATGAGAGCAGGAAGTGATGAAAGATATAAAGAAATGTTTTCCATGGAGACTCGCAATAGATATCAATTAGTAGTATGACAAATCTATCCTTTGTAATAGGTTTATCCATTCAGTCAACAACCATAGACACGTAATAGAAGAATTATAAACATTAAGAGAATTTACTAATTAAGCATACACTGTAAAAAGCTACTTACCTCCGTTCTTTGTTTCCTTTCATGGTTGATAAAAGCAAGTGTAGTATCAAAATCTTGCTGAAAAAATCTCCTGTCCAAGACAAAAAAAATATAGTGCATAAGAAAAAGTATGATGTATGATCCGATCAATACAAGACTCTGCAAACGTTAATTAACCATTTTACACCTTTCATCTAAAATCATGTTTTTAAAAAAAGAAATAGAAAACAGATACTGTAATCATATAGACACATCAATAACTTATAGATAAACTAACAAAAAAATGTTTAGGGGTCGACCCGACCCGTTAAATTGAAACACTCACTGTTGAGGATTATGATTATGAACATGTTGGTATCGATCAGAAGCATCTGGGAGAGAGCCATAGTGATGTTGGCGTTGTTGATTAAGTTGATGGTGCAATTCAGCAACTTTTTGCTTCAATCTTGCCACATCAGCTTCGGCAAGAGCAATCTCTTCCAGCTCAGCTCTTGTCTTCATTTATTTTAAAAATAAAAAAAAATTATAATTAGCGAACACAAAATCTTGATAATTTAATAAAGAGCAAAAAGTAAAAAACTAGAAACCTTTAAATCCATAGCACGGGATCCAGAAACCTGTCCAGAAGACATACTTAACCCAACTTCTAATGCAACTCGTAAATCCCTCTCAGCTTGTAACTGCTCCTGAAGTCTTGAAACCTATAACAATCAATAGCTAGCTATTTAATACATTTTTATTTCTTAGATTAAAAAAAATTATAAAAAAAAGATGGTTATTTAGGTCGTATCAATTTGTAATCATATTTAATACATTTTAAGTCATTAAAGTTTAAACAGGAACAAAACTTTTTTTACGCGTCAACCCAACGCAATCCGTGTTGTCCTTTACTAAAAAGGTAAATTGTTCAGCCCTAACACGTTTTGACTTGTTTACAGCCCTAACATGTTTTGACTTGTTTACAGCCCTAATGCATTTTGACTTATTACCCAACTTACCCATTTTGCCAACTCGAATTAGTGTATAAGAAAACAAAAATAAAAATGAAAAGTATGAGATAATGATAGCATTCAACTTTAAAAAAGGGAGCATACATCTTGCTCAAGTGCCAACCGACGCTCATGCAGTGCTTGTTTCCTTCTTTCCAAACTAGCTTGAAGTATTGCATTTCCTCTAGCCTAATATTAACAAAATTTTAGATGAAATTATCAAAATTATCATTATTGCAGAATATGCATAGAAAATAACATAAAATCTAGTATTACCTCCTTTGCAATTCTTTGGCGCAAGTCGTTTTTCGTGAGCTCAAGCCTCTGAATAGCAAGTCTAGGAACATGTATGATGTTGCATTTTTCAGTATTAAATTAGAAAATAGCTAACTATCAAATGTAAAACAGATGAACAAACTCAAATATACACACAAACATACAGGATACATACTGAAAACAACTAACAACCAACAGACTAAATGCAGGTTTAAGTAAAATATAATCATGTAAATTAATATCATAGTGTTTTGATCAAACAGAAAAACTCATGGTTTCCTAGCTCTAAAGGTATCCACTATCCAGTTCACTACTTAACATGATATAAGTTCCAACCATAATAATATTTGGAGAGAAGATGGCCAAAATTGGAAATTATTTTATATGCTTTTTAGCTAAGGGAGCTATTAATTAAGGCCGGCAATTTCTGGGTCCGCCCAAAACCCGACACAAAAAAGGTGACACGAACCCGAAACAGTTCAAAAGCGGGTTGACACGAAATCGACACGAAAATAAATGGGTCGGGTTAGGGTCAACCCGACAACCTGAAAATGACCCGTATGACCTGTTTATAGGTAAAACTATAACATTTTAAAATTTTCTTTAATACTTGAAATTTAAATTTTGAAAAGAAGATTATGAATTCAAATAAGAGAGTGACATTTTAAGACAATAAAACCCACCAAACAAAAGTACAAAACCCTTAAACGCTAAAAACTCAAAATAAACAATAAAAGATTTACAGTTAAAATAATAGTACGTTATTTTAGTATTTGTTATTTTCACTATATGATTTTGACACTTTTACATTTGATTATTTGATAGGTGATACTTTAGTATTTTGGATTGATTCATAATTCTATTTAATGATGAATAATCTTAAATTATTCGGTTGTTCAATGACATTATTTATCAGTATAGAATAGTAATACATCATAGTTTTTATTACATTCATTTATATAAGTGAATAACAAAGTAAAATCAAAATTTCAATCAGACCGAAATAAATACCGAATTTGAAGTTCGAATACAACGGAAACGAACATTGATTATTAAAGTTAGAATATAAAATGAAAATCGTTTTCGAAATTTGTGACAAAGGTTGGAAAACAAACATGGAATTTGAAATATTGATAAAGAAAATCGTAGTTGAAACGAAAAACCGTATTCGAAAATCGTACTCGAAAACCGTATTCGGAAAAAGAAAAATTTCTCGTCGATGACATTTGGCCTAAATGGGTCGACACGAACCTGACACGAAAAAACTGACACGACCCAAACCTGACATGAGAATAAATGGGTTGAAATTGGGTCGACACGAAACTGACCCGAACCTGAATGACACGAACCCGACCCGAATTGACAGCCTTACAGTGTATTAATATATAGAACTTGAAAAAATAAACTAATACCATTCAAGAAATAAGATTTAAGCATCCAACAACAAATCATGTCACCACATTAGAAACTTGATGTCAGCATCAGATGCGATAATAAGTAGAATATAATTAAAAGAAATGTTCATGGTCTTAGTGTCTTACTCTTCTTCTCCTGAAGAATCAACTGATTCCATTGATGGAGTCTTTCTTCCCTATACGACAAAAATATATATAAGTCGTCAGCCCGTTAAGACTTCAGCATCTAATTTATGAATCAATAAATCATAAAGAGAGATTCTTTTAAATTACATAAAAGAGAAAAGAAGAATCTCTAATTTTGTATTGAGTTTCTACAGAACCAAACAAGACTTACACTTTTTCGTCCCCAAAATGTGGAACGCTTGGCATTACTATTACTATTGGAGCCTGCAAATTTGCTACTGGGAATTTCTTTTGATGATTTATGAGCAGAGAAATCCATAGAAGAAAGCATCGTCCCCACTGATCGATGAGATTCACTTCTTGACAACACACTGGGACTCTCAAAATCATTTTCGTTTTCTTTGTTTCGTTGAATATTTTGCTCGTCTATTTGAACATTCACATCTTCAAGACGTGTGTCCAATATATTAGAATTTGGTTGCATGTTCACATTGTTTCTAGGCGATATAATATCCGATTCATCAGCTCCATATGTCTAAAATCACAAAAATGAATCTTTCCCATCAGTAAATGAATGCAAATTTACAAGTTAATGAGATTAACACTTAGGATTGTAATAAACTAATAATAATAATAACAATATAAACCTTAAAGTCATAAAGATCACTGCAAGCATAACCACTGCTCTCACTCAACTTTCCACTGAGTACACGCTCAGGATCCTCATCAGTTTCTTGATCAGCTTCATTTTCTGCATCATGGTAACCGTTTTCTTTGCTTCCTGTATTTTCATCATCCATTGAATCCTCACTCACACTATTATCAATCCGAGAATCTGCTGACATACAACTTTTGAGCATAGCTTCATCCTGAAACAACAATGAACCACAACGGTCAATAATCAACTTTTTATGATCAAAATTAGAAAAAGTTTAGAAGAAAAAGGTTAAAAGAAAGAAGCTTTTACATCGAAGATATTCTCATACTCCTCAAGTAAAGTTGCAATAATAGCTTGAGCATTGTTAGCAGCATTTGCAGCAGCAAGCAGTTGAGCAGAATTATCGCCATTATTATCGAAATCATCCTCTAATTCACATTCACCAGCTAAAAGAGGACGTAATAGTAATGGTGCCATACAAGCAGCAACTGCTGATGCAGTCATTCGGTTTTCAAAAGAATGAGAAGAAATCGTGTGCATCATTTTCAAGATTCTGCATATTAATTCCAACAATTTAATATGCATAGTAAAGTTATTATCAAGAAAAAAGAAAATATAAATCAAAACCGGTAGCAAAGAGAAAGAGATCACCGTTGTAGCAGACGCCTGTTCGGTTCAGGAAATGTTTCCAAGATTGCAGCACGCATGGCATTTACTCGAGCTTCCTTGCGATCAATTCCTTTTTCAAGCAGTAGAAGGGGAACAATATCAGTATTTTACTATATTCGATCTGAGTATGAAAGAGAAACCATGATTTTTATTATATTTTTTCAAAAAAAAAACTAAATTTCATGACTCCTAAAGAAAAACAGGGAGATGAACTCACTATGAGCTTCGAGTAAAGCAGTGCAGCAAGATGCAGGAACAGGGGATGAGGGTAGCTCTCGAAGAACATGCTGTTGTGATGAAAGATGTTCAGTAGTAATTAAAAAAAAGAGAGAAACAAAAGAAAGAAAAGACCTAACATGTAAAGCCTACTCTTCTTCTGCTATTCATTTTCAAAACAGATTTATTATAATCAGTATTATCATTTATTATTGTTATTATTATTATTATTAATTACCTTGACACAGTCACCAACAACATGAGCATCTTCATCAGAAGCAAATTCAGTCTTGCCTGGAATAAATATAAAAGAAAAATTATTGAATGAATCTGAAGTACAACAAGATGACAACAAATGTATGATGAAATAACAAAATGATCATTGAAACATTCACAATAAACTAAAAACTTATTAACCTGTTTCGTATCCCTGAACTCTCCGATCAACTTCCTCAACATCTGCAGATTGTCTCAAGATTCCTTCTACTTTGGTTCCTGTAACACCAAATTAGCACATAAATACATGAACCCATATGATTTCAGTACATTTGAGAAAAAATGATTACCATGTTTTTCAAGAAATCTAAGAGCTTTTTCAAGAAAAGACGGGCCTCCATCTATGTCTTCCAAAGCTAGCAATATTGGACGTCCTACAACTAAAGATTTAATCGGTCGTTTGTCTCTCCCTGAACAAATAATAAAACAAAAACAACTTCACTTAAGGGATCCATGCTGTGAAAAACAAGGTGGATTAATAGATGAAATTTTACATACACTGAGGAAAGGGTCCTTCAATTGAGTCATTAGTATCGTTGCGGAATATTCCGTTATGTCCCATAACAAGGGCTGCACTTGGTGCTTGAGCAAGAGCCTGTTCAAGGGCTGTTTTCCATTCGTATAGATCCTCCGATGTCTCGGCCTGAAATTTTATTAATTTTGATTATTAAAAAATAACCAATAAAACAGAGATTTTACTTACATACATAATAAAAGGTAATTTTCAATATGTCATGAAAAAGTAAAAACCTTGAGAGTAAAAGCCCTTCCATCACGTCCATCGGGAAACAGAACAGTTAACAGTTTTTTGTCTTCTCTAACAACGACACTGTAAAATAAAGATAAACAAAAATGTGAACTAATATCTTTTTTTAAATAAAATATAATGTATACACACCAGAAACACCAGTACCTTCCTGAATTGTTTAAATCAATTCCCCCCAATGTTAGATTTACTTCACCACCTCTTTGTGGAATTGCACTCTGCATAGTTATATAGTACATATTTAACAGTTGAAGAATTCATAAAAATGAAGTCAAATTTAGTAAGGGTCTCAGATTGTGGTCAGCTTAATATACATTCAGAAAAACATTGATGATCAGGCATGGTAAGGCCTTCTCTATGAAATGATTGGACTTAAGATACCATGTCCAATAGAGATGGAAATTTCAACTCATTTATTTATTAAAGGTTTGATTCAGGTCATAATCTATTTCTAATAGATTAAACAAGTGAAAAACGTGAGCTAAAAAAATATTAAATTGGTAGAAAGTCACCTGAAGTGTCATATAATTTGTCCACCTTACTATTTTAAATTGTCCCAAAATTATCATCCACTTTTATAAATGAGTGCATACAATTTACTAACTTTCCTGTTATACCCTAATTATTCATCTCATAAAATCTTGTAACTTTTCCAACTCAGTTGATATCTTACATGAATTAAGGGTAAAACTGGCATTCTATAAATTTAAAACTGCCTTAAATGTATATATCTTAAAATGAGTGCCTTTTGTTGTGGAGGGTTATTGTGGAATGGAGGAAGTTAAGAAGTAACAAGCTAAAAAAATAAAAATCATAATTACTAATAAATAAGTACAAGGACAAAGATAGTGAGATGTGTAATAAGTAAATGATGATGGTTTTTTTTTAAATTATCTGTAAGCTGTTGGATATATAGGATTTGTTTCTAATGTTTTCATAGGGCTTGCTATTGTTGACCTCTGACTATCATGATAAACTTGTTACATGTGTGTGCATTGTACAATTAAACATTCCTACAGTAATTCCATAATATTTGGGGTAAAAGAAATAGACAATATATAAAGGATACAGAGAAGCAATAAAAGACAAAATAATTCATCAATATTTCTCATAAGATATAAATAGAGGAAGATAACTGACAGGATCATTTTTAAAGAAAACCAGAGAAGTGCGTGTTAGAATAAACCATCGCTTCTTCCACGACTTCCAACCTAACCCTGAGGGCAAAGGAGACAAGAAACCAATTGAGTACGTTCAAAAAGGATATACAAGTCCACAATGTATTATCATGTTACAAAAAATATATTTTTTTGGAACGGCAAAGAAACACACCCATCATGTTACAAAATATGATGCTATTTGTTAGATATGTAGCTTTGTATTAAATGTTGCAAGGTTATAAGTGTCTTTTCACCTCTTGTAATTTGCATTTTCTTTTTCCAGTTAGCAGTTAGTGTCTACTAACCTTAGCGAAAATAGAAGTGGCTTGCAATTCAGTGCTAACAATATTTTAATTAGTTTGTCATCAACCTTTGGTTCAGTAGGTGGTTAACCTCTATAGGCCAAACAAAAAAAAATTATACTTCTATGTTGATTAAATAACAATTAGTAATCTTCATTAATCAACTCCCTTGTCCATAACAAATTTGATCTTATGTTGTACAGACCAAAAAATATTACAGAATATAAGAATATTTAGTGGAAGCTTAATGCTTCCATGCAAGGAATACGAGTCTGACCTCAAGCCATAAGGAGAAGTCTCTAATTTAGTTCATTAATAATATTGATTTATAAGTTAAGCAGAATTTGTTATATTTTATTTTAAAAAACAAGTGATAAACCACTTGTTCCTACATAACCAAGTAATGGAAAGAGCCAGATTTCATGAACCTAAACCAATCTACATTGTGAAGTTAACTTCTTTTTCCTCTCCCTTCCACAAAATTGTACTTTCACTTTTTGTCTGTGATGATTCAAAATAATAATAACATTTTAAATGTTTAACATAAAAAATGATCACTTATAAAAAAAACATGAAAAAGCGTCACCTTTTTCCAAAGTTAACAATGAGAAGATATAGCTAACATCTTAAAAATCGATTGTCATAAAACTACTCAAGTTCTAACACATATGGTGTCATAAAAAAGTGGTAGCATTTTCGTTAATCAATTTGAAATTTTATTAAGTTTGACATTATTAAAAATTTGTCACATAAAATATGACAAGTATTTAAACTTTTGTTGTAATAAAACCACTGATATCATAAAATAGCCGTAATTGAAGAAATTTGTCATCAATAAATCAATCAATTTCTTGTAGCAACCAACTTGTCGCCACATTCACAAAATGAAAATACGGCATTCAGTGGGACACCCTCACCTGTGACTCGTGAGTATGAGAACAAAGAGAAACCTTTTGATCAAGTGGATGAGGCAATAATTTCGACTCCAACCGAGAAGGAAGCAAGATACCAAGAGGAGAATCTAATGGCACAAGTGCAACATAAACTGCTCACTTAAAGTAAACATGATATCCAAGATAATCATATTCACCAAAATTACCCCTGAATCCATACACTGGAAACCTTTCTACTGAATATAAGCACCACTTGTTGAACCCAAAGAATCAGATTATCCAATTTTATTCAAAGCGCCAAGGTTTTAGGTTTGCACACACGCTGTTTGCTGGAAGCCTTGAACCAAAGTGGACTGAGGAACTAATGTACAGTAAGTTCTATGGTGTTTTGTATGCTATTTGGGGTAATAAGCCTCCTAAACCCCATATATATAGCGCTTGGTATGGCCTTTGTGGTCATAAGTCTGCAGAACCACCTAAACTTCACGATTATATTAGAACATTTATCATCAATGAAGAAAGTAGTTTAGGCTGTTAGGCAAAAATAGAAAAAACCCAAAATCTTATGAAAAGAAAGAGAGGAGTGTAAGGATGGGGTAGGAGGAGGGATAGAGGAGGTGATGAATAGGAGGGTAGGGAGAGGGGTGTTTAAGAGTTTAAAAGGGAGGGACAGAATTTACTAGATGAAAAAAAAATTTACTTTAAAATTTAAAAGGTTTCGATCCAAATGGATCATAAATCGACCCAATTATTAACCCGCCAAATGGGTTCATTACTTGATCAGATTACCACAATAACCTACAAATCCTAAGCCCTACATATAGGGATCACGATTCTAAATTGAATTCTTAAACTAAGCATAATTAACACTCCTAAGACCTACATATAGAAATTTTCTTGATAATAAACACTATGGCCCTATCCTAGTTCAACTACTAAACCTAATTGTTATCTAAGAACAAATACTTTTCTAAAAGATAAGAATTAACACTTGTCCATTATATATATATATTTCAATTGATATTACATGCATGCCTTTAAAGTAATTCATCAATGAACTTAAGTGTATCCTCTGGTCCTTATCTAATTTTCTGTGCTTTCTAACTTTATAAACACCCAGTCAACCTAAATCCTACAGCTAAACCAAATTATCCGGTTCACAAACTCTTTCAAGCTTGAGAAAATTCTAATCAAATTATAACATATGATTGGGTATAATTTTCTACCTAGATTAGTGTAACTTAAATGTATCTTCTGGTCCTTATCTAAATTTCTGTGCTTTCTGACTTTATAAACACCCAGTCAACCTAAATCCTACAGCTCTACCAAATTATCCAGTTAGCAAACTCTTTCAAGCTTGAGGAAATTCTAATCAAATTATAACATAGGATTGGTTATTAAATATCTACCTGAACTAGTGTTTGGTTTTAAGAAACTTCAAAGAGTAACAGCCCCAACAAATTTTTGAGGGTCATGCTCAAATTTAAACGAGCTGATTGTTCGGTTCTCACCTAATCATGCTTTCTTAGACATCAACAAGCATAAAGATAAACGACCCCTATGCAACATGGAAATCCAAGATAAAAGATTACAAAAATTGAAATGGTCATCACGATCATATAGCATATGCTTTATTAGCTTTAGAACAAGAGCATTTTTAGTTACCAGTGCATTGACTCTATATGCAAACGTTTTAATATTTAACTTTTCTTTAACCAAACCAAAATACAAACATCCACAACGCATTGTAATCACTGTTTTAACCGAAAAGTATGAACTTTTACTCACCTTTTGAAGATATGAACAACGGCCCACTTTTGAAAACCTGTAAATAATGTCCACAGATCATCAAAAAGTTAAAAACTTCATTAAGAAAACTACATTATTCCTCAATGCCAATCTAGTTCACATCGTAGACTAGAGTGACTTACACATAGAAAACAATGAGGGGAAACATGCAGCTACAAATTGATTTTTTTTTTTAATTTTCTTTTTCAGTGAATACAAAAACTGCATTTTTCATTTTTACTCCGATAGAAATTACTCAATCAAAATTAACAGGAAATAGTTCCATTAGGGATATCAACACAAGTTCCCTCATCACTTCACAATCCACACGAATTCGAACCCGTTTTAAGAAATCAATACAAAAATTAAAGCCACATTGAACTTCATGAAGACAAAATTGATACAAAAAAAAAATCCCTAGCGAGTGAGAGTTAGCATAAAGACGAAAGGATCGGTATTACCGAAGAGTAGAGAAACAGTACCGTGTTTGAAGCTCCGATTCGGGGACGCTCAAAGGCCGCCAATGAAGCAGACATTGTTCAGAAAACATTAAACATTGATGAAGCGGGAATCCAAATAAGATCAAAAGAAGGCAGTTTGAGATTGGGAAGATCTAGCTTAGGTAGCTAGGGTTTGAGAGTGAAAAGGAAGAAACAAAGCTCTGTTGCAATGTTGAGTTAGTGAAAGTAAGATTAGGTAATAGTGGTTGCTTTTCACCTACTTTTTGGTTTGGTTTGGTTGGGCTGTGAAGAGGGAGGAGGAGGAGGAAAGGGGAATTGAAAGCCAACTCAAGTTTTGGTGTTTTATGGGGAGGCTGTATTTCAGCCCGTGATTCCAGGGTTGCCACGTAGATTTACCGCTCGCAACTCTTATTTAGTACGCGTTACGGCCTAAAATTATAAATAAATACATAAAAACAGATAGTTCAAACGAGAATTGCTTTTCGTACGAGAACTGCGAGAACTAATTTTGGCAGTTTATTTTGGATAATGAAATTCATGAATGAAGAGTGTGGAGGATTGAGTGTGACAGGGTATATGTAAGGAATTCATGGGTGGCAATCCAATTGAAAGAGGAGAAATTAGACGGCTAAGATTGGTTCTCGTGGTTCTCATACGAAAAAAGTTTTCGTTTGAACTTTTACCCATAAATATATATATATATATATATATATATATATATATATATTAGTATGTACCTATGCAATGTTGCGACGATAAATAGTTTCTGTTTTAAAATATGTCGCTTTCAAGAATCGAAAAAAATTTCTATAATGTGTTCGTTTTTATTTTAAATTTCTATAATGGGTATCGTATATGTTTGGCACTTGTAAAATTTGCATACTTAATTCCCTTTTAATCTTCTTGTAATATTTTCGTTGTGATTAATACAAATTTATATTTAATCATTTATTTTGCCAAACTTATTATTTTCATATTAACTTGGATTTTTGTAATATATTTAAATTTAAGTAAATATTGAAATTGTGTGTAACACCACGATTTCAGGGTCAGCTTTTTACTTTTTAAAATCTAAATTCAAACATATTTTAGTTTGATAAACAAAATAGCGGAAGTCTTACCTTTATTTAAAACTGTAACACCCGCAACCCTGGGTTAGGAGATTAGCGGATTAGCGGTATGTGATTGGTTGTTTTGATTAATTATGTGTTTGGTTAAACTTGACTAATTAAATTAAATATATATATGTACTGATGGAATTTATTTGAAAAAAAAAGAAAAGAAAGTTACAAGTATGTATGCATGTGTGTTAGTATGTATGTATGTATGCCTGCATGAATTAAAAAGAATAGGATTTCATATGTTGCACCTCCTGCTTAATTTATACAAATATATGTGTACGTGTATAGTGAATCTTCTGCTCATTATCTTGAATGTGCAAAAAGGTGTAGTGTGTGTTTTTTAGAGCAAAACCAAGAGTGAAGTAAGGTTACTAACTTGAATTTCCAAAGTCAAGGTTTAGTGTTCTTCAAATTCAAAAGAAAGGTGAGGAAGTGTTTATAGCTTGTTATAGTTCATGTTAATATGTTTATATGTTGAAAAGCATGTGTATTGGTAGTTTCACCATTGTTGGAACTTGGAAGAAAAACTTGGTAATTGGGTTTTGAAGATTTTGTAGTTTTAATTGAGTAAAAAGGTGTTTATAATGATTTGTAGACATGTTATAAGCTTTAGATATGTTTTGTTGGAAGAAAAGTGATATTAGAAAGGTATGTTTGGAAGTTTTGTGGCTGGAAATCCGACACTCAATGAATAAGACAATCAAAATTTAAGCGCGTCGCGGCGCGACATTCATCAAAACCGGGACTTTGAATCGGATTTTGAGAATCCGAAGGTTTTTGGCAAATCCGACCCTGAAATCCGAAAGTTTCCAAATCCGCCACTGAAATGAAATCCGAGTGTTGACTCTCGGATTTGAAATCCGACCCGGTCGCGGCGCAACGAACCCCAATTCAGATTAATTGTTTATTTTGTTATGTTCATGCTTGGTTTGAGTTAGCATATTATATATGTGATTTTAATGAGTTGTTTTTATGGATTTAAGATATAAATATATATGAGAAGGTATATTTATATATTCGAGACTGGTTTGATTGTTCCTCTGTTTCAGGCAATCAAAAGACTCAGTAAAATTAGATTTCTGAGCCCGTGCTGGTTTTGAGGTGAGTGGACGTTAATCGCGGATGGTAAAGATTACGGTTAATGTTATTGATGTGATATATGACTGTGATTGAGATTGGATTGGATTAATTGAACTATTGATTGTGATTATTGATGATTGATATCTGCTACATGATTATTTTGTCGATACGCATTCTTAGGATGATTTTGAGTTGCGTTGGGAAGTCAGCTATACGTAGAATTGGGCTGGGCTCGTTCACTGGTTGGTTGAACAGTGTTAGCCTTACCGTTGCATATGTTGCATCAGAGGGGGATTTTCACTGTGCCAATTCAGTGGAGAGCTGCTTTGGCCGGCATTGGTTGTAGGTTCTGCGCCGAACCGCCGGTCTTCTCGGGATATGTGATTACATGCTTTGATATTGACTGTGGATGTTTGCTTTTGGGTTTAGCCTCTACTCACTTAGCTTTGTGCTAATTCCCCTCAGTTGTTGCTTTTGCAGGTTCGTGTTGTGAGGTTGGCTGAAGGAGAAGTTGACCTGACTCTGATATTAGTTTTTGAAATGAAACGAGCCTGTAGCTTTTGTAACACATCAATGATATTTTTGTTTGAACAATGTTTGTACATTTGTTAATATTGGTTTGTATGTAAATGATTTGTTTACTTAAAGCTTCCGCCGCGTATTTTAAAAAAAATGGCTTGAGTTTTCCGGTGTTACAAAAACAACCCAACCGGGTTTTTATTTTACAAACGGGTGTTACCAACAATCAATATCGATCGACCATCATACCTGACAACAAACAATAAGTGTCCCAGCACCACAAAATCAACCCCAGTCACAAACAAACGTAAGTATCTGCAAAAGCATACATACTAGAAGGGCTTAGTTTTAAAAGCTAGTGAATACAAACTTAACCATAAGCATCATGTTGTACATAGGACATCACATTCTTTAAATCATATCGCATGGCAACACAAATAGTGTTATCCTATCATATAGTTGGAGTGCTGACAAGATCGGTAAGAGTCATATTTTGCCGGATAGCTAGTCCAGCTCAACGACCCAAACTGGGATCAGACACAACTATAACACCGCTTCTGAATTTAGTTGCTTTAATGACAAAACAGATTTTAGCAGCGGAAATTTTTCTTTTTAAAACAACCAAAAAGTTATTTACATTAATAACTTCTCAAAACAACGTAGGTGTTACCAAGTACAGGAACCGACCATAGTATCATATTACAATACAACATAGCGGTGTGCTGACAAGATCAGTAAGAGTCGTGTCTTGCAGGGTAATCAATCCCGCTCAACAACTCAGACCGGGGAATCAGACACGACCAATCCGCGCTGGTGGGGGAGCACAAGGCAGTCCACCAAGCATCGTTCACAAAGTCAAAGACTCCACAGGTAATCCAGCTACAACCGGTTGATCACCACTCACGTTAAGGCACGGCGGTTCTGCAGAACCTATGATCCAGGATGCCTCCTGAATCACCATGAAATCTCGAAGGATCCAGTTACAACCGACTGACCTTAACCATGCGTCAGATAGTCTGCAGACAGTGCACATACACATATACGTACATTTGATCCCACGGGGATCCATCATCTTACATCATTAGGCAGTTATTCATGCATAGCATCATATACTAACTAAGTGGTTCCAAACTGGACCCACTGGCATGCTCCTGACACATATTCTAACATCATATAAGTCATACACTTACCTCTTTGAGCGGACCTGCAAAAGCAAGTTAGTCATACATAGTACATTCACATAGCATCTATCATACAAGCCTTACTACACTGAGTCTCATGGAAGTAGGCACTCACCTGAGCTGTTACTAGGCACATGTATTCGACCTTGACTTCACAGATACAATAAGTTCACCTAGCAAATTACATTGACTTCAATCATTCACATGTGCATTCAAGACTTCACAAAAGATCGTTCAACTTTGGACTTAGCACAAATCCGCTAGGACTGTCGGATTTGGGAAATCCGATGATCCTATCGGATTCATGAAATCCGACACATAGAATCCAAATTCCGATACTCAATCAATCAGATTCCAACACTTAGGAATTCCAACCATGCATGTGAAATCCGACACTTGCGGATCCCGACACATGGAGGGAAATCCGACACAATGAAATCCGATACTATCGGATTCCGATACTTAGAATCCAAAACTATGTAAATCCGATAGACTTGCGGATTCCATATTTAAAAGGACTACAAACTATGAAACCCGGCAGAGTTGCGGAATCCGACACTTCTTTCGGATTCCGACACTTCCTTCGGTTTTCATCACATGCGGATTCCGACAACTTCATAGTTGCGGAATCCGACAACTTGATCAACTGTCATTCCGATAACATCATTTGGTCATCTAAACAACTTCATTTTGGCTGGCCTTAAGCCCAGAACATCATAGATGTAACATCCTCGATTTGGGCCTAGTTGTAATTAGTACGTGAGTGTACGTGATTAGTTCAATAGACGAATAATTGTTGTAAGTAATTGTAAGTACGTGTGAAATTAGAGGAATTAATATGTATGTATATATATATAAGTATAAATGTACATATTTATGTACTAGGATAAAGAAAAGAAAGAAAAGAAAAAGAATAAAGAAGAAAAGAAAAAGGAATAGATATTTGTCCAGAGGCGGTTGCCTCTGGATAAGATAAGAATGGAAATATATATATATATATATATATATATATGTGTGTGTTGTGCTATTTGACTCACAAAAGTCAAATATAGTGAAAGTTGCAAAGCAAACACACAAACACATACTACTCTTCTGCTCTCGTAAGTTTTGAAGAAGAAATTCATAAAGTTTGAAGATTTGAAGTTCTAAACCTTAAGCAAGGTTAGTATAGTGTTTGTAGCATGAAATATATGTGTATTATGCTAGAAACAAGTGTGTTCTATGGCTGGAAGTAGTGTTAGAAATGGAGAACTCCATGAAAGAACATGAGAGCTTACTTTATAAGTGGGTATCTCATGTTTGATGTTTTTAAATGGTGTTAAAGTGTTTATAAGGTTCATATAGATGATATATGAAGCTTAGAAGTGTTTAAAAGAGTGAAAATGACATGTTTATAGACCTGGGTTTTTGAGTTAAATAGTGAAAGTCGCATGCATGTTGAATAAAGAAGATGAAAATCTGGGAAACTGAAGATCGCGGCGCGACAAGCTAAGTGTCGCGGCGCGACGCCGTATAAAATGAACTATGCGACTTATTTTGATCCGACTTTCGTACGAGTCGTCCGACCTTTGGTCCGACAGTCGGATGAGCCATCCGACCTTTGGGTCCGACTGTCGGATAGTACAAATGGTTGTTTGGTCCGACTTTCGCATGAAACTTACATGTTGATCCGACTTTTTACTCGTCGCGGCGCAACACAGCCTTTTCAGCAAGGATATGTTTTGTTTACATGTTCTTGTTGATTAGGTTATGTAGTGTTTTAAGTAAGTTTGATAAATGAATTGTGAACGTTAGGAAGATGTTGTAAGGTCCTGATAGTAGGATCTACTGTATGAAAACGCTTAACGCGATTGCCGATGTCTTAGGTGAACGTGTCAGCTGAACCAGAATTGAGTGAACAAACGCTGTAAGCGAAACAGGTGAGTGCCTACTTTCATGAGACTCGGTAGAGTAAGTCTTGCAAGCTAAGATTAATGTGTGAACGTGTGAATGTGTATGTATGTATGTATGACTAACCTGTTTATGCACGTACGCTTAAGAAGATGAGTGTAAGTTTCTGAACAATGTTATGATTGCTTGTAAGATGTGTAATAGGTGCATGCCAGCGGGTCCAGATTGGAACCGCTTAGTTAATGCCTGATGATGTGCATGAATGATGAATTGTATGATGATGCATGTGAAAGTATGAATGAATGAATGATGGATCCCTATGGGATCCTATGTACGATATATGACTATATGATGATGGATCCCTGTGGGATCGAATGTACATATATGTGTATGTGAACTGTCTGCAGACTATCTGACGCATGGTTAAGGTCAGCCGACTAGCTGGATCCTAACAGGACTTCGGTCATTTCTGGATTTACGGTGATTCGGGGTGCATCCCGGATCGAGGTTCCTGCAGAACCGCCGTGCCTTAACGTGAGACCGTAATCAGCCAGGATCTGGCCGTGATTACTTGGGAACCTTGTGTTCTGTAAATGATGCTTGGTGGACTGCTTTATGCTCCCCCACCAGCGGATTGGTCGTGTCAGATCCCCCGGTCTGAGTTGTTGAGTAGGACTGGCTCTCCTGCAAGACATGACTCTTACTGATCTTGTCAGCACACCGCTATGTGTTAAGCTAGCAATGTGTGCTTATGTACGATAAGATGTGTACGATACGATATGTATGATATGATATGTACGATGTGTATGATGCAAGAGTTACTTTATTGATGCTTATGCTAAGTATGTACTCACTAGCTAGTGTAGCTAATTGTACTATGTTTCCCTTTTCAGGTAAAGACTAGATGGCCTGCGAGGCGGGTGACTTATGGGAATGTATTGTCCCTTGTGGGTGGAACACTTGTAAATATATGTTGTAATGTAATATGATACTATGGTCGGTTCCTGTACTTGGTAACACCAACAACTGTTTTGAAAAAAAAGATGACGTAATTAACTATTTGTTAATATTAAAAGAAAAATTTCCGCTGCTAAAATCTGTTTTGACATTAAAGCAACTGAATTCAGAAGCGGTGTTACAATTAGGTATCAGAGCCTAAGTTTGAGTGAATTGGGTACTTGAAAGAGTATTCGATCTCAAGCTCGGGCCCGACCATAAAGAAGTGTTCCTAAGGGGGGGATTGAGTGAGAGTTATATGTATGCTAGCATTATATGATGTATTGTTTGTAAGAAAGTTGAGTAAGTGAAATAGAGTATTAATTGCTCTTTCTCTGTCATATAGAAGTTAGAAAAGATGTCTGCCGAACGTGGCAATACTGAACAAGCGTTGAAAGAATTAGAGGATGAGGCTTCTCATATGCCTCATCAGGCTGAGGATCAGAGATCTCAGCATAATGTTGGTGGTGGCAGACCTGAGCCAGATCAGGCTGCTATTATTAGGCGAATGGAGGAGGAGCTTCATGTGACGAAGGAGCTCTTGTTGCAAGCTACACTGAACAAGCCCCGAAAGACTTGTTCATACAAGAAGTTTTTAACTTGCAATCCTCTGACATTCCAGGGGAGTGATAACCCCACTGTTACTATACAATGGCTCCGGGAGATGGAGCAAGTGTTTGAGTCGTGGGAATGCGAACCGGAGTATTGTGTCAAATACGCAATACGTATGTTGAAGGGCCGTGCCATCTTTTGGTGGGATACGGTAAAAGCTTCGGTTCGGAAGGAAGTATTGAGTGCTCTCACTTGGGAGCAGTTCTCTGAGAAGGTGTTGAAGAAGTATTGCACCGAGTATGATTTGGAAAGAATGGAGAGAGATTTTAATGATCTCAAAAAAGGGGATACGCCTATTGAGGAACATATAACCGCGTTCACTGATAAGATGCGGTTCGTTCCCTATTTGATCCTAGACGAGACCACCAAGATAAGGCGGTTTGTGGCAACTCTGCCACTGGAATTTCGCCCGCATGTGAGGGCAGCTGTTGAACTGGATCGGGCGTTTGACATATCCCGACAATTGGAAGGTGATCGTTTTTATTGCAAGGGCGAATATTCCGGTACAGAGTCAAAGAGGAAGTTTCAACCGTCTGATAAATCGGGTCCTTCCAAAGGACAATCCACTGCAGGCGGGAAGACTGATTCCTCTAAAAAGCCGAGACCTTATTCTCCTTGGTATTCTCAGTGTCGCGCTTACCATTCCGGTGAGTGTTCTAGTGCTACCCAACTGTGCTGGAGGTGCGGACAGAAAGGCCATGCTAGTTATGAGTGTGGTTTCAAAGAAAATGTCTGTTACCGATGCCATAAGCCTGGACACAAGTTGACAGATTGCCCGGAAAGACAGAGTACCGGATCTAAAGGGTCTTTTAGAGACCAAAGGAAAGAAGATGCGCCTCGCGCGATGGGGAGGGCGTTTCAGATGATAGTGTAACGCCCCAATTTCATAAAAAGATAAAAAGTAGGATAATTTCATAAAAGCACTCAAATCCATTGAGTTACATAAGCGGAAACGTTTTTATACAAAACCATACTACTATCAAAAGATAAACCCACAAGTACAGACTTAATGTACTGTCAAGGTTAAATATTTACACAAAAGGGCGTTAAGAGTTATTGTTTAAAAACTGAAAAGCAGTCAAACAGGAGCTTTGCCTTTGCCTTTGCTGCAACCTGCAAAAGATTTTAAAAACAATATCTGATAAGCTACGAGAGCTTAGTGAGTAATCTAAACATAACATCATATGAGCTCACGTATACAATCACATGAAGATAATACACGCATGTCTGGCAATCAAAACTAGCCTCTGGTTCTAGACCCAAGGCAGCATCGTAGGTCACAGTACTGTACCGCATCTGAGCCATACTGCACATAGCAGTACGCTTACATATTCACATGTATAACATAACATGTTAGCAATCTGATATGAAACTACACATGCTGCTGATATGAAGTGAAGTCTAGAAGACTTACCTTATAACTGTAATTGAAATACGTCACAGATCACTGATACAGGTACTATGTAAATCACCTCCTATATATAAACAATGCATAAATCACATAAGGCATTCTGATCTGAAATAGGGCCTACACGGGCCGTGTATCCCTACATGGGCCGTGTCCCATCAATGCTACACGACCTAAGCTGGCAACATGGCCAGTGTGGTCTAGTCACTCTACACGGGCCGTGTACCTTTTACACTACACGACCATGTAACCTTACATGGCCCTATGACCGCCTTTACTACTACACGGCCGTGTACCGCTACACGGGCCGTGTACCACTTATGCTACACGACCATGTATCCTTACATGGCCCTGTGACCACCATAACTACTACACGGCCGTGTACCGCTACACGGGCCGTGTACATAACAGTTCAGCAGACTGTTCTTGCCAAGAACAGTCGGATTTCACCAAGAAATCCCATATTTTCTTCATAAAATGACTAGAGGTGTTTTCCTACACCTCCTACAACTGATATACATAAACCAAATCATATAAAACAATCCTAACATGAATTCACCATTGAATCATGTGTTTAATCTTACAAAACCTTAAGAACAATGGTTTGAAAGCTTACCTAAAGTTGTGTACTTGTTAAACTCTTACTATGGACACTAGTATGCTGTGTTCTTCAAAGGAAATCTGAAAGTTGCCAAAGCTAGCTATAGAAATTGTGGGTTGCGGGAGAAGTTTTACAAACTTTGACTATTTTGTCAAAGTTGGTGCTTATATATATATATAGTTTCACTAATTGACATAACTGCCCCTGGAATATTTCAACTTATAATTTGACGGTTTTAGCCCCTCTAGTTTTAAAAACACATCTAGTATCATAAGGGTAGCTTCTATAAACATATAACACCTCCTATTAAAATATAATAAAAGAAATATCGAACCTTGGGTGTTACAGATAGCGGAGGAGACCAAAGATGCAGGAGATGTCAATACCTGTACATTCTTTATCAACTGTTCCCCTGCTTATGCATTTTGACTCTAGAGTTGATTACTCCTTTGTTTCTTGTTTTATTGTTAGAAGTTAAGATTACCTGTTTTTAAGATGATCAATCCACTTGAGGTGGGAATTGTTAGTAGTAAAGTAGTCTCTATTTCAGAGAAAGTTTCAATAGTTGTTCTTGATGTCAAGGGAGGTAGTTTCCCATTCTTGTTTTAAGTTACGCCTATTGCGGGCTTTGATGCTAGTAATGGGATGGATTGGCTCAGCAGTCGTGATGCTGAGATTCTCCGTACCCAAAGAAAAGATGGTTAAGATTCCTCTTTATGATGAATCTTGTGTTATAGCTTATGGAGAACGACAGGGGTGTAATATTCCTGTTATCTCCATTGTTGAGAACTTAGAAGTTTGTTTCAAGTATTGTGACTCTTTTTTCGCACATTTATTTATGCCAAGATAGAGAAACGACCAGTCTAACATATCAGAGTAGTAATTGATTACCCTGATGTATTTTCTAAGAAACTGCCGGCTTTACCTCCGGTCACTGATGTCGATTGTGAGATTAAGTTGAATCCAGGAGCTACTGCGGTGGCTAGAGCTCCATCTGTGATATGTTCTCGAAGTTCTTAAATGAGAACAATTATATGTCAAGTTGTCTAAGTGTGAGTCCTGGCTAAGGGAAATGTATTTCCTTAGTCATGGCATCTGTGAGAATTGCGTCGAGAAGATCTAGCTAAGGTAGAAGCTATGATAAATTAGGGAGTTCCTCGAACTCCTTTTGAAATTAGAAGTTTCCATGCCTTAGCTGGCTGTTATTGGCGGTTCATCCGCAGTGTCTTGAAGTTTGCGAGTCCGTTGGCTAAACTGACTCGTAAAGGTGTATCTGTCATATCTGTTATAGGTCGGAAGCTCTAGAGGAAGTCTTTTAGAGCTCGAAGTGATTATGATGTGAAGCTCCGATCCTCACCTTGCTTGATGATTCGGAAGATTTTACTATCTGTTGTGAAATCTGTTACTGCCCTGGTGAAGCCAGTGTTGTGACAAATGTTTTAAGCCGTAGAGGACCGCCAACAGGAGTTAGATCTATGAAGATTATGATGATGTCAGATATGCACGCAAGTTGAGGTGAAAACCAGAGACTTTGTAATCGGTCGCAACGATTTGAGACTTCGAAATTGATGTTCGTTTTGTTTATTGCAAATGAGTCTGCATTTGTAGACTTATTTGATTCTGTTGTGTTGGTAAGACCGTGACACGTCACGGTCTTTCTTGTTTGATTGTTTTGACTTTGACTATCTGTTGTTTCCAGTTCTGACAAAGTTTGCAACGTGAGTTAGGCACTTGTGTTCACCTGAACATTGTCTATCACCTGCAAACTGATGGCTAATCTGAACATACGATCTAGACGTTGGAGAGTATGCCTCGTGTGTGTGCTTGAAAGTTTCTCCTTGAGGAGACGTTGTTCGTCCCGGATTAAGGGGAGAAGCTAAGTCTATGATCTATAGACCCATTCAAAGTCGTGCGTAAAGTCGATGATCAGACGGTAACTCTTGAGCTGCCGCCTGAACTGATCAGTGTATGTGTTATCTTTAATGTGTGTTACTTACGTAAGTGCCACGTCGAAGAAGAATCAGTAGTGATTCTTGACACGAAGGTCAAGAAGTTGCGTAAGAAGATAGTCGAGCTAGTTCTCGTGAAGTAAGAACACAGCTTAGGTCCAAACCCAACGTGGGAAATCGAGGACGTGATGAAGACAAGGTACCCTCGCCTGTTTATCACTGAGTAGATTCCGAGGACGGAATCTTCTTAAGGGGGGTAGATTTGTAACATCCTCTGTTGGGGTATGTACCATACTAGGCTCAGCCGGACCTCACGACCATCCGACCAAGAGCTCTGACCAACTACAGGAACAACCTTCCATAGCTGAATCTTATGACCATCGGACCAATAGCTCTGACAGCTGATTCACACTCATGACCTCCGACCATCTAAACCTTACAACCTCCAGCTTAGGAAATGATGAGGTATGTCCGGACCTCCACCCCCCAAATCCTTGGCCGGACCTATGCTATCTGATGGATGTCCGAATCTTCGTCCTTCAAGCACCAGCCGGACCTTCACTTTCTAGAAGAAGTCTGGAACCTTGCTCACCAAGCTCCTCGGGACCAAGCACACTGCAACCATTGGTTATACAACCAACAAATGAAGAAAGGTAGACAAGCAAAGCTAAAGGCACTACTTAACCTCTTGTGGAAAAGGTTACTAAAAGGGTGATTAAGGTTAGGAACACTAAAAAGGATGCATCAGATCACACTAGAGATAGCCAAGCAGAAGGTCAACCTCTATGAGAGGTCACATCGCCTGCAGGACTTGGGACTCTCTGGTCTGACCAAGTCAGAAGGTCCTCTCAAAGACTATTGGATAAAAGGGAGACACATCCCTCACCCATTTACCTATATATAAGACCATAAGGAACGGCAGAAGGTAGGTCTCACCACCCAGAACTCTCTCTCAGCTTCTCTTCATACTGAAAACACGTATTCTTCTTACATACAAAGAAGCTTATTCTCACACCGGAGCTTGGTCACGAGGTTCCACCCTCGTGACGAGGCTAACGGTGGTCTGTTTTGCAGATCGTTTAGGCTTACGAGTTCCAGACGAGCTTCCTCCATCTGATGTTGACCTCAAGAAGATCCTTGCTTCAACATTTGGCGCCATCCGTGGGACCGATTTTTCTCAATGATGGAATCGTCTCCCTCCAAAGACCTTTGGTTCGTCTGGAAACGTAACTACTCTATGCTGCATCTCTACCATGGACTATGGTTGTTTTAACCACTCAAACCTTGGATAACCCAAAAAAAAACACAAATGACACTAGAATTAGAGCTCCAGAGCTACTACTTTCTCAAAACACTTAGCTTCAAAGTCATGAGAAGGAGGAGAGGTTACAAAAGATTCAAACAAGGTTGAGTTTCGATGAAGAGGCTAATGCTAAAGGTTTCAGATAAACACTTGGTCCTTCTCACATCTCAACATCTTTTTAACAACCTTTGCTACAACTTAACTCGCAACTTAGAGAAGTTGCAACTATCTCTAGCCATACTAAACCCAAGGAATGCACGTTGTGGGACCTCAAGGAGCTCTCTATTCATGACCTTTGGCAATCCTTCAACATCTCCATCACAATAAGCCTAAGCCTAGAGCAGAAGCAGTACGAACTGCTCCGAAGCTCGTGCTCCATTATGAAGCTTTGAGTCAATCACTAACGGAGGTTGACTTACGAACTGCTTAGAAGCTCGTACTCAGATTCAAAGTTCATCCAGACCACGACCGAAGGTTGGTTTAGACAAAAGAAGCAGTTGATCAAGAGGTTGACCTTCAACAGTCATTCAACGGATTCCATTGTTGCAATAGCCTAACCTTCGGACCGAAGGTTGGTTTAGACAAAAGAAGCAATTCCTCCGAAGGTGGACCTTTAGCAGTCCTTTAATGTACTCCAATGTTACAATAGCCCAGCCTTCGGACTGAAGGTTGGTTTAAACAAAAGAAGCAGTTGCTTAAGAGGTTGACTTTCAGCAATCCTTCAACAAACTCCTTCGTTACAATAGCCCAACCTTTGGACCAGAGGTTGGTTTAGACAAAAGAAGCAGTCCTTCAACTACAAGCTCATGTTCTGGTCCGAAGCTCCGAACCAACCTTAAACAGAGCTCGATCAGGAACGGATTCATTCACCTATATCACAGGTTCTAAGTATTAAACCTATTATACTATATGACTTATGTGTGACCTTGCCTATGATATGCATAATGCTTGCAGGACCTTGCCTATGAATCTGTGACATGCATAATACCTAAGGACCTTGCCTATGATATGCATAATACTTGCAAGACCTTGTTTATGACATGCATGATACCTACATGATATTGTTTATCATTATGCATGATACTTACTTGCTCTATTTAAAAAAGTTTTCCCTAGTGGTGAAACATACTTTGTAATAAGACTTGTTCATCCTTATTTTGGCTATAAATTTAGACCTACGTAAGGGATAAAGCCACCAAGATGAAATTTTTCGGTGCTTGGGCAAACAACAGCCATGAACGTTGATGAAACAACGATGAAACACTTGTAGCTGTTTCTATAATGAACTCAAGTCCATGAAAAAGTATGCATTTCTTGCAGATTAGAATAAACTTGCTGACCAGCACATAACTTAAGATGAGAATAACACATAAACGCATATCATAATGCTACCTTTACTTCGTCTACCTTTGTTTGACTAGCACATAACTAAAGATGAGAATAATACATCTGCCTCTTTTGCTGCTCCAGCATAGTTTTGTTTCGTTTAGCCCTGGTTAAACCAAAAGAAAAATAATGGGGAATAAGACTTTATTTCTTGCATTTGACTTCTAGATCTGAAGGATTTCAAATACGATAGTATAGCTTCTTCCAGCTTTTCTCCGACTATAATTCCATAGCTTCTCGTCTAATCTTAGCTCATATATACATGTATATATATACCCTGGTATAGTATAAAAGAGTAAGACTCATTTATAAAAAAGGAAGGAAAAAAAATAGTTGATGCGTCGAAGAGCCAGTAGATCACGGCCTTGCCATCACTCATCCGAAGAAGAAGCTGACCTAGGCCTGAACAACAATGTCTTCCATCTTGTGATGTGAGTTGATACCTTAAACTGTTGGGTTAGGAACTACTACTTCATACCTCCATCCCTCAAACAAATTGCCTTTGACATATGAAATATTTAGAAGTTATTTCCTAAAATTAATAGACAAATTCCCATAAATGACCATCCTACGTACTTAATTAAATAGTGAAATCATAAATAAGCAAAACACACTTTGTCCTGATTTGGTAGACACGACCATGTGCGTATACTATCATTTTCTATAGGTTATCTCATATCGCCACCTTTGACGCTTATACACTATTATGGACCACTCTCGTTGAACGTTGGACACCTTTTCACCATACATCCCACGACTGAAGCAGAGGTCCAATCCAAACCTGAAGTCTAATTCGAACCACATGTTAAGTCTGGACCAGAGGTCCAATCCGGACCAAAGGTGATACCACTCTTGTCCAAATAACAAATAAGAGATGTTAGTCACCACTTATACTTGCTTATAATATTTGATTGAAGAATTGGGATGCTCTAGCTTAGGCTGATATTTTTAAAGATAAAGATGGTAAACAATCATTCTAAAAATTAAAGAACCTCAATAGGTCAATACAAATACAATACACATAAAAATAGGAGAATAGTAATATTTATCAATAAACCTTTCATATCCTTCCATTTAAACTTAAAAATCGGTTTATTACCCGCCTTTCAAACCAAAAAAAAGAGGTGACTTAATCGGAGCAACTTCGAGCTACTTTCTCGAGGTCCATAATATTCATGTGATTGATCCATGACTATTTATTGTTTACTCGCCTTCATAAACTTTTATAGCTACGTCTGCTACTAGAACCTTTAATATCGACACTTGGCATGACATTTTGCAACGTCATCATTTTTCAACATTGACTACTTAATTATCCCTTACCTTTCCTATTCTCTACACACAAAAAACGTTTGCTGAATTTTATATGAGCAACCATGAAAGCCTTAAGTCAATAAGAACAACTAATATTTCCAACAATACACAAATACACCATTATATATGTGGTTTTAATTGATTTCTTTTCCCCATAAATAATTAATAGGCAATTGCCTTCAAAAGATTCACACTAAGTGTAATAAAATCATCTATCAATCGTTAAAAAACTCGTCTTTTTAACGATATATACTAGGTATATTTACAACGGCAAAGTTGGTGATACATAATATAAGTAAACCATGTTAAACAAAAAATAACAATATATGCATATACGTTGTAATCATCCACCTTTAGCCTGCATCGTTACTTGTACACTTCAACGAAGCTCTGTTGCCACCTTCGGCCTGCCATCCTTCGGCATTGGCACTTTCAGCTTAGCATCTTTCGATATGCAAACTACCTGACCCACCTTTATGAAGCTTTAACATCCCAAACACATTTATTTTGATGATAATTCTAAAGCTTCACCATCGCTGAAGCATACATGTTGAATGTTATAAGGTTACCTAACGAATGTTTAGTCTGTGGCTTATATCCTTCGAGGTTCGTCTCGTTTAAAACTTATCCAAGTTGGGGATCACTTCACTCGAAACTCAAACGCGAAGTAGTAAACACACAATGAGAGTAATAACATGCAAATTGAAAAAAACAAATATTAACATGTGTCACACGACCTTCGTAGTTATTTAAAATAAAGCATGTTCAGCCGCACCTTGTTTCTGCCAGTTTCCAAACTTGAAGCAAAAAAGGAGTAGCCTTTAAAGTTCAACCTTTAACCCTCGATGTTTTGACTTTTGCCATTTGTATAATTTATGCTTCAACTATGTATACCTTTAACATTTGTATCCTATGGGCTCAAATCCCAGAGAATATATATAAAGCTACTCTCAAAACACCATCTGGTTTATAAGTAAAGCATTTACTTGCTTATACATATATGCATGATAGAGTCCAAACAAAAATCATTCGTTTGAAAATAACCATGATACTATTGAAGGAAGTCAATGTAAAACGCATCAACAATAGTACAACTACAAACTCTCACTTATACTAACCGTCATAACTCAAGTATGTTATATTCATCAAACTAAGATAAAACTCATTCAACAAGTAGGTCTTCTATCGTAGTATAATGTCACAACAATTGTCAGACGTTACTTATGGTACTTCTAGTTTATCAAATTACTTTTGTTCAGTCATTATAAATTGACCACAATTGCCAAACATTATTCCATTACTAATTCCATTTTCTAGTTCGACTACTATTCCACGGATATTATCGTCCGACACTCATATGTCAGCACATTTCAGTTATATTTGCAAATAATGCATTTATATTTTCAAACGACCATAAGCTCGTGACAAATTAAAATACCATGAACAAGTTGGTAAAACATATAAAAAGGAGAGAAACTTTCTCACGTAGTTACATACATGAAATAAACTTATGTGAGTTCAATAGTACTAGCTAGTACAACTGAACTGGAGGACTATAGTAGTATTGTACCACCATACTTGCCAAATATATGGTTAATTTGTGGCTCTTGTATGAGAACTGATATTTCATTTCCTAAATTATTATTATTATTACTATTGTGACTGACAAATAAGAAAAGAAACTGTATATATGCTTGTATCTATTTCAGGACGATACACTTACAAATAAGTCATCGCATGTTATACACCGAAGCATGCTCTACCATTTGATAAAAATCTTACAGGGACAAACATGACATTTTTCAGAATTGATTTGGGATCGAACCATTTTTAGTGAACAATATATAGTGAAAGAATGGAATGAACTTACACAAATGTTATTTATCAACATCATTTTGATCGCTGTTGTTCGGATTGACATTGTTTAATATGATCAATATTATTCCAATTGACATTATTTTATTCAATTAATAGTGTTCTGATCGATGTAAACAGCTGATGGGCTAAATCCGGATGGGTATGAAGCCTAGATAAACATCGTGGCCCTCGTACGGGAACTAATATACCATCTCTCCCATTATTATCATTAATCGTATCTGACGACACACTCTCAAACAAATCGTCACATGTTGCAAACCTAAACTTGTCATACAACTTGATAAAAAAATTCGAGAGTCCGTTGTGATCTCTTTCAAATGTTGCTTATTTGATCGATGTTATTCCGATCAAAAATATTTA
This sequence comes from Dittrichia graveolens, assembly GCA_038502395.1. NCBI lineage: Eukaryota > Viridiplantae > Streptophyta > Magnoliopsida > Asterales > Asteraceae > Dittrichia > Dittrichia graveolens. The sequence continues at coordinate 63,964,903 of JARJIL010000009.1, forward strand.
ATATGATTGATATTATTCCGATCGACATTATTTTATCCAAGTAGCCGATGGGCTAAATCGGGATGGGTATACCCAATAAACAACCCCATAATCCGAGCAACGGCTCGCATTATTGACAGGTTGAGCACACCTCATAATTCGTTTTGTAACTTTCGACAACGGTCTTGGTTACGAAAAACGCGTTTACGAGGCGATAGCCAAAAAAAAATTGTTCCGGACAAGGCAATAGCCACAAAACAATGATTATGTACACAGAAGTATTAACTGTTATGAAATGCATAAGGCTAAGGCCAAATGATGCAAACATCGTTACAAATGAAAACTAACGGGTTATCACAAAATACATGTATTATAAGGGAATATCCAAAAACATGTTCACCCTCGAGTCAAATCTATTGATACTCATTATAGATTTGATACAATAAACAAAAATGACCCAATACATTTCAATCAACAATAGATTGTGTGAAGCAGATATATTTGCTACCAATTATTTACATGCACACAAAAACAAGACACATGTTCATGGTTACCTAGAAACAATCGACTAATAGATAATAAACAGACTAATTTTTTTAGTCTAGAGTAACTCGCCGAATTGAATGTCAAGTCACTCTAGACTGGGGGACTTGTTGGGGTATGTACCATACTAGGCTCAGCCGGACCTCACGACCATCCGACCAAGAGCTCTGACCAACTACAGGAACAACCTTCCATAGCTGAATCTTATGACCATCGGACCAATAGCTCTGACAGCTGATCCACAGCTGAAGCTCATGACCTCCGACCATCTAAACCTTACAACCTCCAGCTTAGGAAATGATGAGGTATGTCCGGACCTCCACCCCCCAAAGCCTTGGCCGGACCTATGCCATCCAATGGACGTCCGAAGCTTCGTCCTTCAAGCACCAGCCGGACCTTCAGCTTCTAGTGAAAGTTGTGCTATTTGACTCACAAAAGTCAAATATAGTGAAAGTTGCAAAGCAAACACACAAACACATACTACTCTCTCTGCTCTCGTAAGTTTTGAAGAAGAAATTCATAAAGTTTGAAGATTTGAAGTTCTAAACCTTAAGCAAGGTTAGTATAGTGTTTGTAGCATGGAATATATGTGTATTATGCTAGAAACAAGTGTGTTCTATGGCTGGAAGTAGTGTTAGAAATGGAGAACTCCATGAAAGAACATGAGAGCTTACTTTATAAGTGGGTATCTCATATTTGATGTTTTTAAATGGTGTTAAAGTGTTTATAAGGTTCATATAGATGATATACGAAGCTTAGAAGTATTTAAAAGAGTGAAAATGACATATTTATAGACCTGGGTTTTTGAGTTAAATAGTGAAAGTCGCATGCATGTTGAATAAAAAAGATGAAAATCTGGGAAACTGAAGATCGCGGCGCGACAAGCTAAGTGTTGTGGCGCGACACCGTATAAAATGAACTATGCGACTTATTTTGATCCGACTTTCGTACGAGTCATCCGACCTTTGGTCCGACAGTCGGATGAGCCATCCGACCTTTGGGTCCGACTGTCGGATAGTACAAATGGTTGTTTGGTCCGACTTTCGCATGAAACTTACATGTTGATCCGACTTTTTACTCGTCGCGGCGCAACACAGCCTTTTCAGCAAGGATATGTTTTGTTTACATGTTCTTGTTGATTAGGTTATGTAGTGTTTTAAGTAAGTTTGATAAATGAATTGTGAACGTTAGGAAGATGTTGTAAGGTCCTGATAGTAGGATCTACTGTATGAAAACGCTTAACGCGATTGCCGATGTCTTAGGTGAACGTGTCAGCTGAACCAGAATTGAGTGAACAAACGCTGTAAGCGAAACAGGTGAGTGCCTACTTTCATGAGACTCAGTAAAGTAAGTCTTGCAAGCTAAGATGAATGTGTGAACGTGTGAATGTGTATGTATGTATGTATGACTAACCTGTTTATGCAGGTACGCTTAAGAAGATGAGTGTAAGTTTTTGAACGATGTTATGATTGCTTGTAAGATGTGTAATAGGTGCATGCCAGCGGGTCCAGATTGGAACCGCTTAGTTAATGCCTGATGATGTGCATGAATGATGAATTGTATGATGATGCATGTGAAAGTATGAATGAATGATGGATCCCTATGGGATCCTATGTACGATATATGACTATATGATGATGATGATGACGGATCCCTGTGGGATCGAATGTACATATATGTGTATGTGAACTGTCTGCAGACTATCTGACGCATGGTTAAGGTCAGCCGACTAGCTGGATCCTAACAGGACTTCGGTCATTTCTGGATTTACGGTGATTCGGGGTGCATCCCGGATCGAGGTTCCTGCAGAACCGCCGTGCCTTAACGTGAGACCGTAATCAGCCAGGATCTGGCCGTGATTACTTGGGAACCTTGTGTTCTGTAAATGATGCTTGGTGGACTGCTTTATGCTCCCTCACCAGCGGATTGGTCGTGTCAGATCCCCCGGTCTGAGTTGTTGAGTAGGACTGGCTCTCCTGCAAGACATGACTCTTACTGATCTTGTCAGCACACCGCTATGTGTTAAGCTAGCAATGTGTGCTTATGTACGATAAGATGTGTACGATACGATATGTATGATATGATATGTACGATGTGTATGATGCAAGAGTTACTTTATTGATGCTTATGCTAAGTATGTACTCACTAGCTAGTGTAGCTAATTGTACTATGTTTCCCTTTTCAGGTAAAGACTAGATGGCCTGCGAGGCGGTTGCCTCATTCTTCACTCGAGGGTTTCCTCTTAATTAACTATTTACACACATACTTAATACATACATATATTCGCACATGCACACGTACATACATACATATAAACACATAATCGCATAACTTGCATTTATTTGATTCAACAAGTATACACGTAAAACACTTCTTATTACAATAACTACGTACGTTTACATACTAATTACAACTAGGCCCAAGTTGAGGATGTTACAACAACCATCCGCGCTAGTGGGTGAGCATATAGCGGTTCACCAAGCATCGTTATGAAGCCACAGGCTCCTTTGGGCTCAGCGAATAGCCGATTACCCCCAACTTTGTTAAGGAACGGTGGTCCTGCAAAACTTACTAATCGGAATGGACCCTCGAGTAGCCACCGTTGATCCCGAACTATGGCCCAAGGCCCCATGGGATCCAGTCAATGGCTGAGCTTAACCAATATAGCCATAAGAGGTCCGCGGACAATTCACATACACATAGTTGATCCAATCAAGATCAATCAATAAGCATGCTTATCAACAAGTTCAACAAGGGGATCCCATGTTCATATTCAACATTTCGATCTTTCTAATCATAATCGTAACTATCACGTCTCATATATACCTAATGGTAATCAACAAGTCCATATATACTACATAATGATTACGAGTTAAGTCGGTACACACCTGAGTCCAAGACACTTATATTAATCTTCTAATGATGCCTTTAGTCCATATATAAACCTATATTAACATCCCAAGCATCAATACGCGAATAAAGATAAAACTACTAACTGACGCCCCAGACGCGTCGCGTCCTAACCACCGACACGTCGCGTCGCGCTTAAACAGCCTAACGCACCGCGATCTTTACTCCAAGGCGTCGCGTCGCGTCGCTAGAACAGTTACAAACGACCATTTTTTTTGCAGATTAAAACTCGACCAAATATCATCTAAATCAATCTCAAACATCTCCTAACACTTACAAAGCTTGTTTGGGACTATTTAGGCACTTTATAACATCAAAATCAAAATAATCCCATTAAAATAGTTTAGACTCAAATACATCAGTTTTGATGTTATATTCACTTATTGACATAAAATATAGTCTATCAAAGTTATAGGAACCAATAGGAGACCTCATAACATCACTTAATTGCAGTAATCAAGATTTGATTCAGGAACCCCAAATCGGTTTTTTAATTGAAACTTAATCATTTGTACACTTTTCTAACCTCTTAAGGAGTCTACTAACATATATTAAAACTCATTTTAACAATCCTTTCAAGATTTGGGTTAGTTATAATTAACACTTTAAACTTCAAAATAATAAAAAGGAATAGGTAATAACACTTACTAATCAAGAAAGAGGATGATTATGGACGTGCTTTAAGATCTTAAGATGCCTTATAATTTCCCTTAATTATTTCCTCCATAAAAGAACTTGAAATATGGTGGTTTTGTGTATGAAGAACAAAGGACAAGAAACAATTAAGAAAAGGAAAGGATATATGAAAAGAAAAGAGAAAAGGTGGCTGCCTCGTGAGGCGGTGGGCTCTTTTCGAGCGGGTATCCTGCTCCCCTTTTCAACTTACAACTCATCCAAACGCTATCCCTAAATTCTAAGAAGGATATATTTGGAATCCTTATTTAAAACCATTTAATAATTAATCACTATTATTTGTTTTCATCAACTTTTTATCAACACCTCATTTAATAGTAACAATATACATATCGTTCTCCTATAAACTTGGAATTCTTATTTATTTCACAAGAGTACAACCCTAAACACAAATGGTACAACTAGGCCCAGTTTAGTGTGTTACATTGCATCATTAAAAATTTAAATAAATATTTATTATTTGATTGCACTAACAACATGTATCATATTGATATTACTCATATATATTAAAATTATAAATAAATATTTATTCTTTGATTGCACTAACAACATCTACCATATTGATATTACTCATATATGCACTTACATAGAAGTATAGAACTATATTAAATCATAGTGTCCCAGAGTTGTTGTGAGCATCTTTATCCGTGTTTCAACCAATAAACATAACCCATGTATCAACATATGAAAAGGAAGCAAATAGGCTCACTGGACAGCTAGACGCGTCACAACCAACATAATGTCGCATCGTGACCTACAAAAATAACCATATGTGTCACTTCCTTAAAGCCTATGCGTTGTAATGTATGAACAGGAAGAACACAACCATGGTTCTGCAGATTTCTAATCCGATCTAAACACCCCAAAATTTGATTTTAATTTAAATTTAACTATTTATACACTCTCCTAACCTCTTAATGAGCCTGTTAACATAGACCAAACTCATTTGAGCAATCCTTCAAGATTTGGGTTAATTACCCATTAACATTCCAAACCTTTAAAAGCAATAAAAGGAGTGAATAAGAACACTTACTAATCAAGGAGGAGGATCATGGTGTTTGATTTATGTTCTTGAAAACAAATCTTGATTCCTTCTTAATTTGAATTTGTATATGTTTGTGTGTGTTTGAGGAAGAACACAAAAGAAAGAAAGAAATAAGAAGGAAAAAAGGAAACACGAAAATATAAGTCAAAAGAAGGGGGTTGCCGACTATAAGTCAGTTGGTCCCTTTCTAGCTGGTATCCTACTCCCCTATCCGATTTACAACTCATCTATACGATATTCACTTTTAATAGTGATAGACAAAGGGTTAGTTTACTTTTTTACCTCTTTAAAGAACTTAAGCAGTGGCTAATTCTTGCACTAGCAAAGGTATTTCCATGTGATGAGCTTAGGTACTATCTGAGGCACATCCTTGAAAGTATGAAACGATATTGGAAGAGACATGCTTACAAGGAATTGCTTTGGAGGGTTGCAACATGTATCACAATTGCAGAATTTGATTTGAGGATGAAAAAATTAAGAGAACTAAATCCTAATTGTGCAAATTGGCTTGTTCATTAATTAGACTTCTGCTAGTAAATTTGATTAATTACACCTTATAATCAATTTACAAAAAAACACTATTCATTTCAATTTTCATTTTATCCCCCTAAGTAATTTTTATTTTTCACACTCTAATCCATATAAATTAAATTTGACCTTCAAGTTTTAATTTTTACCCATAAATAAATTTTTATTTTTCACCTTCAATTTCTATAAGATTACATTTTACCCAATAAGATAATTTATAGTTTCATTATTATTACTAGATTAGCTTCCTGTGTAATACACGGGTTGGTTTTAAAATGATAAATGTTAAACATATTAAATAATTATAATTCAAAAAAAAGGCGACAGATGACGTCAACACTTATACTATTGGTGGAAGTGACAATGCGAGAGGGAACGATAGAAACGTGTTATCATGATACGAAGTAATTGTGTTTCTTATACAATAAGGTCAAATATGATATTTAAAAATGTTATAAATAGTAGATATGATGAGTGGACAAATATAATATTTTAAAATTGAAGAAGGACATAAATGAAATTAATTCTTAAAAAATTAATTTAAATAGTTATAACTGAATCAACTTGTGACCAAGAAAAATCAAAATTGTATTTTAATTTTTATCAAAATGAATAGTTAAGATCGTATAATTAAAATTGATTTGTTAAATAAATGGCTAGAATAATACAATAAATTTGACTCAAATTAGTTATTTATATGTTACATAAGAGATAAATTAGTGCTAAGATATTATTCAAAATAAACCACATTTAGAGATAAATTTGATATGATAAGTATACATGTTATTTTTATATAAATAAACAATAATACGTATGATATGATTTAATAAATTTAGTGGATAATAATTTTGAATTAGAGAAAGTTTAAAATAAAATCGAGTTTCAACTTTGACCATCTAAAGTCAAAATTAAAATTTTAATTTGATTTAATAAACGGCTAAGATTTAGTTTTGACTAAATGAAAGGCTAGGATCCTCTAATTAAGTTGATGAAAATTAGTCTTTTATTTATATTAGAAGATTCTTTTTTGTTATTACTACAACTATTAAATATGCTTTTGGACTAAACTATATGGCATCAAACTCTAAAACCAAGAGTATTAATAAATTTGTTAAAAATGTAAGATTATCTAAGTGACAAATTTAAAATGGGATGAGATGGTAAATTAACAATTGAAAATTGTTTAGATTAATTTAATAAAGTGATATATGTACCAAAATAACACATTTAGTTTTGCACAATATATAAATAAAAATATATTGCAAATGACACCATAACGTATCTAAGTATACTACATATGTTGGAGAAATGTTAAGTAATATTAGTGGAACCTAACTTAGTTGAAGAGTAGATTAGTCATGTAATTTTACATTCTACTTATCAATCTATGATTATTAACTATAATTTATGTGAGGATAAGACATTTAAGTTACATAATGCTAGCATCACTTTAACATTTTCCCATACTTATTTTACTTTGTATGTATGTTACTTGAATATCTATTTTTAATATACCAAACTCTTAATTTATTTAGGTATTTATGCACCAAATTTATCTCATTTTTCTACTGTGGTAAGCAAACTTAGATATGACTTCTAAAAGTTTAGTACAACAAAAGGTAAGTTCTTGTATGATACACACACCAATATGTAAACATGTCTATTTAAATTATAACATTTATGAACATAATATATACATATTATTACTAAAGAATATTTGTTACTTTTGTTTATATTTTTTTGGAATCCGTAAGGCATTTTAATATCATCAAGTGTTATGACCGGCTTTCTTATTTATACAATGAAACAGAAGTTTTTCAACTCATTCGAAATGATTCTTTTTCAATAATAAGCCAAATATTATCAGTTATAATTCAATAAAATTCTTAGTTATATTTCAAATTTAGCATTTATAATCAAACTATACATAAATAATTAGATGAATTATATTTCCACTTTATAGCTTTTAAAGTTTAACATGTATCTTACATGGTTTTGATATGAATTAAATATTAGTTGTTTACAATATTAATATTAACTTTGTATTATCATGAATAATGACATATTATACAACCAAGTCGTTGAAAATATAGACATGTTGATATGTCAAACGAAATGATCTTCAACTTTAAATATGTAATCTCAAAAGTATACACTTCTTACGTGTATTTTATTACAAGTCTTGATCTTTTATAGGAAACAGTCGTATCTCCAACAAGTTACAAAAACTAATGTTAGTTTAGTTAACTACTTGATAAACTACAGTTTGCTAAAAAACAACTATTTTTATTTTCTTAGAAGACGATTATCAAACTAAATAATATGTATATATTACCTTCGAACAACCATCTTATCTATAATATTATATATAGTTTAAATTAAAATGAGTAGAGACACATAAATTATAATTGCCTTATAAAGTGTGTGAGAGAGTACCATGTGAAAATAATTGTAAATGTTTAAACTGTGATTCAAAGTGTTATGATTCCTTACACCAATTGCGACAAAGACTCTAGAAGGCATAAAGAAAGAATTGTTTAATATAAAGTTATTTGAAACGTGGTATGAGTATCAAGTTAGTTGTAACGCCGGTCCTTAAATTTCAGGAGTCTATTTTTTTTTATTAAAATGTGAGCGGAAGCTGAATATTTATTTAACATTTTACAACTTATATAAATATAAGTTGTAATACAAAAGTATTATTAAACAAAACACTGCAAGCGTTACCAATTCGTTCGACCATTACACTACTTATTACATAACATAGTTTATACAAAGTGTTCCCCAACACAAACATGAACTCCCAGCTAGTAACCCGTGCTCACCAACAATCTATTTACCTGCATATGGAAAGTTCATGAGATGGTTAGCTATAAATAGCTAGTGAACAACAACTAAGCGGAAGAAGTACATTAACAGTATCATAAACACATTACATGCATCACGTAACTTCATTCAAGTCTATCCTAACACATGGTGAAGCACCGGTTAGTCAGCAGGCATCACGTCTTGCAGGGTAATGAGCCCGGCTCAGTGATCCTCACTGGGGAAACCGATACTTCCTCCACGCCAGTAGAGAAGCGGGTAGCGGTCCACCATTACGTTATCGGGAAACATATCCCATTCGGGATCAGCGAGAACTGAGAGCCCCTATATCGTATCAAGGGGCGGAGGTTTAGCAAGAACCAAGATTCGTGATCATCAAATCTCCGCACATCCTAGCTGGCGACACAAGGCCCCAACTCAAGACCCAGATAATCTGGCCCCAATGTCCAACAAAGTACCGGTACACAAACAATGGCCTACTCCGGCCTTAGCACAAACATAAATGGCCTACTCCGGCCTTAATATATCAACAATGACCTACACAGGTCTTTAACATATCAACATGTAACACCGCGATTTCAGAGTCAATTTTAGTCTTTTCAAAACCAAAAGTCAAACATTATTTTAGTAATTAACAAAACAGCGGAAGTCTTTAAAAACATTTTCTTTATTTCCAAACTCGTGTTACCAACATTAATACCGACCGACCATCATACCTGCATTAAGCAACAAATGTCCTAACACGAATTTGCAATCCCAGGCACATGCTAAGCGTTCATATGCAAAGCCATACATAAATACTGGGAGGGGGTTAGCTTTAAAAGCTAGTGAATACAAATTTAACCCTAAGCATCATGCAGCACATAGGGCATCCTATTCTTCCCATCATAAGCATGGCAACATAGCAATATACATACATGCAAGTCATATAACACAGGAACTAGCAAACAATGCTATCCTATCACATAGCGGAGTGCTGACATGTCCAACGAGTGTATTATATTGCCGGGTTGCAAATCCAGCTCAAAACACTACCACCGGGGGAATCAAACACTACCATCCCTTGCTGGTCTCATCACATGAGTGAATCACCAAGCTCGTTTTGGAACCAAGAATGCCCATAGGCTAGCCAGTTAAGGCAATCACCTCCCAAATACTCTAAGGAACGGCACTCGAGTACCGTTAGTCCAGAAACATTATGCCTGAAGGCTCTGGACCCAGCCGAAGCTGACCTCAATCAAGAACTGTCCGGACATACACATAGCTCATCAGAAATCCTTTTCAGGAACAATTGCATGCATGCATTTTACATATAACCCACATTCAACAATATATGCACATGTACTTAAATACATGTCTTGCATATCATTTATCATGGCAATACTTGTTTCAACATGGGGATCCCATCAGGGTCCAATAGCATATATAACAATAATTCCATATGGTCGATCCAAATCAGGATCCATTGCATACATAATTACAAGTTTTAACTAGGCGGCTCCAAATTTGAATCCGCTGGCATGCACTCTACAATAACTAACAACTTAACACTGCAGATCCAATCTAGATCCATTAACATGCATACATATCATCTAATACATAATTGTCCATTATCATTATAAACTTAAACTGTACGGGCATCTATGCTTTTCGTTTCTATATACACCAGTTTAAACTCACTCTACAATCTTACGGATCATAATCGTAATTATCATATCTCGTATACACCTAACGGTAACCAATAAGTCCATATATACTGCATAATAGTTACAAGTTAAGTCGGTACTCACCTGTAGGGCTACCACAGGAGAACATAGTGTTCCGGCTCTTCTTGTTCGTTGGTTTTACCTAAAACATCGTTACTTACATCAAATGGACATACACACAAAGTATTACTACAAAAATAGTAGTAATAACACCCTAACGACACTTTAAGTCCAATTACAAGCTTACATACATATAACCCTCGTGTGTACCATATATAGCATACAATAACTGTGTAGTGCATTACCAATTAACTCTCCCTTTATTGAACTCATGAAAGTCAATACTCACATGAGCGTCTAAACTAAGCAATTATACTGTTCAGGCTCTTTCCAGTCACTGGAATCACCTAAACAATATCCCATATATCAATGCCACATTAAATAGTAAATTCTGTGCTGAAACAGGGATCCTTACGGCCACAAGCACATGCTTGCACCCACAAGAAAAGTGCTTTACTTGCGCCCGCAAGCACAGCTCCTTGCGGCCGCAAAGGATCTCCTTGCGCCCGCAAGCAAGTCTGCACAGACCAGTGTCGAGTTCCAGCCCCTGTTTTGGCCATTTTCAAACCCAAATCTTTACCAATCGATTCCAAACCATTTTACAGCATTCACATATGAACAAGGCATTCAAACTAAGCTAGAAACATGTTTCAAAACACACTTTAACATACCATTCATGAATTTGTACCAAAATCACCCAATTTGACCCATTTGCCTAATTTCTCCAAATCAATCCATAAACCTTACTTTAACTCAAGTTTCTGATTCATTTAAGCCTAGATTAGGATTGAAAACATGTTGGAATCATTGGTTTCAATTGTAGAAACCAATTTGAAGTTTTTGCCAATTTGACCTAGAAAGTCAAAACTATGAACAAGAGTGAAGAAGCCTTACAACTATGAGGAAGATGATGAGGATGATGAAGAGAACATATTCTGAACTTGTTTTGGGATTAATTCCAGCCTCAACCTTGATCTTGTGTGGCTTTCTCCTTCAATCTTCCAAGAGCAACAAGAAGAGTAGTGAGTGTGTGTGTGTTTCAAGTGTGTGTGTGTCATGTATGTCTATAGAAAGAGAACCGCCTTTGTGGTTCTAATATATCCACAAGGGGTATTTTGTTCCCCTTTTCAACTTACAACTCAATATCCATTTACCCGTTTTAACTAACGGGGATATTTCTGGAATCCTTATCTAAAACCATTTAATAAATAACAACTATCATTTATTTATCACCAACTTTCATTTAACATTATATTACACCTTCATTCCTTACTTACTATTTCTTATTTAATTCACAAGTTTACAACTCTAAATACAATGGGTACAACTAGGCCCATTTTGGGGTGTTACACAACAATGACCTACGCAGGTCTTTAAACATGCTTACATATCATTTGAACAACACAATTGGTTCATTAAACCTTTAAACATGCATAACTACAATTTCTCGGTTTGTAACATACAAAACAGCTTTATAATACTATCAATATCATGCTCGAGTTAACTGTTACTCACCTATGGAGTTATAACAGGTAAGCACTAAGTCACAAATGTTTCTTGATGAACTGGTTCACCTAAACAAACACCCCGAATGTCAAAACAATGCGAAACAACAAACTATTCACTGAAACAAAGCTCCTTGCGGCCACAAGCGGAAAAGCTTGCGCCCACAAAGGCTGACAGGCCCTTGCGCCCGCAAGGGCAGGCCTTACGGCCGTAAGCAAGGTATCCCTTGCGGCCGCAAGGGATTTTCCTTGCGCCCGCAAGGACTGTTGTGCAGACCTGTGTGATTTCCAGCCTCTGTTCTGCTATTTTCAACCCCAAAACTCAACCAAACGATTCCAAATCAAATTCCAGTGTTCACATATGAAATGGTCAATACAACTAAGCTAGAAACAACTCTTAATTCACACTTTAACATCCAATTCAAAGATTGGGACCAAAATCACCATTTTTGACCCATTTAAGCTTTCTAATCAAATTCAATAAAAAACACTACTTTAATTCAATAATCTGATTGCTAAAAACATGGAATTGATGTAGAAACAGGTTGGAATCATTGATTTCAATTATAGAAATCAATTTGCAAATTTGACCCATTTGACCTAAATGGTCAAAAATCAAGAACACAAGAATTATGGAAGGAATCTTACAAGTAGGAGTGGAGAAGATGAAGATGAAGCTTTATAACAGATTACAACTTGAATTCAACACTTGGATTTGCAGCAAATTGGAGCTTGAATGTTCCTTTCTTGCTTTCTCCTTCACAAGCCACAAGAACAAGGAAGACAACAAATGAGTTGTTTGTAGTAACACACGTGAGTAAGGAAGGAGACCGATTTGTGGGTTTCATTTATCCACAAGTGGGTATTTTGTCCCCCTTTTCAACTTACAACTTAACGCACGAGTATCCGTTTTATCTAACGGGGATATTTTGAAAACCTCGTTATAAACCATTTAATATTCTATTAATTTTATCTATTTTTATCAATATTTTATTAACTCATTTAATAAATAATTTAGTTATTTTTCTTTAATATCTTTAAATATATATATTTTATTCAATTTATTTAATTTATTATACATACCACGTCAGCATGCGTCTAGGCCCTTTCTGAGGATATTACATTAGTGGTCCATGGACGGACCAATGTGTGGTTGATACAACTGAAAAGGTTTATAGTTGTAGGAAGTGGAAGTTGACTAGAATATCATGTAAGCATGCAGTTGCAGCAATTTGGAACATATCCCTTAATTCATAACAAGTTGGATTGTTGGATAGTTGGGTTGATAAGACATATTGGGTAGAAACATGAAAAAATGTTTACACCTTCAAAATCGGACCAATAACATCCGATGTCCCTACTACTCTTATAGCACTAAACCATCACAAAACCCTCAAAGGCTAAGGAAGAAGAGAAAGAATGGCATTGGTGAAATGGGCAATCAAAAGGCAAACTAACAAGGGCATTCAAGCATGTTACATGTAGGAAATGTAAAGGACATGGGCATAACTCAAGAACATGCACCGGACAATGAAGGCAAACTCTCAAGCTATTTGGATGATTTTTTTTTATCCTTTTGGTCTATAGTGCTTTATGCACATACTTTATTTGGTAACTAATATGTTGGTTTAGTTACTTAAATTACTACGATATGTTGGTTTAGATACTATTTCATGTTTCGGTTAAATTTGTTTATGTAACCGGTTTAGATTTAATTGGATAGTTTCCTGCACATACACAATTATAGCCATTATTAGTCAAGTTTGGGACATTCCTATTGTGCATGCTTCCAAAAAAAGTTGCCTCACTTTATCACTATTGGAAGTTTTAAAAAATTGTCTCACTTTATCATTATTGTATGTTCATGGATTTGATGATAAATGCATAACCATACAAGAACATTGATATCTCTTAAATTTGACATGTTTATCTTATAGATTTCCGCGTATTTGGGTTAACTTATGAAGTGGAAATGTTATATTTTGATTCTTAATTGTTTATATTCTACCATGCAGACATACAATGGCAAAAGAACAAGAAACAAAGCAAAACCAATGAAATTTAGAATAAAAATAAAATTCCATAACGTGTGCGAATTTTAGAAGACAAACCTTCAGAGTTGGTCAAAAACCTCTTTTACGGCCGTAAAAGGGATCCTATACCTTTTAACAGCCGCATAAAGGAAAAGACAAAAGTTCAGTTTTGGCACTTCACGATAGAGGTGTAAACAAGCCGAATCAAGCTAGAACTCGAGAGAACTTTATGTTAAACTTGAGCTTAGATCAATATCTCGACCAACTTTCATAGTAGGAAATGTGAGTTTAGGTGTAATGTATTATGTTATGTTGTATACACATGTTTCCTATCTACTGTTTACATATCCATTTATGAAATCAGAGCACAAAAACACATAACACATCAATATGATATCAAGCAAATCATCAATTGATGGAAACAGAACACAAAAGTTTACAAATGCCCCTTAAACCAAAAACATGAAACACCCTACATTGACTTCAAACATTAAATACTTAAACCCTAAAAAAACTAAATTAGGTCTAAAGTTTTAAAAAGTACATAGACTAAAAAGATAATCCAAGTTGAAATGAGATACATTTTTAACCTCCAAATTGTTGCATTCTTCTGTTTAGTTACTTCTTCAAACACATTCTTCAAATTCAACAAACCTGAATGATAGCCTTTGATCTTGCACACATCGTTGTATCAAACCATCCAAAGAACATACAGTTGGAGCCCCTTTCTAGACAACCATAAAATGCCTACATGGGTTCGTTGTTGTCTAAGAAGCCCTCATTATGGCTTGCCTTCCACACAAACAAAACACCATTTTCTTGATTTTGTTATCTTCTTCAATTCAATGGATTGTACTAAAAAGGCGTTGTGAAGGGTACGATACATAAATTTATGAGGAAGATTAGAGGTGGGTTAGGAAAAGATGTTCCTACCTCTCGCATGATAGGCAAATGGACTATGTAACGTCCAAACTAGACGGACGTTAAGGCAAGGGGCCTTAGATGAAATAAAGCCTAAAGGTCAGGACTAGTGTAAGGCCATCCGTAACAGCCAGCCCGAAGGCTTCATGTGTGGCCTTGGGTTCATCTGGTTCAATATTAACACCCATACGCCCTTCATTTTACCCACTCGGGTAACATATTCAAGTCCCCCAACCTGACACTTCCTTTCCCTTTTTTAAATAAAGCCGTTTTACAACAACTATTAATAAATAATTTTTTAATGACTAGCTTAATAAAAACAAAATTTATTTCCCCCTATATATGTCCTCTTAAAATATATCATTTTACACTTTAAAATATTCATCCCAAAATCTATATTTCTCTCAACCACTTTTTTACTACAAAAAATATTTATTTTTTACACAATATGGATTTACCAAAACCCGTTTCATCATCATCCATATCAACTGATGAGCTCATTGAGCAGGAAAACAAAATTTTTACAGGGTTGGTTCGAGAAATGGCAAAATTAATTTATGGTAGTACCATGAAATTGTCACGAAGAGCACCAAGGAGCGGGAACATAGAAAGAGGTCGAGTAACTACAAAAGAGCGGCTTATGCGAAACTACTTTGGCGATAACCTTGTTTATGGATGGAATATGTTTAGATGACAGTTTTGAATGAGCATACAACCATTTGAACGAATAATTGATTATTTAAAAGGAGAGTATCTGTATCTTAAACAATCGTAGGACGTCAAAGGAAAAAATTTGATCTCCGATACAAAAGTGTATTTTCGCTGGTCAAACATATTGCGCGTATCTAACTTTCTAGACAACAAAGACAACTAGATTATTAGATATTTTTATTATTTATTATTTTCAATAGTATTTTGTAATTTTTATTTTCTAATGATAAATCTTAATTTTTTTATGTCTATTATTTTTTTATTCTTTTTATTTTTAAACAATTTATAATTTATTATATTTTGTTAAATAATTAAATGTATAATAAATTTTTTTAAAATAAGTCGGAAAAAATTAGACAAGTGTAATTTACTCTCAAATATACAATGAGAGTCACGTATATCTTGACTACTACTTTCTTGGTGGCCCAAAGATCTAATTCATACACCAACTTTGCCCCCTTTTCTTTCACACGCACATAACCCTAAAATTTCCTCCGATTCCGTCCTTTTAACGTCGGACGTTTGCCGGAGCTACCTATCAGAGTGGCCATGGCTATAGCGGCACCAGGACAGCTGAACACAACCGAATCTCCAACCTGGGGTTCCCGAAGTGTTGACTGTTTCGAGAAATTGGAGCAGATTGGTGAAGGAACTTACGGGTCAGTCGCTAACATCATCTGCTTAACTGATTTCAAATGTTACAGTTTAAAGTGTCGTCATCAAGTTTAGTTTCGTAATTCGGTAATTGGTAACTGGTAATTGGCTTTAATTCATAGACGCTATTTGATCAAAACACAAGAAATTCTTTTAACCTAGAAGCTATGTAGGTTTGTTTTTACTGCCACTCTACTAAAAGAATGTGTTTGACCTCTACACCCCAAATTAACTGCAAAAGGCATACAGGGACAACATGTGTGTATATATATTGCTAATGTAATGCCTTGCATAGTGGTATGCACTTTCTGGAATCCCAGTTGGATATAGTAAGTAGAAAACTAGAATCTGACATGATACACTCATGGTTACTTCTCAGAATTACATAATCTTTGAAATTTCTTGTAAAGAGAACTATAAGCTGTTTCCCTTCGGCCCTTCCATTCCCTTGTGTATAATGTTGGGGCTAGATGTTGTTTTTATTCGGAAATCATGTTAGCCTTTTCAAACCCAAATTTCAAGGGAGAGACATGAGAGATAAATGATAATTTAGCAATGGAATTAACAGTGTTTGTGGTGGAAATAACTGCAGTCGTTAAAGGAGATATAATATTTAGCTGCTGCGGTACTAATAAGAGTGTACATTGACTAGACTACTAGAGGTAGAAGTCGAACCATGTTGGTTAAGTAGAAAATATGGTTAGTTTGCATTTGTTATATGAGGTTGGTTGGCAGTTTCCTTGCTGTTAATTATTGGCGGATCATGTAATATCACAACCCTACTTGTTTCATTGTTTTGTAGTTATCTTTGCTTATTTAATGCATTCTTTCATTCATGAAGCGTCTTACGTGGCAGTTCCATAGTATGTAGAGGCCCATTTTTCTAACTCAATCTCTTCCTGTTTGTTCAACTCTTTTTGCTTAAATTTATTTTACTTTGGAGTTAAGATTCAAATCCTGGGTGCTTCAAGATCTTAGTACATGCATTTAATAAGGTCATTTGGAGTTTTAGACAGATTTTATGTCTCGAGGTCTCCATTGTTTGTCTACTTTGCAGTATCCATGAGCACACCTATGTGATTCTAGTGTCATGGAAGCTCATTATCCCCTAGGTCATCCCTCCTTACCCAATCTCAAGCTGATAAAACTAGAGTTTTCATCTTTTAAAGGGTTAGCTTGTGAATTATGTCAATTAGGCAAACACACTCGTCATCCCTATCACCCTCGAGGCAGAATCAAGAAGTATGTTCCTTCAGTTGAACTATCACCTAGGTTGTCTCTATCCGCTATTACTTCTACGAATACTTATTACGTTGTTGACGACTTTTCTCGTGAAACATGAGTAAACAGGAGATGAAATCTTGTCCTTTTTATTTGTAACTCCTATGCTTATGTGTGGACCTAGTTTAATGTTTCTATTAAAATACTTCAGTCTGATAGTTTAAAAGAATACTTGTCAATTCTCATCTGAATTTTCAAAATTTTTGCTAGTGTGTGATGTTATACATAGAATCATCGTGCGTGTTTGCACCTCGATAGGATGACACTAGTGGCATATGTGGATGGAATTTTCATCAATGGTGATGATAGTAGCAATTCATGTGGTCTCAATTGTATAGTTATGGGATGTCTTCATACTTTTTTGGGATAGAAGTTTCTAAATCTCCTTGAGGGATTCTACTATCCCTAGAATGTATGTTTTTGATATGCACATTGAGTGTGGTATACAAGGATGAAGGATATAAACAATTGGACAGTCCAATGCTTACAATTGGCGAGCTTCTAAGGATGGAAGTCCTGTGATGGATCCAGTCAGACACAGTAAACTCGGTTGAAAGTTAAACTACTCGATAGTTAATAGACCTTACGTTGAAATTTGTGGTTAGCTTCTTCAACCAATTTATGTTCATGCTATACACAAGTCATTGGCATGCATCACTTTGCATTTCTAGGAATCTCAAGGCAACGCTACAGGGGGATACTCTATTTAGATCAAGGTCATTGTCGGGTATGTGCGCTCACGGATGAAGGAGATGGCATATATCTAGTTTCTCTCATGCTAATTAAGTTGGGGCGACCTTGTGTTGTCGAATACTATTGTGTATTTGTTGGAGGAAATCTAGTTTCTTGGAATAGGAAGGAACAATAGAGTCTCACGATGAATTGCTGAATCGGAGTATTAAGCTGTAATAGATGTATTGTGTGAAAATAGATGGGTAAAAAGGCTCGTAAGGGACCTCTGGGCGGTTACAAACGATTTGATGCGACCTTATTGTGTAGCCAGCAAACTCTTCACATAGCCAAGAATCAAGTATTTCATTAGAGGACCAAACACATAGATGTTGTGATACGCCTTTGGTGGGCAGGCCCATAAGGAAGATTACCAGGCCCTGTCGCTATTGGATTGATCCGGTGGTTAA
This sequence comes from Dittrichia graveolens, assembly GCA_038502395.1. Taxonomy (NCBI): domain Eukaryota; kingdom Viridiplantae; phylum Streptophyta; class Magnoliopsida; order Asterales; family Asteraceae; genus Dittrichia; species Dittrichia graveolens. The sequence goes on from JARJIL010000009.1 coordinate 63,983,437, forward strand.
AAAAGAAAAGAAAAGAGCTCATGCTTGAAATTTCTGGCCATGCACATGCATGTGTGGAGAATTAAGTGGCAGATGGTTGATTTAGTCCATATTGAGTCGGTCTTTCAGTTCTTTTTTTTAGCAGAGAAAGAAGTGGCTAGTCCATGTTTGCTAGTGGTCAGTGGAAGCTTAAATTTACGAGTAGTGGTGAATTTTTGATTCATACGTTTCAGTATTTAAGTATTGTTTTTTTATTCTTAGAGGAATACACAGAAAATTGCCCAGTCTTTGTGTCTTAGTTTACGGAGATTTTGCTGTCTCGAAAAGGCTTAACAAGTTGACTATCGCCTAATTATAGACTGCATTGTGGGGACAAGAACAGATCCCGACCAGTACATATCTGAACTCAGTATCAACTTGTAGATATTCTCACAATGCTAATACGGAAAACACATTATTTGTAATAAGTTAGGCGTGATTACATCTTTTCTCAAACTTGAGGAGTGTTAGAGATTGTAAATATCATTAAAGTGGTAAATAGTTAGTATTAACCTAGTGGTTTTTCATACCAGAAGGATATATTTATATGATATAACAAGAATTTTTACCAACTTGTTTTGGTTACATACTTGCATCATACCATATTTCTTGTTTTCAAATGTTATGCGGATCAGGACATTAGGTTTGGTGATCTTGCTTGTTTAACCTCATTTTAAAGAGTTTAAAGAGATAGATGTTGGGTCTTTATGTGCCTTGTACTGGACATAACACTGTACTGAATGTGAAAAACCTTTCATCTTATTAAGCACTTGGTATGACCATTTGATAGGTCCAAATTGTTCTCATCATTAGCTTGATATGATACTTGGTAGAAGTGTAGATCTACTGGCTTCATTTCTTTAATTTCGTTGGTTAATGAACTATCATTTGGTACTCATTTTCTTCATAGAAGAATGAGAGACCTTTTTTCTTAATTGCTTTAATCTATTTAACATCTTATCTGCCTTTTAGAGTGTCTGGTTGTCATTTCATTATTTCTTATGGTACTAATATTAAGTATTTAACCACCCAATACACCACAATACCACATTAGTTGTTTTAGGTTTTGACAGTTTGTTGTTCTATAGTAACCATGGTTAGTGGGTGTTTGTTTGGTTAAGATTAGAAATGAGTGCTAGTAACTATGGCTTATGTGGCTTATTTGTTTTATCTATATATATTGCTCATTGCACAGTGAGTTGGTTAATGATGAGACTATGTATTCATTCTTTGCTTGCTCAGAAGATTTTTTTTTGTTTTTCTTGATGTTAGTCTACCAGCCCTTCCCTTTGCGAACTATCTGTTGATTGTCCTGAAAAAATGATCTTTCTTTTTTTCGTTGTTTTCTTGGGAATTTGGACTCATGAGATCTGTTTTTTACTTGTTTTGGATTTTAATCATTGTTTTATTTTCTAAAAAGTCATTAGTCAAAACTTGGTTTAAATTGGCTGAACTAGCTATTATAACTATGGAGCTTGCCTATTTTATCTGAACTTACAAATTTGTGTTTGTAATGATGTTTCAGTCAAGTGTACATGGCTAGGGAAATCCGGACGGGGGAAATCGTTGCTTTGAAGAAGATACGCATGGACAATGAGAGGGAGGGGGTAACACATCCTTTCTGATTTTTTATTTTATACACAGAAATATACATACACACATATATACACACATACATACATATAGAGCACATATTGTTGAACAAGACCATATAAATTACCATGCTGGATAAGATTCTCAATTCTGCATCTTACTTGTTTGTACCTACAGTTCCCGATAACAGCCATACGAGAGATTAAAATTTTAAAGAAGCTGCATCACGACAATGTAATAAAGCTTAAAGAGATTGTTACTTCTCCAGGTAACTTATGATATATTTTTTATAAGATTCTAGTTGATCTCTCCATTATTTACTTTGTACATGATAGGAAATGGGTTAGTTAAATACTAAAAGGGGTAAAAGGGTAAGTGGGGTAAAGTTTGTTAGAGGGATTGTTAATAAATAGAGGAAAGGATCACATATTATGTATGTTAGATTTATAGACTTGTATTGATCTCTTAGCTTGGCTAGAGAGGGGCTCATCGGTTTACACCTTTGAGAGAGGGATCTTTCTGGGCAGTCATCCGATTAGGATTGATTGTAATTATATCCTTGTTAATTTCTGTTTTCTTCAATATACTGCTATTACCTGTTTCATGATTCGTATCAGTACACATACAGGAAATAGAGATGATAAATTAATTTTGACATTTGATGTGTAGGTCCTGAGAAAGATGACCAAGGGAGGCCAGGCAAGTGCCTTTTCTTTTTCTTTTTGACATTATTATTTGTCCTAATTTTATCTAAAAATCTGCTTTCTGACGTTGATTTGCTTTTTAATACTATTTACAGATGGTAATAAATACAAGGGGGGAATTTACATGGTTTTTGAGTACATGGACCATGACCTAACTGGCCTTGCTGATCGTCCCGGAATGAGGTTTTCTGTTCCACAGATCAAGGTACTAATTGTTTACTATATTACTGTTTTTGTTGTCCTTTATAATTTATTTTATCTTCACAGTGAAATGGTGTACTCACCTACTCTTTTTTAGTGTTATATGAGGCAGCTTTTAACAGGGCTTCACTATTGTCATGTAAATCAAGTACTTCATCGTGACATCAAAGGTATTGTTGATGCAAGTTCTTTGATTTACAGATGTAAAATCAAAAGAAGACATACAAATGTAGGATGATTTCATATAATTGACAGATTCTTATAACTTCCAAGTCAATAACATTGTCAATAATTGCATATAAATGATACAGCCAGAAGTGCTTTCCTGAAATCTGTTACGAGTTAGGAATTCAAGAAAACTTGAGAAATACATGAAAGTGTAAATTAAATTATTTGACCAGGGAAAAATCCTACTGTTAAGTTGTCTAACCTAGATTTTATGTTTAGAAATGTACATTTCACAGGCCTATTATGTTTTCTATCAATAGTGAGTGAATATGAAATTCAAAATAAATAAAGTAAAATAAAATAACAAATAAATTTGTTAATCATGTTATTTACATAAAATTAAATCATGTTCTAATCGTGCTTGTAGGTTCCAATCTTCTGATAGACAACGAAGGAAATTTGAAACTAGCAGATTTTGGCCTTGCTCGTTCATTTTCAAATGATCACAATGGCAATCTTACAAATCGTGTGATTACTTTATGGTATAGGTACGGTTTGCTCCCTCCCTGCTTTATTAAACGCTATGTTCAGTTGATGAAGAAACTACTAATATTAAGTATCCAAAAGTTTTCTGCTTTTCTCAAAACTCGATTTGAAATGTTAATCCAATAGGCTAGAAATTCAAATCTACTTATGTTGCTAAAATAAGATCATAAGAAGTTGGATACAATTTTGCTTCAACTTTGGAGAATAAAAAACATGTTGGGCAATGTATCCTTTAAAATTGGGCTTGTAGTTGATCCTTTTTTTAACTATTATCTAAATAGACCACCTGAGTTGCTGCTAGGGACCACCAAGTATGGTCCAGCCGTGGATATGTGGTCAGTTGGGTGTATTTTTGCCGAGCTTCTGCATGGGAAACCGATTTTTCCTGGCAAAGATGAGGCAAGTGTTCTTTTCATAAAAACTCGCTTGAGTTAATAATATGATTGCTCTTTTTCCATTTATTTTAGACTTTTGTTTTTTACCGGAGCCATATTCTAAGTGTTCGTTCTCACCAAATAAGTAAAAGATGGCCGCTTTGCCTTGTATTTTGTATGATTATAAATGTACCTTTTAGTAAAACCTTTCACTCCTACCTTAAAAAAATTGGATCTATCATGGCAACCAAAATTGACATGTTAGGGACAAGCATATTTTTTATTTGTTTTTTTTTTTTGAATCTCGGGATGAATACTTTTGAAAAGAAATGATAATCCGTAATGGAAAGATGTAATGTTCTTTTGCTTCTAGACAGTAAGAGCTCTGTTCTACCACGTGTAGTGTTCTGTGTATTCCGTTTGTTATATTCTACTTGGCAAAATGTGGAGGTAGGGTGGGTTATCGGATAAAAATAGGTGATTTTAGCACTGATCTAAAAAGTATCAGGTTGGGTTGACATAGATGATGGAACAATGTTTGTCCATTTAATTAGTTGATGTGTTGAATATGATTACATACATTATATTATTACAAAAAAGTCCGATTTTTATGGTACACTTTTGGTCAAATTGGACCTTTCCAACCTGTTCCTTTTAGCTAATTATTTTTTATTCCACCCGTTTGACCCACCAGGGATAAAACCTTTAATGCACTTTTTGACTTTGGTTAAAAAACAGCCTGAGCAGCTAAATAAAATCTTTGAACTGTGTGGAGCTCCTGATGAAAATAACTGGCCCGGCGTTTCTAAGATTCCTTGGTACAACAATTTCAAGCCCACAAGGCCTTTGAAAAGGCGTCTTCGTGAGGTCTTCAGGCAGTATGTTAAAAAAACTCTTTTTTATAATTATTTATAAATATTAAAATTTTGATTCAACCTTATATTGCTTACCCTCCTTCCATTATAGCTTTGATCGGCATGCTCTGGAGTTGCTTGAGAAAATGCTGACTCTTGATCCTTCTCAGGTAATGCTTTTTATAACCAAAAAATATTAATAACAATATAAAAATTGGGTAAATTTTGCAAGATTTTGGTTAGTTCAGAGTTGGAAAATACTAAATTCTCTAAATTATATGCAAACAAATACCATGTTAATTATGTTTTGAAAGAGTTGTACTTCAGAAAGAACTTGTTTTGGGGTTCCTGACCATTTCCTACTTATTTCATGAATTTTGTGTATTAAAATATCTTTGTTGGGTGGTTATGTTTGCGACTATCTTTGTTTCCGACTCTGTTCAATTATGCAGAGAATATCAGCCAAGGATGCACTTGATGCAGAGTATTTCTGGATTGACCCGTTACCTTGTGATCCCAAGAGGTAGACCTTAACTTCATGAATTACGCGGTGACAGTTTACCTATAAATTAGTTGATTAGGATTAAGTGAAAGGATGTGTTAAATGGGTCAAACGTGTTACGTTTTCATTTTAAAGACTCGCATTCCATTTTTGATGTTTTGACATTTGACTTTTTCCTTGGCCAGTTTACCTAAATACGAGGCCTCACATGAGTTCCAGACCAAGAAAAAGCGTCAGCAACAGCGGCAACATGACGAAGCAGCAAAGCGTCAGAAATTACATCAACAGCAGCAACATTCGCGACTCCCGCCACCAATGCAGCAGCAGTCAGGTGGTCAGATGAGGCCAAATGCACCAATGCAGCTGGTGGCAGGAGGCGGCCCTGGGCATCACTATGGGAAGGCTCGTGGTGGTCCTTCAGCAGGATCAAGCAGATACCCACAGGGTGGGAACCCTTCCAGCGGATACAACCACCACCCAAATCGTGGCGGCGGCCCATACCCTCCTCCACAAGCATACGGACGTGGTAGTGGAGGTGGTAGTAGTGGCTATGTGGTTGGTGCACCAAATTATCCTCAAGGAGGAGGTGGCGGTGGCGGTGGTGGCGGCGGTTCATACAGCGGGGCAGGTGGTGGGCGTGGCAACACGATGGGAGGAAATCGTGGCCAGCAGTATAATAATAACTGGCAATAGTGAAAAGGGGTTCTAAAGCTGAAGGTTGGTTGGGAGAGAAAATGAGTTTGTGTAATATTTTTTTTAATTATTAAATTTATATAATGAAAACAGATATAGATACCTAACAATAATACTATTAATCGAGTTAAAGAAAAAAAAAACAATTTGCATTAACAATTAATTATGTCTTAACTCTTATAATTTATCGATTAATTATTATTTTTATGTCTAATGGTCTACAATAATTACATTACCACACTTACATACACACATCTATGTGTGTAATATAATTTAACTATGATTAATTATGTGTGTTAAAATTTAACTATGATTAACACAAAATTAGCAATGCAATTGGAGAACATTGAAAAAAGTCAGAAGAAGAATTAAAAATTTAGATGTTGCTACACTTTTAAATATTTTACTCGTTAGAATCTACTCAAGTGGTTGACTGAGGTGTAACAAGTATTCGGTATACATGAGTAATTAGATTTGACAGATCGCTTATTTTAAGGAAATACCGAAATTATACGAATGTCCATGGCAAAATAAAATTTTAAAAATAATCATGTTCAAAATTGACTGAGTTTGATCGATTCATGACTGATTCTACGAAGTTTAACTGATTCGTGACTGAGTTTGATTATTTTGGATCTTCCGTTCAGACAACTTCTTAACGGCGGTTAGACCAACTTTCACCAATTCGTGATTGTTTTTCAACCACTACTGATTTTAGCTTGAATTTCTTCAATTCGTTTTGGTCTAGGACCTATTAGCGATTACAAACGAGATATTGATCGATATTAGCAAACACTAGTTTTAATGCTTACCCACCTTCGTTTAAAGTGTTTATGCGTCTGAATTATTTCACTCTAGTCCAGTGTGTATATAATACGGGAAAAAGACGGGTGTTATTACAGTCAAATACCTGTATATATAAAGTATTTTTGTTGGGAGCTAATTCGTACACAACCGTTTTTAGTTCATACGTAATAATGTATAGTGAAAAGTTTATTTAAGAACCGTTTTTATCGCGAGAACCAATTTTAGCCGTCCAAATCCCCCTCCTTCAATTGGATTGTCAACCCATGAATTTCTTACATGCACCCTGCCACATTCAATTCCCCACGCTTTTCATCCAAGAATACCATTATCCAAGATGAACGACTAAGATTGATTCTCGCTGTTCATAAAAATGTATATGTATAATGATGCATAAAATTGTTGATTATGATATTTCCATTTTTGTTGTTTCAAACCACCAAGTCACCAACCAACCAACCTACCTACCACCGTCTTCTCCCTAAAAAAACCAGAAGCAGAAATCCAACGAAAGCAAGAAATCTCGTTGACAAATTCAAATGTCACCAACTTCAAGTTCCAGATTTGTGAAAAATCCTGGAGGAATCATCAAATGCAAAGGTAACTTCGTCTTTTAATTCTGTATAAACGAAATTCTGAGAAATCATAATCATCTCTTTTGCTTTGCTTTGCAATTGCAGCTGCGGTCGCATGGGGAGCAGGGGAATCAATGTCGATAGAGGAGGTTGAAGTCAGTCCACCACAACCTTCAGAAATACGGATCAAAGTTGTTTCCACTTCCCTTTGTCGGAGTGATGTCACCGCTTGGCTCTCTCAAGTGAGTTTTGTATTTTTATGAACACATTCGAATCGATTTTGGTAGTTATGCTATGCATCGATCTCCTCCCGTTCAAATCGCTACAGATTTCATTTGAATTTCAGGGTTTTCTTGTATCCGGCTGTTTGGATGTGTGTTTAATCTGATAGTCACTGTAAAAGGATTGAAGTCAACTAATCATCATTTTGATTTTCTGTATATTGATTTAGGGTTAAGATAGTAAGATTTTGGGAAAAGGTTAAGATTACTTGACTATCTGATTCCAAAATTGATTTTTCAGGTTGCAATAAATCAATAATCACTTTGAAAACAGATATCCAAACAGCCACTTAGCGTTAAGAAATCCGAACCCTGTTTGTGTACAGGATCACAATAACACACTTAAAGTACAGCAATGTAGCAATAGGTATTTTAGACATTTGACTAGATAGTTTAACAGTTTATGAGTAGGCAACTTTCAAAAACATTATTGCGGAGAAAGTAGTTGATGTTTTGTTTAAACAACTCATTTTGAATGAGGCAGAGGAATTAGTCAATAGTTTCAGTATTACTTGTTACATGTAATGTAATATTGTAACTTAACATGCTTCCTTTATCTTAAAGAGTTAGAGTCCTTTAAAGTTAGTTCACCACAAATGTATATTTTTGGCGAGCTCCATGTCAACTAAGGTTGAGCATGTTGGAGAAGAACCACGAAGAGAGGGGATGGAAATAAAAAAACTTGGCTTTTATAAATCTGCAAATCCAATCCAAATTTTTACATCATTGACACGTACATATTTATAGACTTACAACTAACCATCGTGCCCATAAAGTGAACCGCTGTGACCCTTTACAGCGACAGTTATGATGTCCTATAACTGCCATTAAAGCATGCTTACAATTTTCCATATAAACCTCCTAAGTCAAGTTTACATTCTAACAGAGCATAGATGATCTGTCATATTCTGTAGAGACCGTTTGGGCTCTTCTGTAAATAAATTTTCTTCATATCTAAACTATCCCTGTATTATGAATAATGTAAAACCGTAAAACTATGCCACATTGAGTTTGTGTTGCAACGTTGTCTTTAAAGCTTTCCGTCCAACTACTATATTTGTTAGCTTATAATTTCATGTATAACAACCAAATTTGGAATTTGCAGGCACAACCTGCACTATTTCCTCGGATATTTGGACATGAAGCATCAGGGTAACTATTAACACTCTTGCTTACTCAGAAACAAGATATTAGAGAAAGAAAAAATATAGAATAATGTAAGCAGTATGATTATACTTGTTATTATCATACGCTGATTGACAGACTTCTCTTTTACAATTTTAAGTGGAATGTTTTTGCATTACATTGAGGCATTTCTGTAATGAGTAATTTAGAGACTTCTCATATTAAACATCTATAATATGTATTCCTTGATCGAAATCAAGTTAAAAATATGAAGTTTGTATATGAAAGGTAACTCCTGTTCATCTTATATGGCCCAAAACCTGTAAAAAATAGTTTTTAATTCGTCAAAATTCACTAAGACAGACAGGTGAAAAGAAACCATTGGCGGAAGACATAAATCCCATGGGATCTCCCTATGTACTAAAGTTGCTCTTGTCAAACAAAAAGAAGAAAAGAATAAAAAATAGAACTTCAATGAGAGATGGTGTGCTGAATCTTTTAGGGCGATTTTGCAGGATTGTTGAGAGTGTGGGACAAGAAGTAACTGAATTCATAGAAGGTGACCATGTTCTCACATTGTTTATCGGAGAATGCATGAATTGCAAACAATGTATCTCGGGTAAAAGCAATGTTTGCCAAAAACTGGGCTTGGAAAGAAAGGGTGTAATGCACAGTGATCAAAAGACTCGTTTTTTTCTTAAAGGGAAGCCCGTTTATCATTATTGTGCGGTTTCTAGTTTCAGCGAGTACACCGTCGTTCATGCGGGGTGCGCTGTCAAAATCAGCAAAGATGCTCCCTTAGAAAAAGTTTGCCTCCTCAGCTGTGGTGCAGCAGCAGGTAAACTTCTAATAATCTCATTAATGGTTTTTGAGGTTCAATCAATGAGAACGATTTGTATATTTATCTTTTTATTTTTTTTATGCCTTAGGTTTGGGTGCAGCTTGGAATGTTGCTGATGTTTCTAAGGGATCAACGGTTGCAATATTTGGTTTGGGAACTGTAGGGTTATCTGTAAGTATGTCAACCTGGTTTCATAAGCTTTGTCTTGATTACTTTTAACCTCTATCAATCCTTACCCTTCTTTTTGTATTTTTTTTATATCAATAAGGTTGCACAAGGTGCCAAAATAAGAGGAGCTTCTAGGATAATTGGGGTGGACACTAATTCTGAAAAGAAAGAGAAAGGTAAAACACAATTTATATTTAATACTATAATCAATGTAGTTTAAAACTGTCTTACACAAATTAGATTTAAAAATGTATAGTTTTTTTTTCCAATTCCACTAGTGTATGGTTGCTGACTTCATTGAAATTGGAATTAGTAATTTTTTTTTGACTGCAGCTAAAGCTTTTGGAGTAACTGATTTCATCAACCCAAATGAAATTGAGGGAACAGTTCAGCAGGTACAGTCTTTCCTTTTCATTTATTAAAATAATTTGTGCTCACCTCGAAACCTATATCTTTCATCCTTTGCATAAATATAAAATATTGGTAATTAATCTTTTGCATTCTTGTTAATGGAGTACTGATCTTGTGTGTGTTCTGCCGTTCAAAAGAGAAAAAAAATTACCAATCTTATTACTTAGTTGTTATGTTAATTTTAGTTTCTCCTTTTTGTCAGGTTATCAAGCAAATCACTGATGGTGGTGCAGACTATTCTTTTGAATGTATTGGAGACACCGAGATGATAAATACTGCTTTACAATCTTGTTGTGATGTAATTCCTTTATTATCTAAATCAAAAACCTTTTAACACTTTCCCAATTAAGATATAGAAAAAAGAATTAAAAACCTCATATTAGATACTTCTTACTTTGCAGGGGTGGGGTGTAACGGTTACCCTTGGGGTTCCCAAGACAAAACCAGAGGTAACCGCTCACTATGGATTATTTCTTACCGGGAGAACACTAAAAGGATCTCTTTTTGGAGGATGGAAACCGAAATCAGATCTCCCGGGGTTAATTGATATGTACTCAAAAGAGGTATAATGATTTATAACCTTTTTTCATACCTTTAAATATCATGCATAGTTTGTCGGTTAACAATTAACTTCCTAATAATGTTCACTGCTGACGGGATTATTGTTACTTTTTAACTCAAAACTCCAACATGTTTAGTTAAAAATTTGAATTCTCTGTCATTGTTAGAGAATTTACTCCATCAAAACCTGACATCTTGTAATAGTTATCTCCTAAAATATAAAGATAACAAACCATACATAACATGGAAGATGGGCACAAAAAGCTGGTCAAATCGTAAACAGGGAGCTTTACGAATTTGAAACAGGCTAGTTTTTTTTCAGGGTTTATAAAAAAAGCTAAAAACATCACAGAATGTTGACCCAAGTCATCCTTCGTCTTTGAATATTTAAATCTTTTATTTATAAGTTTAAATATCGACATAGATGTTCTCTATCTTTAGTGCTGAAAGTCATCTACTGTAATATTCGCTTTGGTTATTCCAACCATCAACTTTTTAGCTTCTTTGTCTTAATTTCCTTTTAATCTTTATCAGCAAGCCAAAACATTGCCCATTACCTTTTGAGGTAAAACTAAAGATCTGACCCTTGTTCTCTCCGTTCTAACTCGTTATCAAATAGAAGCTTTATGGCTTAACTGATTGTTATTGATCCAGTTAGGGGTGACAAGTTTACCCCTTTTGCCTATGAATAGGTTGATTGGGGTTACGTCTTATATTTAACAGTAAAAAAAAGAAGCTAAAAAGGCAACACGTCGAAAGTCTCCACATTGTATTTTGTTGCAACCTCCTAAATCAATATACAAGTTAAGAATTAGAATATCACTGAAAAAATATAACTTTTATATCTTATTTGATACATAACTGCATTTGAAATTTGTTTAAAAGGGAATGTGGTCAACTGATCGATCAATCCAGGTAGAACCAAACAACTACTCGTTTTGACCCGTTACCTGACTGCCCATGTTGCAACTGGTCCAGTTTTTTATTTACAGGTTGCTAAATGGGTTAGTTGGTAACATCAGAAGGGATAAATTTAGAGGGCAGGTCTAAAGCTTCTGTTTTAATAGTGATCCATTTATTTTGAACAAAGCTAGTTACAACTTACAAGGTTGCATACACTTAATTATGTCATAGGACTCTTAACCCGTTCGACCCGTTTCCTAGCATTATTCTTTCTTTTACATTTCATTTGTTTAGCAATAAAAAAATATGATATAACCCATATTTAGTGAATCTTTTAAATATGGTAGTTATTCGATTTTAATTATAGAAATTATATTATCATAGGGAGCAAGTTATTTATCTATTATAAATAGAGGTCTAGGAGTAAGATATTAGGGGGGAGAAATATTGTTTTGTTTTGTCATTTGTTTTCTTGGGAGACCTCCTGGTTCTCGAATTCCAGGGTTTATCTATTCAAGCATCTGATTAAGGGCGCCTATTATCAATAACTTTCAATTAACAATTTGATTCATATCAAAATATGACCCAAATTGATCCGTTTCCACATAATTGGGTTGAAATCGCTCATTGAGATCTCTCGACTGTCTTTATTCAAGGATGCTGGTATGCGTTTTAGAAACATTTATTACCAAAATTGCTGGAAAAAAACTGTGTACAGATACCCTGTCTACAAATCATGCAAAGCCAAAGAGAGTTTGTGCACCATATTCACCCCTATTAAGATATCTTATTCTAACATGTTTGTTAATGCTTTCTTACTATTTCAGATCTATCAAAGAGGCTTATACTTTTATTTTTTAATTATATTGATCAACCTTTTCAGAGATCCCATGCACAAATTATTCTTAGAATCCATAAACTGAAAAAATTGAACTCTTTGGGATAATTGCAATTATAGTCCCTCTTTTGTATTTTTTTTGGGAAAAGCACTATAGTCGCTCTTTCTTATGTGCAGGAAATCAATATCGATAACCTCATCACACACAATCTGCCATTTGAAGACATAAATAGCGCATTCAGTTTAATGCTTGAAGGAAAGTGCCTGCGTGTCGTCATCCACATGCCGCCAAATGAATGAATGTAATGACCTTATAATGTTCTTCGTGAATTACAACAATACTTTTGAACCTTCAAATCCCCCTCCCCCCCCCCCCCCCCCCCCCCCCCCCCCAAAAAAAAAAAAAAGTGAAACTAATAGTTTGGCTGATTGATGCCTTTGTTGTGATGCTATTACATGTATATGCATACATATATTGTACACAGGAGGGAACTTCCAAGTGTAGAGGGGTTAAGTGGTCAAAATAGAAGAAATGAAACTCTGGATAGATAGATAGATACTTTGGTAAATATCAAGGTTTCTCCCTATCTCATCTTGAGAGAGAGAGAGAGAGCATATGAAGCAGAAAAGGAGTTGGAAATTATGAGAACATGTTCATTTCACTTTGGAATCTTATGTAACATCCTGTTTTTGGAATTCAGTTAACTTTATGCATTAAGTGTTTCAATTGTGTATTATTAGATGCTTATAAATGATGGATTTATGCATTAGTGCCAACTATAGGGATCAAATTTGTTGGTCTAAACTCATTTTGAGTCTCCTAGGGAGTGCTTGAACACACCAAGAGAAAGACAAATTCTTGGAATTAAATACCCAAAAGTAGTTGCTATATATGTGTATCACAACAACCAACCATAAAAACATAATATAAACATGGCATAATGCCCAAAGTGTGTTCCTCACCATCCCAAAAGCCTCCAGCAACTAACTATAGGCCACATGTGGGAAGTAAACATGAGAGGGCTAGCAATAAAAGTTAGTGAGAACAGAAAAAAACATGTCATATACATTATAATCATTTATATCATGCGATGTAGCATACCGTGCTTCCTAGCATATTGAGGTGTGTAGCTATCCACCTGAAATCGTTTGTTGCAAGGTAGCTAGCTCCCCTCACCGGCCTTGTTAGGGGTTCTAACACATGAACTGATAAGGTGAGTAAGCATATAATGGTCCACCATACATCATTATAGGAGCACAATTACACGGTTACAGCCCTCAGTCTGAAGAATAGGATTTTGCAGAACCTACGACCTATAAAGGCCTCTGTGAGAATCAGCTGTGATTTGTTATATATATATTCGAGTCGTATTTCAATTAGTTGTTGGTTCTTGTTCTTCCAAACAAGTTTGTGTGTGGTTGTGTGTATTATGCATAATAGATAGAGGAGAGATCTATTTATCAAAGGGGAGGCTAAACTAATGGTTGGTTTTATCCTAAATAGCTCTAACCAACTTACAACATAAGTTTCAATTATCATTTTAATTCGAGCGAGATATAATTAGAAGTTTTATTTAAAACCAGTTAATAATATATAGTTATTAAATATATTCGAATATTTCATAATTTCTTAATTTACTCGGACCAACTAAATACACACAATTTATACATAAAAACATTCTAAGAGGTACATAAACTATTAGGCCCAGTTTAAGGGTGTTAGTATGTTACGAATCTATCCTCTTAAGAAGATTTCATTCCCGAAATCTCACTATGACTAAATAACCTAGGATAACATGTTTTCATCTCGTGCTCTGTCTCCTAAGTCAAGTTGGATCCCATGATGTGCTTCCACTTAACCAATACTAATTTAATCATTTTCTTTAGAAGCTTCTTCATTTTAAAGTCAAGTATCTCTATGGGCTCAGTAGTGTAGATGGGTAGACCCGTAAATCCTGTAATGGCAGGATTTGATCATCTTCCACTTTGCACTTACAGAAATAGAGCTCATGAAATGTATTATGAATCACTTCCAGTTTAGGAGGCGGTTCTAGCATCACAGTGTTCACTCCGCGAATGATATTAAAAGGACCAATATAAGGGTGACTCTACTTTCCCTTTTTACCAAAGCGAAGAACTCCTTTCCATGGAAACCTTCAATAAGACACGGTCTTTGACTTCAAATGAAACGGGTGGGTGTTTTACATCATATACTTCTTTTAGTGATCACGAGGTATATTAACTTTTTCAGCCATAAGTTATACTAACAATGCTCCAGCATAGTGCTTTTTACCGTGCCCTAACCAAGAGGTTGGAGTACGAAATCGTCTACCATAAAGCATTTCTAAAGGTGGCATGCTTATACTTGAGTGATAGGAATTGTTATACACGAATTTAACCAATGAGAGATGAGAATCCCACTAGCCTCCATATTCAAGTACACGTGTGCATAGCATGTCTGCAAGAGTTTGAATAGTTTGCTCCGATTAGACGTCCGTTTGAGGATGATATGGGTACTCAAATATACACAGGCAACCAATTCAAGCCGCATACTTTTCCAAAACCTGGAAACAAATCGAAAATCTCCATCGATTGGAAATGATAGACAAAGGAATTTATGTCTAGTCGCTATCTCGCTGATTTATATTTTGGCTATATTATCTAGAGTCATAGACTCATTAGAGGCTAAGAAATGCACGCTCTTTGTCAAATGATCCACAACTACCCATGTCGGCACCTTTTGAAATTCTTGGCAACTTAGTCACAATATCCATGGTGACATGGTCCTATTTCCATTCAGGAATTTTGAGTTGCTGAAGATTATCCTATAGTATTTTGTTTTCACTTGATCACATGCGTGACATTTTTTAGCATGATAAGCAACATTAAATTTTAAAGTAGGCTATCAATAAAGTGCTTTTATATCATGAGAGAAAAGTGGCGACCAGTGGTTTCGACGACGAGTAGTGACTGATGGCTTCGACGGTGGCTTCATCTTCTTCGACTGGTGGCTTCGACGACGAGTGATGCGTGGCGACCGGTGGCTTCGACGACGAGTGATGCGTGGCGACCGATGGCTTCGACGACGAGTGACGAGTGGCGACCGGTGGCTTCGATTAGGGCTTCGACCTTCAACGGTGGCCTCATTTTCGTCGTCCCGACGACTAGCAATTAGGGCTTCATTCGTCCTGACGGTGGCGACGGTGGCTTCGACCTTCGACGAGGGCTTCATTTTCTTCGTCCCGACAACCAGCAATTAGGGCTTCATTCGTCCCAACGGTGGCGGTGTTAAGGCAGTGGTCGCGAGTGGCAACAGAGATGTTGGGGGCGGCGGTGGTGAAGGAAGGTGCCACCGATTTCACCAAGCTTTTTGCTTTTAAATTTCATCTCTTGCCAAACACAAAAAGGAAGGAATTACTTTTCAATTCAAATTCCTTCCAAGATTTCAATTCCAATGAAAAAGAACCCGCAAACCAAACGCTACCTTAGTATTTGAAGTCCATAAACCAAACACTCTCTATGGGTTCAACTTCTGTTGTGAACAATGAAGTAGGTTTAGTGGGTGATGTGTTTACCGTTCAAAAAAATCTTTCTCAACCATATATTTATGGGTACTATAATCCAAACATATTCATTTTATAATCTATAAAAAAATCATTTGCCAAATTAAGCATCAAAGTGTGTACAAGAGCCAAAAAAGAAAAACAAAAACAAAAATTGTGTATTACATATTTAAGCAGCGGTGTCGCCGGTAAAAGGTACCTTTGTTGCCGATGGCACTCCATGTCGCCGACCAATAATATTATGCCACGTGGATTTTTTAAAACTCATCGTCGCCGACAAAAGCGACCCATGTTCACTCCGCGAATGATATTAAAAGGACCAATATAAGGGTGACTCTACTTTCCCTTTTTACCAAAGCGAAGAACTCCTTTCCATGGAAACCTTCAATAAGACACGGTCTTTGACTTCAAATGAAACGGGTGGGTGTTTTACATCATATACTTCTTTCAGTGATCACGAGGTATATTAACTTTTTCAGTTGTAAGTTATACTAACTCTGCTCCAGCATAGTGCTTTTTACCGTGCCCTAACCAAGAGGTTGGAGTACGAAATCGTCTACCATAAAGCATTTCTAAAGGTGGCATGCTTATACTTGAGTGATAGGAATTGTTATACGCGGATTTAACCAATGAGAGATGAGAAGCCCACAGGCCTCCATATTCAAATACACGTGTGCATAGCATGTCTTCAAGAGTTTGAATAGTTTGCTCTGATTAGACGTCCGTTTGAGGATGATATGGGTACTCAAATGTACACAGGTAATCAATTCAAGCCGCATACTTTTCCAAAAATTGGAAACAAATCGAAAATCTCCATCGATCGGAAACGATAGACAAAGGAATTTATGTCTAGTTGCTATCTCGCTGATATCTATTTTGGCTATATTATCTAGAGTCATAGACTCATTAGAGGCTAAGAAATGCATGCTCTTTGTCAAATGATCCACAACTACCCATGTCGGCACCTTTTGAAATTCTTGGCAACTTAGTCACAATATCCATGGTGACATGGTCCTATTTCCAATGAGGAATTTTGAGTTGCTGAGATTATCCTATTTTCACTTGATCACATGTGTGACATTTTTTTAGCATGATTAGTGACATTAAATTTTAAAGTAGGCTATCAATAAAGTGCCTTTATATCATGAGTGACGCGTGGCGACGGGTGGCTTCGACGACAAGTGATGCGTGGCGACCGGTGGCATTGACGACGAGTGACGAGTAGCGACCGGTGGCATTGACGACGAGTGACGAGTAGCGACCGGTGGCTTCAATTAGGGCTTCGACCTTCAACGGTGACCTCATTTTCTTCGTCCCGACGACTAGCAATTAGGGCTTCATTCGTCCTGACGGTGGCGACACTGGCTTCGACCTTCGACGGGGGCTTCATTTTCTTCGTCCCGACAACCGGCAATTAGGGCTTCATTCGTCCCGACGGTGGCTGTGTTGGGGCAGTGGTCGCGAGTGGCAACAGAGATGTTGGGGGCGGCGGTGGTGAAGGAAGGTGCCACCGATTTCACCAAGCTTTTCGCTTTTGAATTTCATCTCTTGCCAAACACAAAAAGGAAGGAATTACTTTTCAATTCAAATTCCTTCCAAGATTTCAATTCCAATGAAAAAGAACCCGCGAACCAAACGCTACCTTAGGATTTCAAGTCCATTAACCAAACACTCTCTATGGGTTCAAGTTTTGTTGTGAACAATGAAGTAGGTTTAGTGGGTGACGTGTTTAACGTTCAAAAAAAATCTTTCTCAATCATATATTTATGGGTACTATAATCCAAACAAATTTATTTTATAATTTATAAAAAAATCATTTGCCAAATTAAGCATCAAAGTGTGTACAAGAGCCAAAAAAGAAAAAGAAAAACAAAAACAAAAATTGTGTATTACATATTTAAGCAAATGTCGCCGACCAATGATATTATGCCACCTGGATTTTTTTAAAATTCATCGTCGCCGACAAAAGCGACCCATGTTGCCGATTTATTCAAACTTATTGGTAAATTTTGTTTGTAAATTTTTTGAAAGTAGTCTCCTACATTTCCGGCGACACCTCAGGCCATGCCATACATACAAAATATGATTTATAAAAGACAGGTTATATATCATTTTCTTACTTATATTCCCACTTATAAGATCAACACAAGTGACAAAATCAATAAAAAAGATGAGTAAAGAGAATTAATGAACTCCAAATATCATACAAAACATAGGAATCCACATCAAAGTAGCACATCATACAAAATAAGAATATGATAAATAATAAAAATTTAAAAATAGTATGTTCAAATACTAAAGAAATACATATATACTACACAAAATTGAATAATTTATTGAATTGAATTAATTTTGACTATTACAAGTCAAAATTTGAAATTTTACTTCTAATTTTTGTTAGAATTTAATTTTAATTAAATTAAGGTTCATGATTGTTTAATAAAATTGATGTTGTTTAGTCTTTACTTTATATTAGAAGATGTATATTATGTGAAGATATATATTATGAGTAAGTAAAATGTAAATATGTTTTTTTATAAAAAAATTTAGTAATGCACGTTTTTCAGAAGAAATTCGGCGACAATGATCCTTTTCTCGGCGACATGGAAAGCTTTAATCAATGACATGGGAAATGAACAGGCGGCAGCGGGCGGTGTATGGCTTCCTTTCTTCAGCGACATGACTCCTTTCCTTTTTTAAAAAATTACATGTGTCACGTGTTTATTGGTCAACGATATATCTATTTTTATTATCTCAGTTTTTTTGCTTATTTTTATAATATTACTTATTTTATTGCTTGTTCAGACAAAGCAACCTAAAAAATATTACCATTTTACAAATCAGTTAACCAAACCAGTCGCCCGATCAAATACTCAAAAAGTCAAAACCCTCGACACTTGGATTGGATGCTACTCTCTCTCTCTCTCTCTCTCTCACACACACACACACACCCACCTTCAATTGTGTGCTCCTGAGGATTCTACAGCACATCGAGTAACGAAGAAGAAAGAATCAGCAGAAACCATCACTTTTTGATTCGATTGCTTATAATAATCACCTCAAGACTTCCGTACGTCTTTTTCAAATTGAATTTGGGCTTGATTCTATTAAACTAAGCTGTAAGCGCTCTAATTAATCCCTTATTCTTTGCATCTTCACACTCGCACACCTTATAATTCCGATTTTTAGTTGTTCAATTTTGTTCCTGACAACTTATTTCTTACATATCTGTATTACAAAGGAAATTTCATTGAACCAAGTAATTTAGGATTTTGAAATTGAGACATACATGTGTTCTTTGTATAGAATTCTCTCACTTTCTTTGACTTTAGATGCGCTACATGTTGCTTTGAAGTTGTAAATTTGATGGGATTTAATTCTTGTTTTTGAAAAAAGTTTATTGATTGAGGGCTTCTTAGTCTGAGGCATAACATAGAACATCTAAGATTCTTGACATAAAGCTAATGATATGGATGAAATCTTAGGAAACACAATGCCAACTGATGAACCGTTGACGAGACTACTAGATAAAACAAGGGTGTTTGAAACAATTGAATTCGTAGATGCTGCTAAAAAGTTGCAGAAAAAAATGATAAAACTGTGAAGTTGATTAACTATTCATAAACTTAAGTACCTGTTTTAGTAGCAATAATCATATATATATGTATGTATATTCTTATATACACCTTCTTAAAGCTCAGCTTTGATTTTTTATAATTAACTTGCTGAAATTATATATATGCAGAGTCCGTGGAATATTTATACAACCTATCATATTGTTTGAAATTATTAAATCTGTACCGTTCTTTCTTGATTGAGAGTCCATGATGGCAGAGTTCAGTCCAAGGACTGATACTTCTACTGATGGGGACACCGATGACAAGGCTATCATGGTAAACAATTTAACAACCTGAGTACTTTCTTTGGGTCATTTGATTATTCTATTTCAATTTTAGGAAATTTAAACTAATGATTTATGATCTACGTCATTTTTAACTGAAAGAATTGATGTTTGTTTTCTCATGTTATAATTGTGATTTTAATGCAGTTCCATAGTGGTCAATCCCACGGGCTTGTGGTTTCTGATGCCAGCGACAAGTCAAGGGACCAAAAGGTTTTAGCTTTTGTGCTACTTACATTTTCTAACATCCTTAATAGTTGCAAATTTTTGTTTTTTTAAATTGCCTCAAAAGTGATTGCTATTCCTCCACAAACTAAAGTTCATTCAAGGATGTGAAAAAAGTTAAAAGAAATCATGAATTTATCATCTCCGCTTCACCATCACTATTGCAATTGAAACACACCTATTGGTGTTGTTATGAATACCTGGACATAATAATTAGAGGTGGCCGCATGGGTTGAGTTAACGGGGCCAAATTGTAATTGAAACATGCCTATTGGACTTATGATGATAAGAGGTTATATGCTTTAAAAATAAGCTTTAAGTGATTTTTCAATCCGTTTGACCCATTTTACTCATTAATATTTCAGTAATTTTTTTTTATTTTACCTTTGGGATAAAACATAACCCAAATTGACATGTTCATGAATAAATGGGTTGAAATTGCCACCTCTAAATTGATAATCTCAAAGCATGTTCCAAGTCAAGTGCATTTGTTATTTAGAATCTGGTATCTAAGTGTTCAGTTTTAGTTCTATTCGTCTGATTTTCTTGTTGAATTATAATGAATCTTCAGACGCTTCGTAGGCTTGCTCAAAACCGTGAAGCTGCAAGAAAAAGTCGTTTACGGAAGAAAGTAGGTTTTCTTTTCATTTTTTAAGCTACTCATCTCATCTTTTTATCTTTGTTTTATATCATGTGGTTGGCTGTATGATTCTATAGGGTTCTCTTTTTGTATTTTAAGGAACATAAGAATGACACTATTTAGGATCTACTTTCTACCCATTT
The DNA here is from genome assembly GCA_038502395.1 of Dittrichia graveolens. Lineage (NCBI taxonomy): Eukaryota > Viridiplantae > Streptophyta > Magnoliopsida > Asterales > Asteraceae > Dittrichia > Dittrichia graveolens. The sequence goes on from JARJIL010000009.1 coordinate 64,004,069, forward strand.
ACATCATTATAGTTTAGCGTTTATAGTTGTATCACCTTCTGTATTAAGTGGGCAGAAATGTTTTTTTAGCAACAAAGAAAAAAACAAATAATTCTATTATAAATGTTTTTTCTTCATATAATTCTACTAACAAGCCGGGTCTTATTAAATTATCCCCAGTCAAAGAATAAAGAAAAAACAAATAGAATTGCAACACTTTCCATTTTGGGTTGTCCCAAAAACATTCCTTCATGGTATCTTTTCAATCCTAGTTTAGTTTTTTTCTTGTTAGTAATCCTTACTTGAGACCAATAACTTTAGTTTTGGTTCACAAGCTCTCTTTATTTTCTCCTTACTGAGAGCCACTTTTGACATTCAATCCATAATCAAACATATTATTTAAATATGTGTCAGATTAAATGTTGCACTTTTCAACTGCAGTATTGTAGATCCTTTCATGACCAATTCTAGACGCTCCTTTCACTCACACATGATTTCGATGTATTTTTTTTGCTTAATTGACCTTATTTAAGTATTTTTGGTGGACTTTGTTAGGCTTATGTCCAACAGCTTGAAAGTAGCAGAATGAAGTTGAGTCAACTTGAGCAAGAGCTTCAGCGAGCCAGGCAGCAGGTGTTTGACTTTGACCAATTCTTATCTGCACAATACTTTTGAAAAACTTGCTTATATATTTTTAATTTTAAAACATCCAAATTCACTTGTCTTGATTTTACTTCTCCTTTGCTGAAAGGGCATCTTCATTTCAAGCTCAGGAGAACAGTCTCAATCAAACAATGGAAATGGTATGACCATATTATTTTTCATTATATATCTTTTTATATTTGACATATAAATTTTTTGGTAAAAGATCATAACTTAACTAATTTTTGCTCCTCCCCCAAACGAAAATTGCAATCAATTTGTTTACTTCGCGCCTCCTTGCTTAGCTATTTATCTGAAGGATAATGTTGTATATTCTAATTGTTTCCTTTCATAGCTCAAGTGTTCACTTAGACGATTCGATTTTAGATTCCTTCTCAGTATCCTGTCATTTGTTAATCATTATATCAAGTTAACCTTTGCATTTCTTATCAATAATTTTTATCAAGTAACATGAAATTTATTATGATGCAACAGTAATTTGAAAATCTTAAAGCGTTGTGCTAGCAAGAACATTTGATCTATGTAGTATAATTACAACTTTTGCGTTTTGATGGCATCAAATTTTGGATATAATTCATAAATGTCCTGAAAAGTAGAGGTGGCTATTTTGACCTATCTTATGAATGGGTTGATTTTGGTAAAAGAAACTTCTTTCAAAAGGAAACAGATCACAGAGCACAAGTATGCAGAAAACCGTTTAAAGCATTTTACTCCATAGAAAAATAGATAATTATAGAAATGATATTAGTTTTCATTACAAATTTGACACTCCAGTTATTTGTAAACAAGTTCACAATTTTGGACAGATAATGTTTCAGGTGAACCCAACCAACTAGACTGTTTCGAACGTACCAAAATTGAACATTGTGACCTGTTTTGACCTATTATCCACTCCACCTCACCGCCCATTTTTCCATCTCAACTAAACTTTTTATTCTTGTAGCTGTATTGTACCTTTTATATTCACTGGAACTGAATCTAATATGTGTATTAGGAAAATAAGTGAGATTTTAATTATGCAGGAGCCTCATCTTTTCATGTTGAATATTCACGGTGGCTTGAAGAACAAAACCGTAGAGTTAGTGAGCTAAGAGAGGCTGTTAGCTCACATGCTGCTGATGGTGAACTTCGTATTATAGTTGATGGTGTTGTGTCACATTATGAAGATATTTTCAGAATAAAAAGTGATGCTGCAAAGGCTGATGTGTTCCACATTCTATCAGGCATGTGGAAAACGCCTGCAGAACGATGTTTTCTTTGGTTAGGAGGATTTCGTTCATCAGAACTCCTCAAGGTGAGTGTCATATCATGCTTCTTGTCATTTATGTGCAAATGGGTTAAACCAATGCTATATTTACTAACCGGTCAAACGGTATAATTAAAGAAATGAGCTCAAAAGGAACCTTGTCAAACCAATAATTTTTTTTATATAATCAATTTACAACCTCCTAAATTGCTCTATCCAGGAAATGTTGGTGAGTATGTTGGTAATAGATTTTGTTCTCATATTTAACTGAAAAGTATTTCCTATTAAGAACGCTAATACTATTCTTTATCTAACAAATAAAACTAGTACTTATCTAATAATAGATTATTAATACTTAGCATCATTCTACACATACCTACACATTCCTAAATTTTGAAAAGACCACTTCTGCAAGCATCATAAATTGTGTGAAATAACTCAAAATACTAAATGCGATTATTTTAGATATTTTACATGATGAATAATGCATGTAGAAGAGGTCTTTGCAATAGGTAAGCTCAAAGTTTGCACTAGATGTGTGTGTATTCCTATATACATTTTTAATCTGTGAAATGCTAATACCTCTGTTATGAGCTTGTGGAAAATGTGGGATGCAACATGATGAATAGTATATTGCACAAGTTTGCATGCACGCACACACACTTGAATGTTTATATGTGTGTATGCATATATGTATATAGTTATACATACGTCCATACTACATTTTATGAACATATATGAACATGTGCGCGTGTGTGTGCGTGTGCATAGATACAAATTGCACCCACAGTTATCTTCTTTCTGCTAGCTATTGTACACCTGACGGATGCTACCTAATGTTAAGAAAAGAAAATTCATCGTAATTTTCTTTTTAATTAAGAGTGTGGCTTAGGGAACAATTTGCTTGTCTTGTTTGGCCCTTTCTCATCTTCTAGGTACACTAGGAAATTCCAACATATCTATGTGATTATTAGGTGGCGTTTGGTTCGCGGATTCTTTTTCATTGGAATTGGAATCTTGGAAGGAATTTGAATGGGAAGGAATTTGAAATGAAAAGTAATTCCTTCCTTTTTGTGTTTGGCAAGAGATGGAATTCAAAAGGGAAAAGCTTGGTGAGATCGGTGGCACCTTCCTTCATCACTGCTGCCGCCAACATCTCTGTGTCGCGACCACCGCCACCGTCGGGACAAATGAAGCCCTAATCGCTGGTCGTCGGGACGAAGAAAATGAAGCCACCGTCGAAGGTCAAAGCCCTAATCGAAGCCACCGGTCGCCACTTGTCGTCGAAGAAGATGAAGCTACCGTCGAAGCCGCTGGTCACCACTCGTCACTCGTCGTCAAAGCCACCGGTGGAAGAAGATGAAGCCACCGGTCGCCACTCGTCACTTGCCGGTCGCCATTGCCGAGGGGGAGAGTGATGGGGATGGGAGACGAAAAAATAGTGAAATCTGTGGTCACAGGTGATGGTGATGGAAGGAATTTGAATTACATCCAATCTTGGAAGGAATTTGAAATCCCTGAGATGAAGGAATCTAAATTCCATTTAGAAATCCAATGCCCTTGACTAAGTTGAACCAAACATGGGATTTCCTAAGAATTGGATTCCAATTCCCACATAATCTCATAAATTCCCTCCAACCAAACACCCCCTTAGGGTTTAGAAATGGACCAGGATCACTTTGTATATAGTTAATAAAAGCGCTAAAATAACAAAAACAGTTAATTCTTTTGGGTTCATTTGAACCGCATTGACCATGTCTTTTTAATAATAAAATTAATTTTATGTATTCTTTTTACATATTTGAACAATGAATATAAATACAGAAAAAAGAAGAAAACCTAAGATGTTGTTTGTTGAAAGATACTGGTTTTTTTTGTTATTGATACATATGCAAGTGAGTGATTTGAACTGAAATTCAAATCTTTGATGGAAATCCTTTAATAGTTATTTAGTTTTATAATTGATAATTCTTTACTATTAATTTACTCTAACTGACTGATTCAAAATTCCAAGAAACATGTAGGATATTACTTGTTAGCGTAGGAGGTTGACACGTGGCAGACTACTGATGTTCAAACATTTAGAGTACATCTAGACTTCTATACACACTTATCTTTCTTCGATTTCTCCCATGTATGTGGAACAACTCCCCACATTATGATAGTGTTTTACATACAGTTACTTATAACCCAATTGGAGCCTTTGACGGAGCAACAGTTATTGGCCATCAATAACTTGCAGCAAACATCTCAGCAGGCAGAGGACGCGTTGTCACAAGGAATGGATGCTTTGCAGCAGTCATTAGCCGAGACATTAGCAGGCTCCCTTGGGCCCTCCAGTTCTTCAGGAAATGTAGCCAACTACATGGGCCAAATGGCCATGGCTATGGGTAAACTTGGAACACTTGAGGGCTTCATTCGACAGGTGCGTGCTACCTCTCTCTCTCTCTCTCCACACACACACACACACACACACATGAGAATGTTCATTTAAGGACCATAAAAAAGTTGAGAACCAGGGAGAAAATATGGCCCCTTGGATCAAAAAGAAAGAATGAAGTGTGTACATTTATACATAGCATGCACATTTACATGGGTGAAGTCACATGAGAACCCTTTTATTCTCAATCCTTTATTTTTGATCCAAGGGTCTAGAATTTAGCTGAAAAAGGAAACACTAACAGGTCCAAGGGTTAAAACCTGTTTACAATTTGTTGGGGGTCAAATGGGTAATTTTAAATCAATAAAAACTGCTTATTCACTTGATTAAAAGAAATTAGATTATGTTTCTAATATTACAGTTTTGGTAATCATATATAATAATAATTACTAATAAGTTGGTGGTGGTAGCAGGCAGACAATTTGAGGCAACAAACCTTGCAACAAATGCATCGGATATTGACGACTCGGCAATCAGCTCGAGCACTTATAGCCATAAACGATTATTTCTCACGTCTTCGGGCACTTAGCTCGTTATGGCTGGCACGCCCTCGCGAATGATTTTATCGCATTTGCGTTTTTGTTACCCTTTAATTAGTTATAGCAGGATAATCTCCTTGTTGAGAGCCTACCATGTAATCAAGTTTTCCCAGTTTGAGTTATCTTGTAACAGTTGTAGAATGCCTTTCAAGAACACCACCACCACCACCCCCACCCCCACCCCCTTTTTTCTTTTAATTTCATATATATATTTTCAGCAAATGCTAAATGTGACAAATTAAACCCGTTTAGTATTAGTTTATTAGCTTAATTGTAGTAAAATGTAAACATAAGTTTTATCTTTTATTCGATGAATGTAACCTTCTTTTATTTTTACCATTTGATGTAGATATGTATATTTTGTTTCGTACGTAAGTAATTATTATGTTACTAGCTAAATTGCCCGTGTATTACATACGAAAAATATTTACTATCATATAACAAATAAATTTAAAAAAATAATAGTATGTACAATAAAGTTGAAATGAAATACTTCATTTCTTTTATAATCGAGTTGCTATCATTATTAAAGATGTGTACTTCCAATTTATGCTTACTTGTTATACGAGATATTACGAATTGTAATTGTCCATGAATAAAAACACGTTTTCTAAGGAAAAAAGACATTAGATGACGATTGATGTTAACTTTTATTTAGTAGTCATTGAAAAACAAATCAAAAGTAAAACTATCGTATCTAAAACTTTATGGACATATATTGTTTTACATTTTAATACTCAAATATTCGTACGTTAATCAATAAAATATAAGATAGTATTTTTGATAATAAATAAATGGGTGAAAATACAATGAACTTTGTCTTAATTACTATTATATATAACAAACTTTAAAATTTTAAAATTAATACAATTAACTTTCATAATCATTTCATTGTATGCAAACAACTTTTTTATATCTCTGTTGTTTAGTTACCATTGTATACAATAAACTTTGCCACCAATTTCATAATATACATCAAATTGTATATAATCTGAGGATTATGAAAGTTGGTTATATTACTTTTAAGAAAATAAAGTTGATTATATACAATGATAACTAACACAAAATTCATTGTGTTTTAATATAATTTGCACTAAATAAATGTATAAATAATTACATAGTTTATTTTATATAAAATCAATAAAATGAATTGCATAATGTATAAATATATAATTACATAGTTTATTTTATATAGAGTTAATTACAAAAATGGTCCTTATGGTTGTCACTGATTTTCACTTTTAGTCTTTTAACTTTAAAAATTACAAAAATAGTCACTGTGGTTGTCATTTTGTTTCACTTCTGGTCCTTTAGGATAACAAACGTTAACTTTTGTTGTTAAGGTGAGGGCATTTTTGTCATTTTACGTGTTATCCTTGTTTCCAAACATAATTCTACCCTTTATTCTTATTTAACTTCTTAGTTACTTTTGAATATACTTAATGCTTTTTTAATGAACAAAAATAAACAATTGTAATTGTAATTGTAATTGCAAATCAAACACTTGAAGATGGATTAGTAAGCAGTTCAAGGGATTTTTTAAGGTAGTCTACAACAACAAATACATCATCAAAACCAATGCTCCAACAACAAACCTTGCAGCCTTGTGTGCTTCTACAATTTTCTCAGGGCAGGTTGGTAATTAATGTCATACTGATACGACTGAGCAGCAGTTGGTGAAGGTTCTGGAACTGGAACCGGAACCGGAATCGAAACCGACACATTTGCCTCAGGTGGCTTGTACTAAGCAGTAGATGGATGATCTGTCGGTCTCTCGGAGCCTTGATAGTAAGACGAGGGGTAATGAGATGAAGCTGCACGAAGGGTAGCTTCAGAAAAACTAGGGTAAGATTGGAAATTTGGATACGTATATGAGGGATCTTGAGAAGCGTAATTTTGGGGAATGCACGGAAACCCTATGTCCATCGAGGGTTTTAATCCGGTTTTCAGTGGTGTTTCAGATCTAGTGGCGTTGGTGGTGTCTCGATGGTTAAGATCTAGCGGCACAGAAACCCTATGTTTGTCGTGGTGGTTCAGATCTAGCGGTGTTGGTGGTGTCTCGATGGTTGTCGGTGGCGAGCTAGTGGTTGTCGATGGCGAGCTAGTGGTTGTCGAGGCGGTGGTAGTTCAGATTTGCAACCGATAATCGATGGCGAGGCGGTGGTTTTCGATGGTCTTACGGTGAGAGCAGGGGCCGACCCAAGGCCACGAGAATGGTGGCACGGGACACCATCCAATTTTGTCCACGTAGTGTAAATTTCGATCTCGCGTAGTGTAAATTTCGATTTTTCCGAGACGGTGCTACCATCCATTTCAAATCTTAGGTTCGGTGCTATCATCCATTTCAAATCCTGGGTCAGCCCCTGGGTGAGAGGAAGAGAGAGCTTTGGTGGTGGTGGCGGCGGTGGCGTGCGGTGGAAGGGGTGGAGGGATGGCTGTCGGTGGTGTTGACCCGTATGGGTGGAGAGGGGTGGTGACTGAAGTGGAAGTATTCAAACACAAGTCTATCTTAAATTATGTTTAAATTATGGAAAGAACGAGTGAGAGAGTGTTTGGAAATAAGTATAAAAAAGAACCTATAAATAAGTGTGTTTGGAAACAGTTTTAATAGGTCTAGCTTGTTTAGAAACGAGGATAACACGTAAAATGACAAAAATGCCATCACTTTAACAACAAAAGTTAACGGCTGTTACCCTAAAGGACTAGAAGTGAAACAAAATGACAACCACATTGACTATTTTCGTAATTTTTGAAGTTAAAGGACAAAAAGTGAAAATCAGTGATAACCACATGGACCATTTTTGTAATTAACTCTTATATAAATTAAGATTTGCAAGCATAGACACAATCAATAAAAATTAAAACAACAGTAGTGACTAGATGATCAAAAGTACCTTAATGCCATGATAGTGAGTAGCTACTCGTAACTCTTTGGTTATGCTTTGCATTGTTGCTGAGATTTTAAGATAGTTGAGTAACTCCCACAATGCCACACACATAATAAGAGACAGCACACACACACATCAGATCAGGGGAGAACCTGGGAAAATCCCCGTGCGAACTCCCCTCATCAACAAAAACTTGATTTTATTAAGAGCTAAGTACGAGCCTGCCATGCGAGCGCACCCAACATGGCAAAGGCCAATTAACAAAGATCCCTCATGGATCGCTTATATCTACATACAACCTTAAAAAATAAATCAAAATTCACCCCTAAACGAAAACATCTAACTTGGAGTAACAGTCAATATCATCAATGCTCCAGCAACAAATCCTAAGATATGCACACATAGAATCCCGTTAGAACAAAAATGGTCAACCGGTAAAATTAAGATCACGTAAATATTAACATGATAAGACGTATGCTTCTAGCACAACACCTTCAAGGCTTTGACCCCACGAATTCTAGTCCGGGTCATGAGGCCTCGTGAAAGGCTTTACATCACGACCTCCTCACGACCCGTGAGGGCACGTGAAGGTCGTCAGAATTTTAGATTTTCTCTCTTTTGACTAATGTTTTCTGATTCTACCTTTAGCGTGTGACCCAATAGGCCTGTGCCTCATCAGCAGTGATGCTAGTATACGTGTATCAGTAGACAGAAACCAACATTTCCACCAATTTATGTTTCTGTTCAGGTATGTTTTGGTTTAGGTTCATATGATTTAGGGTTCACAACAGGATTATAAGTTTAGATATTCATACCCAGATCCAAATTAGTTCTTGTGTAACATCCAAGGTTCGAATATCCTTAAATAAATATGAATAAATAAGTGTTATAACATTACAAGTTGCCTATGAGATCACATGTGTTTCTAAAACTAGTGTAACATCCTCAAATCGGGCCTATTCGTGCTCGGTTTTGACTTGTGCATATATTTGACACTTCTCCACGAAGGAAGCAATGTCTCTTTTAAGAGTAGGCCACCAATACAGCCTTTTGAGATCATAATACATCTTTGCTATACCTGGGTGAATAGACAACCTAGAATTATGTGTTTCCTGTAATATCAAATCACAGTTGCCTCCAATGAATGGTACCCAGATTCGGGATTGAAAAGTCTTCAAACCCTGGCTGTTATCAATAAGCTGATCTTTCAGCTTTCTCATAGTCTCTGCCTTCAGATTCTCCTCCTGTAGAGCCAATTGTTGTGCTTCCCTCAATTTTGAAATAATATCAGGAACCACAGTAAGCTTCATGAATTTGGCTTCAGTTGAAACCCTTTTTCTGCTCAAGGCATCAGCTACTACATTAGCTTTGCCTGGATGATAATGGATCTCATAGTCATAGTCTTTGATTAACTCAATCCAGCGTCATTGCCTCATATTGAGTTCTTTTTGAGAAAAGACATATTGCAAGCTTTTATGATCCGTGCATATAACACATTTTGTGCCATATAAGTAATGCCTCCACAACTTCAATGCAAATACAACTGCTGCAAGTTCAAGATCGTGTGTTGGGTAGTTCTTTTCATGCGGTTTTAATTGCCTTCAAGCATAGGCAATCACCTTATCGCGTTGCATTAGAACACATCCCAAACCAGAATAAGCAGCATCACAATATACTATGAAATCCTCCGATCCATTTGGCAAATTAAGAATTGGAGCTTCACAAAGTAGCCGCTTTAAAGTTTGAAAGGATTGCTCATGTGCATCAGACCACACATAAGCAACATCCTTCCCTGTCAATTTAGTAAGAGGACCAACGAGTTTAGAAAAATCGTGAATAAATCGCCGATAATAGCCAGCAAGACCAAGGAAACTCTTGATCTCTGTACGAGTCTTAGGAACCTCCCAATTCATCACTGCCTCTATTTTAGCAGGGCCTACTTTCACACCTTCCCTGCACATAACATGACCAAGAAAATGCACCCCCCGAAGCCAAAACTCACATTTAGAAAGCTTGGCATAGAGTTGTTCTCGCTTAAGAGTTTCGAGAACTTTATGAAGATGTGATTCATTTTCAGCTTTGGTCTTTGAATAGATCAAGATATCATCTATAAATACTATCACGAACTTGTCCAGAAATGGACGACAAATTCGATTCATAAGATCCATAAAGATAGCTAGTGCATTGGTAGATCCGAATGGCATCACCAAGAATTCATAATGGCCGTAGCGGGTACGAAAGGCCGTCTTCGTAATATCTTCAGCTTGAACCCGTACTTGATGGTACCCTGATCGGAGATCAATTTTAGAAAAGCATGTTGCCCCTGCAATTGATCAAATAAATCATCTATGCGTGGGAGTGGGTATTTATTCTTTATAGTTCGCTTGTTAAGCTCCCTATAATCTATGCACATTTGCATAGTCCCATCTTTCTTCTTGACGAAAGAAGAGCTCGGGCAATGAAGCCCTTGTCAAGCAATTCTTGAATTTGATTCATCATCTCGCAGACTTCAGAAGGAGCGAGACGATACGAAGCTTTAGCCACTGGAGTAGCTCCGGGAACAAGATCAATCATATAATCCACATCCCTGACTGGAGGAAGTCCGGGTAATTCATCTGGAAAGACTTCAGGATATTCTGACACTACCCTGATATTTTCTACTGGTTGTTTCTCCATTTGGGTATTAATAACATAAGCAAAGTAGGAGACACAACCTTTTGTAACGGATTTCTGAGCTTGAATCACCGAAATGATAGGAATACCAGACTCCCGTCCTTTTCCCCTCGCGATAGCATAAGACCCGTCGATTAGAGGAAATCTGATAATCTTCTTAGAACATATAACCTCAGCATCTCGACTGCTGAGCCAATCCATCCCGATCACAACATCAAATCCCGCGATAGGCATAATAAGGAATGAAATTGAAAAGCTATGCCCATCGATATAAACAAGTGCTACCGGGACTTTCTCGGTAACGTGAACTACTTTACCGTCAGCTACTTCTACTTTAATTAGATCAATTAATGGGGAAACAGGTAGTTGCAGCTTTTTACGACAAGATACGGAAATAAAAGAGTAAGTAGCTCCCGTATCAAACAATATACATGTTAGGGTAGATTCAATAAGAAAAGTACCCGTTATCACATCACCTGCAGCTTTGGCATCTTCGGCCGTCATCTGGAACGCACGCCCTTTTGCACGTGGGGTGCCGTCTTTCTTTGGCTCAGTGCATGATCCACCGGCTCGGGTACTCGGGTTTTAGGGCATTGGGCTATTTTATGCCCTGACTGATGACATCTGAAGCAGACATCATCCTTGTACCTGCATTCCTCCACTGAATGCCCTTTGGTTCCACACCTGGCACACCTTCTGGTTGTCTTAGAACAATCGCCATAATGGTAGGTGCGACATGGATTGCACCATGGGCTATCAGGTTTAGGCTTCTTGGAATCGCCTGTTTTGGTACCTGCAGAAGATTGTCCTTTATAAGGACTTGGGTTAGAAGAGGACTGAAATTTCCTCTTGTTGCTTTCCCTTGCAGATTCACCCCTGCACTGGATACGGTCACCCTCCATTTGTTGAGTTGTTTCAAATGCTCGATCCAGATCTGTAGCTGCTCGGACATGAGCCCGAAATTCTAATGGTAGAGTGGCAACAAACTTCCGTATCTTCAAATTTTCATCGGTTAACAAATGAGGTACAAACCTCATTTTATCAGTAAAAACACTGATATGTTGCTCCATGGATTTATCTCCTTTTCAGAGATTATTAAACTCACGTTCCGGTCGCTCCATATCATATTCAGTTCAGTATTTTCTTCGCAGCTTCTCAGAGAACTGCTCCCAAGATAAAGCATCAAGTACCTCCTTATTAACAGAGGCCTTAACCGTGTCCCACCAGTAGATGGCACGACCCTTAAGCATCCTTACTGCATACCTGACGCAGTACCCCGGCTCACATTCGCAGGACTCGAACACCTGCTCCATCTCTCTGATCCACCTCATTGTAACTATGGGGTCATCACTCCCATCGTAGGTGGGTGGTTTGCAAGACAAGAATTTTTTTATATGAACAAGGTTTGCGGGGTGGTTTACCCAAAGCAAAGTTGAGTAGAGCTCTTTTGCAGTATGGAGCTCCTCCTCAAGGCGTCTGATGTACGCCTGTTGCACATTATCAGCTGGAGCACCCTCAAAATGGTGCTGAGACTGTTCGTCTCCAGCCTGTTGCGGTATATGGGAGGCTTCGTCCTCCGTTTCTTTGAGAGCCTGCTGAGTAGCATCATGCGGTGCAGACATATTTCAACTTTTGCTATATGAAAGAAGGATCATTCATTATAGCACTTATACTTACATATTAACATATAGACTAGCTATTAACAAGTACTTATCATATAACTCTCATACTCAATCCCCTTTACCCAATAAGGAACACTTCATAATGGTGGAGCCCGAGTTTGAGATTGAATACTCTTTCAAGTACCCAATTCCCTCAAACTTAGGCTCTGATAACTAACTTGTAACACCGCCTTTGCTATATTAAAAATCAGTATAAATTCGTGTTTTCAAACTGCATGGGTCCGTTTGTAAATTGAATATTTACCTGTTTGTTAACTTAACCGAATTTCAAAAACATTGCAGCGGAATTTTAAATAACAACAAACAAACCCAAGTAGCTATTACAGTTTAAAAACACATGTTTGGCGTATTTACAAATATACAATACAAAAATTGCCAAACATGCAACCGGTGTTACATTAAGCTAAACCGACCATTGTATTATAATACCAAAAGCAGTGTTCCTTCAAAAAGGCATGTATATCAGCCACGAGTGTCCCCAACTCACCAAGCCTGCCTATTCCTTATCTGTAAAAGGGTTAACATCAACAATATTAGCTATTTAAAAATAGCTAGTGAATACTAACAATCATGCTTGGCAATAAGGCAAGTCATCAGCAATAAAGCAAGTCATATAGCAGGAATAAGCAAATAATGCTATCCTATCACATAGTGGAGTGCTGACATGTCCAGCGAGTGTATTATATTGCCGGGTTGCAAGTTCAGCTCAAACCACTACCACCGGGGGATCAGACACTACCATCCGTGCTGGTTTCATCACCTAAGTGAATCACCGTGCTCGTTAAGGATCGAAGGCTCATTAGGATTAGCCATTTAAGGCACTCACCCCAAGTGCTGAAAGGAACAGTACTCGAGTATCGTTAATCCAGAATCTTAGCCTAAAGGCAATGGATCCATCCAAGCTAACCTTAATTACATGTTAGCCCGGACATACAGATAGCTCATCAAGAATCCTTTTCAGGAACAAGTGCATGCATGCTTATACATATAACATATATTCATCAAATTGTGCACATGTACTTAAATACATGTCTTGCACATCAATTATCAAGGTATCTCATGGATTCTTAGTCATACTAGCATACATATGGCTTTTCATAATACAAAATGTAGCATGTCATAATCATATAACCTTTCTTGCATTCAAACCTTCCTTAATTGAAGTCATGAGAGTCGGTATTCACCTTGTGTGTTTAAAGCAACACAATTTAGGTATTTGGCTCTCCTCGTTTGCTTAATTACCTATTGCATACATTCATTTCATTTAGATAATCATACAACATTCACATGTATTATTACACTAGTTTTTAACCCCCTATTATCCCCTTAAAGTTTCAAAAACGATCCAACTATAACCCATGTACCCAAAGCATCGAACAACAGCAAAACAGCAGCCTGTACAACACTTCATGCCGTGAACAGGCTGATGTTCATGCCGTGAAGTCGGGTCAGTCATCCGAACAACAGCTCTGTTTTGCCGTGTTTCCATCCAATCCCAAGTTCAAGCCTCTCTTAATTGTTTCGAGGTTATACACTAAGTTTGGGGCATCATTTGGAGTTCATAAACATAAACATAACATGCTTTTAACATATGATTCAAGTTTGAATCATCAAATCACCATTAAAGACCCATTTGGTCAAATTCAAGAAATTCCTTCAAGATAGCATCTTTAATTCATAAAATCAATCTTAAACAACTTACAGATGATCCTAGAACAGATTACAATCCAAAAACTTAAGCTTTAGTTGCTAATTTCGTTTTGCCCATTTTTAACCTAAATCCTAAAATGAAGAACAAGAGTGGTAGAACCTTACAAGCAAGAAGATGATGATGAATAGAAGATCAAGAACAAATTAGAGACTTGATTATGCTTTAATTCCATCTCTTGAATGACCTTGGATAGATTTCTCCTTCAAGAATAAGATGCAAGAGAGAGTTGAGTGTGTGTGTAATCGTATGAGTGTGTGTGTGTTGCCAGTGAAGTGGTAATTAGAGGACCGACCTTGGGTTCTCTATTATCCACTTGGGGTATTTTGTTCCCTTTTCAATATACAACACAACACCCAAATAACCGTTTCAACTAACGAAGATATTTTCGAAATCCTCGTTTCAAACCGTTTAATATTTTATCATTATTATCTATTTTTATTACTATTTTAAAATTCACATTTAACTGAACAATTACATATTTTCTATTAATACTTAACATATATATTCATTTAATTCTTTAAACTAAATTCATGTACCAAATGGAGCGCACGAATAGACCCGATTTGAGGATGTTACAACTAGAGTGGGCAAAACCGTCAAAATAAAAGCTAAATTAATACAGGGACCATTTTTGCGTTTAGGTAATACTTGTAGATATACATGGTTTTCTTTTTAATCACTTCAAACACAACATACAACAATATGAATAAATTGCTATCGATGACCATTCTTTGGTGATTGATTGATTTTGTGAAATAACGAATCAATAGATTAAGTATATAATAACTCGAACAATTTGACTTGTTAAAAGATTAGTTAATTACATGATCATTGTGTTAATGTCTTGAAACTATATGGTTAGTGAGTCCGAGAAGGAAATCTAGCCACTTTAGAAATCGGTATATTGTTATAAGTAATCCATCATCGGTAAACAGCAAGGAAGGAATTAACCCCCTTCTTCCAGCACAACTCATAATTATAAATGATGGTTTGCTTTTGTTTTCTTTGGTTCATAAAATAGAGATGGTTTACACATAACATAACAATTATAACTTTATGTCTTTACATATTCGGCTATTCGCTATCTATTATACCATTTACCTTTCTAAAAATCCCTAGCAAAGTAATTGTCGAACGGTTTTCCTAGCTAGAAAACAATTGTCGAACGATTTTTGTGTAGGTACGCTTTGATGTAATGTTCCTAGCAAGAGAGTCGACATTATCGTGCGATCATATTCATGATCTATCGTTTTCCATCATGAAAGGAGATTCAAATTCTTTGATCAGTCTGTTATAATTAACGATTTTGGATATGGGACTTGTTTTGAGCGCGATATAAGGTATAGATTTACTTCAACATTTTATCTTTCAGATGCAATTTATTGTTTGTTTACAATTCGTTTGAATCGATCAATTATCATTTACATGATTTTTTACTAGTCATCTTGGTATGTTTTGAGACCTTCTCACTGTTAATGAACAGGATTTTGTGGACTTCAGATTGTTGGAGGTAGATGATATGATTGCTACTCGTAGTTTTATGGGCGAAATCACACTACGTATACTTAGTGTAAGAAAATATAAAAAATAAGAAAATGAAACAATGTATAAGAAACAAATAACAAATTAACATTGATATTAATAAATATTCTTGTTGAACAAACTTCATACTTTGAATTTAACCTCCTTCAAGAGGAATCCTCTGAAAATTAAACAACCAAAACAATCCTTTTTGGTCTTCTTTTTACAGGAATATTAGATGAGGATCATGTTCAAAGTTATGCATGTAGTAAAGTCAAGATTGATAATATGCTAAATGAGTACAACTCTCTTGACTCTAATGACTGTAGTTAGCTTTGGAGAAGACCTCGAGAATTGCCATATGCATGTGCTTGCAAGCTTCAAAAGTGTCACCATCCAAGAAGTGATTATTGATGGTTAGATGGTGTGGGCCTTATGCCCTTATGCCTTCTTTAAAACAATATTTCTGTCTCATGCAAGTTTCAAATCAGACTTTCAAATGAGAATCTTCATTGGTGGAATCTGCATAAATCCTTAAGAGTTTAGTAGCATCTCCAAGATCATGTATGTATATGGTTTGGGTTGTAACTTTTGCTAATTGATAATAAGCTTTTGTTACAAGAATTAACACAAAGAATTAATAAATCAAAACCAAACCATAGGATGTATTAGTCATAAACACATAGTTTGTTCTTTGCATCAACCCCCACAAAAAAACATTATGACTAGATGATCAAAATTACCTTAGTGCCATGACAAACACAATCAATAAAAATTTAAATAATAATAGTGACTAGTGAGTAGCTAGTGTTAACTCCTTGGTTATGCTTGTTGGATGATTGTTGGTGAGATTTTAAGGTAGTTGAGCAATTCCCACAATGCCACATACATAATAAGAGACAGTACATACACATACGCACACCACATCAGGGGAGAACCCGTGAAAATCCCCCGTAACAAAAACTTAATTTTATTAAGAGCTTAGTACGAGCCTGCCATGCGAGCGCACCCAACATGGCAAAGGTCAGTTAAAAAAGATCCCACATGGATCGCTTCTATATACATACAACCTTCAAAAATAAATCAAAATTCACTCGTAAACGAAAACATCTAACTTGGAGTAACAGTCAATATCATCAACGCTCCAGCAACAAATCCCAAGATCTCCACACATAGAATCCCGTTAGAACAAAAGTGGCCAACCTGTAAAATTAAGATCATGTAAATATTAACATGATAAGACATATGCTTCTAGCACAACACCTTCATGACATATGCTTTTAAAAGAATGAAAGCGAAATAAATTGTACAGATTGAAAAATTAACAAAGGAGAACGTTATCATTAAAAAATAAATCACATTACGTAGAGGCTGTGTACGAAAATATAAAAATAAGAAAAGGAAACAATGTACATGAAACATATAACCAATTTAATATTGATATTAATAAATATTCTCGTTGGACAGACTACTTACTTTGAATTTAACCTCCGACTCCTCTCGAAGTTAAACAGCCAAAACAATCCTCTTTTAGTCTTTTTTTTGCAAGAATATTAGATGAGGATCATGTACAAAGTTTTGCATGGAGTAAAGTCAAGATTGATAATATGCTAAATGAGTGTAGCTCTCTTGACTCTAATGGTTGTAGTTGATCAAAAGTACCTTAATGCCATGGTAGTGAATAGCTAGTGTTAACTCCTTGGTTATGCTTGTTGGATGATTGTTGGTGAGATTTTAAGGTAGTTGAGCAATTCCAACAATGCCACATACGTAATAAGAGACGGTACATACACATACACACACCAGATGACGGGAGAACCCGCAAAAATCTCCCGTGCGATTTCCCCTCATCAACCAAAACTTGATTTTATTAAGAGCTTAGTACGAGCCTGCCATGCGAGCGCACCCAACATGGCAAAGACCAGTTAAAAAAGATCCCACATAGATCGCTTCTATGTACATACAACCTTCAAAAGTAAATCAAAATTCATCCCTAAACAAAAACATCTAACTTGGAGTAACAATCAATATCAACTACGCTTCAAACGTGTCACCATCCATGAAGTGATTAACGAGATGGTGTGGCCCTTATGCCTACTTTAACACAACATTCACCATCCAAGAAGTGATTAATGATGGTTAGATGGTGTGGCCCTTATGCCCGCTTTAACACAATATTTATGCTCATACAAGTTTGTAATCAGACTTCGAGATGAGATTCTTCATTGGTGGCATCTGCATGATTTCTTTACTAGCATATGCTAGCTATTGTTCATATATGTATATGGTTTGGTTTGTAAATTTTGCTAATAGTTTTCCTTTTATTTCAAAGTTCCCTTTTCTTGGAAGCATCTGTTAGCAGAATTATGAAAAAGAATTAATCAATCAAACCATAGAATGTTTTTATCATTAACAAAAAAACTTGTTCTTCGCATTAAACCCCACAAAAAACAACCAAGTTTGCATACTAATAATATATATAGTAGCTATCGACAGTCGACTAACGCTGTTGTCCCATCCAACATGCCTCTTCAATAAATTTACAACTTTTCACATAAAATCAATTGGGAGTAACTACCACGTAACTTCCTATCCATCACACCCTTACACTACCAATTTGCATCATTATGACTATTCATACAAGTCTAACGGAACCATCACAATAGCACAAATAAAATTGACACAAATTCATTTAAAACCAACACAATTAACCACTTAAACAATTAACATTGAACTTATGTTACAGTAACACCTCTTCAATTGTAGTATCAATAAGAATTTGGTCAATAATTTATCACTATCAACCCCGTATAATTTATCTGGCTGCCATAGCAACATTGTTTGATAAATCATCATGACCAACATTATATAAATTAAGATTTGCATGCATAGACACAATCAATAAAAATTAAAATAACCGTAGTTACTAAATGATCAAAAGTACCTTAATGCCATGATAGTGAGTAGTTACCCGTAACTCTTTGGTTATGCTTGCTAGATGATTGTTACTGAGATTTTAAGATAGTTGAGCAACTACCACAATGCCTACACATAATAAGAGACAACACACAGACACACACACACACCAGATCAGGGGAGAACCCCGGAAAATCCCCGTGCGAACTCCCCTCATCAACAAAAACTTGATTTTATTAATAGCTAAGTACGATCCTGCCATGCGAGCGCACCCAACATGGCAAAGGCCAATTAACAAAGATCCTACATGGATCACTTCTATCTACATACAACCTTAAAAACTAAATCAAAATTCACTCCTAGACGAAAATATTAGACTTGGAGTAGTAGTTGATATCACGAATGTTCCAGCAACAAATCCCAAGTTCTGCACACGTAGAATCCTGTTAAAACAAAAATGATTGACTAGTAAAAGATCAGATAAATAATAACACGATAATACATATGCATCTAGCACATCACCCTGAAGAATAAATCGACATTTGTCACAATAGCTAGAAACAAATTTGACATCATATCTTTCGCCCATAAAACTATGAGTAGCAATCATATCATCTACCTCCAACAATTTGAAGTCCACAAAATCCTGTTAGAACAGTGAGAAGGTCTCGAAACATACCAAGATGACTAGTAAAACATCCTGTAAATGATAATTGATCGATTCAAACGAATTGTAAACGAACAATAAATTGCCTCTGAAAGATGTCGAAGTAAATCTATACCTTATATTGCGCTCAAAACAAGTCGCATATCCAAAATCGTTAATTATAACAGACAGCTGATCAAAGAATTTGAATCTCCTTTCATGATGGAAAACGATAGATCATGAATACGATCACACGATAATGTCGACTCTCTTGCTAAGAACATTACATCAAAGCGTACCTACACAAAATCTGAAATCATATGTCTATATTACGACCAAATGGGTCAAAGATTACAATCTTAAAGCAACCTCGGTCACATACAAATAGTAACATAGAAATATAACACCTTATTGTCTTTTCTCTTTTCTATTATTTTTTTCTCTTTGTTAGTCAACACTCGGTCACAATGGTTCCTCTTTACACTAATAATTAAGAGAACCAATATTATGAATCAAGGTGATCACTTAATCAAGATTCACATACAATCTCAAAATCAAAATTAAAAACCAAGAATGCATACATACTTGGTAACTAAGAAAGAATCAAGATTAAGAATAAGAATTATGTATCAATGATAAAAAACCATGAAATCATACTTACTTACCAAGAATCAGATTAAAAATAAGAATGCATACAATCATACACACTTAGAATCCATTGAAAAAACCAAGAATTCATACATACTTGGTTAATAATCAGGATTTATACGTACAAAGAACTAACCAAGAATCTAATTGCTAAGCAAGAACCATGAACCCAAGATTAAGAATAACAACTAACCAATAAGGAATTAAGAAATAATCAAATTATAAATCGAAATTCATACTGCACACAATAGTTACTAACTAAGAAATCAAGAATCAACAATGAATGAATGATTGATTGGTAACCATAAATCAAAAATCAAGAAATCCTTAGTTAATCGAAGAATCAAGTTAATTACTATCTATTATTGCTAACCAAGAATCAATATAAGTTAGATGAATGACGGATTAGGAAGGAGTCAAAAGACTTCTCAGTGATAGAAAACCAAACTCGTTTAGATGTTCTTGAATCTTGAATCATGCCCAAAATTACGAAGACATCACATATCAGTGAGGAAATCGATAAAAAAATCCAAAACAAGTGGGATAGATGCTAATCAAACATTAAAACCAAACCTGTTAGGCTGTTCGTGGAATGATTTAACGTCTTCGATCGATGCCTCGTGCCTGGATCACCATCGTCGCCTTCTCCGTTCTCCAGGGCAGACACGCATTAAGTTTTTTTTATATAAGTAATGAGCCCTTTGACAATTCATACTAGCCAAAAATAGCCCCTCTTCTTCACATCTTTAAAAAATCTTTTTTTAACCAAACATACAAACAAGAGTTAATTACATTTTTGGTCCATATTATTTAATAGTTTTTATAATTTTAGTCTATAACGTTTTGTTTTTCTATAGATTTGGTCCCTATATGTTAAACCTTTTACGGTTTTAAAAGACAAAAAATACCCCAACACTCTTTTTTATAATTATTTTTCTTAATTTCTTAAATAAAAATAATTAAAAAAGAATAAAAAATAAATACCAACCACCCCACCCACCCACCATCTAAGATATGTGGAGGCTTGACACCTCCCCTCTCTCTCTCTACAAACCACAATTGCCATCATTTCAACCACCATCACCATCAAATGAAAATAGCAACAAGGAGAAACCAGAAAACAAAAGGCTGAGATCCATACCATTGATGCCTTTGGTAGTAGTGAAAATGAAGATGAGGACAAAGAACCCTAAACCGATTCCCTCTAGTGGTGCATGTTCACCCCTAGTTGTAGAGAACCCCTCTGCTAAAGCTTGAAAGGATCGACTTCCCTTGCTGGAACAATCCTCCAAGAATAACAACCTCGGCCTTAGAAGCACCAACATAAACCTAACTAATGAAGTTTCAAGTGTGCTTTAAGTGTGTGTAATCACAAATTGGCAAAAGGTGATTCAAGAGAGAAACAAGGGGTATATATAAGCTTAGGGAAGCCCAAATGTCATCAAGGTCCCAAAAAGCCACCCCTTTATTGGACCAACCAAAAAGGTCCAATAAGATTAAAGTGTCACTTTGACTTCTGCCTTCACAGTCTCTCACGGCTCATGAAGCACTCGTGAAGGCTTTGACCCCACGACTTCTAGTCCGGGTCATGAGGCCTCGTGAAAGTATTTACATCACGACCTCTTCACGACTCGTGAGGGCACGTGAAGGTCGTTAGAAACCCTAATTTTTAGATTTTCTCTCTTTTGACTAATATTGTCTCATTCTACCCTTAGCATGTGACCGAATAGGCCCGAGCCTCATCAGCAGTGATGCTAGTATACGTGTATTAGTAGTTCCACCAATTTATGTTTCGGTTTAGGTTCATATGATTTAGGGTTCACAACAGGATTATAAGTTTAGATATTCATACCCAGATCCGAATTAGTTCTTGTGTAACACCCAACGTTCGAATATCATTAAATAAATATGAATAAATAAGTGTTATATACATTACGAGTTGCCTATGAGATCACATGTGCTTATAAAACTATAGTGGTCAAAACCGTCAAAATAAAAGCCAAATAACTACAGGGACCATTTTTGCATTTAGGTCATACTTGTAGATATACATGGTTTTCTTTTTAATCACTTCAAACACAACATACAACACATACATATGTAGGTACAACCTGCCCATTTTTCCCTAGCAGTTTTTGATCAAGAAATCAGTGTTTTAAGCATCTAACATCGTCATCTCAATCCTATAACCATCAATGTAACGTCCCAAAGATTTTTTTTACAAGACACACATAAAGATAACATCATTTCCTATCAGAGTAGATTGTGGAAGTATCATAAGGAAATAAGAGTTGATTACAGCGTCTAAGAATTTAACATCGATACTGAGTCAGTTGAACAAGTTTTAGAAAATAATTAAAGTCCTTCTTGGCTGTGAGCTGTCTCTACCGCCCTCGAGCCCCACCGTGGTCCCGACCTGAAAGAATAGAATTTAACAACGGTAAGCACGAAGCTTAGTGAGTAAGTTACTGCAACCTACGACAACTTACAGTAATCACAATCACGCACTTTCTACCCGCCACCAATGTGGTCGGTCATATCTACCCGATGCCAAAGAATGCGGTCATGCTACCCGCCGCTGCAGCGGATGGTCATAACTACCCGCTGCCGAAGCACACGGTCATACTACCCGCTGCCGAAGTAGACGGTCATACTACCCGCTGCCGAAACAGACGGTCATAACTACCCGCTTCCGAAGCAGACGGTCATACTACCCACTGCCGAAACAGACGGTCATAACTACCCGCTGCCGAAGTAGAATGTCATACTACCCGCTATCGAAGTAGATGGTCACCATACGTTCACATTCACTACTGGTTTGGTGTGCAAGTAAGAATACTCACCTGGCAGCTGTCCTTGTCACTTGGTTCTTACTGAAACTTTACTTGGTTACTCTATACGTTAACTATCACCTGATCCAAGTCTAACAAGTCAATACCGGGCATTAACCTTGGCTTACTGACACAACTTCTTATGCTAAGTTTTATGGGCATAAGTATAGGTTCACATAGGCATGTAACAAAAAGAATGCAAATAACATCAAAATTCAAAAAACCGGGGACGCGGCGTGTCCCTCAAGCCGACGCGTCGCGTCGAGTTAAAGTGTCGGATTTCACAATCCGGATCTCAAACTATCGGATTTCATAATCCGGACCTCAAACTATCGGATTTCATAATCCGGACCTCAAACTATCGGATTTCATGACCGGGTTTCAAACTATCATATTTCATGACCGGATTTCAAACTATCGGATTTCATGACTGGATTTCAAACTATCGGATTTGGGCCTAGTGTCGCATGAAATATGTAAAAGTCGCATGACACTACATCATAAGTCGCATGAAATCATAAAAGTCGCATGGTTCAAACACATAAGTCGCATGGGTCTCAAACACATAAGTCGCATGGTGCAAATGCATAAGTCGCATGGTGCAATTGCATAAGTCGCATGAGTCTTCAAACACATAAGTCGCATGGGCAAACTATAAGTCACATGGCATGTTATACGAAAGTCGCATGGCACATTATCTAAAAGTCGCATGGCACATAATCTAAAAGTCGCACGACATATATATCCTTCCCTGTCAGTTCATTTTCTTGGAAAACCAGACTCTATAGCCAAGATCAAGTATTTCAGGCTCTTATGATCGGTGTAGATCGTGCACTTAACCCCATACAAATAGTGCCTCTAAATTTTTAACGCAAACACCACTGCCGCCAATTCTAAATCGTGAGTCGGGTAGTTACTCTCATGGGGCTTTATTTGTCGCGATGTGTATGCTATAACCTTCCCTCGCTGCATCAAGACACATCCTAGGCCTACGTGTGAGGCGTCACAGTAGACCACCAAATCCTCCATTCCATGAGGTAATGTCAAAATTGGCGCTTCGCACAGTTTCTCTCGTAGGGTTTCAAAGGCTTGTTGTTGCTCCCTTCCCCAGTTAAATTGTACGCTCTTTTTTGTCAATTTCGTTAATGGTACTGAAATCTTGGAGAGTTTTGGATGAACCTTCTATAGTAGCCGGCCAACCCTAAGAAGCTCCTAATTTCCGTTGGGCTCTTGGGTACTTCCCACTTCATTACTGCTTCGACCTTTGCTGGGTCTACCTTGATACCGTCCTTGTTTACCAAATGTCCAAGGAACTGCACTTCTCGTAACCAGAACTCGCACTTTGAAAACTTGGTGTATAGCCTCTCATTCTTTAGTGTTCTCAATACCTCTCTTAGGTGATCCTCGTGTTCCCCTCGAGTCTTGGAGTAGATCAGAATGTCATCAATGAAAACTATCACGAACTTGTCCAACATCGGTCGGCAAACCCTATTCATTAAATCCATGAAGGTTGTGGAAGCGTTTGTGAGACCAAAAGGCATGACTACGAATTCGAAGTGCCCGTAGCGGGTGCGGAACGCTGTCTTTGCTACATCTTCTTCCCGAACTTTCAATTGGTGATAACCCGACCGCAGGTCGATCTTAGAGAACCAAGCCGCCCCTTGCAATTGGTCAAACAAGTCGTCGATCCTAGGCAATGGATACCGGTTCTTTATGGTAACCTTGTTCAATTCCCGGTAGTCGATACACATCCGGAAGGTTCCATCCTTCTTCTTTACGAACAATACTGGCGCTCCCCAAGGTGAACTGCTCGGCCGGATGAACCCGTTATCCAATAGTTCTTGTAATTGTGACATGAGCTCTTGCATTTCTGGCGGCACTAGACGATACGGTGCTTTAGCAATTGGTGCTGCTCCGGGCGTAAGGTCTATTCGAAACTCTACTTGCCTATCGGGTGAGATCCCTGGCAGATCTACAGGAAAAACCTCTGGGTACTCTCGTACTATCGGCACGTCTGCCACTGTCAGCTTCCCCTTTTCCATCTTACTATTTACCACGTGGGCGAGGAAGGCTTCACAACCCTTGTGTAAATATTTGGCTGCTTTTGCCGCAGTTCACAAAGATGCCACTCCCTTCCTGCGTCTCCCGTAGATGATAACTTCTCCCCCACTTGGGTTTTGTATACGGATGATTCCCTGACTGCACAGTATGCTGGCCTGGTGCCGGCCCAGCCAGTCCATTTCCACGATCACTTGGAATTCTCGCATTGGCGTTGGGATGAGGTCTATGGGAAATTTTACATCATCTATTACTATAACATTGCTCCTATACATAGTAAATACGTTTAACGTCTTGTCGTCGGCTATCTTTACCTCTAATGGTGTTTCCAACTTCACCGGCTTAGTTACAAAACTTTTACAAAAAGAGGAAGATACAAAGGACCTACTAGCCCCGGAATCAAATAATACGAGTGCAGGTAAAGAGTTGACAATAAAGGTACCTGCTATGACATCGGGTTCTTTGACCGCCTCCTCGACCATCATTTGGAAGGCACGCCCCCTTGCTCTCGGCACATCGGATTTCTTGCCTTCCCTCCCATCAATAATCCGGAGCGACTTTCACCCGGCGGGTCTTTCAGCTCCTACTACTCGAGGACATTCTACAATGCGGTGCCCCGGTTGATTGCACCCAAAGCACACGTTGACAAAAGCTTTGCAGTCTCTCCCTAGATGCCCACTCTTCCCACATCGAAAGCAGATATCCATCCCCATCCGGCATGTCCCCTTCCACACTTGAAACACGTCTTTCCCATATTCTTCCCTGCAGACCCTGTATCACCGGTATTTGGTTTCTTGACAAACTGCTTTCCCTGAGTAGGCCCCAAGGCAGCCCGATCAGCCGTCCGTTTCTTGGCCCTCAAATCCAGGTCCATCTCTCTCTTCCTTGCGACCTCAATCATCTCTTCTAATGTCGAGCATCTACCGGTTGTAACAAACTCTTGGATTTCCTCTTTCAACATCTGTGTATATCGGTTCATCTGTAGGCTCTCATCTGCCACATAGGCAGGGCAGAACAGGACTTTCTCCTTAAAAATTGCGGTGATTTCGTTCACCGTTTCAGTGGTTTGTTCTAGCTTTAGGAATTCATTCAACAGTCTTTCCCATTCTACCTTTGGCGCAAATTGCTCGGTGAACAACCTTGTAAACTCCTCCCAAGTCATGGCCGGAATCGATTCTCCCTTCAATTGCCTCAATAAGTTCCACCAGGTCTTTGCCTTACCCCTCAGCAGATTTGATGCGAACCATACCTTATTCTCATCCGCACAGCGACAGGTGTGGAAAGCTCCTTCCACCTCGGAGACCCACCAGGTACTTTTCACGGGGTCCGGGATCCCTTCAAAGGTGGGTGGTTGGCAAGCAGAGAAATCTCGGTAGCTGCCCCCTTTTTGTGGTTGGTTTGTCGTGCAGTTAGTAGTTTGGGTTGCTACAGCTTCCCTTGCCGCCCATAGGGCGCTCAGATTTTGGTCGATCATGGTTCCCATGTCTTCCTTTATCTCCGTCATGATCTGTGACAGCATGTCTTTCAACTCCTTCATCACGTCAGCAGTCACCTTTGCCGCCATCAAAGTCTCTCTGTCCATATCTTCTTCCTCCTCTTCTTCCTCAGTATTGGGAACAGCAGTCACCGGTGTCACATTCCTTGGGTCGGGTACCTCATACGTTCCTTCGTTCAGGATTAGCTGCTGGCGAGGGTCAGACTCGCCGGTAACACTCGTTTCAAATCCATCAGGTGCTTGGCTAGTTCCCGCTCTTACGGATGACAGGTCTCGTGTCCTTCTCGTGTTAACCATTCTGGAAGTATAGGTAAAGCATTAAAGTGTTAGGTGGCTTTACCACACTGTCCTACTATCACAGTCCACATTCACATCTTGCACGTAACCCTAGCATGCTTCTTATTCCTGAAACAGCCCTAATCATACTAAGGCACTTCTATTCTATAAGCAAACTGTTGTTCTACAAGTACCCCTTACCTGATTCACAAGATTTCCCCTGATTCTGACAAGGTCTGACACGTGTCATGTGCTTTTAATAATATGGGCATGTATATTATTCCCAACACATTACCCATACCAGGTCTTGTCGTTACCCCTCGAAATCTCGATTCACAGGCTTAGGTCATGTATCCTTGTCACGTATAGTCACATGTATAAGTCTAGCCTATCTGTTTTGCTAATAAGGCATACTAGTTGAGAATGTATTGATTCATGTACATGCATCTGAAGGTTCCACTATTGTCATATTATCATATCACATACAAAGTTTGGATCACATTCCTTATATCCTAGTTTAAGCAGATCATGTATACATCCGTGCAGAATGCTAAGTCGTGTAGGTAGTCGAGTGTTCGATTCTTCCTTACACCAACATCAAACGAGAACATGAAATAAGGTCAATTCATCCACTCTAAACCTATACGGTTATCACTATGCACAGTATATAGTATCTACCAATATCATCGTGTCGTACCATACCCCACCTTGCGCTTACCGGGACCAGGCTCCAATCGACAGCGCTTCGCGAAATTTGTCATTTAAAGGTTAAAAAAATATTTTTTAAAACTTCTTTCGAACCAAGGTTTAAGTTCAAACACACAGAAGAACATCCGAATCCCTTAAACGTAGGCTCTGATACCAAGTTGTAATGTCCCCAAAAAAATTTTTACAAGACACACATAAAGATAACATCATTTCCTATTAGAGTAGATTGCGGAAGTATCATAAGGAAATAAGAGTTGATTACAATGCCTAAGAATTTAACATCGATACTGAGTCAGTTGAACAAGTTTTAGAAAATAATTAAAGTCCTTCTTGGCTGTGAGCTGTCTCTACCGCCCTGGAGCCCTACCGTGGTCCCGACCTGAAAGAATAGAATTTAACAACGGTAAGCACGAAGCTTAGTGAGTAAGTTACTGCAACCTACGACAACTTACAGTAATCATAATCATGCACTTTCTACCCGCCACCAATGTGGTCGGTCATATCTACCTGATGCCAAAGCATACAGTCATGCTACCCGCTGCTGCAGCGGACGGTCATAACTAACCCGCTGCCGAAGCAGACGTTCATACTACCTCATAAAAATTCTTGTAGAATCGAGAATGAATTCTGAAAGTCAAGGGAATGATTGGACCTGCTGCGAAGCAGACGGACATACTACCCGCTGCCGAAGCAGACAGTCATACTACCCGCTGCCGAAACAGATGGTCATAACTACCCGCTGCCGAAGTAGAAGGTCATACTACCCGCTGTCGAAGTAGATAGTCACCATACGTTCACATTCACTACTGGTTTGGTGTGCAAGTAAGAATAGTCACCTGACAGTTGTCCTTGTCACTTGGTTCTTACTGAAACTTTACTTGGTTACTCTATACGTTAACTATCACCCGATCCAAGTCTGACAAGTCAATACCGGGCATTAACCTTGGCTTACTGACATGACTTCTTATGCTATGTTGTATGGGCATAAGTGTAGGTTCACATAGGCATGTAACAAAAAGAATGCAAATAACATCAAAGTTCACAAAACCGGGACACGTCGTGTCCCTCAAGCTGACGTGTCGCGTCGAGTTAAAGTGTCGGATTTCATAATCCAGATCTCAAACTGTCGGATTTCATAATCCGGACCTCAAACTATCGGATTTCATGACCGGGTTTCAAACTATCGGATTTCATGACCGGATTTCAAACTATCGGATTTCATGACCGGATTTCAAACTATCGGATTTCATGACTGGATTTCATGAACGGATTTCAAACTATCAGATTTGGGCCTAGTGTCGCATGAAATATGTAAAAGTCGCATGGCACTACATCATAAGTCGCATGAAATCATAAAAGTCGCATGGTTCAAACACATAAGTCGCATGGGTCTCTAACACATAAGTCGCATGGTGCAAATGCATAAGTCGCATGGTGCAAATGCATAAGTCGCATGGTGCAATTGCATAAGTCGCATGAGTCTTCAAACACATAAGTCGCAATTGCATAAGTCGCATAAGTCGCATGGCATGTTATACGAAAGTCGCATCGCACATTATCTAAAAGTCGCATGGCACATAATCTAAAAGTCGCACGACATATATATCCTTCCCTGTCAGTTCATTTTCTTGGAAAACCAGACTCTATAGCCAAGATCAAGTTTTTCTCAAAACTCAACCAAATCAACTCATTCTTGTTGCAAAACATTTCTCCCCCTGATTAAAACTTTCCTTCAAACAAAATCCGTATTATAACAACTTATATGGTGTTCTTGGTTAAATATTTCTCCTGGGTTTTCTCAAGTATTCAAAACCCCAAAAACCCAGCTTTTCAACATCTAATCATCAACTCACACAGCAAGAATTGGTGCATTCATGATTCTAAAGGATTAGGGAATGTTACCTGATGATTCCTTTGCAAATTCTGAGCTCCAAAATGAGCCTAGCTCCTTCTTCCCCACTGCTTCTTTGAATGTAGCTTCAGAGAACACACTCTCTCTCTCTTCAATGGAATAGTGATTTGATTGTAAATGTTGGAGGCTATGCCCTAGTTCCCTATTTATACTCATGTGTGACTCCTCTTGTGGGCCTAAGCCCATCCCACTACCTTAAGCCCAAATTCCAATTAAAAATTCTTATTCGATTGATTTATATATATATATATATATATTTAAGCCCAAGTAACACAAGCTAGTCCATCATTAATCAATAAACCAATCATAAAAATCTTTTTCTCACAAAATATTCTTTTATTTATTTCGAAGGTTCAAGTATTACAATCAAGGTATAATTGGTTTGTTTTTGAGTTCTAATAGGTCAAAAGTGATTCATATGGTTGAATCAATGATCAAATATGTTTCTTGTTGTTGTTTTTTATGTTATAAGTTGTGGGGTGTAGGAAAATACCCCTATGAAGTTAAAAATTGATTGGAATTAAGATATGGGTTGAAATAGACAAAAACAGTCGATTGTTAGTCGTTTTACAACAGACGGGGGTAGGTACGGGCGTACCCAAGAAGGGTACGGGAGTTCCTATTACCCAGTGGCAAAGCCTAGTTCTTATGGTATACACCGTTCTTTGGGGCACAGGCACAAGCGTGTTTGAGGATAGGTACACCCATGTCTAAAAGTTTTCATTTTTACTACAAGAAAAAAGCTTCTTTACAATCAATCCCCTTTCTTTGATTGTAGCTTTGGCTAGAAGTCTCGTTTAATATATTCCACTTCTCCGGTGGATTTATATTTGATTTTATAATCCACTTTCAACCGATAACTACAAATCAAGTCAACCCTGTTGTAAGCATCATAGACTCCCTCTCCAATACTGCTTGACCGCTTCCTTTGAGTTCTTTTTGGTTTGCCATCATCGGTGTATAGCAAGGAAGGAATTAACCCCCCTTCTTCCAACACAACTCATAATTATAAATGATGGTTTGCTTTTATTTTCTTTGGTTCACAAAAGAGAGATGGTTTACACATAACATAACAATTATAACTTTATGTCTTTACATATTCGGCTATTCGCTATCTATTATACCATTTACCTTTCTAAAAATCCCTACCAAAGTAATTGTCGAACGGTTTTCATAACTAGAAAACAATTGTGGTGCTACTAGAATTTTGTGTCACACCAAATTACGTCCCACCGTTTTTCGTCTTCGATCGTTGTACCACCTGGCACCAGCCACGTAGCCGAATTTTGAGTTTAAAAACCCAACTAAATTGGAGTATATATTGGGATGAGGAGTTGGGTTCAAATTATTTTCACTTTTTCTTGGGCTCGGTTAATATATCTTTTTTTTGTTTCCTTCTTGTTGCACATGGGCCCACTTGCTAGCTCATCGTTTCTCATAGCCATTTTCTTATGCTTTTTAAACATGCACATCCGAATAGGTCTAGACTAATCCCGGTCTAGGTTCGGTCAAAAGAATCGAACCTTGTCCTACAATCGGTCCCAAACTGAACAAGTCTCGTGGTATAAACCGGTCAAAACAAGAACAAACCGATGTTGTTCTAGGTTACGAACAAAAGAATCCGAACCGGTCTTAATTCTAATATCTATGTTGTTCTACGGTGAGGCGGCGGCGGCGACAACGACAAAGATCTGACGCGATGTTGTTCTACGGTGATGTTGTCGGTGGTGGCTTTTTTAATGGTGAGTCGAAGGTGCTTGGTGGTGTTAAGCTTTAGATCTGTTCTATGATGATGCGGCGGCAATAGGTGGCAGGGTTTTCGCCAAAGGGGGTGGCATGGGTGTATCATCGGCGGCGGTGTATAGTTGTGGGAGTGTATTGGCAGTGGGGGTGTATCGACGGCAGGGTTGGGAACAGCTCAACATATTGGGGGTTGGGAGAATAAAGTGAGTTTAGGGTTTTCAAAAGAAGAGTGGTAAGGGGATGAGGGTAATACGAGACTACGAGAAAGAGAGAGAGTAGAGGATAGAGGAGAGAGAGAGAGAGTAGAGAAGAGTGGTAAGGGGATAATGGTTTATACATAACAATTATAACCTTATGTCTTTATATATTCGGCTATTCGCTATTTATTATACCATTTACCTTTGTAAAAAACTCCTAGTGGTAGTGCATAAGTACGCAAAAGGAATATAAATCCAATTAAATTTGTAATGATTAGATACCTAATTACCTTCTAATACAATATTAGAAGTTGGATTCAACATGGAAAGCTCACACTTAGAGATTGGATTCAAAAGGGAACTCGCTTGCTAAAGGTATAATTTACGCTAAAGCTATGTGGTCAAGCTAAAGTAGTAGAGTGGGGTCAAGGGGTTGTGACCTCTTGCAAGGTCCTAGGAGCAACACCTCTATCAGGGTCAAGAAACAACTCCCCTAATAAGGGGATAATGAGTATTGAAGCTCATTGGTCAGCTACGAAGCTTAGTACTCGACTTGAGGGCTAAAGTTTAACCAATCAACAACGAAGCTGAAGTAACGCCCCAAATTTCAAAACACGAGTAAAGATTTAAAATAAACGTCTTTAGAACTAACATAGTTATATAACAAACCAGCAGCAGAAGTGTAACACCGTATTTTAACCCAAAAAAAATTTCATTTTGATAATCACTGCGGAAGTGTTTTAAACATCAAAGTAATTACAACTAATTACAAACTACTGTTTACAAAATATCGGTATTACAAAACACGGCTCGTCACAAATAATCTATCAGAGTCCTAGGTGATTACTCCCCAAGCTAACCACTCTCAGCTGAGCCGCTGACTTACCAAAACCTGTAAAAAGAGTGAGGGGTGGGGGATTAGCACAAAGCTAAGTGAATGGAGTAACACACAATAGATATATCAGCCTGAACTGCATGATATCAACAACCACAAATAAGCACCTTGGGAAGACCGGCGGTTCTGCAGGAACCTACAACCAATGCCGGCCAAAGCAAAGGTTTACCGATAATCCATTTGCTATCCTCACACAGTATCATCCTCTGGTAGCAACAAATGCATCCCAAGGTCCTGATACTGCTTAGCCAATAGCAAATGAACCCAGCCTATAAGCCCAGTCGTAAACTGACTTCCCTTTCAACATGTATACATATCACAGAATACAACAATTAACATTCACATTTAATTTACCAACAGATATACAATCTATCCAACAATAGTTGCAACCAAACCAGTACAACTAATATCACCCGTGAGTAAACATCCACTCACCTCAAGCTTTTAGCTCTTCCACTCGGTGATCTTATATTACTGAGCCTTGTCTGTTCCTGTGAACACAACAAACTGAAATCAGTATCCAATTCATAAATATATATCAACTTATATATTTATATCCTTTTAATCAAACATAAAACATGTAAGATTCACATATGCATGCACATATAACACATAGCATTAAACAATGCAAATCAACAAATCGAAACTGTCGGATTTCCTAAGAAATCCGACACTACTATCGGAATCCGCAACCACCATCGGATTTCAAGGAATCCGATACATCCATCGGATTTGAAGGAATCCGCAACTCATTCGGATTTCCACACTTGCATCATAACTTGGCATCCACAATCGGATTTCATAATTGGAATCCACCATCGGATTTAAGTCATCGTATTTCAACACTCGGATTATATACATACGGATGTAGGAGTACCTGATTTCATAACTACCGGATTCATCACCCGGTTTTTCCTACTCGGTTTTCATCATCATCACCAAAATCCGCCATCTTCATAACTTCAAGAATCCGACACTTCAAGTATTGTATAATTCTCATTTCCAGATTATACAATTCATACATAAGTTCATAGAAACACATATAAATAGGTTTAAACATGCAAGCATGCATCAAAACACCTTTATACCCCAAAAACACCAAATCCGACACATTCATGGTGTTCACAAACAAAATCCAACAAGATTAAAACCGAAGCATGCTTATCAACTTTAAAATGCATAGCATGTTACAAGAACACATCAATAAGCATACAAACCTTTAACTTGAATCACACAAAATCAAGAAATCACCAATCCGATTGCTTCTTCTTCCTTGCATTCTCTCTTGCTTTCGGTTTTACACACTTATTTCACACACACAAAATACTTCAAAGTCAAGTAATCACCACATAACCCACGTATAAATATGGTAAGCAGGAGGTGGCATGATTTAGGCTTACTAAGCACATGCACACACATACACACAATCCGTATATACATATATATGTATAAACCAACAAATCAAATAAGTTAATGATTAATCAATTAAATCAAACACTAATTAATAATCAATTAACATAATGACATAATTGTTTATGTGTAACATACCCAAAGCCTACGTTTCTACTAGGCCCAATCTCAGGATGTTACTAATCTCCCCCCCTTAAACTGGATTCCGTCCTCGGAATCTATTCATCATCAAACAACTGTGGGTAACGAGCTTTCATGTCGGCCTCGGTTTCCCACGTCAAGTCTGAACCCAAACTGTGTTTCCACTTTACCAGAACCATCGGAATCTGTTTCTTACGCAGTTTCGTTACTTTCCGATCTAATAGTTCTATGGGTTCTTCCACCAACCTCTTGCTGGAATCCACTTTAAGATCATGTAGAGGTAGAATTTGACTCTCATCCTCAACTCTACATTTCCGCTAGTAACACACGTTGAAGGTATTGTGAATACCTGACAATTCTGCCGGAAGGTCGAGAGTAACCGTCTGATTATTAAACACCCGTTAGACACGAAACGGTCCAATATACCGCGGAACTAGTTTTCCCCGCTTCCCAAAATGGATAACCCCCTTCCACGGAGAAACCTTCAGATAAACCAATTCATTCTCAACAAACACAACAGATCTACGACGTGGATCAGCATATATCTTCTGTCGATCCCTCGTAGCTTTTAACTTTTCTCGCGCAATAGCCACTTTATCTACGGTGATCTGGACAATATCAGGCCCTGCATACTGTTTCTCACCCGCCTCTAACCAACATGTGGGAGTATGGCAGCGACGACCATATAGCATCTCATAAGGCGGCATACCGATACTCGAATGATAAGAATTATTGTACGCAAATTCGATTAACGGCAGATGGGAATCCCAACAACCTCCATATTCTAACACACA
The DNA here is from genome assembly GCA_038502395.1 of Dittrichia graveolens. NCBI lineage: Eukaryota > Viridiplantae > Streptophyta > Magnoliopsida > Asterales > Asteraceae > Dittrichia > Dittrichia graveolens. Next base: position 64,038,081 of record JARJIL010000009.1, read on the forward strand.
TGCCCACAGCATATCCTCGAGTGTTTGAATTGTTCCCTCAGATTGCCCGTCTGTCTGTGGATGGTAAGTTGTACTCAGATTCACACGTGTACCCAACTCTTGCTGTAAACTGTTCCAGAAGTTCGACACAAACCTGGAATCTCTATCTGACACGATCGAAAGCGGTATACCATGTCGGGAAACAACTTCATCTATATACAACTGAGCCAACTTACTGAGTGATGCCGTCTCACTGGTAGCCAAGAAGTGAGTACTCTTGGTTAATACGAACCAGTGGATTGAAGAATTCAAGCTCGGTTCCTAGCATCCGATTACTAAGAAATCCGACACTACTATCGGAATCCGCAACCACCATCGGATTTCAAGGAATCCGATACATCCATCGGCTTTGAAGGAATCCGCGACTCATTCGGATTTCCACACTTGCATCATAACTTGGCATCCACAATCAGATTTCATAATTGGAATCCACCATCGGATTCAAGTCATCGGATTTCAACACTCGGATTATATACATACGGATTTAGAAGTACCGGATTTCATAACTACCGGATTCATCACCCGGTTTTTCCTACTTGGTTTTCATCATCATCACCAAAATCCGCCATCTTCATAACTTCAAGAATCCGACACTTCAAGTCTTGTATAATTCTCATTTCCAGATTATACAATTCATATATAAGTTCATAGAAACACATATAAACAGGTTTAAACATGCAAGCATGCATCAAAACACCTTTATACCGCAAAACACCAAATCCGACACATTCATGGTGTTCACAAACAAAATCCAACAACATTAAAACCGAAGCATGCTTATCAACTTTAAGATGCATAGCATGTTACAAGAACACATCAATAAGCATACAAACCTTTAACTTGAATCACACAAAATCAAGAAATCACCAATCTGATTGCTTCTTCTTCCTTGCTTTCTTTCTTGCTTACGGATTTACACACTTATTTCACACACACAAAATACTTCAAAGTTGAGTAATCACCACATAACCCACGTATAAATATGGTAAGCAGGAGGTGGCATGATTTAGGCTTACTAAGCACATGCACACACATACATACAATCCATATATACATATATATGTATAAACCAACAAATCAAATAAGTTAATGATTAATCAATTAAATCAAACACTAATTAATAATCAATTAACATAATGACATAATAGTTTACGTGTAACATACCCAAAGCATACGTTTCTACTACGCCCAATCTCGGGATGTTACAAGAAGCAAGAAAAGTAGTTTTGAACCCTTAGGTTCATAAAAAAGTAGTACCATCATATTTACAGCTGAAAACATTTTCTCCAACACAACGGGCATTAGGGTTACAAAATATTGTTCTAACAGTTAACCAAGAAACGTCAAACTGGGGCCTTGCTTTTGTAGTTATCACACCCTGCAAAATAACAGTAAGCAGTATCCGTTAAGCTAAGAAAGCTTAGTGGAAAAGCTAAATTATAAATCATACAAGCATACGCATAAACATATACGAATGCCACAACAGTTCTTATGGATGCAATACTGCACCATCTTAGCATCCGCCAAGAAGACTAAAACGCTGCTTGTAGCCCCTATTGCACGAAGCAGCATGCTACCCTCACAATGATCCGCATATCGATAATACACATTGCAATGCATCACACATATCACATATATGAATCAGATATATTCAGAACGCGTCAAATAGTAGATCCTATAGGTATATACTATTATGGTATTAATTACATATTTAAATCCAGCACTTAACAAACTGCACAGGGGCGGATTACGCCCGTGCTTTCTAGAGCCACGCCCGTGCCTTATGGTCTAGGCCTAGAAACATGGCCCAACCAAACATGGGCGTGCCACACGCCCGTACCTTACATAAGGATGTCTGTGTCCCGGCACACCCAGACTTCACGTCTGCTATTTACTCGAAACAAAACCATAAAACACTTAGTTTTAATTCATAAAAACGCTACTGGGGTGTTTTCCTATACCCCAAACAATTTCTACTCGAGAAATAACAACAATAACATGACCAAATCCTTGATTCACCTTGAATCATTCTAAAACCCATAAGAACTTCAAGAAAAGATACAAGATCTTACCTCAAGCTATCTAAACTTACCATGATCAGTTGTAAACACCTTGTTTCTACTGCTTTTGATCAAAATCCTGAGAGGAAACTTGTTGCTCAAATGTATACGTGAACTTGTATGTTTAATTGTGATTATGTTGACTAACCCAATCAAAGCTAGCTTATTTATATACATATCTTTGAAAAAGGACACAAATGGTCCCTTAACTTTTCATCTTTCATTTTGACAACTTTTACCCCTCAAGTTTCTAAATACCTCCTAATCTTAATTAGACAACCCTCTAAAACGTAACACTTGGTTAAATTACGAATTCAGAAATTTCGAACCTTGCGTGTTACAGTTGAACACTTCGATCTAATGCTAAAGTTGAGTGTCACGGTCTCAAGCCGAAGTTTAGGTTTTCATCACTGACAACGGGTGTTTTAGCGCACCCTAAGTGTTTAACATGAAGTTGATATCTTTGACATGCTTGCGTAACTGTCACGGAATGATGGTTATTCATCAAAATACAGTTATTTAACTAATTTGGTGGTTGTTGATGTCAAAATAACTATTCGAGTGTCTATGTAAAAAAGTACAATCACAAAATTACATAGTCTCTTGTCCAAAAAAGAAATCTTTCAATGATAAGTTATATTAGTCGCTCTGTAACACCGTTTTTTAATTAAACAACAAACAACGGATTTCATAATAGCGGAAGCATTTAGAATGAACATTAAAAGATTTAAAAATTCACCACAAGAACTTTTTAAAACATCCGAAAATGTTACCGGATACTATCGGCAGTAGAAAAGTTATTACAAAAGTTTTCAGAAACACATAAAAAAGATAAACACCACGGAATGTGCTATAGTGAAGAACTCACATTAGAACTTAATAAATATTATCAGTCGGCTATATGCAGAAGTCTTAATAACAATAATACTTCATTAATAATTTTAGCCAATCAACTACAAGATAATCCCAAGCTTTCGGCGCATGATCTTTGTTTACCCACGTAACATTACAAATTCAATATCACACAGTCAATAGGAATACCACATGAATTACAGTTAAGCCTTTCAGGCAATCAAAAGGTCATAAAAGGATATGAGAATGTTAACTAGGCCATCAAAATCCCATAAAGGCTAAGAGAAGTCCGGGTGAGGGATCAAGAAAATTTTGAAACGGGTGGCATCCTTCATTAAAGATAATAGGACGACTTAGTTAAAGAGTCAAAACACATTTGGATTAAAACGATCGGGTCAAAACCTAACAATAGTTTGATATAAAAACTCAAAATAAATTCAAAATACACTAAATACACATTACCCGGTTAGGCCGCATACATCTGAGTCAAAGACTGGCCCTCGAGTAACCTGAACAGGAAAAACCTATCCGTTTACCATTTACATATAACACATCACCCCATATTCATCAAATAAATAAATTTAAACGTAAATCAATAAACCTAAATGACTAAATGTAAACTACGTAGCCTTAGTTAAGCAATAAATTCAGACTTCCGACCTAAATTAAATATCAAGAAGTTATGAAACATGAACTATTAAAAATCAAATAACTATTAAAAAATCAAACTATTTAACAAAAGTACAAGCCATCAATTGAAAGTTGAAACAATGGGAACGGTATTTGAAATTCACATTATGACTACATATTTATTAAAATGGGACCCAAATGTAAATGTATTAGGCTATGAGTATATAGCCTATCGTAACTCAAGTTAACTCAACTGTAACATCATCTGTTAAATCATTTTTTCTTCTTTTTTTTTCTTTTCAACTCAAATTAATCTAAAATCCAAGTAGCACTCATCCCAAATAAATCCAATTTTTTTCCACTTTTTAAAATTTATTTAATTATACATTTATATTTTAAACAAAATAAATATTTAAACAAATCTATAAAAATAAAAATATAGCAAATAATAATAATAATAAAAAAAGTTCATTAATAATAAATAATAATAATAAACATACATTTTATTCGTCCCAACCGTATAATTCTCTAATTCTTTTTTTCTCAGCCAAAGTTGCCTTTAAAATAGCACCCGCGGTTACGACGTGAATCCATAATAAAAATACTTTCACTTTTAGTCCTTTAACTTTAAAAATTACAAAAATAGTCATTGTAGTTGTCACTTTGTTTCACATTCGGTCCTTTACACTAACCGATATTAACTATTGCCGTTAAAATCCCCCATGTGCCTTGCACATGAGGGTATTTTTATCATTTTTACCCCTTATCCTTGTTACCAAATATATTTTCTAAATTAGAATAATTTTAAGTAAACAACCCACAACAGAGTAACAGTATGGTCTTCTTCTTGTGCCAAGAACAAATTAGACACATAAGTCAGAATACTTCAATCACTAATTTAAACACATATAATTGATACTTTCTGCAAGAGTTTCACAATCCTAGCAAAATATTTTCTTTACTAAAACCAAAAAAATAATGCCTAAAGAACACCCAGTTTAAAATGAAAAATCTATGAACACCCAAATTGATGGGTAACTGTCAAAAACCTACTCTTCAATCTTCAAGCTCACAAAAAAGAGGGTTTGGATGAACATATGGCTTAATGGTGGCGGTTGTGGAGGTGTCGCCGACTACAAGAGTTCGGATCTCATGACATGGTGTTCAAATCGGTTGTGACTCACTGAGTTCTGACGAGATGGTGTGGTGGTGTTTTAGATCCGGTAAAAGATGATGGTGGTGCTTCAGACCGGTTGCGACTCGCTGAGATGGCGATGGTGGTTCCCGATGGTTAGATGGTGGTTTTCCGGCATTGACAATGTCGATGATGGTGGTTCACATCTGGTGGGCAATGATGATTTCTTCAGCGAGGAAGAAAGAGATCAGATTTAGGGTTTTGCTTAGACGTTTGTGGCGGTGGTTAGATTTGAAATCAACTATGACAGGGGTGGTTAGATGGTGGTTTTCAGCGGTGATGATGGTGGTTTAGATATGGTGAACAATTTGTGAAACAAATCCAACAAATGAGGTGGTGGTGGTGGTTTTTGGTGGTAGAGAGAAGGCTAGAAAGAGAGTGATTAAGAGATTGGTTAGAGAGAGATAATATTTGGGAATGGTTAGAGAGAGAGAGAGAGTATTTGAGTTTGACTGATATAATAGGTACAATATTAATTGTTTGATAATTAACTCTTTCCTTTATATATTTAACTATAGAAAATACATTTTATTATGTTTGGTAATAAGGATAAGGGGTTAAAATGACAAAAATACCCTCATGTGCAAGGCACATGTGGGATTTTGACGGCAATAGTTAACGTCAGTCAGTGTAAAGGATCGAAAGTGAAACAAAGTGACAAACACAATGACTATTTTTGTAATTTTTAAAGTTAAAGGACTAAAAATGAAATTTAGTGATAACTACATGGACTATTTTTATAATTAACTCTTTTATATATAAAGTGGATAATAATTTCGTATTGTCTTGTGAGAATCTAAATCAATTGCACGTATATTTACTTTTATTTAGTTTTGCATTTAATTAATATTTTTTTACCTATTATATTATCTTATATTAACTTTGAATTTGATTTATATCTTGACTAAGAACAAAATTAAGGCTTGATAAAAAAAATCAAAATTGGATTTCGATTTTTACCAAAATAGACGATTGAGATTTGGTAACTATTAAATTTTTTTTATCTAAATTAAAGGTTAAGGTTATCTAATTAATTTTTTTAAAATTAGTCTTTTATTTATATTTGAAGATATTAAATTTTAATGTATGTTACATAAATGGTCGGGATCAATCTTGTATAGGGTTTAGTTTACTAAAATGTATTCAAGTTGTCACATTTTGCTATTGTGTGTATCCAACTTTAAAAATTTATATTGCATGTATCAAACTTTTAATTTGTTGCTATTGTATATATTTTAAATACATAAAAAGTAACAAGTTTACAAGATTAGTACACATAATAGAACGCTTAATACACACAATAGAGACAAATTAAAAGTTCGATATACACAATAGAAATTTTTTAAGTCCAATACATACAATAGCAAAACATGACAATTAATTTACAAATATAATATCTGCTCTGTATAAAATTTTAAACTAGCATATTTTACCAAATTCTTAATTATATCATTTTAAAATATTTTATAATTATTTTAAATTCTTTATAATTATAACTAATCAAGATTTGACCTCATTGCCTTAATTGTAACAATAATGACCGATGGTTTGAACAAGAAATACAATCATGTCTTTTCGTATCATTATACCACGATTCTTTCGTCACATCCGCCCTCAACCTTGCTTCGATGCTTTTCACCGTTGGTGTGGGTGTTGACGCCGACGTGTCGCTATCTTTTGAATTCTCATTTCTTTCGCGTGGTACAACTATTTAATTTTTTTTATTAATGTTTTAATATTTATACACATGTCACATGTAAAATGATACTGTATGTTCAAAGCCGACTTGATACCATTCATAACAAACCATATTGGTAAATAAGTATTAATTCAAACAAACCTAATATCTTTTCTTTTATTTCTATTTTCCCGCTCAGCAATTTTTTTATTAGCGTATGCCACGTGTCCCTTTTTATCATTATTCTTAACGATGTAAACGAGCCGAGCCAAGTCGAGCCGGGCTCGTTTAGGACTTTTTTTAAGTCGAGTCTACCTTTTAGTCTTCATATATTTTTGTGATTTATGACTACCTGTTTATTTTTAATTCCGATGTCTAGTTATAAATATTTACGATTTACGTATTATTGTACCAGAGATGGTGTGTGTAAAATATTAGCCTTTGGATCTAATCGCGTGTATCTTTACATTTGGCCCCATGACTTGGTCGACCTGACCCTATCCGGCCCCGCGTTTTTCCTCAGTCCCTTTGACATCACTAGCCAAAATTCTCTTCTGCTACTACTGCCTGCTATGGGGGGATTCGGGATGAGCGAGCATTGGTTGCGTTTGACCCTATAACGGTTTTTTGGTTAATGGTTCTTTGTAACCGATCGCTTTTGTTCTTAAAAGGGGACGGTTTTCGCTCTTTTTATTGTTTAACCATTATAGTGTAGTTGGACACTAGATAATGTTAACTATACTTGTATCAAAACATAGGTCATGGTAACTTAAGCTCATTTAAGATATGTAAACATTTGGCTTTGAAGTCAATAAGTCATAGCCATGGATTCAAACATACTGTAAAATAGGTCATGGCTAAACTTTAAGATTAGAACTGTGGCTTGATATAAGCAGTATCATGTTATTAGTATAGGAGTTGTATGATGCTGCCTTCATGAAACCATAAACCAACAATGATATCATATCTAGATCATGAAGGACTCAGAAACAATCACCAAGTAGAAGAAGATGGAATGTACCAAGGAATCAACTAAAGCTGCTGAATAGCGTACTTAACAAACAACCAAATGACATAAACCAAAAGCAACCATGATCCGACCAACACTACGCTACGCTTACGAACAAAATCATATCCAACTCATAAACGTGTACTAAAACTACTGTTACCTCTTTCTAGAGACGGTTTGCTGCTGCAGGTTAGCTAGGTTGTCATTTTGCCATCATGACCTTGACAAATTCCTCATAGTTGATCTGTCCATCACCATCAACATCAGCCTCACGAATCATTTCATCAACTTCTTCCTCTGTGAGCTTCTCACCGAGATTAGTCATCACATGGCGAAGCTCGGCTGCAGAAATGAATCCGTTTTGGTCCTTATCAAACACACGGAAAGCCTCCTTAAGTTCCTCCTCAGAATCGGTGTCTTTCATCTTGCGAGCCATCAGATTCAGAAACTCCGGGAAATCAATCGTCCCGTTTCCATCACCATCAACCTCGTTGATCATGTCCTGTAGTTCAGCTTCTGTTGGATTCTGCCCTAACGATCTCATAACTGTTCCAAGCTCCTTAGTAGTGATACAACCTGAACTCACAGTCGAATTTATCATTATATTAACACATTATAGTGATTAAAAGCTTATAAAATCATTAACATATTGCAGGAACAGCAATGATTTTGATTATTTCAGATCTGAAACACAAAACGAAGCAAAAACGTGATTAGAATCCAGAAATAAACAAAATCATTTTCTACAAACGGCATTCCTCAATTGATGTTCGATTTCACATGTATCACACAATTCCAGTTGATCATCGAAATCGAAAATGAAGAATCAGATGTAAAATGAAGAGAGATGATTTTGTATAAAGAAATTGAGAAAACAGAATAAGAATAGAGAAAGCTGACCATCTCCATCCTTATCGAATAGGCTGAAAGCTTCCTTGAACTCGGAGATCTGATCATCGGTAAGCTGATCGGCCGCCATTAATGCCTTATCACAGCAGAAGATGAAGAAGGAAGGATGAAAACGGTGGTACGATCGAGGGGGATAGGGATGATCATTTATAGTACTAGAAGTGTTGTTACGTTTGGATTGGGTTTGTTATTTCTTCCGTTACAAACGGGGGCGTTTGTTATTTGTTATCGTCTAAACTTAACTTCTTTTTTTTAATATATAAAAAAAAGCTTAGTTTATTATTTTTTTCTTTTTTAAATCATAATAATAATTATAAGTTTTTAAGTCGTAAAATAAATTAAAAAAAAATAAACTTATTAAAAATAAGTTGGATTTATAAGAGTTTAATAAGCTAAACCATACTCATACTTATTAGGAGTGTATTCTGTATGTAATTTTTTAAAACTGTTTGGAGCTATAGTTTTTTATTTTAAAAGAAAAATCTACAAGATTTATTAGGATAGAAAAACCAAAACATTATTTTTAAACAAAAAACTCCAAAATAAAAAGCTTGTCAAAGTAGTTTTTAAAATTAGTTCAAAACTTTTTTATATAAACTAAATTATCTAAATACGTTTTTTAATTATTTTATAATTCCTCGTATTTTGATGATTTGTCATTTTATGCTATTCAGTTTCGGCTACCAACTACTTTGTCAAACACATGTACAAATAAAATATACAACTTTTGGCTCGAACTATCAATTACCAACTTCTAGATATCAACTTATAGCTACTTCCGCCAAACATACCCCAGAACTTAAAAAATATATAAGTCATTTTTTAGGTTTATGAGCTAACTTATCTAAGTTTAAAAGCTAAAGTTAATAAGTCGAGTTAATAAGTAGGATAAAATCCAAAGCCTTTTTTATTTTTTGTTAAACATAGAGAGTTATAGGTTTTGGGACTTAAATTGATTGAAAGTTGTAGAATGCCCTTCAATTGTTTTTTGTAATTTGTTTGTTGTTGTACTTGCTAGCATCTTACTAGTTATTTTTATAAAATATTTTTTACCGTTAAAAAAAGCCGGATAAATTAATTTCCAAATTAATTTAAATTGTTGTAAGCTTACAAGCAGGAATATAAGTTAATTTAAATAATATTGATTCCATTATACTTTATCATCATTTTTCTTTGTAATTGATTGTATGTAAGTTTCATTGTTGTTAATTGTGTGTATATACATGAGAGTTTTCAAACGAGAATCTCTCATATTTTGTAAGAACTATCATAATTATTCTTTTATTTATTTTTGATGTAATGATCATAATTAAACATATTTTTATTTTGTAATTCAAGATAGTATAATATTAAAAAAAAAAAATTTATATTCAGTCTATATCTCTTTCTTTTCTCTCTTGTTGAAATTTTAAATAAATTTAAAAAATAATTTTCAAATTTTTATTATTTACAATCAACGCTTTACTAGCTTTTCATTATTTATATTGTGTTGTAGACACAACCAAATCCTAACTTAGTTCTTCAATGTTTATTATGTTTTCATTAATGAACATGTACACAAATCAATACCGAACACTTAACGCACCATATAAAATGTTCACTTGTGGGAAGTTAAACCAAAAAATGATCTATTAAGTATCAATGGTGTCATAACCGGACTGTATATTGAACCATTTGTCTTACTAGTTCATCGGATTGAATTGGTTCTAAAAGTCGGATTTTATGTATGTGTTAGTAGGCGCATTCATCGTTTGATGGTCATTGGTTCAAAACTCGGCATGGAATTTAATTTTACATTTGTTTACTTTGTAACTCGATTGTGCAAGTCCTACATTGACTCAAACATCAAACTGATGTCTTTCTCCATCTTTATAAATCGAACAACCCCTCCCTTGAATCCGGTTCATAGAACTTCATACGAAGTCCAATTTAACCAGTTTGATTACAAGTAGTTTAGCCAGTTAAGTTGAATCGGTAGAGCATGATCAACTCCTTGGTTAATCGGCCTGGTCACATTTTTTATATAAGTTCACATGAGAAGGATCGAATACGAAATACCTAGATTATATATATATATATATATATATATATATATGTTCAATAGTGACTACATACCTAAAATCATTGATTTCATTCGTATATATTAAAGTTAAAATTCTACAAAACCCCAACTTAAACGCAAATATACAACCATAAAAACATTGATTGAAGAGATAAAGTTAGCCGACTATTCTACTTTTTATAAATATATAAAAATAAAAAGTTACACTATTTTCACCTACTGAGATGAGAAGTTAATCACAAATTGAAAATGGTTCTAATAATTCTCGTAAATTAAGAGGTTTTTGTTTGAACTCTGTCTTATATACACACATATATATCCAAATAGATAACATAAATAAGAGTTGGAAAAATTAGAAGATTGATAGTTTTTTTATTGGTCACATATTAAACATTTTTAACTGGAAAAGAACAGTTTTTAGTATTTGCATATGATATAGAAAGAAGATAAGTAGTAGCGGATTCAAAATTTTTTTTTACAGGGGACATGTTTCAATAAAAATGACAAGACAACTTAAATAACTAACCAAAACATATTCGGGTCAAAATGAATCAGGTGATCAAACTTGTTCGGTAGCTGTATTAATCCAACAAAAATTAGTTTTAGTTTTTGAATTTTAAAGGCTTTTTTTCATTAAACATAGCATAATTTCACCTTTTTCGCAATTAAAGTTTTTTTGAAATGATTCATATGATTGTCTAAAGTAAACCTAAATCAATATTTAACAATCAATTCATAAACACATATAGTAAATTATTTAAGAGGATTCAATATAATAAAATTTTAGTACTATTTTAGCAAGGATAATACTGTAATTTGGGGTTGGCCTCTTTTTTCTTCTATTTTGTTTTTTCATGAGATTAGAACACATCAACAACAAAGAAAATGATGAATTTTTCTTAGAAGACGATACAGCTACAGTGTCATCAATAGATAAGACTTGCAAAGACCTCTAAGACAAAAACATCAACAAAACAAAAATTCAAAGATATGCAAGCAGTGACGACAAACACCACGATTAAGATGCCGACACACACTACTATTTACTTCTTAAAACTTTCAAATTATTGTTTGCTTTTTAGATTATTAGAGAATCTTTTGTACGAGTTCATACGTTTTTTCCTTTTCCTTTTGTATAATAATAATGTGTTCTGTTAATTATTCGATATGTTTTGTCAACCTGTAATTCGATTGTCTATATAAATGATTAAGAATTCATTTGTAAAACACAACCTTGAGAGCAATAAAAAATTGACAAAGTTATTCAAAATTCATAGCGTGCTAAACACTCTTCTTCCGATTCCCTTAGTTGATCTTGAATTCCTAATCCTCCCCTTACACTTCATATTATATCCCTCGCTATAAGAAATTTCTTCTTGTAGAACTAGATGATTCCAATACCTGCATTCTAAATAAGTTTTCGATGTCTTTTTCTATTTTCTTTTTCTTATTTTTATTTTCAATTTTAGTAGTTTAACCTAACTATATTTGTTTATGATTTTTATTTAAAGATTTATGAGTAGGTAGCATTGTGGTTTCAAAGATTCATTTGAAAAATAATATGTTGTTCACTTATTTTGGTTTTAGTCTTCGGTTACTAATAATCAATAAATAAATTTCAATTGTTATTGTTCTAAATAACGAATTCTGAAAACAATATTGTTACGCGACGCTGATGACAAAGAGAGTGTTTTAAGAAATATATGAGTATGACAACATCTAACTTAAGTGCTACTAGCAGTATATATCTTTACACATACCACATTAAAGAAATTTGTGAGTATTACATCATATAACATAGGTATCACTAACAACATATATCCATTGCGCATACCAAATTCATGAATGGATGTTTTTTTTCCTTATCTTGGATCTAGGCCTGTCAAATATAACCAATACCCAAAAAAACATCCGACCCGTTGAAGATTCGGTTAGTTCAGTTCGGTTATTTCGATTATTGGACAAGTTATTTTCGGTTATTAGTTTACCCGTATATTTTTCGGATCGGTTATCGGTTTGTAAAAATACATACTCATAAGCTACAGAATTTGTATAATAATCTTTTGAGTCAAGAAATGAAAAGCTAGTACACATGTATTTAACCATAGACATGTCATCATCTACATGTGTTATGTCTTGAACCTCTTGTTAGGAATTTAACCACACACTAACAAATTAACCCATACCCGATATCGAATATTAAAATGGTTCGGCTATCGGTTAGCATTTTAAAGGAAAATACACGAACTACTCGAAACCCGAAAAAAACGGAATATCTTTTTTAAATTATTAATGATATTTCAAACTTAGCAAAAGATTATATACCAAATGGAAAAAGGATGTGTGTTACTGCAATACCTAACTTACCTAATTTACATGTTGCTACAGTTACATACCTGTTTAATGAATGGTGATTTTATCATTTTAGTGTTGACCTATTAAGGAGATATATGAATGTGACAACACCTATAGTCACATACCTATTTAATGAATGGTGATTTTATCATTTTAGTATTGACCTATTAAAGAGATATATGAATGTGACAATACCTAAGTTAAGTAATCCTTTACTGCTACCAAGTTCATGGATGGATGTAGAGCTATAAACGAACTGAACAAACACGAACGAGGCTTATTCGTGTTTGTTCATTTAACTTTAGCCGAACAAATAAACGAACACGAACGATAAATGAATGGACATTTATGTTCGACTGTTTAAAAGATTAATTAGCTCGTGTACATTTTTGTTCTTTTATTTAAATGATGAACAAACGTAAACGAAGAATTACAAACTATAATACAAGTAAACACACACACACACATCTATAATATATTATTATTATATTATAAAGCATTTAAGCCTTTCGCTTAAACTCTTAAATTTTAAATGTTTTAAAATTACTAAATTACCCCTCATATAAACTAAATTGAGTAACTATTAGATATAGTTAATAATATTCTTATATTTCATTTTAATAACTAAACTTCACATATTTAAGAAAGTCAAAGTCAATAATTTTTTTTAAAAGTCAAAGCTAATACAAATTAACTTAGTTATTGAAAAATATTTTCATAATAACTTTTTCAATTACGGAGAACAAATAAGTAAAAGAAATGGAAAAAAGATAAAGAAAATAGATATCACTAAAAGAAATTATTCGCTGTCACTGTATTACATGAATACCATACTCCCAACGTCTTGAAAACGGACATGTTAATAAGTAAAAATTATTCGTTACCGGCGCATTACACGAATATCATGCTAGTATATATAAATAAACGAATAACTAAACGTTCATGAACATAAATGAATGAATGAGAACTCTGTTCGTGTTCATCCGTTTATTTAAACAAACGAAAAATCTTATTCATTTTCATTCGTTTATAACACAAATAAACATTCTGTCGAACGATTTCACAAACATTTCAAAATATTGTGTTCGCTTACTCGTAAGAATTACTTTTCCTATCTTGGAACCGGGAAATGAGATAAATCGGGAAACAAAAGCAAGGGTATAAATAACTTCCATCCTCTGCAACTCCATGATATTCAAAATTGAACATCAATTCCAAACCCTAGCGATCTTCTTTCTTTCTTTCAACAGCGACGTTCGACTATCGGCCTTTCAAAATCGATTGCCTTTTGCGTTCCCTCAGCGTTATATAGATTCATCCAGGTTTGATCAATTCTTTGAGAAGATTCCTTTTGTTCTTGTAAAATGCTAATGGCTATGCCATTTGATATGATCTGCTCAACAAGTTTCAGAACGTAACAATCATTTGTGAAAGGTTTAGATGCTGATGTCTGGGTCGTTTCTTTTTGTGCTTGCTAGAGATTTCAATGAGAAAACCCCTTAATTGTTTGGAGAATAAGAAAACCCTAATCGTTTTATTTTCTGCCGAAAAGATGAGTTTGAATGGTAAAAAACCGGATGGTTCAATTGCTTAGGATAAATGTTTATAGGGGTTCAGTGATTTTTGTATATAATTGCAATTAATGTTTATGTCAACTTATGACCAACTAAGGTAGGCAAAGTGCTTCGGAATTTTCTAGGGCATCCTAGGGATCAAGGGATCTTTAGTTTGAAGTAGCCACCATAGATGGGTCAAGTGGGCAGAAAGAAAGTGTGGTTTTCTGGATCTACCTTAACTGAGTGCTTTCATAAATCCTGTCTTTTTGTATGTTAGTATTTTCAGCCTAGTGGAATATCCGTTTGTCGATTCTGAAATGATGAGGAAAACGCTATGCCTTCTTTAGATCTCTCTAGAGCAATTTTGAGAAGTGCAGGGTCATCCTTATTCAAGCACATGTGTTGCGGTATATGGCTTACTTGGATCTGCATTTATTGCCTAATAAATGCTTGGTAACACATACTTAATCGAACCTCACGTCCTCGCCCTTTTATCATATGTAGAACTACACACATGGCTTATGTGGGACCTTTGCTTTTGATCAATACCACCCTAACCTTATCTAAAGTACCTTTTTTTAACCATTCCTAAACCTTATGTGTACATCCATCTCAACATTCATAGATGTGCAATTCACATGCTTCATGAGCGCTGTTCTCAGAGTGACTTTATTTCTCTTCATTAAGGATAAGATAATTGGAACTGATCTTTCATTTCACTTTGATGACTTGTCTAGTATTATCATTCTACGTTATATATTCAACAAAGAACACACACCATGACATATCTTCTTCTGTGTCTTATATGAGTTCATCCACAACAAAGCATGAAATATAAGGAGACATAGGTTTTAGACTTTTAGCCTATTATGGTAAATAAAGCCTACTCATCATTACATACTTCAGGCTTGCTACTCCATCATTAATATTCTTAGTGATCTTAACATACTTTTAGACTAAATTCTCTATAACAGAAACAAATTGCATAGATAGATTGAAGAGTAAACTTAAAATCGGGATCTTCTTATATGTGTCAGTATAGCAGAAAATTTATACTAGGGAGTGAATCATTGTTCTTTCTTTCTCCTTTTCCAATATCCTGTAAACACTTAAGATCTGTTCTATGTTCTTTGCACTGCTTCATACATTTTTCTCTGTTTAGCGGCATTTATAATAATGTTCAATGTGTTGTGGTTGTTTTTCTATCAGCTGGTGTCAACTATGGATGCTACAAACACCAACAGGGAAGAATCAAGTATTCGACTTGTGGTAATGAACCTTTTCCCATTTGAATTGAAATTTGTACCATTTATATGCAGTAAGTTTGGGACATCATTAATATGTGTGATTTCTTTGCATCATCAAATGTTTTCAGCACATTTATATGCAGTAAAGATTGGGACATGAATACATGATTATAGAAGGGTTATTGTATATGTTGTTTTAGGTGATAAATATTGGTGTTCATGTACTTACAAGTGAATTAATCTTCTCATTTCATTATAAGTAGATAGTCTGTGCTTGTTACTATTTGCAAATACTTTATTTTTTTGTCAGGCAAACAATAATGTCATGAGGAATGGACAGATATCTCCTCCACTATTTCCATCAGTACCAGCTTTAAACGGAGCAGCATCTTATCTTGCTGAGACAACATCATATCTCACTAGTTGTTTCCCTGCTACTTCTGGTCTGCCACCTCAGACACACATACACTTGTGGTTACTCTGTTTTTTTTTTCTTATGTGCTGATGTGGGAATGGGAAGTTCTTTTAAGAGGAGACTAATGTGAACTTAATGCTTTTTCTTACTCCAGATACTTTGTTGTTTAGTCACCAAACATAATTCTCTTCATTCCATGAAGTAGCTGGTTACTTGTAAATATTTTATAAAGTCTCAAGTTTCGAAAACTCCATCATTTAATAATTTAGATGTTTTTTCTACCAATTTCTATGGGTCCTGTATCTTAAGCTTACTAAGTTAGTTCTGGGCTTTTTATTCCGTTCTCTATTTAAACAGACATTGCAACGATAAGCTCTGATGGGCAGGAAGTTATGGCATTGAAAGAACTTAAAGAACCTTTATTGAGTAATAGCGCACCACCTGTTCACGATGAAATAACAAGGAACTCAGAAGATATTCATTCTCAAATTGATACTGAAGTTGTGCAATCTGATCAGACTAATCAAAGTGGGATTTCTATGTTTCAAGGGTAATGGTAACATATACTCTAATAGCTAATCAATCTAGATTCAAATTTCAGCATGTTTTAGTATAGCATTTTTTTTTTCTTTCTTTATAAACATGCATGTGTAATTGAATATTTATTCTCATGACCTTATTTTACGACTTATTATTACATGAAGTTATATTTCAGTCTCATTGAGCGGGTACGAAGGACAGTTCATGGGTCATCTGATGACATTGGATGGCTACAACGTGCTCCAGGGATGCCTCCTATTGAAGATGGGACTGAGCGGTTTAATAGTATTCTCGACAATATCGGGTACAGTGGTAGTTAATCTCCACCTGCTAGATTTGCTGACAAATAATTATTTATTTATTATCAATTTTTTTGCTTCTCCCTTTATCAGGCACGGTATACATGTGTTGCCAAACTCAATGGTTTATCTATTGGTTCCAGGTAACTATACAAGCTCCCTAGAATTCTATTTGGATTGAAAAGTATCATGTATATAGTTGGCATGCAAATCATAAATCTCTTTAATTGTTGCAGATCCTTAGAATGTCACGTATTTATTCTGCTTTTGTTGGATTCTATTTAATCTGGTTAATTATGGGTTTATCTGTGCAATGGTTGGCATGCAGGTCTTTTTAGCAATCACGGGCCACTTTATTTTACTTCTACCAAGGCAACTTTCTCAAAAATGGGATTGACATGTCACATTGCAAAGATCCATAGCGAGGTATGATTATTATTATTGTTATGGTCCCATTTTCTTTGTATTTCAGTGGTATTGAAGTTGTGTCATAACATCAAACATTTTAGGCATCGGTTGAAAAGAATGCTAGAGAAATTAAAGAGTATATTGAAGAGGTTTATTGGGGTTCCAAGAAACGTGTTTTGCTTTTGGGTCATAGTAAAGGGGGAGTAGATGCAGCTGCTGCTTTATCAATTTATTGGCCTGATTTGAGAGATAAGGTTGCTGGTCTTGCTTTAGCTCAGAGCCCTTATGGTGGTAGCCCAATAGCTTCAGATATTATGAGAGAAGGGCAGATCGGGGATTATTTTAATGTGCGAAAACTTATGGAAATCTTGATATGTAAAGTGATAAAGGTACATTCTTTTCCATTCAACTTTCATCCTTAATTTTTTATAATTAATTAGCATGTCAAATATTATTTAATAAAATTATTCTATTTCAGTAATAATATATTATCATGAACAAAATGTCAAAATGGTTTATATTTTTGTAAGCTTTTTATTTATTTTTCCTCTTTGACCCGGAGATAAATATAACCTGAATCAACATGTTAGTAAGCGGTACAAAATTGCCACCACTAAAATTTATCAAACCGACCATCTTTTCATGTAGAAAAGTGTGGGTGATTATGGAGTTATGTTTCTCATAATCATCCTCCTAAGATTCAACATGTTGTAATTTGAAAGTTTACCCAAACTTATGAAAATAAGAGTGGTGATATTATGGTTGCCTTGCCTATTGTTATGAAAAGGTTGATTATATTTATTTGGGCATTTTAGACATCGGAATGTTTGTTTTGAAGGGTGATTTGCAATCACTAGAAGACTTAACTTACGAAAAGCGCAAGGAATTCTTGAAAAAGCACCAGTTGCCTAAGGAACTCCCTGTCGTCTCATTTCATACCGAAGCCAACATCTCACCTGCAGTTTTGGCAACGCTTTCTCGTGTTGCACATGCAGAGCTTCCAACATTTGCAACAAACTCTACAGCCACTGTATTACCCGTTGTGGTTCCTCTTGGAGCCACATTGGCAGCCTGTGCTCAACTACTACAAACCAGGTACGGTGAGAAGAGTGACGGACTAGTCACATGTCGAGATGCTGAGGTCCCGGGGTCAATTGTGGTGCACCCGAAGCGGAAACTGGACCATGCTTGGATGGTTTACTCTTCAACAAACGATGACCCGTTGGAACCTGATGCTTCTCAGATGTGTGAGGCTTTGTTAACTTTGGTTATGGAAGTTGGACTTAGGAAGAAACATTATCTTAGTGTTAAACATGAATGAGAAAGCTGATTTGTTGTAATGATATGCGAAATCGTGTTATGTTAGGGGTTACTTAGGGTTTTGTAACCGAATTTTTACTTGTAAATGAACGGAGCCGATAGTAAATAGTTTTCTTGAATCAATTTCCATGTCTGATAAATTTGAGGTAGAATCAAGAGAAAGGGATAATTGATCTGGGTCTTGAAAACTTGATTTAACGGCTACAATAATCTAATGCATATATTAGATGCAGAGTCCAAATGGTAGCACGGGTCATCACTCGATCGACGACAGTGGGGAGTAGAAACTTTTGGTATTTTTATATTAGATGCATAGTCCAAATGCTAATTCTTACATAACATTTTTTAACTATATATAATAAGGTACAGACAGTTAATACATATGATACAAGATATGCATAAAATTGTGTATAATCACTTTTGTTGAATAAGAACATTCCTTTATAGATATGCTACCACTAAAAACTTTAGGTAATCCTAGTATAAAAAAAAATTAGTGCTAAAATATGAATTAAAATGTTAATTTGTTATCGGTAAATCTTGAAATATTATTAATATTTTATTAAAATATATGTCAAAATTACTAAGATTTATGCTATAACATTGTTTCTTGGGTTACAATTTTAGTTTTCACTTAAACAAATATTATTTTAAATCCTTATATTTTTATTATATTTGTGGGTATTTATTATGTCACCGGTGAAAACAAGTTATGGGCCCCCTTCTCGTTTATTCAATGAATGAAACATTTTACACATTACACGGGTGAGAATCGTATCATGTTGGATTGGCTTTTTATGGGCTACCCGTTTATTTATTTGTGTCAGGATTTAAAAGTTTTAATTTATATAAGTAAGATCCGTGTAAGCCGTTTAATTATACGGTTAATGTGTTGATGAGTCATTTATAGGTTGGTGGGTTATTAGAGGTTCACGAGTTGTAACAGGTCAATGAGTTGGAAGGTCTTTAGAAATTACTTGAGCCGACAAAAAACATAATTTATAACATCTAGAACTTTCTTTGTTTAATTTTTCACAAACTAAAGCACTTAAGAATATGAATTTTAGAAATTTGGATGATAATTATATCAAAACTTGATTTAAAAAAAACATAAAATCTATATAAACAATAAACGGGTTAGCGTGTCGAAACAAAAGTTGTGTATGACCCTAACCCGACCAAATTAATATTCATGTCAACCCAACCTATTTATTATATCAAATCCGTTTATTTTCGTGTCAGGTTTATCACGTGTCATAAAATTACCACCTTAGATACTTTCTCACACAATATCTTTTAATACAAATAAAAGACTAATTTGTATCAATTTAATTAGAAAATCCTAACTATTTATTTAATCAAAATTAAATTCTAACAATTCATTTTGATTATAATTGAAACTTAATTTTGACTTTAATTAGTCAAACTTAGAAGGTAAAAAATAATTATAAAATCAATAGTTTATCTAGAGTATATGGTAACTAAATTATATACGTAAGAAATTTACAATATTTACAGAAATTATCTACATTTTAAAAATGTACGGTACATACTTGTAGAAAATATGGATATACATAATATGTGTATTATTTATATAATATTGTTAGATAAATGTTTGGGAAAAAGTAAATAAAATATATGTACATCGAATTAGTATTATTGATATTTTTCACGCTCAACAATAACAATAATAATAATAATAACAATAACAATAACAATAACAACAACTCAGATATATACTTATAGATCACTTCAATTGATTGGCGAAAAGGAAAATAATATCTTATCTCACTAAATACGATACTTTCAATTTGAGTCAAAGAGAAACACCGCCTTTGAAACCTTAAAATCAGTTAAAATTTGAGTTTTCAAACTGCATGGGTCCGTTTGTAAATTGAATGTTTACCTGTTAGTTATCCTAACCAAATTTCAAAAGCAAAGCAGCGGAATTTAAATCAATAAACAAACCCATGCCTATTAACTATTACAGTTTAAAAACACATGTTTGGCGTATATACTAATATACAATACAAAAATAGCCAAACATGTCAACCGGTGTTACTTTAAACTAAACCGACCATTGTATATATTATATACCAAAAGCAGTGTTCCACAAAAGCCTGTACAGAATCACAAGAGTCCCCGTCTCACCAGGCCAGCCTATTCTTTGTCTGAAAAAGGGAAACAACAACAACATTAGCTATTTAAAATAGCTAGTGAATACAGACAAATATGAGTACCATAATAGCAAGTCATGATTCAATAATGAGCATACAATGCTATCCTAACATTAAGCGGTAATGCTAACATGTCCAACAGTGCTATATCTTGCCAGATAGCTAGTCCGGCTCAATAACAACTACCGGGGGAATCAAACACTGCCAACCGTGCTGGTTTCATCACCTAAGTGACTCCACCTGCTCGTTACGGAGCCAAAGGCTCTGCCAGTTAAGGCAATCACCCCAAGAGTTTGAAGGAATGGCACTCGAGTACCATTAGTCCCGAACAATTGCCCGAAGGCCCCTGAGACCCAGCCGAAGCTGACCTTCCATACACATATGTCCGGACTTTTCACATAGCTCATCATTAACCCATAATAGGGATCATAGCATGCATGCATTCACAAATGAATTCATATTCATCAAATTATCACAATATAAGTACATGTACTTAAATACATGTCTACCATATCATTTATCATGTCAATTCTTGTTTTCTAATCTTATATGCATAAACATACAAGTCTAGGTGCAATAAATAGAATACAAGGTTCATGTAACTCATTTAGCATTCAAACCTTACTTTATAGCATTCATAAAAGCCGGTACTCACCTTTGTTCTTATAAACAACACAAATATGGACTCGGCCCTCCTTGATGGCTTAATTACCTATTGCATATACATAGAAGTTCATTTAGATTACCACACAACATATACATGTTCTATTGTTCTAGTTTTAACCCCCAAATACACATTAAAGTGCCAAAAATGATCAAACCATAACCCATGTACCCAAAACATCGAACGACAGCAAAACACTGGGCTGCCCAGAAGTTCACGCCGTGAACACAAGGCAGTTCACGCCGTGAACTGTGTTCAGCGGCACGAACAGCAGGTCTGTTTGCTGTAAATTCCATCCAAACCCAACTCCAAGTCTTTCTTAATTATTTCCAGGTTATACACTAAGTTTGGGGCATCATTTGGAGTCTATAAACATTAACCTAACATGTTTTAACATAAGATTCAAGTTTGAATCTTCAAACCACCATTAAAGACCCATTTGGTCAAATTCTTGAAATTCAATCTAATTAGCTTCTATAATTCATAACATGAGTTCTAAACTTCCTATAAATGAATCTAAAACAGATTACAATAAAAAGATTCAAGCTTTGTGGTCAATTTCTAGTTGACCCGTTTTTGACCTAAACCTTAAAAATGAAGAACAAGGAAGAAGAAAGCTTACTAGGTATGAGGAAGAAGATGAAGATGCTTGATAGAGCAGAACTTGTATCTTGAATCCCAACCTTGAATGATCTTGTTTATGCTTCTTCTTCAAGAACAAGTTGAGAGAGAAACGTGAGGTGAGTGTGTGTTTTTGTTGGTGTATGTGTGTGTGTACAGATGATATAAGTGAGAACCGACCCAAGTTCTCATTTATCTCTTTAAAAGGTATATTGTTCCCCTTTTCAACATACAACATGACACCCGAATAACTGTTTCAACTAACGAGGATATTTTTGGAAACCTCGTTTGAAACCAGTTATTATATTATAATTCTTTTCTATTTTTATTACTATTTTTAAATTAACATTTATCTGGCCAATAGCTAATTTCTATTAATACTTTCATATATATTCATATTTAATTCATTTAATTAAATTTCACATACCAAATGGAGCGCACGAATAGACCAATATAACGTGGAATCAACTTACCTTTGCGTCCAAACCGAATTACACCCTTCCAAGGGGATACCTTCAAGAAAACCCGATCACCCACACTGAATTCAACAGGTCGGCGCTTTGGGTCTGCATATATCTTTTGACGATCACAAGCCGCTTTTAGTTTCTCCAGAGCTATCTTAACCTTATCAGAAGTAATCTGCACAATCTCAGGTCCGGCATACTGCTTCTCACGCGGTTCAAGCCAACAAGTGGGAGTGTGACAACGTCTCCCGTATAACATTTCATATGGTGGCATCCCAATGCTAGAATGATAAGAGTTATTATAAGCAAACTCTATCAAAAGGAGATGAGAATCCCAAGAACCACCATATTCAAGTACACATGCCCTAAGCATGTCTTCAAGAGTCTGAATTGTTCTTTCAGACTGACCATCCGTTTGTAGATAATAAGCACTACTCAGATGAACCCGTGTGCCAAGCTCGCGTTGCAAGCTTTGCCAGAAATTAGAAACGAAACGAGAGTCACGGTAAAAAACAATAGAACAAGGTAAACCGTGACGTGTAGAGTTGAGCTAGGTGTGTCAATGATGCAGATTCGTTTGTAGCAAGAAAATGGGCACTTTTGGTTAATCGGTCAACAATGACCCAGATCATATTATGCCCCTTCAGTGTCTTAGGTAGCTTGGTGACAAAATCCATTGTAATATGATCCCACTTCCATTCTGGAATGTCAAGCTGTTGCAGATTTTCATAAGGCCTTTGATGCTCGGTTTTGACCTGTGCACATATTTGACACTTCTTCACGAATGAAGCAATGTCTCTTTTAAGAGTAGGTCACCAATACAACTTCTTGAGGTCATAATACATCTTTGTAATACCTGGATGAATAGACAACCTGGAATTATGAGCTTCCTGTAGTATCAACTCACGGTTGTCTCCAATAAATGGTACCCTGATTCGGGATTGAAAAGTCTTCAAACCCCAACTATCTTCAGCTAGCTAATCCTTTATCTTCCTCATAGTCTCAGCTTTCAGATTCTCCTCCTGTAGAGCTAATTGTTGTGATTCTTTCAATTTTGAAATGATATTAGGAACCACAGTTAGCTTCATGAATTTGGCTTCAGTTGAAACCCCTTTTCTGCTCAAGGCATCAGCTACTACATTAGCTTTGCCTGGATGATAACGGATCTCACAATCATAGTCTTTGATTAACTTAATCCAGCGTCGTTGCCTCATATTGAGTTCTTTTTGAGAAAAGACATATTGTAAGCTTTTGTGATCCGTGCATACAACACATTTTGTGCCATATAAGTAATGTCTCCACAGCTTCAATGCAAATACTACTGCTGCGAGTTCAAGATCGTGTGTTGTGTAGTTCTTTTCATGTGGTTTTAATTGCCGTGAAGCATAGGCAATCACATTATCGCGTTGCATTAGAACACAACCCAATCCAGAATAAGATGCATCACAATAGACGATAAAATCCTCTTACCCGTTTGGCAAAGTAAGAATCGGAGCTTCACATAATAGCCGCTTTAAAGATTGAAAGGATTGCTCCTGTGCATCAGACCACACATAAGCAACATCCTTCTGTGTCAATTTAGTAAGAGGACCAGCGAGTTTAGAAAAGTCACGAATAAACCGCCGGTAATAGCCAGCTAGACCAAGAAAACTCTTGATCTCTGTAGGATTTTTGGGAACTCCCCAATTCATCACGGCTTCAACTTTAGAAGGATCTACTTTAACACCTTCACTGTAGATAACGTGACCAAGAAAGTGCATCTCTCGAAGCCAAAACTCACATTTAGAAAGTTTAGCATAAAGTTGTTCCTGTCTAAGAGTATCGAGAACTTGACGAAGGTGTGATTCATGTTCAGCTTCAGTTTTTGAAAAGATCAGAATGTCATCGATAAAGACTATCACGAACCTGTCCAGGAATGGACGACAAACTCGGTTCATGAGATCCATGAAGATAGCTGGTGCATTGGTTAAGCCGAATGGCATAACCAAGAATTCATAATGGCCGTAGCGTGTACAAAAGGCAGTCTTCGGTATGTCTTCAGTATGAACCCGTACCTGATGATACCCTGATCGCAGGTCAATCTTGGAAAAGCATGTTGCTCCCTGCAATTGATCAAACAAGTCATCTATGCGCGGGAGTGGGTATTTATTCTTTATAGTTCGCTTATTAAGCTCCCTGTAATCTATGCACATTCGCATAGTCCCATCTTTCTTCTTGACAAATAGAACTGGAGCTCTCCAAGGAGAAGAGCTCGGGCGAATGAAGCACTTGTAAAGTAGTTCTTGTATCTGGTTCATCATCTCGCGGATCTCTGAAGGAGCGAGACAATATGGAGCTTTAGCCACTGGAGTAGCTCCTGGAATAAGATCGATCTTGTATTCAACATCCCTGACTGGAGGTAGCCCGGGTAATTCATCTGGAAACACCTCAGGATATTCTGACACTACCCTGATGTCTTCAACCGGTTGCTTCTCCATCTTAGCATCAATAACATATGCTAAGTAAGATGTACAACCTTTCGCCAATGACTTAGAAGCTTTGATAACTGAGATGATAGGAATGTCAGATTCCCGTCCTTCCCCCTTGCTATTGCATAAGACCCGTCTGATAAAGGAAAGTTGATAATCTTCTTAGAACACATAATCTCAGCATTGCGAATACTGAACCAGTCCATTCCAATCACAATATCAAACCCAGCAATAGGCATGATAAGGAATGAAATAGGGAAACTAACGCCATCAATATAGATAACCGCGATAGGAAATTTATCAGCAACAGAAACTATTCTACCATTAGCGGTCTCGACTGTAATCGGATCAATTAATGCAGATGTAGGAAATTGCAGCTTATGACAAAAAGATACCGAGACAAAAGAATAAGTAGCCCCAGAATCAAACAATACACATGCTGGGGTATAATTAACAAAGAAAGTACCCGTAATCACATCCCCTGCAGTCTTGGCCTCCTCAGCCGTCATCTGAAACGCACGCCCTTTAGCATGAGGGGCGCCGTCTTTCTTCGGCTCAGACGATGATCCTCCAGCTCAGACGATGATCTTCCAGCTCGTGTGTTAGAACCCTGTGGGCATTTGGTGATTCTATGCCCTGGCTGACGACATCTGAAGCAGACGTTGTAACACCCCAAAATGGGCCTAGTTGTACCCCTTGTATTTAGGGTTGTACCCTTGTTAAATAAATAAGAATTCTAAGTTTATAGGAGGACAATATATATGTATTGTTATTACTAAATGAGGTGTTGATAAAAGTTGATGAAAACGAAAAATAGTTATTAATTATTGAATGCTTTGAAATAAGGATTTCAGATATATCCTCGTTAGAATTTATGGATAGTGTTTAGATGAGTTGTAAGTTAAAAAGGGGAGCGAGATACCCGCTAATAAAACAAAAAAAAATGAGCCAACCGACTCTAAAAGAGTCGGCCGCTTTTCACCCCTAATATGTGCCATTATCTTTCCATTCATTCTTTCTTTAATTCTTTCCTTCTTTCTTTTCTTCATTCTTTCTTTTCTTTTTTACAAACATACACATATATGAATAAGTTGGAAATCAAGAGTGGAAATTAAGAGTTGATATCAAGAGTTGACACCAAGAATCATCATCACTAATATCTTCTTGATTAGTAAGTATTCCTATCTATTCTTTTATTATTGTTTTTAGAAGGTTTGAATAGTTAATGGATAATTAACCCAAATATTGAAAGGATTGTTAAAATAAGTTTTAGTATATGTTAGTAGACTCCTTAAGAGGATAGGAGAGTGTACAAATGATTAAGTTTCAATTATGAACTGATTGGAGTTCTAGAATCAAATATTGATTCTTGCAATTAAGTGATGTTAGGAGGTCTCCTATTGGTCCCTATAACTTAGATAGACTATCTTTATGTAAATAAGTGTATATAAGATCAAAACTGATGTTTTGAGTCTAAACTATTTTAATGGGATTATTTGATTTTAATATAATAAAGTGCCTAAATAGTCCCAAACAAGCTTTGTAAGTGTTAGGGGATGTTTGGGATTGATTTAGATGATACTTAGTCGAGTTTTTATCTACAGAAAATAAATGGCGGTTTTGGGTGTTTTTGCGTCGCGCCGCGACATTTTAAAGAGTAGCGCCGCGACCGACGTTTCTAGCATGACACGACGCGTCAGTAATTGGGACGCGACGCGTCAGAGCGTCAGTTAGCAGTTTTACTGTTTTTCGCGTACCGATGCTTGGGCTATTATTATAGGTTTATATATGGACTAAAAGGCATCGTTAGAAGATTAATACGAGCATCCTGGACTCAGGTGAGTACCGACTTAACTTGTAACCATTATGCAGTATATACGGATTTATTATTTACCATTAGGTATATACGAAATGCGATAGTTACGAGTATGATTAGTAAGTTTGTAAAGTAAGTTTAAACTGGTGTTTATAGAAAAACGAAGTATAGATGCCTGTATGGTTTATGTTTATAATAATAATGAACGGATACTTGTTATATGATATGTATGCATGTTGATGGATCCAGATTGCATCCGCCTCGTTAAATGTGTTAGTTATTGTAGAGTGCATGCCAGCGGATCCAAGTTGGACCCGCCTAGTTAAACTTGATGATAGGTATGTTATGTTGGATTGTGATTAGTTTGTAAGTGTATGGATCCTGATTGGATCACCCATGTTGTACTTGTTTAATTCTACTCATTGAATGTGAGTAGAACTTGTTATTACATATGCTATTGGACCCTATGGGATCCCCATGATGAAATAAGTGTGGCCATGATAAATGATATGCCAGACATGTATTTAAGTACATGTGCATATATTGTTGAATATGAGTTATATGTAAATGCATGCATGCACTTGTCCCTGAAAAGGGTTCTTGATGAGCTATCTGTATGTCCGGACTAACATGTAATTAAGGTCAGCTTCGGCTGGGTCCTGGGCCTACGGGCATAATGTTCTGGACTAACGGTACTCGAGTACCGTTCCTTTCAGCAATTGAGGTGAGTGCCTTAAATGGCTAAGCCTATTGAGCTTTGGCTCCTTAACGAGCAGGTAGATTCACTTATGTGATGAAACCAGCACGGATGGTAGTGGTCTGATTCCTCGGTGGAAAATTGTTGAGCTGGATTAGCTACCCGACAAGATATGATGCCTGCTGGTAGGATCAGCACTACGCTATGTGATAGGATAGCATTGTTTGCTAAATCCTGTGTTATATGACTCACATGTATCTATGTTGCCATGTTGCTATGCTTATGATGTGAAGTATATGATGCCCTATGTGCTGCATGATGCTTAGGGTTAAGTTTGTATTCACTAGCTTTTAAAGCTAACCCCCTCCCAGTATATATGTATGGCTTTGCAGATGAACGCTTAGCATGTGCCTGAGACTGCTAATTCGTGTTGGGACATTTGTTGCTTATTACAGGTATGATGGTCGGTCGGTATTAATGTTGGTAACACGCGTTTGTAAATAAAGAAAATGTTTTAAGACTTCCGCTATTTTGTTATCAAACTAAAATATGTTTGAAATTAGGTTTTTAAAAGTTAAAATTTTTACTCTGAAATTGCGGTGTTACAATTAGGTATCAGAGCCTAAGTTTGAGTGAATTGGACATCTGATGGGTGTTCAGTCTCAAACTCGGGCCCGACCATCATAGTGTCCCAAAATTGTTATGAGTATGTTATGCATTATATGCAGATATTTGTGAGGTAAGAATGATTCTTGCTTCAGTATTGATAAACTAGGTTGCCTAGAGATAGGATGGCCTAGTAGAATGAAAGTGATAGCTTGATGTTGGGTCACAAGAAGTGAATTGGAAGCAAGAAAGAATAGAACCATGAGGCTAAGTAAATATGTAAAATTTATGATAAGTGCCTTAATGGTACAAATTGGTAGAGTTATGTAAGGTAACTCAAAACGATAACGGTAAAGGTTTTAAAATATGACTACCGATACATTTATTGGTAACGTAATAAAGCGATGTTTAGATCAATCTGATGTAATCAGATTGAAAATGATAGATTAGAAGTGATGCCAAAGGAATAATCAGAATCATAGTAATCTTGTTGCTACTAGTAATATGATAAACAGGAAACTGTCCTCAGTTTCTATGAAAGGTAACATATAGTAAATGATGAAGTCTAATCACGGATTCTATTTGAATCCAAGTGTATGAGGAAGAATTTTGATGAATAGCTATGTTAAGATAAATGTTGATTAAAGTCAAGTGTTGATTAAATACAATCATTCTAATTTTAAATAATTAGAATGATTGATGATGAAATGTTAAACAAACATGAGTTGATAAGAGTTGAATTTGGAATACAAAGATGTTAAAGAAATATACTTTAGATGTGATGCGGTACCTTAACGGTACATGATGTCTTATGATAGATGAAACTCTAAATGACATGTGAAACGCTATAAGCGTGTTGATGAAATCTAAGTGATTAATAAAAGAAGAATTGGGGGTTCACGATTAGTTAACCCAAAATGCAGAATGAGATTGAATGGAAGTAAAATTAACTCAATTGAGTTAGCAGTTTTCTTTGGTATTAGAAAGAAAGTCGTAAGATGTTCGAATAAAAATGTGTAAGTGTAATTAACACTTCACAGCTGAACCATTCGTGAGATCAAACGTGAGAATGAATTATGGTCAAATAATAGTTGTTAAGATTTGATGTAATGAACTCAAAGCTCAATTGTTGATTGTGTGTCTAACTAATCAAATGTGTGTGATTTCCAAAAATTATAAGTAATGATATGTCATGGTTCAAATGAACAATGGCATAAGGACATAAAAGTCCAAATGTAAAAGTAAAGAGACGATAATTTCTAAAAGTTGAGAGTGAAATGAATATGAATGTAACCCTGAACAATCGACGGTTACAAGTAAACGAGTGAATTTAGTAAGACAAAAATGGGGACACATACATTTGGTAGTAAATGAAATCTGAGATTATGAGGTGTATAAAGTAATACATATGTGTAAGATTTCAATGGTACATGGAAGTTCATTTATGGTATGAATTTTTAGAAATGATAAGTTCACCTACGGCTGTAACTGTAATTATAAGAGTAGAGACCCTTATGAGGTAAGTTAAGAAAGATTAAGTATGTTTGAAAATAAGTTGTAAAGTCACAAGTGATGATTTACTAAAGTGAAGTATATGTATACGAATGAAATTTAGTTAATGTTATGAATGGGTAGTGTTTTGATAAACACCATTCTTAACATAAGATGAAATATGAGAAATTGTTTAGAAAGACATAATGTGAAAGTATGTAATGCGAGAACCAACGATGTTTAAGGTTGTATTAAGCAAAGTATATATGTGTAATAAAAGAATACTCGGAGGTATTCCAAGTGTAATGTGACTTTCAAGTGGGTTAAGAATTACCCTACAATTGTAAGTGGTTATGATAATAGTAAGATATTTAAGTGACTCGAAAGAATTAAGATTGACCTGGTAAAAGACTCGTAAATAACATTAAGTACATGTGAAAGATGACTGTTAGGTAAAGTGTTTAATAGACAACAGTGTTGGGAAAAATATGCTTACAAATATATTCTCTTTTGTTGACACAAAAATATATAACTTCTTTATATAATTGTATGTACTAACATTAACATATGTGTACATATACATATATATATTCAATCAAATATATTCTCATCTATGATCTACAAAATAAGCTTCATCAAATGGCCAAGCTCCAATCGTCAAGATCCGAGTTCAAGTAGAAGCCGATGTCGAAGATTCCTACAAACAAACGTTTGAAGTTTATGAGCTTACAAAATAAATAATCAAATGAGTTTAAGTTTTTATAAAATAATTTTTATAAAAACTTTTATAAAAATTGAGACAATTTTTATAAAAATCACAAGCTTGGAAGTCAAAGCAAATAAATTCCCATTTTGGCAAATACTAAACACAATCTTATATTGAAACAAGCCAAAACTATATTTAGCAAAAGGAATCTCTCAAAGTGGTAAACTTCCAACATACTTTGTGCATATGGTTTCCAAACTACCATTTTCATGATTAAATTCAAACTTAAGAAGTATGGCACTTACCCAACTTTTCTAAAGCTCATTTTCAGTGCATTTTTATAGTAAAAATGGGTTGTGTGTGGTTTTGGTAAAAGCCCAACGTCTATATGCACAAGGCTAAAAAATCTCCAGCAGTGCGACGGTCGATTCCACGGTCGACCGTGGATCGTCTGGACACTTTTTGAGCCTCAAACTTTTTCCTTATTTAAAGCAACTCAAGTCTTGTGTTTTACTAACCTCTTGCAATCTGAAAAACACAGAACATATACAAAAACTTGTGAGCTCATATTCTTGATACAAATTCAACATCTCAAGATCAAGAATGAAGCAAGAGTGAAAGCCTTCAAAGTTCAAACACTACATTACCTTCTTGTATATTTGTAATTGTGTGAGGATCATCTCTAGCCTTAGAATTAGAGAGAAGTGAGGATCATCTCTAGCCTTAGAATTAGAGAGAAGTTGTAAAAGGTTTATCTCTACCTTCAAAGAGAGAAGTTAGTGGAGCAACTCTTGGTGGGTGAGGCCAAGGAGTGGATGTAGAGCAAGGTTGTTAACCCTTGCTTGAACCACTATAAATCATTGTGTCCAAACTACTCCATTGGTGATATCTTTCTTCCTTAAACTCTTTAATTACTTGCAAACATCGTTAAAAACTTCAAAAAGTGGGCATATAACCTATTCACCCCCCCTCTAGGTTCTAACAATTGGTATCAGAGCAAGTTGCTCTAGATAATTTTTGAAAAGTTGTTTAAATATTCTAAAAATACTTTTCAAAAGTTTTTGAGTTGATAAAATGGGACAAAATTATGTAGAGGGGAATTCTATGGTTAGACCTCCACTTCTTGAAGAAGAAGACTTTTGCTATTGGAAGCAAAGATTCATTACCTATGTAAAGGCCAAAGATATTGACCTTTGGGAGATTATTGAAGAAGGAGATCATGTTCCAAAAACCTTTGATTCTAAGCAAAAGGCTTATGTTCCAACCCCTAAAGAAAAATGGGATCAAGAGGATAAGAAAATGATTTCAAAAAATTTTCAAGCAAAACTTTTTCTATACAATGCTTTACCTAGAAAAGAGTTTGAAAGAGTTTTCATGTGTGAAAGTGCAAATGCAATTTGGAAATCTCTTGTCACCACACATCAAGAAAATGCTCAAGTTCTAGATAACAAAATTGAATTACTTGTGCAACAATATGAACAATTTCAAATATTTGATGATATGAAAATTGATGATGCTTTTGCAATGTTTAATACTATTGTTACTAGTCTCAAGACACTTGGGACTATTTACTCTAACAAAAATATTGTAAGAAAGTTTCTTAGGGCTCTTTCACCAAAATGGAGAGCAAAGGTGACGGCTATTGAGGAGTCAAAGGACTTGAACATACTACAAATGGATGAACTAATAGGAAATCTCAAGGTGTATGAAGTAATCATGCAAAAAGATGATGAGATTGCCAAGCTAAAGAAAGAAAAGAGCAAATCCATTGCACTTAAAGCTAAACATGTCAAAGAGTCCTCAAGTGATGAAGAAGAGGAAATAAAAGAAGAAAAATGTCTCATGGCTTTTGAGACAAGTGAGGTACATTCCGATTCTAGCTATTATAGTGATAATGATGACCATCAATATGATCAATTATGTGACTTTAGCTCTAAAATACTTGCTAAAAATGAGGAATTAAAAAATGATAACAAGAGCTTGAAAAAGGAAAATGTCAAGTTAAGAAATGAAAATGATAACTTGAACTTGAAAATAAAAGATCTAGAAAGTAAAATTGCTTCTCATATATCTCCAAGCTTGAAAGATTTGGAAAGTAAGCTAAAGACAAATTTTGACACAACCACCTTGTCAAAATTTGAAGATAGTTCAACCAAGTTAGATGAGATGTTAAAGATTCAAAAATCATTAAAAGATAAAGGTGGTCTTGGGTTCTCAAGTTACTCAAACAACATGCCAACTAGTCACTTAAC
The DNA here is from genome assembly GCA_038502395.1 of Dittrichia graveolens. NCBI lineage: Eukaryota > Viridiplantae > Streptophyta > Magnoliopsida > Asterales > Asteraceae > Dittrichia > Dittrichia graveolens. The sequence continues at coordinate 64,070,617 of JARJIL010000009.1, forward strand.
ACCTATCAAATTTGTGAAAGAAAAAGAGGAAGAAAAAATCCAGGAGCCTCACGGTCGACCCACGGTATCGACCGTGAATCGACCGTCGTCTCACTGGAATTTTCCAAAAGTTCAAAATTGCAACATTGTTTCTAGTTCTTCGACTTGTATGCCAAAGGTTGCAAGTAATGAATTAATAAGAAAGTTTTATACTCCAACTACAAGGCATGGACTTGGATTCAAGAAACCTAAATCAAATACAATTCAAAATTCAAGACATTCTCATAAACCTATTAACTCTATGAACACATGGTATCATAAAGGGTTCAAGATTACACAAAGGTGGATTAGAGTAGGAGTTTTTGATGCTAACCATCCTGGACCCATGAAACATTGGGTACCAAAATCTTGAATGAATATTACACAAGTGTAGGGGTGCAACAAGATTCTGTCTCGTGTATTGGATTCTTGATAATGGTTGCTCAAAACACATGACCGGTAATAGAGAACTCTTCACTTAATACAAGGAGTATGATGGAGGATATGTTTGAAAGCAACCTAAGAAGAAAGGTAGTTGGTAAAGGTATCATTCTTCATATCAAATTCTCAAATTTTGAGCATGATAGTAGCTTATAAGATTTGAATGTTAGATTCTCTAAACATGAAAGTTTGATATGCAAATGATGTTAGGAGAAATGGACATGATACATGTAGACTTGGTGATAATCCTAACACAAGTATGTCTTGCATCTATAATTGATAATTCAACATTGTGACATAAAAGACTAGGACATGCTAACATGAGATTGATACAAAAATGACTAGTAATGAGCTTGTTAAAGACTTCCCAAATGTAAAATTTGATAATCATCTTTGTGTGATGAGTTTTGAAATCTTATACATGATGAAATTGAAATGAGAATGATGGATGAGTTGAATTACTTTCTTGGTCTTCAAATATGAAGATGGTACATTCAAATTAGGCATCATTTCCTACGTGACAATATGCAAAAAGGAAATATAAATTTAGAAAAGGTTGCTTCATGTGAAAATATTGCCGACATATTCACTAAACCACTAAAAATTGAAATGCTTAATACATTACGACTTGGTTTAGGAATGATGGAACATTTACCCTAAAAACAACACCTAAACAGCATGAAAATGGTAAAAATATGGATTCCAGATGCACCATGGTCGACTCACGGTCGATACCGTGGATCGACCGTCGGGGTACTGCAAAAACACCAAAACAGACTTAAAAAGGGCGCGGTCGATATCACGGTCGACCGTGTATCGACCGTAGGGTACCTGACGATTTTTAACCCTATTTTACTTTATCTCTCTTTCCTTTTCCCTTCCTCACGAATTTCTTGTTCAAGGTATAAGTTTATCTCTTCTTCATTTTTCTTAGGGCTCTCTCTTTGCACCAAAGAATCATGTGGATCTTAGGATTAGATTGACTTTTGGAAAAGAAAATATGTTAGGTTTGTTGAGTAGTAAATGATATATGAAAATGATGGGTTCAATTTTAAATATAGATGATGTCTAAGTTATTATTATAAGATTCAATTAGTGTATGCATATCATGTCAAAAAGGGACAAAAATGAAATCTTGAAAAAAGTCCACTGCCGGTCAAACCACGGTCGACCTTACTTCGACCGCAGATTATCACCAAAAATCCAGACCAACGACGGTCGATCCACGGTCGATACCGTGCATCGACCGTAAGCCCACTGGAAATTTTTTGAACTTTTAAATTTTTATGTTTTGACTTTTAATGTCCAAAGTCAATGTAGTTTTGCTTAATCTACATCAACTAACCTTAGTAACCACATGATTCATCAAATCTTCTCAAATTTAGGCACACACTAGTTCTAATACTATATATTTGTACTTAATCATATAATCATTGTCTCTATAGATAATCATGCCACGTGTTCGCACATCGGCTTCAAGAAAACCCGACAACCCTACCCCTCGTCAATCCGCCAATGCTCTAAAGAAACGAGCCATAAACGAGGATCGTGTAGTTGCGGTCAATCAACTTGACCAATATAGGACCCAAGCCACCTTTGAGGCTATTGGGTGGACTATTTTCCTTTCTCTCTCAAATGTCATTTATAAAAATCGTCTCTATGAATTTTATGCCTCTTTCATCTATAATGAGGATGATGAAGTAATCACCTTCAACATTGAAGGTAAGGACTTTACCTTCACTCTTGTCCAACTAGGTAGGATTCTACACATCCCATCCTCCGGCCTCAAATACTATCATACCGGTCATAGCCTCACAAACCTTCCACCCGCCTTCACCATTCCTGAAATCATTGGGTCAATTTGCAAACCAAATGTTCCCCACACCACAACCAATCTTTTCGGACGAAATCTTCTTCCCGAATGTGTCGTTTGGAACAAAATCATTGATTCCAATATCTTTCCCAAATCTGGGAATCATTCTGAAATAAGTGCTATTCAAGCTGTTCTTCTTCATGCTCTTAAAACGGGGACCGAGATCAACCTCACGCACATTCTTGCTAAACGCATGAGTGGTCTCGTGACAAGTCGTAGGGATCTTCCTTATGGCCGTCTTCTATCTCTTCTTTTTACGAATCTACCGGATGTTTCTCGCATTGTCTCAACTCCGGGATCCTCCATGCCCATCGACCTTGCGACACTTCGCAAGATGTCTTCCCATAAAGGGACGAAACGGGCACACTCTTCCTCTTCCGGAGATACGGAAGCCGAGATTGACAAATTCACCTTTGGTGAAGAGGAGGAAGGTGAAGCGGAGAGTTCAATTCCTCCGGATTTCGGCATGGTTGAAGGCACTACCGATGAACGAATTGCGGCACTAAATCGCAATGTGAATGCCTTACGGAATGAAACTCGCTCTCTCCGTAAAGAAATGAAAGGGGTAAAGGGCATGTTGAGATCAATTATGAATGCTCTTAAATGTAATTCCGGAACCGATGGAGGTGAGCCGTCTCAATCATGAGTCTATGTTTTATGATTACCACATTTGTCTTTCAAACAATTTATTTCTATGTATTCACACAATATGATATTTATGTTGGTCATGTGCTACAATATTTTATGCTATGGTCATGTGCTACAATGTTTTGTGGTTTGATATGCATGATTTCCATATAACATGTATTGTGATTAATATTGGCTATGCTCACATCACTCGTGCAAGTCCTTGGTAGAATTTTGTATGTACTCTAGCTCATCCAAATCAAGATATGGAGATCTACGTTCAAGGGGGAGCTTATGTCAAGGGGGAGTCTCCTTTTTGTTAAAGACAAAAAAGGGGGAGAAGATAAAAAAATATATAGAAAATAGTAGAATATATACATATATGTGTATATATGCACATGTTAACATGTTAAATTTATATATACAATTCTTATACAAGTTATAAATTTTTGTCTTCAACAAAAAGGGGGAGATTGTTGGGAAAAATATGCTTACAAATATATCCTCTTTTGTTGACACAAAAATATATAACTTGTTTATATAATTGTATGTACTAACATTAACATATGTGCACATATACATATATATATATATATATATTCAATCAAATATATTCTCATCTATGATCTACAAAATAAGCTTCATCAAATGGCCAAGTTCCAATCGTCAAGATCCGAGTTCAAGTAGAAGCCGATGTCGAAGATTCCTACAAACAAACGTTTAAAGTTTATGAGCTTACAAAATAAATAATCAAATGAGTTTAAGTTTTTATAAAATAATTTTTATAAAAATCACAAGCTTGGAAGTCAAAGCAAATAAATTCCTATTTTGGCAAATACTAAACACAATCTTACATTGAAACAAGTCAAAACTATATTTAGCAAAAGGAATCTCTCAAAGTGGTAAACTTCCAACATACTTTGTGCATATGGTTTCCAAACTACCATTTTCATGATTAAATTCAAACTTAAGAAGTATGGCACTTACCCAACTTTTCTAAAGCTCATTTTCAGTGCATTTTTATAGTAAAAATGGGTTGTGTGTGGTTTTGGTAAAAGCCCAACGTCTATATGCACAAGGCTAAAAAATCTCCAGCAGTGCGACGGTCGATTCCACGGTCGACCGTGGATCGTCTGGACACTTTTTGAGCCTCAAAATTTTTCCTTATTTAAAGCAACTCAAGTCTTGTGTTTTACTAACCTTTTGCAATCTGAAAAACACAGAACATATACAAAAACTTGTGAGCTCATATTCTTGATACAAATTCAACATCTCAAGATCAAGAATGAAGCAAGAGTGAAAGCCTTCAAAGTTCAAACACTACATTACCTTCTTGTATATTTGTAATTGTGTGAGGATCATCTCTAGCCTTAGAATTAGAGAGAAGTGAGGATCATCTCTAGCCTTAGAATTAGAGAGAAGTTGTAAAAGGTTTATCTCTACCTTCAAAGAGAGAAGTTAGTGGAGCAACTCTTGGTGGGTGAGGCCAAGGAGTGGATGTAGAGCAAGGTTGTTAACCCTTGCTTGAACCACTATAAATCATTGTGTCCAAACTACTCCATTGGTGATATCTTTCTTCCTTAAACTCTTTAATTACTTGCAAACATTGTTAAAAACTTCAAAAAGTGGGCATATAACCTATTCACCCCCCTCTAGGTTCTAACAAACAGGTTTGTTAAACACTGCCTCAGATGGAAGATGTAAAGTTTTCATAAGTATAATGTAAGTGTTAATGATGCTAATATGATAATAAAGTGTTTAAGTACTGAATATGTGACTGATGTTACACAATCAGTTGTAAGATTGTATGATATACAGACGTTATAAGTGTATAGTATGATAAGAGATGATTAAATTTATCATGCTAGTATGTGAATCCAATGATGAAAGAGAATGATTAAAAAGTAATGTGAATAATGGATTGGCTAGAATCTATTAATTCAATTGAGATAATACTTGTCTAAGGATATGTACTTAAACAAGAGTGTACCTGTGAGTATGATTTAACCTTTTGAGGTAAGGTGGTTATGTATGAATGACTGAAGATGTTAACGAAAGATCCATAAGTAAAACTGATGTTAATCATCAGTGATTAGAGTATAGAAATGCATGTAAAGTAATGAGATAAAACCATGAGAGTATGTGTATGTACATGTACGTGTGCGTGTACGGATTAGAGAAATAAGTGTTTAAAAATCTAGTTAAGTTGTCAATGATGACTACACACGGGAACACTTCTATGGTGATAAAAGAAGTAGATATTGTGTAGAGTTTGAATGTAAGATGAATGGTGACCCATTCGTAAGATTTTATTGAACTCTATAATGTGAAATAGAGGTCATGATGAATGTAGAAACCCAAAGTGATGTATTCGATTCTTCTTGGTGATATTAAGCTTAATCGTAAGTGTTGCTTATTGTTAGATGATAAATGTAGTTATGACTACATATATAGATGTGGCAGGATTCCGAGGACGGAATCCTCTTTAAGGGGGGTAGATTTGTAACACTCCAAAATGGGCCTAGTTGTACCCCTTGTATTTAGGGTTGTACACTTGTTAAATAAATAAGAATTCTAAGTTTATAGGAGGACAATATATATGTATTGTTATTACTAAATGAGGTGTTGATAAAAGTTAATGAAAACGAAAAATAGTTATTAATTATTGAATGCTTTGAAATAAGGATTTCAGATATATCCTCGTTAGAATTTATGGATAGTGTTTAGATGAGTTGTAAGTTAAAAAGGGGAGCGAGATACCCGCTAATAAAACAAAAAAAAATGAGCCAACCGACTCTAAAAGAGTCAGCCGCTTTTTCCCCCTAATATGTGCCATTATCTTTCCATTCATTCTTTCTTTAATTCTTTCCTTCTTTCTTTTCTTCATTCTTTCTTTTCTTTTTTACAAACATACACATATATGAATAAGTTGGAAATCAAGAGTGGAAATTAAGAGTTGATATCAAGAGTTGACACCAAGAATCATCATCACTAATATCTTCTTGATTAGTAAGTATTCCTATCTATTCTTTTATTATTGTTTTTAGAAGGTTTGAAGAGTTAATGGATAATTAACCCAAATATTGAAAGGATTGTTAAAATAAGTTTTAGTATATGTTAGTAGACTCCTTAAGAGGATAGGAGAGTGTACAAATGATTAAGTTTCAATTATGAACTGATTGGAGTTCTAGAATCAAATATTGATTCTTGCAATTAAGTGATGTTAGGAGGTCTCCTATTGGTCCCTATAACTTAGATAGACTATCTTTATGTAAATAAGTGTATATAAGATCAAAACTGATGTTTTGAGTCTAAACTATTTGAATGGGATTATTTGATTTTAATATAATAAAGTGCCTAAATAGTCCCAAACAAGCTTTGTAAGTGTTAGGGGATGTTTGGGATTGATTTAGATGATACTTAGTCGAGTTTTTATCTACAGAAAATAAATGGCGGTTTTGGGTGTTTTTGCGTCGCGCCGCGACATTTTAAAGAGTAGCGCCGCGACCGACGTTTCTAGCATGACACGACGCGTCAGTAATTGGGACGCGACGCGTCAGAGCGTCAGTTAGCAGTTTTACTGTTTTTCGCGTACCGATGCTTGGGCTATTATTATAGGTTTATATATGGACTAAAAGGCATCGTTAGAAGATTAATACGAGCATCCTGGACTCAGGTGAGTACCGACTTAACTTGTAACCATTATGCAGTATATACGGATTTATTATTTACCATTAGGTATATACGAAATGCGATAGTTACGAGTATGATTAGTAAGTTTGTAAAGTAAGTTTAAACTGGTGTTTATAGAAAAACGAAGTATAGATGCCTGTATGGTTTATGTTTATAATAATAATGAACGGATACTTGTTATATGATATGTATGCATGTTGATGGATCCAGATTGCATCCGCCTCGTTAAATGTGTTAGTTATTGTAGAGTGCATGCCAGCGGATCCAAGTTGGACCCGCCTAGTTAAACTTGATGATAGGTATGTTATGTTGGATTGTGATTAGTTTGTAAGTGTATGGATCCTGATTGGATCACCCATGTTGTACCTGTTTAATTCTACTCATTGAATGTGAGTAGAACTTGTTATTACATATGCTATTGGACCCTGATGGGATCCCCATGATGAAATAAGCGTGGCCATGATAAATGATATGCCAGACATGTATTTAAGTACATGTGCATATATTGTTGAATATGAGTTATATGTACATGCATGCATGCACTTGTCCCTGAAAAGGGTTCTTGATGAGCTATCTGTATGTCCGGACTAACATGTAATTAAGGTCAGCTTCGGCTGGGTCCTGGGCCTACGGGCATAATGTTCTGGACTAACGGTACTCGAGTACCGTTCCTTTCAGCAATTGAGGTGAGTGCCTTAAATGGCTAAGCCTATTGAGCTTTGGCTCCTTAACGAGTAGGTAGATTCACTTATGTGATGAAACCAGCACGGATGGTAGTGGTCTGATTCCTCGGTGGAAAATTGTTGAGCTGGATTAGCTACCCGACAAGATATGATGCCTGCTGGTAGGATCAGCACTACGCTATGTGATAGGATAGCATTGTTTGCTAAATCCTGTGTTATATGACTCACATGTATCTATGTTGCCATGTTGCTATGCTTATGATGTGAAGTATATGATGCCCTATGTGCTGCATGATGCTTAGGGTTAAGTTTGTATTCACTAGCTTTTAAAGCTAACCCCCTCCCAGTATATATGTATGGCTTTGCAGATGAACGCTTAGCATGTGCCTGGGACTGCTAATTCGTGTTGGGACATTTGTTGCTTATTACAGGTATGATGGTCGGTCGGTATTAATGTTGGTAACACGCGTTTGTAAATAAAGAAAATGTTTTAAGACTTCCGCTATTTTGTTATCAAACTAAAATATGTTTGAAATTAGGTTTTTAAAAGTTAAAATTTTTACTCTGAAATTGCGGTGTTACAGACGTCCTCCATAAACTTGCAATCCTCCACTGGGTGGCCTTTGATACCACATCTAGCACACCTTCTGGTAGCTCTAGAACAATCACCAGAATGAGTGGAACGACATTGATTGCACCACGAGCCTTCAGATTTAGGCTTCTTGGAATCTCCTGATTTTGTACCTTTTTAAAGGACTTGGGTTAGAAGAAGACTGTAACTCCGTCTTGTTGCTTCCTCCTGTAGATTCACCCCTGCACTGGATGCGATCACCCTCCATTTGTCGAGCTTTTTCAAAGGCTCGATCCAGATCACTAGCCGCTCTGACATGTGCTCGAAACTCCAAAGGTAGAGTGGCAACAAACTTTCGTATCTTCAGATTCTCATCAGTTAATAAATGAGGTACAAACCTCATTTTATCAGAAAAAGCACTAATATGTTGCTTCATAGTCTTATCTCCTTTTTGGAGATTGTTGAACTTACGTTCCAGCAGTTCCATATCATACTCAGTGCAGTACTTCTTCTGCACTTTCTCTGAAAATTGTTTCGAAGATAAAGCTTCAAGTACCTCCTTTCTGACAGAGGCTTTGACCGTGTCCCACCAGTATATGGCACGACCCTTCAACATCCGAACTGCATACCTGACGCGGTACTTAGATTCACATTCGCAGGACTCAAAGGCTTGCTCCATCTCTCTGATCCACCTCATGGTAACTACGGGGTCATCACTCCCCTCAAAGGTAGGTGGGTGGCATGATAATAATTTCTTATAAGAACATGGCTTACGGGTTGGTCTACCCAAAGCCGAGTTGAGTAGAAGGTCCTTTGCAGTACGGAGCTCCTCCTCAAGGCGTCTGATGTACGCCTATTGTACATTATCAGCAGGTGCACCTTCAGAATGGTGCTGTGACTGCTGATCTACAGCCTGCTGAGGTATATGGGAGGCTTCGTCCTCCATTTCCTTAAGTCCTGTTCAGTAGGACCCGGTTGTGCAGACATATTCAAATTTTGCTATATGAAAGAAGGATTATTCATTATAGCAATTATACTTACACATATACATATAGACTAGCTATTAACAAGTACTTATCATATAACTCTCATACTCAAACCCCTTTACCCAATTAGGAACACTTCATAATGGTCGGGCCCGAGTTTGAGATTGAATACTCTTTCAAGTACCCAATTCCCTCAAACTTAGGCTCTGATACCTAACTTGAAACACCGCCTTTGAAACCTTAAAATCAGTTAAAATTTGAGTTTTCAAACTGCATGGGTCCGTTTGTAAATTGAATGTTTACCTGTTAGTTATCCTAACCGAATTTCAAAAGCAAAGCAGCAGAATTTAAATCAATAAACAAACCCATGCCTATTAACTATTACAGTTTAAAAACACATGTTTGGCGTATATACTAATATACAATACAAAAATAGCCAAACATGCCAACCAGTGTTACTTTAAACTAAACCGACCATTGTATATATTATATACCAAAAGCAGTGTTCCACAAAAGCCTGTACAAAATCACAAGAGTCCCCGTCTCACCAGGCCAGCCTATTCTTTGTCTGAAAAAGGGAAATAACAACAACAACATTAGCTATTTAAAATAGCTAGTGAATACAGACAGATATGAGTACCATAATAGCAAGTCATGATTCAGTAATGAGCATACAATACTATCCTAACATTTAGCGGTAATGCTTACATGTCCAGCAGTGCTATATCTTGCCAGATAGCTAGTCCGACTCAATAACAACCACCGGGGGAATCAAACACTGTCAACCGTGCTGGTTTCATCACCTAAGTGACTCCACCTGCTCGTTACGGAGCCAAAGGCTCAGCCAGTTAAGGCAATCACCCCAAGAGTTTGAAGGAATGGCACTCGAGTACCATTAGTCCCGAACAATTGCCCGAAGGCCCCTGAGACCCAGCCGAAGCTGACCTTCCATACACATATGTCCGGACTTTTCACATAGCTCATCATTAACCCATAATAGGGATCATAGCATGCATGCATTCACAAATGAATTCATATTCATCAAATTATCACAATATAAGTACATGTACTTAAATACATGTCTACCATATCATTTATCATGTCAATTCTTGTTTTCTAATCTTATATGCATAAACATACAAGTCTAGGTGCAATAAATAGCATACAAGGTTCATGTAACTCATTTAGCATTCAAACCTTACTTTATAGCATTCATAAAAGCCGGTACTCACCTTTGTTCTTATAAACAACACAAATATGGACTCGGCCCTCCTTGATGGCTTAATTACCTATTGCATATACATAGGAGTTCATTTAGATTACCACACAACATATACATGTTCTATTGTTCTAGTTTTAACCCCCAAATACACATTAAAGTGCCAAAAACGATCAAACCATAACCCATGTACCCAAAACATCGAACGACAGCAAAACAGTGGGCTGCCCAGAAGTTCACGTCGTGAACTGTGTTCAGCAGCACGAACAGCAGGTCTGTTTGCTGTAAATTCCATCCAAACCCAATTCCAAGCCTTTCTTAATTATTTTCAGGTTATACACTAAGTTTGGGGCATCATTTGGAGTCTATAAACATTAACCTAACATGTTTTAACCTAAGATTCAAGTTTGAATCTTCAAACCACCATTAAAGACCCATTTGGTCAAATTCTTGAAATTCAATCTAATTAGCTTCTATAATTCATAACATGAGTTCTAAACTTCCTATAAATGAATCTAAAACAGATTACAATAAAAAGATTCAAGCTTTGTGGTCAATTTCTAGTTGACCCGTTTTTGACCTAAACCTTAAAAATGAAGAACAAGGAAGAAGAAAGCTTACTAGGTATGAGGAAGAAGATGAAGATGCTTGATAGAGCAGAACTTGTATCTTGAATCCTAGCTTGAATCCCAGCCTTGAATGATCTTGTTTATGCTTCTTCTTCAAGAACAAGTTGAGAGAGAAACGTGAGGTGAGTGTGTGTTTTTGTTGGTGTATGTGTGTGTGTACAGATGATATAAGTGAGAACCGACCCAAGTTCTCATTTATCTCTTTAAAAGGTATATTGTTCCCTTTTCAACATACAACACGACACCCGAATAACCGTTTCAACTAACGAGGATATTTTCGGAAACCTCGTTTGAAACTAGTTATTATTTTATAATTCTTTTCTATTTTTATTACTATTTTTAAATTCATATTTATCTGGCCAATAGTTAATTTCTATTAATAATTTCATATATATTCATATTTTATTTATTTAATTAAATTTCACATACCAAATGGAGCGCACGAATATGTCCGATTTGAGGATGTTACACAAAGTAATAGTAATAACTCAAATTTCTATTTAAAAATCACTTTACTTGATTTGTGAAATAGAAAACAATATTGTATTTACACTAAATACGAAAAATGTTTGTAAGAACGAAAATTTTGTGAAAAACAAGACAATTAAACTAACTTTAACTCATTTAATTTGATCAAAATTAAAACTCAATTTTAACTTTAATTAGTCAAATTTAAAACTCAATTATGACTTTATTTAAATAAATAAGAATTATTCAAATGCAATTTTAATGTAAGATAAGACCAAAGGTAAATACTTAAATTCAAAAAATAATTTAATAAATTTAAATTCCAATCACTAACGTAGGATTTAGTTAATATATTTTTACTATTAAGAGATATATATCGTGTACACAATTAATAAAAAAAAAATACAATGCTATTAGTTATTATGAGAAGGGTTCAAACGAGAACTGTTTTTCGTACGAGAACTGTGAGAACCAATTTTGTTCGTTCATTTTGGATAATGGAATTCATGGATGAAGAGCGTGGGGGGATTGTGTGTGGCAGGGTGCATGTAAGGAATTCATGAGTGGGCAATCCAATTGAAGGAGGGGGAATTGGATGACTAAGATTGGTTCTCGAGGTTATCATACGAAAAACAGTTCTCGTCAGAACTTTTGTCTAATTATTATATTTATCTACAAGATATAAGTGAACCTGATTGTACTTTCACAAATGGCAGTAGTTTTTTCAATAAATATTAATTTTACACATTTCTTATATCTTAATATTAATAAAGACTAACATTATAGTTTTAATTAGAAAATCTTAACCCTTATTTAGTTAAAACTAACATCATTCTTTAATTAGACAATTTTATACATTCATTTGGTTAAACGTAAAACTTAATTTTTATTATAAATCAAAAGATTATTCAAATCCAATTATAATATAAGATAAAGTATGAGGTAATAAAATATTACTTAGATTTAAAAAAATAGCATAAATATATCATAGAGTTATATTTATTTTATCATCTATAGTTAAAATAATGATTATATATAATTAATAGTTAGATATGTTTTCACGGTTGAAGAAAAAAAGTTACAAGTTATAAATTTAAAATGTCGTGATAGTTTATTTAATCTATTAACATTATCATTTATCTTTGATCTCTTAATATTATTAAGATACTAACATGCATTTGTATCATTTTATATTAAAATTTTGGGTTTAGTATCTAAAAGTATATCGAAGTTGTCACTTTTTTCTATTGTGTGTATCAAATAATGAAAACTACCATTTAATGTACCGAAGTTTAAAAAACTACTATATAAGGTATTGTTACCTTTGATAGTAGGTTAAGTGTATTACTAGCAGGTAACCTCTTCTAAACTCTTATTTTAATTAAAATACCATTTAATAAATTACTTTACTATTATTATTAATAGTTTATTATGAACAATTAAAGCAAGTTTCCAGATTTTTTCATCAATTTAAATTTGCTTTTGACTGTGAACATGAAGACCTTGCTGTGTTTAATGGGACTCAACGATTTTGGTTTCTTCTATCGAGTTCTATTTCCTCAAAGATCTTTCCATCCACGATTTGGCCATCGATTTTGGTTTTTTGGCCATTGATTTTCAATTTCTGATTTAGGGTTCTTTCATCAAATGCTTCCATTTAGGGTTCTGTTATCAAATGTTTCGATTTAGGGTCTGCTATCGAGTTCATCATATGCGATTCATCTTCAGGTAGGGATCCAAAAGTTCTTGTTTATGGAATCGATTTTGGTTGTTGTTGGATGTTCTTCTTCTATTTTCCCCAGATCTGAGCTCTTGGTTGTTGTTAGATGCGATTCATCTTCAGGTAGGGTTCCAAGAGTTCTTGTTTATGGAATCGATTTTGGTTGTTGTTGGATGTTCTTCTTCTATTTTTCCCTAGATCTGAGCTCTTGGTTGTTGTTAGATGCGATTCATCTTCAGTAGGTTCCAAGAGTTCTTGCTTATGGAATTGATTCATGCTTTATGCGATTCATCTTCATGCTTTATACACATGTTCTTGTTTGATTATTCATTTGTTCCCCATATCAGAGTTTTGTTAGATGTTTATGGGTTTGATTGTTCATAGAACTGTTACTATTTTGGTTGTTTATTAAGTACTTGTTAGATGTTTGGAGTTTTGATTATTCATAGATCTGTTACGATTTAGATTGTTTATTGGGGGGGGGGGGGGTTTTGTTTGGATTTTTCTTCTGATTCTGGTGTTCAGATTTCTGATATGGTTTTGATTGTGAAGATGAAGATGATGAAGGAATTGTTAACAACTCGATGAAGATATGAAGATGATGAAGAAATCTTCATCTTGAATTTTTTATAAAAATAAAAATTAGCAATAATAATATTATTAATTCCGTATAAAAATAAGTCCAAATTCTAAAAATGACCTGCAACCTGCTTAATAGGTTTTAGGATATACAAAATGGTAGTTTTCAAAGATGGATACAGACAATAGCAAAAAGTGGCAACTTCGATACACTTTCGGATACTAAACCTCTAAAAATTTATCATGACCCGTGTAATACACGGGACACTTAACTAGTTTAGAATTGTAGCAATATTTTAGTTTAGATAAATCTTGTGCGTTCACGTTCAATTGATATAAGTTTTATATTACTTTGAAAAAAATTCTTTGCCAAATTTTTTAAGCACAACAAATTATATTATCAGTATTTCAAAAAAAAAAATAATAATAATAATAACCTTGAAGAGTTGTGTTCAATAAAGTTCATATAAAAACATAGTTCTAAAATTTTAATACTCAATCAGAGACGATTCAGTATATAATCACATGTGAATTACGAAAATGCCACTCTGTTCAAAATTTTAAAATGCAATCTGGACACTTGATACCGTTGATCTAAATACTAAAATTCGTCCCTTAAGACTATGAATTAAGTATAGATATTTTATGAGTACAAAATAATATTGCATATATCTATTATTGCACGTCACCCAGTTTTTGTTGAACTTTTTTTTGGAAATTGGATGTTTTCAAAATAATAATAATAATAACCACAATTAATTTTCTAAGGGTTTAGTTAATTAAAATGTATCAAAGTTGTCATTTTTGCTATCGTGTGATTCGAACTTTAAAAATTTCTATTACGTGTATCAAACTTTTAATTTGTTGTTAGTGTATGTATTTTGGTTACATAAAAAAATAAAAAAGTTACAAGTTTTGTACATACAATAGAAAGTTTAATATACATAATAGCGACAAAAAGTTCGATACAAATAATAGAAGTTTTTAAGCCCAACATATAAATAGCAAAACATAACAACTTGGATACATTTTGATAAACTAAACCCATTTTCTAAATACTATTATTATTGATGACATAATAAATTTTCCACCCACTCCTTTCCAACCTCTCTTACTAGGGATGTAAACGAGTCGAGCCGAGCCGAGCTAGACACTTATCGAGCCGGGCTCGTTTAGGATTTTTTAAGCTCGAGCTCGAGCTCGGCTCGTTTAGAGCTTTAGATGCTGAGCTCGAGCTCGGATCGTTTAATATTTATAAAGCTCGGGCTCGGCTCGTTTAGGCTCGTTTAAGCTAGGCTCGTTTAGGCTCGGGTATTATTTTTATATTTTTATTAAAATGATATATATAATTATTAAAAATTAAATATATAAAATATAAATGATATTATATATGGAGCTCGTTTAGGCTCGTTTAAGCTCGCGAGCCCACTATTTGGAGCTCGAGCTCGGCTCGTTTATTAAATGAGCTTTAATCTAGGCTCGAGCTCGTTTCGAGCTTTTAACGATCCGAGCTCGAGTAGCTCGGCTCATTTACATCCCTATCTCTTACTTCGTGAATAAACAAAAATGATAATTTTATCTACATTCTTAAATCTCCGATTCACCTCTATATGCATGTCGCTCTTTTGATGAATCTTTAATCTTGATTTCCGTTACTTATCTGTTTTTTTAATGTCTTTATGTAACCTAATGAAGAAGACGATGTCAGAGGTGCTGACATTCGGCTATGGCGGGCAGTAACAACAACAAATCTGGAAGATGATTGGAGGCTGCCGGCGGCAAACAGGGTGGTGATATGGGTTTTTAACTCACCAAGATGAAAGAAAGTCGAATCTAGGTTGGGGGTTAGGGTCCATGGTGGTGTGGGTCTTCACAACCACTATCCTCTGCACTTATCACTGCCACTGCTGGTTTGGGTGGTGGGGTTGGGGTCATGGGGCTCGAAAATGTCCAAGGAACTTAGATCCAGGTTCAATTGATTCAACAACAATGGCTTGGGTGTTGATTTGGGTGCAAACCCCCTTGAAAACCCTAACTAGTAGTTTCAATGGTTAAAGGGGGAGGAGGGTGGTGGCCGGAAATGGGAAAGAGGAAAAGAGGAGGAGCGTAGGGGCGACAGTTCTAGGGGGAGGAGGGTGGTGGAGGGGCGATGGTTCTAATGGGTAGAGAGAGAGAGAGTTGATAACGGAAGAATGAGAGGGGGAGAGAGTGTGAGATTTATGTTAAAAAAGATTAAATATTACGTAAAAATAATTACAAATTAAAATTGCTAAAAACACCTAAATATCTTTGATTTAACGGATTGATAAATGAATCCGTTAGTAAGGACCAAAGTTGCAAGAAAATGGTAAGGGCGAAAAATAAAACTTCTTTAAAAAATGACAAAACTTGCAATTTAGAAATAGTTAAAGGTCCATTTTTTAAATTAAGGGTTTGTTTCACAAGGAGCTTATGAGAGATTATAGGGGTTTGATATTCTAGTTTTCATAATCCCTAGCCCTGTAGCCTGTTCGGGTGTTAAAATCTTAAAGGGATTATTAAAAACATAATCCCTCGTAAGCCAAAAAATAAAAGTCTTTTCGAGTAGCTTATGGTTTGGGTTTAGAATTAAGATTATCAATTGATCATACCCAACCCCAACTCCAGTCTCTTTGGTCAAACACACCCTAACTCTTTTTAAAGTGATCCGACAAATTATTACAATTTTTATGGTAATTTGGTTATATAAACTAAAATTATTTTCAATGCTAAGCTTTACTCTCATATATTGCTATTATGTAGTATATCATACCAAATCTTACCAAACTTAAAAGGGTTAAGTTGTGAAACACCTATAATGTTTTCTTAATATTTCATTGTAGTACATAATATTTTTTTCACATTCCCTTTAAACTTACATAAACATGTTATTCCTATTTTTTTAATCTGCAACTTGTTCAATAAGTTAAAGAAAACAGGGCATCCAATCAGCCATTAAATCGATTTTTTTTCAATTCTTGATCGTTTTGCCTAATTTTTTTGTACCCTCCCTTCATATCATAGTCATTGATGATGAACCCTCCCTTCAGAACTTTGGACTGGATCCATTTATAAAGTCCGGCCCAAAGGTTTGGGCTTTGTCCTAGACTATCCCCAATAAATAGAGTCCCCACCTCATTCAAGGGGACCTTTTCTCTCTCCATCTCTTGTACACTCCCTTTACTCTCTCACTTGGAGTTTCTCTTCTTCAACAAGAACCGGCCAAACTTGTCACCCCCGTCAAGGACTCTTGATCCAGGCCCGGGGTTAGCCTCCGTAATGGGAGACGGACGACATGACTCAACTTCGGTCCCTTCTCCGCTCTAATGCCTACTAAGCTATGCACGATCAGTTTTGCCTAATTCTTTTTCTAAATACACTAAGTTCAAGAATTTTTATCAAGTGTATGCCAAGAAATCGTTAATTAAAGTCGGTACATCCTAAACCAAACCATTCAACTAGGGGTGTACGTTCGGATGGATCGGTCTAATCCAATCCGATTGAGTAAATCCAATTGGATTTCGGTTTTTAAAAGTGAGATCCGATCCATCCAAACAATCTTAAGATCCGAACCAAACCATCCAAATTACAATTTGGTTGGATCAGTTTTTAAAATTCGGTTTTCATTCTCACATAAATACATGCTTAAAGAGTCATGATATTTCAAAAACTAAATTCGATACATATACTATTAAGATTAAAATATAGTTGTCCAAGTTACAATAACTAGTGTGACTAGTAGCTTTATAAATATATAATTAAAAATAATAAGTTGTAAATAAACATAGACATGACACGTATGGATTAGATGCGTGATGAAAGTATGAGGCTGACAGGGTGATGTGTGATCATTCTAGTTACTCTTATAATAGAAATTAGATGGGTCAAGTTGGTATTTTCACACAATGAACAACATTTATGTTAATAGTACTAGAGTATGAATCACCATCATCACAATATGAGTCTTTAATAGATGTATGAAGCACGATTTATGAGCTTTCAATATGCGTTTTACAATAGTACTAAAGTGTGAGGCATAGATGAAGTTTTATCACTCAAACTTTAGTTTTTAATCTGTAATTTTTTTATTGTTTTAATTCCAAAGTTGTGATTGTTGGTTATATTTGTCATTTGATATGTTACAATGGTTTAAATGTATATGATAAAGTTCATTTGATATGTTACAATGGTTTGAGCAAATATGTGAGTTTAGGGTTTCATTTGGTGATGATTGTGAGATGTTTGTTTTTGGTGACAGTGTTAAGATTAGGAACGTTGATTTTGTGATGTTGGTTTTCTACCAAATCGGTGATGTAGATGGGTGTTTTTGAATAAATTTAGTGTTCGGAATATAAGCCGGACAAAAACTTACTTATTAAAAATACCAAGAAAATAAGTCGTTAATAAACTAAAACAGAAAAACTTACTTATCAAAAGTACCTGAAAAATAAGTCGTTAATAAGCTAAAACAAACAACCCCTTAGTTTAACATTAAGAAAGGACTAGTACTGCCTAAACCTCAACTTAAAAGAGAATTTCCAAAAAGTAAAATTTTTACTTAATTTAATTAGAATAGTTTAAAGGGTTTACTTCTATTAAACTATATCTCAATTGTAAATATATTTATCCACCTTTTAAAAATGTTATTATGTGTATTAAACTTTCAAAAAAATATGTTATTGTGTGTATTAAACTTCCTATTGTATGTACTAAACTTGTACTTTTTTTGCTTTTTTATGTAATCAAAATATGTACAATAACAACAAATTAAAAGTTTAATATACACAATAACATTTTTAAAAGGTAGATACACACATTAACAATTAGAGTATAGTTTAATACATCTTAAAAAAGTAAACTCTGGTTTAAATGTGAGTCAAGCATGAGTTATAAGGTGAATTTGGTTGTTAGTTCACCTGTGCCTAAAACTATGCGATAGAAGGTTTGACAAAGACAACAACAAAATAAAACAAACAACTTAAAAACAAGTTTATAAACAAGTGTAACAATTTGACATAAGCAAGTTGATTTTTTGTTTGCATATACATCCGTCGTATTTTTTTTACTTATAATATCTAACTTGTCATGTTTTGCTATTATATGTATCGAACTTTAAAAATTCCTATTGTGTATATCAAACTTTTAATTTTTTGCTATTGTATATATTTTTGTTATATAAAAAAGAAAAAAATTTATAAGTTTAGTACATACAATAGAAAGTTTAATACACGCAATAGCGACAAATTAAATGTTTGATATACACAATAGAAGTTCTTAAAGTTCGATAATATAATAGCAAAACGTGACAAGTTGAATGTATTTTCGTGAATTAAACCTAATATTAAACAAATAAACTAAAAGTTTTTTCATACAAAAAAGTCAAACCCACAATAATATAAACTTACTTATGCCTTTAAGGTAAAGGTATTGGTTGCATCCTAGTATATCATATTTTATTACTTTTATTATTAGTTAAGGTTTTTATTATCATTGCTTAAACTTACTAAGCAATATGGGTTTGGTCTATGCTTTCTCTTTGGGTCAAATATGTGGGGGTTTTATTTCCTCTTGGGTGCCTTCTCTTTTGTAAACAGTATCATCGAAAACTAATAAATCGTGCTTCATACGTCTATAGCAACTGTGGCCTGTAATATATGGAAGACTCGTAATTCTTTGGTTTTTGAAGGCATCCCAGTTTGTATTGACCGCGCTATCTCTTCTCGTGCTCACTTTGACTATAATATCACACGAGTTTTTTAAATTGTGAATGTAATATTGTGGCTCATAATGTTTGTGAAATTATCTTTTGACTCTCATTCATCTTTCTTTTGAGATGTATCCTTTCTAGAACAAGTTGCCTCCATTGCAAGGAGTGATGTTGGTTAAATAAAATTCTCTTCTTTTGTTAAAAAAAGTACATAGATGTAATATGAAAATTTAAAAATGGTCAAATAAAGAAGAGAAATAAGCTCAAATAAAGTTAAATTGACAATCTAATATTTTCTTTGAAGAGATGGACTTCTAATGCACAATGAACTATGTGTTGTAAACTTGAAGTGTTTTTTCTTTATTTTGGCAAAATCATAATTTAGGGTGTGTTAGACAAGATTAGATGAAGTTGGATCTCAGACTAGTATGGAAAGATGAAGCTAGAGCTAGAAAATATGAAATAAGAAGATGATTTAGAACATGTCAATAAGCGAGAAATATAAACCTTCATGAGCATGTCTATAAGCCCGTTCTGGCAATTACTCCCTTACATGACATGAAATATATATATATATATATATATGATGTTAATTACCTATGGTGATAATAGGAGACCAAGAATAAGACAAAAAGACCACATTATTCTGGTTGGTGACTGGTTATCAATCTTGCTGCATAATACGCTCGAGTTAGGAGAGTTGCTTCTATTGGGGCTCAATAACACAATACTAGTTGATGAAGAGCTTGAATCTATGTTCTATAGCCTTTATTTTGAAAATCGAAGCAAAAGAATTATGAAGCAAAATGTGGTCATTAACTTTTTGCGGCTATTTATGAAATTCAATCGTAAGTGAAACTAACTATTAAACAAATATATGCAATTCTTTTTGTTTTTGTTTTTGTTTAATTAATTGATTCTACGATAATGTAGACTATCCGGTCATTTGAGCATAATGAACTAATGACAAGATTGTTTATCAAAATTGTATTAATTTCTAATGTTTGATTTTCATAATTATTCTTAATCTTAAACACATATATCGAATACCTTATATGTTGGCTCGTGTTTACACGAGCTTGAAACCTAGTTCTTATATATGACAAGATATGATTATGTATAAATCATTTCCCATATAAATAATAAAGAGTAAAATACAAATTTCGTCCCTGTGGTTTACCACTTATTACATCCGCGGTCCTTTATGATCGTTTATTACGTTGCAGATCACCATGGTACGTAATTTGTTACAATGTCGGTCCCTAGCCCTAACTTCCGTCCAAATGGAACGTTAAAACACACACGTGAGTAACATGTGATGGGCATAAATGTCATTTCCCTTACCCCTCCTTATCTGACGTCTTTCTTCTTCTTCTCTCTTCGTCCCTGTAGAAGTCATAGAGACATCACATCCATTTTCCCTCTTTTCTTCATCTTCCTTCATCTCTGTAAAAGTGCGAAGCCCTACTTTTTTCAATAATGGTGGTACATGCATGGAGTATTCGAGATCCTGATGAAGAACAATATGATTGCCAAAAACTATACGGTAATATTTTTGAATAATGCTGTGTTTTTTTTAGTTTTGTTATCTAAAGTTGCTAATGAACTTCATAATCAATGATTTGTAGAGAATGAGCCAAATATGTTCTCTATTCGGCTTCATTATGGTGGTGTATTCACTGGTTCAGTACCAGGACGGAAATATGTGAAGGGAAGGGTAAGATATGTAGATTGTTTGGACATTGATTTGTTCTCTATTCTTGAGTTAAATGACATTGTTGAAGAGTTGGGAGTCAACGAAGGTCAGTTGATGTATTACCACTATGTTGATCCTAATAGCGACTTAGACTTTGGTCTTCATGCCCTAGGCAGTGATATGGATGTTCACAGCTTTAGTAAGTTTGTTAGTCAACATAAATTAATTAATGTGTATATTGAACATGCTGTGACGAAGTTGGACACTTATAAACGTTCCCCACACAAACCCAGTGTGATTATTGAGGAAATTGTTGATCCAAATGAGGGTAGACACCAAAATTCAAAAGCTAGTAAAAAATTGTTACTTGAATGGCATGAGGATCCTGCTAGTCAAGTCACCCAAATTGAAAAACCACTTGATAAGTTGCAAATCCGAAGAATTTCTAAAGGTAAATCTGTGCTTACTGATGAGCCTGTTAGCCAAGTAGATACAACTGTAATTGATGATGATTTCTTTGACTTTGATTCTATATTTCATGTTGAGAATGATGGTAATGAGAATGATGGTAGTGATGTTAGTGACAGTGAGGATAGTGACTTCATTGTCGATGATAATAGTGACATCAATGAAGCTGAGGTTGATATGAGGGATTTTGATAAGCATGTTGATACTACACTTGAGTACATGGGACCATCCGATGGTGTAGGAGAGGAGAATATTTGTTTAGATGAGGATGAGATTAATGTAGTGGAAACTGAGAATTTTGAAACTGATGGTGAATATGATGAGGATGAAGAAGGGTTTGGTACTGTGAGGAAGAGAAAAACAAGTAGAGGAGATGATAGTGAGGAAGAAGAGGTTATTAAGAACAATTTCTATCTTGGTCAAACCTTTAGCAACTCAAAGGAAGTAAAGGATTTGATAAAGAAGCATGCTGTGGAAACAAGAAGGGATCTGAAGATGGTTAAAAATGACAAGTTGAGGGTGAGGACTGTATGTATGAGTACTTTTCCCCAATTAAACAATGATAGTGGTCCCAGTTTGAAAACAAAAAAAGACAAAGAGGATGTGAATAGTCAAAAGCCTACTAAGTGTCCTTGGACTTTACACATTTCTAAATTACCAAATGTTGAAACCTAGTAAGTAAAGACATACATTAATAAGAACCATTGTCTTAAATGTAGGACTTTAAAGGTTTGTACTTCTGAGTTCCTTTCTCACGAAATTGTTGAGGTCATCCAAGATAATCCTACTATACCTATCAAAGCCCTTCAAGATCAAATCCAGAGAAGGTTTGAACTAGAGATTTCGAAGATGAAGGCTTTTAGGGCAAAGGCAAAGGCTGAAACCATTTTAAAGGGAGATTATACTACACAATATGGGATGTTGAGGGACTACTGTTTGGAAGTTTTGAAGACCAATCCAGGATCTACAATCAAGATTGAGGTGGAAGAAGAATCTAACCCTAATTCTGTTATAAGGAAATTTAAGAGAATATACATCTGTTTGGGTTCTTTGAAACAGGGCTTCAAATCTGGGTTGAGAGAAATACTTGGTTTAGATGGGGCCTTCATGAAAGGACCTTACCCGGGACAGATCTTAACTGCAGTGGGTTTGGATGGGAATAATTCAATATATCCTGTTGCATATGCTATTGTGGAAGCAGAGACATTGAGCTCTTGGACTTGGTTTCTTCAATGTATTGGGGATGATCTTGATCTTACAACCAATTCAAACTTCACTTTCATAAGTGATAGATAAAAGGTTAGTTAATTATCCATGTTTATAACTCAAACTTTCTTCCATTAACTAATTGCTTTTCACTGGTTCTGTAACAGGGTCTTATTCCTGCTATTGCAAAGGTGTTTCCTTGTGCTGAACACAGATATTGTCTCAGACACATCCATGAAAACATGAAACAGAGTTGGAAAGGGAAGGCTTACAAGGATTTGTTGTGGAGGTGTGCAACATGTACCACTGTTCAAGATTTTGAATTGGCAATGAAAAAAGTTAGAGAATTAAACCCTGCTTATGCTGATTGGTTGGGACAGATACCACCACTCCATTGGACCAGATCCCATTTCTCAGGTAATTGAAGGTGATAATTGTTATTAGTGCTATATACGTTTTAGTTATTAACTATTTTATTTATTAAGTAAATCTCAGGAAGGTCACACTGTGATGTTTTGTTAAACAACTTATGTGAAGTTTTTAATAGGCAATTGGTAGATGGTAGGGACAAACCAGTGATAATTGCCTTAGAGTATGTTAGAGAATACTTGATGAAGAGGATTGTTAACGTTCAAAATGTTATTGAAAAGTGTACTGGTCTCCTTACTCCAATTGCAACAAAGACTCTAGAGGTGATTAAAAAAGAAGCTGCACAATATAGAGTTATTTGGAATGGAGGGTCAAAGTTTCAAGTTAGTGGGCCATGGATGGACTAATGTGTGGTTGATACTCAAGAGAGGGTTTACAGTTGTAGGAAGTGGGAACTAACAGGCATTCCATGTAAGCATGCTGTGGCGCCATTTGGAACATGTCATTGAATAGCCAAAATGTTCAAATGCAAGAATATTGGGTTGATAAAGCTTATTGGGTTGAAACATGGAAGAAAGTTTATAGCTTCAAAGTTAGACCAATCAATGGAAGAAACATGTGGCCTAAGTCAACAGTCCCTACTACTCTTACAGCACCTAAACATCACAAACTAGTTGGAAGGCCTAAGAAAAAGAGAAGAAAGACTACGGATGAAGTTAGCAACCTAAAGAAGGAAGGGAAGCTGTCAAGAGCAAAAAAACCAGTGGTTTGTGGAAAATTCAAGGGGGAGGGGCATAACAAAAGGACTTGTAAGGGGGGTGGCCAGTGACTTTTCTACTAATTCTGTCTTCTTTTGTGACTTGATGCAAACTTGTTTTGGTTTGTAGTGCTTTTATGCACATACTACTATTTGCTTTTTGTGGTTGCTTGTGGTTGTAACCGATGTTTGTTGGCTTTATTGTGGTCAACAAGATTCCATATGTGTACTGCTATTTGCTTTTCTGCCCTAGCTTGTGGTTTGTAGTGCTTTTATGCACAGACTACTATTTGCTTTATTGTTTATTCAAATCTTTGCCATACTTGTGGATTTGACACATCAATCTTTATTGTGTATTCAAATCTTTGCCTATAAATCTACTTGTATGATAACCTCATTAAACCACACAACAACCAAATGGCAGCAGATATGTATTCCATGTTGCACTTTAAAAAACACAACATGAAACAGGGAATGGTGGTAAGAATCATCTCTTTTTAGTTCATACATTTGTTTTTACCATCATTATAACATATAATTTCTTCTATTTTGGTAGACTATCCCTACATACTTTGTACGAATGCATGAACTTTGGAAGTTTTCGACATGCAATGTAGAAATGAATGGAGTTCGTCGTGACTTCAATTTAACTCTCCATCCAGACTCTCGAAGGCCTAACAAAATCCCAGATCATGTTTGCATAAGAGGTGACTTTGAGAGCTTCATACAAAGCAATAACTTACCCACTAATTTTTGGTTGAGGTTCAGTGTGATTGTGGACAGATCACAAAACCCTGCTGTGGAGTTCCAGGTCGCTAGAGAGGATAGTGATAATGAAGTTATTGTGATTGATTGAGGTTCAAGCAAGCAATGGTAGTTGTATGTAATAAGTGTACTTGTTTTGTGTGTGTGCTCTTGTAAGGAAGTTATGTAACCGGATGTTTGCAAGCAATGCTAGTAATGTTTTGGGTTTACAAAGCATATGTTTGATACCAAAAACAGAGGCATTCACAATATGATACCAAAAACATTCTTAATTCATTAAAGCATATCCATAAACAAGAAAAGATAAACACAGCCATTTTAACACTAACAAAAAAAAAGCCCTGACTTGATCCATTTACTACCTTCCAAAAAGCAAAAATACTAAATTAGGGCTAATTTTTTACAACAGGGCATAAAAAGAAAGATAATCCAACTTAAAATGAGATACATATTCAATCTCCAAATTCGTGCATCCTTCTGTTTAATCATTTCTTCAAGCCTATTCTTCGAGTTCAACAACCCAGGGATGATATCCCTTGATCTTTCGCACATCGCAGGATCGATCCACCCTATGAAGGTACAATCGGAGCCCGTCACCGGACAACCATAAAAACGCCTCCCTTGATTTGTGGTCGTCCATGATGTCCTCACTATCGCACGCCTTCCACACCAACATAGCACCATTTTCTTGCTTTTCAAATGGGGCTGAAAAGAGAGAGGAAGAAAGATGAAGAACAGACACAGATGAGCGAAGAAAAAAGAGAGAAGAAGAAGAAGAAAGACGTCAGTTGAAGGAGGGGTAAGGGAAATGACATTTATGCCCATCACATGTTACTCACATGTGTGTTTTAACGTTCAATTTGGACGGAAGTTAGGGCTAGGGACCGACAGCGTAACAAACTACGTACCATGGTGATCTGCAACGTCATAAACGATCATAAAGGACCGCGAATGTAATAAGTGGTAAACCACAGGGACGAAATTTGTAATTTACTCAATAATAAATCAAATAGAAAATATCTTTCATCTTTAATATAAATAAAAGATTAACTTGAATTTAATTTATAAGATAATTATAGCCATTCATTTAGGTGAAAATTTTTAATTATCAAATCTAAATCATCCATTTTAATCAAAATTCAAATCCAATTTTAATTTTTCTGAGTCTATCAAATTCACATTAGAACTTCATGTTTTTTTAAATCCTATCCAAATTTAAATAATACGGAGGCAAATTAATGTTATCCTTATGATAAGATGTGGAAACCATATTACGCATGAATAAGATATACTTGACAACCAATTTATGTAAACTAGCAAAGTATGCTATCACTTGAATTATTTTTTAATTAAGAGTAATAAATCTTTAAATGTGGGACGACTCAAACTATATACCTCTAATCTGTTTATTATTAATTAGTAATCAATATTAATTAATATATAATACTCTATCTTCTAATAATAAATAAAGACTAACATAACTAAATATAGAATTCTAGCTATTGATTTAGGAAAATATTTTAATTATTAAATCTAAACGATCTATTTTAACAAAATTAAAATGTATAATTTTGATACATGAACAATTTGTTACAATCTCTTATCTCTTTATATTAATGAAAGCTAGACTAAGTGAGTAACAATAATCAATTTAATTAATTAGACAATTTTAAGCTCTTATTTAGTCAAAATTAACTTCATTTTTAATTGAGCAATCATAGTCATTTATTTGGTTAAAATTTTAAAATCAATCGTGACTTTAACACTTGATAGATTAGATCTTCTTATGTTTTAAATTTTAAAATATTCAAGCTTAATCCATTTATCCAATAGATCGACGCAATTAAATAAAGATGATCAACTAATTCAAATATTATCAAAGTTTATTTAATTTTTATTTTTTAGTTTTAAAATATGCTCGTTAGTTACTATTATTTGATTGTGCCCAAATCATTTAATTGATTTGTAAACTAGTGTAGTATATAATGATTTCTTTACTATTTAAGTATACTATTTTTTTAAATTCTTATGATTTTTTATTCTTTTAAATTCTCACTTATTTCGTGTCTTATAATTATTTAATATCTTTTTTAATGTTTAATATTTTTTCTTTTTTAACTAACTTGTATATCACAAAAGTATATAATTTAGCCCCTTTAAAATTTTAATATACAAATGAAACTTATAATTAAAAATTATAAAAAAAAAGAATCTAAAGTTTGTGCTACACACACCCTCTCTTTTAATGAATAAATGAAATAACCCTTTTTTTTGTTCTTCGAATAAGTCGGCACCCTTCAAAAAGTGCACTCTCACATTTGACTTTCAAAAGGGGCTTAAAATAGACTCTAATAAGATCTTACAAAAAGACTACTATATGTTCACACCTATAAATTATATATACAAAACTTATTAAAAATATAAATAAATAAATAAAAAGAAACATATGTAGTATTTATGTAAAAGAAAGTTTAATATCTTTTAATGTAGCCAAGGATGAAAATTTTGAAGTTTTGAAGCAAATTTTCAAGACTATGAAGACAACATTACTAGTGAGAGTTTGTAAGAGAGCGTTAGGAAGAATGAATATTAAAAGAGGAGAATATAGACGTGTGTTGACTAATAACGGTCTTTATAACTGATCAATAAATGGAGACTCGTTTTTAGATGAAAACTGGTCTTTATTTAAACAAAAACATCTTGATTTTTATAAAAAAAAAACAACCAGAAAACATATATAGGGTAGTTTCTGTTTTGTTTATAAAATTGATATAAATTTATTTAAATAGAGACCGGTTCTGATTTTTGCGTGAAAACTGGTTTATATAGTTCTTTAAAAATGCAATCTACTTTATCTACAATTTGATTAATAATTAACCTATTATTTATTAATTATAATGTTTATAAGAAATATATTTGTAGCCAACACACGACACATTATTTTATCTAACAACAAACTTGAATACCATAAAAAAGAAAAAAAAACATATGTAACAAACTCATTAAACATCATTGGTATATATAAATTGATATCTGGATATAATATCAGGACTGTTTTATGAGACGTGTCATATGGACAACACGTATAGGACAATTTATGAGGAGTATCATTTAACCAAGTAATATTTTCATATTACTTTATTTACTAGTTTAATAGTTTAGTTTATACAATTATTTAATTGATATTTATATACTAATTATTTAATTTGTTACACAACATTTTTCTAAAGTTAAGCTTGTTTTTATGCATATTAGACGAATCTTTTTTATTTAGCCGAAAGCGAATATTATTACTACCTTTCCTTAGTTTTGAACTATAATTTAATACATAATAATTGTTATTCTAGAAGGAAATGGAACAAAAATTAAATTCTTTTCATATGATTGAAAAATGATTTATTAGTAAAAAGCAAGATATGAGTACATAATTAAGTACACATCAACGTTTCTACGTTGCTTCATGCCGATGCTTATGCTCACACATAATATAAACTTTTAAAGTTCAATACACAATAACAAAACATGACAAGTTCGATATATTCTAGTGAATTAAAACCTTTATTTTTTGGTATATAAAGTTATTAAAATTTATGAGAGGTGATTTTTTAAGAAAAAAATTAATTCACGTATAAAATATGTGCTTTATTGAGTTGTAAGTACAAGGTTATTGTTCTTTATATGAAAGAATCAATTTATTCAATAAAAAAATCACCTCCCAAATTTTATAGTGTCTGAATTAGTTTATTTTCGGGTGTGTATAGTTAATAGAATTATAATACACTTATAATTTAAACTGTTTGATTTACTGAAGTTTATAAGTCTTTAGATCACGACTTGTGGTCTACTTGGTGGGGGTCGTTATACCTCGTCATCATTCTCCTTCGTGACGAGGATGACGCACATCGAAGGCATATATTTATTTATTTTTTAAATTAAACCCTAAACCTTAAACTCTTTCATTTATGAAAAAAATCACACACAAATTCTTCTCTTCACCCTTACAAAATATTCTTCTTCTTTATACAAGGGGTTTAGGCCACCAAATAGTATCCTATTTTTCTAAGAATGTCGATGTAGATAATTTATTTTTTTATTACTCAAATATGTAAGATACTTTGTGGTGACATGTTAAAGTAAGGATCTGAATTTTCGGATTACTTTCATCGTTCATTCACACCAAACCCTTCTTGTTCTGATTGGAATTCTTTTCTGGTAGTGATGGAGGAGTCTTATCGGCCTTGCCGGATTTAAAGAAAACAGAAACAACATAGCTTTCTTTAAAACCCGCAACAACGGCTGACTGGAGGCCAATTAGACTCCACCATAACCTCTAGAAAAGAACTCCGATCATGTCACCAAAGTTTGGTGGTGATTTAACGGTGCAAGCTCCGGTTAGACTCAAAACCTTAATCGAAAACTTCAAGTTATTACTTACTTTAACAGTTTACCACAGTATTTTACCTATTTGGATAATGAAAAAGTAAATTATATACGTTAACACTTTTGAAAAAGTAGGATGCTATTATGTGGCCTAAACCCCTATACAGATTATCAAACACAAATGCATATGCATTAGTCTTCTCAGTCCTCTAAAAAATCAACAACCATTGAGTAGGACTGGCAATTCGGGCCGTGTTCGGGTAGTGTGTCGACCATTTTCGTGTTATTTTCATGTTGATCCATTTGTGACCCTATTTAGTTTCGTGTCTGCTTCGGTTCGTGTTACTTAATTTGTGTTTGGTTCGGGTCATGTTTTCGTGTTGACCCATTTTTTCTGAAGAAAAAATCGAGTTGTTTTTCGGTAAAAAAACTTGATTTTCAGGTCGCGTTTTGTATCGACTTATTTTCTAAGAAAAAATTACATGTGAAACTTTCTTCTATTAATTTTACTAAACTTTTATATAATGGATGTACATCACTTTCTTAATCAATCAAAGACATAGTTAATTTAAATAAGGGAATCATGGTTGGTATTGGTCAATAAAAATAATATTTGAATAAATAAGTGATATTTGTCACATTGGTTAGCTATAGTTATACTTGGTTTAATAGGTCAATCAGGGTCAATATTGGTCCATCACAATCATGCATGGCTTAATTAATTAAATCATGGTCAATATTAGTCAATCTAAGTAATGCATAGTTTAAATAAGTGAAACACAATCCATAGAAGTCAATATAGAGTTATTCTTGATCATTGTCGATATTTGCCAATCAAGGACGTAGTTAATTCAAATAAGTGAATTGTTGGCAAGATTGACCGATCTAGGTCATAGTTGGTTTAGGTAGGTAAATAATTGGTTATCATTTAAGTCAAACTCTATTAATAAAACTCAAATATGGTCAACAAAAATTACAAAGCGTCATTTAAAGTCAAACGTATTTAACGCATGTCAAAAGATTAGTGGCTAATCAAATATCATAGGGTGTCATTAGACTTTAATATGATTAAGATGGTTAATCAATATCATATGGTGTCAATTTGTCATTTATATTTAACTGAGGTTAATACAACTCATTGGTCAACATTAGTCAAACATGTTCATTTTTTCTAAAAAAGTTCAGGCTGTGTTTAGCAGGAGAAAATTTTTCTGTTTTTCGTTTCTGTTTTTTGTGAAAAATGGTGGAGTTTTCATTTTCTGAAAAAAAAATAGAAACATGTTTAGATAAAGGGTTGGAGTTTTCCTTTTTCAGAAAAAAATGAAAAACATGTTTGGTTGAAGTGTTTTCTTTGAAAAAATAAAATATGAAAAAGTGAGGGAGTTTTCTGAAAAAATATGCAAGTGAACATGTTTTCTGATTTTCAATTTTCTTAGAAAAATTTTCTGGAAAAATGAAGGATTTTTCTGAAAGTGAACGCAGCCTCATGTATGTAAATCAATGTCACATTTGGTTTAAAAAATGTCACAGTTTGTTCACATAAGTCAATCATGATCAACAATAGTCAAATAGTTAAAACAGAGTCACATTTGGTTAGAATACATTACGATTTATTTGAATAAGCCAATCAAAGTTAACACTAGTAAATCAATATAATATTTTATTTAAATAGTGTCACGCCCGGCTAAAACGGAAACTCGAGATATGACAGCACAAGTTTTCATATCATGAGGTGATACACAACACCAATCATAATTATTTGATAAAGTAGTACACATCACAATAATTTACAAAACATTGTTGAGAAGCTGGAAATTAAATATTGTTTTAAAACATGATTATAATAAAATAAAATCATAAGTTTTCAAACGAGTGATGTCACACAAAATGCACCACATACCCAACTTACTTATTTTTACCTGAAAAGCACTAATTAAGAAAAAGGTCAACTACAAAGAGTTGGTGAGATTATAGGTTTTTGTATGCAAGAAAATAAAATTTTAATGCAGAAAATTATTATTAAGGTGAAACATTGTCAGCAAAGACACAAGACTATTGGGTTGTTCAATACTTCGAAGCATGAAAATGTTGAGTACATTAGCAATATCATCCATGAGCAACTACCAAACCATTCAGACAGCAATGCCCATAATTCTCAAATCTGATACACAGAGGTGAGTCTAACTCACATATGTAGGTTAAAATATTATTCTTCAGTAATATGTGCACTCAAGGCTCGTCAACCCTAAGTTGTGGTGTCCTTACTCAAATAGCGCTATCCACAAAACTATAGCCTCTCTTTCAAGTTAATGGTAGTGTACCAATTTAATTTCACAATCCGGGACTTACACTTTTTAACTTAGGCATTGCATATATGTGTAAATAACAAGTGCTAAATTATTTATATCATATACAAATCATTTCGTAGAACAATCATATAAAATTTTTTATCATGCTTTTCATCCCAAATAATAATAAAATTTAGTGAAAAGAGGGCTATGATACTCACCAAGAATTCTCAGTGCACATAGGTTGGACTTAGTATTAAGGCCCGATGTGCTCTTTCCTATTACAAGAAACATTCCATTATTAGTTCTAAACTTTATTTACTTAATTGTGCATAATGAAATTTTATTAAAAGGAATAATTAGTAATGCACTTTTTATACCATATTGGTATTTTATAGAATTTCTTGGGTTATTCCTGTAAAATTCTTATTTAGTTAATTCTTCCTTATATTAAGGATAGGAAACTTTTACCAACTTTATTTTTAGGTTTAGTGTTGGTACTTATTAATATTACAAAATATCGGTATAATATTATATGTATACATATTTTATAATTCTCATGAAATGTAGTATTATAGTTACAAGTTTAGAATAATTTTAAACTACGTATATTAACCCAAGTTTTCTTTTATATGGATACTAATGTATTTTATGTATTATATTTACTTTTAAGGTGTTTTTATATTATTTATATGATTTTTATATCCTGATATTATTTATTATGTCTCATTCTCAATTATTTCACTTTTCTATCTTAGCCTTGTAAATTCATTTATGTCCAGCTTCTTGAGTCGTACTTTGGTTCTATCTTTTAGTATCCTAACAAATTATTTAAGGTTCCTTATTTTTATATGTTATATTTCATGTCTTTAGAATATACAATATAAATCTTGTAACTTTTAAGGACCCATAAGTATTTTATTAGATTTAAGTAATCCAAGGTGTCACCGGTTACAAACCAATCGACCCTTCTATATTGCACTAAGGGTTTGAGGGGACAAACGACCTTCTTTTTAAGTGATTCAAATTGGGTTTTGATTTTTAACTCAATAATGTAACTTTTAAAAAATAATTGGCTGTATTTGACTTTGAATGGACCAAGTTATGGTCAATTAAAGTTCAATGTGTGAAACTGTCTAGATTTTCAGTTTTGTGCATGCAACTTATTTTGCATCATTGATGTGTCAAAACTTATTATTTTAGTGAGGTTAAATTTATTTGAAAGCAAACACACTAATTAAATTATTTGTAAGTTATTTTCTTCTTTAGTGAGATTGTGACCTTTCAGCCTTGTTACGTGTGTTTGGGGGTCAAATCTCAATGAAATATTGAATTTCCACTTGAAGATGAAAATTAACTCATAGATAAAAGTATAAAACTTTTAAAAAAAGAATTAAATCATTTGGATGAATAATCATTGAGTTATGGTCAACACAAGTAAGCATAAATTTGTTGTGAGGATTACTCTTTTTTTATTTCAACTAATAGAACAAATTTGGTGTTCTTCACCACCATCATTTGTTTTTTATTATATTAATTACTTGAAAACACATATTTTCCAGATTTAATAGTAAAATCTACATGAATGAATATAAAATGATGTATTCTTTAAAGAAAACCCACATGCAAGTGTAAAAATCTACATGCATGTGCATCTAACACTTCTTCTTGGGTTTTTGTTGCATGGATCATTGATTATCATTTGTGTTGAACATTTTCATGTTTTTAGTTGATAATCTACCATTAAAACACCTTTGTGCACATATAATTCCAGAAACTCAAGAAAAGATGAAGGAAGATCATAAAAAATGCAAGAAATGAAGGAAATTCAAGAAAGATATCATACCACACTTGATTTTTGTTTTATCTTTACTTGAATCTTCAAAAACTGGTGCTCTTAGTGAAGTTTAGGACTGGTTGATGGCTAATCTTATAGATCTAGATGAGAGAATATGAAGGTTTAGAGAGAGAGAGATAGAGAGAGAGAGGAAGAGATTGGTGCAAATGATGAAAGTATCACTAGGGAACATAATTTATAGATGTTTGAGTGTGTAAGTGGGTTTAGTCCCATGGGCATGCCGATTGTGTGAGTGTGTGTGTTAATATTTTTTTATTAATAATATTATGTATAATGTGTGTTGGTTGTATTTTATACATTGATGATTTAATTAAAATTAATACTTACTAGTCATTGATCATTTTTGTTAATCTTTATATAATTATTATATTTTGGCATACCTTATACATATAATGATGTATATTATTGTTGTTATTATGATTGTTATACAAGGTTTATTAATCTTGGCATTTTATAAGACTATTTTATTGATTTTTCAGCCTTTAAGTATTTTAAACACATCGTCGGGATTTTTAGGGAATTTAGGACTTTTACTAAATAATTTACACCATAAATAATATTTTTAGTTATTCAAAACCTATATTAAGGTTTTCTTATGGCTAGCCTGGACATTTGGCTGTTGTCACAAATAGATAAATCAAGATCAAGATTGAGCAAACCATTATTAGACTTGTTTCAATTAGATTAATCAAAATCACATTTGGTTCGATAAGTTAATAAGGATCAATATCGTGTCAATCATGATTAGATTTTGTTCAAATAAGTTAACAAGTCAATAATTTTCATCTCAAAAAGGTATATTTAATTAATTATGTACTAAAATAATTTAAAGTACTTGTTAATAGTTTTAAGTTAAATGTTTTTTTACTTTTATTATAAAAAATTCATGTTAAACAGTCGTGTTCATACCGTGTTCGTGTTGATCAGTTTCGTGTCATTTTCGGGTCAACCCATTCTTGACCCAATTCAATTTCGTGTCATGTTCGTGTTAACTTAGGTCGTGTTCGGGTTTCGTGTCGTGTCGGGATTTGCTAGCCCTATGGGCATTGAGGATATAAAAGAACAATAATGCCGTAAGAAGTAGAAGATGCAAGAAAAAACCAAAAGAAGGTAATGAAGTGGCTGACATATATTTGGAAGCTTCTATGAAGAAACATGAAAACAACCGTCTCTTACTTAAAAGAGGAGAAGAATTAGATGCGTTTGGACAAAATATCTCAAATATCTTGAAAACGAGTCACTAATTGATTTTAGTATATGTATTGCTAGTCACAAATGGTCCAAACATATCAAACTTTAGCTTGATGCAGAAAATTCGATTGTTACACAAATGCATAAAAGGTTTATTGTTTTTTTTAAAAAATCTAATGTAGTTTTTATTAATGTATTGCTTTTTTATATCTACTCTAGTTAAAAATTAATTTAATTCATTTTTTAATTGATAGAGGATGTTTATATTTAATCTAATATTATTTTATGTGTTTTATATAAATTGAAAAATTAATAAGTTGAGTTCGGTGATATCAGTAATTACTATGGATATAGTATGTATGTGATGATGAGTTAGTGATGATAATTATAAATACGGATGCTCTTATTTATCTAAAGAGAATTGGTATTATCTTTAACAAATATGTCTAAAAAATATATTAAATTCAGTAGGTTTCTAATAGATGAAGTAACATATAATGGCATAGGCTGTTAGAGGCCCTCACAAAACTCCAAACTAGCGCACCAACCTATGCCCTACATGGGATGCAAAGTAAAGACAACACACAATCTTAGCTCAAGCCCCTACCCTATGATAAAGTAGGAGCAGGACTACCGCCCTGCCCTACACAAACCTAGCCCTGTGTAAGCCCTCTCTTGTGATAAAGCATGTATAGGACTACTGCCATGTCATGCATTACCTTCACCTACAAGTAACTGTTGACAAATAAAAGGAGATACGCAACTTGATACGAGATCCCTTAATTCCCGAATTAGCATATAATGATAAGTATGGATGTCACCGACAAAAGGACATCTAGAAGATATTCGAAACCTTTAAGGATGTCCGTCATTAATAAATCACATCATTCCCTACAACTAGGGTGGCAAGAGTCACATCAACACACATCAAAGGTACGATTTAAGATTGGTCACTGAAAAAAGAAAGTAGAATATAAGAACAACGTAAAACAGAAAAACAAGTATGACCATTTTACATTCATCTCACTCTTTCACAAAATCTGTGTGCTTTAAAATCTCTTCATCACTAAAAGCTAACTTAAGCATCAGATAGGAATACGGGGACAACCCCTCATCTTCCTTTGACCAACGGTGCTATTGTTTTGCAGAATCTTCTCAGGGGCGATATTCATTAAGCACTCGTGAATTTTGAATAGAAGATGGCATTGCGCATCAGAAAGATCACAATAAACTCGGTTTACGTCAACAATACCCATGACAAATCAAATGACAAGAGTGGAGAAGAGAAAGAGAAAAGGTAGTTATAAGAAAAAGAATCACAAACCTTTAGACATCAATAACCAATATGAACAAAAAGGGAAAGCGCATATTAGAATTCCTCTAAGAAAAACAACGAACACTTTAGCCAAGACTCATTTGAAGAAAAGGTAGGAAGATATAGCATAGACAATCTCTTTTAGAAACAAGGTAGAAAATGATAAGACGGGATTTTGATCGACTTTATACAAGAAGATGAAAAGACAATGGTAATTAGGCACACACATGTGTAGGGAAGGGATGCACACTAAAGCACTTTTCATTCATAGCCCCTGTTAGGATAGCACTGCGGATAGGCGCATTGTATAATTCGCATCACAAACATTTAATGTCAAGGACAAAAATAAATAATGACCCAATGTCATCTAGTATGTTGCCAGGAGACAACATAAATACAAGGAATGTTTGTTATAATAGGGAAATTGAAGGGTTAAATGAAGTTCACTAAAGAGAATGTTCGGCATTAAAGTCTAAGATTGTAGAAATTCTTTGCTACAAATGTTATACTTGGGGACTTAATGGCGCAGGGCTGTTAGAGGCGTTGGTAAAACTCCAAACCAGTGCACCATCCTATGCCTTGCAGGGTATGTAAACTAAACACATCACACTGTCTTAGCTCAAGCTCCTGCCCTATGATAAAGTGTAACACCATAAAATCTAAGCCATTTTTTTAAATTACGTAGCGGAAGCTTTAATTAATTAAACATGCATTTCATTTAAAAATATTAACTAAACAAAATATCTGTTCTTTACAATCTATCAAACATAAACTCTGTGTTACAAAATGACTGTCTCGTTTAATTTTAAAACTTGACATCAGAGTTAGGTTAACTTCTCCTTCAACGAACACTTACAAGCACAAACCTGCAAAAAGCAACAATTGTGGGGAATTAGCACAAAGCTAAGTGAGTAGAGACTAAACCCAAAAGCAAACATCAGGCCAATACTAAACATGCAATCACAACTCTAAGAAGACCGGTGGTTCGGCGCAGAACCTACAACCAATGCCGTCCAAAGCAAAGGTTTACCGATAGCCCTCTACTGTATTGGCACAGTGAAATCCCACTCTGAAGCAACATATGCAACAGTAAGGCTACCACTGTTCAACCAACCGGTAAACGAGCCCAGCCCAATTCCACATGTAGCTGACTTC
This sequence comes from Dittrichia graveolens, assembly GCA_038502395.1. Lineage (NCBI taxonomy): Eukaryota > Viridiplantae > Streptophyta > Magnoliopsida > Asterales > Asteraceae > Dittrichia > Dittrichia graveolens. Next base: position 64,107,297 of record JARJIL010000009.1, read on the forward strand.
TCAAACGCAACTCAAAATCATACTAAGAGTGCGTATCGATCAAATAGTCATACAACAGTCATCAATAATAATATCCACAATCAACAGTTCCAATATCAAACCATCAAATACAATCATGCATCACATCAATAACATTAACCAAATCTTTACCATTCGTATTCAACATCCACTCACCTTTCAATCTCAGTTGAAGTACTCAGAAATCTAATGTTACTGAGCCTTTGGATTGCCTGAAAACACAATAACAATTAATCAGTCCAAATCTCATAAATATATCTGATCATATATTTATAATTCATTCATGATATCAAACAATCAATAACAAATATAAATCAAAACTCAAAAGTGTCGGATTTCACAAAACTAGCGGATTTCCAAGAATCTGCTACCCACAAATATCGGATTCTTCAAACTGTCGGATTTAGGAAATCCGATAGATTCCAACCGTCGGATTTACCTTAATCGGATTTCAAGCATAAGGATTCAAAGGGTATCGGTTTTCATCATTTCCGGATTTCAAGTTCCGGATTCATGTATCGGATTCTGACGTATCACTTTCCAAGTTTTAGGATTTCATATATAAATATAGCAATCGGATTTGGGATTGTCACAATCCAAGTATCGGATTCCTAATATAGAATTGTGAGTGTCGGTTTTCCATAACTTCCGGTTTTCACCAACTATCGGATTTACCAAAAATCGGTTTCCTATCTTCTTTATTCAAATCCGATAACATCATAATTTATCAAATCCTCCATCTTCAAATCATCATAATTCAATCCTAGATTTTATAGATTCGTTCAAATCTTTCCAGAAACTTATTTAACATACATAAAACACATTATCATGCATTAGAAATATCATCTAAACATATGAATCATATAAACATACAAAATTAATAAAAGCATATCCTATCAAAACCGATTATGGTGTTCTTCATATTGACATGCAATTTTCAAACCAAACAGAAATCATTTCTTTTAAATCAGATAACATATCTAGAAGAACAATAACATGTTAATTAAATCATACTAACCTTGAATCTTGTTTTCTTTAAGAACACTTCTAAAATTCCGATTCTTTTTCTTCTTTTTCTCCTTTCGGTTTCTTAGCAGAGAAATAACACACACACTCTTTCTTTTGTTTTTGCTAATAATGAATAAGTGAAAGACATTCACTAGTTTACATGCAAGGTTAGGTGTCATGCTCTCCTAACCCACCCCCACGTGTATTCCACTAATTATATATACATGCATATCTACGGCCATATATATATATATATATATATATATACTTTTTATAACTTCTAAATTCAACTAATTAATAAACTAATTCACTTAATTAATCACATAATAAAATTAAAGCAATTATAACACAAATAAACACATACCGTAAACCCGCTAATCTACTAGCCCAGGTTTGCGGGTGTTACAAATCTCCCCTGCTTAAGAGGATTCCGTCCTCGGAATCCTTTCCTACTCAAATAACTGGGGATATCTTTCTTTCATCTCTGCCTCCGTCTCCCATGTTAAATCAGAACCTAGACTGTGTTTCCATTTGGCCAATACCATTGGTATCTGCTTCTTTCGAAGTTTAGTCACTTTTCGATCCAACAGTTCAATCAGTTCTTCTATCAGTCTCTTCTTGGAATCAACTTTCAACTCATGCACTGGGAGAATATGACTTTCATCATTAATCTTACATTTTCTAAGATAACAGACATTAAATGTATCATGAATTCCTACAAGCTCTGTGGGTAGATCTAGTGTAACTGCCTGATCATTCACAACCTGACGAATACGGAAATGACCGATGAAACGGGGAGCCAACTTCTCATGTTTGCCAAAGCGAATTACACCTTTCCACGGAGAAACTTTCAAGTATACTAGCTCTCCCACATCAAACTTTACCGGACGTCGTTTTGGATCAACATACATTCTCTGTCTATCTCTGACTGCTTTCAATTTATCTCTGGCTATAGCAACCTTATCAGCAGTCAACTGTACTATCTCGGGACCTGCAAACTGTTTCTCACCCGCCTCTAACCAACAAGTCGGAGTACGGCAGCAACGACCGTACATCATTTCATATGGAGGCATTCCGATACTTGAGCGATGAGAATTGTTATACGCAAATTCTATCAAAGGCAGGTGTGAATCCCAAGATCCACCATACTCTAATACACATGCTCGCAACATATCTTCGAGTGTCTGTATGGTTCGTTCAGTCTGACCGTCTGTCTGCGGATGATAGGCTGTACTCAGATTAACTCTTGTTCCCAATTCCCTTTGCAAACTCCTCCAAAATTTAGATACAAACCTTGAGTCTCTGTCAGACACAATTGACAATGGTATACCATGCCTTGCAACGATCTCGTCTATGTATAGTTGTGCCAATTTACTTAAAAAAGCCGTCTCACAAGTAGCTAGAAAATGAGCACTCTTTGTTAAACGATCCACTATCACCCATATCATATCATGATTCCTCTGAGTTCGTGGTAGTTTTGTTACAAAATCCATCGTGATATGTTCCCACTTCCACTCTGGAATCTCTAACTATTTCAAAGACCCGTAAGGTTTTTGATGTTCTGCCTTTACTTGCGCACAGATATGACACGATTCTACAAAATGTGCCACATCTGCCTTCATTGTAGGCCACCAGTAAAGCACCTTCAGATCGTTATACATTTTAGTGCTTCATGGGTGTATAGACAGTCTTGACTTGTGTGCTTCTGTCAAAATTAATTGTCTCAGTTCTCCATGTTTAGGCACCCATACTTGAGTTTTAAACGTTTTCAATCCACAAGAATCGTCATTCAGTTCATCTTTTCTCTTTTTCATTATCTCAGTCTTTAGAATTTCTTCTTTTAGGGCTTCCAATTGGGCAGACTTCAGTCTATCTATCAGATCAGATACTATCTCAATACGCATAAATTGAATAGGACTTCTGGTTCCTTTACGGCTCAGGGCATCTGCCACCACAACACCACATTCGCCTTTCCAGGTTGATATCTAATCTCGCACTCATAATTTTTTATCAATTCTACCCAGCGTCTCTGTCTCATATTCAATTCTTTCTGAGTAAACACATACTGCAGGATCTTATGATCTGTACAAATTACGCATTTGTTGCCGTACAAATAGTGTCTCCACAGTTTGAGCGCAAATACCAAAGCCGCTAGTTCCAAGTCGTGAGTCGGGTAATTCTTTTCATGAGGTTTTAACTGTCTGGAAGCATAAGCAATCACCCGATCCCTCTGCATTAATACACACGCTAAACCAACCAATGATGCATCACATTACATTGTAAAATCTTCAGATCCACTCGGCAAAGCAAGGATTGGAGCTTGACACAACAATTCTTTTAATATCTGAAAAGCCTTGTCTTGTTCATTACCCCACATAAACTTCACATCTTTCCGAGTTAACTTGGTTAACGGACCCACAACCTTAGAAAAATCCTTGATAAATCTGCGGTAGTATCCAACCAATCCCAGAAAACTTTGTATCTCTGATAGTGTTCTTGGAGCACTCCAGCTCATCACTGCCTCTACCTATGAAGGATCTACCTTTACCCCTTCCTTACAAATTATATGCCCCGAAAACTGAACTTCTCTTAACCAGAACTCACATTTCAAGAACTTTGCATACAATTGTTCTTTCTTCAGAGTTTCCAAGATCTGTCTCAAATGCTGTTCATGCTCTAACTCAGTCTTCGAATAAATCAAAATGTCATCAATGAAGACAATAACAAACTTATCGAGAAATGGTCGACAGAACCTGTTCATGAGATCCATAAATATTGCTGGTGTATTGGTTAGACCGAATGGCATAACCAGGAACTCATAGTTACCATATCGCGTACGGAACGCTGTCTTTGACACATCCTCCTTTGACACCCGTACCGGATGGTAACCCGATCTTAAATCAATCTTTGAGAAGAAAGAAGCTCCTTGCAGTTGATCGAACAGGTCATCAATTCTGGGTAACGGATACTTATTTTTTATCGTTCTTTTGTTCAATTCTCAATAATCGATACACATACGTAATGTACCGTCTTTCTTCTTTACAAACAATACTGGCGCACCCCATGGAGATGAACTTGGACGGACAACTCCTTTATCTAACAAGTCTTGAATCTGTGTCATCATTTCTCGAATTTCTGAAGGCGCCCATCTGTACGGTGCTTTAGCCACTGGTCGGGAACCAGGAATCAGATCTATCTTGAATTCTACCTCTCGAACTGGAGGCCGCCTTGGTAATTCTTCTCGAAACGCCTCCGGGTATTCCGTTACCACCCGGATGTTTGTCATAGCTTGCTTTTCCTTCTTCCAATCAACTACATATGCTATATATGATTCACATCCTTTATTCAATGCTTTCTTTGCTTTTAAACACAAAATTATAGAAATTACAGACCCGGCTTTCTCACCCCTTGCTATCACTCTTGTACCATCCACTAATGGAAACAAGATCAACTTTTTGTGGCATTTTATACTCGTTTGATTCAAACTCAGCCAATCCATACCCAGTACCACATCAAAACTAGATAGTGGCATGACAAGAAAATAAACAGGAAAACACACACCATCTATATCAATTTTAGCTCCAGCCACAGCAGTCGTGATTGGAATCATCATGCCATCTGCTACTTCTATCTCTAGTGTACTAGCAAGTTTAATAACAAGTACATTTAATCTACCACAAAACTCTACAGACATAAATGAGCGATTAGCTCTAGAATCAAATAATACTCTTGCAGGGATAGAGTTAATCAAGAACATACCAGTTATGACATCGTCAGTAGTGGTGGCATCCTCCACCGTCATTTTAAAAGCCCTACCCTTAGTGGTAGGTGGATTCTTTCTCTTCTGTCCAGCTGAAGATGATCCCCCAGCTGTCCCCGCCCCTGTACCAGACCCATCTTTCTTTCCCACCGGGCACTCTCCCACTCTGTGCCCTTCCTTTTGGCAGTTCCAACAAACACTGCGTGGGAACCTGCAATCCTTGAGATCATGACCAAACTGGCCACATTTTACACACCTCCTTGTTTGGGGCGTACACTGCCCATTGTGATATGACTTGCACCGACCACACCACGGTGCCCTCTGTGTTGACCCACTTACATTCGACCTCCTATTCTGATCTCCTTGTCTATATCTACTACCTTTCCCACCTTGCCTTTGTTGAGAATTATAATGATCAATCCTCGATTTCTGTTGGGCAATCTTCTCCCCACTCAACTTGTTTTTAGCAATTAAATCCCCATCTGCTCTCTTAGCCAAGGTAAAAGCCTATGATAAAGCGGTATCCCACCTAGTGGCGATACGAAGATCGGGGTGCAATGCTCCAACAAAGTGAGAAATCTTAGACTCTTCGTCAGGTACCCAGTGTTTAACAACCTCATCTTCTGATTAAATTGTTTGATCAAATCATCCACTGTCATGTTTCTGGTCATTTGTAGATCCATGAATTCCTTCTTGATCTTAGCAACCTCAAATGTACCGCAATACTGTTCACAAAGTTTTTCTTGGAACTGACTCCAAGTAATGCTCTCTTGTTGTTGTTCAGTAAAATGGCCAGTGATAGAATCCCACCAAACCATCGCATCACCTTTCAGCATCCTCGATGCATATTTTACCTTCAATTCATTCTCACAGTTACAGGCATCAAGTGCCTTTACCATTTCCCTCAGCCAGTTCAAGGTTATGTTAGGGTCAGAACTTCCACTGTACTCAGGAGGCTTACAGTCAAGGAATTGTTTATACGTGCATGGTTGCTTAAACCCAGGGAATGCAAAAGGGTAAGCTCCAGGTTATGGATATGGATAGTAAAATGGTTGTTGCATCATCTGTGTCATAGGTGGTAGGGGCATTGATACTGGTGGTATGGTTGCCTGAGTAGAGATCACAGTTGGCACTTGGGCTTGTTCAGGTTGGGTTAATCTTTGTTCCAAATTATTAATTTTAGTTCTAAGATCCATTAGTTCATTCTCCAGTTTGAATATGTATTCGCTTTGATCTTCTTCCTCTTCCTGGCCAGATGTTCCTACTCGGTTTTTAGTATCCAAGTCTTCTATCACAGGTGCCTCTGCAGATGATTGGGTCACAGGAGGGAGGATAGGGGTTTCTCTTTCAGCCATATCTGTTACAATCACATCATCTAACAACTCATTAGTATAAATTGTTAGTACTCAAAATACTAGCAACTACAAGCAACTCTAACTCACTCTAATTCCCCCTAAAGGAAAGCTTGACCTGTCACGAGCCAAGATTTGGGAATGCAACACTCTAGCCTTGCCTGCATCGCCAAACCTAGGCTCTGATACCAAACTATAACACCATAAAATCTAAGCCATTTTTTTAAATTACGTAGCGGAAGCTTTAATTAATTAAACATACATTTCATTTACAAATATTAACTAAACAAAATATCCGTTCTTTACAATCCATCTAACATAAACTCTATGTTACAAATGACTGGCTCGTTTCATTTTAAAACTTGACATCAGAGTTAGGTCAACTTCTCCTTCAACGAACACTTACAAGCACAAACCTGGAAAAAGCAACAACTGTGGGGAATTAGCACAAAGCTAAGTGAGTAGAGGCTAAACCCAAAAGCAAATATCAGGCCAATACTAAACATGCAATCACAACTATAAGAAGACCGGTGGTTCGGCGCAAAACCTATAACCAATGCCGGCCAAAGCAAAGGTTTACCGATAGCCCTCTACAGAATTGGCACAGTAAAATCCCACTCTGAAGCAACATATGCAACAGTAAGGCTACCACTGTTCAACCAACCAGTAAACGAGCCCAGCCCAATTCCACGTGTAGCTGACTTGTCAAACATAACTCAAAATCATACTAAGAGTGTGTATGGATCAAGTAGTCATACAACAGTCAACAATAATAATATCCACAATCAACAGTTCCAATATCAAACCATCAAATACAATCATGCATCACATCAATAAGATTAACCAAATCTTTACCATTCGCATTCAACATCCACTCACCTTTCAATCTCAGTTGAAGTACTCAGAAATCTAATGTTACTGAGCCTTTGGATTGCCTGAAAACACAATATCAATTAATCAGTCCAAATCTCATAAATATATCTGATCATATATTTATAATTCATTCATGATATCAAACAATCAATAACAAATATAAATCAAAAATCAAAAGTGTGGAATTTCACAAAACTAGCGGATTTCCAAGAATCCGCTACCCACAAATATCGGATTCTTCAAACTGTCGGATTTAGGAAATCCGATAGATTCTAACTGTCGGATTTACCTTAATCAGATTTCAAGCATAAGGATTCAAAGAGTATCGGTTTTCATCATTTCCGGATTCATGTATTGGATTTTGACTTATCACTTTCCAAGTTTTAGGATTTCATATATAAATATAGCAATCGGATTTGGGGTTGTCATAATCCAAGTATCGGATTCCTAATATAGAATTGCGAGTGTCGGTTTTCCATAACTTCCGGTTTTCACCAACGATCGGATTTACCAACAATCGGTTTCCTATCTTCTTTATTCAATTCCGATAACATCATAATTTATCAAATCCTCCATCTTCAAATCATCATAATTCAAACCCAGATTTTATAGATTCGTTCAAATCTTTCCAGAAACTTATTTAACATACATAAAACACATTATCATGCATTAGAAATATCATCTAAACATATGAGTCATATAAACATACAAAATTAATAAAAGCATATCCTATCAAAACCGATTATGGTGTTCTTCATATTAACATGCAATTTTCAAACCAAACAGAAATCATTTCTTTTAAATCAGATAACATATCTAGAAGAACAATAACATGTTAATTAAATCATACTAACCTTGAATCTTATTTCCTTTAAGAACACTTCTAAAATTCCGATTTTTTTCTTCTTTTTCTCCTTTCGGTTTCTTAGCAGAGAAATAACACACACTCTTTCTTTTGTTTTTGCTAATAATGAATAAGTGAAAGACATTCACTAGCTTACATGCAAGGTTAGGTGTCATGCTCTCCTAACCCACCCCACGTGTATTCCACTAATTATATATACATGCATATCTATGGCCATATATATATATATATAGATACATACTATTTATGACTTCTAAATTCAACTAATTAATAAACTAATTCACTTAATTAATCACATAATAAAATTAAAGCAATTATAACACAAATAAACACATACCGTAAACCCGCTAATCTACTAGCCTAGGTTTGCGGGTGTTACATAAAACAAGAGAAGGAATATTGCCCTAAGCAAGCTCTATCCTATGATAAGGCAAGAGTAGGACTACTGCCCTGTCATGCACTACCTTTACCTTGTCATGCACTACCTTTACCTACAAGCAACTGTTGACAAAAAAAAGGAGATATGAAAGCAAATACGAGGTCCTTTAATTCTCGGATTCACATTTAATGATAAGTACGGATGTCACTCACAAAAGGACATCTAGAAGATATTTGAAATCCTTAAGGATGTCCGTCATTAAAGAATCACATAATTCACTACAACTATGTAATGCCCTGTTTTCATAATAATATTTTACAAAAAATGTTCGTAAATAAACGAACTTCATTGCAACCAAAAATCCAATTTATAAATAGTAGTAAAAGCATTTACTGAAAATCTTTATAAACATTCAATATTTGAAGTATTAAGGGGGCGCTTGGTTAAATAGAGGGGAACGGGAATAGCAAAGGGTAAGGGAATACAAAGGAATGCAATGAGCATTCCTTAGTATTATCATTACCATTGATATTGCTTGGTTAATATATATATAATCATTACACACACATATATAGTAGGTCGACGGTGGTGGTAGTAGTCGGTAACGATGGTGGTGGTAGTCAATGGTGAAAGTTGCGGTAGTTGGTGGCAATAGTAAGTTGTGGTGGTAGCAACCGTTAGGGTTATGATTTGGGCAACTACAATGATGTTGGTTGCGGCAGAAATTAATGGAAATTAGTGGTGGCGAGTGGTGGTTGTGGTAGTCGGTAAAGGCGGCAACAAGAAGTGGAGGCGGTGGAAGTGGTGATGACCACCAATGTGGAGGTTGCTTGCTGTGGTGGTGGTGGTTGGTAGACCAATACACATTTGAATTGATGGTGACGGTGGTGGTTGTGGTCGATGGTGGTGACGGTGGTGAAGACGGTGTTGGTGGCGAAGATGATGTTGCGGCGATAATGGCAATTGATGGTGGCAAGCGATGGTTGATGTGACAACGAATGTGACAGGTAGTAGTGGTGATGGGGGTGGAGGTGGCACTAGAGGTGGTGATTGTGCAACGAGTTGGTGCTGGCGGCGGTAGTCGGTGGTGGTGCTGGAGCATAATGATAGCAATATTGGTGGTGGTTGGTGTCTTGGTGATGCTGGTGATGCTGGTGATGATGGGCGGTGATAAACACATATCTCAATCCATTTTCCTGAATTCATTACCCCCATTTTACTGGTGAATGGTTCATTAACCATTAATGGGAAATGATTGATTATATTTCACCTAACCAACCAATGTTAATCATTTCCATTCCCATTCCCTATGTAACATCTTGAGATCGGGCCTAGTATTTTGTGTAGGCTTCGGTAAGTTAATACGTGAATAATTAATCGATTAACGTTTAATTGAATTTTTAATTAAGTGATATATATATTTGTGTTGATATGTATATATATATGTACGGTGTTGTGTGTAAGTGTGCATGTGAATAAATTGATATTGGCATGACACCTCCTGCTTGCATAATGAGCTTCTTAATACGTGGGTATATAGATATTAATCTGATGATAATTGCTCACTTTGAACATTGCATGTGTGTGTGTTTGATGTGAAAACCGAGAGAAGCTAATAAGAAGAACATACAATCGGATTTGGGTGATTATTGAATTTCTGAATTCAAGTTAACAAGGTTTGTGTGATTCTTGTTAATATGCTTCGATTTGTTATTAACATGCTACGGTTTTGATTATGCCGGGTTTTGATTATGAACATCATGAAAACTTGCTATATGGGTTTTGGCAGATTTGGTGTTCTTGGGTGTTAAGATGTTTATGATGCATGATTTCATGTTTAAACATGTTTGTATATGTTTTGGCAAAGCTTGTATATGATTTGTATAAACCGGGAATAAGATTTATGCAAGTTATGAAGTTATCGGATTTTGGAATGATGAAGTTGGCGGATTCTTGGTGAAGAAGATGATGAAATCCGATGGATGAGTTCTATGGTGGAAAACCGATACAAAGAATCCGAGTGTGTGAAATCTGGAACTTATGAAATCCGATAGTTGAAATCCGATGGTGGATTCTGAGTTATGAAATCCGAATATGTGTGTAACCCGATGAAGAATCCGACAGTTGAAGTTCGAAGGTTGAAATCCGAAAGAAGTGTCGGATTTCCTTGAAAAAAACCGAAAAGTGTTGCGAATTGACTTCAAATCCGACAGATGTATCGGATTTCCCATAATCCGATGGTTTTTAGCGGATTTTTCATAAATCCGATGGTAGTATCGGATTTCTTTGAAATCCTATAGTTTTGGCTGTTGTTTGCATTGTTTAATGTTATGTGTTATATGTGTATACATATGTGAATCTTACATGTTTATGTTTGATTAAATGGATATAAATATATGATTGATATATATTTATGAATTGGATACTGATGTTTGGTTGTTGTGTTCTCAGGCACAGACAAGGCTCAGTAACATTAGATCACTGAGTGGAAAAGCTGAGAACCAGAGGTGAGTGGATGTTTACTCATGGGTGATATTAGTTGTACTGGTTTGCTTGCAACTATTGTTGGTTTAATGCATGGATAGATTGTATATCTGAGAATTGATTAACTGATTGATTGTTATTAATGGTTGCGTCAGTGATATGTATACATGATGGTTGGGAAGTCAGTTTTCGACTAGGCTTATGGGCTGGGTTCATTTGCTATTGGCTAAGCAGTATTAAGACCTTGGGATTCATTTGTTGCTACTAGAGGATAATACTGTGTGAGAATAGCAAATAGACTATCGGTAAACCTTTGCTTTAGCCGGCATTGGTTGTAGGTTCCTACAGAACTGCCGGTCTTCCCAGGGTGCTTATTTGTGGTTGTTGATATCTTGCGGTTCAGGCTGATATATCTGTTGTGTGGTACTCCATTCACTTAGCTTTGTGCTAATCCCCCATCTCTCACTCTTTTTACAGGTTTTGGTAAGTCAGCGGCTCGGCTGAGAGTGATTAGCTTGGGAAGTAATCACCTAGGACTCTGATAGGTTATTTGTGACGAGCCGTGTTTTGTAATACTGATATTTTAAACAGTTGTTTTGTAAACTGTGGTTTGTGGTTAGTTGTAAATACTTTTAGTATTTAATCGCTTCCGCAATGTATTTAAAGTGAAAATTTTTGGGTTAAAAATACGGTGTTACACCCTACCCCTTAAAACCCCGAACCAAGCACATCCTAAATATTTAAAAGTCGGGAAACAACTTGAGTTAAACAAGCTTTAAATAATTTGGTTACAAAAGACGAGCCCATCCACGGAATCAACATCCATAAATCTTCCGGTACCTAAAAAATGTTAGAAGTGTTGGATGAGCTTTAGAGCCCGGTGAGCAACTCAAATAAGTATTTATAAAGAATATTCACGATCTGGTTAAGTTTTATTCTTTCGATACTTTTTATAATTCATATTGCGTTAGAATAGCAATTGCTACTGTTCCTCTATTTACTCAATGATTGTGTTTGTATTATAGTTGTATCCATATTTCAATTGTTGAAACAAAAATTGTGTTCCCTTGTTGCATCTGTAATTGTATCACAACTACTGTAACCGTAGTTGTATTCGTACATTGTAATTGTATTTGTATCTCAACTACTGAAACCGTAGTTGTGCTCAGACGTTGTAACTGTATCCCATTTGTATATGTATAACATTTGTATTCGCATAACATTTAGTTGTATTTGTATAACATTTATATTTATATAACAAAACTGTTTGCATTTAAAATACTATATAATATATATATGTGTGTGTGTGTGTGTATATTTGTATGATTGTAGTACTTTCTGTAGCTGTACAACAATAATTGTACTGTGTGGTTATTGTATTTTCATACCCGTATCTGCATATCTATAATTGTATTAACGTGAACATTGTACTTGTATATCATTTATGGGTACCGTATTTGTATTATTATAAATCATATCTATAATTGTATTAACGTGAATATTGTAGTTGTATATCATATTTGGTTACCGTATTTGTATTATTATAAAACTTGTATCCGAACAATTATTCTAGTATACGTACACATATTGTATTTGTATAGCCGTAATTGTGTAATCATAACACTTATATATGTACAATTATCATTGTATTAAAGTAAGTACTGTAACTGTATATATGTAATGCTATAGATATTTCTGTATCTATATGACCACAAATATATCCGTGCAAGTATTGTATAATTCTTACATGTATCACTTTAACTATTTGGCATATCAATGGTTATTTCCACATAAACTGGATGTACTATTTATCATAATATCGTGTTTGTAAATTTATATTGATGTACCATATTAATATTACTCATATATGCATTTACATAGAATTATATTAAATCATGAATTACTATTTACGAATACTAGATCGAGGTACTCACCCGAGGTCCTGTATTGTAACTATCCTTTTAATGGTGTCCTTTATCTATATTCCATCCTATAATATCACCCAAGTATCAACAATTGAAGTAAAATAGAATAACTTGCTGGACACATGGACACGTTGTGTCCATGAAAGCTGACGCATCGCGTCAAACGAATAGAGCTGGACGCAGGTTCTGTTGTTTGAATCTTAACCCATACACCTACAATTCTGTTTCCAACATGTTTCTTTACAATTCTAAGGTCTTTGTGACATTTTTACACTACTACAAAACACACATTTAGCCACGGTTTTTTTGGACTTTTAACCCTGGTTTTGAGGGGGGGTTAAAAGGGGGGGGGGGACTAAATGTGGGTCTTTAACCCCGGTTAAAAAACCGGGGCTAAATAGACTTTTAACCCCAGTTAAAAAACCGAGGCTAAATAGTATTCAACCCCTGTTAAATAACGCCTTTGAAGGAGATTCCAACCGGGTCTGAAGTAGACTTTCTACCCCGGTTTTTTAGTTAAAAAACAGGGGCTAAATAGTTTTGAAATTAAAAAAAACCTTTTTTACTATTAATTTCCATATTTCCTGCTCATATTTAGCAACAAAACGTAACCCAATTAACTACACAACAATTATAACTATAAAAATAAACCATTGCAATTAAAAATACATGAAACTAGACAAACCATACAAGTTTTGAATTCTAATAGTAATTACAAGAAACTATCTTTGATTTTCTAACTTATAACAAACTACAAGTGAATGTTCAATCCTAACTTCCTAAACGATACCATCAAGTCAATGGAAAAATCAAGAACAAGCAATAGCCCAATTGTTCATTTGAATACTTGAATATGCTCCATGGTTTCAAATCTTCTACAATAGCTTCACAAACTATCAATATAAACAAAAGAAGTAAAAATAAGTTCCATATATTCTAATCTAATAAAAAGAAGTTTAGTTCATATCATGAATAAATTTGTACCCGACCCATTTAACAACAAATTTACTCGGGCTATAGAGCCTTTATAAATTGCAAAACGGGTGAGTTGGGTTTGGTAGCGGGTCAAAGTAAGCAATTAGTAATGACATGTATATAGTTTCTTGTTATCTACTCTTAAGAGCATAATTTAACAACTAAACTAAGTTAAAAGGAAGAATAACATTTATATATAGATATATACATCATAATCACTTGCTAAAGAAAACGGGCAAAAATGTGCCAAGCCAAACAAGAACGACGGTGTCTAATATCTTTTGATCAAATGGAGACGTGTCGTTCCAAGGGATCTACATATAGATATACAAACGTTTAAACAAAAATAGTTATCTAACAAATGATACTTTAACGTAATAGACAACATTCAAAAATATTTTACAAATTACTTACTTTAAACCACCGCTTTGTTGATTGCACTAAATTTTAATACCAAGTTATACATTTAACAAACTTAAACATGCGCATAAGTTTAGTATATATGCAAAGTAAGACGATTACTCAAGATAAATTTACCTCCGCAAATGTCCATGATATATGTGTCTCCTCTGTATCATTCAAGAAAGTTCTAACTGCCCTAGAAAAAAGAAATAACCAAATTAAATCACTTTGTTTACATTCTATGATTCTTAGGTGAAATACAAATCAATTTGGGTATTCTTACGTTTCTAGATATTTGTAATGTGGTAGCTGTATGAATCTTTTCCATTCTTGATTGAATCCAATATGAATCCCTTATGTGTGTGAGGGAGAAGTATAAATAACGTCCAATGTTCACTAATAATATATTTATACAATTAGTATAATACACATATAAATCATATAATAATCAAGATGGTAACATATAATACCCTTGCCAATATGGTGCGAGGAAAAAGTTTTTATGAACATGAAATTGCAATGTCTCGATCAAGCAACGTGTGACCTCATCACCGTATTTCAAGCATTGGGAAGAACGAATCATCTCCGGATTAAAAAAAGCACAATTACTCTTCTTATTATGCATCATATGTAATGATCTACAAGCATAAGTATATATATATATAAGGACATGAACACCAAATGTTGTGCTTATTGTAATATAATTAACAATAATGTACATACGTACCTTACAAACCAAATCACGAGAGTCATATCAATCCAACTACCCGCCATGATATCCACTATATCTACAGGTTCCAAAGTGAATTTATATCCATCCATGCCAAAGATACCGGGCTCAATAATAGCATCAAACCATTTTGTAGGGTCAGGTCATGACATAATCTTCTTATAGGGGTTAGATATACAAGCTTCCTTTTTCATAATTACAGCTTGTCTACTTTTCAAACGTTTTATATTATCTTCCTTTTCATCTTTTTTCTTATTTGAAATACCCCTCAAAGGTGCTGTCACTACTCCCTTTTTGGCGGGTAATGTTACTGATGCTTGTTGGTTCAATGTGACCATAGACTTGGAGGCCTATTAAAAACTTAAATATTCATGTCATTAAATCATGCTAAAATATTACACAAACAAAAATGATTAGGTTTACCGTGGAGAGAACAACTGCACCCCGTGGCCATTGAATAAATGTATTGATTGCTTCTTCAAGTGTCTCCGGCACTTGAGTTTTCACCGGAAGCTCAAAGTCAAGATAACTTTGCTCTACATTATCCACTTGCACTTTCACATGTCCATGGAGTAAAGGAACACCGTGCAACAACCCATTTCCTTTGGGATGTACCATCCCCCTACCACATCTAATTTTCTTTTTGGAATGAGGCACAAGCAAAAAGCAACCCACAGGCTCCTACAATTTAAATTAATAGTGTATGTAAGTATACACAATACAAGTATTGTATCATAAATTAAGGACATATTACCCGTATCTCATCCATATTATCATGAATTATGTGTTGCGTTGAGCCAGCACTACTTTTCCTCATCCCTGGGCTATCACCTCGTAAGCCCTCTTGATTTCGTAACATGTCTTCTTTGAATGCCTCCATCTCTTCCCTAAGTTGGCGTTGAAACTCGGCTTGAATCTCTTCCCTCATTTCGCGCTGAAAGTCATTCCGCATCTCTTCCTTCATCAATTGCATTTGCCTTGCTACTTCTTCGGACACATCCTGTTTTTGGCGGGACTTTCTTTTTTTTCCAACAATATGTGGCATTCCTTGTTTCAAACCAATATTATATCCCACCGCTCTTGTTCGACCAGGATGCTCCGGTCCTAACACCATTGTTAAAGGATCTGTGCCAAGATTCGCTTGCACTAAGCCTTTAGATACTTCTTTATCCTTTTGTATCTGTTAAATAACCTCATCTTCATATTTATGTTAAAACTGTCTATCAATTTTATATGCATAACAAGGTCATACCAGTTGCTCTGCCAAATTTTCAAGTCCGGTTGGTAACCTAAGTTGACCATCTTTATCGTGTATCCTCCTAGCCAACAAAATTTTTTTCGCACACTCATCTTCAATCATATGGATATTTAAGCACCACTCTAAATTCTTCTCTTTTTCCCATGTAGATAGATGTCCATGATACCCAATTGGGTCTAATCGAGCTGGATTCACGTTCTTCTTTGCATATTCCTTACCTTTTAAGCGTTGTTCCTATACTTAGAAATAACAAACAAATTAGAGTAATGTGTGTGTATATATAAACATACATGCATATATATATATATATCGATTCCTCACATAACCTTTTAAGAAACCCATATATCTCTCAAAAGGATACATGTATCGTAGAAATGCAGGACCACAAGCCTTTATTTCTCCTACAATATGAGATACCAAGTGAACCAAAACGTCAAAAAAGGAAGGTGGGAAATACATCTCCGGTTGACAGAGAGTGACGATAATATCCTTTTCCCATAAATCCAACATCTCGGGATCAATCACTTTTGAATGAACCATGTTAAAAAAACAAGCAGAGTTTAGTGATTGTGTGGCGGATTCGGTCCGGTAATATTCCACGAATTGCAATAGCAATCATTTCTGTCATTAAAACATGACAGTTGTGAGACTTCATACCACACAATTTCAGTTCTTTCATTAAAACTAGTCTGGAAATGTTGGCAGAATACCCTGATGGAACCTTAATACCATATAAGCACTTGCAAAATTTTGTTTTCTCCACCTTTGATAAAGTATAACATGCCGGTGGCAGGAAAGTACGTCTTCCCTCGTTCTCTGCCGGAGCTAGCTCGGGACGAATTCCCATTTCAACCATGTCCCTTCTTACATTAACTCCATCTTTTGTTTTGCCTGGAATGTTCAACAATAAGCCTATTAAACTGTCGCGGACATTTTTTTCAATATGCATAACATCAAGACAATGCCGAACTTGTAAATGCTTCTAATACGGTAAATCCCAAAAAATAGACCTTTTCTTCCATATATTTTTAGAAGAGGCGCACTTTTCTTGCCAAACCGGTTAATTATACTTTCAACTCCGGAAAATGTAGATTCTACAGCCAACGGTCGCCTAAGCACTCGTTTCTAACAGTTTTTCAGCCATAAGGAATGTGTGTCATCTTCACAAATAGGGCAAGCCTTTCCTCCTTTTGTACTATACCCTGACAAATTGCCATATGCTGGAAAATCACTTATAGTGCAAAAAATCATTGCCCGCATAAGGAAATTCTCCCTCTTGTATGCATCAAAAACTTCAACACCGTCAGTCCACAATTCTTTCAAGTCATCAACTAACGGATCCAGATAAACATCAATGTCATTACCGGGTTGTTTTGGACATTGAATTAACAATGACATCATGATGTATTTCCGTTTCATGCAAAGCCAAGATGGAAAGTTATATATACACAAAAGAACCGGCCAAGTACTGTGTCAACTGCTCATGTTTCCGAATGGATTAATACCATCTGAACTAAGGCCAAATCTTATATTTCTTGGCTCTTCTCCAAATTCTACAAATTCATGATCAATATTTCTCCATTGAGGAGAATCGGCCACATGTCTTAGTTTTCCATCGTTTTTACGTTCCTCTTTATGCCAACGCAATAACTTTGCATCTTTGGGGTTTGCAAATAATCTTCTCAATCTTGGCACGATGGGCAAATACCACAATAACTTCGCAGGAGGTCCATTTTTTGTTACATCGTCATTTTTTTTATTTACTTCTTTTTTCTGCTTGTACCTAGAAGTACCACATTTAACACATTCATGTAGATTTTCATACTTGTTTCTATATAATAAACAATCATTTGGACAAGCATGTATTCTTTTGATTTCCAGTCCCATTGGGCACATCATTTTTTTTTGCTTGGTATAATGAAATTGGTAATTCATTATCATCCGGAAGCATTTCATGCAAAATCTCTAATAAACTTGTGAAACTTTTATCACTCCAACCATTTTCAGCTTTTAAATGAAATAATTTTAGAACGGCGGAAAGTTTGGTAAATTTTGTACGACCGGCGTACAACGGTTTTTCAGAGTCCTCAAACAATTGTTGAAATTTATCGTAATCATTTTCAGCCACATTATCCTCCGAATCATGAAGCATGTCTTCTAAATTATCACAATCATTCAAGATCAACTCTTCATTATCATCGTTATTTAAATGGGGAAGAATCGTGTTACTATCCAATAATAATTCACCATGATGTGACCAAGTGGTATACTTATCAACGAACCCATCCACTATCAGATGCCCATAAATTTTGTTAGAATTTGCAAACAGACGACAATTTTTACAAACTTTGCAAGGACACAAACTTTCACTCTTTCTTTCCCTCTCCTTATAATCCTCAAGAGCTTTCATGAAACTAGACAAATAATAAAGATATATTGTTGAACCACGTGGTATCTTGTACATCCATGTATCACGATCCATGTGAAATTTAAAAAAAAATATAATTAATATGATGCATGTATGTATGAGGCCAAGAGTGGTCTATCCTAACCCACTTTTTGAATGCATTGTCTCATATGTGAACACGTACTAACAAATTATGTATTTAAGAAAAAATCAGTAGCATTTCCCCTTAACTCCTCAAGTTTGTCTATAAAAATACAAACTTGTAGGAGTAAAGAGAAATGTACTGATTTTTTCTTAAATACGGAATCTATTAATACGCATTCACATCCTAAATGAGACAAAGCATTGAAAAAGCAGTCCCAAACGGGGACAATCCGAAATTAACCTCTATTAGATTAATTACGGACGGGTATGCATACTAAAGGCTATGTTAAATCTTATGCTTGTCAAACAATTGACAACCCATACTAAGATAATGCAATTTTACATATTTGTGTGTGTGTATAAGCATATATATAAATTTGTATAAACTAGATAAATATGATTCTATAAATTAAGACAATTGAAATTAGATAATCATACCTTAATATTTTCAATGTAACCAAGCAATGTAATCAATTAGATTGCTCACAAAGATACCTACAATACATAACAAATAACAAAAACTATCAAAATGAATGAAACATCCAAACACATCTAAAAAAGCTATGAATACTTATATTATATACATTACCTTTAAATATTTAATCAAATGTACAATAAATGTAGACTTTGGGAAGAATTTAATAAAGAAAACTTGGAATTTAGAGAAAAATTTATGAAATTTTTGGATGGGTATATTAGTGGAGGTAGATAGAGTGATTTAATGAGAAAGAAAAAAAAGTAGGAAGAAGACGAACACAAGTGGTTGGACTAACCATAAATAAAGAGTTTCAACCCCGGTTTTATAGAAATAACCGGGGTTAAAGGTCTACTAAACGTTACTGCAATAAATGCTCCTTGGTTTTCGGGGTTAAAATTTTAAACTTTCAGCCCCAGTTTTTTACAACTAACCGGGGTTAAATGTTTTGGGGTAGCGCGGGGTTAAAATTTCAAACTTTCAGACCCGGTTTTTTGTTTAAAAACCGGGGTTGAATGCAATATCATTAAAAGCACCTTCCATCCGTACCCCCTCTTTAGTCCCGGTTATTTTTAAGAAAACGGGGTTAAAATTTTCAAGACTTTCAGACCCGGTTTTTTGTTTAAAAACCGGGGTTGAATGCAATATCATTAAAAGCACCTTACATCCATACCCCTCTTTAGTCCCGGTTATTTTTAAGAAAAAGGGGGTTAAAATTTTCAACACTTTCTGACCCGGTTTTTTATTAAAAAACCGGGGTTGAATCATGCATTTTCATAGTACCCCCGCCGCACACCTTTTAGCCCGGGTTGTTTTGAACTTTTTACCAAAATCGGGTTTAAATAGGGGGGACTGAAAGTCAGTTTTGTAGTAGTGTTAACAAATCATAACATCAATAATTTAAACCCATATCATTAAAATCAAGATTAATCTCTAAAATCTCATTTGACCCATCCAAGTGGGTTAAAAGCCAAATTTATGAATTTGATGTTAGAATCACTTGTTTGTATATCATACAATCTGTAACATCCTCAAAACGGGCCTAAACATGTGCGATCGTGATACGTCAATTATTTAATTGAATTAAATAAAATATATATTTTAGAAAATGATATAAAATATGAAAATAATAGATAAATGGGTTATTAATAATGTTAATAAAAATAGATAAAGGTTATAAAATATCGAACGGTTTCAAACGAGGATTCCAAAAATATCCTCGTTAGTTGAAACGGTTAAACGGGAGATGAGTTGTAAGTTGAAAAGGGGAACAAAATACCCACTTGTGGATAATAATACCCACAAGTCGGTCCAGCCATTTTTGAATACACAAACACATACATTCTCACGTACATACACACACACCTCAAACAAACTCTCTGTTCTTGCTAGAAATTGAAGAAGAAGACTTAAGTGAATCATTCAAGCTTTGATTTCTACTACAAATTGAGGATTGATTCTGCCCTAGATCATCACTTTCTTCCTTGTAAGCTTCATCTTCCATGTCTCCATCTCATGTTCTTCATATTCTTGAAATTGGGTTTTTGAAAGAAAACTTATAAAGCTTTATTCCAGCAGCTAAATAAGGATCAAAATAGTTCTACAAGTTGTTTCTAATCATCCTTTGGTCATTGTAAGTTCCAATTCATCCTTGTTCTTGGTTTTGATCTTTCAAGACTTGAAATTCTAGGTTTACAAGTGGGTTTTTTGATTTAGCAATCAAGAACTGAAATTTATGATTGAAATAGGTTCTAATATCAATTATAAGTGTATAGAAATCAATTCCATGAATTAAAGTAGTGTTCTTGATGAGTTTTGAATTTTGGCTCAAATGGGTCAAAATTGGTCAAATACGGGTCAAACTGATTTTGACCTTCAAGAACTGAAATTTAGTGTTCTAAATGATCCTATAACTTGTTAAGATTGATTAGAACTCAATTGGTGCATTAGAAGTGGTGTTTTTGCACAAATCCAATATTTAGCCTAAATGGGTCAAAATGGCCTAAATCTGTTTTTACACATCAAGAACTGATTTTTAAGGTTCTAATAGGTTCATATGACTTGTATGAATTGATTAGAGCATTGGTTTTGAATTGGAATGGTTGTTTTGCTTGAATTGGCTAAAATAGTGAAAAATAGGCCTTAAATAGGCAAGAAATTGGAAAATGATACCAAACAAGAAGTTTAAAGGTTTTGGTCAGTTGCAACACCTTCAATACATCATATTAGGTGTATATGGTGTGTTGCAAGTGTTGGAATTGGTCTACACCAAGTTTTGGCCATTATGCACACGTCTCTGTCCATTTAAATGGGATTTTCGTATGAATTAATTGGATAGGAGTTTTTGATGTTAGAAAGCTTGCACAAGTGTAAAATGGTCCTATGAAACACTAGAATTTTACCAAAAATGATTTGGAATTGAAATGAGCTAAATTGGGCTTGCTGTGCACAAAACAACACTTGTTGCAGTTGTTGCACACTGGTCGAGGCGCGACAAGGCTGTGTCGCGGCGCGACACCCCTGCACACAGCTTTCTTTACTGTTTTGTGCTACGTGTTCGCGTGTTGTTGCTTGGACTGCTATAGTTAGTTAATAAATGGTTTAAAACACCATTAGGGTATTGTTTCAAGTATCCTAGACGTTCCTCGCGTGTTCAAATGATTGATGCGTAAGTCTTGGTATTATAGGTTGAATTGACAATCCATGAGCGCCAAAGCAAGGTCTTTGATTATTCTAGCCTAACAGGTGAGTGCCTGATAACATAACGATTAATATATCTATAACATATATTAACAATGAATTGAATTGAATACCCGGACTTGTAAGCATTTGATTAAACGTTTGAATATGTTGTTGAAAGGTTGTATACCTTGTAGTATGTATGATAAATGATTATCAGGATATTATACGCACTTGATTAAGTGTAGTTTGTAAAGCATGACGATGCTAGACTTAACATGTTGACACAGTATGATACGCACTTGTTTAAGTGTAGATTGTATAGCATGATGATGCTAGGCTTAACTTATTGATATACATAATAGTATGCACTTGATTAGGTGTATGTTATGATGATAGATATATATATACACATTATTGCGTGCGCGCAATGAGGTAAAGAATGAATGGCATGATGATGCTAGATATTTGATTGGTATAAATAATATGCATCTGTTTAAGTGTATGTTATGTGGACATGATTATGGATTGATTGATGATTCGGTTGAATCAAATTATGTGTTTGTGATTGGGCAAGGTTTGCCCGGACAAAGCTATCCTACTTGATTGGGCAAGGTTTGCCCCGGACAAAGCTGTCCTTTTCGGGTATAGTTGCGGCTGTACAACAGAGGAATCGGTTGATTCCAAAACGCAACGGTGGACACTTAACAGCTCCCCCACCGGAGCGGTTGATGTGTCTGGTACCCCGGTTTGGTGCATTGAGCCGGGTTCGCTACCCTGCGAGATATGCTACCTCCTGACTACGCCAGCTCATCGCGAGATGCTAGGATAGAACTATTTGAGCATGATTGATGATATGTGGTATGTTTATATTGATTGCATGCTATCGTGTACTCACTAGCTATTATAGCTATCAGATACTACTCTCCACATGTGCAGGTGTTCCTTAGGCTGTGAGCTCGGGTGCCTGCGGGTAGTTGCATGTTTTTAGGAGGAACACTGGATTTTGTTTCACTCTGTTATAATATGTTTAAGTTTGTTTAAAGATAATGGTCGGCCGGTTATGTGTACGTAACACCAAATGTCGTATGTGGCAACGTTTTGACTGTTTATACAGTTTGTCACGTGTTTTTAATTCCGCTGCATTTTTAAATTATAAGACAGGTTTAAATATTCTATTTACAGTCAAACCCACGCGGTTTGAAAACTTAAATAGTATTTTAAAAAGAAAAATTTGGTTGTCAAAAGCACGGTGTTACACAATCTATAGAAGTTATATGAACTAACTAACATAAGACATCCTAACATCATCTAAATACAAGAATCAAGATTTGATTAAAGAACCCTATTTGGGTTTCTCAAGAACACAATAACTCAAAATAAAGGAGATCACACTTACAATCAAAGGTGATGATGCTGAAGACGAAGTTTTGATTTTGAAGACCTTCTTGATAAATTCTCCATTCAAAAATAAGTATATATATGGCTATATATGTATGTTTGATATAAATGAACAAAGAGAAAACAAAACGAAATGAGAAAGAAAAGGGAGATGAGGCTGCCGACTTAGTTGGTGGTCCCCTCCTTAAAGGGTATCCCGCTCCCGTAACCAATTCACAATTTATCCATAAATTTTGAAATCATTGAATAATTTATAACTTGTACTTATCACCTAATTTTAATAACTTTTATACATTTAGTATGTTACAAACTTGGGTGGCAAAAGTCACATCAAAACACATCGAAGGTACGGTATAAGATTGGTCACTCGTCAAATTACATTCATCTCACTCTCTCACAAAAGCCATATGCATTAAAGCATCTCCATCACCGAAATCTAACTTAAGCATTAGAGAGGAATACGGGGATAACTCCTAATATTTCTTTAACCAAAGGTTAATTCTTTTGCATAATCTTCTCAAAGGCGATATTCATCAAGCACTCGTGTATCACGCAGCTCTTGCACTATCAACATGTGTTATCTTTTTTTATATAAATTTATTGTAATGTGTTACCTTTTAAAAATGTATTTTTAAGTATCATAATACTAAAAAATATATCTACTTGGATAAATATCATACTACGTTAAGGTTTAGTTTCTGAAAATGTATTAAAGTTGTCACCTTTTTCTCATTGTATAGACCCAAATTTAAAAACTATCTTTTAATGTATTAAACTTTAAAAGTTATCATATAAGATATTTTTTTACGAGCTAAGCATGTAACCTGAAATTTCAATATTTTTGTTTATTTTTAATTAGAAATGCCACATGCATGTGAGTCCAAGAAGATGAATTTCAAACTAGATGAACTTTAAGAACATACAATCAAACTTCAAGAACTAGCGGATTAACTACAAACAGTAAATCAAAACAAAAAAGATGAACTTCAAAAACACAAATACCCAAAATCAAAGGGCTAATCTGGTCAAAATGATATAAACGAAAATAAGAACAAGATGAATATCAAAACCCTAACCACAAACATCCAAAATCAAAACCTTGTTCAAATCGATTGATGAATCGTATGAACCCTAATCAAAGAAAGAACAAGAAACCCTAAATTGCAAAACAAAAATGAGTTGTATGAACACGTGAGACAAATCAGAGATCAAATCCCTAAATTGCAAAACAAGGATAAATTGCAAAACAACAACAAGAAACCCTAAAATGCAAAATAGTAATTTGCTTGACGTGTACGTGCAACTTATTGAAATGAAACCAAAATCGACCTTCAGTTGAAGTAGGTGAGATGAGTATGAAATCGAAACATCATAACAAATTTATGATGAATGAACATCAATCAAAACTTATACGGCTTGTTCTCGAGTTTAAGAAGGAGAGGAAAAGAAAGGAAAGGGAAGAGAATTCTTTCATTCTAAATCTTCTCATTTTTGGGATAAGTTTAAAGAAACAATAAGCCTAAACTTCCCCAAAAAATCTCACCCATTGTTTTGTTAAATGAAACTCGAGAACACAACTTTTCTCGTTTTCCTTTCAAATCCTTTCATTTGCTAAAAAAACTCGAGAACAGGGCGTTGATGAATTGCAGATCGAACCTTCAACAACGAACAAAATTAACCCTAGTCGGTCATCAACGAACACGTAACATATCTCAAACACAAGATTTGTAATTGATTTCTTTGAATCAATATTTGAAGATGAAGACCTTTGAATTCACCTTTGACTTGCTGAAATGAATCAGATAAAGATAAGGGTTCTCTTCTATAACCTATTGGAAATAATTTTTAACTCACATATATGACACCCAAGATAATATTATTTATTTTATTTTAAATTATTTTTATTCAAATAACCTGATGTAACCTTCCTTAATAGAATACACTTAATGTAAGTTTTTCAAACATAGACACATTAAATGATACCCCGGTTGATGTGTCTGGTACCCCGGTTTGGTGCATTGAGCCGGGTTCGCTACCCTGCGAGATATGCTACCTCCTGACTACGCCAGCTCATCGCGAGATGCTAGGATAGAAATATTTGAGCATGATTGATGATATGTGGTATGTTTATATTGATTGCATGCTATCGTGTACTCACTAGCTATTATAGCTAACAGATACTACTCTCCATGTGCAGGTGTTCCTTAGGCTGTGAGCTCGGATGCCTGCGGGTAGTTGCATGTTTTTAGGAGGAACACTGGATTTTGTTTCACTCTGTTATAATATGTTTAAGTTTGTTTAAAGATAATGGTCGGCCGGTTATGTGTCCGTAACACCAAATGTCGTGTGTGGCAACGTTTTGACTGTTTATACAGTTTGCCACGTGTTTTTAATTCCGCTGCATTTTTAAATTATAAGACAGGTTTAAATATTCTATTTACAGTCAAACCCACGCGGTTTGAAAACTTAAATAGTATTTTAAAAAGAAAAAAAATTTGGTTCTCAAAAGCACGGTGTTACATTTGGAGTGAAGATTCAAGGCTTTCATCATACTTTCATTTCGGTTTTTCATTCTTAACTTTATGTTTCTGTTTTTTTTAACCGATTCAAGTATGATTAGTATGCTAAGGTTAAGCTAGATCTTGAGGAGATGAACCTTGTTAAAGTTCGTTGATTTCAATGAATTTGGATGTTTAATGTCATATATTTATCTTGTAAAGTTTAATCAAAGATCCACATGTGTTCAAGATTCTGCTTTTTGGTGTTTACAATGTGAGTTTTCATAAATTAAAAGACCAATCTATTTGTGAGGCTTGAATCATGATTATCTAGGACCAATAGGTAATTTTGACTAGTGATTGACCAATTCTAAGGTTAAACTACCAAAGATAGAAACGTTAATATGTGTGCAATTGCATATGATGATCTTTGTATGTTAATTGGTTGGTTGCACGACAAAAACAATCAATAGAGGTTAAGTTTTTCTTGATTCCAACTAAATAGACTAATTGTGCTTTTTATTGATCTCCTGACCATAGGGTTAGTAGATTGCATGATTATAGGGTTAGATGTTCCGACCATGAAGTCTAGTCACATTAGAAATCGGTATATGATTTAAATTGTCCATTGCACGTGTTTGTTTGAAATTAATCGGCTTGAAAAGGTGAAATCGAGTTTAGGGAGGGAAATCATTCATTCTGATAGTTAAATCCGATAAAATTTCTTGCTTTCCAATTTCTTTGGGTTGTTTTTAGTGTTTTCTTGCTAGTAATTAAAGTTTGCTATTAGTTCATTATTAGTGGTAAGTTCCAAAATTCTCCTTTTATTGCTTTAGTATTTTAGCTGTTCTACGCGCTAGTTTGGGTGTTCTTCAACATCTCTTTTGTGAATATGAACTACCCCGAGGATCAATCAATCTCTTGGGTGTTCTTCAACATCTCTTTTTACCGATTTCTAAAATGGAAACAATTGAAACAGTGAAGAGGACCACGATCTACAACAAATAAGTTTTGCATTTTACTACTACGACTACTATTATTAATATGATATTATTATTAAAAATAAATACTAACGTTACTTTGAATTATTTTTAAATTTGAATCTATGTTACTTGCCACATACTCCGCCAGCGAAACATGTGTCATGTTAGCGCGCATATAACCTATTATAGCATGTTCGATGCATTAAATAACAAGTTTGAAAATTTTAATACATTAAAATATCAGTTCTATACATAAAATAGCAAAATATGACAAATTAAACATATTTTAATAAACTTAACCCTAATTTTTAAAGTTTAATTTTTATGTTTTAAGATAGAAAAACCAAAATAGCTTTATTAAAATGTTCATTTTTTTCATTCGTTAAAATCTTTTTTTTCCTGTTATAACGTGAGGATTAGAGATATATACATACACCATGTTGAAGGAATTTGAAAGAAAAAGATTTGGAACAAATAATTGATGGATCTCAGCATAATTCCGTTAGACTTAAGACATGCATGATTCGACTCATGTTTGAAAAAGCATCCGATTTTGCTAATACAACCAAATTATCATAATCTCTAAATATTAATAACAAATAAATATTTTATAGTTCTTTTAATTTTTAATAATTATAACAAATAAATATTTTACCTTATTATTTATAATTGTAACGATAATGGATGAAATTTTTTATAAGAAACACAATCACGTCTTTTTGTATTATGATACCATATTTATGCTATCACGTCTGCCGTCTCCTCACGCGAGGCTTCCATTGCTGGTCTTGGTGATGACGCTATCCATCATTAGTTTTTTAAACTCTCACTCCTTTCGCGTTTTTAATTATATTTTTTTTATAATATTTAATATATTTTTTTAAAACAACCCGTTTATATAAATATAAGATAAATAATTATAGTTAGATAACTTTTGACCGTGTAATCTATGTTCGAAACATTTTGATTAATTAGTTAATCTTATTGATCTAATTAATCCATTAAATTAGACAATGTCGAATTTTCATTTATTCTAAATTAAATCATTGCTAACAATTGATTAAAAAATTTAGATAATCTAAAAATTAGAAAACTAGAGTTGAGTTAATATTCGTGATAATATTGGATTCAAAGTTTACTTTTCTGTCATCATTTGGGGAGCTCATATGAACTCGTACCTTTTAATACAAGGGTTTAGTTGACTATAATATACCTAACTTATCATGGTTTGCTATTGTGTGTATCAAACTTTTGATTTGTTAATATCGCGTGTATTAAACTTTCTATTGTATTTATTAAACTTATACAATTTTTCCTTTTTATGTAACCAAATTATATACAATAGCAATAAATTAAAAGTTTGATATACACAATAGAAAATTTTAAAGTTCAATACACATAATAGTAAAACGTGACAAGTTTGATATATTTTTTTGAGCTAAACACTTAATACAAAATCTATTAAACGTAAAAAAAACCTAAATAAATAACACACTAATAATAACAAATAATCGAATATGTTTTTTTAATAAATTGATTGACCTAATTAAATATCTTTTATCTTTAATATTGTAATATAACTTAAAAAAAGTGTTGTGATGTCATCGTTTCTTTTCCTTTTTCTATAATCATCTAAAATAAACCTAATATTATACAGAAAAATGCAAAAACTAAGTAATTTTATCTCTTATTTATGTTATTGTTAAATCGTTAAGTAATATTGAATTGTTTTTAAGACGTAATGTTTTCTCTCATTGCCAATTATGTTACGATTTCTTGAGTAAAGAGTTAAAATTGGTTTAAGTGTTCTTATTTGTGATAAAGAAGACAACATGTACTACAAATAAAATGATAAATATAGTTTATAAAGAGATTATATCCTTATGTATGTTTTATAACCCAACAAATTTCTGATTTCTAATATATTTATCATTCTTTTAAGAGATTTTATATTTCTATGCATATTTTATAATTCTTTTACTATATATGTTAGTACTATTCAAAACCATAATTTAAAATTTAATTTAACTATATTTGTGTTTATACACGGGACAGGATGTTAGCTGGTTAATTAATATATATATACTTGTTTGTACGTTATTTTATTATACATTTTGATTTTGATAATAACTTTTTATATATTATCCTGAAGTTGATTTAAATGTAGTTGAAGCTAAATTTTTAGAAGAATATTACATTTTAACTCTCTAAATTAAAGTATTAAACAATTGCTTTTGCCATTTTGTCATTGATATATATAGAATTCCCCGCAAAGAATCAAAATATATTAGGATACCTATCATATATATGCATGTGATGGGTATATAATCTCTAATCTTGTCAGCCACATCTTGCCTCTAACCTTTGTAATATATGCCAATCTAATTGGATGCGCATCCTAATCATGTTTTTAGTGTGTGTACATATATATATATATATATACACTAGACTAAATGTCCGTGTGATACACGGGTTGGTTTAAACGATAATAAATGTTAAACATTAATAAAAACGTATTAAATAAAAATAAAACGCGAATTAAATGAGAAGTTAAAAAATGACGACGTACGACATTAACACTCTAACTAACACGGGAGTGGGAGGACAGACTTGACGGCAGAAACGTGGTACCATGATATGAAGAGACGTGATTTTATTTCTTATATAAGTCATCAATCATTATTGTTATAATTAATGGTAATAAAGTTAAACGTTATTGGTTATAATTAAAAAGGAATTTAAAATGATTGTAAAATATTTTAGAATTTTAAAACTAAGAATTTGGTTAATTATGATATTTTGAAATATTATAAAGGGTAAATATGATATTTGTAAATTCAGGTGGGTAAAATACGATTTTATAGGATTTAATAAGGGCATATATGAAATTATCTCTAATAACTTTGACTCTAAGAAGTCAAAATTGATTTTTTGATTTTAAGTGAATGAATGGTACGTCAAGATTAAATATTTTTTAAATGAATGGTTCAGATCGTCTAATAAATTTTATCAAATTAGTCTTTTATTTATATTAGGATATATATATATATATATATATATATATATATATATATATATATATATTCTTGATAATTAAAACTCTTGATTTTTTGGATTAACGTACATCATGGTTAAATTAAGTTGTAGAATACAAATGTATATTCTAATATGATCAATCTACCTTTTTCATTATATTTATGTTCAAATATATATATATATATATATATATATATATATATGGTAAACTGTACCATAATACAATAAACGTTTGTTAATTTGTCATTGTATATAACTAATTTTTTTTTCTAAAATAACACAACCAACTTGCTTATTTGTTTCATTATTATGCAATATGTATGGTTAGCGGTTACAAATCACTTTATATTTTTTTTTTCTAATTTTTATTTATTGATTATTATGTTCATCACTTTGTTCTTCAAATCGAAGAACATTCAAACTCCGTTAAATATGGAATGTGTTAAAAGGGATTTGCAAACTCAACCAAAATGTGAAACAATGATGTCAACAAATATGAACAAGAATCAAAGATGAAGAACAATGAAAACACACAAATCAAAATCAATCATGTTAAAGATCTAAACCTAGATGAAGATGAAGAACAATTAAACCCTAAATTAAGAACTCGCATAACAAAATAAAAACCCAAAACACACATCTGGAAACCTCATTACAAACGCTAATCAACAATTGACAAATCTGACACTCAATTACATATGAATCGATTTTGAAGAAGAAGAATAATGAAAACCCTAAATCATAATCATAATAAAAACTCATATATGGAAGATACAAATATGGAGATGAACATTTATGACGGTGGTAGTTTGAAGGCGGCAGAGACGTGGTGGTTTGAAGGCGGTGGCAGCGATGGTGGTTTAAAAGGCGGCGATGGTGATGTTGGCTTGAAGGTTTCGACGGCAATTGGGGTGGCTTGAAAGCAAATCGGAAGCTTTGTGAAGGCAACAAATCTTGAAGAGGCATGGGATCTTCATGATGGCTCTTCATGGAGGTAGCGAATCTGCAAGCATTTGTGAAGGTAGCGGCTGTGGTGGATTCTTCAAGGCTTCACCGTCGGCGGTGGTTTGTTTAAATGAGTGGAGAGAGATTACACTTCTTGTCAAATACAAAGGAGTTGGTTAGAGATGTGTGTCATTGAATTTAGATTGTTGAAGATGATTCAAAAATAAAGCATAAAAAATTTAAAATTTAAAATTAAAAAAATCCAAGAATCCGGTCGGTGACCTATAACAACAGGTAACACGTACACATTGGGAGAAATAAGCAAGTTCATTGTATTGTTTTAAAAAAAGGTCGTTGTATATAATAGTATTTAAGCCAAAGTTTGTTGTTTTTGACGTAGTTTGCACACACACAGGGTTCATTTGAGAACCAATCTTATTGCGAGTACTGCGAGAACCGTTTGTGTCCATTGATCATAATTAATCAAAGGATAATATTAATTGTGGCAAACATGTAATTAATTAAAAACACATCTGTAACACCGCCTTTGCTATTTTAAAAATCAGTATAAATTTGAGTTTTCAAACAGCATGGGTACGTTTGTAATTTAAACTTTTACCTGTTTGTTAACTTAACTGAATTTCAAAAACTATGCAGCGGAATTTTAAATAACAAACAAACAACCCAAGCAGTTATTACAGTTTAAAAACACATGTTTGGCGTATATACAAATATACAATACCAAAAATTGCCAAACATGCCTACCGGTGTTACATAATCTAAACCGACCATAATACTATTATACCAAAAGCAGTGTTCCTTCAAAAAGGCTTCTATAACAGCCATGAGTGTCCCCAACTCACCAAGCCGTTTATTCCTTATCTGTAAAAGGTTAAACATCAACAACATTAGCTATATAAATATAGCTAGTGAATACTAAAAATCATGCATAACAATTAGGCAAGTCTTTAGCAATATAACAAGTCATATAGCAGAATAAGCTATCAATGCTATCCTAACATATAGCGGAGTGTTGACATGTCCAGCGAGTGTATTATATTTCCGGGTTGCAAAACCAGCTCAAACCACTACCACCGGAGGAATCAGACACTACCATCCGTGCGGGTTTCATCACCTAAGTGAATCACTATGCACGTTAAGGAGCCAAAGCTCATTAGGCTTAGCCATTTAAGGCACTCACCACAATTGCTGAAAGGAACGGTACTCGAGTTCCGTTAGTCCAGAACATTATGCCCGTAGGCTCAGGACCCAGCCGAAGCCGACCTTAATTACATACAAGTCCGGACATACAGATAGTTTCATCAATCACTCTTTGTATGGACAAGTGCATACATGCTTTATTCATATAACATATTATTCATCAAGTGTGCACATGTACTTAAATACATGTCTTGCACATCAATTATCAAGGCATATCATGGATTCTTTATCATACTTGCATACATATGGTTTTCATAATACAAGTTGTGGCATATCATAATCATATAACTGTTCTTGCATTCAAAACTTCCTAAATTGAAGTCATAAGAGTCAGTACCCATCTTGGTGCTCAATTATAACTCGAATATAGATTTGGCCTTCCTTGAATGTTTAAGTACCTATTGTTTACATAAAGGCCCATTTAAATACTACAAATCATATACATATGCTAGTTCTAGTGTTTAATTTCCTAAATGTGTCTAAATTAGTAAAAATGGTTAAACCATACTAAATACCTCTAAAATGGTCAAAAATGACATAACTATAGTCCTTATACCCTGTTCATTAAAAAAACAAGTATTGGTTTGCTGCAGCCCGGGTCGCGCCGCGACACCTTTGTGTGTCGCGCCGCTACGCGGCCCCAGCCCATCGATTTCAGCTTCTGCAATGGCTGTTTTTCCATTCAAACCCAACTTTATCACTTTCTTAATTATTTCCAGATCATGTACAAGCTTTGGAACACTTATAGGAGTTCATAAACATTAACATAACACAATTTAACATCATATTCAAGATTGAATCACCAATTCACCATTAAAGACCCATTTGGTCAATTTCATGAAATTCCTTCAAAAAGGTATCTTTAATTCATAAAATCAACCTTAAACAACTTATACATGATCCTAAAACAGATTACAATCCAAAGACTCAAGCTTTATTGGCTAATTTTGTTTTTCCCAATTTTAACCTAAAGCTTGGAATGAAGAACAAGGAAGAAGAAGACTTACTATGAAGAAGATGATGAACAAGGAAGGATCAAGAACAGATTGTAGACTTGTTTCAAGCTTGATTCCAGCTTCAATTGATGATCTTGGCTTTGATTTGTCTTCTTCAAGAACAAGAGAACATATGAGAAGTCTGTGTGTGTGTATATGTGAACGTGTGTGTGTGTTTGTTGTATCTAAGGTGGGTGATAAGTGAGAACCGACCCAAGGTTCTCATTTATCTTTTAAAAGGTATTTTGTTCCCCTTTTCAACATACAACACCACACCCGAATAACCGTTTCAACTAACGAGGATATTTTTGGAATCATCGTTTGAAACCAGTTATTATTTCATAAATCTTTTCTATTTTTATTACTATTTTTTTAATTTCACATTTATCTGGCCAATAACTAATTTCTATTAATTCTTACAAATATATTTATATTTAATTCATTTAATTAAATTGACATACCAAATGGAGCACACGAATAGGCCATATTTGAGGATGTTACAACTCTACCCCCCTTAAGAAGATTCCGTCCTCGGAATCTGTTCAACTGGGAATAAGTGAGGGTATCGTGCCTTCATGTCATCCTCTGTTTCCCATGTCAGGTTGGGACCTAGCCTGTGCTTCCACTTGACAAGAACCAGTCTGATCATCTTCTTACGCAGCTTCTTTGTCTTCGCGTTAAGAATTTCAACTGGCTCCTCTACAAGGCGTTTAGCTGAATCAACCTTCAACTCTTGTAGAGGTAGAACTTGATTTTCTTTAACTTTACACTTTCTTAGATAACATACATTGAAAGTGTTGTGAATACCAGATAACTCAGGAGGTAATTCAAGAGATACAGTTTGCTCGTTGACTTTTCGGATAATCCTGAATGGACCAATATAACGTGGACTCAGCTTGCCCTTGCGTCCAAACCGAATTACCCCCTTCCAAGGAGATACTTTTGGTCTGCATATATCTTTTGACGATCACGAGCTGCTTTTAATTTCTCCAGAGCTATTTTGACTTTATCAGAAGTGGTCTGCACAATTTCGGGTCCGGCATACTGCTTCTCACCCGGTTCAAGCCAACAAGTGGGAGTGCGACAACGCCTCCCGTATAACATCTCATATGGTGGCATCCTGATACTAGAATGATAAGAGTTGTTATAAGCAAACTCTATCAAAGGGAGATGAGAATCCCAAGAACCACCATATTCAAGTACACATGCCCTCAGCATGTCTTCAAGAGTCTGAATTGTTCTTTCAGACTGACCATCCGTTTGTGGATGATAAGCAGTACTCAGATGAACCCGTGTGCCAAGCTCACGTTGCAAGCTTTGCCAGAAGTTAGACACGAAACGAGAGTCACGGTCAGAAACAATAGAACAAGGTAAACCGTGACGTGTGACAATCTCGTTGATATAGAGTTGAGCTAGGCGTGTCAATGATGCATATTCGTTGGTAGCAAGAAAATGAGCACTTTTGGTCAATCGGTCAACGATGACCCAAATCATGTTGTGCCCCTTCAGTGTCTTTGGTAACTTTGTAACAAAATCCATGGTTATATGATCCCATTTCCACTCTGGAATATCAAGTTGTTGCAGATTACCATAAGGCCTTTGGTGCTCGGTTTTGACTTGTGCACATATTTGACACTTCTCCACGAATGAAGCAATGTCTCTTTTAAGTGTAGGCCACCAATACAGCTTTTTGAGATCATAATACATCTTGGTTATACCTGGGTGAATAGACAACCTGGAATTATGTGCTTCCTGTAATATCAAATCACGGTTGCCTCCAATGAATGGTACCCAGATTCGGGATTGAAAAGTCTTCAAACCCTGGCAGTCATCAACAAGTTGATCTTTCAGCTTTCTCATAGTCTCCGCCTTCAAATTCTCCTCTTGTAGAGATAGTTGTTGTGCTTCCCTCAATTTGGAAATAATATCAGGAACCACAGTAAGCTTCATGAATTTGGCTTCAATTGAAATCCCTTTTCTACTCAAGGCATCAGCTACTACATTAGCTTTGCCTGGATGATAACGGATCTCACAATCATTGTCTTTGATTAACTCAATCCAGCGTCGTTGCCTCATATTGAGTTCTTTGTGAAAAAAGACATATTGCAAGCTTTTATGATCCGTGCATATAACACATTTTGTGCCATATAAGTAATGCCTCCACAGCTTCAATGCAAATACAACTGCTGCGAGTTCAAGATCGTGTGTTGGTTAGTTCTTTTCATGTGGTTTTAATTGCCTTGAAGCATAAGCAATCACCTTATCACGTTGCATTAGAACACATCCCAAACCAGAATAAGCAACATCACAATATACTATGAAATCCTCCGACCCGTTTGCAGAGTAAGAATCGGAGCTTCACAGAGTAGCCGCTTTAAAGTTTGAAAGGACTGCTCCTGTGCATCAGACCACACATAAGCAACATCCCTCAGTGTCAATCTAGTAAGAGGACCAGCGAGTTTAGAAAAATCGCGAATAAATCGCCGATAATAGCCGGCAAGACCAAGGAAACTCTTGATCTCAGTAGGAGTCTTAGGAACCTCCCAATTCATCACTGCCTCTACTTTAGCAGGGTCTACTTTCACACCTTCCCTGCATATAACATGGCCAAGAAAATGCACCTCCCGAAGCCAAAACTCACATTTAGAAAGCTTGGCATAGAGTTGTTCTCGCTTAAGAGTTTCGAGAACTTGACGAAGATGTGATTCATATTCAGCTTCGGTCTTTGAATAGATCAAGATATCATCAATAAATACTATCACGAACTTGTCCAGAAATGGACGACAAATTCGATTCATAAGATCCATAAAGATAGCTGGTGCATTGGTAGAGCCGAATGGCATCACCAAGAATTCATAGTGGCCGCAGCGTGTACGGAAATCCGTCTTCGGAATATCTTCAGCTTGAACCCGTACCTGATGGTACCCTGATCGAAGATCAATCTTAGAAAAGCACGTTGCTCCCTGCAATTGATCAAATAAGTCATCTATGCGCGGAAGTGGGTATTTGTTCTTTATAGTTCGCTTGTTAAGCTCCCTATAATCTATGCACATTCGCATAGTCCCATCTTTCTTCTTGACAAATAGAACTGGAGCTCCCCAAGGAGAAGAGCTCGTGCGAATAAAGCCCTTGTCAAGCAATTCTTGAATTTGATTCATCATCTCACGGACTTCAGAAGGAGCGAGACGATATAGAGCTTTAGCCACTGGAGTAGCTCCGGGAACAAGATCAATCTTATAATCCACATCCCTGACTGGAGGCAGTCCGGGTAATTCATCTGGAAAGACTTCAGGATATTCTGACACTACCCTGATATTTTCTACTGGTTGTTTCTCCATTTGGGTATTAATAACATAAGCAAAGTAGGAGACACAACCTTTTGTAACAGATTTCTGAGCTTGAATCACTGAAATGATAGGAATATCAGACTCCCGTCCTTCTCCCCTCGCGATAGCATAAGACCCGTCATTTAAAGGAAATCTGATAATCTTCTTAGAACATATAATCTCAGCATCTC
Organism: Dittrichia graveolens; assembly: GCA_038502395.1. Classification (NCBI taxonomy): domain Eukaryota; kingdom Viridiplantae; phylum Streptophyta; class Magnoliopsida; order Asterales; family Asteraceae; genus Dittrichia; species Dittrichia graveolens. Next base: position 64,143,627 of record JARJIL010000009.1, read on the forward strand.
GACTGCTGAGCCAATCCATCCCGATCACAGCATCAAATCCCGCGATAGGCATATTAAGGAATGAAATTGAAAAGCTATGCCCGTCGATATAAACAAGTGCTACCGGAACTTTCTCGGTAACGTGAACTACTTTACCGTCAGCTACTTCTACTTTAATTGGATCAATTAATGCAGTAACAGGTAGTTGCAGCTTCTTATGACCAGATATGGAAATAAAAGAGTAAGTAGCTCCAGTATCAAACAATATGCATGCTGGGATAGATTCAATAATAAAAGTACCCGTGATTACATCACCTGCAGCTTTGGCCTCTTCGGCCGTCATCTGGAACGCACGCCCTATTGCACGTGGGGCGCCGTCTTTCTTCTGCTCAGTGGATGATCCACCGGCTCGGGTACTTGGACTCTGAGGGCATCGGGCTATTTTATGCCCTGACTGATGACATCTGAAGCAGACATCATCCTTGTACCTGCATTCCTCCACTAAATGCCCCTTGGTTCCACACCTGGCACACCTTCTGGTTTCCTTAGAATAATCGCCATAGTGATAGGTGCGGCATTGATAGCACCATTGACTATCAGGTCTAGTCCTCTTAGAGTCGCCTCCTTTGGTACCTGCAGAAGATTGTCCTTTTAAAGGACTCGGGTTAGAAGAGGATTGAAATTTCCTCTTGTTGCTTTCCCCTGCAGATTCACCCCTGCACTGGATACGGTCACCATCCATCTGTCGAGCTACCTCAAAAGCTCGATCTAAATCAGCTGCTGCTCGGACATATGCCCGAAATTCAAGTGGTAGAGTAGCAACAAACTTTCGAATCTTCAGATTCTCATCGGTTAGTAAATGAGGTACAAACCTCATTTTATCAGAAAAGGCACTAATATGTTGCTCCATGGACTTATCTCCTTTTCGGAGATTGTTGAACTCGCGTTCCAGCCGTTCCATATCATATTCAGTGCAGTACTTCTTCTGCACCTTCTCCGAAAACTGCTCCCAAGACAGAGCTTCTAGTACCTCCTTTCTAACTGAGGCCCTGACCGTGTCCCACCAGAATATGGCACGACCCTTAAGCATCCTAACTGCATACCTGACGCGGTATTCAGCTTCACATTCACATGATTCAAAAGCCTGCTCCGTCTCGCGAAGCCACCTCATGGTAACCACGGGGTCATCACTCCCCTCGAAAGTAGGTGGTTTACATGTCAGGAATTTCTTAAAAGAACACGGCTGGCGAGGTGGTTTACCCAAAGCCGAGTTAAATAATAGCTCCTTTGCAACACGGAGCTCCTCCTCGAGGCGTCGTATGTATTCCTGCTGTACATTATCGGCTGGAGCACCTTCAGTGTGGTGCTGAGACTGCGCGTCTCCAGCCTGTGGTGGAATATGGGAGGCTTCCTCCTCCATTTCTTTTAAAGCCTGCTCAGTAGCATCATGCAGTGCAGACATATTTCAACTTTTGCTATATGAAAGAAGAATCATTCATTATAGCACTTATACTTACATGTTAACATATAACTTAGCTATTAACAAGTACTTATCATATTACTCTCATACTCAATCCCCTTTACCCAATAAGCAACACTTCATAATGGTCGGGCCCGAGTTTGAGATTGAATACTCTTTCAAGTACCCAATTCCCTCAAACTTAGGCTCTGATACCTAACTTGTAACACCGCCTTTGCTATTTTAAAAATCAATATAAATTTGAGTTTTAAAACTGCATGGGTACGTTTGTAATTTGAACTTTTACCTGTTTGTTAACTTAACTGAATTTCAAAAACTATGCAGCGGAATTTTAAATAACAAACAAACAACCCAAGCAGTTATTACAGTTTAAAAACACATGTTTGGCGTATATACAAATATACAATACCAAAAATTGCCAAACATGCCTACCGGTGTTACATAATCTAAACCGACCATAATACTATTATACCAAAAGCAGTGTTCCTTCAAAAAGACTTCTATAACAGCCATGAGTGTCCCCAACTCACCAAGCCGTCTATTCCTTATTTGTAAAAGGTTAAACATCAACAACATTAGCTATATAAATATAGCTAGTGAATACTAACAATCATGCATAACAATTAGGCAAGTCTTTAGCAATATAACAAGTCATATAGCAGAATAAGCTATCAATGCTATCCTAACATATAGCGGAGTGTTGACATGTCCAGCGAGTGTATTATATTTCCGGGTTGCAAAACCAGCTCAAACCACTACCACCGGAGGAATCAGACACTACCATCCGTGCGGGTTTCATCACCTAAGTGAATCACTATGCACGTTAAGGAGCCAAAGCTCATTAGGCTTAGCCATTTAAGGCACTCACCACAATTGCTGAAAGGAACGGTACTCGAGTTCCGTTAGTCCAGAACATTATGCCCGTAGGCTCAGGACCCAGCCGAAGCCGACCTTAATTACATACAAGTCCGGACATACAGATAGTTTCATCAATCACTCTTTGCATGGACAAGTGCATGCATGCTTTATTCATATAACATATTATTCATCAAGTGTGCACATGTACTTAAATACATGTCTTGCACATCAATTATCAAGGCATATCATGGATTCTTTATCATACTTGCATACATATGGTTTTCATAATACAAGTTGTGGCATATCATAATCATATAACTGTTCTTGCATTCTAAACTTCCTAAATTTAAGTCATAAGAGTCAGTACCCACCTTGGTGCTCAATTATAACTCGAATATAGATTTGGCCTTCCTTGAATGTTTAAGTACCTATTGTTTACATAAAGGCCCATTTAAATACTACAAATCATATACATATGCTAGTTCTAGTGTTTAATTTCCTAAATGTGTCTAAATTAGTAAAAATGGTTAAACCATACTAAATACCTCTAAAATGGTCAAAAATGACATAACTATAGTCCTTATACCCTGTTCATTAAAAAAACAAGTATTGGTTTGTTGCAGCCCGGGTCGCGCCGCGATACCTTTGTGTGTCGCGCCGCTACACAGCACCAGCCCAGCGATTTCAGCTTCTGCAATGGCTGTTTTTCCATTCAAACCCAACTCTATCACTTTCTTAATTATTTCCAGATCATGTACAAGCTTTGGAACACTTATAAGAGTTCATACATTAACATAACACAATTTAACATCATATTCAAGATTGAATCACCAATTCCACCATTAAAGACCCATTTGGTCAATTTCATGAAATTCCTTCAAAAAGGTATCTTTAATTCATAAAATCAACCTTAAAAAACTTATACATGATCCTAAAACAGATTACAATCCAAAGACTCAAGCTTTATTGGCTAATTTTGTTTTTCCCAATTTTAACCTAAAGCTTGGAATGAAGAACAAGGAAGAAGAAGACTTACTATGAAGAAGATGATGAACAAGGAAGGATCAAGAACAGATTGTAGACTTGTTTCAAGCTTGATTCCAGCTTCAATTGATGATCTTGGCTTTGATTTGTCTTCTTCAAGAACAAGAGAACATATGAGAAGTCTGTGTGTGTATATGTGAACGTGTGTGTGTGTTTGTTGTATCTAAGGTGGGTGATAAGTGAGAACCGACCCACGGTTCTCATTTATCATTTAAAAGGTATTTTGTTCCCCTTTTCAACATACAACACAACACCCGAATAACCGTTTCAACTAACGAGGATATTTTTGGAAACCTCGTTTGAAACCAGTTATTATTTCATAAATCTTTTCTATTTTTATTACTATTTTTTTAATTTTCACATTTATCTGGCCAATAACTAATTTCTATTAATTCTTACAAATATATTTATATTTAATTCATTTAATTAAATTGACATACCAAATGGAGCACACAAATAGGCCATATTTGAGGATGTTACAACATCCGTCATTTTCACTTTTCAAAAACGTTGAAGGGGTATTTTAAACAAATTGTCTAAATAAAGGGGGGCCACTTACCCTTACTTTCTTAAAACTAAAATATCTTCTAAGCGCAAAGGTATTAAAATAAGAAAATTATACCTAATTAACGAGAAAAATATGCTATTTAATATGACTTCCATATTGCTATACTTTTTTAAAGAAAAAAATTTCGTTTTTGCCTGGTTTCTTTTATAGCACAGCATGAGATGTTTGCACATGTGCACATAACACTCGATTTTTTTCAAGCACATATGCATGTGTACCACATGTTCATACTGTATAGGTGCGTCTTGGACCATATATGCCCCGTGCACGTGCGCATCTCGTACATATATGCATATGCACATGTAGACGTAACACTTGTAACGTCCCAATTTTTTTTTTAATAATTGGACACCAAAACGTACGATTAATAATTCATCATAATTGGAACATTGTATAATTCAGTTTACAACCCAAGATGAAAAACTAGTAAAAGCTCGGAATCAATTGTAATTGTCTTCGAATACATCATTTAATACAAATTAGTTCAAACATTGTGGAAGCCTGAGGGAAATGAGCTATCAACCGCGTGCTGGAGCCCCGCCGTGGCCATCACCTGAAAAGAAGGTTAAACAACAACCGTAAGAACGAAGCTTAGCGAGTACTTTACATACAACAAACCAAATCATCACATCATCAACTTGTTTCACGTATAGTGCATCAATCATTCCCGCTACCGTAGTAGACGGTCCCAACATTCCCATCACCGAAGTGAACGATCTCATCATTCCCGTCACCGAAGTGAACGGTCTCATCATTCCCGTCACCGAAGTGAACGGTCTCAACATCAAATAATTCATAATGTATCATATAACTCATAACACATGTCATAATCACATACATCATCAGTTAGGTTGTAAGTAAGAAAACTCACATGTCTGCGGTCTTAGTGACACGACTTTAGTTCACTAATTCGCTTGTGATTACTTGCCAATCGACTGTCACCTACAATAGGTCTAATTAAATCAATACCGTGTACGAAACTCTTGTTCGTTTACTCACATAATCATTCGAGTCTCGCATCAGACCCGTTACTAAGTTTCATAAGTTGGACCACCTAAGGTCCTCAAAGTCGGATGGGTTTAACACACACCCCACCCCCTAAAAGTCGCATGAACATACTTCTATATCTGAAGGTCACATGGGGTTCCACACACGAAGGTCGCATGAGGTTCCATACATGGAAGTCGCATTGGTCTCATACATGAAAGTCGCATGGGATCTCACACATGAAAGTCACATGGGGTCTCACACATGAAAGTCGCATGGTGGTAACATGTATGAAAGTCGCATGGTGGTAACATGTATGAAAGTCGCATGGAACAACATGTATGAAAGTCGCATGGAACAACATGTAAGTCGCATGAATGCTCACAAGTCCTCAAAGGTCGCATGAACCCATATACGTGTCAACTAAAAGTCGCATGGATTCACATATATAAATCTGGAAGTCGCATGAATCATCAGGAAGTCGCATGGATCATACTTAAGGTCGCACGACACTTATACTGAAAGTCGCATGGCACAATAAGTCATCCCTACCAGCTCATCATTTTCATTTCACAGGCTCCATGGCCAAAATCAAGTTCTTTCAAAACTCAACCAAATCATTTCCTTTTTGTTTCAAAACATTTCTCCATTCATTTAAACACTTCCTTCAAGATTTAAACACATTTCATCAAGTATTAAAGCTCATATCTCAAATTCTTTTCTCTTGTTCTTCATAAACCCAAAACCTCCAAAAACCCAGATCCTATCTTTCTCTATAATCATTCAAACAAGGTAAAATTGATATCTACAATACCAAAATGATGTGATAATCATTACCTGATAATCCTTTTAGCAATTCTTTGAGTCCACAGATGAATCTTGGCTTCTCCTTCCTTTGTTTCTCGTGGGGTTTTTGCACACACAACACACACCAATTCTTTTGAATGGAACAGTGAAGATGGTGGTTTTGGGGGCTGTGCCCTAGCCACCTTATATATTTACTCTCTAAAAGGCCTAAGCCCAATTTCTCATTGATTGGGCCCAAAAGTGTTTAACCCAATTACATTATTCACATTAGTCCATTTGTTCAACTATTCATATATATATACAAGCCCAAGTAAGACAAACTAGTCCATCAATAAATCAATAACCCAACATAAAGATCATTTTCTCGATAAAATGTTCTTTTATTTATTTTCGAAGTTCGGGTATTACAACACTGGATTTTTTTCAGCACATGTACAAATTTATGCACATAAAACTAAATTTTTTTTCTAGGTACAAATTTGTGCATATGTGCATATACAATGTACACCTTTATATGCATATATGCAACTCAAAGTTAGTTAAGTCAAAATTAACATTAACAAGTACTTATTAATTATTATACTACATATTATTATAACTCGCATGTTAATAAACATCACAACAAAATTGCCTACTTGAATCATTGCACTAAACACGAGAGAAAATAAACGAAAAATAACTATACAAATTCATATTTGTTTTTTCACATATTACTATCAATTTAAAATTTGATGCTTGTAACCAAAAGTAAGTCATTCAATTAAAAAGTGAGGTTTTTAGCTTTATTTGGTTAACTTACTTGCCAAAATAAAAATAATTCTTCTCATCGATCTCCAAAAAAAAATATAAATAATTTTTATTAATAAATCAACTAAAAAAAGAATTAAAAAAGTAATATTTACTATTTATAAAAAAGAAAAAAGACAAAAGACAAAAAAAATGGCGCATGACAAAAAAGTTTTTATGGAAAGTTTAAAGAATTTATGTGGCGCAAACACAAGGCATTGAAAATCAATTGGCGACGCAGCCGTGCGTCGTATATATTTTTTAAATTATAATTAATTAATACAACATAATAATTGATTAGTCCATATTGATTTTCGTGATACATACAATAAAATTAGTTATCAAATAATTTTTTTAATATATATATATATATTAAAAAGTTTATTTAAGAAACGTTTTTATTATGAGAACCAATTTTAGTCGTGAAATTCCCCTTTCAATTGGATTGATCACCCATTAATTCCTTACATGCATCATGTCACAATTAATCCCCCAACGCTCTTCATCCATGAATTCCATTATCCAAAATAAATGTCTAAAATTGGTTCTCGCAAAAAAATGGTTCTCAAATGAATATATATATATATATATATATATATATATAGGTTAGAAATCAAGTAAAAAGAAAATTAAAGTAAAAAGGGTAAAAAGGATGATTATTTGATTATTTTTCGGTATATATATCAACTGATAATCGTTAGTTCATCATCTTTATTGATTAAAACTAGTTCTTCATCAATTTCTTTTTGATGAATTCAACATATTCATCACTTTTTAGATGAAAGCATTTTGTTCATCAACAAATTATTCCAAAATTTTGTTTTCAAAATCTGTATTTGAAATCAAAAAGAAATTGATAAAAAACTAGTTTTAATCAATAAAGATGATGAACTAACGATTATCAGTTGATATATATACCGAAAAATGATCAAATAATCATCCTTTTTACACTTTTTACTTTAATTTTCTTTTTATTTGATCTCATCCCTATATATATATATATATATATATATAGGTAAAAGTTCATTTGAGAACCGTTTTTATTGCGAGAACCGCGAGAACTAATCTTAGCCGTCCAATTCCCCCTCTTTCAATTGGATTGCCCACCCATGAATTCCTTACATGCACCCTGCCACACTCAATCCCCCACGCTCTTCATCCAGGAATTCCATTATCCAAAATGAACGGCTAAAATTGGTTCTCGCAATAAAAACGGTTCTCAAATGAACTTCCCCTATATATATATATATATATATAGGCAAAAGTTCATTTGAGAACCGTTTTTATTGCGAGAACCGCGAGAACCAATCTTAGCCATCCAATTCCCCCTCCTTCAATTGGATTGTCCACCCATGAATTCCTTACATGCACCCTGACAAACCCAATCCCCCCATACAATTCATCCATGAATTCCATTATCCAAAATGAACGGCTAAAATTGGTTCTCGCAGTTCTCGTAATAAAAACGGTTCTCAAATAAACCTTCCCTTATATATATATATATATATATATATATATATATATATATATATATATATATAATTGCATATTGCATTTAAATGACCATTTTTATTAATTACACACATTTAAAACTATTTAAGTAACAATCCTCATTTTTCTGCCGCCATCGTTATGGTCCCATCCCAAGTTTTGGTAAACTCGACGTAGCATGGTGACATGATTAAGTTTACAGTCTTGGAATCCATTACGGGAACATGACGTTACACACAAATATTATACAAACAAAATAAAAAAAGAAAGTGATTATATATTGATATCATAATTCATTATTATTATCTTTGTGTTTGGTAAGGCGTGGTGGACTTTTAAGATAATATAAATAATGACCAATATGTAATCCACATGAAAATAATGAATAAAATACAACCAGGATGAAGATGATAATAAAAATGTAACCTAGATGAGAATGATGACCAAAATGCAATACAGATGAAAATAATTAGGATTATAGTTATAATTTTTATCTAGGTTGCATTTTAGTTATCATCTTCAGTTGACTTGCATTTTTTGGCCATCATTTTCATCTGAGTTGTATTTTGGTTATCATTTTCATCTACATCTAGGTTGTGTTTTGGTTATCATTTACATCTGGGTTGCCATAGTTAATTAAGTTTTGATAAGTAATTTGCCATAGCTAATTAACTTTTGATAGTTTATACCAATATACTAGTTTATTAATCCTCTTTAAATTTAAACCACTATTTCCATATTTCTGAAATTTTTATTCTAAAACTGCAACCCAAATGAAAATGATAACCAAAATGTAGCTAAATGAAAATGATAAACAAAATGCAACCAAGATGAAGATGATAATGAAAATGTAACCCATACGAGAATGATAACCAAAATGCAATCCAGATGAAAATGATCATTCTCATATGGGTTGCATTTTCATTATTATCTTCATCTTGGTTGCATGTTCATCATTTTCATCTGTGTTGCATTTTGGTTATCATGTTTAGTTGGCTTTCATTTTTTGTTATCATTTTTATCTGAGTTGTATTTTGGTTATCATCTTTATCTGGGTTGCATTTTGATTATCATTTACATTTGGGTTGCAATTTGATCATTATTTTCATTTGCATTGCATTTTAGTCATCATTATTATCATTTGCATCTGGACAGAGGCTATATGTTACACGTGGTTATTGTTATCATTTTGAATTCTATATATTGTTATCATTTTCAATTGAATGACAATGTAGAGAAAAAAGGGAAAAAAGGAAAGGTTAGTGTAGTACCCGTAATTTTATAAAATTAAAAGAAAATATTTACATGCGAGTTTTATGAAGGATTTAGTAATTATATATTATTGATACTACTTAAGTATGGTATGTAGTGTATGTATAGGTATACAATACACCTAAATTATTGTAATAAATTGTAAAGGGAAAGAAAGTTGGAGGATTAAATGTGTAAATATGTATATATGTGTGTATAAACTCCAAATAGTGGAGTCAAAAGTCCCAAATTCTGGAAAAAAATCATGAGAATGAAAAGAGAAGAGTTCTAGAGGGTTCTTTCAAGGTGAAGCAAGGAGAATCAAGGGAAATTGTTGGTTCAAGTGCTTGGATTCAAGATTTGGGTGTTTGTTCCTCAATCTCTTCATTCTTGGAGCTTGGTTTGAAGCAAGAAAGAAGTGATTGAGTTAGGTTTGTTAATCAAGTAAGTTTAAACTTAAATTTGAGTTTGATTTTAGTTATGGATGTGGTTTTCGGTAATTTATGGTTTTTTATAGTTGAAAATTTGTGAAAATGGTGTTAATGGATCAAAACTTGGAAGAAATGGTTAAGTTAGTGTTTGATGATCAAAAGTATGTAAAGTGTTAATGTTTTGTTGTTAGAAAGTGTTTATTGGTGTTGTGAATTGTTGCAAACAAGATCGATTTGGAATTTTGGGGTTTTGGCCGGTTTTATGAAGAAAACAAGCAAAACTGGCACTGTATACGCACGTCGCGGCGTGACCTGGGCATGCGTTGCGGCGCGACGATCAGATTTCAGCAACCTTTTGTTCCAGAGATTTTCTCGAAGCGCAAGCCCCATGCCCCGCGGCGCAAGGCACCCTAAAACTTCCAAAACTCATGATTTTGACCCCAATTGACTATGTACTTGTTTGTGGATTGATTCTAATGTTTTATAAGGGTTATATGAAGTCTTTTTAGACCCGAAAGAGTGTCTAAGGCTAGAATTGAGCTTTAGAGATCTTGTTTTTGGTTAACTTAGGTAGTTAACCTTATGTTTTGTGATCATAGGTTTATGATCAAGTGTGTGAGCTTTGGTTTGTATGGGGTTGTGATCCTCATCACACCCACAAGTGAGTACACCCTGCGGATACCCAATTTTTGTTAAAGTTACAAGTCATCATGATTGTGTTTTGATTGTTTGACAAATGTTGATGAAACTTGTTGAATCAAAGGATGTGGAAACTATGGATTTTTGTTATAACGTGTTTTCTAAGATTAACAAATGTTTTATGAAGCTTTTGAATTTAAAGAAAGTGGAAATTGTGAACTCGTTTTATGATGTGTTTTAAAAGAATGGTTTTCAACATAGGACCATTGCTCCACTTAGGAGGTGGTCTATGTTAATGGTGTATTCTTTATATGATGGTTTCTTAAAACATGATACTCCATGAAGGAGTAAGTTTTGATATTGGTACAACACATATGATTTTAAGATAATGAAATGATGTTAACACTTTGTGGGTATTGTGGGTATTGAGATGTCAGATGCGGTATTGTTTGTTCAACATTTATGCTCAAGAGATATGAATTGTGACACTTATGTGTTTTTATGATAAGCTTATATGCTTGGATTATTTGGCCTTTATGGCATGTGATATATGTGACCCTTTGTGGTATGTGATTTGGTCTAGACCAGTGTTGAGATATGTACTTTGTACCATCAGGGTTCCTAGCCATTGATACATGTACTGGTTCATGTGGCTTCAGCAATTGAGGAACCTCGATACACGGGTGGTTGAGGAATCGGTGCAGAGAGTAGAGGGGGATGATAGTACCCATCATGACCGTGTGGGTTCAATTGGCAGACGAGCCACCGAACCTAAGCAACATGAGTGGATTTGAGGAACAGGTCATTCACTCCAGATAATCGTTATATGGTGGACTGCTTCGTACTTCCCCCACCTTGACGGGGAGATGTGGTTATCTCCCATTTGAGCACATGTTGACCGTGGCTAGCTACCACGTGGAAATATTCTGGCTCAATGGACAGACCCGCATCCTTATGTGCTTATGTGTATACTTTTAAAGTATGATTGTTGCCAAACTCGTGTTTTCAAAAAGGTGATAACTTGGTTTTGAAAAGGCTAATGTTTTTGGATGTACTCACTAGCTATGTTATAGCTAACCTTGTGTGTAAAATGTTTTGTATCCGCATCATGTCTAGTGGCCTTGGTGAGGCGGGTAGATGCCTTGGGCATAGCTTTGATTTGTTTGCATTTCCGGTAATCTTGTGTAACATCCTCGACTTGGGCCTAGTTGCAAATAGTATGTACGTGTATGTAATTAATAAAATAGGAGGATATTATATGTAATTTTCCATTGATTATATATATAAGTATATAACTGTGTGTTTGTGAGTGTATGTGTATACATGTATATTGAGTATAATATATTTATGTACTAATTAAATAAAAGAAAAGGAAGAAAGTATTCCAGAGGCAAACCGCCTCTGGATAATGTATGTAAATATATATGTATGTTATGTTTGTATTTGACTCCCAAAGTCAAAGTTGGTGAAAGAAACTATCAAACGTACACACACTTATCTCTCTCGGTTTTGAAGAAAGATTGAAGGAACTTGCTGTTGTTGATCTATAAAGGTTAGTAGTATAGATTTAAACATGTTTAAGGTTAGATACATGTTGTGTTATGGTTAGAAACACAAATTCATGTAAGAACACCATTGAAGAACATATGAAGCTTGTGGGTTTTGCATGTTTGGTGTTCTTATTTGGATTTGATGTGTTTATGAAGGTTGTATAGGCAGAACATGAAGCTCTAAAGTGTTCTGGGTGTAAAACCAACAACTATGCAATCCTTTGAATGGTTTAAGAAGATGTCGGAATTGCAGAAGTACAAGGTGTCGGATTCCGAGACCTATGAAGGTGTCGGAATCCGCTAGTTTGTTGAAATCCGCATGTGTCGGAATCCGCTGGTATCGGATTTCATATGCCTGTCGGATTTCCTTGTGTCGGAATCCACTAGAATGTCGGATTCCATATCTGTCGGATTTCCTTCTATGTGTCGGAATCCACAGGAGTGTCGGATTTCGTATACATGTCGGATTCCACAGATATATATGTGTCGGATTTCTCAAAATCCGCAAGAACTATCGGATTGCCTAAAAATCCGCAAGTTTTGGCGGATTTATGCTAAGTTCAGGTTTAAGTTCCTATGTTTGTTTTAGTAATCTTATTTTGTATGTATAGATGATTGATGTAAGTAATAATGTTCTAGGTGAACTTGTTACGTTAGTAAAGCCAGAACAGAATATCTGTGTGTCGTAAGTTACTTAGGTGAGTACCTGCTTTCATGAGACTCAATAGAGTAAGACTTGATTGCTAGATAACCGTTTGATTGATTATGAATGATTGTATTGTGTATATCTGACTTGTTTTTGAAGGTATTGTAACATCCTCGATTTGGGCCTAGTTGTAATTAGTACGTGAATGTACGTGATTAGTATGATAGACGAATAATTAAATGAGTAAATGTTTATATATTTATATATGTTAAATATATATATGTATGTACTAGTTAAATAAATAAAAGAAAAGAAGAAAGAAAAAAGAAAAAAAGAAAAGAAAAGGTTAGATATTTTTATCCAGAGGCGGTTGCCTCTGGATAAGATTGATATAAGATATATGTATGTGTGTGTGTTGTGTTTTGACTCCTAAAGTCAAAAGTAGCAAAGAAAACACAAACACAAAGCACACTCTCTCTGCTCTCGTAATTCTTGAAGAAGATTGCTTAACGTTTGAAGATTTGAAGCTATAAACTTGGATCTAAGGTTAGTAAGATGTTTGTAGTATAGATTATGCATGTAATATGCTAGAAATATGCGTATTATGTGGCTGGAAGTTGGTGTTGGAGTGAAGAACTCCATGAAAGAACATGAGAGCTTACTTGACAAATGGGTTTCTCATGTTTGATGTTTTTAAAAGATTCTAAAGTGTTTATGAGGTTCATATAGGTGGTATATGAAGCTTAGAAGTGTTTAAAAAGTGAAAAAGACATGTTTTAGAACTCTAGGGTTTTAAGTTGGAAAGTGAGAGTCGCATGCATGTTGAATAAGGAAGATGAAAATATGGAAATTAGATGATCGCGGCGCGACAGATTGTCGTCGAGGCGCGACCCCGTCTAAAAATGCCCATGCGACTTTTTGATGCGACTTTCGCATGAAACCGTCCGACTTTTGATCCGATAGTCAGATGGCCCATCCGACCAAGTGATCCGACTGTCGGATAGCCATATAGTGCTTGGTCCGACTTTCGCATGAACTAGGCAACATCTAGTCCGACTTTCGGGCGTCGCGGCGCGACACAGCCTTTTCAGCAAGAATGTGTTTTATTACATGTTCTTCTTGATTAGGTTGTGTAGTGTTTAAAGTAAGTTTAATAAATGGATTGTGAACGTTAGAAAGATATTGTAAGGTCCTGATAGTAGGATCTGATATATGCAAATGCTTAACGCGATTGCTGATGTCTTAGGTGAACGTGTCAGCTGAACCAGAATTCAGTGAACAAACGTTGTAAGCGAAACAGGTGAGTGCCTACTTTCATGAGACTCAGTATGAGTAAGTCTTGCAAGCTAAGATGACTATGTGAATGTGTGAATGTGTATGTATGTATGACTAACCTGTCTATGCAGGTACGCTTAAGAAGATGAGTGTAAGTTTCTTAACAATGTTATGATTGCTTGTAGGATGTGTAATAGGTGCATGCCAGCGGGTCCATAATGGAACCGCTTAGTTAATATCTGATAATGTGCATGAATGATGATGCATGTGAGATTATGAGTAAATGAATGACGGATTCCTATGGGATCCCATGTACGATATATGACTATATGATAATGATGATGATGGATCCCTGTGGGATCGAATGTACGTATATGTGTATGTGAACTGTCTGCACACTATCTGACGCATGGTTAAGGTCAGCCGGTTGTAGCTAGATCCTAACAGGACTTCGGTCATTTCTGGATTTACGGTGACTCGGGGTGCATCCCGGGTCGAGGTTCTGCAGAACCACCGGTTGTAGCTGGATTACTCGAGGAGCCTTGGCTCCGTGAACGATGCTTGGTGGACTTCTTTATGCTCTCCTACCAGCGCGGATTGGTCGTGTTTGATCCACCGGTCTGAGTTATTGAGCAGGACTAGCTCTCCTGCAAGACATGACTCTTACTGATCTTGTCAGCACACCGCTATGTGTTAAGCTAGCAATGTGTGCTTATGTACAATAAGATGTGTACGATACGATATGTATGATGTGTCTGCTGCATGACACACTGTATTAATTCTTATGCTAAGTATGTACTCACTAGCTAATGTAGCTAATGGTGCTATGATTTCCCTTTTCAGGTAAAGACTAGATGGCCTGCGAGGCGGGTGACTTTTGATGTAAATGCCCCTTGTGGGTGGAACACTTGTAATTATATGATGTAATGTATTATGATACTATGGTCGGTTCCTATATGATATGTAACACCAATGAATGTTTTGGAAACAAAGATGACGTAATTAACTGTTTGTTGATATTAAAAGAAAAATTTCCGCTGCTAAAATCTGTTTTGTCATTAAAGCAACTGAATTCAGAAGCGGTGTTACAAGTATGCTCAAGAAGGTGAGTGTAAGTCTTGAATGATGTTAAGATATGTATTAGGTGCATGCCAGCGGGTCCAGATTGGAACCGCTTAGTTAATACATGATGATATGTATGAATGACTAACTGAAAGATGTTGTATGCAAGATGACGGATCCCTATGGGATCATATATATGTATGTATGTATGTGCACTGTCTACAGACTATCTGAAGCATGGTTAAGGTCAGTCGGTTGTAACTGGATCCCATGAGTACTTCGGGATTTCACGGTGATTCGGGAGGCATTCCGGATCGTAGGTTCTGCAGAACTGCCGTGCCTTAACGTGAGTGGTAATCAGCTGGATGACCACTGGATTACTTGAGGAGCCTTTGGCTCTGTGAACGATGTTTGGTGGATTGTTTTATGCTCCCCACCAGCGCGGTTGGTTGTGTCTGATTTCCCAGTCGGAGTTGTTAAGCGGGATTGATTACCCTGCAAGACATGCCCGTTACTGATCTTGTCAGCACACCGCAATGTGATAAGTTAGAAATGATTGATTGCCTATATGTTGCATGACTTGCTTTATTGATGCTTATGATAAGTATGTACTCACTAGCTATGTTGTTTAGCTAATGGTGCTATATTGCCCCTTTTCAGGTAAAGACTAGAAGGCCTGGTGAGGCGGGTTGTTTTTGTTGTACATAAACCCTTGTGGGTTGGAACACTATTTTGTAATGTAATGTAATATGATAATTATGGTCGGTTCCTGTGTTAGGTAACGCCAACGTTGATTTTGAGATGATAATAATATAAATATTTGATGATATCTTTGGAAAGAAAATTCCGTTGCTAAATGTTGATCTTGATTTTTTTTTTAAAACGAATCCACACGGATTAAAAGTTTAAATTTTCAGTAAATTCGTTGTTTTCAGAAGCGGTGTTACATCTTGGATTTCCTACTCTTTGGTTTATGGTCGTGAGATTGACTGTTGTAACACTAAAAGACTTGGGTCGTATTCAATGTCTAAATTATGGTTAAATATTACAATATTTTGATGAAATACTCTGAACGAAAATTATAATGCTTCCGTAATAAGTTAAAGAGTTTTGTATAAAATATGTTTTAAATTGAGATTTAGAAAAGTTTAAATTTGGACTGAAAATCAGGGTGTTACAGGTAGAAAGGAAAAATAAGGAAAAAACGTGTATTTGGGAGGGAGAGATTAAATGTTTAATCCAAGATTCCCATAATATTTTTCCTTCTATAACTAAAATTTAAAATTATTTAATTAATTTCATTAATGCCTGATATGTGAAATCTAAGTTGTAAAATTGAGTCCAAAATTCATCCTTTCTAGTACACACATAATAGCCAAGTATACCAAATCGTGTAGTAGCATGGTAGAAGTAAGTAATAGGTATCGTATCCATGGAAGGAGTGCAACACCAGAACAAATGATAGACTATTAGTTAACCTAAGGTTGGGAGCTTTTTCACTTTTAAGAGTGGAATTTAACTAGAAAAACTAATTAACATAAATAGCTAAACCTATTGCTGAAACTTTTTCAAGCAACAAATAAGAAACACGTATCCACCCTATTCTGTCCCCCTAGTTCAATATACCTCAAGATCAGTTTAATTGATTACCTGGTTAACTTTACTATACTCAATTTTTGATTTCAAATAGTTATTGTGTACAAGATTTGACAAACAACTTCCAATTGATTATCTAATCCAAAACCAACCTAGTTCATAATCCGTTAACAAAGTTAAATCATATTTAACAAAACTCAATCATGTTCTTGATTTCCAAGTTCAGAACTTTAAGTTTATGTTATGGCTCCGAGTAAACCCTCAAACAGTTCATAGACAAACCAAAATGTATGACGACCACGAAGTACACAAGTCCAGATTGTCGATACATCCAGGAAGTACCAAAATGTATGACGACCTAAAGGTACTATATTGGTAGCCAACGATGAAAGCCGATGTGGCGTAGTTTGTGGAATCATGTCACGTGTGTGCACAAGTCAAATCTGAACACTAGAAGCCTTACGGATCATTAACACAACCGGAGATCCCTGAGTAGAAGTGGGAACACACTACGATGGATTTTGTAACAAAACTTCTGTGTACTCAGAGAAATCACGACATGATATGGGTAATTGTGGATCGATTAACGAAGAGCGCCCATTTTCTTGCCACTTGTGAGACGGTATCTCTGGGCAGATTGGCTTAATTGTACATTGATTAAATTGATTCAAGGCATGACATTCCATTATCCATTGTTTCTGACAGAGACTCCAGATTCGTTTCTAACTTCTGGAGGAGCTTACAAAGAGAACTGGGGACGCGAATTAATTTGAGTACTACTTAACATCCCCAAACAGATGGTCAGACTGAACGAACCATACAAACGCTTGAAGATATGTTGCGTGCTTGTGTAATTGAGTATGGTGGTTCTTGGGATTCACATTTACCACTGATTGAATTTGCGTATAACAACTCTTACCATTCGAGTATTGGTATGCCTCCTTATGAAATTTTGTATTGTCGTCGTTGCCGTACCCCGACTTGTTGGTTAGAGGTTGGAGAGAAACAGTATGCAGGCCCAGAATTCGTTCAGATAACTGCAGATATAGTTGCTATCGCTAGAGAGAAATTGAAAGCCGCCAGAGATAGACAGAAAATGTATGTTGATCCTCGTAGTCGGCCTGTTTCATTTGTGGTATGTGAATTGGTTTATCTCAAAGTATCGTCGTGGAAAGGAGTTATTCGTTTTGGTAAGCGCGGGAACTTAGCTCCTCGCTTTATTGGTCCTTTTCGTATACGGAAAATAGTGAATAATCAGAAAGTTACATTGGATCTTCCTTTTGATTTGGCAGGTATTCACGACACATTTAATGTATGTTATCTGTGAAAATGTAAGGTAGAAGACGAAATCCAGATCCTCCCAGTTCATGACTTGAAAGTGGATTCAAAGAAAAGAGTAGTGGAAGAACCTGTTGAAATTTTAGATCATAAAGTGACCAAGCTTCGTATGAAACAGATTCCTATGGTAATGGTCCAGTGGAAGCATAGTTTGGGTTCTGAATTAACCTGAGAGACAGAGGCAGATATGAAGGATCGTTACCCTCAACTGTATGTACGGACTGAGATTCCGAGGACGGAATCCTCTTAAGGAGGGGAGATTTGTAACAGTCGTAAACCCGGGCTGGTCATTAGCGGGTTGGCGGTGCGTGTTTATGTGTGTTTTAGTATTTGAATTATGAGATTTATTTTGATTATATGTTATTATTTTATTAATTAATTTGTACTTAATTTAGTGGAAAGTAAATGACTATGCATGTATGTACTTATGTGTGTATGTATGTAAGTATATGTGTATGGGATATGTTAATATGATAACACCTCATGCTTAGATTGAGAAACCAAGATGTGTACGTGTGTTTTAGATATATATTGAAGTAATTAAGCCACCTCCTCACTTCTTTAAATCTTGAAAGTGTATGTGTGTGTGTTTGTTTTGTGAAGAAAAAACCAATAACTTGCAAACTTGAAAAACTTGGAATTGAAGATTTAGTGTTGTTAATTCATACTAAAGGTTGGTATGTATTTCTTATGGATTATAAGCATGATTCATGTTAGCTTTGTGTTGTTTATTGATGGATTCTCATGTTAAACTCAAAGACACTATTGTTGAAGCTTGAAGCTTTACTTAGTGTTCTTGATAATTGATAACATGATATATGAAGTTTGTATATGCTTTAAAAGTGTTTTCAGTAGAAATCAGATTCTAGATATGATGATATTGTGTTTTAAGTTGGTTGGAAGATGAACAAGAAGAAGAAAAAGTTACAGGTCTGGAAACGATGCAACGCGACGCGTCCATGGATTTTGGTCCGACTTATTGATGTGACTTCGGTGATCCGACATTTGATGGTCCGATCTTGATGGTCTGACTTGGATGGTCCGACTTTCAGTGGTCCAACTCTTTGGTCGTGACGCGATGCGTCTGGATGTTGGACGCGACGTGTCCAATGTATTTTATATATTGAAGCTTTGTTTTTTGTTCTTTGATGTGGCATGCTATATTTATATGCATATGTGAATCTACTATATTGTTTATGAGCAATAGAGATATAAATATATATATATATATATATATATATGTGAATATATATTTATGAACCAGAGATTGATTTCGGTGTTGTTGTGTTTTCAGGAAACACAAAGACTTGGTGATATTAGATATCTGAGTGCTACGATTGAGAACAAGATGCATGCGATTGTGATCGATAGATTGTTTAGTCTGATGATTGTTGATTGTATATTTGATTGTAACTGTTTGGCCGATACGCACTCTTTGGATGATATCGAGTTGCGTTTGAGAAGTCAACTACATGTAGAATTGGGCCAGGCCCGATTGCTATTGGTTGAGAAGTTGTAGACCCTCTCGTGCATGCGTTCTATCGGAGGGGATCTAACTGTGCCAATTAGCGGTGGGCTATCGCTAAACCTTTGCTTTGGCCAGCATTGGTTGTAGGTTCTGTGTCGAACCGCCGATCTTTTGGATTATGTGATTACATGCTTTTGTATTGGTTATTGCCGTTGACTATTGTGGTTTAGCTTCCTCTCGCTTAGCTTTGTGCTAATTCCCCACTGTTAAACTGTTTTTGCAGGTTCAGTAGTTGCAGCTATTTAGTTGGGTTTTGTTAAAAGAAAGATTGACCAGCACTTTGATATATATTTTAATAGAGACGAGCCATGTTTTATATTTGTAATAGAACTGATCTTTGGAATGTTTGTATTTCGTGGATGGTTGTAAATGAATGTATTATATGTTAAATCCTTTGATTACGCTTCCGTAGCAAGTTTAGAAAAAAATGGCTAGGATTTTGTAGTGTTACATTACTAGATTCTGATTATGTATTACCGTAAATCTTAAGCCATTTTTTTAAACGTTGCGGAAGCATATACTTAATTTCGTTAACTTAAACATCCACAATGTACAAAGTACTTTTACAAATCACAACATCCGTTTGTGTTAAAAAAAGATTATAAAACGTGGCTCGTCTCTCTCAAAACACAATATCAGGGTATTGGTCAAATTTCCCTTCCACAAACAAAGCTAAACAGCTACACACAAAAACCTACAAAAAGCAATAAACCGTGGGGGTTAGCACAAAGCTAGGTGAATGGAAGCTACAGACAAGCATACAACAATCTCAGTTCACAACTGAATCTCTGAACAACAATCACATCAATCAGTCCGTCAATTCAACAATCTCTTCCATCCCGAGGACCGGCGGTTCTGCCGAACCTATAACCAATGCCGGCCAAAGCAAAGGTTTACCGATAGCTCCCTGCTAATCGGCACAGTGAAATTCCACTCTGATACAACGCATGCATCAAGAGGACTACCACTGCTCAACCAACCGCAGGCGAGCCCAGCTCTTGCAACAGCAACTGACCCCAACCAGCCCTTACACAGAAGCTGATCTCTACCAACCCGTTACACAGAAGTTGGTTCATAAACAATCCAAGTTCGCCTCCAATCACAATCACAATCAAAACTCTATCACATATAACATATATGAACATATAATTCTCGTTTAACAAATAGCAGACTTAACAGTCTATCATGGCATAACAATCAATCTATCTTTGCATATCGAACTCCTTAGTCAATAATCATATATTCAAATAACAATCAACATTGCACTCAATCATTCCTTAAATCAAACAAACCATCACATTACCACCAATACCACCCGTGAGTAAACTTCCACTCACCTCAGTCCTCGAATCACGTGTGCTCAGTTGTCTAATATCACTGAGTCTGTGGTATGCCTGAAAACACAACAACAACTGAATCAGTTTCGAATATATAAATATATCTTTTCACATATATTTATATCTCATATTCATGTAAACAACTTGATTTAATCATATAATAAATAATCCAACATATCCCAAACAAAACACAAACAAAACAAACAATTCTCTTGAAACAGGCTCTGTCGCACCGCAACATTCCCTTGTGTCGCGCCGTGACACCATCGGATTTCGAATTCCGGATTTCACAATTGGATTTGGGGCAACGGATTTGAGTGTCCGATTTAGCTGTCGGATTTAGGGTCGGATTTCATGTACTCGGATTTTAAGTATCGGATTTTGTGGTTTAGGATTTGCAACAATCGGATTCTCCATAAAACCGACCCAAACTACCAGATTACATGAAGGTCGCGCCCAACGTAGCGCCGCGACACTCATCGGTTTCCAAGGTCTCCTCTTCAATTTGTCGGATTTCCAGCTATCAAACCCTCTTGTAAACATTATCAACTTCATCTATCTTCATTCTAAACTCACATATACCATATATCATGTATACATAACATCATAAACACCTTTTTAATCATTTAAAACAACAAGATCATCAAAACCCATTTCATCCATTTTCTTTATGAACCAACTATGGTGTTTCTCATTAAACACATGAAAACACAATAAAAAACACAACCAAATCATCAGTAACATATAATGATCATGAACTAACCTTTGTTTTGAATTATGAATCACAAAATCTCAATTTCAAGAATTCAAGTTCTTCTTCTCTTTTCTTGTTTTTTTCCTTTCCGAGAGCACACACACAAACACTTTTACTTCTTTCAAAAAGATCAGATTTCTTCAAATGGTCATATGCACACACACACACGTGTAAACTTCTCGAATATTATGTGTCATCACCTTACACACCAACTCACATACACACATACATACATGATATCATACATACATAAATACCCATATTAACTCTTCTAGCATATACTATATGCCAATTAACCATCAATTAATTATTCAAATATCATAATACCATTTATTATGTCCAAATACTTTCAAACAAATAATCTTTCTCAATCAATTAACTTAACATACATTTGAGGTATTTTCTATAATCCTCGTACCAAACTCAATCTTATTTAATCATAAACACATACGATATCAAATACTCTTTAATCACATAACAAATCTTTAAATATGCATAATTAAACATAGTTCAATTTACCATCAGCCTGCCTACTACTAGGCCGGGTTTTCGGATGTTACAGATTACTTTTCATATGAACCATCAATCCAGAAACAAAGACTAAAACCATAAAAATCAAGACTTCGATTAAGAAACATGAAAATAGTATCAATCCAAACATTAATCAATGAAATCAAGCCATATCATACTAGGGTTTGATCATAGGGTGAATACATAGAAGATTTAGCCCATAGACAAGCTTTGAACAATCAAAAACTCAAAGAAATACATGATTAATCTAAGAAAAAATGAAGATCTAGACAAACCAGATGGCACTCGATGTTGTTTGATGATTGATCTCCAATCCCCAAGCCTCCAAGGGCGAGAATTGGTCCTCTAGGGTTGCTTTTGCTTCCAATGGTGTGTTTAAGTCGGCCACAATGCAAAAGATCCGTTTTTAAAGCCCTAAAAGATCAAGACACATGCTGCCGAAGAGCTCGCGGCGCGAGCTTCATGTCTTGTGGCACAAGGAACAATTTCCAATTTTCCAGAGATTTCTCTCTGGCATGAGGTGTCTACGTGGTGCGAGATACAACTTTCTGACGGAATCTTCGTTTTTCTTCAGTTTCTCGCCTGGTTTCCGCTGTTTCTTCAACTTTTCCAACACCTTTATTCTGAAAACATCCCAAAGCCATAATTAGGAGTAGAATTTGTTCATTTATGCATAATAAACGTGTAAACTCACTGTATTGATGGATAAAACATATTTAAATCCGGAAATATTAATGCAATCATCAGATCTTGAATATTGTTTTAATAAATCTAATAGTCCAGATTTTGACTTTAGGTTCTATGGTTAAGCATAGGGTCTACATTGATCCTATATATATGTATAGGGTCATGTTATATATAGAATCACCCTTAAACATAGAACCTAAAGAACAAATCTCAACCAATCATTTAAAAGGACAAAAGAGGAATTGAAAATTTTGATTAGTAATTCACACACATTTACCATCATCCCAAAAGATCTTGAACATTTAAAAACATATTACCCCTTAGATTTTTAATTTGTCACAACTAATTAAGTTTTAAGAATTTAAGCAAAAAAGTTATACAAATTTACTAGTTTTTTAATCCTTTTAAAATCAAAACCACTCTTCCTATACGAAAAAACTGCAAGAACCAATCTTAGTCGTTCATTTTGGATAATGGAATTTATGGATGAAGAGCGTGGGGAGATTGAGTGTGACAGGGTGCATGTAAGGAATTCATGGGGGCAATCCAATTAAAGGAGGGAGAATCGGATGGCTAAGATTGATTCTCGCAATTCTCGTACGAAAAACAGTTCACATTTTTAACTTTTGCCTACATATAATAATAAAGTTTGGTTCATCCTATATATTCTTCTTAATTAATTACTTATTTCGAACAAAATCTCTAAGGGAATAATTAGAAATAAAATGGTCTCAGATTCTGAGATTCATGCATGCCTTTAATATATCTCTTGGGAGTTAGTTTCCTACGAGTTTCTACGCCTTCGGTTTTCAATGAATTAAAGGTTACAAGTATCCTCAAACAGCACAAACCTTTATATACAAAGGGTTAAGATTCTTTCAAGTTGTAATTAAACATGATCCAAGATAATCTCTCACAAATATTAGAACATGATAAGTCATACATGTTTGACCATAATATGAAAAAATCTTAATCCATATAAAGAGAAGTGATAATTTCAATTATGAAATTGATGTATCCATACAAGATTCAATATTTATTCGATCTTAAAAAAATCAATTTCTTAAGTGAAAGATTCATCACATGTATATAAATCTTATCTAAATAATATTTATTCGATCAAAATGTACATCTAGAATATAGAATCATATATATTAATTAATAAAGTAAGTTGCTAGCTTTATATATCTAACTTAGATTTGCCCGAAACTTCCATGCCAAAATTCAAGCATTCCACCTTTAAATTATGAACGCCTTTCAACCCCTATATATAGCAACCAAACAAAAAACTAACACATACAAAATATATAGTACACTACATACATATATGGAAGGTGGTGGTTCTACTTCTAAGGGGAAAAACATGCATTACGATGACGGAAACGACGGTCTCGAGGTTCGATACCGAGGTGTTCGTAAGCGACCGTGGGGTAAATATGCTGCGGAGATACGTGACCCGAATAAAAATGGGCAGAGGACATGGCTTGGGACGTATGATACAGCAATAGAGGCGGCCCGTGCTTATGATGAGACCGCCTTTAAGCTTCGTGGTCATCTTGCCACCCTGAATTTTCCGACCGAGTACTTGTCGAAGCTACCTGAACCTCCTTCGTTCAGGTCCTCGACAAGCTCATTTTCATCTTCATCTTCTGGTTCGTCGGTTGGAAAAGAGAAACACGTGCTCGTACTCGAGTACTTGGATGATCGTCTTTTACAAGAGCTTCTTCAAGAAACATCAAAAGAGAAGAAGAAATAAGTTGCAGTTTTGAGTTTTCCCTACTTTTATATGTATTAACACAACTGTCACACCAAACTTATGTTTGTTTTAAAATTTTCTAACCCTAATTAATATACCTGCATGTTTTATACATAAGGTTTTAATATACATATATATATATATATATGTATATATGTGTGTATACATATATATGTATATATGTGTGTGTCTGGGTGTGTGTTTGACGAATAAACCTGAATCATATCTAGCTTGAGGATCTTTATAAATTAGGCACGATCGATCAACATGATAATAAAGTGAATATATGATTTTACTTGCTGACATAAAACGTACGGTAAGTAAGGCATCAGATTACATACGAATTTTCAAAAGTTCCCGATCGAGAGTCTTCCTAGTACCCACTATATATGTTATGCTGATTATCGTCTGAGTTGTATTTAATAAAGTCCATTTAAAAAACATAATATAAAAATTTTAATATTCAATCACATGTGATTAAGTATACGATCATATTTGATTTGTAAAAGCATTACATGTGAATTACGAAAATGCCACTCCGCCAAAAATTTTAAAATTTAATCTAGATAATTGATGTCATTGATCCAAAGGATAAAAATAGTCTCTTAGGACTATGAATTAATGATGGACTATATTGAACATTCTTCATATATATATATATGAAAAAGTTTAAACGAAAATTGTTTTTATACGAGAACTACGAGAAACAATCTTGTCCATTCAAGTGGTAAGTCAAATAATAATTAAGAAAAACACTATATTTTTTAATTCTTAATTATTATTAATATAGTTTTTTTATCTTGAGTAATTACCATTTTTCTTATTTTCTAATTCTTTTTACCAATTATATTCTTTTAATTAATGTTTTCACTGTGATTATTGTTTGTAAAAGATACAATATTCATGAAGAAAAAAATCAAAAATTTTCTATTTAATTTTATTCATGAAGAAACAAATTAAAAAAAATTCTATTTAATTTTAAAATTTACTTTAACTACTAGTACAGTTTCGATGCGGGGGGATTGCTAAGTGTAATTTAACCAACTAACGTGTACTTTGTTTTTTAAAAGGTTTTGGGTCTGAAAATAAATGTTACGTCTGAACATTAAGAAGTAATTATGACATTTGAATGTTAATTTATATTTTGTTACTTGTTTTTTTAACATCTGAATTATAAAAAAATATCAAATCATAATAATATAGTAAATTAAACTAAAATATTTAAGAAAGAATGTGTGGTTGCATACGGTAACCCGTGACGACAAAGAGGTAGAGAAAGTCATGTATGTAAAGAAGTGGAGGAGCGGATCTTGACGTGAATCGGTGAATAAAGGGATCCGGTTATTATAAGAAAATGAAGTATGGATTCTGTTAATAGGTAATAAGAGGTAATTATACCTGTGATTTGTTAAGAGGTTTTAAAAGATTTTTAAATTTTAATGAAAAGAAAAAACAATCTTCACATCTTAAAACCTATTATTCAATTGGATTAAAATATATTTATGAAGATTTTTTTAAGAAAACAAACAATCCCTAACGGTTACATACTAAACACAATATACTAGCTTAGGCTTATACCTTCTAACATTCCCTCCTAAACCTAGACTTCTTTACTTCAAAACAATAATCTCTTATTCACTTGCAGCTTCACTCCTTATTGGTTGCATACAACCATCATGATTCTCCTCAAATAGTTCCAATCATGCTCTAAGAAATCTTTCAAAACAGCAACATTCAAACTTGATGCTCAACATCATATATTACTCCATTTCATCATTATATTTCTTCAACATCAAACAAATAAGACAACCATGTTCTTTTATGAATATTTTTATTGTTAGGAGGTCCATATCTTAGCTTCTTTCATTAGTTGCTTGTGTAGCTAGTAAAACACCTCATTTCATTAGTTGCTTGTGTAGCTAGTAAAACACCTCATATTGAGATGAAAGTGAGACTAAAGAGAGACAACGAATGATGCAAATAGCTTTATGCCAAAGCTTTAAGGTTTATGTTAGTCGGATATTAAAAATCTTGTCTTTCGTTATACAGAATATAAGTTAGTTAATGAAATATGAGGTGTTTTATCAACCTAATGACATTCACTTCTAATTTTCTACTAGCCCCTTGCTACCATCCTGCCAAGTTTCTAGCCATCATCTTATATGACAAAGCCAAATCAAGGATGACATTCGGCATCATAACAGTGACTGAAGCACGACGTTCTAAACACTTATACCATCGTTGTTGCATCCAAGGTTTTTGTAAGAAACGATCAATTAGCCGAATAACCAAGCACGCTCTCATTTTTCTTTAACGAGTTATAAATAGAATCCCAAATCAAGCAACATTGGATATTATTATTATTATTATTATTATTATTCATATTATTATTATTATTCATATTATTATTATTATTATTATTATTATCATCATCATCATCATCATCATCATCATCATCATCATCATCATTATTATTATCATTATTATCATTATCATTACTATTATTATTATTATTATTATTATTATTATTATTATTATTATTATTATTATTATTATTATTATTAGTAATTTCATTCATATCATTATAAACTTTTATTATTACTTCAATATCCTTATAAACTTCAAAACTACATACATATCCTCTCAAAACTAAGAAATTCACATCTATATCCAAACTCATATTTCCGTTGTATTCGAACTTCAAATACGGCATTTATTTTGGTTTGATTGAAATTTTGATTTCACTTTTTTATTCACTTATATAAATGAATATAATAAAATGTCATTGAACAACCGAATAATTTAAGATTATTCATCATTAAATAGAATTATGAATCGATCCAAAATACTATAGTATCACCTATAAAATAATTAAATGTAAAAGTATAAAAATCATATAGTGAAAATAGCAAATACTAAAATAACGTACTATTGTTTTTTAAGAGTTAATTGGTTAAATGATCCTTTAACTTAGCTATTTCTGCCGATTTAGTCCTTTAACTTCAAAAGTGGTGAATGCTATCCTTTATGAACCATTTTGTGGCAAGTTTAGTCCTTTCTAACGTTGACCGTTAGTCAACTCCGTTAAATCAAGGGTAATTTGGTCTTTTTACCTGTTTTTGTAAATTTTATTAATTAAAATAAAGGAAATAATATATAATGTTTTTTAAATAAAAAAATATATATATCCTCTTCTCTACAGATAAGCACACACACACTCTCTCTCTCTCACCTCCCTTCTCACAGCTCACTCACTCTCCCTCTCATTCTAGACCACCACCATCCACCACCTCCCTGCTCTCTCTCCTTTCTATCTCTCCAAGGACCATTGCCCACCACCGCATTCTCCTCATTACCCTAGAACTGTCACCACCGCCACTGTCCCTTGCACAACGCCACCGCCACCACCAGATCTGAGCACCACCACGCATCTGTTCATACCATTTAAGAGCACTGCCACCACCACCGTCCATTGAGAAACGCCACCGCCACATATTTGTTCATACTATTTAAAAAGTACCGCCACAACCACCGTCCCTTGAGAAACGCCGCCGCCACCACTAGATCGAGCACCGCCACCTATCTCTTCATACTATTTAAGAGCACCGCCACCATAGATCTTCAATTTGGGTCATCGGTTGAAGGTTTTTTTTCAGATCTGAGTAATGTGTTTTCAGATTTAAGGCTTGTACTTCAGGGTTTTTCGATTTTAACTGTGGTGGTGTGTATCGATGTGTGTATGTATGCATATGTATAAATGTGTGTCTTCATTTACTTCTTGTTTGGTGTTTCTTCAGCAGTTGTTTTTTTAGAGATTTGTTGATGGTGGTTGACGGTGATGGGATGCAGTGGTAGTGGTGGCAACCGGAGATGTGACTGTGGTAGTGACCGGAAATGGAGGATAGAGAGAGAGAAGAGAAGTGGTGGTGGTAGTGTTGGTGGTTGGTTTAACATGTAGAGAGAGAATGTGAAGAGATTCTTAAATTTAAATTTTTAATTTTAAAAGTTGTGATAAACAATAATAAATAATAATAAAGTTATATTTAATGAATAAATAATAAAGATGAGGGTAAACCCATCATTTTATATGATTTTAACAGAGTTGACTAACGGCCAACGGTAGAAAGGACTAAACTTGCCACAAAATTGTTCATAAAGGATAGTATTCACCACTTTTGAAGTTAAAGGACTAAATTGGCATAAATGACTAAGTTAAAGGACCATTTGATCAATTAACTCTTGTTTTAATGGTAAATTTTTTATGTTTATTTTGAGTTTTTAACGTTTAAGGGTTTTGTACTTTTGTTTGGCGGGTTTTATTGTCCTAAAATGTCACTCTCTTATTTAAATTCATAATCTTCTTTTCAAAATTTAAATTCAAGTATTAAAGAAAATTTTAAAATGTTATAGTTTTACCTATAAACGGGTCATACGGGTCATTTTCAGGTTATCGGGTTGACCCTAATCCGACCCATTTATTTTCGTGTCGATTTCGTGTCAACCCGCTTTTGACCCGTTTCGGGTTCGTGTCACTTTTTTTTGGTCGGCCCAGAAATTGCCAACCTTACTTAAGAACACATATTATGGATTGGAATTGGTTGAATTGCTCAAAATCAAGAATTGACCAAATTAGTCAAAATTGTCAAAAACGGGTCAAACCCAATTTGACCATCAAGGACTGATTTTTAATGCTCTAACAAGTTCATATAACTCATATAGATTTATTGGAACATAAAAATTAGATTAAAATGGTGATTTAGATTGAATTGGCAAAAATGGTGCTAAAATAGGCTTTAGATGGCCAAAAATTGGAAAATGCTATCAAACAATAGTTTTAATTGATTTGGTCAGTTCCAATAGCTTTAATAAGTCATTTTGAGTAGGAATGATATATTGAAGGTGTTGGAATTGATGTATTTCAAGTTTTAGCCATAATGGACATTTTTTTGCTAATTTAAGTTTGATTTTTTGAATGAAATAAATGGATAAGTGTTAGGAATGTTAGAAAGTACCTATAAGTGCCAAATGATGCTAGAGAACACTGAAAATTGGCTAAGGTTGAATTGGTGTTGGTTTGGACCAAAATGGCATTGTTGTGCAGAAATAGCAAAATGGTTATGTTGCACAAGACGCGTCCAAGCAGTTTCTGCACATGATGTTGTTTTGTGTTGTTCTTTCGCATATAGATGTTTTGGTTATGGTTATAAGTTAGTAAACAAGTTAGGAACACTATTAGGACATTGTTTTAAGTGTCTTGATGGTTTCCTTGCGTGTTTAAATGTCTAAATGTGAATGGTGTGTTATAGGTACTAAGGACAACCAAGAAGAGCCGGAACACTATATTTGCATGTTATAGCTCAACAGGTGAGTACCGGTTAACCTAAGTATGATATCAACAATGCTATATAGTTGTTTGAATGCTAGAAACCAAAGACTTGATAATTATGCATGTTAAAGGCTTTTGTATGAGTTGCAATTTGATATGTACGCATGTTAATGGCTTTTGTAGGCCCAACTTGATATGTAATGGCTTTTGTAAGCCAACCATGATGTGTTATGCTTTCGTAGACTGATTTTCTATGCTATGGCTTTTGTATGCCAATTATGATATGATATGGCTTTTGTGGGCCAACTGTGTTATGTTGTGGCTTAAGTAGGCCAATGTGTGTTAGTACCGGTACTTTGTTGGATGTTTGGGGCCAGCTTGTCTGGATCTAGTTGGGGCCTTGTGACGTCAGCTATGATGTGCGGCGATTCGATGATCAATAATCTTGATTCCTACAGAACCTCCGCCCCTCAACACTATTATAGGCTCTCAGTTCCCGCTGATCCCGATTGGGGTGAGTTCCCCGTTAACACAATGGTGGACCGCTACCCACTTCTCCACCGGCGCGGAGGAAGTATCGGTTTCCTCAGTTAGGATCACTACGCCGGGCTCATTACCCTACAATACGTGGTTCCTGCTGACTAATCGTTGCTTCACAATGTGCTAGGGTAGACTTGATTGTTGATATGCTATGTATATGATATTTTTGTTATGATGCTTCGGCTTAGCTGTTACTCAATAGCTATATTTATAGCTAACCCTCTCGTGTACATTTTATGCGCAGGTAAATAGTTGGCTGTTGAGGACGGGTACCTGCTTAGGAATGTCATGTTATGTTTTAGGAACACACTTTGAATACTTTGTTTGTTTGTTGTATTATGTAATGGTCGAATGAATTTGGTAACGCCTTTGGGATCTATTTTGTTTTGCAACTTATATATATAGGTTGTAAATTATTAAATTAGTTTAAAATACTTTCACTGTGACAACTGTAAATACTTTTATAAAAGCAGATTTTGAAATGTTGTATTTACAGCTGATCTATGCAGTTTCAAAACTCGAAACGGAGTTTATTATTAATAGAAAAATAAGCTCCTCTAATTTAGGTGGCGTTATTTTATTATTATTATTATTATTGAGTTGTGTTCAATAAAGTCTATTTAAAAAACATAGTTCTAAAATTTTAATATTCAATCACATGTAATTCAGTATACAATCACATGTGATTAGTAAAATCATCACATGTGAATTACGAAAATTACGAAAATGTAACTCTATCTAAATTTTTAAAATTTAATCTGGACCATTTATGGCATTGATCTAAATGCTAAAGTTAATCCATTAGGACTATGAATTAATTATGAACTATATTAATAATAGCAGAATGTTTAATATAGTCCATAATCAATTCATAGTCCTAAGGGACTAATCTTAGCCTTTGGATTAATGACATCAATGGTTCAGATTAAATTTTAAAAATTTGGATGAAGTGACATTTTCGTAATTCGCATATGATGTTTTTACAAATCACATGTGATTGTATGAATCACATGTGATTGCATATTAAAATTTCAGAACTATATTTTTCAAATAGACTTTATCGAACACAACTCTATTATTTTAATATATACACATATATATGCCCTAAGTGAAAATATAGTGGAATTGAAGTTTTCAAACGTATACGAATTAGAAGTATTGCAAAAAACAACGTCAACGCCATTGTAAACCCCAAAAAGTGCAGGCCATGACTTTACAAAAACCACAAAAATATCAGTCTCTTTCAACGCAACTGCGCTGCACTGCAGGGGAAACAACAAGAAGAAGCCTTGAACAACAATTGGGATTTGATGTCTAAATCTCATGAACAAGATCAGTTTGCCAAACTCCCGGATGATCTTTTCATCTTAATCCTAACAAAAATCCGTCAACAAGACTTCAAATTCCTGGTTCGTTGCTCTCTAATCTCTAAACACTTTGCTTCTTCAATCCCTCTCATGCCTTGTGTTTCCATCTCGATTTCCCCACCAAATTCTCCAAAACCCACTCCCGATTACTCAAAATCATCCTTACAAGATGTCGCCGATCAGTTTATCGACCGGAAAATGGACTACCTGACCTCCCTCCGACCTCAGATCCAAAAAGCCCTAAATTTCCTCAAGAAGTTCGACAACATTCGATCTCTGGATATTGTTTTCATCACCGACGACGACGAAGAACACAAAGAAGGGGGTTTTCGTTACGGGTTTCTCCCATCGTTAATCAATTGGAAAACAAAATTCGATTTCAAGTTACAGAGCTTTGTGTTTCTATTTGCTCAATCTGTAATCGGAAAAACAGAGCAAACAGAGGAGGTCACGGCGGTAGCTGACGAAGTGACGACGGAGGAACTCGAATTACGATTATACTCTTCTTTTCATGGCGTTGTTGATTCAATCGAATGGGGGAACGTGATGTCATGTTTATTAATCCAACATCAATTGCTTGATGAAATCACAATTTCAGGTTCAAGAAAAGGGGGTAAAATCTGCTTAACAAATCAAGAAATTAAAGAACTGAGAAATTCTTTGTCGCCGGAGGATGTTTCAAGGATCACCGGAAATGGTAACGGAATCGGAGTAACAATCAATGTGAAATCTGCATATATTCCATTTTTACGTCTCCGATCGTCCGGTTACGTGATGAAATCGGTGTCTCTGGTAGTTGTTAGAGTTGGTAGACGTCTTTATCAACCAGAAGACGACGGTGGTCTCGCCGGCACTGATTCCGATACGGATTCCGACAATGATTCCGACGGTCGTGTTGATTATGATGATAATGATATCTTAAATTGGGATTTTGAATCCGATGAGCAAGTTTTTCGGGAAGCTGTAACTTCGATTTTGGTAGATCATAAGGACAAGATGCGTCGAGAAACCTAAATTCTTCGATATTCTTTAGGGTTTAAATCACGGAGAGATGACGTGATGTTAACAACGTCTAACTTAGATATAAACTGCAATGATCATTTTCCTTGTCATTATATCATTGTCTTTTACTCTTAATAAATTGTGACTTATGTTCAAATTATTGGCATTGGTATTCTTTGTTTTCTTTGTATCTTTTTTGTAGGGGTGAGAAAAAAACAAAACTGAAAAAACCGAACTAATATAGCAACTGACGGTTTTGGTTTTCAAATTTTTAAAAATCGAAATTCTTTGTTCGGTTTTGGTTTTTGAATTTTCAAAAACCGAAAAAACCAAACCGAACCATTCCAAAGGACAATATTGTAAATATTACTTCGTTTCGAGTCGACCGGTTCAAATTTTCTCGATTTTATCCATTTTTAGCTTAATATAGAAATTCAATTCTAGTTGTTTATCTCGATTTTTAGGTTCTAGTTTTCTGAGTTGTATGCAATTCCTCTGGAGTTGGTTGTTCATCTCGATTTTCAGTTTTGTTAATCTGTTATTTATCCCTTTGCTTTGAGTTTTGATTTGTTTCAACTTGGCTCTAAAGTTTAAACATTTGACAGACATTTTGCTTGTATTGAATTAGGTGGCACGCATCTTGATGTTTTAATATAGCTTCAATCATGTTTAATTTCATAGCTTCACAATAATGATTGTATAGTTTCAAATATTGATGGTGAAAATGGAAAAACTGTGAAACCGAACCAAAAACCAAAAATCAAACGGTTTGGTTTTGGTTTTCCAAAAATTGAAATTTTCTGTTTGGTTTCGGACCAAACTGAACTGTGTTCACCCCTACTTTTTTTGGTTTTAGTTCACTAAAATGTATCTAACTTGTTTGATTTTAAAGTCTAATACATATAATAGTAAAACGTGACAAGTTAAATACATTTTGATGAACTAAGAGCTTGTTTGCATAGTGCTGAAAGAACTATTTAGCGCTAAACGTTGAATTGTTAAATATTCAGCATATTTGATTGCCGACTCGGAATGAAAACTATACTGAATGAAACAGAAGAACACTGTTGAATTATTTCAGCTTAAAGTACATTCTAAATCATTAAGAACTAAGGGGGTGTTTGGTTCAAGTATTGTTTTTGAAGGGATTTGCATTTATAATGGGATTGGTATTTTGAGGGATTTGCATTTGGGGGGATTTAAAATCCCATCTTGTGTTTGGTTCATATTTCTTAGATGGAATTTCCACCACCACTATACTCCATCAACAGCCAATCACCACACCTGTTGCCACCATCAAAGAGGAAGGACGACGATGGCGACGGTGAACGGGTGACGGCGACGGCGAACGGGTGACGGGGACGGCGAATGGCAACGGCGAACGGGTGACGACGACGGCGACCGCGACGGTTGACGGCGATGGCGAACGGGTGACGACGACGGCGAAGGCGAACGGGTGACGGAAAATGGGTGACCGCGACCGGTGACGGCAATGGTGAATGGTGATGGCGATCGCGAACGGGTGACTGCGGCAGCGAACGGGTGACGGTGACGGCGAACGGGCGACGGCAGCGGCGAACGGGTGACGGCGGCGGCCTTGCGACGGGTGACGGCATCGGCCTTGCGACGGGTGATGGCGACCGCAAACGGGTGACGGCGACGGCGAACGGGTGATGGCGACGGTGAACGGATGACGACGGCGGCGGTGACGGCGAAATCGGTGATGGTTCACCGGAATATTAGCCTGAGAGTCGCCGGAGAGAATACCTCATATGAGGGATTTCAAAATACCAGGGGGTGTAAGGATTTAGAGATCCCTCATCTGTGGGATTTTATAAAATCTTAGGATTTGAAATCCCATCCCATTTTGCCAAACCAAACACCACATTTGGAGGGATTTGAAATACCAATCCCATGAAATCCCCCCAAATGACACCAACCAAACACCCCCTATGTATTTTACTCTAATACCCCTTCTTTTACATGTTGCCTTGTTAAACAATCATATTTTATAAATCACTATTAAAGTTAAAAGATTTGAACCATTCGGATTATTCATTCAAAACATTTTATCAAATAGCATATCATGTTTAGAAACAATTTTATACAAACTCTTAAAATTATTCGGGACATAAACTTATTTGATACTTGATAATTTTATTTTAACAAAAGAGTCCCTAAACAATAATTTTTTTTCCACACTAAAAGGAACTTCTTATTTGAGTATAAATTTATTTCTTAAATTTGTTACAACAATAAATTACTTTAGCACATATATATCCTTTAATTATAGACATTAATAATAACTACACATAGGCAAAAGTTTAAACAAGAACTGTTTTTCGTATGACAATCGAGAGAACCAATCTTAGCCGTCAAATTCCCCCTCCTTCAATTGGATTGTCCATCCATGAAGTCTTTACATGCACCCTGCCACACTCAATTCCCCACGCTCTTTATCCATGAATTTCATTATCCAAAATGAACAGTCAAGATTGGTTCTCACAATTCTTATACGAAAAACAGTTCTCGTTTGAAACATGTCCACTACACATATTTGTCTATTTTTGCTAAACTCAAAAACTTGGTTGATCTACTAAAAATATCATCATGCAATCAATATAATTTTGGTGAAAATTTAATTTTAACTCAGGCAATCCGTTTGGTTTAAGTAAAAATGATTTTAAAAAATAATACTAGATTATATCAATTTAACAATTTGAACAATTCCAAATTAATATCGAATAATAATAATACGTGTAAGGGTTTACTGCACTAAAATACATAATAAATTGTATATGAATATATTCATGACACATACGTGATTACTTTGTGTAATATATATATAGAGAGAGAGAAAAAAAAAATGGATCAATAAAGGTCATATGCTTAAATATAGAACTTAAAAGTCAAATCTGGACCATTAAATTTTTTAAATTAATGGTCAAGATTTAATAATAGCATAATTGTAATTAAGCAACCAATTATAAGATTTAATTATAGAAAAAATGTAATATGGTAATTGAAACCTACAGCTGAAAATGGTAACAATTCTAGTTAAAAATGATAACTTCCGGCCACTGAAAAATGATAACTTCCAGCCACCAGTTGAAAATAATAACATTTTCCAACCACCATTTGAAAATGATAATTTTCAGCCACCGAAAATGATAACTTTCCAACCAAAAATGATAACTTTCTATGAGAATGATAACAATTCCATATGAAAATGATATCATTTTCCCGATGAAAATAATAACAATATACAACATTTAAAATGATAACTTTCAGCCATCCGAAAATGATAACTTTTCAGCCAAAAATGATAACTTTTCAGCTAAAAATGATAATGATTTCCAGCTACTGAAAATGATAATTTTTAGCCACCAGTTAAAAATGATAACTTTCAGCCACTTTTTAGCCAAAAATGATAACTTTCTAGCAGCAAAATGATAAAAATTCCAGTTAAAAATGATATCATTTTCCAGATAAGAATGATAACAATATACAACATTTAAAATGATAACTTTCAGCCACCCGAAAATGATAACAATTCAAGTTGAAAATGATAACATTTTCAGCCAAAAATGATAACAATTACAATAACCAGTTGAAAATGATAAGATTTTCCAGCCACCGAAAATGATAACTTTCCAGACAAAAATTATATAAATACACATTGTTACAGCCAAAAATGATAAACATACACATAATTTGTAGCTCAAAATGATATAAATGCATGTGTTTTTTAGTCCAAAATGATATAAATACACATGTTTTTAGCCGAAAATGATAAAAATTCATACGATTCAAAATGATAACATTTTGGTATCATTTTCATATGGTTTGCATTTTCAAAATAAAATTTTCAAAAATATAGTAAGAGTGGTCTTGTTTAAAAGAGAATTAAAAAATAAGTCGATTGGTATAATTTTTTTTCTCAAATTCTCAAAATTGAAATAGTTATTGTCATTTAAAAATTTAAGTGGTAAAAAAAAATTAAAAAAGAAAATGTTAGGAAAGATCCATGAGAGGCGCGTGAGTATGGATTTTCATTTACAATTACTATTTTGCCCTTTTAAATAGGTGGTTGAGAATTGACCTTTGAGTCCTATGTTTAAGGGTGGAACTATATGGATCCTTACCTGATATATATATATATAGGCAAAAGTTCAAACGAGAATTGTTTTTCGTACGAGAACCGCAAGAACCATTCTTAGCCGTCCAATTCCCACTCCTTCAATTGGATTGCCCACCCATGAATTCCTTACATGCACTCTATCACACTCAATTCCCCCACACGATTCATCCATGAATTTCATTATCCAAAATGAACGGCCAAGATTGGTTCTCGTACGAAAAACAGTTCTCATTTGAACCCTCCCTTATAAGAGCAAAGTGCCCGAAAATACAACTTGTGTTCAAATTCTCATTGTATGCAACAATCTTTATTTATACACACAAATACAACCAACTTTCAAATTTGGTTCAATCTTATGCAAATTTACCTTTCATTATAGGTTACCAACCAGTAAAACCCATTTTTAAATATATGCAATGTTTTTATATTATATTGTATTTTTTTAGTAGCTAAACACACACACGTTCTAATCTACACTTTTTGTACACAACAAAACCCAGGGTGAGAAAGAATATGAAGGTGAACAAATCGAAAGAGCAGATTGTTCATCTCAATCTGTTCAATGCATAATCGATAAAGAAGTTTTAACCAAATCGATGGAGAAAGAAGGCTAAGGATTGAAAATCCATAATCGATT
The DNA here is from genome assembly GCA_038502395.1 of Dittrichia graveolens. Classification (NCBI taxonomy): domain Eukaryota; kingdom Viridiplantae; phylum Streptophyta; class Magnoliopsida; order Asterales; family Asteraceae; genus Dittrichia; species Dittrichia graveolens. The sequence goes on from JARJIL010000009.1 coordinate 64,181,021, forward strand.
TTACAAAGTTTACAAAATCATGTTCATATTCAATCTTTTTAATCCATAATCGATTCATAGAAAAACCATCACCACCTTAGAACTTGCAGATCTTGTTACCTTCAAATACCTCGAAATGCAGATCTAGATGATAGAGAGAGATGGGCAAAGGGTAGACAGAGAAGATGAACTTTCACCTTCAAAATCCATCATCACCTTCAAACCTTCATCAATTAGGAGCGGTGGCAATGTTTTGCATCTTCAAAGTGAGAAAGCACGATGAGATAAATCAATCGATTTAAAAGTCGTCATGGATACGACATTAAACACTAAGCAATCGGAGAGAGATGGTGTTTCTTAGAAGTCTTCACAAATGAAGCAGTAGAACGGTTGAGAGAGACAGAGAGAGAACGTAAAGGAAGAGACATTATGAAGGAGTAAGTTTTTGGAAAGGATTAAGTGGTGTTTGGGAAGAATTATGGGGTGTTTGGTTACCTTTTAACATGTTATAAGAAGTAAAAGGGTAAAAGTAGCAAGTAATCAAAAGTCAAAAAATAATGGTTAAACCTTTTTAAAAAAACTTCGAGTGTTAAAAGCAAAATCAAATAAAATTTTAATGATTAAACATTTATTAACTCGTATAAAAAAGCTAATTATAAAATTCAATTAATATTAAAACATCTTGTTAAAGTATTAATATTAAATATTCTTCTAAAAGTTAAAACTTAATTTGGCTAATGTAGATGAGTAATCCTATTAATTATTTATAGATAATTGTGTATTGTGTATATACATAATATAATACATAGGGGTAAACCGAGTCAAAATACAATGAATATTATTTTATTATTTTTTAAAAAAAATAATACAATCAGATTTCATAATCCTTCTATTATATGCAAGTTATTGTATACAATTGTAACTATAACAAAATTCATTGTATACAATGGTAACAAAAAATCAGAAACAGAAAAATTAGTTTGCATACAATAGAAATTATGATAGTTGATTTTATTATTTTTAAGAAACAAAAGTTAGTTCTATACAATAGTAACTAAAATTGAATTTATTGTATTCATACAATTTGCTCTACATATATTTGCATAACAAAAAGCTTTGTATGTATAATTATTATAATAAAAAAATTTAAACGATAAGATTGTTATTATTATTATTATATATATTATAGTAATTACGAATGTCTTTGATAAATAATTATGTGAAATTTCTCACGAGTTGAGCTCGAGCTTTAGATAAAGAGCTCATGACGACCCCAGCTCGAGCACGAGCTCTCTTAACTTAAATGAGTCAAGCTCGGTTTCGACTCGTTTACACCCATATCTGCATCTTCACCTTCTAGCTTAATACCATATGTTTTTAAATATATTCAACCTTACACCTTTCACTATTGTGTGTAATGAACTTTAAATTTTTCTACTATTTTTATTCAACATTTACTTTGCCGCTATCGTATATATTAAACTTCCTATTGTATATACTAAACTTATACATTTTTTTTCTTTTTTATGTGACCAAAGTATATCAATAGCAACAAGGTAAAAGTTTGATACACACATAAAAACTTTTAAAGTTCAATACACATAATAGTAAAACGTGTAAACTTAAATACATTTTGACAAAGATTACTCATACCACTTTTTTAAAAAAAGATCTTTTAGGCTATTGTTGATGAAGAGTTTCTAAAACAAAGGGGATGAAAAAGGAAAACAAGGAAGAGAAGAACACTTAAACCTTTGAAAAGTACTGAATGCCTTTGGTTTGATTATAATTGCAATGCCAAGTTGCCAACTTTATCAACTACTTATTGTACTCTTATCAAAGGTCCTACATCTTCACATAGTTTCATTGATACACTTGTTAATTAGATATTTTCTTTAAAAACTAGATATTTTCATGAACACTCTAAGACATTAAGATCAAACCCTGGAGTGGAGGTTCAAGGTTTGTCCCTACGTTGGTAGTTTAGCAGTTGGGGACATGGAATCTGTAGTAGAAAAATATAAATGTACGGATTAAGTTTGGTCATGCTCTACAAGAATATTTGTTTATCATATATAAGTTTTTCACCTAAAAAGTGAAGAAAAATATCAAAGAGATTTGATGAAGCAAAACAAGAATTTACAAAAAAGGAGATGATGATGATGGAAGAGAAATAAAAAAATTCAAAGGATATTTAGGGACAGAGAGATTTAAGTGTTCTTTACACAGGTATTTGAAGCAAATGAAAGAGTAGTAGCAGTTACATACATAAACATGAGAATTCAAATCCTTGAAGGAATCATTGGGATGTTGTTCTGTAGGTATGCACAAGCAGCCGCGACTCCACTCCCGAGCTTCACAGGGTAACCCACATCCTTAAGCACCATCTCTACCCCTGCCAGACACCCCAGCAGTTGCAACTGCAGAAAACACATAAAAAGTTTAAAAATATATATATAAAAATAGTTTCCTGATTCTAGTTCACCCCGGATGATCGTGTTGTGTGAATTGTGACCTCATAGCGTTAGACGGACGAAATAAGTGAAGAGATATACGTACATCATTAAGGTGGCCAAGATGTCCTATTCTGAAGACCTTTCCAGCTACTTTGTTGAGTCCCAAACCCAAACTTAAATTGTATCTCTTCCATCCCCTTCTAACAATTTCAGAACTGTCGATATACGGAGGGACGACAACAGCAGTGACTGTGTCACTAAACCATTCCTCTTTCTGGGTGCAGTTCTTCAAGCCCCATGCTTCAACAGCCAACCTGCAGATTCATGTGTGAATCAAATATATGTTGGACCATATATGAATCAAACCCATGCCCCATGCTTCAAGAGCTGCTTACCTAGTTGCAGTTCCAAGGCGATTGTGCCTTGCGATCACATTATCTAATCCTTCTTCAAAGATGAGATCAAGAGCTGCTTTTAGACCATACAAAAGCTGAATGGAAGGAGTGTATGGCCAATATGTACCCATCTTGTAGAATTTCAAGTAGTCCTTCCAGTCAAAGAATACTCTAAGTGATTTTGCAGTTTGAGAAGCCTCAATAGCTTTGGGGCTTGCACACACAATCCCCATACCAGTTGGAAGAGAGAGTGCTTTCTGAGAGCCTGTTAGAGCCACATCTACACCCCATTCATCCATGCGAAAATCCAGAGCACATATAGATGATACACCATCAACTAGAAACAGTGCTGGATGCTGGTAGTGATCTGAGAGTCATCCAAAAGTATTACATCATGTGAACAGATTAAATATTTAAGTAGTAATGATAGTGGAATTATAAAGGACAGTCTCTAATTCTATTGATTTAAAGATACTAATTACTTATATTAGACAGGAGAAACTGTAGGTAGGGCTGCAAAGATGCTTTTATCGAGCAAGTCAAGCTCGAGCTCCGTCGAGTTGAGCTCCAACATTAATAATGGGCTCAAATATATAACGAGTCAAAAGTTTGAGCTTAACTATAAGGGACCGACTTGAACTCTTATCAAGCTTTCGAGCTACATGTAATATAGGTACGTGTATCTAGAATATGCAAAAATGAATTTGTAAATGATGTTGTTGTTGACTTTATTATGGTTTGACTTTTCTGCAAACGTTTATCTTCTATTATTGTCAGGTTTTGTTATAGTTTTATGAATAGTCGAAATGAGTTTTGTTATTTATCGAAAATAATTTCATATAAAGGCCTGCATCATGAAGGCTCGTTGCTATTGAGCCAAGCTCGAGTGTGTCGAGCTCAATCATGGATCGAAACGCTTGCAGCTTACGAATACCCAGATAGAGAACAACGAAAGTGTAATTTGCCACTTGCATGTAGTTTAACATATTCTGTTGCTGAAAAGCAAACTTATACGATCTCTAAGACAAGTAAGAATGTTTGTCTAGAGATGTAATCTCTTGTTCCTATTTAGTCTCAAAAGAAAACGATTTTACCAAGTATTTTCCTTACGGTCGCCAAGTTGTTAGTAACTCCTGTGGCAGTCTCATTGTGAACAATGCAGACAGCCTTGATAGTATGGGCAGTATCTGCAGCCAGTTTTGATGCAAGAGCATCCAAGTCGGCACCCCGACCCCATTCACTTTCCACCACATCAACATTGAAACCAAGTCGTTTCTGTTGGTCAACCCAAAGCAGACTGAACTGACCGATTATAAAAGACACAATTCGGTCTCCAGGAGATAAGGTATTCGTAAGTGCACTTTCCCATGCACCAGTACCTATATATCCATGTAAAAGAATTTGGCACATATCAGTATTGATAACAAGGAACATACAAATCTGAGTCTGCAATTATATATCTGTGATTATTTATGTTATTTTATCATGGTAAATAATTCTATATGATGTTCACTACATCCTACATCCAATAGAAGTGGCAACATATTACTCTGGGTGACTTTTATAAGTATGCATGAACCTAATAGAGAAAATGATAACTTAAAGAGTACCTGTAGTGGGGATGAGAAAAGGAGTTCCAGAAGTGGTCTTGAAAATCTTCTTTACATCCTCAAGTAAAGTTTTGGTCAATGCAGGAACCGCGGGAGATCGATAATCCTCATTGTTTCGGTTCATTGCACGAAGCACCTGGTCTGGGATGTTGACTGGTCCCGGAACAAACAGGTGATTCCTTCCAGGCGCATAAGTATAGTCCATCTTTACCCCACCTTAACAATTGAAAGAAGAAATTAAAAATCTTTCATTAAGCTACCTATAAGATGGTCTTTTTTTTTTAAACAACTTCAAGCTGTTTAGGGGGTGTTTGGACAAAACACAGACAATAACCTTTTTCAGATGGTTCACCAAACAGTATTTTCTAATTATTACCATTTTTGCAAAAGCAATAGTCACATCATATACTTTACACCCTCTTAAAAAGCTTGGACTCAAAACAATCACATATATTAATATCTCTTGTAAATGAAACGAATTAAAATAATTATTTTCGTTTAGCATATTTTCAGGGAGGCAAATTCAGCAGTATGTAGAAATCAAAAATCACGAGAAGCTGAATTTGCAGTCACCACCGATGTTTGTTCTTCAACAAGCTAATTTCAATAATAGCTTAAATTTCTTACATCGTTTACACAAATCATATCGATATTTGCATAAAAACGATTCAAATTCAAGTCAATCAGATCATCAAAATCGATTTTTTGTAGTTTAGCTTCAAATTCAATCGATGAATAGCCAGAACGTCAGAAAAAGGAACTAGATATCAGTACGCTTATTAACAATAGCCATCAGAAATCTAACTTTGATCGTATCGGTATAAAATTACAAACAAATCACATAGTATAAACCCTAAATTAGTAAAATTTGATCACAGAACATCAACAATCGGTCGAAAATCAACGATTGAATGAAAAAACGTGAGATTAAAAGCGTAAGAAGTGATTACCTGACGGTGATTCTGTGTGTAGAAAGTGTGTGGATGGAAGGGGAAACGAAGAGATGAAAAATCCAAAAAGGTGAAGAAGTGGGATTTATAAGAGGGCGGGAGAGGGAAGTGGGACCCATCAATGGAAGATAAGAAGTCTGCAATGAGCCTCAATTTGAATTCTACGGCTAATATGTATGAGTATGAGCTTTTGCCACCTACTCATTCTCATCTTCTATTTATAAATCTTTAAAAAAAACAAGAGAAACTAACTCGTACTAGGGTTAAGGTTACTGAATAACGTTTTATTTTTTTTAAAATGGTCGGTTTATTTTATTTTTTATTATATAAATAGATAACATACTTTGTAATAACCTATAAAGTAATTGTTTGAATTTTTTTAATTAGAGATTTGGCTCTAGATAGAGTTTTCACCGTTGAATCACTACTAAATCTTTATGATCTGGCTAAAATGGTGATGATGGAGTCTGATCGGCCTCCGATGATCTAATATTCAGAATGTGAAATTAAGTCACTCGGGTCTTTATTTATTACGATTCATCACAAAGTATGTTACTTCTTTTGGTAATAAAAAATTAAATTGCGTATATTGACTCTTTAGAAAAAGTATGATGTTATTCTGTGACATTAACCCTAACTCGTGTTATTAGCAGACTAATAGTATGTAACTTTGGTGTTTCTACAACATTTTAAATAAAAAGTATTTAAATATACAAGTAATATCCTGAAAGAATAAATTTAAACATGTCCATCTTCATTGTCCGATCTAGATTACGAGTTTCAGGTCAAAGCGTAAGGAAATCTATGGTACAAAGTCGATTTAAGGATGTGTATAACGACAAAATTTTCTACGAAAAAATATAATGTAAATTTATACATTATGAGTTTTAAGGTCAAAACAACTCTTTTAGGGGAATTTCATGTCTAACATAAATACATAATTAAGTTGTACTGCTTTAAGGCATCTCAAACACTGTCTCGATACCAATACGCTATTTTGGGGCGTAAATTACCCTAGATTTAACAAAAGGTCATAACAATTATTACCTTAAAGCATACTTTATAAAAGGCCCTCTTATGATAATGTAAATCACCCAAACAAGAGAATAAATATCACTTTGGAACAAGTCAAAATAAATGTCAAACTTGATTACTACATAGAAGGATGTCTCATTGCTATAAGATTAAAATACCACCAATATAATTAAAAAAAATTGAACAGTATAACACACTCACACTCTAATCTACTTCTAATCCTATACTTTTCCTAAATCTACACGTTTTTGTCCATAACAGGACTCGAACCCATGATCTAGACGACGGGCAAACACCTTATACCATTGGGCTAAAAGCCCAGGGACACCAATATAACAATATTTACATTTGTTAACCCAAAATTTATATTCATATCATGGATTGTTAACTTTGATATGCCTGTTTAGGTTCCATTTAAGGTTGGAACCTACCAACCCTAATGGTCATATTAGTCTTTACCATGGTGAGCTACTCGAGAGTGGTTCGGTACTTTAGAAAGAGTAGTATACAAAATTCTAGGACTTAGAAAAATAAATTACTAGTCACTTTGATATGCTTGTTTTTGTTCACTCTAGACATCCATGTCTCCGCCTAAACAATATAACCCGTGGTGCTTTAACACGAATATGAATACGACTAGTTAGAGCATCGGGTGTGGGAAGAAGCATACATTCGGTATGCTTAGTTGGCATCAAGGTACCGAGGGGAATACCACCACTCACTATTCGGTACCACAATTTTTTTGAAAGAATCGGCGTTTGAATGCCGAGCATACCAAGAAGAGAAAGAGCACAATTAATCCTTCCATTTTCACCTTTAACGGTCATTTGACCGTTTCAATTAAAAAAAATTACTCACTGTTTATATAAACTTTACTTTTAATCGTTTTACACCACAAACTTCTACATATTCTCTTTAGAAACTTTATATAACTTCTACTTTTTGTACATTTTCACTTCAAATGGAGTCCTCTTCAAACAACCCAAACTTATATCGATCAAAAACCATCAACCAACTCCGTCTTCTAAACGCAGCTTTCATTCATTTTGCTCAAAAAGCCTCGTGTTGTACTCGTCCATTGAACTTTGAAAGCCGCTAAAATCCTTGAGCAATTAGGAAAAAAATTCCGAAAACCATTACAATTTTTAAAACAATCCGATAAAGGATCATTTTAGATTTATTTCTACTTGTACGATTTTATTTACAAAGAATTATGTTTCAATTCCTCACATCAACATATCTTCCGGCTTAAATAATAATTAAAAGAAATTATATTTTTTTCTACATTTATTTCTACTCATCATCCTACGAATGACATTTATCACTACTTTATAATTTACACTATATTTTAATTGACACCTTTTCACTTTTATAATATTCACCGGTCGATCTCCATATGATTTAGTGCTTAGGATAAAGAAATAATTTTGTAATCCTTAAAACTAAGGATTAATTAAGATATTAAATAAAATATTTACATGCAATATATTATATATATATAAAAAAAAGCATCCTTGGCTTTCCTTGATCAACAATAAACTTGGCTTAAATAATAAATTTTTAATCATGAAAATAATTAGAAATTATACATGTGAGTGTGTGTGTGAGAGAGATGAAAATGTGATGGAAAATTGATTATTAACATCCACTTGATTCTTACCCATTTAAGGAAGAAAATATGAGGTTGATACCCAAGATAAAGTGATAGAAAGGCAGGAGAGATTTAAGCCACACCCTCACTTGTGGGAGCCAAACCAACATCTCATTTTCTTCTTTTTGGAACTACTCTTCCATCCTCATCTTCATTCTACATCATCCTACTCTTTGCAAATTCTTACTAAAACAAAACGTTTAACTACTTTAATCCAAAATATCATGATAAATATAAATAAATAAATTAAAATTTTAAAAATAAGTCATAACTTGAATTTGTTACATATCTCTCAATATATAGAGTGTTGGTAGGGTACAATTGTTGTGTAAGCATGCATGCATGGATGGTTGATGGGTATTGATGATTGATTTGTAAGTATAGAATATGTGTTCATTAATCGTTGCCGCCTTGATTCTGCTAAGTAATTTTTGACGTTATTGTTGTTGTTGTTGTTGTGGTTCCTTGCTGATAGTTGCCAACGCACCTTCATCAACCTTCTACGTTGCTACCTTAATTCCCTTTTCTTTTGATGCTAGGTGTTACTATGATTTAACAAGCTTTTGCTCGTTGTTACTGTAAAGTTGGATTTTTCTTCGTTATTGTATGCATCTAATTATATATGCATTATAGATAAGTTTCAGACGTTAGAACAACGTTAGAACCACCTCTGATTATTCTTGGTATATTAATTCTCAAATTATAATTTTTTTTTAAAAGATAAACAGTATACAGACCCACATGATATTTGAGCATTAATTTGATATTTTGGCATCATCAATACATATTTGTATAGTTGTTGAATAGCAATTAAACACATGTTCCTTCTCTGTCCATGAAAAATTACACTATCCCTTTTACCCTAAATTCAAGTTGTGCCACATTTTTATTCATAGGGGAAAGGGAAAAAAATATCAAACCAAAAAAATTAGGCTTTTTAACAACAATTCAAATCAAGATATTTTCTTTATAATATGAAACGAATCTAGTCTACTTCACCGAACATCCGGTCCAGAAGAACTAAGACATGGACGATTATGGATAAAGATCGTGTATTTTTAACCACCTGGACAGTCCATGAGTAGGTTAGATCGCATACATCAGAGTCAAAGTATCGCATTCCCGAAGAAACCCTAACATGGGAAACCCTTTTTAAAATCATTTATTTGGTACTTCCCAAAGAAGAGAAGCTACATACCATTCATGCTCCTCACCCGATTATACTTCTATATACTCGACTTGTATCAAACAAGAGAAACAAATAGCAAGTTCAAAAGATCAACTTTACGAGGTTTTTACCATAGAATCCGCCTTTTGAAAAAGTCTATTCAGGGTTCCAAACTCAAACTCAATGATGACGACCAAACACGAGGGTTGCACTCGTTGCAAGACTTACGAGATTTTCAAGAATCTGTAGATCTTAGCAAACAAACAATATAATTTTCACAAGAAAATTTATGTGGTTGATATGGTTTGATTCTAGTAGCATCTGCTTTAGATTGGTCCCTTTTTATATTCTTCCATTTATTTATTTATTTTTGCTATCTGCGTCTCCTTTCGTAACGAAAAATTAAAAAAAATAAACAAATTATCGAGAAATATAACATAAATATGTCATAATTTACAAACAATGGTAACATATTTAACAATGGTTGTGTATATATTTGGAGGATTGAAAAATGACTAAAATACCAAGTGTTTGTTCACAAGTAACAACACCACCATTGATGGGTCTGTAAGATATCTTTACAGAAATAAATCAAAAAAAATTAAAAAAATAATATTGTTACTAATAAAAAATAATAAATAAACAACCCATTAATTATAAATTCAGTGTCATGGCATAAATCACCTGATTATTATGAAATTGTGAAACCTAACAAGCTGATTGTTATGAGTTCTCCACAGATAATCTGCTAAACTTGACCCAGCAGTCCGAGTCGCCTATCAAGTGCAGCATCCTGCATCGACCTGTTGATCAAGTTGTCACGAGTTTGATAACCTCTAAAAAGCGAAAAAGAAACATTGATAATTGTTTTTTTAGTTGTCAATTTCATCCTTGTGATTTCATGGTGAAGATATAGAGATACCATTCCTGCATCTAACATTTCATAAGCATTAATATGCTCGAGAAAAGGGTACTCCTCGCGTCAAAAACGACGTATTTGGTAAAACAAAACTGGATATAGTGTACATACATACAATTGTTTGCTATATATGTGGCTACTAAATCCATTGCCTACCCACTATTATATATTTAAAAAATATACAAAAAAAAAGAACCAAGTGCCTATGTTATTATGATAATTTATAAGAAAAAAACAGACCAAAACTTTTACGATTGCATGATTGTCCGCCGTTTCTTGTGAAGCAGATATCCAAAGATCTTCAGCTCTCCATGAGCCAAAAGTACCCACACAACGGTTTGTGCTTAAGGCAGCTATTGCAGAATAACTCTGCAATTGCAATCGTCGAATTCTCATTATAGAATCTGGAAGTTAATACCTCATGTGAAACCTTGTTTCGGGCCAAAACCTTGTTTGGGTCTATTAACAGATGGTGGTGGCCCAAGAATTCCCAAACCTGGATCAGGTAAGCGGGTACTGTTGCTAAATGGCTGTTGTATATGGGTATTCGGGTTGGATTCAGCTCGTCGCCTTTTCTTCCATGCTTCAAACTTTGCAGTATCAAGCCCTTTGTTAATTAATGAAGATGATTGATTATACGGCTCGTTTCTAAATCCTCTTGTGTTGATTTGTGAAGTACCCACTCCTGCGGAATCTTTTTCGTGTTTTAATTTGGAATAGATTTGTTGAAGTTTACCCCCCGATAAGTTTGAAAAGGTTGAAACATAGTTCCACAGTCGTGTTGTCATCCCTGATTTCATTATAAATAGTATGATTACAAAACTATATAGTCAAAGCGATAGCTAAATTTTTTAATAGAAGAATTTATAAGTTTTTATAAATGAGCTGAAATAGCCTCCTCTAGACACAAATGGAGAAGCATGATAGCACCAAGAAAAAAACGGAGGGTTACTTACTTTCTTGCTTATGTGGATCCTCCTCGTGGTCGGTAACAATTTCATCAATCTTTCGCCCAAGAAGCTGTAGATAATTTCTAATTCTCAAAAGAACCTGAAGACGGTTTTAACAATTATAAGACCACTTAGTAAGCTTACAGTAAAAACTTCGGGAAAAGAAAACAAAATACATGAACCTTTTCTTTCGGAAGATCAGCACTGGTGGTTTGTAACCTGTGAAGACGTTCGAGTGTTTTTTTCTCTTCAATCAAAACATCTTCACACCATTCCATCCATTTCACTTCCTTAAACTGTTCATAAACTTCTTCGGTATCTGACATTTCACCTTCTTCTTTAACCAAAGCCTCGTTCTTTTTACCACGCGTCATTTTTATTTTACCATTATGGATTTTTATTTCTGGAGATCCTGGTTTCGGTTGTTTGCCTTTGCCTCGAGAAATTGGCAAATTGGGAGGATGGTCTTTTTGCTTTTTAGAACCCTTTCGAGCCATTTTGTTCCCAGTAGTCTTACCACCAACAGCCACAAGTTCCTACAAAAAATCACAGGTATTCATTAAATGGTAGGTGTGTGTTACCTCAAATGGGTAAAAGATCAAAGAAATTTGCTAAGGAACAGTTCAAAGTCACCCACAGTCTATCTTTAACATATGCAATCTCCATAATCATTTGTATTGTATAAGAGAATAATGTTTTTTGTAACCATAATTAACACACTACTTATTCATAAACGGAATAAAAAAATATTGAACAAAGAGGAGTTCTCAGGTTAACCCGACCTGACCAGTGACCCCTGCCCGTCTCAACCCGTACCAACAAATGACAAATTTCAACAAAACCCGTATCAACTGTTTCGCTCCCCAGCCCGCCCATCCGTCTTGCACCTATTATAAGCAACACCTTAACTGAAAGGTAATACACAGACAGACTCCACTATGTACAAACTACAAACGTTATTCACAACTTAAAAAAAGGTCCATTATTCTGATGAAGAGACATGAATACCCTCTAGTCTAGTCTAATATTGTTAAGTATATCTAATCTAATACAAAGGGAGCCTAAAAATAATCAGGATAAAAAAAAAGAGCAAAGCAGCCTATAATTATGGATTAAGAAAAAGCATGAATTTGAAATAATCAAATGAAAGGAGTAATATGAGTTACCATTTCAAGAAGTTGAGAAGCTCTTTCTTTCAACTGGGGAGCTCGTGGTAGGAATGTTTCATGATGCTGGAGTTCTACAGGAGCAATCTTCTTCAAAAGTCCAAGCTTTTCATCCAGCCTTATCTTTTCCCAATTCCCAAATCCATGATAATGAATCCCCAATAGCAACCTTGCATCATCCTCTATAAACATCAACACAGAATATTATTAAATATTCATCCTCAAATCAGGTTATGTTTTTGTCTCTGGCGGGTCAAAAGGTTCTATCGAAAAAGTAGCTAAAATGGAAACAGGCAAAATAATTAGATTATATCAAAAAATGATATTTATAACATTAACTAACACATGATTTATAAAAAAAAAAAAACTCTATTAAAAGTGTTTATAGGCAATCAAACCCCGGCCCATAAGAGAATAAATAAATGAAAACACGACCAAGTCCATTTTTACCTATTATCCACCCCCCCCCCCCCCCAAACACACAAAACTTGCTTTGGTTAAATCATAAAAGTAAAACTTACTTTGGTTCCACCCGCAACCTTTAGACCAAGTAGCAGGTTTTAGGTACATTAAAGCCTGAAACTGTGAGATTGGATCCTTGTAGCGATTAATGCGTTTCGAAAGAAGTTGAAGTTCTTCAACACGGTTTAGTAAATCATCGGCTTTTACAGGAACACCAAAAAAATCCAATAAAGGCTCCTGTTAAATCATGTTCACTGTCAGCCATAGTGTCTACAACTCCAAGCAAAGATATAAATCACAAATAATACTCGTGCAGTAATCTGAAAAACAGATAAATAAAATAAACGATGGATAAAAGAACCTTTGCGTCCAGTCTCCCTCCAGTAACTGCCTCTCTGCAACCATCTAATAAGGCATCAAAAAGCTCAATTTGTGCTTCTACTGGAGCAGCTTCAACAGACCCACCAACCTCAGCTGCTATTAAGCTAATTTGGTTATCATTTCCAAACTTCTTAACCTGGTTTCAAGAATATAAGAAAGATGAATATAAAACGGAAAAAAGAGCAATATGCAATGAAACAGAACTCAGTTATAATCAGGGAATATCAGATACAAACTTTCTTATGTAAAAGTAAAACTCTTTAAGAAAGTATAAGAAACTAATCAGAAATAAAACCCCCATGCAACAGTATGTTAAAATGCTAAAAGAAAAGACTTAGGCAAAACTAAAGCAGTCAGTAGGATATTTGTTGAAAAATTATTCACATATTGAAACCAAACATAATTAGATACAGAAAACATGAACGGTTATAATATCCTTTTGTTATGTTATAGTAAAAATATTTCTTTACATCGTATGACAAAGGTCAAAATGGAAGTATCAATTGAGATAGGTTTATTAGGAAGTCTTTTAACTAATTACCTTTTAATTATTCTTATCTTTATTCTAATTAGTTTCTCTGTAAAGATTATTCTTAGTATTGTATTATTAAATTCGTTTCCTAGTAGTATTAGCATTTTTCCACTTTACATTGGGTCATTAGTTTAGGTTTTCTTATGTTCTGTTTAGTTATTTGAATTTACAGAAGAGTCTAAGAAGTCTTCTCAATTCATGTGTTCTTCATATTTTGTCGGATAACACAATAATAATCCCCCTTAGCGTCCAACAATACCTATTGACCAATAACATAGACTAACAAATCCATGTAGATTACCAAAATAATAAACTACGTATTAGCTAATAAAATCCATACAATTTAAGTAAGGTTCACATTCCAATTTTAATACCATGTTCATGAATTACTTAACAAATAATCATCTCAAAACACAAAGCAATGTCTTCAATATAGTTTCAAGATATTTTCAAACATGGATGTCCATTAGGAAAATAAAATAACAAAAAACTACCATCTAAATAACTAGTCTTCATAAACTGCATTTTGGTATCATACAAGATTTCAGAAAACCAACTTTGTTTGGAAGTAGTGGAAACACCAAACAACCACCCTCGTTAACATAAAATTCACACTTATTTGATAAGCTCAAAATTAAAGCAAATAAAAGGCAGAAATTTTCTATGACAATTATGAAATTATATATAGTATCCACTTTCTTAATATCCGTAGAGTTTATGTAAAGTTTACATTCCAATTTTAATACCATGTTCATGAATTACAATTACTTAACAAACAATCATCTCAAAATACAAAACAGTGTCTTCAATATGGTTTCAAGATATTTTCTTACATGAAAGTCCATTAGGAAAATAAAATAACAAAAGCTACCGCCAAAATAACTAGTCTTCATAAACTGCATTTTGTTATCATACAAGATTTCCGAAAACCAACTTTGTTTGAAAGTAGTGGAAGCGCCAAACAACCACCCTCGTTAAAATAAAATTTGTACTTATTTGGTAAGCTCAAAATTGAAGAGAATAAAAGGCAGAATTTTCTATGATAATTATGAAATTATATATAATATCCACCTATTTGGTAAGCTCAAGTTTCCACATATATAATATTAAAAATTGCCAAGCACAAAAGAAGGAATCTCACCGCCCGGAAAAAACGTGTGGCGTCTCTCTTTGGCAAACTACCATACGACCACCCTCTTGCCTGTGCAGAAGCACCCTCAAGTGTTGGTGGTTGATAATTCGAATAATCAGCTTTTCGGCGTTTTATAGCTCTGTCTTGAGGTTCAATAGCTTTCTTTTTCCTTTTGTTAATTTTTTCAGGGGGAATGACCTCAGCATAACTCCTGCTGTTCCTTGCAGCACGAGGAGCTAAAGCTTCCTATATTTAGAAAAACAAAAATACATCAAATCATACATAAATCTAGAAAGAACAGTTTTGTTAAAAAATGTTATGTACACACATCAGCCTGTGCAACGGCTTCAGGTTTAATCCAGCGACTCCAAAAACTTCCATCATCTTCAGCAGAGCCAAAATTTGCAACCTGTAAATGAGGTAAAAGATTAAAAAGTATATATTATGAAATGTTACAGCTGTTTACATTTATTTTCATATAGTTTATATATGAGCCCGAAAATAGAAGAAAGTTAATCATATCTGCAATTTCTTGCCTTAAATGCACTCAGCAATTCATGTCCTGCTTCATCTTCAGTTCCTTTCTGTTCGACTTTTTCTGCTCTTTCAAGAATTTCATCGATATCCATGCTAAGAAGGTGTTTTTTACTTTCTTCATCATTTCTATCTTCTTTAAACAGTTCCTCTGCCCCAAATCTCAAAATAGCTGATAACTCATTCTGTAGCCAAAAACATACTTCTAATCATTACCTTCTCGCGTTTAAATAAACACTAAATAGATTAGAAATACCTTGTCAAATCCGCTGCCTTTTTTTGCTTCTTTCTTCTCCAATCTTCCCTCAGCATTTAGTTTCTGAATAACCAAATGGTCAAGAACCTGGAAGGAAACAATCCAAACATAAGAAAAAAAAAGCATATTTTTGCTGGTATTAAAGAGCACTTGGAGCTAAGAAGCAAAAGTGCAATTTGAAGTTGTTCCCGAGAAAAAAGATAAGAAGATTTTTAGTTCATTCAATGACCATAAAAGGCCATACCCCTAAGTTTAAAAAAATAAAAATTAAATGAAATAAATATATTCAATTTATTCTACATGCAAAATTGCAAATTGATACGTCAACTTCTACATATAATTGATTAATTGTTAAAACCAAATAAAACATCTCAGCTTATCACACACGTAAATCTTCTGATCTTCCCCGAGTTTTATGTTGGAGTGAGTAAAAAGATTTGGAAGAAGCAGAAGAAATAAAATAAACTCATGTTCCCGAGTTTTGTTTTTAAGAGACAAGGAAATGGAGAAAAACTCACCAAATTTCTCTCCTAAAAGTTCTTTAAAAAACTGTGAAGATTTGGAAGGAAAAAGATCTTTTATGACCTTTTATTAATGACCAAATTACCTTCAAACTAACACTTTCTTAAATAAATATAAAATAAGGGTATCATTAAAAAATATCACCTTTCTTTCCTTTCTCTCCAACTTAGGAATACAAAAAATAGTATTTCTCTTCATTTCTTTTCTTTCCAAAGAAGAAACAGAAAAAGAAATTCAAATATTATCCTTCGTCTCCCTTTCTTTCTCCCCATTATTTTCCCTTCTCTCCATTTCTTTCCTCTCCAAACTCAGGAACAAAACAATAAAATGAACAAAGTAAGCAAGCTGCTGCTATTAAAATACCATTTTCTTTTTGGCCCGTTCCAAAATATCTTCCTCAACACTCTTGCTTGTCACAAACCTATAGATATTAACAACTTCCTGCTGTCCGATTCTATGAGCTCTGCTCATTGCCTACAGAAGACAAAGTATGACAAGTGAAAAAACGAGTAAATCGGAGTATTGAAATGCATGGGAAAAAAGTTGAATATAATGTAACCCAAAACCTGAAGATCATTTTGAGGATTCCAGTCAGAGTCAAATATGATAACCGTATCTGCTGTTGCAAGGTTGATACCTAAACCACCAGCACGAGTAGAAAGAAGGAAACAGAAATCATCACTCCCAGGTGCATTAAAATGCTCCATAGCTTGGTGTCGGACCTCAGCCTTTGTACTTCCATCGAGTCTCTGATACTTAAATCCCTTAATTGACAAGTATTCAGCTAAAATATCCAACATCTTAACCATCTGCATTACAACACATACAAATTACCAAGATAATTCGTCTTGTTATGCTACTTATGTTGAACAGACACAATAGAATTTTGTAGTAAGTTGACATTATCAATGTAAAATCCAGTTTGTCAATCAAGTTTGATTACCCACATCCATTACACCATCTTTAGATCACAAATACATTTCTTAATTTAGTTCTTGCAGCATCAGAGAATGAAGTGTTCCTCTACAAGTCTATGGAAATTGGTGATTCAAAGAGAGGCCTCTAAAGTTTGCCACTTGAGAGTTGAGACCTCCTAGCGAACAAGACCCAAATGAGTACGGATTTCAAATTTCTATCAGGCTTCAGAAACATTTAATTAATTAGCTTTCTTAGTAAGAAAAACTTCAAAAGGATTGACTTGTGTTCTTGTAAACAACCTCATTATTATTACAGGTGGTAGAAAAGAGAATTTGACTCCAAAATAATTCATCCAGCAAGAGCATTAGATCAAAACTATTATGCAAACTAAACCCTTAACATTGATTATAATAAAGAAACAAACGTTACAAACGAAATGATGTCTAAGTGAGAATACCTTTTAGGATTATCACAAAATATACAAACAGACTTGTTACAATTAGAGGTTCTAATTTACAAATGCTAATTATGTGCTGATGCAATAATTATTTATGATGTTTGTCTGCATTTATTATTAGTGTTTTACCTGTAGTTCACTTTTTTTGGCCCACAGGCCCCACATTTTTTACCTTAGGGGTGGATGGCTTTGCTAGTGAAACAAAAAGGTTTCAAATGTTCTGTTTTCAAATCAATCAAAGAAAAGACATTTCAAACATTTTAGGGGAAGTTTTTAAGAAAAGACCGCAAACAAACTTTGAAACAAAGAATACCCTGTTGGATTATTATAGTGGTTATCTAACATTGTTTATAATAAGTGGTTTATACAAATTTTATAAGAATGTAAAATTAAAATACCTGTGAAAATATTAGAACTCGGTGATTTGTCTCGTGTAGCCTGTCAAGAAGCTTGTCCAGAATAACAAGCTTTCCACTGCTAAGAATAATCCTTTCGAGTTTACTGCTACCCGTAATACCAGAGTCCCCACCATAACCATGATCCGCACTTTCAAATAGAAATGGATGATTACAACATTTCTTCAACTCAACCACAATGTTCAAAAGAGAAACCTGAAAATTTGCAATATTTCAGTACCGTCTAAAAGGGAAAAAGAAAATTTTGTGAACAAAGGAGTACTGTTAATCATGAAGGTAATGACTAGTAGAAGTGGGTCTATCACAAAATATCATACGAAGAAGTAGCTTGTAGATGAATTACCATCTCAAAATCAAATTTCAACAAGATGGAAACCAGTTTCTTGAAGACTATGATTTTTATAGATATGATTCAAGAAAAATTTACGGCATGCCCAACAATAGCAACCATTATCATGATCACAGAAAATTCCAACGACTCTTTCTCCCTATTTTGATCACATAGAAACTGTTATTAAAGGGTTAAAGTTTTCCAGACTTGTCTTTGGATTCATTTACTGAAATGATGCCTAAACTAATTTGCTGCAGACGTTTAAATTCGGCTGCTCAACTATAAAGTTCAAAAGAGGACACTCAATTGTACAATTATGGTTTCTTTACAACAAATCGACACGATTGACAAAGAAAATGGCAAAAACACCTCAGGTTCAGATTTGTTAGGTGGTCAAAACATAAAACATTCTACACTTAAGATACTACACTGAAAAGCATTTAATACTTAATATCTAAAATCAAACATGTCAAATAAAAAGCAGCAGGGTAGAGACAATGAGAGGAGGGGAATATGAATGCATGAACTTGTGACGTACAAGTACACAATGCATTACTTGAAGTTCAAAATTCAAAATATTATTTTTAGCTTGGTAAAAAAAATACCAGTACTCTATAGATTTAGCTTTCATTTAGTAATAGTTTAATCAAACTTTTCAATTGGGGAGCACAATGTTCGTTTTAGTATTTTACCATTTTCCCTTAAACAAGTACAAAGTTAAGCAAGTAACAAATTTCAACAGAAGAAAGAAATGTAAACAAACTTTTGAGTTTAAAAACTACGACGACAATTGGATATTAAACTGGATTATTCAAATCTGAATAGCATGCAATTGTGTTTTCCTCCAGCATATAAAAAATTTGAAAATATGATGAAATTCACATCATCACTAACACAGATTATACACATATGCACAGAATATACGTAAAGATGAATTTGTCATCAAAAGATGTGCATATATGAAGAGAAAGGAAACATCTTTGACTGCTTCCAAGCAAACATGTGGCATAACAAAATAAAAAATGATAACAATTGTTGGATGTTTGACTGAAGCTTCTGCAATA
Organism: Dittrichia graveolens; assembly: GCA_038502395.1. NCBI lineage: Eukaryota > Viridiplantae > Streptophyta > Magnoliopsida > Asterales > Asteraceae > Dittrichia > Dittrichia graveolens. The sequence continues at coordinate 64,200,305 of JARJIL010000009.1, forward strand.
GTTCAGTGGGCCTGATAGGAATTTTCCCTTAAACCTGAGCAAGTAATAGATTTCAACAAAAAGAATGTAAACTACGACAATGACAAAATTATATATATGACTGGAATATTCAAACTTAAACACTAACCTGATTTCCACGTACACCTTTGTTTAAGTCGTGAAAATTGCGTTCCAGAATCCACTTGTAATACCTGAAGGAATAAGCAAGCACCATTTTTAGTAAAAGGCTAAGATATAAAAACCTTAGAAACACAAATGAAATGGATAGAAACTTACTGCTTCTGTAGTGGAGACATTTCAACCCGCAAAACACGCTCAATCTTTGGGGGCAAAGACTTCTCTACGTCCTTTATAACTCTTCGAAGAATGTGGGGCCGCAACTCCGTATGAAGATTAGCAAGCTATAAACATCAAAAAAAATGCAATCTCATGTATATCTCATTTCACCATTCACCATTTTTATTTTCAGATAATTGTTGTGAAATAAAGATGTGATAGTGGGTCCTATTTAGTAGATGGAGAATGAGAGTTTCGGTATGGGTGACTGTTTAATGAAGCATTAACTTGGTGACTCAAATAACCTAGATAACGTTTTAATATTTTTTTAACTTTTTAATATATAATTATATATCACGCATTTACACTACATACACTTGCTTATTAGCCTCAAGATCAAACATTTGATTTTTGAATTAACAATTTACATGAAACTAAGCGAAAATGAACCCAAAATGTATGTTAAAACACTAAGACTTGAATTTTAGGCATTTATCACACCAAACATGTGAATTACTTGAAACTAAATACCAAAAGCTGACATAAAACATATGTTTAAAAAACTAACTGTTTTAGCCAACTATCATACTCAGGATCAAACATTTGAATTACTTGAAACTACAAGCCAAAATCCGATATAAAATGTAAGTTCAAAAACTAAAAAAAGACTCGCTTTTTGCCAAATTATTATTTGGGTCCACCCATTAACCTGAAAGTTTAACCAATCCGAATGTTACTAGTTACGGTTATCCCTTTGTTTGAAAAGGCGGCACTTAAAGCACTAAGCTATGCGAATCAAGAGGCCAACACTTACGTGTATGTAAAGCACTATGATTACTGAAATTGCTATAAAGTGGCGCCTTTATTGAAGCACTAAGCAGCACTTAATTGCGCTTAGTGTATATTTAGGTTAGGTTGGGCTTTAGTTTAGGTTGGTTGGGCTTTTAGCGGGCTAAATTAGAATCGATAGTACTAGAACATTGGGTTTCGGTTAGAAACAAAATATCACAGCTCGGGAAACGGTAAAAATCAACAGAACTGATCGACATCTCCATTTCTTAAAGCAGAGCAGTAAAATATTATGTTTTGAATCATCGTCTTCTATTCTTCCATTCACGAAGCAACAGATTGACATTTTAGATAAGGATGTAGCATTATGCATTTTAGACTACTTTTGGTGCTTAGTATCATGGTATGATCAATGATATCAAGTATTTATAACTTATAAGTAAACTGAGAAATGATGTTGGTGTTTAAGTACTTCTGAGTTTTAATATATGAATTGACACTTTGGTGTTTAAGTATTTATAAGGTAGTATATGACTATCTGTGGAAGTTGGGTAATCTATAAGTATCATGTATTTTTTTTCTTTTTATTATTATTACTATTTATTTTTATTTTTTTTTGAATTTCAGGCGCTTCGCGTGCTTAAAGCAAGTCTTGGCACTTAGGCTTCCAGGACCCTTGGCACTTTGAGGCCCTTTACGTCTTTTAAAACCAAGGCTTATCGGTGTAATTCTAAATCCTGAAAACTGACTAACCTGACATAACCTGAAACCAACTAACTTGATATCTTATTAAGTTTGGTTATCAGGTAAATACCTAAATCCTGAAACTCAACTAAGTCAACCTGAATAACCCGACCAAAGAACCCTCCTACACACACACACAAAGCTCTATGTCCAAATAAGATAAGCAAGGAGAGAACCCAAGAAGTAAATGCAAAAGGATGTCTTAAAACAACGTGTACCTCTATTTCGTTGAAAGAACTAAGGTTCTTGTAATTCTGGACAAACTCATCCTTGCTACTGAATTTATCTGAGTCTAGAAAGTGAAGCAAGGCCCTGCCATCACATAAAGAACAAGTAAAATTCGAAACTGGTAAATCACTTGATACATTCTACTCCTCCTTTCAGTTGTCTATTCTATTTCTATTTTAGGCAGTGATATTACTTTTAAACTTTCCCAAAATAAGTAAATTAATCATTGATAAGATCCCCGGATAAAGGTTGGCAAGTTGAAAAAAAAATGTAAAGAGCAATGCAGTAACAAATGAAAGAAATTACCATAGTTCTTCAACACTGTTTTGCAAGGGAGTGCCGGTAATAAGAAGCTTGTTCTTCGTGCTGAATTCCTATAAAAGAAGTCATAATAATGAAATATTCATGCTTAACACAAAACAAGAAACAGATAGATGATACACACATACCTTTAGGGTTGTATATAATGACGCTTCACTGTTTTTTAACCTATGTGCTTCATCAACCATAAGATAATTCCACTTAATTGTTGATAGGACCATCTTATCCTTTAATAAAACTTCATAAGTAGTCAACAGGGCATCAAACTTTGTAGTGTCACCAGTATTCTTATCAGAGAAAAATTCATACTGCTGACAAACCTATAAACAACATAGGAATATTGAACACATTTTATAAAGCATAAATTGTAAGGTTACCTGGTTAAGATTTAAGAATGTAGAAAACTTTAATAGATAAAAATAAAGCTTCAATATTACCTCTCGGCTTGCACGAGTCCCAACATATATAATCATGTTCATATCAGGAAGCCACTTTCTGAACTCTTTAGCCCAATTTGACAAAGTTGATAAAGGAACGACAACAAGAAAGGGCCCATGAATTTGTTGTGAGTTCTATGGGGATAAAAACAAATCAATCAACTTTATGAAGCAAATTGACAAGAATATATGACAATAAACATGAGTACCTGGAGAAAACCAAGCATAGAAACCGACTGAATGGTTTTGCCAAGACCCATTTCATCAGCTAATATGACATTCGTATCGTTCCTCCAACTGCACTGTGAATATTGTTAATAAGTATAACTCTAGATGATACAAGTTTCCCAAAAAAAACTGAAAACACAAGGAACAATTTCTACCCTGATGGATATATGAATGACTTACCTATTAACAAGAAAATTCAAGCCCTCAAGTTGATAGTCTCTGAGTTTCCCGCCTTTTAACCAATCAGGCTGTTCATCAAGCTTTCTCAAACTTGCTGTAAGAATATAGTAATGTAAGAAAATCAAATTACATGATAGTAAAAGACAAGAACCACAATGTTGACTACAAAGAGAACAAAAAAAAGGAAAAAAACCAGCAGATACAAATGCATGTTCATCAATCAACACAATAAATTGTACCGTTACATATGTGATATCTATATATACACACTCGATAACCACATGTATGCGACCTGGCAAGATCTTCTACTATCTAAAAGAGTTTTTTAAGCATAAAGAGCACCAAAAGTGTCCAACTTTACACTTATCTTTATGTATGTATTGGATTTCAAAACTAACCAATTTATCAAGCTTACAATTTTCACCATCAAAAGCACCCATTTACCTAAGCTTACCACATCATTATTTAATATTATTTATTATCTTATAGTTTCTTATTATTATTCATATAATTCTAAAAAGAAAAAGCAAACAAACACCACAAACTATACCACCTGTTCCGTCGCTTTGGTGGCAACCTGCGTACTCCAGCCACCCTACAACCCCGACATCCTACTATCACAGCCATCACCTTCTCTAGCAAGACAAACACACTCACAAACAGACGCAAAATGCACAAGAAACACACAGCATACAGGGGTTGTGTTGATTCATGAGTTAAGAGTTTTGGCAGATTCAAAGTTGTCAAAGGCTCAAGGCGCACCAAGGTGCAAAGGGGTCCTCAAGCCTGAGGCGCAAAGCACAAGCTCGGGTGTAGGCTTCACGAAGGCGAGGCACATCATATTAAAAGCGAAAAAACTCTAAAAATACATGTAATAATGTAATAGAACACAAATAATACAATAGCACTCGAGATATAAATATACTTCTGTTTCATACTTCATATCCTAAACGTACTCAATTTTAAGCCTTAAGGCTTAAACATCAAACAATGTTCATTTTGCAAACTGAAAACATTAACAAGTGAATTGAATCTAGAAATCAAACCAGAAAAAAATCAAGTGACTCAAACCAGAAAGCACACACCTTAAATCTGTAAGTATAGTAACTCTAAGTCAAACCAAAAGTCAAGTGAATCAAACAAGAAATAAACTACTCACAGTATTCTAACTAACTAAGATATTATAGCAGCTAATCAATGGAGAAGAAATAGAAGCAGAGGTTTAATGTGATGATGAGCGGAAAAAAGAAATAGAAGTAGAAGAAACTCCTAAGTTGATATGTATCAAATTGGCAGCAGGTATAATGAGTAAACACACCCGAAGTCAGATGATTTTATAGATGATAATACTGGAATTCGAGAACCAGGTATTCTCCAAGTAGCAAAGAAACAACATAAGAAAAAATAACGTACTATATCCTCCCGCGCTAAGGTAATCGGCGCTAGGTTTATAGCCAATCCCCCCTCCCTATAATTTAGGAAATAAGATAGTTACTAATAAAATTCAAATACCTCCCCTGAATAGATAATACCTGATACCTAAGTAAATAGATAATACCAGTTAATTCAACAATTCTTCAAATACCCATCGTGGGTCATATCATAAGTGAACAATTATAAGAAATAGTAGAAATAGAAGATTAGGGTTTATGAAAACGTTAATCGGAGAGGTCCTAATGATTTAGTAAGGTCAAAATAAAAAAATGGGTCAAGAAGTGTTTCACGAATGCGTCTCACTTCATGGAAAGAAAAGCCCAAGACTATGAGCTTATGCGCTTTTGTGCCTCAGGCGCACTTTTTACAATTATGGGCAGATCTGGGTATGATTTGGGTGTGTTTTCATCTGATAAGTTTGTGTATGTCCAGTATGGTTTAGGGCTATTGCAGATCCAGGTGTGATTTATGAGTGTGATCATCTAACAAGTATTACCTTTAATCATCTCCTAGGAAACCCTTAGTAACCTCTCCCCCTATAATCCCAGTCTTCTACCACCGACGTTTTTGAGCTTCAAGGGTTTGATTCATTAGGGTTTATGATCCTTCAAAACACACATCGCCACTGAAACACACACACATGAACTGCAGGCTTGATTTAGAGTTTCTATCCATAATGTTAAAGTTGCAGGCTTTGATTAGGTTTTGAATTGGTTGGGGTTAGACTAGTCGAGCTGCAACTTGCAAGTTTCCATTTAGGCTTTAAATGTGTTTAATTTCTTTGATTTCAAGTGCCTGTGTGTTCCGTTTATGCGTGTGTTTGTATTTTGCATCTTCATGGGTTGTGCGTGGTTGATTTATGTATTTGTGCGTGTTCTACTTCTCTGATAGTGAGTAGTCTCTGTGGAAAGGGAAGATGAAAGAGACAAGTGAGCCGGGTAGTTTTAATTTTTGTAATTTGGTTTACATATGGTGGTGGTGGTGGCAGTGTTCAACCGATCTGTTTAAAGATGATATTTTCAAAAATGTTAACTTGCAATGGAGAAAAGAAAAGGTGGACTGCTTTTTAAAAAGTATTGTGAAAACTTGAAATAAGGAAAAAATTATGTTATACTAAATTGTAAATTTATATACAAAGAAAACAGATCTGAGATGCCATCTAATACCTAATCTGATCTTATCTAAGAACCGATAATATATTCATAAAACCGAAACTGGTCATTATCTAGAAACCAAGGTAACTAGAAAAATCTAATAATTTGAAAACTAGATACCAAGACCCCTCCTTCTCAAGCTGATGCCTGACTGACTATCATGCTCTCAACTTGGATCAACAACTTCAGCTCTGCCACTATGTTCATTTATGTTTTCTTCCTTGGAACTGTTAAAGTATATGTAGAGGTGCCTCGTGTTGTAGTAGCAGTAATAATGGAATCGATCTTGGATAAACTACAATCTACTATTGGAGAGAGAAAAAAATGTCTGATGCTATGAAAACCAATTGACATAAATTGATGAAGACGTGAAATCAAGTTGGACCCCAAATTGATTTATCTAGGTCTCTTAAAACAAAGAGACAAACATTGAACTTGACCATAAATCCACAAACCTCCAACTTTAAAACCAATATTAGGCTTGAGTCGATGATATTTGGTTCTAAAAGATAGCATGAAACACTTGAATCAAGTAACTGAGTCGGTTATGAGAGCAGCAAGCAGCAGCCAATAAACAGTTTTGGTCATTAATAGAGCCATGTGAAGAACGTTGACATCGGTGCGGGGAACAGAAGTCAACAATGAAAGAAGACTAGGATCCAGCCAAGCCAAACAATATGGATTTCGGTGAAGGCTGACAACAGTTCTAGCGACGGCTAGAAGCTAGGATTTGGTGGCTCTGATACCATATGAGAACTTGAAAGAAGCAAAGATATTTTGGTTTTATAGATTAACAAACAAAACTTGTAAACACATAGGCAAAGAAAAAAACTTGAGATATGGTCCAATAAATAAAAATTGTAAACACATAGACAAAGAAAATGACTTAACCATAAAATCAAAACTACTAATTATCTAGACATCAAGATAATTATATAATTCTAATAACTTGGAAAGTAGACACCGATATGTACTACATATGATTCTTTGCTTTCATTATATTATCTGGAGGTTAACAGAATACGTAGAAATACTTGTAGACTCTTATTTGCATGTCACATTATGTTCGTGATTTAGATATATTGCAGGCCTTGAATGAAACCATATCTAGTAATAAACCAGGCATGTCTTAGTGAATTTCCTGGATTCCTTTCTATGTTATTTTGTTTTTTTATTGTAATATGATCTGTGATGACCTAAAATTGCACGCTAATGATATGCATTACCTTTGCTCTTTCTTCGCTGAAAATCTACCATTTTTTCATGTACAGCTGCAAGTGCAGCTTCTCTAGTCTGCATCCAAATTGAAGTTTCAGAAAACACAAACTGCTAGACTATGATCGTTTCGTATTGTTACAAATGCTCAATAGAATACTGGTAAGTAGAATATTTGAAATACAAGTTCTGATGTTACAGAAGATGAATTTTTATCAGAGAGATGAGTAGGAAGATATAAGTTGCATACCAATAATGCTTCATATTGCACCAAAACAAATCCAAATTAGGGCATTACCTTGTACTCATCAATTGTTGCTTGGGCAAACGCAATATCATCAATCTTCTCCCTATAAATATTGTATCAACATAAGCATTCAGGAAGAAATCTCAAATAGAAATTTACTAGAGGGATGAGAATTCAATGCATTGGCAAAAAAAATCATGTATCACATAATTTTAATGTTTAGAATAAATAATTAAATAAGGGAGACTTTTTAGAAGTAGCTATAATAAAGCAGAAGAAACTCAAAGAGCAGAACTTTCAACAAACAATGAGAACCAAAACAATTGACATTAAAAGCATTTTAAATAATTAAATTCTGTGGGAAAGTATAAATTAACCATTGGTTTTTAGATATAAAGTATACCATGTAAATCAAATCCAATAACAAAAAACTCTTGCCATGATGATATTGGAGGATTATGTGTTTCAGCTTAATAGCTCCCTAAACAAAATGTAATCATAACTTCATGAAACAGAAATTTTGCAGACAGATGGAAGAAATATGAAGATACAGGGGCAACTCAAATACAAACAGATATTATTATAAAGTATAGATATACAACATTTTTATAGATACAAGATAAAATAAACTAATAAAACTTCCTCTGTGAGTAGTGCAAATCTGAGTTTAAATGAAAGTAGACTGCAAAAACATGAGTTATTTAAGTTTTACACCTTTACAATACAAATAATAGGTATTCAAAAAACAACCAAAAAAGATGTTGCACTGATACCATGGGGGGTAAAAATAATATATGCACAAAAATACGAAATAATAAATACATCAACTAATGAAAGTGTGTTGGTTATTAATGACTCGGCAAGTAAAATGTAAAAAAACCAAAATAAATCTTATCGAACCATTGGAAGAATTAAAGAAACAGATCCAGATTTATGGAAGTTAACTTTTTTTTATATATACCATGTTGCTTCAGCATAAGAGAGACCTTGCCACTTAACCAAATACTCTGGGGCTTCCAAACCTTTGCCGAGTCTATCAGCAATTATTCTCTCAACCTAATTGGTGGAAATAAAAAATAAATAAATAAAAGATGATAAAAGAAGCTAATGCTGCTAGTGTTACATACAACAGTGTAGAAAGAATGCAAAGGGTGACATAAATAGTTTGAGCAGTAAAACCTGACAGTTCTGCTTGATAAGATCCAAATCCATCTCCTTGCTCACATCAATGACCTCAATCTAACGGACAAAGATACAAAATAAAAAATACTAAGTCTGTGTTCAACCAAATGAAACAAATAAGGACAACAATATAAGTTATTGATAGCCAAAAAGAATAATAATAAGGAAAGTGCTATTTCTCCAAACCTTGTGTATTCCACATTTACATGATGAAAAAATGCTTTACACAGAATGGACGTAATAATCATGTACTGATGTACCCAATTTGCATGGTTGGAAAGGGGAACAAAAATAATTCTACACTAAATTCAAAACAAGCATAGAACTAGATTCTTCATTAATAATTATCAGTCCCAATGAACTGTGGACACCAAAAAGGCATTTCATTTATCACTTGTCAAGAAAAGCAAGTCTTCCACAATGATATAAAGCAACAACCATACCCACTCCCACCTAAGCGGTGTATGGAGGAGGTGAGTAGTAGACAATCATACCTCTACAGGAAAGTAGAGAGACTGCTTCCCTAAAGACCTTCAGTCTTCTATAATGTTATCTTTTCTGTAAATGATTTTTGGAAATAATAACTTCAAAATGTCACCAAGTAGACACAACACTCCACAGTATGAATCGTCGAAATAATAACTTCAAAATGTCACCAAGTAGACACAACACTCCATGATATGAATACCTTCCATCGGGAAACATGTTCGTACGAAATAGAGATCAAAAAATTTAGGAAAATACATAAAAACAGAAACACCAATTATTGCAGTGATCACCAATGAAGCCACCAAAACTTTTCTGGCTTTTTGTTTCATTCAAATCAAAATCTTCACTCATACAACAAACTAAGCATCTTCATAACATATATATGTATGGGTCTGTATGTATGTATCTATATTGATTGGGTACCATATGGTTCATCATTATGTTGCTAACTCAGTTATGATAAAAAAAATTAAAAGGCAGGGTTCATGAATAGTAAAAAGATGACTAATTTTCCTTTCTAAGTACTACAGAAAACATGCGATACAAAGACAAATCTATAACATCAATTAATGAAAACTACCTGAAAAGGAAAATTAAGAAAAAGAAGAATCCATGGCAGACATTACCTCCTCACGAGATACTTGTCTCCTGTGCTTTATATCCTCCGTAACTTTTTTCATGTAATTTAAAACCTTCTTATAACCACTCAGCTGAACATAAATAGAAACAAGAATTATTGAAAAGGAAATGATAAATTACAACATTAACAATGTCAAAATACACTCACGTTTTGTAGTTCAGAGAGTGATTTCCATTGACAATGCAAATGTGATTGGCCTTTCCACTTTATGTAAAACTCAGTATCATTCCAATCTGGCTCTGAGTCCAATAAATGGTTCAACAATCGAGGCTCTGTAGATCTGTTGGTTTGCATAGCTTCTTCTGCCATGCCCTTTGGCTGATGCCAAAGCACCTTCTCAATCGAGTCACCATCTTCCTCTTCCAAGTCATCCTTACCTCACAACAGGTACAGAGGTTAATAAAAAGTAAACCAATGTTAAATATACACGATCAATAAATTTAAATATATATATATATATATAAGTGCATGTATGTATAATTCGCACCTTGTGGCCTTTTCTCTTGATATCTTCATCATTATCTTCGCTTTCTTCACTTTCAGCATACGATACTTTTCGCACCGATCTTGTTGAAGTCCGAACTTCATTGATCCTCTCGGAAACTTTTGTAGAAATAGACCTACTGCCACTGTCTTGGCGGGGATGACTAATTCTCCTTCTTGTAGTTTTAACATTATCTTCAATATCATCATCTAAATCATTCGGTGAAGAGTCTTCTTCAAAAAAGGATGTTTTACCCCTTTTCCTCCGACTAAAAGATGTAGATGGTTTGTGTTCTCTACTAGACTTTGAACCACTACGCCCACGTTTCTTCTTTTGTATGCCACTAGGTTTCTTATAAAAATCATCATCTGAGAAGTCTAATTCATCATCTTCAAAGTTATCATCTTCATCTATATCCTCACCTTCCCAATCTTCATCATGTACCTAAAGAATACAATATGCATATTTGGGTAAGCAAGACACTCTAATATCTATTTATTTGCATATATTAACTAAGTATACCCTTAATATCCTAAGAAGTCCTAATCCTCACTTCAATTAACAATTACCCAACAGTTATCCTTAACAACCACATAAACCATGTGTAATCACTCACCTGTTGCAGTTTTCTTAATCATTTTGTTGCATTTTTATTTCATGCAAGGCCTCCTCTTTAACCATGAAGTGTTTTGCCATTTTACGGCCAATTCATGATAGTCAAGGAAATGTTCAATATAATTTAGGATACTTTAGCCTAATTATATAGAAGTACCAGGACATGAGACTACATGTATAACGTACTTTAACCTAATTCTAAAGAAGTACTAGGACATGAGACTAAATGTAGATACACCCATACTCAAAGAATAATGACCTAAAATAATTCCTACAACAACCTTTGGACACTTAAAGCAAAACATACTTCAAGACCAACATCACCCAAATCACAGACACGAATATCACAAGTTCAAGATGTAGAAAGGTTGGATTAGTTCCTGGATCCAAGCTATCTACAAGATGCAAATAGAAAAGTTTTTATACATCGGTTGGGATTTCGCAAAGTAGTAATACAATCAAGACCTTAACTAGCAGATATGATCCAAAACTAAACCAACTAGAATTCCACAATTACTATAATAGTACACCATGATAACGAGATATAAGCACTGCACATGAAAATATATGTACAAGCAAGAACCTTCTTCCCTCTTCCAACACTTGTGGTGACAATGTCAGGATCAAAATCAGCATCAGCAGGGTCATCTTCTGCAGCAGTAAAGGAAACATAAATCAATAGTTTGAGAAATAATGCACATAGTAATGGCATCAAATGCAATCCCCATTTAATCCACATGATGTTTTCATAAACATGTATATAGTATCTAACATCATCAAGTTACCATATTCTTCCTCATCATCATCTTCAAAATCAGCATCTTCCACATATGCACCCCGAGATGAAGCATTCGACTTCTTCCTAGACACAAAGTTATTGCTAACAACCTGAAGCTGTGGTGTTGAATTATAATCAGCAGCTTTACTAATCAACTTATTGTGCACTGAATCACTTTGTTCATCTCCATCCAGCTCGTAATAATCATCAGACAACATCTCATCGACATTTTGACCTTTATTTGCCTTATCCACTTCTGATAAATCATTGCCTGATCCTTCTTCATTGTTATACCCAGAACTGCTTTTTGATTCCTGCCCTGACTCTGATCCATGTCTATCATGCATGGGCTGACAGTCTTTCCAAAATGTCGAGCCCCATTTCCCAGCAGTTTTCCTTGAAGTAGTATTAAAATCCGTTAAATTCAATAAGCTATCGTCATCCTCAGTTACAGGCTCATTCAGTGACTTGATCTTTGTTTTGAATTCTTTATCCATACCCGAAGTTGGTTCTAAATCATCATATCCTACAATGCTCTCAGTTTTTTTTATAGTTCCACCATCATTCTTGTCATTCAAAACTCTGTCTGCAACTGTTACATTGGTATAGTTTCCAAAAAAGGCCATTTTGACTGTAACTTGAAAGTAAAGTTACCCCCTTATTCACTATGAACTCTCCGCTTCTTACCTTTACCCGATTTGCAAAATCAAACTTTAAAACATTTGAGCCCAATTTATCAAATGATTTAAATGACTATAGGATGTGAAATTGCATTCATCAGCAAACAAAAAGAACAATCTACGACTTTATTAAGATAAAGACTATCTGAATTGTCTCGACGCTCAAAACAGCCAGAAAGAAATGAGGAAAATCTACTCTTCACGTGAATTGCGAATTAAAAGAGGTAAGTAGGAGGAAGGGCGATCCAGACGATATGGAGACCCAAAAAAACGGAATTCAATTGGTCTGGATGCATAATCATTGGATCGGTTACTCTACGTACACCAGAACATCAAAACCATAACAAAAGACATAAAAAAACATGTAAGTTCCTAAATCCACAAAGCAAAACCCTAAACTGGATTAGGAGTTAAAAAAACACGATTAACCGATGCGTGAGGGAGCGACTCTTATATGTTAATCAAATTCGTTTCAGATGACTTTCACATTTGTTACGAATATGGCTCCACATAAACGTATATACACCGATTGATATATCGATAGATTACGTATGTGTGTGTGAATAAGGATTGAGAAAAATTCGGCGCACGTTAGCAATCGTACTCACGTCGGAAAAAATGGACCGTCGCGGCTAACAAACACGCGCCGTCGGACAGCGGCAGCGATAACAAAAACGATTGAAGACAAAATCAAGCGAAAATAAAGAGAATTTAAACTGTAACAAGGAGTTTTATGTGTGTATCGGATGACGTAAAAGTTCAAACAGCGGTGAACGGATCATACGACGGCGGAGACTGGATTCACCGGCTGCTTAAGTCCGGCGACAGAGAGAGAGAGTTTTGGGGGAAATTTGAGAAGGGTTATTTTTGTTTGGAGAGTTAATTGAACATGAATGAATATTATTAATTTATTTTTTATTTTTTTTAATTTAATTGGGAGGATTTACTCCTACGGGATGTGGCCACGTGGTGGTTTTTATTCAAATGTCATGGATTAACGGATGAGATTAAATAGTCGTTTGTTGACTCACCCAAGGGTGTGTGGGTGGGCTTTATAGAATCATGATATTCACCTATTACTTTATCAAATCAAATATAATTCATCAAATTTATTTTATTAAATACGCATAAAATGATATCATGTGACTTGGTGGTGGATGCATCACATGTTTTATTTACTAGAATGACGAAGGATTTGAGTCTTATCAAGGTTTTAATCAAGGAATGCTTTGAAAATAGTTACGTGTAAAAACGATTTAACTGTATATACTTGAATCAAAAGGTTAGTGCGTTTGAAAGGAAACCTAACCGTGAAAACTTCTTTAAAGAAAGCAAACATCAAATGAGAATTTTATTTTTTAAACTTTAAAGGCAATCAAAAGATATACTATCGATTAAAAAACTCATAACAAAAATCTACATATAAACGGCAACCTCCTAACCATTTGCAAAACACAACCGAACAACAAATTAGAACGTACGGTGCACAAGCAAAATAGAAAAACTAGCCACCACAGACCCTACACAAAACAACTGAATAAGACTTAAACAGTCCAAAAATACCACCATCGAACAACCACGCATTGGTACATTGTGAAGCCCATAAAATGTAACATCCCAAATTGGGGCCTAGTCTAATAACCGAATTTCACAAGATAATTGGTATTTTAAGTATTGAGGTGGTTTAGATTCTATGTGCACTTATGGGATAATGGTATTTTCTATCAATTGTGATTATTATGAAAGTATCATAATGTTATTAGTAAGTTGACTTTATAAGTCATTGATGTGGGATTAGCATTTAAGTTAGTAAATCATGATTGGGTTTTAATGGTTAACCTAAAGATAGAATATAAGTATTATATTAAGTTTGTGGCCAATTAGTAAAGAATTTAAGTTTATAAGACTCTATGACAAGTTTGGTGGCTAGTCTCTTAATTATTGAACTTTAGGGGCTGAAATCTGGAACTCATAATAGATAGAGGGAGGAAGAGCCTCGTAGCAAATATTGACTTGTTTGAAGATCGTTTGGAGTTGCCATGTGCAATCTATGTTGAATTCTTGAAGGTTTAAGGGTGTATATACTATTGGATGCTTATCAAGGGAAGTGCTTCAAGTTTATAATCCATATTTTCAAGTAAGCTTCTAACCCTTTTATCTTGATCAATAGATAGTAATTGTTGCTAATTTTGAGCACTGGCAGACCTTGTATTGATTGCAAGTTCAAATTGGTGAAGTCTGGGTCAAATGGGGAAAACTTAAGTAGGATATTGTTGGTAATGATTTGGAATGTTTTAGTGGTTGAATATGGTATTTTCAGGTTGCTTTAAGTTACTATAAATGAGTTTTTAATCTGCAAATACCTGATTTCGACTTATGATTGTTAAAATTGGTTGAATTGAAATTTGGGTTAAAAATCAGATCTGGGATGATGAAGGCCGTGGCGCGACCATATGAAAGTCGCGACACGAGTTCATCCTTGTTGTAACACCCACTTCAAAATTTGTAATAAATATTAAATTTGTAATACTTGTTTTCCATTAGTCCATCAGTATAGCCTCACCCGAAGGTCCCGGGTTCCCTTCGGGTTCCTTCGGGAAGACCCTTACGCCCCCCCCCCCTTCGGGTCCGGGCTACGGGTTCCCCAAACCGAACATTCATTTTTTTTCTTTCGAGGTGTAACGTACAGATTTTAAAAAAATAACTTCAACGGATATATATCCGTTGTATATATATATTTTTAATTCTCCTATAAATACCACACTTCTATCTCATCCTTTCATTTAAAAAAATTTCAAACTTCCATCTTTCATCCAACTCTTCTATAAAAAAATTACACTCTTCTCCTATAAATACATAACCACCCCAAAATATGACATCACCACCACATGTTTCATCGAGTGGTTCGTCGGATTCCGTATCAACCGAAGAACAGATCCGGCATATTTCATGTATCCAACTAGCAAACATTATGTGCACTTGTATCATTTTACACAATATGATACTTGAAGATGAAGACAATGCCATTTGTAGTTTATACCCACACGACATCCTATCGTCGGATATCGAAACACAAATAAGTGAACAAGCACGCGCGGCTAACGTACGAGAAGTCAAAAACTGAGAGACGCATAATAACCTTCGGTCGGATCTGGTCGAGCATATTTCACGTATCTAACTTTCGGATAACGAAGACGAGTAGCTTTTTTTAATTTATTAATCTAGATTTAGAGTATTGCAATTTTTATTTTATAATAATATATATTTTTATTTTTTATAGAATTGTTTAAATATTTGAATTTGTTTAATATATAAATGTGTAATTAAATAATTAAAAAGTGGGAAAAAGTTTGGGTTGATTTGGGAAAGGCTATACTAGAGTTTTGGGTTGATTTGGGTTGGAAAGGAAAAAGTAAAAAAAATTGATGTGGCGCTGATGTGACAGGTTGGTTTGGGTATTTGGGAAGCCTTACGGAAGGCCTTAGCAGTAAAGGTGTATTATCATTATTATTGTTGGGTTTATTATTTAAAAAAGGTATTTATGCTATAGGGTTTTATTGGGCTTGTATAAGTGTATTAGATAAAAAGGACTTATGCTTTTGGGCTTGACAGGACCAACAATTTCAATACAAGTGGGCTTGGGATAGGATAGAATAAATTGGGTTCGGGCCTAAGGAGGAGGGTATATATACTCATTTAGGGCGCAACCCCCAAGAAGGGTAACTTGAATCTATCTCTACTTTGTGTGTGTGTGTGTTTGGTGTCATTGCCGAGAGAGAGAGAGAGAGCAAGGCAACGAGACCAACTTCTGGACATTACAAATTTGAGCAAGGATTGATAACATGTATGTAATCTACTCACCTAACAACTATTTCTGTGTTGATTATCAAAAGAAACAGTCTTGTTAGTTGGGTTATGGGGTTTGAGAAATACAAGTGAGTTGAGAGAAAACATTGAGGTTTGATCCACTAATATTCGATGTAATCCAAATTAATTTGGTAGGGTTTGTTTATATGATTGTAACACCGCCATTTTGAAAACTAGATTTTTTTTAAACAATCATTTAAACTATTTTTAAGTTTTCAAACTGCGTGGGTTCATCTGTAAACATAACTTATATTAAACCTATTTTCAAAGATTACATATGCGGCAGAAAATAAAGTGGCTAATAATTTACAAACAAAACGGCCACATCATACTAAAACTATTGGTGTTACTGTGACCAGACAACCGACCATTTTAAAATATACAAACATAAAGTAGCATAGCAAGTGCTCCTCCAAAACAAATATCCAGCAAACACCCAAGCCCTCATGCCTAAGTGTCACTTGTACAATGGGGAGAGTATCAGTTAGCTAATTAAAGCTAGTGAGCATAAAGATCAATATAAGCATATCACATATCAAAAATAGTCATCAAATAGTGTTATCCTAACATCTCGCTATGAGCTGGCATGATCAGGAAGCAACATAATCTTGTAGGGTAGCTAACATGGCTCAATGCTTCTAATTGGGGTACCAAACACATCAACCACGCTAGTGGGTGAGTGTATAGCAGTCCACCATTGCGTTATGAAGTCAAAGACTCCATTGGGTACAGCAGGAAGTTGATCCCCATCATCATTCGAGGAACATTGGGCTTGCAAAATCCTAAATACCTATCCATGTACCGTTGATCCCATAATTGGCCTGTAGGCCTCAAGTCATCCAAGTCCTCATGTTGGCCTAGAATATGGACTATAAATAGTCCTCATGTCCGGATCCGATCACAAACAAATAGTTGACCCGTTCAGGGTCTCATAGCGCGCATACAAATATATATCATAATCCTGATTCAAAACTTACATTATTCAAGTGCATATCAGATCATTTAATAGGCATTTCATACATTCAATAATATGGTTTACCTTTCGTTGATTTACTTCTCAATACTGGTAATATATAATATGGTAATATTAATTCTTATGTTATCCGACACTCACATGTATAGCTACAACAGGCAAATATAGTATTTCGGCTCTTCTTGGTTGTCGGGTCCGCCTATAACACATTACTTAAATTTAGACGTAGCATGCAAAGTACAACAACTAGAATACTAGTATTAATCCCTTGATGATGTCCTTAATCCATTTGTTAACCTAACAAACTTGCCATACATCAATACAAAGAAAACAACAAAACTGCTTGCTGTTACTAGACAACACTACCTTACGGACGCAAGCATCCTTGCTTGCTCCCGTAAGGGTTACTACTTGCGCCCGTAAGTGAACCTCCCTTGTGGTCGCAAGGACATTTGTAACACCCGCAAACATTGACTAGGAGATTAGCAGGTTTGTGGTAAGTGTTTATCTGTTTTTATGCAAATTAAATGGTTAATTGATTTAATTCAAATATGTGATTAATAAGTATGCATGTATATTAGTATATGTATGTATGCATGCACGTATCTAGTTGTGTACGTGTATGTACAAGAGGTGGATTGCCACCTCCTGCTTCAATTAATGTATACGTGGTTAGCTTAGGTTAATAATTCATTATCACCTAAAATTAAGAAAATGAAAGTGTGTGTATTGTGTATTCTCTCTGCTGAAGAAGAAGAACAAGAAAGAATCGGAATTTCATAGATTTGATTCCAAATTCAAGTAAAAGGTTAGATGTTATCTCTAACATGTTTAAATGTTAATTTGGTATGATCTCTGATTGAATAACATGAATTTATGAAGAAAACAATGATCGGTTTTTTAAGAAAACATGAGTTTTGGTGGGTTTTGTGTGTTCATATGATTTATATGTTTATATGATGTTTCAATCCATGAATATGTGTTTAAATGTGTTAAAACATGTTTCTGGAAAGTTAAAAGGAGTTCATGAATTTCTGGATTTGATTGTATGATGATATGAAGTTAGCGAATTTGGTTTAATGAAGAAGAAGGTGAAATCCGATGCTGGTAAAACCGATTGTGTGAAAACCAATGCTTGGAAATCCGAGAATATAGAACCCTACACTTGAGAAACCGACAACCATAATCCGAATACCCCAAAATCCGATACTTGGAAAATGATCTTAGAATCTGAAACCTTAAAACCGATACACTTGAAATTCGGAAGTTTGTAAATCCGAGACTTGAAAACCTATACCCAAGAATCCGATATCATGTCTAGAATTCAACATGCTCCTAAATCCACTAAACCTAAATCCGAGAGTCTTAAATCCGGAACTATTAGAATCCGATACATGTGAAATCCGAGCCTCAGAATCCGAGTGATTGAAATCCGATAATCTCAAATCCGGTGAAGTAAAATCCGATACTTGAAGTTGCGGATTCTTAGAAATCCAATGATTCATGAAATCCGACATTTTGTGTTTTGAGCTTGCAATTGTTTATTGTTTGTTGTTTATTTGATGAATGAATAACTTATAAATATATGTGAGTAAATATATTTATATATTCGAGATTGATTTGGTTATTGCTGTGTTTTCAGGCAATCCTAAGACTCAGTAATATTAGATCTCTGAGCTCGTGCTGATATTGAGGTAAGTGGACGTTAATCGTGGATGGTAAAGATTACGGTTAATGTTATTGATGTGATGCATGATTGTGTTGAGATTAGATTGATTGAACTGTTGATTGTGATATTGATTGTTGATATCTGCTGCATGACTATTTGGTCGATACGCGCTCTTAGGATGATTTTGAGTTGCGTTTGAGAAGTCAGCTATACATGGAATTGGGTTGGGCTCGTTTACTGGTTGGTTGAACAGTGGTAGCCTTACTGTTGCATATGTTGCTTCAGAGGAAGATTTCACTGTGCCAATTCAGTAGAGAGCTATCGGTAAACCTTTGCTTTGGCCGGCATTGGTTGTAGGTTTTGCGCCGAACCACCGGTCTTCTTGGATATGTGATTACATGCTTTGATATTGATTGTGAATGTTTGCTTTTGGTGTTTAGCCTCTACTCATTTAGCTTTGTGCTAATTCCCCTTAGTTGATGTTTTGTAGGTTCGTGTTTGTAGTTGCAGAAGGGAGAGTTGATGTAGGAATCCATCCTTGATGACCAATTGTAGATGATGTAGGAATCCATCCTTGATGGCGAATTCAATTTTTCACCCATTTCAACCTAAACACCCAAAACTCAAGAACAAGGGAGAACACTTACAAGGAAGATTAGATGATAAAGAAGATGACAATGGACTGATTACAAGCTTGAATCTACTGCTGGAATGAAACTTGATGAGTTCTCCTTTGATATCTCCTTCAAAACTCCAAGAAAAAAGAAATGAGATATGTGTGTGTTTGTGTGTCTGTGTAAGAGAAAAGGGGTGGACAGACCTTAGGTTCAAATATATCCACAAGTGGGTATTTTGTTCCCCTTTTCACCTTACAACTCAACTCTCGATTACCCATTTTAACTAACTGGGATATCTTTGGAATCCTTATTTAAAACCGTTTAATATTTTATTAATTTTATTACTATTTTTATAATAATTCCATTTTAAATTGATGAGATAAAATTCTTATATTCATTATTTTTAAAACCGTTTAACTATTTTCATAATAATTACATCTTAAATTGATGAGATAAAATTCTATATTCATTATTAAATTCAAGATTCGAACGTACCAAGCGTGTAAAAGACCAGGCCTATCTGAGGATGTTACAATGATGCTACGAATGATTTGTGATTTGAATCATGTGATTTGGTTAAGAATTAGTTGAGTTTGAATTTTTGGATCTTTGACTGAAAACTCACAATCGCCAATGTTCTTGCCTGGTTCGCCAAGTTATATGTTCCTTGATTCCTCGATCGCCAAATTAGAATGGATGAATAGCCAAGTTTAGGCTAAATGAATAGCCAAGTTTAGGCTAAATGAATCGCCAAGTACATGTCAACCATTAATAGAATCTCCAAGTTATATATAGGTGTAAACATCGCATCACTAAGTGTAACATCCGAAAACCCGGCCTAGTAGTAGGCGGGCTAATGGTAAGTTGAAATGTCTTTAATTATGTATATTTAAAGATTTGTTATGTGATTAAACGAGTATGTGAAGTCGTACGTATTTATGATTAAATAAGATTGAGTATGGTACGAGGAATGTAGAAAATACCTCGAATGTATATTAAGGTAATTGATTAAGAAAGATTATTTGTTTAAAAGTAATTGGACGTAATAAATGGTATTATGATATTGGATAATTAATTGAAGGATAATTGGCATGTTAAAATATGCTAGAAAAATGAATATGGATATTTATGTATGTATGACATCATGTATGTATGTGTACATATGAGTTAGGGTGTAATGTGATGACACATATTAGCTAAGGGCAGTACACGTGTGGGTATGTAAATATATCAGAAGAAATGTGCTTTTGAAAGAAAAAGGAAAAGTGAAAGTGTGTGTGTGCATATGTGTTCTCTCGAAGAAAGAAAATCAAGAAACAAGAAAAGAGTAGAACTTGGATTTCTAGAAGAGAAGAGTTGTGTTGTTATAATTCAAGGTAAAGATGAATTGTTGATTCTAATATGATTAGAACTATTTGAGTATGCTTGATTTATAAACTTGAACTTGAGATATGATTGTTTGATTTTGAAGAAAATGTATGAAATGGGTTTTAATGATTTTGTTGTTTGATTTGTTAAAAAGGTGTTTATGATTTTAGATATGCATGGTATATAGTGTATATGAGTTTAGATTGAAGAAATATTATGTTAGAAATGAAATGTGTGAATTAAGTGGGCTGGAAATCGGTTTTGAAGAAAGTTGATATGCTGATGGATGCTCGTAGCGGCGCTACGATGAGGGTCGCGGCGCGACGCTCATAAAATCCGGAAATGAAGTCGGTTTTGTGAAATCTAAGAGTTTGTAATCCTAAACCCGAAATCCGACACTAGGAAATCCGAATCCATGAAAATCCGAGCTCCAAATCCGAATCATTGAAATCCGCAACTCAAATCCGATGCTTAGATCCGGATTTTGAAATCCGACAGTGTCGCGGCGCGACACAAAGGGTGCGCGGCGCGACGAGGCCCATTTCAGAATTTTTGTTTGTTTTGATTGTGTTTCGCTTGGGAAAAGTTGTATTATTGATTATATGATTAAATCAAGTTGTTTACATGGTTATGAGATATAAATATATGTTGAAAGATATATTTTTATATTCAAGACTGATTCGGTTGTTGCTGTGTTTGCAGGCAAACCACAGACTCAGTGATATTAGACAACTGAGCACGCGTGATACGAGGTCTGAGGTGAGTGGAAGTTTACTCACGGGTGGTTATGTTGGTAACATCATTGAATGATTGAAAGATTGTTTGTTTGCAAAGATTGCTTGTTGATTTGAATACGAGATATTTGACTGATGAGTTGGTTATGCAAAGATAGATTGATTATCATACCATGATAGACTCTTAAGTCTGCTATATGCTAAATGAGAATTGTGTGTTCATATATGTTATATGTAAAAGAGATTTGATTATGATTGTGACTGGAGAAGTATTGGAATGTTTGAGAACCGACTTCTGTGTTCCGGATTGGAAGAGATCAGCTTCTGTGTAAGAGCTGGTTGGGGTCAGCCGCTGATGTTAGGGCTGGGCTTGCTTGCGGTTGGTTGAACGGTAGTAGCTCCTCTGTTGCATTTGTTGCTCAGAGGGGAGTTTACTGTGCCAATCGGCAGGAAGCTATCGGTAAACCTTTGTTTTGGCCACCTTTGGTTGTAGGTTCGGCAGAACCGCCGGTCCTCGGGATGGAAGAGATTGTTAAATTGACGGATTGTTTGAGGATTAATGTTCAGAGGTTCCGTTGGGAACAGTAATTGTTATGTGCTTGTCTGTAGCTTCCATTCACTTAGCTTTGTGCACCCCCCCACGGTTGATTGCTTTTTGCAGGTTTATGTGAGTAGCTGTTTAGCTTTGTTTGTGGAAAGGGAAATTTGACCAATACTCTGATATTGTGTTTTGAGAAGAGACGAGCGACGTTTTATAATATTTTGTAACACAAATGAATGTTGAGATTTGTAAAGTACTTTGTACTAGTGATGTTTATGTTAAATGAAAATTAGAGATTGCTTCCGCAGCGTTTTAAAAAAAATGGCTTAAGTTTTACGGTGTTACACTAAGTGTAACATATATATATATATATGTATATATTTACATATGTGTGCGCCAAGCACTACATATATATATATATATATATATATTTATGTGTGTGTGTGTTCAGGATCGCCAAGCTTAGGAACATATTCTCGAGCAATAGCAAAGGGTATTGATTAATAGATCATCAAATGTTTAACACTAATCGCGAGGTATTCCTTGGGGACGGGATTTCCTAGTCACAACGGTTATTCTAGAAACTCTATTTGTAGGTGATTGCTGATTGACGTGTTATCATAGATAATTACTAAACTGATAATTGACTTTCTAAACTACGACCAGGTGAGTATTCTTACTTACAAACTAACTCAGCTTCAACCATAAATGAATGTATGTAAGTACGTGTATGTTAATTATTGATCTGTTGTGATTACTTAATGAGACCAATACTTTCGTGTCGGGTATGTATGACTGATTGTCACATAAATGGGTTTGATAAGATCGTTCGTGTACGACGGGTATGATGGGAGCGACTACTACGGTAGCGGGTATGAATTAAATGATATGTTATAGTTAAGTTTATGATATGTGTATGTGGCTAAGTTGAATTGTCTTGGGATGTAAGTAACGTACTCGCTAAGCTTCGCGCTTACTGTTGTTGTTTCACTCTATTTTCAGAAGATGATCACGGTGGGGCTCCAGCACTTTAGGGACGGCTCATCGTTAATGGAACTTCCGTTAGATTGTTACTTATAATTATATTCTGATTATTTTAGTTGATATTATGAACATGTTTCGAAATGTATACTTTTAAATTGTTTGTATGTAATTGAATATGTAAAAGTACTTATGGTTTTGGTATTAAACGAATTCCATGATTTGAATCTAAATAGTGTTTAAAAAAATTGGGGCATTACAAAATTAATATCTAGTCGAGTATTTATTGGTTGTTGCACTTGTTTGAATCCTTAATTACAATAAGGACATGTTTAGTCAAAAGTGGGAGTGTTCGGCTATAGAGGAGTGAGAGAGGGTATAAATACCCATTTAGGGGGAAAAAACCCTAAGCATTTTTATATTGTAGCCGCTTTTCGGAGCATTTGAGCTTTGAGCGTGTGTCTTGCACTATCGAGATGGAATCAAGGGCAAATCAATTGTAGATTTTGCTTTTAATCAAAAAGGAAGCACCAAGTAATAATCTTCTACACAAAGTATGTAACACCCCAAATTTTAAAAAATAAAAAATAAAAACATCCATCATGTAACATCCCAAAATGGGCCTAGTTGTACCATGTGTTCACAAGGTTGTAACCTTGTGAATTAAATAAGGAATAGTAATGAAAGAATGAAGGTGTAATATGATGTTAAATAAAAGTTGGTGAAAAATCAATAATAGTTGTTATTTATTAAATGGTTTTAAATAAGTATTCCAAAAATATTCTCGTTAGTACAAACGGGTAAATGGAAATTGAGTTGTAAGTTGAAAAGGGAACAAAATACCCAGATAGGATAAGTTTGAAACCAATGGCGGTTCACCCTCCTTTTCATAACACATACACACGTACGTATCTACATACACACACATCTCTTGTTCTTAGCTAAGGAAGGAGAAAACTCAAGATAAGTGATTCAAGCTTCAATCCTTGCTACAAATTCAAGTTAAATCTATTCTTGTTCTTCATCTTTGACTTCTTCATCTTCTTAAGTAAGTTCTTCTTCATATTCTTCAAGTTCTTGACTTTAGGTAAACGGGTCAAAATTGCAAATTGACATCTATAATTGAAATCAAAAATTCCAATATGTCCCTACATCTATTCTAAGTGTATGAAAACCAAATTCTTGAATTAAAGTAGAGATTTTGGTTGAATTTGGAAAATAAGTTCAAATGGGTCAAAAATGGTGATTTTGATCTCAATCCTTGAATTGGATGTTAAAGTTAGTTTCAAGTGTTATTTCTAGCTTAGTTTGAGAACCTTTTTCATATGTGAATACTGAAAATTGGATTGGAATCGTTTGGTTGAGTTTTGATATGGAAAATGGTCAAAACAGGGGCTGAAATCGCACTGGTCCGTGCAGACTTGCTTGCGGGCGCAAGTACTGATCCTTGCAGCCCCAAGGGGCAAGGCTTGCGGGCGCAAGCAGCCTTCTTCCCTTGTGGGCGCAAGCAACATTGCTTGTGGCCACAAAGAGCCCTGTTTCAGCAAATAGTTTGTTGTTTCGCATTGTACCGATGTATGAGAAGTTGTTATAGGTGACACTAATGACCAAGAAGAGCCGGAACACTATAATTGCCTGTTGTAGCTCTACAAGTGAGTATTGTCTTAACTCATAATCATTATGCAGTATGTATGGATTTGTTGATTACCATTAGGTATATATATGAGACATGATAGTTGCGATTATGATTAGCAAGATCGTAAAGTTGAATATAAACATGTGTAAGATAGTTGCATTGTTGTTAGACCGTTCGCATGAACATGAGTTAGTATTGAGGATTTATTAGCAATTGACCAATACCCCACATAGATAGTTACTAAAGATAACTAAAAATGCTCTTAATTAGAAAGAGCTAATATTACCAATAATGGTGTGATATTCCATTGAGTGTGCAAGTGACAATAATTCAAGAACGTGTGTTTATAGAAACACAGAACTTAAATGCCTACAAAAGTTAAGAAAATAGTTTAGGAATACTTTAGACTGATGTGTACCTAAATACCTAATACGTTTAGGATCATGATGATATGATCAATATAATGCAGGTATTGTTAAATTTCACAATGATAGTGAACGAATACGTATTGTATGATATGTATGCATGTTATTGGATCCTGTTTGGATCAGCTATGTTAAATTGTGATTATGTTGCAAATATATGCATTCTATTGGACCCTGATGGGATCCCCATGTTGAAATTGTTGCCAAGCATGCTTATTGATTGATCCTGATTGGATCAACTATGATTATATGAATTGTCCTCGGACATTTTGTTGACGATCTATTAAGGCCAGCCTATGGCTGGATCCTATGGGCCTTCGAGCAAAGTTCGGGATCAACGGTTACTAGAGTACCGTTCCTTAGCATCTGGGGTTTTTGGCTAACCGTTGAGCCCAATTGAGCCTATGGCTTCGTAACGATGCTTGGTGGACTGCTGTATGCTCCCCCACCAGCGCGGATGGTTGTGTCTGATCCCTCGGTTTATGTTATTGAGAGAGACTGGTTATCCTGCAAGATATTGCTCTTATTGATCCTATCAGCACACCTCAATGTGATAGGATAACATGGATTGCATATTCCTATGTTATGTGGCTCACTTGTTTTGTGTTTCCATGCTTATGATGTGAAGAATATGATGCCCTATTGTTGGGTTTTCGTGGTCCAAAATCACAGCGGAAGCAAAACGAGTAGAAAATATATTTCAAAATTTGACCATGAATGTGCCTACCATATGGACCAAAACTCTAAACATGATTAAGCAACAAAACAAAGACAAGGAGGAATAGACTCATACCCTTGAAGCTATCTTCCTTAGTCAATCAGATTTAGAATTTGGAAGTTGCTTATACTAACGAGTACACCTCTATCGAAGTCCACACCTAGTCCTTATCGGTTCCCACTTGCTAGAGTGTTAGGTATGTCAACCTAAACACCACAAAATAGTCTAACACACAAAGTACCAAAGCCTTGACTACCTTTTGTGTTTGAGAGAGAGATGTATGCAATATGTGTTTGTATATCTTTCAAGAACTTGCAACCTCACAATGGATTCATGCACCACATTATATAGACCCCATAAGATAGAATAAAAACGTGCATACATTGATACTCCATTAGTTACCAATTAAATCACCATTATCTTCTTCATAAACAGCCTTGAAAGCTGTTTAAGAAGACTGTTACTACGTGGGGCACAGTCGTGCCTCAAGAGGCACGGGCGTGCCAGCCCAAAAGGCCACGCCCAAGTCACGCCTGACTTGGCCTCGTGCCTGTCCATTAGGCATAGGGCACGGTCGTGCCTCCCAGAGGCATGGGCGTACCTAGCCACAGGCCACGCCCAAGTCACGCCCGACTTGGGCTCGTGTTTGCCCGTATGGCACGGCCGTACCTTGGCCCACCAGAACCGGTTTCTGGTTTTCTCTCTCATTCGACCATCCGTGATGTCGGAAACGATACTTAGCGTGTGACCCAATAGGCCCTTGCTTCATCAGCCATGATATCAACTCGTGTGTGTGTCAGTGGGCATAATCCAACAGACTCCCACTTGCACATGACAAACTCACGAAAGGCGTCACCGACAAAGAGCGGCCTCTAGCAAGGCATCTATGTCCCCAAGTCAGCATAGGGTTTATCTTCCCAAAACAAATACCTAACCAAAAGGAAAGGTCCTACACATAAGTGATTATATACCCCTTCGTTCACGATATCCGTTGTAAATGCAGGTCATGGAACATGGTCAACCCCAAATCATTCACGATTATATTTCTCGATATAGACTAACTATGAGAAACAATACAAGTTGCACAATTGATCCATTATCAATTCAACTTGAGCACGGCCATGCATTTTAATTTGTCATCAGCTTAGTCAACGAGGGGCCCAAGGATATCTCTCCAAAGAGGAACGAATACCTTTGACTACACCGCCTTATCATAATAACAAGTTCTTGTCTGAAAACTTTCCTTATAACAACCAGTTACGAACTCCATTAGAACAAACAAGTTTATTCAAGGAAGCATTAAACATGCAAAGATAGAACACAATAATGTTTCATAAAGTAATCGCATCACGCGTATATTAAATCCCCATTTAATAGTCATTATAATAAGAAATACATTATTGCTTTAATGTTCTCAATAACAAATACAACTAAAATAATTAAACCAAGTCACTAGCAAATCTAATACCAATAGACTTAGCATGAGAATCATGCTTAACTCATGACAAAGGTTTGGTGAGTGGGTCTGCCAAGTTCCCCTCAGTCGGTACTCTACAAACCACAATGTCTCCAATCTCGATAATATCACGGATAAAATGATATTTTCGAGCAATGTGTCTCGTACGTCGATGCGCTTTTGGTTCCTTAGCTAGAGCTACTGCACCCTCATTGTCACATAAGATCTCAATAGGGTTAGTGATGCTAGGAACAACTCCAAGGTCTTGAATGAATTTCTTCATCCAGACGGCTTCCTTAGCAGCCTCGCTTGCAGCAATATACTTTGACTCCGTGGTTGAATCAGCCATGATATCTTGCTTCGAACTTCTCCAACTTATTGCTCCACCATTTAACTAGAATACAAATCCCGATTGAGACCGGCAATCATCCTTGTCCGTTTGGAAGCTAGCATCAGAATATCCAGTAACTCTGAGCTCCTCCGATCCACCGAACACTAAAAACATTTTCTTAGTTCTTCGAAGATATTTAAGGATGTTTTTAACCGCAACCCAATGACTTTGACCAGGGTTAGCCTGATATCGGCTCGTCATGCTCAAGGCATACGACACATCAGGCCGAGTACATAGCATAGCATACATGATCGATCCCACTGCTTAAGCATATAGGACTCGACTCATTTCCTCTAGTTCCTTTTGAGAACTAGGACATTGAGACTTTCTCAATGCCATACCATGCAACATAGGCAAATTCCGTTTCTTGGAATCTTGCATCTTGAACCTCTTCAAGACTTTATCTATGTACGTACTCTGGCTCAAACCAATGAGTCTTTTAGTTCTATCTCTATAGATCTTTATCCCCAAAATATATGTTGCTTCTCCTATGTCTTTCATAGAGAAGCAACTCCCAAGCCTGGTTTTCAATTCCTACAAGGTAGTCATGTCACATCCTATGAGTAGTATGTCATCTACATACAAGACTAGGAAAACTACAGTACTCCCACTAGCCCTGACATATACACAAGGTTCATCTTTGCTTTTAGAAAAGCCAAACTCTTTGACCTTTTCATCAAAGCAAATGTTCCAACTCCGAGATGCTTGCTTAAGTCCATAAATGGACCTCTTAAGCTTGCAGACTTTATTAGGATATTTGGGGTTTATGTAACCATCAGGTTGTGCCATGTAAACCTCCTCTGCCAACTTCCCGTTAAGAAAGGAAGTCTTGACATCCATCTGCAATATTTCGTAATATGCAGCGATAGCCATTAATATCCTAATAGACTTTAACATAGCCACTAGAGAAAAGGTTTCATCATAGTCTACACCATGAGTTTGAGTGAAACCCTTTGCTACCAGTCGGGCTTTGAAAGTGTCTACTTTTCCATCCATGTTAGTCTTCTTCCTGAAGACCCACTTGCACCCTACTGGCTTATGGCCGGGTACTGGATCAACCAAGTCCCAAACTTGATTATCCGCCATGGATTGCATCTCACTGTCCATTGCCTCCTTCCACCTAGCAGACTCAGGGCCCGCTACGGCTTCCCGGTAAATGGTCGGTTCACTATGATCCACCAATAGTTCGTCGCCCTCGGATATGAGAAACCCATATCTTTCTGGCTCATTACGAACTCTACCAGATCTACGGAGCTCTAATGATTGTGTGTTAGGTACCTCATCCTCCATTGGTTGAGGTTCCACTTCTTCTCATACGCCGACCTTAGAAACGGTACTAGTGCCAACATCAGGTTGAACATTGGTGTCATCTAGAATTTCTTCTAGATCGACTTGCCTCCCACTGGCTTCTATAGATATCAACTCCCTTTCAAGGAAGACTGCCCTTCGAGCAACAAACACCTTGTTCTCCGAAGGTTTGTAAAACAAATACCCCATAGAACCAGCTGGGTAGCCAATGAAAATACACTTCTCGGCTCTGGGTTCAGACTTATGCTTAATCAAATAAACATAACCATACCTACTGAAATCATCAGTAAAAGTAACAAAGTACCTACAGTTGTTTCTTGTAGCAGACCTAAACGGACCACACACATCCGTGTGAACAATGTCCAACAAGTCTTTGCCCCTCTCACTAACGCCAGTGAAGGGTGCTTTAGTCATTTTGCCTAATAAACAAGAATCGCATACTTCGCTTGACCCATGATCAAACGATTCCAAAATCACATCCACTTGGAGTTTGGCGATACGTTTCTTGTTTATATTGCCAAGACGACTATGCCACAAAGACAACTTGTCCAATACACCTTTGGATTTAGAATCAATGTTCATGATTGATTTATTACCATCCAAACACACACTTGTTTCATAAATCCCATGAAATGGATAAGCTTTAAAGTAATGAACATCATCTCTTAAACAAGAAATAATTCCATTATCAAAGTTAAACTTAAAACCATCGTCAAACAATGCATGAAAGGAAATAATGTTTCGTGCCACGCAGGGTGAAAAACAAACATTTAACAAGGTAATAGCAAGGCCTGAAGGAAAGGCGAGATCAACACTCCCTATCCACTCCACGGGAACGGTAAGTTAAAAATCTTGTTTTTGATGTTAATACTAATGTCCAAACTATCATGTTAATTTTGGTGGTAACAGTAATGTAGCCTAGTTTGGGTACATTGTGTAGGTGGACACCCTGATTTGTTTTCAATGAAGGTTCATTTTTGTAACATCCTGATTTTGGGCCTAGTCGTTGCGTAGGCCAAGGTATATTTATACGTGATTAGTATTTGATTATATGTATTTAATTATTTACTAATGGGCCTATTTAAACTAATTGTTATATTAATTAAACATGGTTAGTATTGGAATGGATATATATATCTACGGATATATATATATATATTTATGTGAGATGCCTATGGCAAATGATAAGATATTTATTCATATGCATGGACACCTCATGCTTAATTGTTTGAGAAAGTGTATACGTGGCTTTTGAATGAGTTGCCTTCTCATTTTGTGTCTTAAAGTGATAAGTGTGTTGTGTGTGTTTTGAGAGAGAAAGAACAAGGAGAACACAAACTTGAAAAGTGAAAGTGAGGATTTAGTGTTAAATAATTCAAAGTAAAGGTATGAATATGTTCTTAGCTTGATTCTAATCATATTGGTATGTTTTTCTGATGTTATACATGTATAAATGATGAATCACCATTGGTAAGTTCATGAAGAAACCTTGTTTGGGGGGTTTTGTTGGATTTAATGGTTTTGATGATTTAATGGTGTTCTTGATAGATCTAAACATGTTAAATGATGATTACATGTGTTTAGAAGTGCTAGAACTTGATTTCCAGAAGTTATGTATAAAACGCATATTGTGGCTATGGAGTTTTGATGGTTATACGAGGAAGAAGAAGATGGAATAATCTGGAAATCGCGACGTCGCGGCGCGACCGGGTGTTTTGAATTCGAAGGATAGTGGTTCGAAGAAGGGGACTTCGCATTCGAAGGATTAGCCGCTCGAAGGCTTGTCGCGACGCGAAGGATTCAGGGTTGCGACGCGACGCGTCGGGTTCGAATTCGAAAGGGGCTGTTCGAAGTCTTGTGCGAAGGGGCTGTTCGAAGGAACGTCGCAACGCGACGCGTTGATGGTCGCGACACAACGCGTTCTCGGATTTATGGATTTCTTGGTTAATTGCATTATTTAATGCTATGGGTTATATGTTTATACGTATGTGAATCATACATGTTTATGTTTGATTAAAAAGGATATAAATATATGTGTTTGGTATATATTTATGAAATGGGTACTGATTTCTGTTTATTCTGATCTCAGGAAAGGACAAGGCTCAGTAATATTAGACCACTGAGTGGGAGTTCGAGAACTCGAGGTGAGTGGGTGCTTACTCACGGGTGTTACTAGTTGTAACTGGCTTGGGTTGCAACTGTTATCGGATTGATGCATAGATAGACTGTTGTCTATTAATTGATTAACTGTGATATGTTAATTGATTGTTGCGCCTATTGTGAAGTCAGCTATCGGATGGGCATATTGGGCTGGGTTTGTTTGCTATCGGCTAATCAGTATTGTGGTCTTTTGATGCATTCATTGCAACTTAAGATAATACTGTGTGAGAATAGCAAATAGACTATCGGTAAACCTTTGTTTGGCCGGCATTGGTTGTAGGTTCCTGCAAAACCGCCGGTTTTCTCGTGAGGCAAAGGGTGATTATGTGTTTAATGTTGTTGATATCAAGCGGTTACTTGCTAGTATATTTGTGGTGGCTTACTTCCATTCACTTAGCTTTGTGCTAACCCCCCACCTCTCACTACTTTTACAGGTGGCTGGTGAGTTCTGCGGTTTAGTTGTGAGAGGGTGTAGCCTGGGGAATAATTGACAGGCACTCTGATTGGAATTGTGACGAGCCGTAGTTTTTGTAATACTGTATTTGAATCCGATGGGTCTTGTTAAACAGTGGTTTAACTTCGGTTGTAATTACTTGTATGTTTTGGTAAACGCTTCCGCAGTGTTTTTAAAAGTGAAAATTTTATGGGTGAAACTACGGTGTTACAGTTTTGGTGGTAAGTTTACTAAATTCCTAGGAAGGAAATACGTTGATGGTGAGGTATTGTTTGTTGATGCTATTGATATCGATGTTTTTAATGCTATAGAATTGAATCATACGCTAGAGGAGTTTGGTTATCATGGTAAGAATAAAAAAATATACACACATTTTTTAATTCCTGGTGAGGACTTGGATTTTGGCCTCCGTGCTTTAGGAAATGATGATGATGTGAGGTTGTTGAGTAAATATGTAAAGGATCATAAGCTTATTTCTGTTTACATAGAGGTTGGGAAGTCAAGGGTGCCCACCTATTTTTTTCACCGTCGAAGATGCAAATTGGAGAAATTATTGAGGATACAGATGAATCACACACTCAGTCATCTAATGCAAATAGGTATAGGTCACCTCAACTTCCATTGTTGGATTGGCATGATCAATCTAATGTTGAACTTGTTACAATAGATAATGTCCAAGCAAACACATGTGAAGCTGATACAATGGAAAATGAGCTCCATTGCGAACCTGTTACTATAGATAATGTCCAAGAAAACACATGTGAAGGTAATACATTGGAAAACTCTACTGAAAGTGTTGAACTTGATGCATTGAATGCCAATCCTAATGAAGTTAGCAATGTAGATGTAAGCCAAGGAATTTCAGTTGACTTGGATACACTATTAAATTTTGAACCATTAAGCCCGCATATGACGGATGACTTTGAGCAAACTATGGATAAAAGGTAAAGTTGTTAGTGAAGATGGGGATGTTAGTGAAACTGGGGATGACAGTGAAGAGCATGAAGGTAGTGGAGAGCATGAAGATAGTGAAGACAGTGAATTCTGCTTTGAAAAAGAGAATTATGCAGAGGATGATGATGTTGATATGTCAAACTTTAACTTGTTTGTTGACAAAGATGTGGAGGAACAAGACAGTAATGAAGATGGCATTCTATCAAATGAAGAGCAGGTGGGCATTGATGAATCACTTGACAGTGTTTCCCAATCTGATGAAGAACCACAAAACAAGAGAAATAGGCTCATTCAAAAAATCAAGAAGAAGAAAGTTGGACAGAAAGATCGATTCAAATGGGGTTTTTATGTAGGTCAGACATTTGCATGTAAGGCTAAGGTCAAAGAAATGATTAAAAAACATTTAGTTGAGACAAGAAGGCAGCTTAAGATTGTGAAGAATGATAAAGAAAGAATTAAGGCTACATGTGGTGGGATGATGTCAACATTTAATACACCAACAGCCACTCGTGGGGGGAAAACATCAAGGTGGGACAAGTGGGAACACAAATTCACGTGCTACCAAAAGTAGCAAAAAAGATAAAGGACAAAATTTGGGTGGAAGAGGCAAGAAAATAAACCCTAATGACATCTTTTGTCCTTGGAACCTTGGAACCCTAAGCATTGGGTCAGATCACACTTCATAGGTATAAATTTATTTTTAATTATGGCTTATGCATTGGAACCTGGATCTATTTAAGCATTAGGCCCTAAATTTGTTTAAGCATTGGTCTAGTTTATGTAACACCGCCTTTGCTATATTAAAATCAGTATAAATTTGAGTTTTCAAACTGCATGGGTACGTTTGTAATTTGAACTTTTACCTGTTTGTTATCTTAACTACATTTCAAAAACTATGCAGCGGAATTTTAAATAAGAAACAAACAACCCAAACAGCTATTACAATTTAAAAACACATGTTTGGCGTATATACAAATATACAATACCAAAAATTGCCAAACATGCCTACCGGTGTTACATAATCTAAACCGACCATAATACTATTATACCAAAAATAGTGTTCCTTCAAAAAGGCTTCTATAACATCCACGAGTGTCCCCAACTCACCAAGCCGTCTATTCCTTATCTGTAAAATGTTAAACATCAACAACATTAGCTATATAAATATAGCTAGTGATTACTAACAATCATGCATAACAATTAAGCAAGTCCTTAGCAATATAACAAGTCATATAGCAGAATAAGCAATCAATGCTATCCTAACATATAGCGGAGTGTTGACATGTCCAGCGAGTGTATTATATTGCCGGGTTGCAAAGCCAGCTCAAACCACTACCACCGGGGGAATCATACACTACCATCCGTGCGGGTTTCATCACCTAAGTGAATCACCATACTCGTTAAGGAGCCAAAGCTCAATAGGCTTAGCCATTTAAGGCACTCACCTCAATTGCTGAAAGGAACGGTACTCGAGTACCGTTAGTCCAAAACATTATGCCCGTAGGCCCAAGACCTAGCCGAAGCCGACCTTAATTACATATATTGTCCGGACATACAGATAGTTTCATCAATCACCCTTTACAGGGACAAGTGCATGCATGCTTTATTCATATAACATATTATTCATCAAGTGTGCACATGTACTTAAATACATGTCTTGCACATCAATTAGCAAGGCATGCCATGGATTCTTTATTATACTAGCATACACATGGCTTTCATAATACAAGTTGTGGCATGTCATAATCATATAACTGTTCTTGCATTCAAAACTTCCTAAATTGAAGTCATAAGAGTCAGTACTCACCTCGTGTGTTTATCAACAACACAATATGAACTCGGCTCTCCTTGATAGCTTAATTACCTATTAGTACACATTTAAGTCCACTTAGATTATCACATATAGACACATATACTATTACTAGTGTTATATTCCTACTTATGT
This sequence comes from Dittrichia graveolens, assembly GCA_038502395.1. Classification (NCBI taxonomy): domain Eukaryota; kingdom Viridiplantae; phylum Streptophyta; class Magnoliopsida; order Asterales; family Asteraceae; genus Dittrichia; species Dittrichia graveolens. The sequence goes on from JARJIL010000009.1 coordinate 64,234,623, forward strand.
GTTTAATTGAGTAAAAATGTCTAAACCATACTAAATGCCTCTAAAATGGTCAAAAGTGATTCAACCATTATCTATTGCATATATATTTAATTCATTTAGATTACCACACATCAAGTACATGTATTCTTACACTAGTCCTAACCCCCAATGATACCCCTTAAAGTGCCAAAATGATCCAACTATAACCCTTATACCATGTACATTGAAAAAACAAGTTTCTGTTTTCTGCTGCACTGGTCGCGCCGCGACACCCTTAAGGGTCGCGCCGCGACATTCATCCAGGCCACGAGAAGAGTGTTTCTGCCCAGATTTCAGCCATTCCAACTCAAGTTTTACATGTTTTTAATTAAGTCCAAGTTATGTACAAGCTTTGGGGCATCAAAGAGAGTCCATAAACATAAACATAACCTACTATAACATCAAATTCATGATTAATCCATGAATTCACCATATTTGACCCATTTGGTCAATTTCAAGAATTTCAACCAAGTTGGCATCTTTAATACACAAAATCAGTTCCTAACAACCTAGAGATGATCCTAGAATAGATTTCAATTCAAAAACTCAAGCTTTGTTAGCTAATTTTGTTTTGCCCCATTTTAACCTAAAACTAGAAATGAAGAACAAAGGTGAAGAGAGCTTACAAGCAAGAAGATGATGGTGAAGAAAGGAACAAGAACAGATTGGAGATTCCTTTGGAGCTTGATTCCAGCCTTGAAGTTGTCTTGAACCTTCTTCTTCAAGATCAAGTGAAAGAGATGAGTGTGTGTGTGTCTCGTATGTGTGTGTCTCGTATGTGTGTGTGTTGTCTGTTTTGGATAAGTAAGGACCGACCCAAGGTTCTTATTTATCTTTTAAGAGGTATTTTGTTTCCCTTTTCAACATACAACACAACACCCGAATAACCGTTTCAACTAACGAGGATATTTTTGGAAACCTCGTTTGAAACCAGTTAATATTTTATCATTCTTTTCTATTTTTATTACTATTTTTTAAATTCACATTTAACTAGCCAATTACATATTTTCTATTAATACTTAACATATATATATTCATTTATTACATTTAAATAAATTCACGTACCAAATGGAGCGCACGAATAGGCCCGACTTGAGGATGTTACAGTTTATTAGTTGAATCTCTATTTAATTTGTGATTTTTAAGCATTGGAACCTAAATCTGTTTAATTTGCTTTCATCATGTAGGAAGAGCACAATGTGATGTCCTGCTGAATAATATGTGTTAGGTGTTTAATAGATAGCTTGTAGATGGCAGAGACAAACCAATTGTCATGGCCTTGGATTTTGTTAAGGAATATTTAATGAAAAGGATAGTCAATGTGTTACACTCAATAGACAAGCATGGAGGCCCCCTTACACCAATTGCTACAAAGATTTTAGAGGGTGTTAAGAAAGAAGCTACAAAGTACAAAGCACTATGGAATGGTGGGGATAAATACCAAGTTACAGGCCCATGGGGGACCAGTGTGTAGTGGATGTGAAACAGAAGGTGTGTGCTTGTAGAAAATGGGAACTCACAGGTATCCCATGTAAGCATTTGGTAGCAACAATTTGGTACATGGCCTTGAATGGTCAAAAAGTTGGACAGCCTGAACACTGAGTAAGTCATGTTTATAGTATGGAGAGATGGAAACATGTGTACACCTTCAAAGTTAATCCAATTAATGAGGTGTTAATGTGGAAAAAGTCAATTGTTCCAACACAGTTGTTGCTACCAAAGCATCACACTCATATTGGTAAACCAAAGACAAAAAGGAGAAGGGGAGCTGACGAAGATCTTGTTTCAGGAGGAAGACTTAAAAAGAAACTGAAGTCAGTTGCTTGTGGTTTGTGTGGTGGCAAAGGGCATAACCAGAGGATATGCAAAGGAAAATAGTCAACAACAAGGCCCTGGATCTGTTTTGTGTTTAACACATGTGTACTTGACAATTAAGACTTTTATGTTATGAACAATGTTTAGTTTATGTATCATGTTTAGTTTGTTATGAACAATGTTGTTTCATGTTTGTGTTAGGTTAATGAATATGTGTTGGTCATGAACAATGTTTAGTTTATGTATATCATGTTTAGTTTGTTATGAACAATGTTGTTTCATGTTTGTGTTATGTTAATGAATATGTGTTGGTTATGAACAATGTATTTGTGTGTGTTTAATGAATCTGTGTTTGGTTATGGAGTTATTCATACAAAATAGAAATTGATTAGTACAAAGCAATTGGATTACATTAGAAATTACATTACATTAAAGATTGAAACATAAGCCATACATAATTCTCCTTCCTTACAACCATTATTTCAAACACTACATGATCACTCTCATCCTAACTTAATTCATAAATATCTAAGATCACTCACATCCATTTCATGAAACCAAAGTGACTTCAAACACTACATGATTATAAGCCCTTAAAACATCTTTGCCAATTTCAAATTTCAACCAACAACCATTTGGCAAATTGTTATGGTGCTTAATGTAACACCGGCTTTGCAAACACCAAAATTAGCAAAGATTTACATTTTTCATAAACGTGAACTCATTCACGATTAAATATCATTGAGTTATGCAGCGGAAAGCTAAACCAAAAGGTTTACATCAAATATTTACATTCAAAATATTGTATCGACTGTTGGTGTTACTCTAACACAATAACCGACCATAATATCATATTATTACAAAAAGTGTTCCAACCCAAATAAATATCTAGCAGAAGGCAACCCCGCTCACCAGACTACCTATTCTTTATCTGCAAAAAAGGTCAACGTGGCACCATTAGCTATACACATAGCTAGTGAGTACAAACTTAACATAAGCATCGATAAAGCAAGTCATGTATCACAGGAATAAGAATACAATACTATCATATCACATTGCGGTATGCTGACAAGATCGGTATAAGTTATTTCTTGCAGGATAGCCAGTCCCGCTCAACAACAATACACCGGGGGATCAGACACGACCATCCGTGCTGGTAGGGGAGCATAAGCAGTCCACCAAGCATCGTTTACGAAACCAAAGGCTCCTTAGGCAACTCAGCTACAACCGGCTAATTACCTCTCATGGTATAAGGCACGGCGGTTCTGCAGAACCTACAATCCGGAATGTTACCTCGAATCACCGTTAAGTCCTGAATCACCTGATCAAGGATCCCTGGAACCCAACTACAGAGTTGACCTTAACCATGCTTGAAGATATCCGCGAACTTTTTCACATACACATCGTCGATCCAATTTGGATCATTCACTTAGCATGCATATTCATTTATCTCATTAAGCATTCATAGTCATTCATTTCATCATTACGGATCCAATATGGATCCCTAGCATACGTATCATTCATTTTAACTAGGCGGCTCCCATTTTGGAATCCGCTCGCATACACTTAACTTACATTCAACAAGTATTTAGCATGGCATTGTGCAATAAAGTAGCATGTCAATACTTACATATTTACTTTTAAACATACATGCAACTTTAAACATCATACATTACACTTAGCAAGCAAGACTTCCTCTATTATGGTTTACGGAAGTCGGTACTCACCTGAGTAGCTTAGAACAAACAACAAACAACTATTTTACTTCTGCTTTACTTAACACGACAAGTTCACCTAGAACATCATCACTTACATCAATCATCTTTACATACAAAGAATGACTACTAAAACAAACATAGGAACCCCAAATCTGGACTTAGCATAAATCCGCCAAAACATGCGGATTTTGGGAAATCCGACACTGTCCTTGCGGATTTCAGCGTTCCGACATATATACTTGTGGAATCCGACACTTGTCTTGCAGATTTTGGAATTCCGATATATATACTTGCGGAATCCGACCAACTAGCGGAATCCGACACACATGAGGAAATCCGACATGCATGCGGAATCCGACATACTTGCGGATTCTGGCATACTAGCGGAATCCGACATACTTGCGGATTTTGATAAACTTGCGGATTTCGACACATTTGCAGGTTTCGGAATCCGACACCTTCTTGGACCAGTTTCTTTTTCAAGAACTTCATACTCGTTACTTTCTACCTTAAAAACACTTTAGAACCTCATATTCCATCCATATAATCTTCATAAACTCATCAAATCCAAATAAGAACATCAAACATGCAAAACCCACTTTCAAAGCGAGCTTTATATGTTCTTTCATGGTGTCTTGCATGAATTTGAGTTTTAACTAGGTTTTAAGTTTAAAATTAACATCAAACCTGCTTAGACTATAAAACAAACACATGCTTACCTTCTTTGGAATAACAACAACAAACTTCTTCTATTCCTTCTTCAAAATCGTAAGAGAAAGTGTATGTTTGTGTGTGTTTTTCTTGTCAACTTTGACTTTTATGAGTCAATTTTAACACACACATACTTATATATATAAAACCCACATCTAGAGGCAACCGCCTCTGGAATTCCTTTTTATTCTTTTTCTTTCTCTTATTTTATTTTCTTTTAATATACATTTACATATATATATATATATTTATATATATTATTACACAAATATACATATATATATATATATATATTTTCATTTAACAATTAACACAAATACATTCTCATTAATATAATTAGCTTACATACAATTATACAACTTGGACCCTTTACATAATTTACTATCTTACGTACACTTACAACGATTTACAACTAGGCCCAAATCGAGAATGTTACACTTAAATATTGATACATCATTCATTACTGCAAAAGCATAAGGAATCATATTCCTTTTGCATTAGAAAACAACAATAACATACATCACAGTTTTGTATCAAATTTCATTTCCTCAAAAAAGCTTCAACATCATCTTCAAAAGCAACAAACCCTACGGCTTCATAGATACTTTAAAAAAGCAACAAACCCTACCCAGCTAGCTATCAACATCATCTTCAAAATCCAAGTTTTTTGTTGACTAGCTGCAAGTCTGACTTCAAGTGCATTTTTTGACCTCAATAGTCCAGGGATTACATCCTTCACACGATCACACATAACTGTAACATCCTCACAGAGGGCCTAGACACACGCTTACGTGGTACGTATAATAAATTAAATAAATTGAATAAAAAATATATATTTGTAGATATTAAAGAAAAATAATTAAATTAGTTATTAAATGAGTTAATAAAAATATTGATAAAAATAGAAAAGAATAAAAGAATAATAAATGGTTTAGAACGAGGTTTCCAGGAATATCCCCGTTAATTAAAACGGGTACTCGTGCGTTAAGTTGTAAGTTGAAAGGGGGAACAAAATACCCACTTATGGATAATATTGATCCACAAGTAGGTAACCCTTTGCTTAGTCACGTACACACATCAGAGAACTCATTTCTCTCCTTTGTGTTCTTGTGTTCAAAGCCATTCAAAAGAGAATTCAAGAGGAAGCCTTTCAAGCTCCAAGAATATGCTACAATTCAGAGTTCTAATCTTCTATAATAATCTCTCCGTCTTGTTATTGTAAGTTCCCAATCATCTAGCTATGTTCTTCAAGTTTTCCAAGTTTGCGTATTTGGGTGAATATTGCCAAATTGATGCCAATAAATGAAATAGATGTTACCAATTGATTTCTATATTGATTTTAGAATCACAGAAGTTGATTTTGTGAATTAAAGACTTCATCTTGATTGATTTTGTGAATTAAAGACCAAATGGGTCAAAATGGAGAATTTGGTGTTAAAGTCTGATTTTGATGTTAAAGTGTGTAAAAAGTATGTATTTAACTTTGTTTTCATATGTTAGTTCATATGTGAAACTTAGAAATCGACTGGAAAAGTTTTGGTATTGGTATGGCTGGAAAATAGCAGATTCTGGTCGAACTTGCTGCTGCAAATGGAAAGGCACGGGCGTGCCTCTCAAGATCCAACCGTAACCAAGGGCGTACCCGGGGAGGCACAGGCGTACCTCCAAAAGGTACGGGCATGCCTAACCCTAGAGGGTCCGGGGGAGTGCCTGCAGTCACGGGGCGTACCTGAGTAGCAGGTACGGGGCGTGCCTTGGCTAGGTACGGCCGTACCCTGCCTTCTGGCATATTCTGTTTTAGTGTTTAATTGTATGTATTAACTTGTTTAGGTGTACCAGTTGATCAAGAATCATTTGTGACTTAATGCTTACCTGTAATAACTTCATAGGTGAGTAACAGTTAACTCGAGCATGATATTGATAGTATTATAAAGATGTTTTGTATGTTACAAATCGAGAAATTGTAGTTATGCATGTTTAAAGGTTTAATGAACCAATTGTGTTATTCAAATGATATGTACGCATGTTTAAAGACCTGTGTATGTCATTGTTGATATGTTAAAGACCTGTGTAGATCATTGTTGATATGTTAAGGCCGGAGTAGGCCATTTGTGTTTGTGCTAAGGCCGGAGTAGGCCATTGTTTGTGTACCGGTACTTTGTTGGACATTAGGGCCAGATTATCTGGGTCTTGAGTTGGAGCCTTGTGTCGCCAACTAGGATGTGCAGAGATTCGATGATTACGAATCTTGGTTCTTGCAAAACCTCCGCCCCTCGATACGATATAGGGGCTCTTAGTTCCCGTTGATCCCAAATGGGATATGTTTCCCGATAACACAATGGTGGACCGTTACCTACTTCTCCACCGGCGCGGAGGAAGTATCAGTTTTCCCAGTGAGGATCACTGAGCCGGGCTCATTACCCTGCGAGACGTGATGCCTGCTGACTAACGGGTGCTTCACCTTGTGTTAGGATAGACTTGAATGAAGTTATGTGATGCATGTAATGTGTTTATGATACTATTTATATACCGCTTCCGCTTAATTGTTATTCACTAGCTATTTATAGCTAACCATCTCATGAACTTTCCATATGTAGGTAAATAGATTGATGGTGAGGACGGGTACCTGCTGGTAGTTCATGTTAGGTTTTGGGGGAACACTTTGTGAATGTTTTGTTTATGTAATATGTAATGTAATGCTCGACGAATTTGGTAACGTTTGGAGTGTTTTGCTTAATAATACTTTGGTATTACAACTTATATATATAAGTTGTAAAATGTTAAATAAATATTTAGCTTCCGCACGCGTTTTTATAAAAAAAATAGACTCCTGAAATTTAAGAACCGGCGTTACAATAACCGGATCATACCAACAAAAAAAACGACAACTTGATCCTGTAAAAGCTAGGGATATCAATTTTAAAACAAAAAAACAAAACCTATAACTAAAATTGAAGACACATACCTCTTCTTTGCATGCAAAGAACCTCTTACCGGGGTTTTGGTTAGTCCATGACGTGCGTATCATAGCAACCTTACAACAATCGTAGAAAATCATGGTTTAAGGTGATTGCATTTAGGGTTTTGGTTCCAACCTCAGTAAAGCTTGCAATGAATGAGAGGATTCGCAATGAAGGAGAAGATTAGGTCTGTGCAGTTTGTTTTCCCTCCATTTGAAGTAAATAAAGGAGAGCGTGTGAGTCGAATAGACTAAAATGCCCTCACATGAGCCTCACATGATGGCAGATAACGGAGAGTGTGTAACGGAAGTTGCCAAAAGGACTATTATTGATCCAAAATTTTCAAATAAAGGATAATTTATGTACTTTCGATTACTAAATGATCAAAAGTGCATCTTTATAGTAAACTTTAAGGACAAAAAAGCAATTAACTCTATTTTTTAAATAGAAAAATTTGTGTATTAAGGGGGTGTTGTCTAAGCTTATTATTTTGGCTTATTAGCTTATGAGCTTATATTTTGAGCTTATCATGTTTTAGGTGTTTGACTAAGCTTTATTAGCTTAAACTTATTGGCTTATTTTTAACAAAATAAGCCATTTTTCATAAGCCATCTTGAACTAGCTTATTTTCTTGCATGTGAGCTTATTTTTACAATTTTACCTTTATACACTCTTTTTAGTCATTATACATTAATAAGCTAATGTAAGGAAGCCCTTTTTGGTCATTTTCTATATTTTTAAAAGAAGTTTATTAACTCATAAGTTATAAGATAATCCAAACACTTTTTTTTCTCAAAAGCTTATAAGCTCATAAGCTCAAAAGCTCTTAAGCTCATAAGCTTAAGGTGTTGTTTGTTTTCAAAGACATAAATGTTTTATGTCTTATTTCATGTCTTCAGGAGAAGATGTGGTTTAGAAGGTCTTAAGATTGAGAAGGTCTGCGAAAAAAAACTATAGATTTTAGCTTCTTAAAATAAGCAAAAATAAGACAAAATAAGGTCTTATGTCTGCGAAAAAACAAACAACCTTATTAGAAACGTTTGCGGGCGCGCAGAAGTTTAATGAAAAAACAAACAAACATATCAAAAACGTCTGCACACCCACAAATATTTATTTAAAATAAGACCTTTATTTTAAAAAAACAAACAAACGCCCTTTAAAAAAAAAGCTTAAACAAACACCCCTAAGTGAAGTATACAAAAGTGGCGTAGCACACTAGCACGGATGAACCACACTCGTTTCAAGCACAAACATGGAATTCGCTTGAAAATCTTGTGTAGCATAAAGCTGTGTTGAGTTGAGCAGTCATGGTGACCTTTTCTTCTCCTTGCTGCTTACCGCCATTGTCTTTCAGCGATTATCACAGTCCATTAGGGTTTCCGGTTTCGTATCGGCTTCATCTTCCTCGTCATTATACATCAATTCGACTACCCTCAAACACACCGTTAGGTTTTATCAAATTCAGATGCTTATCTTCTCAAGGGCAGCAGCAACAGAATCCATCTAAATTCGAACAAAACGATGAAGAATCTGAATTTGGGAGGCTGTTTTCTAACCTCAATCCAGTTACACTTCAAAGGGAACCTGGTAATTTATACACCATACTTTCTCAATTCAATCTCTTTTCATACGACTTACGAATTGTTATCCAACGCTATCCAGGAAGCGTCATTGGTTCAGTTCTTCTCGTTGCTGGAACCACCGTAATATCTCTCTCCTTCTTCCTACTTATCTGTGTATATCTACTTGTTTAACACACATATATAGATGTTGGAATGACTTCTTTTCCAATGGTAGACCTAAATGAATGTATGTTTGGCCCTTTTGTCTCCTATTTAATGCTATTCTTATTTGAGCAATATTTTTGAACAATTCTGGATGGAAAACTTGCAACGGAGAAAAAAGAAGATTAAAAAAACACGAAACAGTGTAATTTGTGGGTGTTGTTCTTCCTATTCTATTTGATCAAGTTGACCACCGAATGTATTAAACTCAAGTGCTTCTTCCACTTGTACAGTTCATAACTATAAAACTGTAATTTCTTATGTGTAAATTTGAGAAAACCAGAAATAGAAGAACAATGATAGACTTAGCAAAGTGGCAAAAAATAGAATGCAAGGTACCTATATTTTTCTTGAAGCATGGAATGATGGTAACATAGCTATCCATGTGCTTAGCATAGATATGGGTGGAGTTTCTACAGTTGTAAAGAGTAAAGACACACCATGCTACACGATCAAGATACCTATCTAATGCAAAAAAAGGTGCATCGCATCTCGACATAAATATCCTTTTTTCAATGATGTTTTACATACAAGATTCATGTCTCATCTTATAGATATTAGCCACACACACATAAATACATTTGTGTAAGGATTTTAAACAATTTCTTTATGTCATCCTAGGCTCCTCAAGTTTTCTGAATATATTTAGTTTTACAACTTCTTTTAAGATCAAACGGTTAATTTATATTTTGAACATAATTTGTGGATCAGCATTATGACAATGTTTTTTTCTTCCTCAGGCTTATTTTGAGCATGAAGCAGTTGCTTACTGAATGCTTTATTAAGAAAATTCGGAAAACTAATGGTACTTTTAGCATGGAAAAAAGAGTGTCAATGGAAGGGGATGCCTTTATCTACTAAGGGGAAAATATTGTTTTAGAAGAAAAAAAGGTGTTCCATTGTTTCTAGGATACGCTGTAGCAAGCTTAATAAGTCATTTGCCTACTGTTTAAACCTTTTGGTTTAGCTGTCCTATAACTTATTTGCAGTTTCCTTAGTACTTCATTAGCTCTTGGTTTGTTAACATCATCACACACAGATAATTTGAGGATTCATATACTACACTTGTTTTCATGCATATGTTTTCCTGTGATTGTAAGAGCTAAAATTACATCATGGATGTAAATTGTGTAAACAGGTTGGTGCAGGAATTCTTGCTATTCCTGCAGTTACTCAGGAAGCTGGGTTTTTGGCAGCTGCAGTCACTTGCATTCTTTGTTGGATTTATATGGTAATTACCTTTTGTCATTGCTCACTAGATATATATCTTTGCTCCTTGCTCCTGTTGCTTTTTCTTAAAATAGGCTTTATTGTCAATTTGTCGTAGTACATTATTTAGTAATTTAGCATTTTGGTATAGTAAATATATGCCCCCTTTTTCTTATTTTAAGACTTAACAAATTTAGTCTCATGCAGGTTGTTACTGGCTTGCTAGTAGCTGAAGTAAATGTAAAGACGATGCGTGAACTAGGCTCTGGTGGAGTATCATTGGTAATTTCAATAATTTTTTGTTAGAAGTTAGTTCTAATCTATTTCTTGGTAGATATGATTATATGAACCATAAACTTGCATCTGATGCTTATTGTATCTGTAAGCTGACCACCATGCTTGTAGTGGCTGCATGTATATGAAAATAGTGGAAGAGATGCAAGGTTGGTTTGGTCTTTCAATCTGTGACTGTAACTTGGCCAGTTGGACAATGTGTGATCAGTTGAATTTGAGATAATGGCTCATAAGTTTATTTTTCACCATTCATTACTTATTTAAAACGCCTCCATTTAACGTACCAAAAAGGAATAAGTTCTTTAACTAGGTAAAACACACATGCAACCACCACTTATTAAGTTAGAATTTTCTCTCTCAACATGACATAGGTAAATTTGGTGCCATTTGGCTAAATTTGGTGACAGATGGAATATAATTTTCATTTCATAACTCTTTTTATGCTTATTTTTCAGGTATCAATGGCTACAAGAACTCTTGGAACTATTGGAGTTCAGATTGTTTGGTAAGATGATCCAACATTCCGTTTGTTAATTGCTTGTGGTTCTTTTAGATGTTCAATGCCTTATTTTCATGCGCTAATTGCAAACAAATGGAATATACTGTCACTAAATTTCTATTAATGTAACATAATTCCGAAGACTAATGTTGTGGGGTCTATACTTTTAGAAATGCCCATTCTACTATTCTAGTACCCAAGTTAGCTTCACCATATAGAAACTGAAATGTCATACAATACCTTTTTTCTTGTGGTTTTTGTGAACAAGAACATAACAATTTTTTGCAATTTATATTTTATTATTTTAACAGTCTCTTACTCTTATTGCAGTTGGTCATATATTTTTATACATTACGCGCTCCTTGTTGCATATGTCGCTCGTTCATCAGACATCTTGACTGGTATCCTTGGCGTTCCAGTGTATGATATAAATCCTAGTAAAATCTTTACAGGCATCTCATATTCATCTTTTTAGATGAGATAAGGAATCTTATAACGAACCACATGTTTCATCCTCTAAGTTGGTGTTCTTGAATTATTGGTAGGAGAACTTGATAAGTGCTTTTATATTTCTGCAATTAAAGTTTTATGAAGCATAAAAGGTTGATGCATGTGGAGATCTTGTATCACCATACTTGCTCTTATTCTAAAACATGTTATTGCTTATGTAAAAAATTAAAGATTAGCCAAGATACTAATTTCTCTTTACTTGCAAGATTAGTATACTGTGAACATGTTACCACATTCCGGTCAGTTACCCAACAAGTTTCTTCACTGTATCAACAAGTTTTTCTATCATTACCACTGCTTACCTAAGCAAACTCATCGTATACCCATGTGAATTCAATTAGATATCAATAATAACCTCATGTTTATGGGCATACATGGAGAAAAATATATTCCTATATTTTCTTAGATCAAATAGACATCCATTAACCCTGAAACTTCCTACTCGATTTAACCTTTTTATAACTGAATACGTATTCTATTAGTGACGGTGATGAAGGCAAACGCAAGCATGAATGTTAAACACTATTGATTGAATATAAATATAATTATAAATATTATGGTTAACATTTAGTTATCTACATGATTAACCCTTTACTGACAGTCATGACTTTCTCCAGTTTTTCCTGTGTCTACCTTGCTACCCATGCGTTTTGTGCAGTTAATCAAAACATTCTAAAGCTCTATGAAGACTTCCTCCTACCTTCTCAAGGTTTTTTTTCCTTTGCAGCTAACTCATCAAGTGTTTGCAAGCAACCCACAAAGTAGTTTTTCGCATTTTGACCGTCTTGGGTGACCAAAGCTCTCTTCTTAGTATTCAAAATCTCGCTATCCACTTCTTGGTCAATATCCAACAAATACTGAGTAGCGTATCATGTGAATATGATTAAAATTCAACTCCTTTAGTCCTTTGGTCAAAGTACTATTTATGATGTTTACTTCATCTGATCCGTAGATTTCACAAATCTCCTGTAAAAACAGCTAATTCTATTGACAAACACAAATTTTGTTTATATACAAGTAACCCTAACTCTCTAATTGACGTTTATTGGCAGGAGATGTAATAGTCTGATTTATTTTCTCATTTGTATGACGCCACACAATTAGCAACATGGTCTGCATAGCATTTTTGGTGGAATTCTATAAAGAATCATACAAAATAGTTTCTTTAAGTTGTTTGGTCTTGACAACTACCATTGTGATTGCAGATGGGAATGTGCATCCCTGTTTTCATTTGTCTTGGGTGGCCTTTGCTACTTTGGAAGGTGGAGCATTCCGTACTTTTTATTTTTATTATTCTTTCTTCCTTTGATAATTAAATTTTTAACTTTTAGATTAGCTGTTTAAAGTATTATAAAGTCTTTATGCACTTGGTTATTGCTTTAAAATATCAGTTTAGAGTAATGAGGATGTAAAAAAACTGATGAGACATTTCTAATGGTAGCTAATAAGAAAGCAAAAACACATATGTGCAAAGAGACCTTGTACCGAAAAGATTGCAGGAAACAAAATTCAAAATGGAGTAATGAGAGAATGGAAAAAGCTCACCCTAATTAATATTTGTTTTCCTTGTGTCTGCACTTTCTTCTGGCATTTTTATAAATTGGTTTCTCTTGTTGTAACACCTAAAACCTGGTGTAATTTTCACAAATTATAGGTATGACTGAAAGGTTTATATCTTGATGTAGCCAGCAGCTTATAGGTGCAGTCAATGGATTTCTAGTATCAGGCATCATAATTTCTTTTGCAGCTCTTGTGGTAATTCTCATATTTATGAACTAAAAAAAGATTGTTGCTAATGAGAATTTTGCAACCTCATTATCACACTTTTATATAGAAATAGTGAAAGTCTATGCAGAATGTATCCCTTTTATTTAAAGATTTTATGCTTAACCCTCAGGATCACCTTCCGGTAGGAAAAGGAAGCAGAAATAAAAGTATTTTTTGTTACTAATATAAATGAAGGGCCTTTGGATTAATTTATTTGGAACAGAATTCTAATGGACGGAGTAGAATCAGAAAGCTTAAACAAAACTCAGTAGAATTACGAGAAATAACAAAAAGAATACATATTTGCTATTCTACAAAACAAATATAGAATCAGTGTCATTTTCTGTATACTATGCCATGAGAAATATTCCACTTTTAGGCAGTTGCAAGTGGAGATTTACACTGGGATGCTCTTTTGAAAGCTAACCTGCAAGCTATTCCGACAAGTATACCTATAATTGCACTCTCCTTTGTCTATCAGGTAACAATTCTGACTTCAGTTTATTGTTATAGACAGTGGTGTTTTTTCCATCAGGCATAACTATTACTAATGTTATTCATTTCAGAATGTAGTGCCTGTCCTTTGTTCGAATCTGGAAGCAGACCTGTCAAAAATAAGGTAAAAAGACATTGTACAGTCTTGTTTAAGTGCTAGGATGATATCTGCTAAGCTATTAGCTAATTTAGTAATGTTATTTAGTGTACAAAGTCTATATTGTTTCTCATTTCAAAAAATGTATCGGCCTACACAAGGGCCTTCCAGAAAAGACTTTAGTTAATATTACGAGTCCAGAACATTTAAACTCTGGGAACTGTGGGGAGTTTATATAAAACACACACATGGGAGGACACACTGTATATTATCCACCTCTTCCTGCTAATTTTCAATTCTCTTGCAGGGAAGAATATAAACTGAAATGGGAAGCTTCTAAGTAATTAAGGAAACTAAATACAGTCATATCTTTTGGTACGATGCCACTATTCAGGATTAGAGTAATCATATGACAGCAAAAAATGCAAAACAAAGCAATAATCTCCAAATCAAGAATGTCTTATATCAATAATTACTGCTTCCTGCACCTTTGAATCCCCCTAGAATTGCACATATAATTCAAAATTAGATGGTGAATCTAGTTAGCGCCTTTGATAAACCACCCTAAGCCCCTGAATCGATTTTAGGGTTTAGTGTGAATTTTGGCTGAAAAACGATTAGGTATCATGAGGAAACGTTTCAAATGTATAGGAAAATTTTGGACATAAGATGAGATCAACGGATGGAATTCATTGTGCTTGGCAATGTTGAAACATGGCTGTGCTAACCACCAGAGATGGTTGTGCTTACTGCTTAGCCCGTGATCAGGCCATGCCTCATCTAAAACTTGTTCAGATATGTTTATTTCACAGATAAACATATTCCTATCTATCTAAGGTTTAAAATTCATAGATAAACTGCCAAAAATTTGAAAACTCTTTATCAGACATCATACAATTGCAGGTATATAAATCTTCACATACTTTTTGTACCCAGTTTTTGCGTGTGTTACTCTATGGGTTCTTATGATGTTTGGCTGTGAGACCAGTGTGTTATGTCTGTGCAGAAGTAAATTTTGGTGTAGTCTCTTTAGTTATAATATGCCACTGCTATTGTTAGCTTTGATGTATGCTATATATTCTACTAGAATAACCATTTTCTTTGCATAATTTGAATGCGAAGTATATACACTTGAAACGTGAAGTGATATACACTTGTAACTAATTAAGGAAACTAAAAACAGTCATTAAATCGATTTCACTTTGCAATTTTGCATACCTCGAATAAACGGGGTTTACTTAATCTTAGTGACACCTTTGTGACATCACCCATCATAGTAGCAGAAAACTTTCTTGTGGGTGGATGTTGGAGCTTAACGAGTTTTGGCAAGTTTATTGCTCATGAAGAAGGTACAAGCAGCTGATGCACATGATATACAGAACCTGATACAAGTCTATGAAGCTACTAACTAATCAGATTTGTTTGACAGGGTAAAATGGGATGTAGGGAGGATTGGGTATGCATCTCAACGTCTCCCATTATCCCTAATTTTAGAGATCTTGATCGTGAATTTGCTATTGATTTAGAGTAGTTTTATAGTGTCAGTATTTTGCTATTGATTTAGAGTAGTTTTATAGTGTCAGTATTTTTTCTCTGTCAAGCATTAGAAAATCAGAAATGCTTGTTTTCTCGCTTTCTAACTGCAGGCTCATCTTTCTAGTATCTGCCATTGATTTAAATTATACGAACATTTACTTGCAGGACTTCAATTGTTCTAGGCACTGCGATTCCGCTTGGTCTCTTTCTTATCTGGAATGCTGTCATTCTTGGAACGATTTCTAATACCGAAACAGTCACTGACCCACTACAGGCATTGCTAGCTACTAATGGAGTTGTCGGGGTCGGTAATATCATCTTCATTATTCTTTTTTTATTTATTTTGAAAAGCAAACTCAAACACACTATAGATACACCTTGTCGGGGTGAGTATTTGACATTTATAGGTCATTAATTTGAAACATATGCCAACAAAATCTATTTTGAGATTTTGAACCTGTGCTCATTATAACCGTTGGCTCAGGATTGGATATTTAAAACTGAAAGTTTCTCCCCTAAATTTATTTTTATAAAGTGATATTCGTGCAGCCTATCGTTGCGGCGTTTTCACTCCTTGCCATTTCAACTTCTTACATCGGATTTGTTTTGGGCCTCTCTGACTTTCTATTGGACTGTGAGTTTGTTCCTGCCAATAATCTCTTCACCAAAAATATTATTTGATTAATTAATTGTATTTTTGTTGACGATACTGTAAGGTACAATATGTTTTATTCTTTATTTCCTATACAAAAATTAGCAATGCCGTTTGTCAACAATAGCAACACTTTTGTAAATTTAGAATTCATAGCTACTGTTTTCCTTCTTAAAACCAATGTCGCATCTGTTTTGTTAAGCTTACTATATTCGAAAAAACAGAGTATTTACTTATTGCCGCTTTTATAGAAAAAGCATGTCTTTGTTTAATATAGTTCATTAAAGTCACTGTCAATCTATTTAGATAATTTATTCTATAATTCTAAAAAATTAAAGATTTGAAAGCATAATGATCCTGTAAATACAATAATTTCGACTTGAAAAGGACCGGATCCATATAAATAATTAAATATTGTATATTAATATATTTAAAAATAATAGAATTATCTGTTGGGTTTTGAAATGGGCAGGACAATATTATATGTTAAGTTCTTACCCAAGACCATATAAACCGAATCATCTGTATTCTCAGTGGCTAGTTATTTTGGTTCAAACTTTTTGTTGGTTATTTTGGTTACGTTTTGGTTAATTCGTTTTTTTTGATGAATGCATCTATGTATGCTTTTCATCTTTTGCAGTGCTGAAGCTACCATCTGATAGAAGCAGACTGCTGCCTTACAGCCTCACGTTATTTCCACCACTAATATTGTCGTTGCTAGACCCTGACATCTTTTTCAAAGCATTGGATTTTGCTGGAACTTATGGAGGTACATCTTTTTATGTTTTATGTTCCAACTTTAACTTCGATAATTATGAAACCAACCATTTAAATATACAAAGTTGAAAATTTCAGAACATCAATTAAAAAGTTTTGAGTGATATTTCAGAAGAATACCTTAGGGATGTTGATTTAAGTTTCTAATAGTCATAGAAGTTCACTTTCTTTTAGTACAGAGTGCATATCTTCGATACCTTGACAAAGTAATAAGGATTAAGAGTTAAGCTGTTGCTAGCTTGATGTAGGGCTGTAAATGCTCCCGTTTGGTTTGATTTGATGTTGGTAAGAATTGTGAGCCAAACCAATCTTATTCGTTCCAAACTTTCTGGATGAAAATAAATCACGAACTATTTCGAAATGTACCAATAAACTTTTGATTGGTTGGTTATATTTCTTGGTTTATACTATTTCGGTATTTCCTATATTATTATTACTCATTTATTTTATTAGACAATTAAGTGTACTTAGTATATATTATCATACTAGAGGGTTCAAAGTGTAAATGTGTTCCTTATATATGCTGCCTGTAAACGTGATTAATACACAATACAATTCACCAATTATACGACTCTGTTTATCGTGGTATCAGAGCCGCCACCCACGTACTCTAAACCTGCGACATACAATATCGCCATCGAATACACAATCGAAGAACCCCAACCTGCGACATACAAGATTGCCATCTTCTAACAACCTGCGATTGCAAGAATCTTCACTGTAACCTGCGACAATTGCTTCTGATACAAACCTGTGATTGCAAGACTGTAACCTTCGTTTGCACTACATCAGTTGAATATTCATCTCCTTCTTCTGTCGCTGCTACAAGTCACGCAAAAAAAAAACACAAACACTTTTTCTATCGATGGCTTTTCTGGCAGCATTCACCTCCGCAGAGAAAACTACTCACAATTCTCACCGGTTTGGTTTTACCTTGTCTCCTAACAACTATGGATACTGGAAGGCTATGATTAAGCCTTTTCTTGTCACCAATAATCTTTTTGGCTATATTGATGGCACAATCCCTTGTCCCTCGATGACTCTTCCGTCTGCATCATCAGAGAAAGAACATAGCAGTGACAGCACTACATCACTACCGAATCCTAATTACACAACATGGATTGCCAATGATGCTCACGTACGAATGCTACTTATGTCTACTATCTCTGAAGCATCATTTCAACACATTCAGGGTCTTACTTCTCGTGATTTATGGCTGTCCCTAGGGCGTGCTTACGCTCCTCACACATCCTCCAGGGAATACACCCTGAAAACACAACTTCTTAAACTTGAGATGAAAGCTGATGAATCCTCCTCCGCGTACCTGACTCGAGCTCGTGAGTATTCTGATGCCCTCGCCAACATAGGTGAACCCGTAAAAGAAAAAGATTTGGTAATGCTAGTTATCTCCGGTCTTAGAGAGGAATATAATGGGCTGAAATCCACCATTCTTGCTCGTCAATTTCCTACTGCCTTTGCTGAATTACATGGCTTGTTATCTGATCATGACTATATGATCAAGAAATCCACACCAGACATCTCTTCTGCCCAGGCTTTCACGGCTGCTACAAACACCAGCAATTCAGTCTCTGCAGGCTCCAGCTTATCTACGCCTCAACCGGATCAACTTCAGGCCATTCAGCGGCTTCTATCACAACTTGGCCTTCAAGTTCAGCCCGCTACTACACAGCCTATGCAAGCTTTTTACTCCATCAGATCCAGCAACGTTCGTGGCCGTGGACGAGGAACTTACACCAACAGAAATTCAGGAGGAGGTAACCGAAATCAATTTAGTTGGGCTTCTAATCAAAACACTGTTTTTGGTACTTGTAACAGGTGTGGGATCGGTCATATCCCGTCTCAGTGCCCTAACCGTGATCCTGCCACTATAAGACCGAGACGGCCACCCTCTGCCAACTTTACAGACTATCGCTCACAAGCATCCAATTCTTGGCTTCCGGACACTGGCTCTAGTCATCATGTTGCACCAGACCTATCCAGCTTTGACAACTCTGAAGCCTACTATGGTGAGGACAATCTCCATGTTGGCAATGGTAAGGGTTTACCCATCTTACATATTGGCTCTTCTCAACTCTACTCACCGACCAAATCCTTTTCCCTTAAAGACATACTTCATGTACCCGACATAAAACGAAACTTACTTTCTGTTCAGAAATTCTGTCTTGATAATCATGTGTACTTTGAATTTCACTCGAATTTCTTTGCTGTGAAGGACAAGTCTACACACACTATCCTCCTCATGGGTCCAAGTAACGGCGGTCTCTACTCCTTTAGTCTTCCCCAGTCTCATTCTGTTCACAAAGTCGCTTTTTCAACCGCCCGTGCATCGTCCTCCACATGGCATCAAAGACTTGGACATCCACATCCACAACTTTTGAAGTCTATGTTATCTAGATATAATATACCGTTACAAAATAAATGTTCTCGTACTTTTTGTGATTCTTGTTCTGTTGGCAAATCATCTAAGTTACATTTATTACCATCTATTAATAAAAGTTCGCACATTTTAGATTTAGTGTTCTGTGATGTATGGGGCCTTGCGCCGGTTCCTTCTTTTGATGGTCATCGTTATTTTCTGTTGTGTGTTGATCATTATTCCAGATTCATGTGGTTTTTTCCTTTAAAACAAAAATCCGATGTTTATGCTATCTTTAAACAATTTCTAGCATGTGTTGAACGACAGTTTCAAACCAAACTCAAATCCGTTCAAACCGACTGGGGAGGTGAGTTTCGTAACCTCTCAAACTTTTTCTCTCCTCTTGGCATCTCTCACCGTCTCTCCTGTCCTCATACCAGTGAACAAAATGGTTTTGTAGAGAGACGGTATCGACACGTTGTTGAAACCGGTCTTACTTTACTCGCTCAATCACATGTCCCACAACGGTTCTGGCACTTTGCTTTTGGTACAGCTGTTTACCTCATCAATCGAATGCCATCCCGCACAAACTCCAACACATCTCCTTTTGAACTTGTGTTCAAAC
The DNA here is from genome assembly GCA_038502395.1 of Dittrichia graveolens. Taxonomy (NCBI): domain Eukaryota; kingdom Viridiplantae; phylum Streptophyta; class Magnoliopsida; order Asterales; family Asteraceae; genus Dittrichia; species Dittrichia graveolens. Next base: position 64,254,467 of record JARJIL010000009.1, read on the forward strand.
ATCAGCCTGATTTTTCCTTTCTTCGGGTTTTTGGTTGTCAATGTTATCCTCATCTCCGGTCTTACAATAAACATAAAATGGATTTTCGTTCTACTCCGTGTGTGTTTCTTGGATATAGCACCACTCATCATGGATACAGGTGCTTTGATCCGCAATCTGATCGCATCTATATCGCTCGTCATGTCCGCTTTATCTCAACACCGCGCCTCCTTACTATTCTACCTATCCTACTCCTGCTCCACATTCTGTATCCCACGAATCAACACCTACCACCACACCTTTAACCTCCCCAGACCCGAGTCCTGTCCCCACTTCCTCCGTCTCGCAAGAGCCGGTATCTACCGACCCACCATCTGATCACCTCTCCACCACACCTCCTTTACTTCAGACATATCACCGTTGTCCAAAAGTTACCCCACCATCCTCTCAGCCTAACCCCACTACTACTACACAACCCTCTCGTCCTCGACCAGCCAACCTTCGTCCCAATCCCAAACAAACCAAACCGTTTAATGCTGCCACCTATCATACACAACACTCTTCTCAAGATCTTGAACCCACAACTTTTACCGTTGCTAACAGGGATCCTCAGTGGCGTAATGCCATGGTTGAAGAGTATTCAGCGCTGATGCGGAATGGTACTTGGTCACTCGTTCCACGTGTCCCGAATTCCAATGTCGTTGATTGCAAGTGGGTCTACAAATTAAAAAGGGATCAAACAGGGGCTGTTATACGTCACAAGGCACGTTTGGTTGCCAAAGGTTTTCGACAGCAACCGGGAATTGACTATGAGGAGACGTTTAGCCCCGTCGTAAAATCAACAACAATTCGTGTTGTTCTTTCTCTAGCTGTAACACAGAAATGGCCCCTCAGACAGCTTGATGTACAAAATGCATTCTTGCATGGTGATCTTGCCGAGACAGCTTATCTTCAGCAACCGCCTGGCTTTGTTGACCCAAGAAAACCTGATCACGTTTGTCTTCTTCACAAATCATTATATGGGTTAAAACAGGCCCCGCGAGCTTGGTTTCACCGGCTCTCTACGGCCCTCGCTTCACTCGGTTTTCAGGGATCCAAAACAGATCCCTCGCTTTTTATTTACTCCAACAGGGGTACACTTTTGTACATGCTGGTCTACGTTGATGACATAATTTTGACCGGGAACAATCCACAGGCTATTGAACACGTGGTACAAAGCTTGAACCGATCCTTTGCTGTCAAGGATATGGGTTCTCTCTCCTATTTTCTTGGGGTTGAGGTCTCTCGCATGAATCAGGATTTAGTTCTCTCCCAACGAAAATACATTCCGGAACTCCTACAACGTGCTGGCTTATCCAATGCTAAACCGGTGTCATCTCCTATGACCACCACTGCGAACCTTGCTCTTGGTGATAGTGCCAAGTTTGATAACCCAGTCAAGTATCGCCAGGTTGTGGGTGCTCTTCAGTACGTCACTTTGTCTCGTCCTGACATCACTTTTGCAGTCAACAAAGTTTGTCAGTTCATGCATTCTCCCACAGAAAATCATTGGTCGGCAGTCAAACGCATCCTTCGTTACCTGCAGGGCACACTGATGCAGATTGGGCTGGTTGCCCAGACGACCGTCGATCCACCGGGGGATATGCTATCTATTTGGGCTCAAATCTTGTATCGTGGTCCGCACGAAAACAAAAGACTGTCTCTCGGTCGTCAACAGAATCTGAATACAAAGCCCTTGCCGACACTGTTGCCGAACTTACATGGCTTCAAGATCTATTGCGTGTTCATGTTTCTGTTAAGTCGGCCCCTACCTTGTGGTGTGACAATCTTGGTGCTACTTATCTTTCAGCCAATCCCGTCTTCCATGCACGTACAAAGCATGTAGAGGTTGATTTCCATTTCGTTCGAGAAAAGGTAGCCCAACGGAAACTCTCGGTTCAATTCATATCCACTGATGATCAGATCGCAGATGTGTTCACCAAGCCGCTGCCCTCACAACGATTTCTACTTTTACGGTCCAAGCTACAGGTCGTTCCCCGGCCTTAGCTTGCGGGGGAATATTAGACAATTAAGTGTACTTAGTATATATTATCATACTAGAGGGTTCAAAGTGTAAATGTGTTCCTTATATATGCTGCCTGTAAACGTGATTAATACACAATACAATTCACCAATTATACGACTCTGTTTATCGTATTTGCACATGAATAGTTCTAGTACAACATAAATGAACATAAACACAGGATCCTTGAATTAAGTTATGGATTATTTTTCTTTAGAACACCTAAAAATTTCTACTTTTATTGTAACTGAAATTAGATTGCTTTAATGGATAGAAGATTTGATTACAATGTTACTTTATTATGGATAGTTAAAGTTAATAGTTGATTCACTTTTGCTTTTCAAAAAAAAAATAAAATTAAATTGACTTCAATTGAATTTTGTTCAACATCCAAAACTATGAAATGAATCAAACCCGACTAGTTTGGAATTTTTAGGACCTTTTCATACATCCCTAGTTAAACTTTTCTTCCGATATCAAAGGTAGGTATCATTAAGGTTTATCTTCAACGACATCTGGCCAGCCTAAGGTGATAATATTAGGGTGGCAAAACGGACAGGTTGGGCTGGTCAAATTGGTTTGAGCTTGGTTAGGCTAACTCGAAACACTATTTGAATTTTTAGAAATAGTGTGGAAATATGATTACAAAATAGATTTATTTCAATAATAATAAATTTCATCGTAAAATACACTTTACGTGCCGTTGGATCCTTTCCCCTATTTGACATATGTATTTTTCATTATATATTCGTTTGACTCATTGCAAATAAAGTAGATGGGTCAAAATTGTCACCTCTGTTTATTATTCTTCTTCTTATCAGCGGGTTAATAACAGCTTAAGTCTTCGAATATGTTTTATTTATTTATTTATTATTTTTTTTGGGCAAAGTTCTGGTGCTTTTTGGTGTTCTTCCGGCTGCCATGTGTTGGTCTGATAGATACTCGAGTTCTTCTGTCTCCTCAAATCTCCCAGAGCTTGTACCTGGAGGTAGGTTCACCCTTTCACTGGTAATTGGAGGTGCAGGATATGTTATTGTTTCCGAACTACTCGACAACTTCATGCATACATGAAACTGTTGAAAGTCACGGGATCAAGAGTTCCAAACGTCAAGTTGTTGTATGATCTGCTGCCCCGATTAACACATTTCTGTCTCCAATGTCCCAGATTTATGTTGTATAGAAACCGTCGCGTTGTCACATACTCACATTCCATTCATACTCTATAATTAGATATGCTTCAATGCTCTGTATGTAACCAAGTTAGGTTAATGTGATTTTACAGCATACTCTGTATACAAGTTAAAGGTCAATATAAGGTTGAATGTGGCAAGTATATATTTTAAAGAATTTCTACCAAAAACTGAAAGAAAAACAAAGTCTTAAGGGATTATGTATGCCTTGACTATCTGAGCATTTAAAAGATTAACTAATCATTTTCAAACCATTTCATGATGGCCTAGTGTTTGGATGTTTGGAATGTTTCGAAAGAGATCCGTGTTTAACCATCGTTGGGTAAACATCTTGGATGACTAAGGAGAGTATAGAAAACGTTCACGGAAATGGATAGACTGAGTATATCAGAGTGTATATTATCTCCTAATTCGCGTAGAGTCAAGTGTAAAAAGTATGAAAACATAAACAACATTGGATTTTCGTATCTTCTTTAAAAGAAGTATTAAGGACCTAATATAAACAATAGGATATCGAAAATACCGAACTCGAATAATCTGACCAACTTGAATCATTTTAGGGTTAATCGGGTTTCCAATTCGGGTAACTCGACTAAGTAATCACTATTCGGGTTCGTGTGTAGGGTTTAACTTTTCTTGTTTGCGTGACCTAATTAACCGGAATAAGATTTTTGGAAAATTATTTCTTGAAATTTGAAATATAAAATAACCAATATTGTCTATTTATAGAGAACAAGATTTATTGTGTAGAAAATGAATGAAGGTTTTCAAGGCAGTAAATGAGGTCGAAGCTAATTTCCAGATGATAGTTTGCTCCATAGTTATCAAAATCACGATCTTGATTGTAGGATCGTACGATCCCACCTACAAAAAACGCGCCGGATCGTACTTAGGATCGTAAGATCGTTATGCGATCTTACGATCCCACGATTCCACTTTTTTTTTTTTTTTTTACATTTTTTAACATTTTTATATTTTATATTTTTTGATTACTACTATGATTTTATTTTTATTATTTTAAATTTTTTTAAGTGGTCAACCTTGTGCTAAAAATAATTGTTTCCAGTTTTCTAATTTATACACGTCATATTTTTCATTTTTCTTTTGTTATAAGAGATAGGTGTTTACGATAATAAGATTTTTTATAAAATAAAAAATTAATGTTTTGCATAATATGCTCTAGATTTATTGATTGTATTTAAGAGTCACATATTAAATTTTATTCTGATATGCAAACCAATGAATTGTGGTGGGTTGTTATCTATGCACTTAATACTTAAAATTTGGACGATTTGATGTATGTTATTTTAAAATTTGATGTTTCATTTTCTCGTAAAAATATTATATAATTGGTTTTTATAGCATATAAAAAAACTAAAAAAACTTTAATGACTTGTGGTAGGATCTTAAGATCCCGATCTCGATCTTACGATCCGATCTTGCAAAGACGAAAACGATCCAAGGTAAGATCCCGATCTTAAAAACCACTTTGCTCAATTCACATATCACTTAGCGGCGTTTTATTTATTTATTTATTATTTTTTCCATATTTTTGTTATTTGTGATTCTAAAAAGATCATATATTTATAAACTTAATTGATTGAAACATAAGTATTCACCTGAATAACCTGTAACAGATGTAATTATTAAAAAAATATAATATTCATTACTAGATAACTAGTTGCTTCAAGTTCTAGACTGTTAACAATTATGCATTTATCACAATAATAAATTTTCACGCGACAAATTGTTGCATAATAATTATCATAACGTATATAGAAGAATGTATCCTAAGAGACTAATTTTAGCCTTTTGATCAATGACATTAATGGTCCAGATTGTATTTTAAAAATTTGAGCGGAGTGACATTTTCGTAATTCACATGTGATTCTTTTACATATCACATGTGATTGTATACTGAATCACCTGTAATTGAATATTAAAATTTTAAGATTATGTTTTTTATATTGACTTTATTGAACACGACTCAACATATATAGTCATAGAAAATTAAAAAATAAAGACAGTTATTATCAACTTATTCATATAATTATTAGTACTAAATTTAAATCCCACTATTCAATTTGAATGTACACTCAAATACATTTTTTTAATGACAATAATACCCCTTCATTTAAACCTATGTCCACAAAGACACTACAACAAAAATTGAATGCATTTGATGTTTCTTGACACCTTTTTGGACTTTAGCTTAACATCCTTGCCCTTTTGTCTTGATGTGTCCACATGAAAGATGGTTTTGCCTGTTTTGGCTTTTATTGCACAACCAAACAAAACACAGAGTTTGGAAGCACATACTTTGACCAGAGCTTTCTTGCAATCTTCAAACACTTGTTTTTTTTAAATATATTAAACTATACCTCAAATATAAATGTGTGTATTCGTCTTTTAAAAATATTATTGTACGTATTAAACTTTTAATTTGTTGTTATTGTATGTATTTTGATTACATAAAAATAAAAAAGTACAAAATTAGTACATACAATAGAAAGTTTAATGCACACAACAACATATTTTTTGAAAGTTTGATATACACAATAATATTTTTTCAAGATAAATACACACATTAACATTTTAAGTATAGTTTAATACATTTGGAAAAAGTAAAACCTAATTAAATTTAATAAAAAACAAAAGAAAGTTAGAATCACCTTTTTCCATTTCACATTGTTTGGACTTTTTTGTTCCTCTCCTTATTCTCTATGCTTGTTAAGTCATGACAAAACCATGTGCACAAAGTTTACTCTTTGCTTAATGTTATTATATCATGGTAAGATTAAGAAGCTACTAGTTTTAATATATAGTTTCATAAAATCATTATCATAGCAATATCTTCTTTTTCTTTTTTAAAAGGAGCTTTTTCCGTCGGGCGTCAATGTCATGCCTTTATTTAATCGGTTTTATCAGTGATCGTTTTCAAAATATTACTGGTTAACTCTGATTAAAATTTCCTTACGACTTGAACTATTGACTTCTCCTATAGTTAGATTTGACGAAACCTACTGGACCAAGTATCCAAACGTTCGTTAAAACAACACTGTGAAAAGATATTTAAAAGTTAAACATTAAATCAACATAAAATTTTAAAATCCAAATATCAATAAGTAAAATACATCACGAAAAAAAATATTTAAAAATTAAACCGTTTTAAGCCTAAATTTTGTTTTTAAAAAAAGCTAAAAATTATACAACCCACATTATGATAAAAGTGGCGACCTGATAACTTACCGGATAGATCACTTGACTTTTTTTAAAACGGTTAATATTAGAGTTGTAGACTGTTAGTAATATGAGAGTGTCAGTCAGAGATTGTTTGAGGATACGTTGAAAATGATGACAGATATATCGGTTACAACGTGTACATATTAATCAAAGACTCGACACCCGGAGTAATCTGAACACAAAACACGACTCCATTTGTGAATTTTTATGTTCTAAAATAGGAGGAAATCAATTAATCAAATCATGAAGTGTAAAAGGAAAAGGAAAACAGGGGACACACAACACACGGCACTCTTCCTCATAAATTCCATATTCTTCTGCAACACTAAATGACACCAATTTGGTAACGACAAGAACAGCCCTCTCTCTCTCTCTCTCTCTCTCTCTCACACACACACACATACACACACCATTTGTCTACTGTCTACCCATCTTTATTCACACCACACCGTCTCTTTTCTTTTGAATTCAATCCAACAACAGATGATGCCATTACATTACCTTTCAAGTCAACAAAACCCCAACTGCTCCTCACTTTCTCTCTCTACAGAAACCCTCCCAACTACTACTCATTTCAATTTAAATTCTACCTTTTCATTTGGGTTTTTGTTGAATTTCAAAACCCTCAAAGGAATTGCATTCAAAGCTCTTGATTGCTTGGTGAGTTGATCATTGTTCTTTTTACTCTGTTTTTCTTCTTAGCAGTTTCGTTTTGATTTTGTTGTTATTTCAACGAGTTTAGTGTCTGTTTGGTACCAGATTCTTTGAATAATCTGTCATTTCGAAACTGATTTCTTATCAGGATCGATAATTTCTTCTCTAGTTCGATTTCTTCTTTGAGGCAAATCATCGAACACCTTGAAATCCCAATGTTTCAAGATGATGGGTCATCATCTGTAACTTCAACTCCACACCAAATCTTTCCAACCATGTCTCCTTCGTCTCAGATAGGAGCTTCACCATTACCATTACCATATCCATGGATCAAAGAGCTTAAACCAGAGGAAAGGGGTTTGTGTTTGATTCATCTGCTAATCACATGTGCAAACCATGTAACCTCAGGGAATTTCGATCATGCTAATCATACCCTTGACCAAATCTCATACCTCGCATCTCCTGAAGGCGATACGATGCAGAGAATCGCTTCCCATTTTGCCGAAGCTCTTGCTAATCGGATTCTTAAATCATGGCCTGGTTTGTACAAAGCCTTTCATTCCACTAAAATATCAATGGGTAATGACCACATTTTATCCAAAAGAATGTTCTTTGACTGCTTTCCATACATGAAAATCGCGTTTGTTATAGCCAACCAGATGATAATGGAAACCATGGAAGGAGAGAAGATGGTTCATGTGGTTGATCTTAATGCGGTTGAGCCTACTCAGTGGCGTGTGCTCCTCCATGAGCTGAGCGCACGCCCTGGAGGCCCCCCGCATTTGAGGATTACAGGGATTCATGAACAAAAAACGGTTTTAGATCATATCGCCAATGTGTTAATCAAAGAAGCCGAAAAGTTAGATATCCCTTTCCAATTCAATCCGATTGTGAGCAAACTCGATGATCTTGATGTTGAGAAACTGAACATCAAAACAGGCGAAGCGTTAGCCATCACTTCTGTTCTGCAACTACATTCGTTGTTAACACCAACAAACGAACGAATCATTCAAACAAAACCGTCATTGAGTTCCAAGAACGAAGATTCGGCCTCGTCTTCACCTTCATCAACAAAAATCGACGGATTTCTTAACGCTTTATGGGGTTTATCCCCAAAAGTAATGGTGATAGCTGAACAAGAATCAGACCACAACCGCTCGGGTCTAATGGAGAGACTATCCGAATCTTTATACTTCTACGCCGCATTATTCGACAGTTTGGAATCTACTTTACCAAGAACATCAATCGAGAGATTGAAAATGGAGAAGATGTTTGGGGAAGAAATCATGAATATTATAGCTTGTGAAGGGCAGGAGAGAAAAGAAAGACACGAAAAGCTCGATAAATGGATCCAAAGGCTAACTTTAGCTGGATTCGGGAACATGGGTTTGAGCTATTATGGAATGTTACTCGCGCAAAGATTGCTACAATCGAATACTTGCAACGGTTGTAGGATCCGAGAAGAGAATGGTTGTGTAGTGATTTGTTGGCAAGATCGGCCTCTTTTTTCAGTGTCGGCTTGGAAATCTCGACGATAAAACAAGCGTCGTGTCAACGGGTTGGTTAGCCGGTTGGGTCTGGGTTTTATACATTAGATTTGATTTGATCAAGTTTAGCAAACAGCAAACTAGTTGTTATGAGTCTTATTGTAGCTGATATGTGAAAAGTGCCCATTGTCTTGGGAACATTTTGTTACTGATCTAAAACGACAGAAAAATATATAAGTTGATCTAAAACAACCTAACAAGTCCTACCTCTGTTACCACCCCAAGATTAATTCTTTTTTCCTCCGTCTTTAAAATATATAAGTTGCCATTAATATTTATCTTTATCTTCGTTATTTTAGTATAACATTGATGAGTGATGAAAATAAATTTCAATTAGGAAGGTTTTTAAGAAAATACTAATCCCATACGCAGGTAGGGGTGGACAATTTTTGATAACTAGTTGTACTATATAATGACAGAAAAAGTTAAGAGCGAGGGTAACTTATTTATTTTAACGAAAAATACTCGTGACAACAAAAAATTTAACTCGTGACATCAACTCGAAAAAGTTAAAATTTTTCACATCATCTATAAAATTAACTAGTAGCCCGTACCAATAAAGCACACTTGGGTCCGCCCTTGCCCATATGAAAAAAGGAATAAGGTTAAATTACAAAGTTATGAACTACCAATTTCTTTTTGAAGAAAATGATATTTGCAAGTCAACAACATTCATGTACACTTAAATAAGATATTTTTAATTATTTGAGTGATTTTCAATTTTTTTTTGAAGAGCTAAATATACAGACACAACTAATTTTAGACCATATCTTCACTACAAGACTTGAACTCATAGTGATATTGAAAGAATAATTCCGAAGGTACGTGTGCAAAAGCTAACACGCCTAGGGGTGTCGAAAAACCGAACCTGAATAATCCGACCGAACCGAATCAAATTCGGGTTAATCGGGTCGGGATAGTCGGTTTTCGGGTGACTAATTCGGGTAACTAGCTTTATTCGGGTCGGGTGATGGTTAGAAAAAAAGAAGTTCGGGTCACCCGATTAAGAATTTTAAGTTTTTTTTATTAATTACATATTTTAACTAATAAGATATATATATGGTCCATATGTTGAATACGCATCACATAAGAGTTTAACTAATAAGATATGACACATATATATTTCAAATAAATTAATGGAAATTGAAGCCCGGATGATATCACGGAAACTTGTTGAGTTGCATCGCATAAGGCCATAAGGGTTTAGCCATTTAGTACTTCAAATATTAATAAAATATCATGTTAATAACCTTTATTATGAAGTTAATAACATAAGTAACAAAATAAAATAACCCTATTGTCTAATAAAAAACAAGTTAAATACTATCATAGTGTCATGATTTATGTATTCTCAGTTTAATAAAAATAAGTTAAGAGACAAGATGAAAACACACATAGTGTAAGATCTGAAAACCAAGCCTAGTTGTCGGCAGATCAGTGGTAAATTGAATCGTGTTTGTTTACGAGTACTTATATTTAATTATGTGATTTAAAATGAATATTTGAGATCGCACGATTTTATGAGTTAGATAAATTGAGTTTAGTACGAGGGTTATATTGACTATCTCGTTTTGTGTTAATTAATTTTGAAGAATTAATTAATAAGGATTATCTAGGAAGGATAATGTTAATACATCATTTGATTAATTAATTAATTATGATATATGTTGGTATGTAAGTATGTATATATGTTTACGTATGCATGTATATGTGGGTGTTTGAGATTTAATATTATGTACACGTGGGTTTGGATAAGTACAACTAGTCTTTCACCTCCTCATTTTGTAAACTTGCTGAGAGTGTTGTGTGTGTTTTTGCTTTGAGAAGAAGAAACTATAACAAGCTTGAAAGTTGCATTTTTGGAAGTTGATAATCCAAAGTTGAATTTGGTATGTTTCCTTGTTTTGAATCAAGATTCATTCCTAACATGCTATAATTGCTGCTACTTATTGCTGGGTTTTATCAAGAACATCGTGAATGACCATGATAGAAAACTTAACAAGTGGGTTTTGTTGATCTTGATGATTTTGATGATTTAAATGTGTTCTTGATAGTTTTAAACATGTTATATGAAGATTTTATGGGTTTAGAATTATTAGAAATTGATTTCCAGTGTTATATGAATGTTTGGAAATTTGTATGGAGCTGGAAGATGAAGAAAAGTTGTAGGTTTGATTCTGGAAGAAGCGAAAACGCGACGCGTCCAAGGATAAAACGCGACGCGTTCTCGGTTGGTTGTGAATTTGAAGCTTTGGACTTCGAATTCGAAGTCTTCTTGATTCGAAGGAGACGCTCGAAGCCTCCTTGGCTCGGAGGAGGGGCGCTCGAAGGGGGTCCGTTCAAAGCCTTCATAGTTCGAAGTGGCCGCTCGAAGTGGCCTTGTTCGAAGGGCTGTTTGAAGCCCGATGCGACGCGTCCGTGTGTTGGACGCGATGCGTCCCCGATAATTCAGGATTGAAGCTTTTGTTTGTTTATCAAACATGATGCTTATATGTGTTTACATTTTGGGTATTTCTAACTTGTTGAGCATGATTAGAATGGATATAAGTATATGTGTTGATATATATTTATGATTCGAATACTGATTTCAATTTTGTTGTATTCTCAAGAACGGATAAGACTCAATAATATTAGATCTCTGAGTGGAGTTTGAGAACAAGAGGTGAGTGGACGTTTAACTCACGACTGGTATTAGTTGTGATGATTTGGTTGCAACAGTTTATGGAATGATGCATGGATAGACTTTATGTCTGATGATTGATTAATTGGTTGTTTGTTAATTAATCATTACGTCAGTGATATGTATACATGTTTTTGGGGAATTAGCTCGGCAAGGCTATGGGCTGGGTTTGTTTGCTATTGGCTAATCAGTATTTGGATCTTTTGATGCATTCGTTGCAGCTTAAGGGTAATACTGTGTGAGAATAGCAAATGAACTAACGGTAAACCTTTGCTTTGGCCGGCATTGGTTGTAGGTTCCTGCAGAACCTCCGATCTTCCCGGGGCACGATTATTTGTTTATTTGGTATCCTGCGGTTGTGATTAATGCTATGTTGTGGTTTTACTTTCATTCACTTAGCTTTGTGCTAATCCCCCCTCTCACTCTTTTTACAGGTTTTGCGGGAACTCTGATTTTATTTGTGAAGAACCGTTATTTTTGTAATACTAGTGTTTTGAGATACTGATGACTTGAAAAACTGTTTTCTTATATTCAATTGTAAATATATTGTATATATTTTATCGCTTCCGCAGTATTTTAAAAATAAAAGTTGTAGGTTGAAATTGCGGTATTACACATAGTAAAAATATTAATAAAATACGATGCTAATAACTTTTATTATGAAGTTAGTAACACAAGTAACAAAATAAAATAAGCCTATTGTCTAATATTACAGTGATTCAAACATAAAGTGTCAAACACTAAATTCTTATTCAGGTCTACTTGAATAACCCTAAACCCGAACCGACCAGAACTAACCGAATAACCTAATCCTTATTCGGATAAGTTATTGGATAACATTTTATTACCAAATAACCCGACCCGAGTAACCTCAACAAACGTCCATTTCCCCAATTTGGATAATCAAGTTACTAGTACATAGGAGGATAATCCAAACACTATTAATCGGAAACCAGACCCATTGGAATGCCCGACTCTGGAATTCCAAATTGATGTTCGGAGGATTTCAAAGTATTTCACTCATGTAAGTCTTTACCCTTTTTACTTGTTTTCTAGATCTTGCTGTTCATGCTTCATCTTCTTCTTGATTTTCGATCTTTCTCTCCTGTTTCGTCTCTAATGTTTCTGATTATGAATTGTTTTCTGCTGATCGATTCGGTTTTATTCGATCGCGACCATCTCCACTCGCTATTACCGTTCTCTTGTTTTAGTTTCGACCCTAATTTGTTAGATTAGACCATCTTGAAATACCGAAACACTCGCGTTTACTAGGGTTGTTGAGTTATTGAACTAATTTATGTTATAATTGTATGAGATTTTTTTAGGGTTTCTGTGATTGTCAATCTTATGCCCTCTTTTTAGGGTTCCAATTATCTCCCAATATGTATTTTGGTGTGAAAAAAAGTAAATAAATTGGAGAAGTGTTAAAGGGTACAATTTGAGATTAGTAGTGGAAATGATGGTTGCTGCTAGCCTGCAAAATGAGGCCCTGTTTATGAAAAAGTGTGTTTTCTTTTTTAATCCAAGTGACTGTTTATGTTCAAAACAGCAACCATCTTGATCATGGCTATCACAGACTTGTTTAATCCATGTTATAAAATTTCATACTTCAAATTAATATTTTTCTATATATCTTTCTAATCTTCGTATTGTCATATGTATCCTTTCGAATCATTACAATAAATATTAATTTAATTTATGAAATAAGGGCAAACTACATCTATATATTCAACTATAATTGATAAAATGCTATTGTACGTATTTGTACTACAATACTTTTAGAGTAAACGGTGTGGGAGATTACCACCGCGTGGTGAGGAGAACGGGCGGTGGTGGGCGTGCTCACCGGATTAGCTTGTTTCTTTTACAAATTTTTAAAGCTTTCAAAATTTGGTGTGGAGGGAACGACCACACCATGTGTAAGTGGTGGGAGTGTGATGCTAACGAGTCGGTGTGATGGAGTGTGGTGGTGTTATGGGGTGTGGTATTGTGGTTGGTCTGACCACACCGTATACTCTTTACTTTTTGATGTAACTAACTTATAAAACTCACCTTTTGTATGTAATCAAACTTTTTATCAACTTGTTTACGTATCAAACTTACATCAGTTTTTTTCTGTTGTATATAATCAGACTGTATTTCGATAGGTAACTTCTGAAAGTTTAATACATCAGAAGGTAACTTTTGAAACGGTGTTTGACATCTTGTATATTTATATTGGGTACATATGAGTTTTTTAGTGTTTTCAAAGACAAACGTGCTATTATGAAACTTAAAAAGCTAGATGTATATGAAATTTTGACTTTTGAAAAGATATATATGAAATTTGAAAGTTTTAGAACTTTTATGAAGAGATATATTGAATTCTGTCACCATTTCAAGTGTTCAACCACCCACACACCCATGGTTGATGCAGTAAACCTAAATTTGAACCTTCAAAAAATTGTTTACATGGAATTATATATTCTTTGGTTATACCGTCTCCACTAAGATCTATACTTTGATTCTTCGTGTTACTAACTTCGTAATGAAAGATACAAATAGATGTCGGTGTTTGAATTTGCAATGAAATCAAAGTGTAATAGGAGATTTGGAACAAATGGTAAAGTGTGATGTTTTCTGCTGTTCAGTATGTTCATATTTAGCTAATTTTTTGGGCGACCCACCCTAGGGTGTTTTCTAGTATAATCTGAAACAGGTATCTTCATATCTAATTTTCATAATTTTTTTGCTTGAAAATTGGTTTTGAACCATGCAGCAATTTCTGTAAGTATTAGGATGGATCAAGATTCTGCACGCACTGCTCGGGATTCACTTGAATTAGTTTTTCAGATGTCAAATATTCTTGAAACTGGATTAGATCGCCACACCCTTTCTGTGCTCATTGCCCTCTGCGACCTCGGTTTGAACCCTGAGGCACTTGCTGCAGTTGTCAAGGAGTTTCGTAGGGACCCGCCATTGACCTCCTCAACACCAACAAACCCATCAGCTAATTGATTATGTAAGTTAATGTGATGTTTTTCGGTTTCTATTTCTTGTTGACATGTTAAAACATTTAAATAGGTTTTACACCTTGGATATTTCTGCAGTTTCTATATTAAAAGTTGTATCTTTATTTCAAACTAGGTTATAGACCCATGTAGTATATGTGTGAGCCGCTTTAAATATATGATAAACAAAAAAATTAGAAAAATCAAATGATTATAAGATATGAGAAAGAAAGAGGTTATATTTGTCCTGAATGTTGGAAGCTCAAAGTCTAAAATTTAGTTCTTTTTCGTATAGACTATAGACTTCCATGTCATTGTATAATTCCTTTTGAAGGCCTAAGAAGTATGTATAAACGACAAATATGTGATATTTCAATCAACGTGTATTTACTATTTAGAACCTTTAGCAACATATGCCCAACTGCCCATCGTCTTTAATGTCTTGTTCTGAGCTCACAATTTTGATGTTCAGTGATCTTTTAGACAGGTCATCACTGATTGCAACCTGTCCATCCATCCACATAAACTGTTGCCATATTTGCTGTAGAAAGAAATCACCTTTGGTTATAACATTCCATACCACAGAGATCTCAATAGCAAGCCACTCAGCCCATGTCTTCATTCCAACCTTCACTCTCCATATAAAGGTTTTGTCGAAGCCTTCTCCCTAACACTTGTCTGCTCTGTGGTTTGCGTTATTTCTACACTTTGCCATCTCCATTGAAAAATTAAAGGGCCTTTACTTTACTCCCTCCGAATATGATGATCACATAAAGCTCCTGGCTTTTTGGTAAAATCATCCCATACAACAGCTGAATGCAACCTGAAAAAATCCTTGTGTTCCAAGTCTAAATTAGCAGAATTGCAAAATTTTAGAAGAATACTCATGTCACCATATATTCTTAGTACCATTATGAACCATTTCTTATAAAGGAGGAACATAACAGTTGCTTAGTTTGCTACTCATGATAAAACCATCAACAAGCTTGGTTTAAAAAAGCGTGCTTAAGCCCCGCTTAAAGCACTAAGCGCCGAAGCGATGAGGGTTGGCGCTTCAGCTATACTGAAGCACTACGATTACGTAAAACGAGAAAAAGCGCCCGCTTTGCTTCGCTGTAGGTGAAGCATTAAGCAGCGCTTAATAGTGATTAATGTATTCTTGATTAGTTTGGGCTTTTAACGGGCTTTAAGTTATTAGTGACTAGTTTTTATACTATGGGCTTAGGTTAGGAAACAAGAGTCATCGTCCAAAGCGGTAAAACTCAATCCTTTAGAGCGATAAAAAGTCAATAAGTCAACTTTTGAATCGGTAATCATCATTTTCCTTATACAATTTAATTCACGAAGCAAAGCACTTCTCCACTTCTCTTGTTCACGACTTCATGGTATGATTGATGGTATATAAATATTTAAGTATATATAACTTACAAGTAAATTGATTGTTAGGAATTGAGAGAATTTTATTTTATGAAAAATGAATAAGTTGACTACAACGATAGCCTCCACTATTTATAGGACTAGTTTAGGCATCTAACAAGAAACTAATTGTAACAGAAAACTAACAGCTAATTACAACTGAATTAAAGTCACTTAACAAATTTCCACCTTGACTTTAATTCTACTAAAGTACAAGACCAAACTCTACTTCCAATAGTCAATGTTTAGAAGATCTAAACAGTGCCTAAACTTGCTCAAAGTAACAGGTTTAGTAAGAGCATCAGCTGGGTTATCTTCAGTCTTCACTTTCTTCACTTTAACTCTTCTTTCTGACCGAATGAAATGGTAGCGCACATCTATGTGCTTCGTTCTCTCATGATGCCCCTGATCTTTAGCAAGACAGATGACACTCATGCTGTCACAAAACACAACCTGATCTTGATGAAAACCAAGATCCCCAAGTAAACCTTTTAACCAAATACCTTTTTTAGTAGCTTGAATTAGAGCCATATACTCCGCTTAAGTTGTAGACAACGCAACTGAAGGCTGTAAAGTTGCTTTCGAACTTACCACTACAACTATGAAAACATACCCCGTTAACGACCTTCGAGAGTCCAGATCAGATGCATAATCTGAATCTGAATAACCAGCCACACAACACTCCCCTTTTCCACCATAAATCAGGCCCACATCAGCTGTACCTCTAAGGTAACGGAATATACGATTAACACCAACCCAATGCTCCTTCCCGGATTAGCCATGTAACGCGAAACAACGCTGATTGCATGCGCTATGTCGGGCCTAGTGCAAACCATAACATACATCAAGCTCCCCACTACCCTAGAATAATGAACTTTATTCATATATTCTACCTCAGCCTCTGTTTGAGGTGACAAATCAGCTGTCAATCTGAAACTTGCTGATGAAGGCGTATGTTGGGAAAAATAGGCTTACAAATATATCCTCTTTTGTTGACACAAAAATATATAACTTGTTTATATAATTGTATGTACTAACATTAACATATGTGCACATATACATATATATATATATATATATATATTCAATCAAATATATTCTCATCTATGATCTACAAAATAAGCTTCATCAAATGGCCAAGCTCCAATCGTCAAAATCCGAGTTCAAGTAGAAGCCGATGTCGAAGATTCCTACAAACAAACGTTTGAAGTTTATGAGCTTACAAAATAAATAATCAAATGAGTTTAAGTTTTTATAAAATAATTTTTATAAAAACTTTTATAAAAATTGAGACAATTTTTATAAAAATCACAAGCTTGGAAGTCAAAGCAAATAAATTCCCATTTTGGCAAATACTAAACACAATCTTACATTAAAACAAGCCAAAACCATATTTAGCAAAAGGAATCTCTCAAAGTGGTAAACTTCCAACATACTTTGTGCATATGGTTTACAAACTACCATTTTCATGATTAAATTCAAACTTAAGAAGTATGACACTTACCCAACTTTTCTAAAAGCTCATTTTCAGTGCATTTTTATAGTAAAAATGGGTTGTGTGTGGTTTTGGTAAAAGCCCAACGTCTATATGCACAAGGCTCAAAAATCTCCAGCAGTGCGACGGTCGATTCCACGGTCGACCGTGGATCGACCGTGGATCGTCTGGACACTTTTTGAGCATCAAACTTTTTCCTTATTTAAAGCAACTCAAGTCTTGTGTTTTACGAAGCTTTTGCAATCTGAAAAACACAGAACATATACAAAAACTTGTGAGCTCATATTCTTGATACAAATTCAACATCTCAAGATCAAGAATGAAGCAAGAGTGAAAGCCTTCAAAGTTCAAACACTACATTATCTTCTTATATATTTGTAATTGTGTGAGGATCATCTCTAGCCTTAGAATTAGAGAGAAGTAAGGATCATCTCTAGCCTTAGAATTAGAGAGAAGTTGTAAAAGGTTTATCTCTACCTTCAAAGAGAGAAGTTAGTGGAGCAACTCTTGGTGGGTGAGGCCAAGGAGTGGATGTAGAGCAAGGTTGTTAACCCTTGCTTGAACCACTATAAATCATTGTGTCCAAACTACTTCATTGGTGATATCTTTCTTCCTTAAACTCTTTAATTACTTGCAAATATTGTCAAAAACTTTAAAAAGTGGGCATATAACCTATTCACCCCCTGTAGGTTCTAAAAGCGTATTTAAAGATTTCGCTGAACTCATTACAAAATGAGCAAGAACTTTCTGAATGTAACTTTTCTGTGACAAGAAAAGCTTACCATTAATTCTATCTCGCACAATCTCCATACCTAAGATCTTTTGAGCAGCCCCTAAATCTTTCATATCAAACTCAGAATTAAGAAGTGTTTTCAGCTTCTTAATTTCCTTCATATCACTAGGTGCTACCAACATATCGTCCACATACAAGAGCAAATAAATGTATGACACATCATCAACTCTCTTGTGATAAATGCAACAATCATATGGACTTCGATTAAACCCGTTATTCACCGTAAAATTGTCAAATCGCTTATACCACTGCCGCGGTGATTGCTTTAGTCCATAAAGCGATTTTTTCAGCTTGCAAATATAGTCTTCTTTTCCTCGAGCAACAAACCCCTCAGGTTGACTCATATAAATCTCCTCTTCGAGATCCCCATGTAAGAAGGCTGTGCAACCAAAGCTAACATCATACAAATAGACGTGACGTATGACGCACCACAGGTGAAAATATTTCATTATAATCGACTCCTTGCTCTTGACTATAGCCCCTAGTCACTAAACGAGCTTTATATCTCATACTTCCAGCTCTTGTTTTTCGCTTGAAAAGACACTTACAAGTCATCACTTTTCTGCCTTGAGGCAATTTTACCAACTCCCAAGTTTTATTTTTATGCAGAGACTCCATCTCTTCACTCATGGCTGCTATCCACACATCAGCCTCCTTGGTTGTTATTGCCTCTTTGTAACTTGCTGGCTCACAAAACTCCATCTCTTCAGCAACTTGTAACGCATAGGCTACTATATCATCAAAACCATACCAAAAAGTCTTACTAACTTGTCTAAAGCTATTGATCGAAACTCTGAGGACTGATACACGTTTTGCGACTCAACCGACACACTTTGAGGTGAAACATTAGGCTGTCCAGCAGCCTTTTCCTCATCTTCATCTGAACCAACTACTTCATACTCCACTTGTTTAGACTCAACCTCCTCTTGCCCCTATTAACCGCTGAACCTGACTGTTTTTCGACATCAGGAAACATACAATCTTCATCACAAATTACATCTTGACTGTGAATTACCTTCCTGAATCTTCATCACAAATTACATCTTGACTGTGAATTACCTTCCTTTCGTGACCAAATCCTATAACCCTTCACCCCATCACCATAGCCCATAAACAACCCTTTCTTCGACCTTGGCTCCGGTTTACCTTCACTTACATGATAATATGAAGGACAACCAAACACCCTTAGACCCGAGTAATCAGCCGGTTTTCCCGACCAGACTTCAATTGGAGTTTTACACTCAATTACCGTTGCAGGACTTCTATTCACTAAGTAACAAACTGTGTTCAAAGCTTCTGCCCAAAAACTTCTATTCAGCCCCGCATTTGACAGTAAACAACGAACCTTTTCCAGCAACATTTTATTCATTCTTTCTGCCACTCCATTCTGCTGTGGAGTGTACTGAACAGTATGATGCCTAGCAATTCCTTCATTCTTACAAAACTGATCAAACTCACCCGAACAAAATTCCAAACCATTATTTGTTCGTAACCGCTTAATCTTCTTCCCAACTTGGTTTTCAATGAGAATTTTCCATTGCTTGAACTTATCAAACGATTCACTCTTGTGTTTCATAATAAACACCCACGTCATTCTTGAGTAATCGTCTATAATAGACAAGAAGTATCTACCACCACCGAAGGAACTTGCGAAGGACCCAATCCAAAGTCAACTTTGTTCTATGAACACCTCTTGAAAAACTCACCCATTTTTGTTTTCCAAATATACAATGTTCACAAAAGCCTAACTCAGCCACTTTATGACCTCCAAGAAGTCCCTCTTTGCTAAGAATTACTGCCCTTTTCACTAACATGCCCAGCCTCAGCCTCAGCCTCAGCCTCAGCCTCAGCCTCAGCCTCAGCCTCAGCCTCAGCCTCATGTGCCATAAACGAGTTAAATCTGACTCTGTTTTATCAGATCTTGAGGCTGTGGCAGCTGACCCAACAATAGTTTTTCCTTCTAAAACGTACAACGCACTCTTCTTGATTCCTTTCATGACTACTAATGCGCCCTTAGTAACCTTAAGCACTCCATCCCCACTATTATACTTGAATCCTTTGGAGTCCAGGTTTCCTAAAGAAATCAAGCTGTTCTTCAATTTTGGTACGTGACGGACATCGGTCAAGGTTCTCACTGTTCCATCATACATCTTGATACTTACCGACCCAATTCCAACAACTACACATGCTGTGTTATCCCCCATTAACACACTTCGTGCTGAAATATTTTCGTAAGTACCAAACCAGCTCCTGTTTGGCATCATATGATAAGAACACCCTGAGTCCAAGATCCATTCATCCTTCTGATTTTTCAACTCAGCAACACTTTGACAATCTGCTACCGAGAACACCAAATCAGTCTCTGAACCTGAGTCATCGTTTGCAACAACGGATGCCTTACATTTTCGTTTCGAACACTCATTTTTCCAATGACCTTTTTCGTTACAATGATGACACACATCGTTACAATGATGACACACATCGTTGGGATTTTCTGAGCGACTTCTTTCTCTACCTCTATCAACAACGGGTAGGCCACCATTCCCAGAAGCATTATGCTGAAGCTCTCTTGAATGTAAACTGGATCTGACTTCTTCCAACATGATAGTGTCCCTGCCAACAACGAAATAATTGACAAAATTCTCGTATGATGGAGACAACAAAACCAACAACACAAGAGCAACATCTTCATCCATAACTTTGACATCCACATTCTTTAAGTCCATAAGAATGGAGTTCATCTCATCAAGATGCTCCTTCAAAGCCATTCCTTCTTTTATACGTAGTGAAAACAAGCGCTGTTTTAATAGCAACTTGTTAGTCAATGACTTTTTCATGTAAAGACTCCAATTTCAACCTGTAACGTCCCAATTTTTTTGACACACTTGAATATAACATCAGTTCATATCAGAGTAAATTCGGAAGTATCAAAAGACATTACAAGTAAATTCCAATTCCAAATTTAAGTCTACATCAGTTCAATTGAGATAAGTTTCAAAAACAAGTTGAAATTCTTTTGGCTGCGAGCTGTCGTCACTGTCCTGGAGCTCTACCATGGTCCCGACCTGAAAAATAAGAAATTAACAACGGTAAGCGCGAAGCTTAGTGAGTAAGTTACTACAACCTATGACATTACACCATAGTCCCAATCATGCACATTCTACCGGCCACCAAAGTGGTCGGTCGTATCTACCCGATGCCGAAGCATACGGTCATGCTACCTGCCGCTGCAGCGGACGGTCATAACACATTCACATTCTCCACTGGTTTGGTGTGCAAGTAAGAATACTCACCTGGTAGCTGTCACCGGTTCTTACTGAACTTAACTTGGTTACTCTACACGTTAACTGTCACCTGATGCAAGTCAATCAATATCGGGCAAAGACCCATACTTACTAACACAATTTCTACAAGTCTGATAGTCATAACACAAGTTCACATAGACACGTAGTAATACAGAATGTAATCATTAAAGTCCACAAAACCAGGGACGCGTCGCGTCCCCCAAGCAGACGCGTTGCGTCGGGTAAAGTGTCGGATTCACAATCCGGCTCAACTGTCGGATTTTCAAGAATCCGGGCCCAACTGTCGGATTTCCAAGAATCCGGGCCCAACTGTCGGATTTGGGGTTTAGTGTCGCATGAATGATAAAAGTCGCATGAACAGTTATAGGTTGCATGGCCTTCTATTCGAAAGTCGCATGAACAAGGCATAAGTCGCATGGCATTCTATCCGAAGGTCGCATGAAAGTCACAAAAGTCGCATGGACAAGCCGTCCGAAAGTCGCATGAGTCAATTGAAAGTCACATGAGACTATGCATAAGTCGCATGGCACAAAAATCTAAAAGTCGCATGACATGTGAAGGTCGCATGGGCACAAAATCTAAAGGTCGCATGGCACTGTGCATAAGTCGCATGGATTAATCACAAAAGTCGCATGAAACGATTTCAAAGGTCGCATGGTAGTAACATGTAAGTCGCATGAAATTTCAAAGAGTCGCATGAACTACAACAAAAGTCGCATGGCACAATATCATCTTCATCAGTTCGATATTTCTAAAACCCAGACTCCATAGCCACAATCCAACCTTTTCAAAACTTAGCCAAATCACTATATTTTTTTTTCAAAACATTTCTCCATACATTTAGTTACTTCTTCCAAGATTTAACTACATTTCATCAAACAACAAAGATCATATCATAATCTCTCTCTAGTTCTTCATAAACCCATAACTTCAAAAACCTAGCTTAAAACTCATGCTAACATCATTCAAACAAGATAAAATTTAGAGCTACACTACCACAATGAGATAGGAATCATTACCTGATGATTTTCTTGCAAATTCCTTGAGTTTTCCAACACTTCTTGATGGCTTCTTCCTCTTCTTGCTCGTGGGTTTAAGCACACTCTTTCCCTCTCTCTCTCTATTCAATGGAACCGTAATTGATTGTGAATATGAATATGGGAGGCTGTGCCCTAGTTCTCTATTTATACTTATGAGAGACTCCCCTTATGGGCCTAAGCCCAAATTCCAATTAGAAATTTTTATTGGATCAATACATATACACATAAGCCCACTACACAACTAGTGATCCCTTTTTGGGTCCACATGCATCAAAGCCCATTGGCTAATTAAATTCCAACCAAATATATATATATATATATATATATATATATATATATATATATATATATATATATATATATATATATATATGTACAAGTCACCATAATATCCATAAAATATTCTTTTTATTTATATACAAGAATTCGGGTATTACACTACCATAGAGACATTGCTGTCTCTTCATCAGCCACCTCGTATATCACTTCGTCAGACAAGGATAACAAAATGGTTGAATGAGCCTTTTCGTCTTGTTGGTTAAATTCAGCATTTTAGAAGTGCTCTCATTTTAATACACCATAAGCTAAAATTGTTCTTCCCAATGAACTTATCGATCTTGATCATTTGTGAAGGCATCTTTCAATTCTTGAATAAACCGAGACAAGAAAGATCTTCAAGAACATATGATTTAACACCAGAAATCAGTTACAAAAATCGATTACCAATCACCAATTTCAAACAATCGATCACCAATTTCAAATTGCGAGAACCTATCAATCGATCACCAATTTCAAACAATCGATCACCAATTTCAAACAATCGACCACCAATTTCAAATTGCGAGAACCTATCGATCGTTGATTCCAGAAACGCTCAACCTTAAATCGAATACACCAATTAATCGGATCCCAGAAGTGCTCCACCTTGAATTGAACCCTAGTCAATTCAATTGATCGATCTGAATTTCTAACACGTTCACCCTTAATTCGTCGTCCGAAAATGTCTTCAATAAAAACGAAATTGATTGCCCAGAATGCAATCACAAGAAGCCAAATTGAAAAACGAAACTGAACACTTGATCAATCGCTAAGAAGAATTGAATATTAAGACAACGAGAAGCGTGTCAGTCAGCTCTGATACCAATTTTTCAGGAATTGAGAGAATTTTATTTGATGAAAAATTAATGAGTTGACTACAACGATAGCCTCCACTATTTATAGAACTAGTTTAGGCATCTAACAAGAAACTAATTGTAACATAAAACTAACAGCTAATGATAGCTAATTACAACTGAATTAAAGTCACTTAACATTGATAAATATATTTTGTTGTTCAAGTACTTATGAGTTTTGAATATATGCATCGACAATTTGGTGTTTAAGTATTTATAAGGTAGTATATGGCATTATGACTATGTATAGGCGTTAGGTAATTTATAAGTATTATGTTTTTTTTGTGAATTTCAGGCGCTTCATGTGCTTAAAGCGAGCGCTTTTGCTTATTGCTTGGGCTTCCGGGACCCTTAGCGCTTTGGGGCGCTATACGCCTTTTAAAACCAAGTCAACAAGTAACGCCACCATACAAGAGTATCTACAAAAAAGGAAGTTAACTAGAGCACACCAATCTTATTCAATACATGAATTGAAATAATCCAAAATTGGAAGTCTTTTGCCTATGATATATTGAGAAGAGGTTGTAGATCAATTTTAAGACTTCACATGCGCCAACGAATCCAAAAGTATTCATAGCCCATTAATCCATGCGACAATGGAAGAAAGGCGAGTACGTTTTGTGAGAGGATGAAGTTTTTGGTGTGATTGTGTAGGAACATTCTCCCTCTCTTTCGATCGATAGAATTCATTATTTCATAGCCAACGATTTCTCTAGAGCTGATGTAAAATGGAGAAGGTGCTGCAAGGATCCATAAATGCCAAAAACCCTAAAAGGTCGAATCGGCTCTTGGAATAGGAGACTAAGAGGCCAAAAAGGATGGTGAGACTAAAGAGGATGTAATGATAGAGAAATGCCATTAGGGATGACAACGATATAGAAAACACTCAATCTGGAAGAAGAGGAAAGCGACCGGAGGAGCAAAGAAGACACATGGAAGTTCATGATAGAGTTATTGAGTGGGAAAACAAAAAATAATGATTTAGAAAAAACCATGTGTCCCCCAGTTTACTCATAGAAGGTTGATAGGTCAAACAAGTAAAATATGTTGCATGTGGCCCATATTGATGGTTGGGAAAATACTCCAGGAAGCGAACAATGAGGCACACGCAAAAAAGTTATAATAAGAATACGACAATAACAACATTACCCGGTCCTCATAAGCATCCATCAGATATGAGATACAAGGGTTACAAAAAAGACAAAAAAGGTTTTTATGGCATTCAAATTGGGTTAAATTACTTGAATCACAAATTGTATCCGTTTATTTGTTTGAATTGCAAATTGAGTCAACTTGCTTGCAATCGCAAATTGGTTCCGACTTGAATCACAAATTATTGGATCTGATTGGTGGAATCGCAAATTGTGTTGAATTTGTGAGAATCACAAATTAGTGTATTCTTGAATCAGAAATTGATTAAATTTGTTCCTTGAATTGCAAATTGAATTTGTAAACTAGAATCACAAATTAAGGTAATTTATTGAAAATTGCAAATTGTGTTCGGTTTGTTTGAAATAGCAAATTACCTTTCGTTTGAATCACAAATTGCAAAATGAATTTGAATCACAAATTAGTTAAAAATTGTAAATCGCAAATTATGCATTATTATTTGGATTACAAATTGGATGTTTGGATTGAATCACAAATTCGCAATAAATACAGTTATATGCTAAAATCGCAAATTGAGTTATTTGCTACAATCGCAAATTGGTAATCTTACTTGAATCACAAATTGAGTATTAATTTCAGGATCCCAAATCAAGTTGAGTCGTCAAGTAATCCAAGTTGATTTTTGACAAACGCAAATTGAGTGTAGAACAGCAATCACAAATTGCTTGTAAAACAGTAATCGCAAATTGCTTGTAAAACAGTAATCGCAAATTGGGTGTAAAACACCAATCACAAATTGCTTTACAGTTATGAATCACAAATTGTTAAATCAAATCACTTTTCAATCACAAATTGAACAATCGCTAATCATTGTCGACTACTAAAACATAATCACAAATCACTTGCAAAATGAACAATCGCAAATCTCAAATCCAATCACAAATTGGCTTTCAAAGCAAAATCTCGATTTTTTTTTCTAAGTGTTGATCATCCTTGTTTACACTCACAACACTAGCCCTTATATTTTTCAAATGTGAATTGCTATTCTGTATCCAACCACTCTCAATGTCTAACCGTTTGTGTTTTTGCTACCTAGTTTAAACATGCAGATTTTCCGAAATGGCTGTTGAATCACAATCAACTCTTGTACCAACCACTATACCAACTTTCATGTCAACAACTGAACCAATTCATGAAACCATCCTTGTACCAACTGAACAAATCTACCCTAGAGCTAAATACTCCCAATCCTAGCTAATAACCACCAATATGACCCCGAAACCTCAAACTGCCTTTACCCAATTCTAATTAAAATTCATTAGAACCATTGGCCGACATTCTATCTTAATAGCAATAGTTCTTTGAAACCCTACAACTCAACACCAAACGAAACTTGGAATGCCTACAAGCCACAATTGCTGAGATAGGGGTTTCCTTTTCTTGTAAGCGCCTTAGACAAATCCTTTAGCTACGTGTAGGTGACTCAGTACATGGAAAGACAACCTTTGATGATATTCCATCTGAAACAGAAATATGCAATGACATCAAACGGCTCGGTTACACTCATTCGTCACTATAAAAAAATTTCACTTTCAAAAGGCCTAAACTCGCATAACCATGGTCTACTCTATTTGTGTTGGTTAACAAATGACCATCTCTCTTGACACCGATGATGTTATGACTGAAATAGATGTTGCTTTTGAAGCAATAACTTCTAGACGAGTTGAGGGTGATATTCTAACCATCGATAACATCCGGTTAAGCCCCTTAAGAGCAGGCACCGATCAGTTCAGTGCTGAAGTAGAAGTCACCGCTGCTAGCCAGCAGCGCAACAACCAAGCCCTCCTAGTCACTTTGCTGTCTCTTCACAGACAGTAGTTTCACCACCAGACGGGGAACAACCATATCATCTATGGGTACCTCACTTGGAGGTTACTAGTATTGAAACAAGTGAGCCACCTCCCCCGTCCATTACACTTCCTTTTTACATTCAAAGTCTAGAATTTGGTTTTCTGATTCATTTAGGACTCACAGTGTCGAGCACGCACATCTAAGTGATGTTATTGGAACTTTCGTAGAGGCTTCACTTAGTGTGGAACCTCATGGATCGGAAGGAATTCCCGTCACGCTAGTGGTGGATGCGGGTCGCGGAGTAGAAATTCCATCTACCACTGTGCTAATGGGAAGCCTAAGTGGGCCCGGAGTTACAACCATCCCAACAATGACACCCCCGAGGCATTTGCTTCCTTAAAAGAACAATTGCTAACGGAAGTCAATGGTGCAATCAAGTACTCTTGGCTAACAAAGGGAAAGCTCTGACGATCGAGCTTACCCCTTTTACGTCACCACCCCACCAAAGGCAACTCCACTTACAATACCCTACCCATACACCTTCCCGCCCAACTCCTACCACTCAAACTACAGACTCCCTTCCCCAATAAACCCTGAACCTTTTGGTAGTCGGTGTGGCTTCACTTTCTCATGCCGTTTCTAACTCACAACAAGTACACGATATGAGAAATGTTGTCCATTTGCTTTCAAATAAAGTTGATCAACTAAATGCATTAAACCTAAGGATGAAAAACAAAATCGTATCATGCAGTGTCCAAGGTTTTTTTGGTCTTTCAAGATGGCAAGATGATCCGGATCACCCGAGTTGGAGAAAGGACATCAAACCATCAAACCAACCATTCTACATGCCTATGAGCCAACAACCAAAATCACCACCACAACAAAAGCAACCACCCAACCTTCCAAATCCAAACAAAACCCAAACGACCTTAGCCTAAGCCATCCCTTTAACTTCACCCATAACCACCCTCCAAGTAGCCCAAGCCATCTCTGTATCTTCCCGGTAATCACCCCTTTACCATTAGCTCAACCACTTTCTTTAACGATCTCTCTAGATATGGAGACGATCATGTCCAAGTTCCTATCGTGATCCCTGAGAAGGTTCAATACGTCGACTTTGAAACAGAATCCACACTTTTAGACATTGAGCTTGTAAGAACAAAAAAACAGGGAAGAGGTTTTGAAATTATTTGACTTTCTTGACGATGAAGGCGGCCAAAAAGAATTAAATTTTCCACTAGAAGCCCTAGTCCAAGCTAAAGACGCTAGAATTTCAAATCGGACTATTCATGTAGAGCTTAAATGGGTTAACAAAAAGCTTCGTGCTCCTTATCTCGAAAACTTTGTAAAACAAATATGGATACACTCGGATAAGATTAAAGATTTTGATGAACTTGAACTAAGAAACTTAAAAGATTTTACAGGTACACGAGCTGTGGAGTACAAATGGATGCTTAAACACTCCGAAGCTAAAGATAAGAACAACGTAAGGTCGAACTCCCCTATGGTGGATATCAATTCTGTAACTTGTGATAAATTCAACAAATGGCTTTATCCAACCTATGAGGTTTAGCGGTTCGACAAAAAGTTGTACGATATTGTTGAGAGCGATCTTGAGTACATATCCTCAAGGACATACTTGATATACATTTTCTTTATTGAAAGTTTACTCTAAATGAACAAAGATATCAAGCCAATAACCAAAACCAACACCACAACAAAAACAACGACCCAACCTTCCGAATCCAAACAAACCTAGACCACATTTAGCCTAAGCCATCCCTTTAACTTCACCCATAACCAACCTCCAAGAGGATCTTGATATCTTCGTTCATTTAGAGTAAACTTTCGATAAAGAAAATGTATATCAAGTATGTCTCTAAAGGATATGTACTCAAGATTACTCTACAACTTTTTGTCGAACCGTTGAACCTCATAGGTTGGATAGAGGCATTTGCTGAATTTATAACAAGTTACAGATTTGATTCCACTATAAGGGAGTTCGACCTTATGCCGTTCTTATCTTTAGCTTCGGAGTGTTTTAACATCCATGTATACTCCATAACTCGTGTACGCGTAAGATCTTTTAAGTTTCTTTGTTCAAGTTCATCAAAATCTTTAATCTTATCATGGTGTCTCCATATTTGATTTACAAAGTTTTCAAAGTGGGCAGGGGAGGTGGCTCACTTGTTTTAATACCAGTAACCTCCGAGTGAGGTACCGATAGATGATATGGTTGTTCCCCGTGTGGTGGTGAAACTACTGTGTGTGAAGAGACAGCAAAGTGTGTGGCGGTTGCGTTGCTGGGCTAGCAACGACGACTTCTATTTCAGCACTGAACGGATCGGTGCCTGCTCCTAAGGGGCTTACCCGGATGTTTTTGGTGGTTAGGATATCATCCTCATCCCGTCTAGAAGTTATTGCTTCGAAAGCAACATCTATTTCCGTCATAACATCATCGGTGTCATAAGAGTTGGTCATTGTTGGCCTTTTAGCCATGGTTTTGAGTCATTTCTTTCTTGGCTGCTCGGCTACTGTCGACGGTTGTTCACTTATTTGTACACCAACATGTACTCCCTCAGCCTCACTAACCCTTATTTCCCCTTGTACTCCCTGAGTTGTATGGGGTAGGACCAGCTAGGATTTGTTGACACATAAAAGGCAATCTATGCTTTCTCCTGTATTTTTTAACCTTAGCACAATCTTTGTCAGCGCAATGGATTTAACAGGCATTCTGGAATAACCATAACACCGACGCCCATAGGTGTTTCCTTCTTATGCGTAAAGGAGTGAACCTTGGTAGTTATCAACTCTGAGTCTGGCCTTGCCGGGATATCAGAATATTTGTTCAGAAAGTACCGGATAATTGAGACATAAAACGCATGTACGGTAAAAATGTTCTTTTCTTACACCCCTTGTACCGCACGATATCCTTAATTTTCTTCCTGAAAATGCTAGCAAAATTGATATGGCGATTAAAAGCTATGGCATGGAAGATTGGCATGATCTCTGTGCCGTAGCTCTTAAAGCCCGAGTGCTTGGCCAAGAGGCATTTGTTTGACCAACACAAATAGAGTAGACCACGGTTGTGCGAGTTTAGGCCTTTTGAATGCAGAGAATTTTGATACTAATGCCGAGTCGTTTGATGTCAATGCAGATTTTTGTTTCGGAGGGAATATCGAGTCAGCTGTGGGTAGCTAAAGGATTTGTCTAAGGCGCTCACAAGAAAAGGAAACCCTTGTCTCAGCAATTGTGGCTTGTAGGTGTTCCAAGTATAGTTTGGTGTTGACTTGTAGGGTTCCAAAGAGATGTTATCAGACGGTTAGATATTTACAGTGAAGTTGGATACAGAATTGCAATTCACATTTGAAAATATAAGGGCTAGTGTTGTGAGTGTGAACAAGGATGATCAACATTTCGAAAAAAAATCGAGATTTTGCTTTGAAAGCCAATTTGTGATTGGATTTGAGATTTGTAATTGTTCATTTTTCAAGTGATTTGTGATTGTGTTTTGGTTCTTAACAATGATTTGCGGTTGTTTAATTTGTGATTGAAAAGTGATTTGATTGAATAGTCTGTGATTCACAACTGCAAAGCAATTTGTGATTGGTGTTTTACACCCAATTTGCGATTGTCAAGGAATCAACTTGGATTACCCGATGACTCAACTTGATTTGGGATCCTCAAATTAATATCAATCAGGATTACCAATTTGCGATTGTACCAAATAACTCAATTTGCGATTGTAGCAAATAACTGAATTTTAATGTGAATTTGTGATTCAATCAAAACATCCAATTTGTGATCTAAATAATAATGCACAATTTGCGATTCACAGTTTTTAACTAATTTGCGATTCAGAGAAAAATATTAATTTGTGATTCAAATTCATCTTACAATTTGTGATTCAAACAAAAGTTATTTGCGATTTCCAACAAACAGAACAAAATTTGCGGTTTTCAATAAATTACCCTAATTTGTGATTTTAGTTTAGAAATTCAATTTGCAATTCAAAGAACAAATTTAATCAATTTGTGATTCAAGCCAAGAGACTAATTTGTGATTCTCACAAATTCAACACCATTTGTGATTCCAACAAACAGACGCAATTTGTGATTCAAGTCAAAACCAATTTGCGATTGCAAGCAAGTTGACTTAATTTGCAATTCAAACAAATAAACAGATATAATTTGTGATTCAAGTAATTTAACCCAATCTGCGATTTCATTTCCCCAACCTAATTTGTGATTCAAACAAATTAAACACCAATTTGCGTTTTCATTCAAAAACACCCTATTTGTGATTCTACCAAGAACACAAGTACATTTGAATGTACATCAATCAAATCTCAAAATAACATCATCAAATCTACTGTAAAACAGTTCCATGGGGTGGGACTAGGTATCTTAATCACCGAATGAACAAAAATTTCGAATTTAAGCACACCAAAACCATTAATCACAGCCCTAAAGTCTCGTTTGACAGTCGAACATATGAACACAGATTAAACCAAACACAAGATCGATAAATCAATGCAAACAGGTTCCTTAAGATGCGAATAGAAAAGCTAAACACATAATGAACAATAGTTTCGAGATTTAAAGAAGCTAAAAAATCATTTACAGCACTTAATGTCTCGATTTGACAATCGAATACCCCACATAAACCGATTGGAAAATTGATTAGCAACCCTAGCAACCATGATTCAAAGATAAAATACAACTTACCTTGTGATTATGCAATGAAAACCGAATAGATAGCAAGAAGAAACAGAGAAAACGGTGAACTGTAGAGAAGGTATCGAACAGGGGTGATGAATTTGCCATTTTTGAGAGAGAAGAGGAAGGGTTAGGTCAAATTGTCAAAGTGTTTCAAATAAGAAGGGGAAGGGGGGTTATGACTCCGGGCGAGCAAGATAACCCAAAAAAAAAAAAAACAAAAAAAGATTTAAACCAAACAACCAAAAAAATGAGAGAAACTTTTTTTTGATCTTTTCGATTTAGAAAATATTAAAAGAGATAAAGAAAACCTAAAAAATAATATTTTTTCTTTTTAATTTTGAATTGTTTTTGGATTTTCTAGATTTTAAAAACTAAATAAGTAAAACTAAAACATGAATCGCATACTCCCCCTCGAGAAGTGCTAGGAGAGTAGTTTGAACACAGAGATAAAAACTACTCCCTCTCGAACAATGGATCAGGTTTCAAGCATACTAAGCATGTCTAACCTAGACACAAGAAAGTTATACCGATTTTCATCTAGAGCCTTTGTAAATAAAACTGAATTACTTATTTTCTACAAATTTAATTTTTTTGCAACCATATACAATTATTTATTTTCAATTAACAAAACAATATTATTTCAATAAATAACTAATGATATTTTGGATATGTTTTTTTGTAAGAAGTATTCACATCCATATAACCACACAACAAATACTTGTAAATCATTTTTAGAAATTTGTACAGTTGGTTACATAAAGTTACTGGTTATACTTAATTTTGTAACATGCTACATGAATATACCATATTTAATAACAACGATAACATAATGAATAACAATGATAATAGGCGATGAGAACAACTGTGTGATACATAAACCATGGGTATTTATAAAAGCATAATAAGTTTAGGTTTTTTTTCTCAAAAATTGTTTAAAGCACACATAAAGAAGATAAACAATTTAAAAAATACAACCATAGAAAATAAAATGACTAAAGTAATGTAGGAAAAGATATCGTGATTAGGTATATTAAAAATAAAAACACGTGACTAAACACATCTTGTCACATATTAACCCAAACCACTTGTGCATCCCCCGTGTCAAGACCAGTCTCGGTTGTATCCTTGTGAAAATTAGTAGAATTCCTTGTACACTCGGTACGACATGCAAAAGACATGCAAAAGGACCATCAGTCTTGTCGGTGGCAGCAATGTCATCTACATCAATTCGAAGTTTAATACCACCATCCTCAATTTTGGTGCTCTGTTTACATGAATCATTAATGATCTGTGCATCCGTGGTTCTAACACAATGAGAAGGATGATGGGTGTCCTTAGTAGCGGCGTTGCCATCTACGTCATTTGGAGGTTCAATGGCATCAACCTCGATATTGGTGATATTTTCACATTCCTCTTAATGTTCTGCGCATTCAAGGTTATAGCACTTGTAGAAGGAACATCCGGTTCACTCCTTACAATGATTGCAATTGGTTGTTTGGATACTGGATCAGCATGATTTTCATCCATAGTCTTGGGATCTACCTCATATGTGCGAGTCAGACATGCAGTGAGAGCACCAATAGACGGTGTGTTACTTTGGATCTTGCACCCCACTGGATTTCCTCCATCATCTTATGCTCTTCTTCAGTAACATATGGGGAGATTCACCGTTGATCATTTCATGGTCGTTATTCGAAGGAGCACCTAAAACTGCCGTTAATGTTGGCTTTACACTCAACTCTCGGCGTTCTTATTTCTTCAAAACATCAACGCTGTCACCATTGTACTTAGTAACCGTAAACCTACACTCATATATCGGTGCTAGATTATACTCATGTATTTTTATGCCAAGAACAACCCTTCTAGCGATTAAATTGTCAATAAAGAAATCATGAATCCAATGGGGATCACTAGCACCCTGATAAACAAAATATGTGCTTTAAGACAACATACATATTTATTTTGATAAGAGTAATGAGAAGAAACCACCTCTATCTCGCTTTTTGTAAGCAACCGGTCAACCGTATATCCCACAAGCATATTGCGTCTGAGTTGAAAAGAACACAACTCATCTCTTCGACATTGTGAACCTGTATCACTAACTTGTACCTATATAAAACCAAAATCAGTACATATTAAGTCGAACATGTATGTATGGAGATGCTTTTAACTCATGTTTGTCGTGGATTCGTGACATGAGATTGACAAAAACTGCAGTAATAACGATTGTCTTTTAGTCCAACTTTCCTAAAACACCTCGTACACTATATGTACTTTCAATCATTATATAAGTCCACATCAACCAAGGTCCCATCCATAATAAACATCGCTCCCTGACAACGATGCTCGTAAGTAACATAATAGCTTAAACCGTAGAAATCATATATTACATTTGTTATTGGGTACCTTAGCAACGCCATCGGCTAGACGTTTTTAGATATCAAGAATTCTTGTAACTTGTAAGTCATCAAGAGGACCATCCGTTAAACCAACCGAATTGAATGGCCTATGAAACGATAAGTAGATACGATAACACATAAGTTTAGGTGTAATTATCGTATTATATGTAAAATTAATACCGTTAATTAAATGTTTCAGTCTCGGCAACAGGCAGGTTTAGATAGAATTGTGATGATGTCGTCGTCAGTGAGTACTTCTAAAATAATTGCAAGTACCGGTTAGTAACCAAAAAAGAATGTGTTTTGATAAATTAATTACATTACATCAAAATGTCCACAATCACCAACCATTGTATTCTCAAACTTTACAACATGTTAACACCACGACAATGTTTGTATCATTCTTCGACCAGATCACGTCATCGTCATATTTCAAAGCCGTCTTTCCCCATAATGAAATATCCAGTTTCACGCTTCCAAGTTTCCATTAAGGATGGACAATAGTTAACATTCATCAAACAAGTTGTAAAGATTAATTATGTTACAAATTGTAAAGATTAATTATGTTACAGAAATCAATAACTTACCACGTATCACATATTATGATTTTTCGTCGTTGTGGATTGCGAGTTTGGACCCGTACGACATATTGCTCTACGCAACCCACTCGTGAAGAACCCCTACAACGTCTATAATAACACAAATCCACAATAAGCAAACTTGTAGATATAATCAAGCATATATAAAACATGATCACCCGTGAGATACGTATCATTTCCAATATGTCCAATATGGGGACGAAGCATGTCAAATGAGACAAACTCAAAAACATATCTATCAAACATCTTTGGTTGAATCGGAGAACCTTGTACAGTGTCCCAGACATGAAATGGATTAAGAACGCACGCTTTAATGGTAGATACTTCGTGTCATAATCAAGCATAGTGAATCTACGTAGTTTATACACACAACTCTCCTCGATACGACTATTGAATTTGTTGGCAAGATGCACAGGAATCTTTGCATGAATTGAGGAATGCTGAAATCCATGCAAACAATTTATTCATGTTGTTAAGCTTGATAAGTTATCGGGTGTCAATGAATAATATGTAAGCATAATTTTACCCGTTCATCTAATAATATCATATCCAAAGAAAGTATATGGTCCGTGATTGGAGTATACGTAGTCCATAAACGACAGACCATGACATGAATATTCCATTTGTCAGCCACATTAGGCCGCAAATCATTTATGTGACGATATGGAATGTTCATCAGTATTCAATATTAACTACAATAAAATAGAATATAATTCGTACATAGGTAGCGCCAACAATGTAGAGCTTGAAACATACCGACACTTAATATTTACTACGTGATTGGATAATTCGTACATAGGTAACTTCCTTGTTAACAACATTTTATGTGAGATTATTAGCAGACTTTCCTCCGTTGTCTATATAAAATCAAAGACCGGCACGAGAAGTGACACTGAGATGCAACAACATAAAGCTGACCATGTGTAAATACTAGTTTCTGTAGGTAGGCACAAACAAAATTAAATGTTTGGCCCTCGCTTTTGTTGATTGTCATTGCAAAGCAGACCTTGACCGGAAACTGTCTGCTTTTAAATGAAAATGGCCATGATGTATTAGTTGGAGTCATATCAATCCTTCCGATAAATGCCTTTTGACTGACGTGACTCCTTGTGATTATTGTTCCCTCAATAACCAAACGTGTAACCTGAGTTATCACAAGACGTGTCCCATTACATAGACCCCATTTTAGATTTATCTTACCTAGCAAGACGTGTCCCATTACATAGACCCCATTTTAGATTTATCTTACCTAGCAATATGACCGGGGCACCTATCTTTAATTCAAATTGATGGTTTGGAATTCTAGAGAATCTTAACGTTTTAAGAAACTTAGGAGGATCTCTAAGTTATCCGTGGTCGAGCATATACTATCTGCACTAAGCAACTCATTTGCTTGACACAATAACACTAATAGTATCATGTGATACAGGAATCAAAGGTCAACGGAATTGTGATCCACGTAGCATCGGGCTCGTTAGTAAGTGAAACAGCATGAAGCTTTCCTTCCCCATGTCTTGTATCCATTTCTTAAATTGCATCATTTCTTTGACATCCGTTGCATCAATCGTCAAATCACGAAGCTACATATTAATAGACAAAACAAAAACCTTACAACTATCCCAAATGCCCGATGACTTGTTTATAACAGAGGCAACAATCTCCCTCCTTCGATCGTTTGTAATAACCGGTAAAATTTGCTTGAAGTCGCCACTGAGGACGACAACCTTACTGCCGAACACGTGACTTTCAACATCAGGACTAAGTTGCCTACAAATATCTCCAAAAGTTCTATCAACAACTTCAACTGCATGTCGGTGTTGTAAAGGAGCCTCGTCACAAATGATCAATTCTGTCTCCCTAATCAACTTGGCAAGATCCGAAGTGACATCAATTGCACAACATGATTCATTGTCAAGTTTGATAGGGATACAAAACCTTGAATGTGCTGTTCGACCACTAAGAAGTAAAAGTAAAGCTATGTCTATGAGGTAACATACAACACAAGATAACACAATTTTACCAAGTGAACATAAGTAAGAAATAATTGTCTTGCACATGTATGTTTTGCCGGTACCTCCACTCCCATATACGAAAAACAGTCAAGCGTTCACAGCTTGCATGATACTATCTTACACCTCCTTTTGTTGGTGATTTAAACCAGCATACAAACTGCTAAATTGGGCCCATTCTTCGTTTACATTGTATCTTCTTTCATTTGCAATCAACCTATTCCTAACTATATGAACCAATAGATGCTCAATTTGAGGAAGGGCCAGGAAATGTGCCAATATCGATTATTTGCATTTAAAATTGCATCTATCTCCATTAATGTATAATTCTCAATCTCCTCGTCTGTAAACACAACCGCGTCATTTTGCAATGACCTATGTTGATTGTAAGCAACATCCTCCGATAGATAAGGAAGAATTTCTCTAAAAGCGTTTGCGTGATTGGTAACTGTGCTCATGAAGTTGATTTCCTAGTTGCCATTGAGATGCTTGTATTGATTTAATCCACTTAACATCGTCACCTAACAAATTTAGTGTCTTGCAAGCAGATAATAATGTAGGATGCGTGAAACCATCCACCTTTTTTATATCCTCATAAGTTTGAGAACCTTGCACAACATTTAGTGACATCCTAAGATAATACTTCTCTCCCATTGAAGGTGTGGCAAAGTATATCATATCGACCGACGGCAAACCCACTCTTTACGTAGCCGCCATTCCTTTTCCTTTTCATGCCATGTGAACTTGGTTGGAAACTCCGCATACGTCAGACTCTGTCCATCTTGATATACCCGATTTGCCGTTATCCACTCTATGAACTTAGTCATCGTAGAGGTAACCTCATCGGTGATATTTCGTATATCCGCATTGTTTCTAAAGTAAACTCTGTTTTCACCTTCTTCATGAAAAGGAAGCTTTTCAAGAGCAACAAAACGATAATGCATCTCAAAACCAAATAACTTCCAACATGCCTCTAAAGTTGAAATGTAACGACAGTTCAAGTATTCCTCGATTTCGTTTTCATGTCGTAATATTGAACGGAAGGAAGTTCTATTGTTGTGAGCTTCTATTAACATGGTTGCCATGATTTGGACCTTTGTTGAGATAACTAAATAGTTACTTCAGGAATGCTCCTTGGTTACACCATTCAACATTAATATGACAACCATACTTGACAACTAAATCAATCTTATGTGGAACAACAAAACGGTTGTCAAGCATGATATCATTTCGACCAACTTTTGCCTTACGTCCATTATTCGATCTCTTATAATGGGGCCACCCATCACCCCTGATATGTGTTTCCTCACAATATTCCTTGGGGTATCCTTTTTGACAAACTCCCTTGTCCATGCATGGACTTGAAAGATTGAGCTCCCCACATGGTCCATGCATCATATGGTTACGAACAACCTCAAACCCTATGGGATCATTTATTTCCCATGGAAGCTCCGCGGATATGACGTGGTCAATATCCACGTTTTTGGAACTCAATTTTATATATAAATGCACATATGATTAACTAAAATAAATTTTACAGTAATAAATGACAATATAAAAAAGATACTATACATTGTTATAAGAAAACATTACCAGCTTTCACTCGTCTGAAATGATTTCTTTTCTTTATATCCTCCATAAGCTCGTCTAGCTTATTTTTAAACATACGTGTTATGATACCCGGTCTATCATTTTTTAGTTGACCTGATATGCTGTTTTGGACATGACATTGAATTTCAGGCAATCGTGGATTACACATCTTGATATTGTTGTATCATGTGTCTAGGGCCACAGGTGAACGATGAAGGCAAGATAACTCTTCGGCCAATAGCTTCGGCATCGGTCTCCCCATTAGCAATATGGTCATGCAATCCATTGTATACATCAGAACGAACTGTATCATGGTTTCTTTTATACCAGTCAAGATTGAGAATAGCGGAATAAACATCAACAATATACGTAGGAAACAAACGTCCACTACTGTGTAATGTTTTGTCTTGCAGACGAAAGCAATAAAATCCCTCAAACTCATGTACTTTATTCAGTGGAATGAGAAACATTTAAAGGTATGTATAACCAAAAGTCGTCTTCTCCATAAGAAAAATGCAATGGATATTGTATGGCCATAAAACTTGGGTGTAGCTCGGTTATTCGCTTGACCGAATTACGTCCGTCCTTACCTCCTCTTGCTTCAACAATTACATCATGAGGGTTAGTTGGGTTACCATCACCTGGGATTAGTGTAGCCACCTCTGAAGCAGTTGGTAGGTTGTATTGTCTCCCATCTGTTTGTCGTGTACTAATCAATGGGAGAGTCACATGCTGCATTGAGGAATCACAAACAGTTCTCTTGCCATCCTAAATGACCGCCCCAATGGGTTATGCTCATCAAGCATCCTTATTAGATCTTGAATCAACTAATGCATGATAGGCTCGTCGGTAGTATGAGAAGTTGTTCTGGTTAACACGTATAACCGATTTTTGACCTCATGATCAGTTTCATAAATGTATAAGTGGGAAAACCTAGGGCGTCCATCCTCATGCATTGGTAACAATGTCCCGATACGGTGATGGTTATGTCCATTCACATGAAATGTGTAAGGCCCGAGACCATTGTTTATATCTTTATATATCTTTCCTCTAGTCAAAGTGAATGAAAACATTGCACATAGAACCTTCAGATTTTTCCTAAATACTTTAGAAGGTTCTCTGCCATTGTATTCCATTAAATCTTTTAATAGTTGTGGTGATATTCCATTAAATCTTTTTAATAGTTGTGGTGGTTCTAATAGAAATGGAAGTTGAACTTTCCCGTCACTGCAATGTGTAAAGAATCGTGGATTAGATGTGGTAGATCGTCCGACTATTCGCTCACCATACCAAAAATTTGCTCCACCATATTCACATGTGTGTGTCGCATTGCCAGAATCTAAGTACTCAGTCATCCTCCGTGAGATTGAAATTGAAGTAATTATTAATGTATCATGGTCCGTATATAGATCATGTTATGTGATCAAAGGGAAAGACGTATGAGTTGATGTTACTTATGACATTGTCAGGCATTTCGATAAACATTGACGGTTGAAGTACCGCGATTTCTCTCTCCGTATCAACGAAGAAATGCTCGGTGCTGTATAGGAAGAAGTCAACTAACTAATGAATTGGGCATTCGGATTGAAATTGTTAGATATGGTTACAGATGAAGGTGCATATGCACCTAATTGGCAGTAAGATAGACGGGATTACCATCAACTCCAATAACCGTCCTTGATGTAAGCATGACTTGAGTTGTTTGATGACGAGACACAAACATTTGATTATCATGTGAAGTCACACCTGTATATCACAAAGTAGATAAAAAAGGAGCGCATGTTTTCATCAAAGCGTGTGCATAAAGTTTTTAAGTAGACTCACCTAACCAAGGTGAAACATCATTGACTGGATTTGAATAATGTGGAACATATACCCCATTTTCATCTGCACGTGGTCTAACATTGTGACTTGAGACAAAATTGGTAACTTTTATAAATCTTTAAAAGATAATGAGAATTTCAAGTCCTAATCTTAATTGTTTTCATGTTTAATCGGGTCCTAATCATTAGTTAAGTACGTTTTGTGTTAAAAACAAGTTTTGCAAGTATATAATACACACATATGATATATATATAGCCGAATTATGAAATAAAACACGTATAAAGAAACATTAGATGATACTAATTTAGTCTTCATAAGCAAATAAGAAAAAATGGCCAAATAAATACAAAGAGTAGAAATCCAAAACATCTAGATTTGATAAGCCATTAAATCAACCGTAAATCTATCCAATAACATTGCATGACGAAAAAAAGATTATTTCGGAATTATGCATCTTTTTAATCATATTCATCATCATAGAACAACCGAGTCACATGATTTTTGGTGAAAATCCTATCCGGTTCTCGCCTTAGACGCTTGATACGCAACGGTGGAGTTTCATCATCATGGTCATCAACTTCGTCACGTAAAAATATTATAAAAATGTAAGCTTTAAAAACAATAAACAATAATATTAAAAAACAATAAAATTGACAACATTTACAATTAAAAATAAACTTCATCCTGTACAAAGATTATTAAAAAATGTAAGCTTTAAAAACAATAAACAATAATATTAAAGAACAATAAAATTAACAACATTTACAATTAAAAATAATAGCAAAAATTAAAACGTTGGTTGAACATTAGTGTTATTAGGTAGTTCCCCACCACGATCAATATCGGTTATAAGGCGCTCGGGTGTCTTGAATTCCTAAAGAGATATATATATATATATATATATATATATATATATCATAAATAAAATCAGTGATAAATACAATAATAATAAACAAAATTATAAAAAACATATGTTTTCATCGACTGAGCTTTCAATCACTATCACTTCGTCTCACTTCCATTCATGAAGATTTTTTTTCACGTTTTTGCTTCTTTTCATCTTTTTGATGGAGGTAACTCTTGTAGTTATAATAGAAGTTACTTAATTAGATGAAATGAAGTTGAAACATAATAAACAATTTTCAAATACGAGTAATAAAAATTCACCCCGTAATGCTAGTTGTTGATCATGTTGTTGGGTGTGTGATCCATCCCGTTTTACATATAAAATGAGTAAAGAATAAGAGAATATGTATACTAATGAAGTATAAGTGTAATTTTATAATAAACTTAAATAATATCATTGTCACGTGAAATTAAAATTGCAGATGA
This sequence comes from Dittrichia graveolens, assembly GCA_038502395.1. Taxonomy (NCBI): domain Eukaryota; kingdom Viridiplantae; phylum Streptophyta; class Magnoliopsida; order Asterales; family Asteraceae; genus Dittrichia; species Dittrichia graveolens. The sequence goes on from JARJIL010000009.1 coordinate 64,295,468, forward strand.
AGAGTTTGTGGAGGAAGAAGCTTGAGAGCACCTGTGGGAGTGTAATTATGATTACTTTATAGACTTGCATGGTTACATTTAATAGTTTTTGATTTGACTTTGTCAAAATTTGAATCTCTTTTATGTTGGAAGTTTATTGAAAGTTTGAATGTCACTCGATAGTGGATATGTAGACCGGCCAGACTTGTAAATCTTTTATGTTGGAAGTTTGAATATGTCACCGGATACTTGGCTTATAAATCTGATTTAGTTAAATTGTGACTATAACTGATTACTATATCATATTTCCATGTCATCAATGAAGACATTTAATTACTGACAGAACAGGCTTTCTCTATGCTGTGTCAATAATATATATTAATTTGTATATATAAATACAACACATGCATGTTTTGCTTTAGAGTTGAAAGCTTGCATAAGTGCATATTTTCACACCTGTGCTAAAGACAATCAGGAAAACAACGATTTTTTCTTTTAGAAAAGTATAGCATCGGTGTGAAATTAAATAGCATAAAATCCTCTCGTTTTGGTATAATTTTTGTATTCTAAATTCTTTGCATTTGATAGATATTATTGTTTTAATTAAAAATGTGAGGGAAAATCCCAAAAGGACAAAGTTACTCTTTTCCTATTTACAAACAACCTCAACTAATGTTTTGTTTAAAAACCCTCTTATCCCTCTAAGCGACTAATCTTCAACGTAGTGGAGATTGGTTACTGACATTCTCGCATTAAATCTAGTTCTCGATTGAACCCTTATCTCTCTATGTTGTGTGTGGGAAAGAGAGAGAGAGAGAGAGGAGGAGGAGGAGGAGGATCTAGCGAGAATGCCTTTTAAGTAGAAAATATTGAGAACACCTCTCATCTATTCTTTTAATTGGGCAAAAAAGGGTAAAATTGAAATTGCACAAATGAACTAGACACGCGTCCGTCTCTTTGAAAATCTTCTAGGCACATTATTTTACCTCGGTCTTCTTAAAATCTAAATATCTTTAACATGAATAATCTTAAAAAAAATAAACATAATTGTTGGAGTATGCCCACTGACATACGTACGCCAATATCACTACCGATGATGCGTAGGCCTATTGGGTCACACACCAGGGATTAATCTCGACAACAACCTAAGTAAAGGGGCTAAAAGGAATCAATTGCATTTGAGTTCCAAGTTGAAGTGGACCGGGGAGAGTTCACGGCGTGAACTTATGTCTGACAGCAAACAGCTTTTTGCATGTTGCCTCTCTCTTCCACCAATGCATGTGTAATGCATGTGTTTGACCATGATTGCTTCTTGGCTGGCCTTTGGGCACTAGAGAGGCTTCTTGGGGTCTTTATAAAGGCCATGCATCAGCTCCATTTGCTCTCTTGAATATCCTAACACTTATACACACTTAGATAAACTTGTGAGGTTCTTCCATGGGGTTCTTTGTGTGTACATGCAAGAGGTTTGCCAAGAGGAATTAAGGTACTAAATTGTTGTTCCAGAAGTGATTACAGGTCCTTGTAGATCACTTGGAGGCTTGCTAGTAGAAGGAGATTGAGCAAACTCGGTGTGGACTATCGATAGAGGAAAGCTTGGTTTAGCTTTCTAGTTCAATCTGTTTTGCTTCTTTGGTTTTTGGCCATTGTTGTTTGTTTCTGGGTTTTTTTCCCGTTGTTAGATATCTTGTGATGATCTTGTTGCCTTTTATGTTGGTTTGTATATTTACATGTGGATTATGATTTTGGCATGAAATGTATAATTGCATGTACTTATATTATGTATATATGAATATGTTTCACTAACAATGGTTTGGTGTTACTAATGCATATGTACATGGGATTATTTTGATGTGCCTTGAGTTTATAAATAATCTTAACCAAGATAAAAATAGTTGCATGGTTCTGTTGCACACCATGCTTGTATGCTTTCTTTTGTTGTTAAGATAGCATGTTTTGGTAACCATTTTGCCCTAGACCTTTGGTTGTGATGTTTGGTTGATTGTTGTATTTATTCATTCATTTGGTGACTTCTAGTCACATGGGTTGTAATAAATTAATTGTTTATTTATTTGGTATGTAAATATGTATTTTGTGGCTTGCATGCCATTTAAATTCCATATATTTGTAAAGTACTAGAAGATAGGTTTTTGTGGCTTGCATGCCATTTCTATCTTTTCTATGTATTTGTTACTTGGAGGCAACCATCGGGAGTCATGGCTATGACGTCTTGGCGATCACAAATTCGAGAGGCCCAATGGAGGTAGCGGGTTTAGTGGGAGCACATCCGAAGTCATTAGAAGTTTTTCCTTAGTTGACTTTGTTTTCCCGTTTTGGCTCACGGGAAAACGCATAGGCTTAGGGGCATGGTTACCAATATTTTGTATGCGTGTGATGTGTTTTCTTATTAATGCATGGATATTATGTTATTGCATGCTAGATAACTTTTTATAAAAGTAACAAAAACACAAGAGTTTTAAATATGGTTTACAAACTCGCGCGCGCATAAGATTAACAAAGAGAATATAAAATTGGTTTATATTCAAAGTGAAATATGTTTTTGTCACTAAACTTGTTAATCAAATCAAAATGATTTTTTAACCGGAAAACAAATCCCGTTTTCTAAATGTAAATCTCACACCACCCATAAGATGACACCACCCGAATCTAGTCACGTAAGGAATGATTGTCGAGCTTTATCCGAGTCAAACCTTACGTGAGCTGTGTGGAAGGTGATGGTGGCAACTCGCAAGATTGGTTGTCGAGCTCTAGCTGAGCCAATCGTTGGTCAAGAGTACTACCGTGTATCTTGATGGTTGATTTACAATTTCGAAATAGAATTTTGAATAGTTGTCGAGCTTTAGCCGAGATTATTCAAAATTTTAGTTTGAACTTGGTGTGGAGGGATCAAACATGCCAATACGACATAATGGTTGTCAATTTTGGATCCCGCAAGGAACTAAGAGTTGTAATAATGGATTACAATCGGTAAAATGGTTACCGGCCTAAATAACTATACCACGTGATCCGCGGAAAACCCGTCACGGTGTAATGTGAAATATGGTTCTTAGCCCTTGTTAAGATAATTGTTTTTATAAAACATATGGGGTAATTATTTTAACAAGGATTATATCAAACTAACCAAAACTCGTACTCTTGTTATTTATACATGTCAAACCATAATAACACCACGTCAAACATTTCACTTCGTATGTTCCTAGAAAGGGAGAAACTCACGGAAGTGAACTTCATTGATTGGCTTAGGCAATTGAGAATTGTCCTTCACCATGAATCAAAGTTGCACATCCTTGAGGAACCCCTTCCGGAACCACCTGCTACCAACGCGACTTGGGCCGTCCAATACGCATATGAAAAGCGTGTTGAGGACACACACGACGTTGCCTGCCTCATGTTGTCAACTATGAGCTCAGAGCTGTAAAAGCAATTCGAGCACATGAGTGTGTACGACATTGTAAACAAGCTTAAGGACATGTTCCAAAAGCAAGTTAGGCGGGAACACTATGAGTGTGTTAAAAACCTAATCGGTTGTAGGATGCAGGAAGGCGGGAATGTAAGTGTCCATGTCCTTAAGATGAAGGCGTACGTGGACTAAATGGAGAGGCTAAGATTTCCCATTGAGAGGGAGCTTGCTGTGGATATCATATTGCGGTCCCTACCCACATCATATGACCAGTTTGTCATGAACTATCATATGCAAGGGATAGATAAATCCTTAAGTGAATTGCATGGCATGTTGAAGACTGCGGAGTCAGACATGGCCAAGCATAATTCCACCTCATCCATTCCCATCTTGAGTTCAAAGGAACAAAAGAGAAGGAAGAAGAAACCGACCCCAAAAGGAAAGGTTGGAGTATCCAAGCCTATCCCTAACATTGAGTCCAAGGACATAGATAATGTGCCTCAAGAAGAGACTCAAAGGGTGGTTTGCTACTTCTGTGGAAGATTTGAAGATTGGGGCCGTCATGCCTGTTCTACGTGCCAAAGGGATATAAAACTTCTAAGGAAAGAGAAAGTTACATTTCCCTCTAAAGGTACATTCATGATTCATTGCTATTCTTCTAAAAGTTGGGATTGTTGACCCGAGCTAGTTGACTCACGTTTTTTACAAATCTATTTTTTGTTACAAAGTGTAGATCCATGATGATAAGAAGAAAATCATGAAGAACCCGATCTCAAATGAGGAAACTTGGATGCTTGTCCTTTACGAGAAAATTGGGATATTTGATCTCATCACAAGTTTATTTCTTACTTGTATTTTGTTGCCCTGTGTGGCAAGTGATGTTTCTTTGTATGCTCGTTTTGAAGATGATGGATATAATTTTGAAAGTTTTGAGATTTAATGTAAAACTTTTTCATATTGTTTGTTCAAAGTTTATTCATGTCAAAGTTTATGTGTTGTTTTGTCATGCGAGACACACAACTTTACTTTTGATGACGATGAATCTTTTTTGAAATTAGAAAGTTGTTATGAAAAATATAGTTGGATTAAAAAATTATCCATGTCACGGCATACATAAGATTTTTTGTTGCAAGTAATAAAATATTCATTAATATATGATTCTGGATCCAAAATAGTTTGGAGAAGTGATCTTTGTGAAATAATCAACTTAACCACATAAACAAGAAAAGTATAACCTAGATCCGTGTGGTTAGGATCTCAGGATATTTTAACCTCGGGTTAGACATTAGATGCAAATCTTGTTTATTAGGCTAAGATGATTATGAAACCCTTCATTGTCATGTGTGAGAAGGATAAAAGCTTGTTGGATATTGATCACACTTTTGTGGATAATCCGTTTAAGCATAACACAAAGAATAACTAAAGGGAAACTTCTTCATCACTACCTGGAGGTAGCAATTGCGGAAAGTTTTCTAGTTTGGGTAAATGTCTCAAACCTCGTTGATGTTTAGGATTAAACAAAACTTCTTACGGAATCTATAGGGCATATAGATCAAGATATTTAGATCTAGCTTAGATGCTAAGATACCTTGAATCTATAATAAATGACCATATGATGAATTGTGGTTTTTCCACATAATTCATTTCCTACTATGACACATTGGTAAATGGTGTCATGTTGCAAGGAACCGGATATTATTGAATATGATCTGGTTTATGATGAGTCATAAATGTGTATCCATCTTATTGATACACTCACTTAACATGACGGACTAAGTCCTCACATCTAAATCCAATCGATGGTCTAAATTAGCACTAATTAAGATATGACTAGAAAGAGTTCTTTGCTTGTCTATCTCATAGTTTAAAAGTTATCCTATCTACATTCGGTGGGAGATGGATGAACTTGAAAGGTGCTAATACATTTGAGAAGTTCTTCTAAGTTTTAGATATTTAACCTTTTGAGAACGATGTTTTGTTGCTCTAAAAGGAGAAAATAACTAAATCATTCCAATGGAAGAACGTGGAATTTAAATGAAAGACCTAATGATTGACACTAGCAAATAATCAATCTTGATTGATTGAGAACCAGCATTGATATGCTGGTATACCTGACTAAGTATCATTACTTTTATGTCTGATAAGAGTCATATGAAGGCAAAGAGATATGGGTCTCTCATATCTAAGCGGCAATGACATGACGAGTCATGTTGAGATCACCATCTATCGAAAGACATAGTGAACCTGGATTCACTAAGTTAAAAGAAGTAATTGATCAAGAGATGCAATCCATTCGAAATATCCAAGTATTTGACTTGGCTTAATCCCATACCTAGGTGAAAACCAAGAAGGTACAAGCGGGATTAATAAGAATGGAGTTGTAGACAACTTCAAATACCGACTATGTGAAAAGTTTTCATGATGGTTTTGAGGAAACTTTTCCTAGTGGTTATGTTGAAGAATATTTGATACGAGTAGCTATTATTGATTTTGTGGCAATAAGAGATAGCACACGAATATACAAGACCGCGTTCCGTCATAGAACAATATTATGAGGAAGTGCTCATAACACTCTCCGAGGGTCTTATGCATCCATAATATCGAAATTAAGTCTACAAGCATAGATAAATCCATTGTGGATTTATGCTAGCATCTAAAAGGTAAGATCTTTGCTTTTATTGAGGAAATCTACCGAGGATTTTCTAGAAGCATGGATGAGACTTTTACATACGTCAGGGCTAGTGGGAGCTTTGTTGCATTCCTAAGTATATGTGTCTATTTAAGATAATGTCTCGATATTAAGTTGTCTGTGGACCTAATTCAGGAATTATTGCTTCATTAGGACACTTAGGAGATACAAAATAGAATATTTTGAGTTCAAGAAATACCGAGATATGTCACACCCCGCCAAGGCGGAATCGCGAAGTGTAACGGAGAGGATCGTCATAACACATTGATATAAAATAGAGAAAATCACTAAATGCAATTAATCCAACGTGTCACGACGTTTCCCCGACACAAGAGGAGTCTTGTGCCGTGTTAAGTCGGTTCCACGGCAACATAGACAACCAACGAAAATGAATGATCGTGTGAAAGTAAACCCCACAACCCGGGTCAAGTATACGGGTAACAAACCCAAAATCAAATAATACTTTGAAGTGTTAACAAACACCCACATCACAAAATAATAAGAAGAGTTCGATTCTCGCTATGAGTCACGCTAGGGCCCGACTAGAGTCTTCTAGGATCCTTAAGCGTTAGCGTTAGTATTACCTGAAAATGAACACTCTAAAAATGTCAACACAATGGTTGGTGAGCTTGCAGGTTTAAACAAAATAATTGATTTTCCGTGTATACATTAGTTTGATAATGGATATAGTGTAACACATACTCGCAAAAGAAATAATGATAACCGGACCACCATGTCCAATATGAATATTGATATCCGAACCACAATGTCCAATATGAATAATGATAACCGGACCACAATGTCCCATATGAATAATGATAACGGGACCACAATGTCCAATATGAATATTGATAACCGGACCACAATGTCCCATAGATGTTGGTCATCCAACAAGGCCTACCAGCTGGAGCACTAAGTTGGGTAATTTGAATTCAATTGGCTTAACCCATCACCAGGTTCATTTGATTGACTTAACTCATCACGGGGTTAGTTTGATTGAATTAACCCATCACGGGGTTAGTTTGATTGACTTAACCCATCACCGGGTTCACACAAGCATGTAAACACATAATCCAAGTTGTCAAAAATAAAATAATTTCAATTCACGGCATGAAAAATAAAGCAATTCATTGAGTGTCATTTTCCCCCAAGAAAACGTGCAAAAGGGGCCACGTGTAGTCACCTTGAGTGTTGGTAGTAGCTAGTGAGATGTATTCTGCTCAAAGATCTACAATAGGTTTCATGACATTAGTTCCTATGGTGTGAAACTCTTAGGTAGCAATCTAACTTTGATAGATTGCTGTTGTATTGTATCCAATACTTTGAATAATGTCTTTCTTATGTAAGGTATACTTGTATTATCACTTAGATTTGTTATAAATTCCATTATTTTATTTTAATGTTTTTAGAAATACTTTTTAGGATTCAAGTAGTTTTCTGGCAGAATTTGTAGTCCCATTTTGTATTTTTAAACCCCTCTAAATAACCTAGTTAAATTCCTAAATTTTTATAAAATGTACTTCCATGTCTCTAGATGAAACCCTAATTTTTCCAAAATTTATTCTTTTACTTTTATATTAAAATAAATTCGTGATAACCGACTAACCCGAAAATACCACTGTTTTACGCGACAGAAAGTTTATTTCTATTTAAAATAGTAAACGAACTAATTAATTTCCAAATTTTTTACAGAACTCCATAGACACGTAAATATTTGTCTTGTATGAATCTCACGGTTTTATTCATCAAAATAAGTGATTTATAGTGCGGATAAGTTAACTATGCTTCTGTCCCAATAATCCAGATTTGCGCACCAAAATGTTTTAATTTGTTTGGATGATCAAACGATATCATTTTGAGATGAGACCAATTGGAGTAGAAAGTAGGCTCAAAGTAATTCTGTTTAGACTGAAAATACGAAATAAAAGTCCACGAATTGCAAGTTATGACCTCTTAAACACGACCCAAATTTTCTGTCAGATTCTAGGTTTTAGGTTTCTCATCTTCAAATAAAAAGTTTTAGCCTTTTGATTGTGTTTTGCATATTGTTCATCAAAATCCTTGTTTTATATATGTTTTTATTGTTTCTTATATATTTCTATTATCCATCACTTAGGGTATTCAAATAGATACATAAAGAGAAAGAAGGTGTTGAAATTTGTAGTTCTTACCTTAACACCCGAATTCCTTATGTTCTCTTCTTGGTTTCTTGTTTGTTCCTTATATTATCTTCTTGATTTCTTGCTTGATTCCTTGTGTTTTGAAGAACAAAATCAAAGAGAAGAGAGGAGAGTTGTATGGTGGTCGATTTTGAGAGAGAGGAAGGAGGTGAGGAGATTAGGAAATAGTTCTAGGCATTTAAGATAGAATCATGTTATTTTTTGTTGTGTTTTAATTTTGAATTCAATCCTCCCATTTCCCCCCTTTTGTTGGCCGATTTTTTTGTATCAACATATATATATATATATATATATATATATATATATATATATGGGAGAGTTCATGCGAGAAGCTTATATTTTGTGAGAAGTGCGAGAAGCATTTACAACCATAAGATTTTAAATGATTAAGTTCTTATCCATAAGGGTATTTATGTATTTTTATCACCATTGTATGTAATTCAATTTTAATTTAAATTTGGTAATGAACTAATTTATCTCTCTTGAAGATTTCATTAGATTCTAAAGACATTCTAAACCAAATTTTTTATTTTATTTAAATAAATCTATAATTTAATAATGTTTAAATGTTCCGTATTTCAATATTCTTATGTTTTAATGATAATTTTTTATATACGTAAATAAAATTACTCAAATAGAAAAACTTATTTAGAGACGTTTGTTCACTATTGATTCTTCCAATATTTTCATTTTGATTAACTAGATTATTTAGTTCGGTTTTCTAAAGTTCACTAACGAACACAATAAAACATTTTATTCACACAATAATTATATTTTTTTTTTGGAATTTAAAATCTATTGACATGTTTTTGTTGTGAAGTTCAATAATGAACCAATAATAAAACTCTACTTTTTCCAAAAGTTCACAGTGAAGTATTTGAAATAATTAACATCTTGTTTGTTCACTAAAAATCAACCATGACTTCAATCAACGAATTAACTCAAAAACTATTTTTTTCAAGAGTATACACCAACTAAAATACCATTTTTTCCTCATAAGTACACTAATGAACAAGCTAAAAGTCTACTAAAACCTTATTATTCATTTTTGAACAATCATAAATAACAAAAATACAACTAATTAATTAAGGTAATATTAGGGATAAATGTCTAATTAATTAGGGAAAGGGACGCGGGTCATTATAATGAGAAAGGTGAGAGGGAGATTAAATGGTAGAACTAATTATGAATTAAGATAATATTTAGGGATAAATGTCTAATTTATCCTTCTTGTTTAATTTAAATATCCTTAAAAATACAACTTAATTACTATAATGCCATAGTTTATCCTAGCCTTTGATCATTTAATCTAATGGTTCTAAAGACTTCTCGCACTTCTCGCAAAATACAAGCTTTTCGCATGAACCATCCTCTCTCTCTCTCTCTATATATATATATATTTTCTATTTTATTTCTTTGAGTAGGAGTGCAAGTGGTGCACTTAACCTTGCCATGTGTTACAATTCATGTTATTAGTTAAGGTTATTAGATTTTAAGAGTTGTTCTAGAGTTTTATTAATTTGGTTTGTAATGCCAACTTATTTGTTGTGTTATTATTATTATTACTTTAATTTTGGTGTTATACGGTTGCTTGTTAGTGCATTATTCTTCCTTAAAATTATTCGAGTCTCAATAGAGTTTATGTACTTATAACAACTGTTCTAAGAATTGTACTTTTATTCTCATGAGCTCTATTTAGTACTTGAGCTTGTGTCACCCTTGATGTGCATTCAAGGTGCATGTAACGAATTTGTTTCACACTTTAGGCATGTAACTATAAGATTTTCTAAGTGTCATGGTCTGAATAGTGCGTAAAGAGAGTATACCTTCTAATACTCATCACTCATTTGGATTTTTAGGGTTTCAAGGGAAATTAAACGCATGAAACCTAATAACAATTTGTGAGTCTAAACTGGTTAACCTGCTCTTGTGACAGATGTCACAAGATATGTTCTTGATGTTTGATAACTAGAAAGGGTCTGTAGTAAGTAATTACTCTAGTGCATGTTTCTATAAGGATAACTGTCGATCTTGATCGAAGTTTATGATTATACCTTGTGGTGTAAATTGTTGGTTCATAAGTATCACCTACCCTATTGTGAGCTTTTAAGACAATGAGGGTGTGATCACTTTAGCAATTTATATTATGATATCTTTGACGAACACTTTGAGATAGGTCTGGTCGGTAGAGATATAAGTGAATAACAAAAGTACATGTGGGTGTTGTGTTACAAACCCATTAGTTAAGGCGTTATTATTGACTAGTGATGTTTATCATACTAGGTCAGCTGACATTTCTAAATGCATATAACTTGGATTAAATATTGTTTTTGGTTTATTATTGATTAGTATTTATCTATTTGGGGAACATCAAGAAGTATTGTATCTCATACTATATCGATTATTAAATGGAGATTTAATAATGCTCCGAGGGCGGGTATTTTTATGAATCCTTACTGTGTTCCATCTTAGCATGTTTAACCACTTCCCAGAATGCTTCATCATTCTAAATGTCCACAGTCAGTCATTCTTCGTGGGGAGGAAGTTTGAATTAAGATTGAGGGAGGGGTTGGTCACGTATCCAATAATGGATTGGATACAAGGGACGCAACACTTCGCCTGTGCTTGAATTCTTCAAGTGATTGGACGACCCACACCTGAAGTTACTTCATGGTTTTTGTCACAAGTAACTCAGGATGATAATATCATTTCATCCTTAGACCAGAGATACATGTGTGTCAAAGCATGTGCCTGCTTTGCTTTGATTGCTTTCAAACGAAGTTCGTAACTGGCTGTTATAAAGGGAGATTTTGGGTGAAGTATGGTATATGTGGCGGAACAATGTAGACAAAGGAATTTGTTCCTCTAGTTTTAGAGAGATGTCCATGGCCCCTCGATGATTGAGCGCTGATGTTAAAATGCATGGTGGTGCTAACATTGCAATGATGTTGGATCGATTGCAACTAAATATTTGGTCACCATCAATCTTGATCAAGAAACATAATTGTGAACGATCTGGAGATGACATTTAACAATGTCTCATGTTTACACGGATATCGCAAACAAAGGGATAATTTGATCACTTATCTATAGGGTTATTTCATACTTATGTTTGAGATTTGACATTTGTCTGGGATGACAAAACCTATGCTGACTTGGGAAGCAAAGATATCTTGCTAGAGGCCGCTCTTTGTATGTGGCATTATGAGTACGGTGTGTCATGTGCAAGTGGGAGTCTGTTGGAGTATGCCCATTGACACACGTACGCCAATATCACTACCAATGATGCATAGGCCTATTAGGTCACACACCGGGGATTAATCTCGACAACAACCTAAGTAAAGGGGCTAAAAAGAATCAATTGCATTTGAGTTCCACGTTGAAGTGGACCAGGGAGAGTCCACGGCGTGAACCATGTTGGGTTCACGGCGTGAACTTATGTCTGACAGCAGACAGCTTTTTACATGTTGCCTCTCTCTTCCACCAATGCATGTGTTTGACCATGATTGCTTCTTGGCCGGCCTTTGGGCACTAGAGAGGCTTCTTGGTGTCTTTATAAAGGCCATGCATCAGCTCCATTTGCTCTCTTGAATATCCTAACACTTATACACACTTAGATAAACTTGTGAGGTTCTTCCATGGGGTTCTTTGTGTGTACATGCAAGAGGTTTTCCAAGAGGCATTAAGGTACTAAGTTGTTGTTCCAGAAGTGATTACAAGTCCTTGTAGATCACATGGAGGCTTGCTAGTACAAGGAGATTGAGCAAACTTGGTGTGGACTATCGATAGAGGAAAGCTTGGTTTAGCTTTCTAGTTCATCCATCAAGTTCGGATTCTCCAACTCCAATTTGTGAATGGTATAAATTCTTTTCCTTTGTTTTTCTTGTTGCATTACTTGCATGTAGAGCTTGGTCCATGTGGTGGGTTTTAATGGCATCTTGGTTCTTTGAACCACTTGTTTTTGTTTGATTCTTGTTCTATTGCTTCTGTTGCGTGCCATGCTAAAACCCAACAATAACAACAATAAAATCATCTCTCTATCCTCATGAATTTCATATTAGTATGTGATATGTTTTTGAATTTTTTTTCGTAAATGCAAGATATAATGGTACATGCAATCTATTGGTGTTGTGATATCACAAAAAAAGGCAATAGAAGCTAAAACAGTAACCATAACACCAACCCATGGATCCAAGATGGCAAATTTGTACATAAAAGCATGAGGAGAGGAGTGAATACTTCAATTGTCTTTGAATTTGTGGATGTTAGCTTATGAATTGAAGCAAAAACCAATGTAACACACTCCACAACTATCCTCATTAATGCTAGCAACTAATCCTTGGCGAATCCAAGTTTCAAATGCTTGAAAACCTCATTTCTCTAGAAATAGCCCCTCTCTAGAACAAGATAGAGTTTCTCTCTCTTGAACCTCTTTGAATCATTTTTCTAATGTGGAAAATTAGAACCGAGATAATGTTTAGTTCATGGACTTAAATTCCTAAGGATTCCAAATTCCATGGGAATTCAAAATCCAATCAAATCTCTTGTTTGGTTCATGTAAAAGACAATGTGATTTCTAGAGCAAAGATGGTGAAGGAGTCGACTCACCTTCACAAATTGACTGGCTTGGAGACGGAGAAGGCAGAGATGGTGAAAGGCAACGACAGCAGAGGCGGGCACAGTGAAGGGCAGTGATGGAGGTGGCGAAGTGTAATGGTGGCGGGGAAGGGCAGTGGTAGCGGCGGTGGAGGCGATGAAGTGTGAGGGATGCGGTGGCGGTGATTGGTGACGGCGTCGGAGGCAAAAGGAAATGACGGCGGAGGCGGTGGCGGCGGCGGTAGCGGGTGATGGCGGAGATGAGAAAGGGCGATGGCGGAGACGAGGAAGTTTACAGTAGTGGAAGGTTAGGGAAGTGACGGAGATGATGGACAAAGGGAAATGACAAGAATGTGGAGATGGTGAAGGGCAATGGTCACGGCGGTGGTGGTGGCCGACAATGGTGATGCCGGTGACGGTTATGGCGATGACCGATTATGGTAGCGACGATGAGAGTGAAGAGTCGGTTGATGTGGTGAAGGTGACCTGTGAATTGTTGGTTAGATAAGTCCTAATTTTGAAATCCCACATATGAGGGATTAAGAAATACCAACCCTCCCCCAAGGATTTTAAAATCTAACAGCTATAAGATTTGAAATCCTAATCCTTTCCTTCTTATTTTCAACCAAACATAAGATTTCAAATGAATTGAAATGCAAATCCTGTGAAATCCCTCGAATCACACGAACCATGCTTAAAGAAGTATAATCGTGCTTCACAAAAGGCCACCCATGCTTAAAGAAGCACCCTTAGTGCACACTTTTAGCACAAACACGGCTATGCACCTTACAAGACACAATAGTGCTTAACAAAATTTCCACTTTTGAAAATTTTCTTTGGGCCTTTCACGTTTGAACATGACCGACATGATGTTTTATCAATGACAAAAATTTATGATTCTAGGCATAGAAAGAGATGATCAAGGATGAGCGGTTTTTCGAACCGGTTCCGGTTTCAGCGTTACGATTTGGATTGTGTGTGACCCGATAGTTACATGCATAATCAGCAGCGTCACTTGTAATACCTATTTTGAATCATAACTTAAATTAACTTTTTGTGTTATTAAAATTTATGGATGAGCAAGTGTTTTAATGTGGCAGTTAATTTCGTATTGGCTAAATAATTATAACAATAATGTTAAGCCAAATCATCACAATTAGTTGGAATTGGGCTATTAGATGGCATAAGGGAATAAGGTACTTGAAATTAGGGGTGAGCATGCGACCCCATAGACCGAAAAAACCGACGAACCGACCGAACCAGACCGAGACCGGTCCGGACTGGGACTGGTCGGTCTAGTCTTCGGTCCATTTTTTTATAGATTTTGGGTTTCGGTCCGGTCTTTGGTCATAGTTTTTTTTTATAGATTTTAGGTTTTTGTCCGGTCCGGTCTTTTTCAGTCTAGTCCTGTTTATGAACCGATCTCACCCTTAATTGAAATAAATTAGGGCACAAACCCGAAAGGAAAAGACAACAGTTGACTTCACTGTTCCTTTGTGCTTGTGTGTGTGCGTGAGTGAGCTGTAGAAAAGAGAAGAAGGAAAGAAGCCATCAAATCTCCATCTTTTTGCATAAGAATTTGAAGGAAAGTTATTAGGTCGGTTAACCAAGTCCTAATAATTGATTATTGTTTGATTTAATCCCTAGATCTTTGAGTAGTTGAATGTTTTTGGGGCTATTGGCATCGATACCGAAAACCGAGGCCAAGAATGTATATTGGACCCCTAAAAACCGGATGAAAACACAATTAAACCATAAGGAATATGGTGTGTCTTGGATATATTATTTTTTAGATGATTAAAATCTTATTACACATGAAGTTTTAAAGTTGGGATTACCCTAGAAATATGACAGACACGGGTAGTGAACCCACATATGTAGTATAGGCTATTGCAAAACCGGATATCGAACTGACAACTACCAATAATCAATCATTACCATTGTTTAATCAAACATTTAATGAACTCAGAAAACATGCAATAAATCTAAAATAATTAAAGATGGTGTCAACTTTCACACGATGAAACACGTCGAGCAAGAAGATAACAATAATCTCAAATCATCCAACAAGGCCATGTATAGTGCAAATATATATAACATTGATCAAGTAGATTTCTTTAAACATGCCAAAATAGCCAAATCTTTTTTACCCCCTGTTCATACAAATCATATATAAGTTTATAGAAATTCCAGATTCATGAGCATAACTTCTCAACCATTTGAAAATACAACAAGGTGTATAAACCAAGATTCCACTCCATCCACCATTAACCTAATATGAAGCCCCAAAATGCATAACAAGCATATAACACATCAAAAACCACCAAACATAGCATGAATCTAACATGATCACATTTGTTTGAATATATGCAATCTTGAAGCTAAATTGAACAATCATGTAGAAAAACCTATCATACGTGTTCAAACAACCCACATGGACTGAAATTATCAATAAACACACCCAATCATGTACCTCATTAATAACAACTAGATGACAAAGCATACTAGCATACATATTACTAAAGGCTACATTGGAGTCATCTTGATTCAAGTGAACAAATAATTTTAGACTTTAGAAGCACATGATTATAATATCAATCATAACATCCACTGATTTCATACCTAAAATTCTTGAAATCAGATTATAATTTACCAAAATGAAGAACAACAATCGATGGTGATGAGGGAGATGAAGATGGTAGCTCCACAAGCTTGAAATGCCTTTCTCCCAGCCTTCTCCAATGCTCCAAGAGTTCCTCAGAGGTGTATGGAATTGATTTGGACTTGGAATTGTGGAGAAAGTGTGTAAAAAGTCGAACAAGTGTTTTGTTTTTCGAATTGATATTTAAAGACGGTTAGAACCTAGAGGGGGGTGAATAGGTTATATACCCACTTTTTGAAGTTTTTAACAATATTTGCAAGTAATTAAAGAGTTTAAGGAAGAAAGATATCACCAATGAAGTAGTTAGGACACAATGATTTATAGTAGTTCAAACAAGGGTTAACAACCTTGCTCTACATCCACTCCTTGGCCTCACCCACCAAGAGTTGCTCCACTAACTTCTCTCTTTAAAGGTAGAGATAAACCTTTTACAACTTCTCTCTTTAGCTTACAAGAATTACACTTCACTCTTGCAAACAAGGTTAAGATAAACCTCACTTCACTCTAATTGGAAAGGCTAGAGTTGATCCTCACTTCTCTCTAATTCTAAGGCTAGAGATGATCCTCACTTCTCTCTAATTCTAAGGCTAGAGATGATCCTCACACTATTACAAATATATAAGAAGGTAATGTAGTGTTTGAACTTTGAAGACTTTCACTCTTGCTTCATTCTTAATATTGAAAGATTGAATATTTATCAAAGAATATGAGCTCACAAGATTTTGTATGTATTCTGTGTTTTTCAGATAGCAAGAGCTTAGTAAAACACAAGACTTGAGTTGCTTTAAATAAGGAAAAAAGGTGCAAGCTCAAAAAGTGTCCAGACTGTCCACGGTCGATCCACGGTCGACCGTGGCATCGACCGTCGGCCTGCTGGAACTTTTTGAGACTTGTGAATATAGACGTTGGCCTTTTACCAAAACCACACACAACCCATTTTTACCATAAAAATGCACTGAAAAGAAGCTTTAGAAAAGTTGGGTAAGTGCCATACTTCTTAAGTTTGAATTTAATCATGAAAATGGTAGTTTGGAAACCAAATGCACAAAGCATGTTGGAAGTTTACCTCTTTAGGAGATTCCTTTTGCTAAATATGGTTTTGGCTTATTTCAATGTAAGATTGTGTTTATTTTTGCCAAAATGGGAATTTATTTGCTTTGACTTTCAAGCTTGTGATTTTTATAAAAATTGTCTCAATTTTTATAAAAATTATTTTATAAAAACTTAAACTCATTTGATTATTTATTTTGTAAGCTCATAAACTTCAAACGTTTGTTTGTAGGAATCTTCGACATCGGCTACTACTTGAACTCGGATCTTGACGATTGGAGTTTGACCATTTGATGAAGCTTATTTTGTAGATTATAGATGAGAATATATTTGATTGAATATATATATATATATGTATATGTGCACATATGTTAATTTTAATACATACAATTATATAAACAAGTTGTATATTTTTGTGTCAACAAAAGAGGATATATTTGTAAGCCTATTTTCCCAACAAAGATGTTCGTGTAGCACATGGGCTACTTCACGACCCTACACGGATTATGACTATGGTCATGAGAGACTAGTGGACCAAGTTGGTCAAGTGGCACTGTGTCTTTCTCATGACCCATGAGAAGGTTGTGAGGGGTCGTGAAGGGCCTTAGCCACATGGCTCGTGAAATGTCTATCCGGTTCGTGTAGCAAATGGTCTTCATGGCTCGTGAGAGATCGTGAAGCATCACTTTTCTTTATTTTTCAACATCTCTTCTGGAAATTGATCGGGAATGGCTTGTTTGATGCTGAATTGCCAATAAATTTTTGTATGGTGAAAAACAAGTGATTAAAAAGCTAATATAAAGATTCTCACCACAAATTTAGGCAAAACACATGGAAAATCGCATAAGAAACATGTATAAATTAGAGTATATTAGAATACATATATACGGTGATAGAAATCTATAGGATCAAGAATCATAGAAAATGGTCAAGTATTGTGTGAGTTTGAAATCCAAGTTTGGTTGCCCGTTGATGTTCTTTGCTGTGTTCTTGTGATAACGTATGAATCCCAAATTAGACTACCATTTGAATTGAAAAGCAGAATAAAAAATTATCTCCATGTATTGAATCACAAGTTAGGGGTTCAAGCAATCACAAATTATTGTTGATATGGGATCACAAAGTTAGTGTATTGCGTATTGCAAATTTAAAGTCTTTGTCAAAATCGCAAATAACATACATTGGTACTGATTGCAAATTAATTACTTTATATGTGTGTGTATATCACAAATCATAAGTGGTGTGAATTGTAAATTGGGGATTGGATATGCAATCACAAATTAGGCTAGAACTTCACAATCACAAATTGGTTGAGTCACCTCGTGAGATTCCCAATTGCAAATCGCGTGAAATGTTGTAATCACAGATTGTAATTATAAGACATCAATCGCAATTGCCTATGGCATATAGATCACAAACTGGGCCCATGGGCTGAATCGCAAATTGGGTCAACACTTAGAATTGAAAATTGGGCATGAGTGATCCAATCGCAAAATTGGAGTGAACACTTAGAATTGCAAATAATATGATTATTATACGAAATTGTGGAATTATGAGGGTTAATGGAATGTGATTGTAATTGTAGGTGATTGCCGGTAACAGACTAATTTCCGGATACTCGTGACATAAACTATAGTTTAGACCTAGACAATGAATTAGTTGAGTTTTACTAGCTCTTATCTTATGATGTGTTTTGTGAATCTATGCTGAATATTGTACACGTTATATGTTAATTATTGTGGTGTTGTTTAACTATGAATTTGATAACCGAGGGGGTTATCTAATGCTTATGTAATCAAAGTCGAGTGGACCAATGTGATGGATGTCTGTGGACATCGTGACCGAGTAGGCCGGGCCGAGGGGGCCTTATGTGCAATTATGTGATTCTGTGTGATAATCATAAGGTATGAGTGATGTGTTACTCGCTAAACTTCTAGCTTACTTCTTGTTATTTTATCTTTTTCAGGTTCATTCGGGTAAGAACAATGGAAACGCTATGGCGTGACAACAACCTTGTGAATTTTATCATTTCAGAATTTTAA
This sequence comes from Dittrichia graveolens, assembly GCA_038502395.1. Taxonomy (NCBI): domain Eukaryota; kingdom Viridiplantae; phylum Streptophyta; class Magnoliopsida; order Asterales; family Asteraceae; genus Dittrichia; species Dittrichia graveolens. Next base: position 64,314,087 of record JARJIL010000009.1, read on the forward strand.
TGAAACATTTATATTGTAGTTTCCATTATTAAAATTTAACATTATTAGTTCGGGATATCTGTGATCACATTATATTTTTTTATATTGAATGTTAATTTGAGTTTAGAATGATCGAAATTATATTTAAAAAAAATTGAGACAATACACCACTATCCAAATGCAAAGGATTTAATTTATAGGTCAAGCTTCTGAAATAGGGGCATGTTTCAAGTTATTAACCATGGGTGCTCTTAGAGTTGGTTAAAGAGGCCGAATTTGAGACAAGAAGACTTTTTGCTCTCTCGACTTACAACATTGGATGATGATGATGAAGATGATGATGATGCCTTTCTTTGCTAAGCGTACGTGGTGATGATGCCAAGGTTCTTTGGCCACACACACACACACATATATATATATATATATATATATATATATATATATATATATATATATATATATGATTACCAAAGCATTTGGTGAGTTATGTTAATTAATTTCTTGTGGATTTAATTATTTAAAAGTTTTTGGTAATTAATATTTATTTATTTGCCTTACAAAAATGGATAATTTTAGAGTTTTGACCAAAGTTTTACATGCAAATTAATTTATGCATGCACGTACGTATGATGTATGGTTCACCAAATATACATCTATATTAATAGTACCATGATTTCATCAATTTATTAGTAGTATGGTAGCATTTGTATTTTCGTCAAACAATTTGTATTTTCGTAAAAAAAAATTAGAAAACATTTTAATCTTGGATGTTTAGTAGGATTTCTTTTTTAAAAAATGGAAGTTTGGAGGTTGAATGACGGAGAGGGGCTATGTATTAATTTGTAATTTTTTATCTAGTTTTACCCTTACTCTTAATGTCACGTGTCATTATCAGGTTTGTTCATTAGGTTCTATAAATAAGCAAGGTTCTATGTATAACCTCACCCTATATATATATATACACACACACACACACACTAGTAGGGTACTCACGTAATGCGGCGACAACGATCAAAGAAGGATGATGATAAATACTTGTGGTGACGAGGACGAAGGAGGCATTGATGTTTGAGAATGAAGCGAGAATGTTACAATAAATTTAAAATAATTTAAGTAGTATTATTCATCAAATTTATATTATATGAAAGTTTTTATTTACTAGTGTAATAATATTGTTTATACACTTTTACTTAAAAGCAATATGAATACTAATACTATATGCTCAATGTGAAGGTCATAATTACTATTTAAAACTTATACCATTTTCATGTTAGCCAAAAATAAATATTAGTGTAGCCACACAAATTTATGTTTTTAGTGAAAAATAAGTTGTAATTAATTTGTCGTAATTAAGACATTTATTTGTTAAAGGAGAGAAGAAGGTGAAATGATTAATATATAACTGATGAATGAGATTAACGTAAATAAACTTAATGGTAGAGATTTAGTTTTGATTAAAAAATTAAAAACTCTTAATTTTTAAATGAGAGAGAGTGTTATATATATGCTTAATATATTATTATTATTATTACATACACTATATTTATATTTCATATTACAAATATCATTTATTATAATATGGCTTTGATTAGTTTAAGTATATACTTGAATAAAAACATCTTTTAGTTAGATGTTCGTCTACTTAATCGAATCATTAAATGGACAAATTAAAATCATTTAATAATAATAATAATAATAATAATAATAATAATAATAATAATAATAATAAAGATGATTAATTTTGTACAATTAAATTGTTATTCCCTCTGTCTTGTTTGATCCGATATCACCATCACCATTAATAATTAAGTATATATTAAGATGGAACAAATTAAAAGTAATGCTTATTATGAATATATTTGTGTTCAAATACGCAAGAAAAAAAAGAGGTGTTTCTCTCTCGATATCGATATCTCTACCTATGTATCTATGTTACTCCTATATAATAAATTTACAACCTTAAAAACTCTTAATTTTAAGTAACTTGAATGTACTAAAATACACCTTCTTAACCATTTCATTCTCTCTCCTAATTTACTTTAACTTTTAAAATACCCCTATTAACTATTTCATTCTCTCTCATAATTTACTTTAACTTTTTATCTATTTAAAATATCTCTCTAATACTAAAACATCCTTTCACACAAACATAATTATCCACCTACATTAACATAATTTCCAAAATCTTATTAACTTCCCTCTCCTTATTTCATAAATATAAATTCTTTTCTTATTCTAATGTCTTTTAGAATTTATTTTTAAAATTAATAAAATAGTTGATACAAATAAAAAAAAGATAGAAAACTGCCATTGTACGATACTTTTTCGTGACATTGAATTACGTGAATAACATATTATTACATTTTTAAAAGCAACATGATGTAAAATAGAAATTATTTGTCGTCACAGCATTACGCGGGTACCTTGCTAGTATATATATATATATATATATATATGTGTGTGTGTGTGTGTGTGTGTGTGTGTGTCAAATTACATTTTTCGGTATCAAGGCGGAGCAAAGATTTTTACATAAGGGGGCTTCCTTTATAAAACACTAATGATATCCATAATATACAAAAGACGTAAAGAAGCTTGATTATTTGTAAGATAAATAAATAATGAAAGTTTATTTAAAGACAAGAGATTATGTCTAAAATTGTAACATCCGAAAACCCGGGCTAGTCGTGAGCGGGTCGGTGGTAAGTTAGATCGTGTTTGTTTATGCACGTTTATGTTTAATTATGTGATTGAAATGAATATTTTATATCACATGATTTTATGAGTTAGATAAATTTGGTTTTGTACGAAGGTTGTAGAAAATACCTCGTTGCATGTTAATTAATTATGGAAGATTAATTAATTAATTGGAGAACTGTATGCTAGAAAGCATTGTAGCACACTACATTTGGGATTATCTAGAAAAGATAATATTGCCATCTTATTTGAATAAATCAATTGTGAATTGATTATGATATATGTATGTATGAGTATATGTATGTGTAAATGTATGTATGCATTATATGGAAGTATTAGAATCCACCTCATGCTTGGCTTTGATATTTGAGAAATTGTGTGTATACGTGTACTCTTGGGTGTATATGTGGGAGATACTTGAAATCTGAGTCACCTCCTCATTTTGGAAGACTTATCTAGTATGTGTGTGTGTGTTTACCCACACTTGAAGAGCTCCAGAATTTGAATTTTTAAAGTAAAGATTGAGTGATTGTTAAATCAAACTAAAGGTTGGTTAATGTTTCTAGTATGATTTATGATTATCTTGTTGTGTTTTCTTGCTGGTTTTCATGTGTTTAGTGAAGAACACCATTATTAAAAGTTTGAAGAAAACTTAACATGTGGGTATTGTTAGTTTGTTGAACTTTAATGGATTTGATGTGTTTTTGTTGTTTGTAAACATGTTATATGAAGTTTATATGGGTTTAGAATTGTTAGAAAGTGAATACCAGTATTATATGTGTGATTTGAAGTGTGGAATGTAGCTGGAAGATGAAAAAAAGTTGCAGGTTTGATTCTGAAACTGACGCGACACGACGCGTTCAAGGAGGGAATGCGAGGCGTTCCTTGTTATTGTGAATTCGAAGTGGTCCTTAAAGGATCCGCTTGAAGTGTGATCCGCTCGAAGTCTTCATTCGAAGTTTAGGCGCCCGAAGTCCATATGGTTCGAAATAGCCGCTCAAAGTGACCGTCGAAGCCTTGTTCGAAGGGCTGTTCAAAGCTCGACGCGACGCGTCAGTGGGTTGGACGTGACACGTCCGACGAATTTTTAGTATTCGAAGAGTTGTTTGTTATTTCGTTTAGATTGCATATTTTATGTTTATATAATATGTGAATCTAAGTTGTTGTATGTGTGTATATTTGAGATAAATATATATGAATATATATTTATGAATGAGAGATTGATTTTGTTGTTGTTGTGTTTTCAAGAAACACAACATTAGACAACTAAGCAAGTGCAATTGAGGACTAAGGTGAGTGGAGGTTTACTCACGAGTGGTATTGGTGGTAACTATTATTGGTTACTTGATATTGAGATGTTGATGCTATGATAGACGGTTTAGTCTGTTATTTGTTGATTGTTGACTGTTGATTGATGTTTTGAGATCTGTGTGTGTTGTGGACCTATGTACATGGTTAATGGTATGTACACCTGGTGTGACTTGTACGTATGGTTAGTGGTATGCATACATGGTTGTTGGAGGTCAGCTAACGTGTGTTTTTGGGTTGGGCTTATCTACTATTGGTTGTACAGTTCTAGACCTTCCGATGCATTTTTTGGATTGTGATTGTTGCTGATGACTGTTTGTTTGTAGCTTCCATTTACTTAGATTCGTGCTAATTCCTCACAGTTGATTCCTTTTTGTAGGTTTGGTGAGTTCAACTGTTTAGCTGTGTTTGTGGGAAGAGAAATTTGACCAATGCTCTGATATTATGTTTTAATTAGAGACGAGTCATGTTTTGTAAATCTTTTGTAACACAAATGAATACTATATTTTGTAAACACTGAAATGTATTTGTCGGTGATTTCAAATGGGAAAATTAGTAACCCTTCCGCAGCGATTTAAAAAAATGGCTTGGAGATTTCGGTGTTACAAAAATATTGCATAAGCTTTGCTAAAATAAATCGCTTTGCCAACAAAGTACTAACTAAAACAATATTTCATATTGTTAAAATAAAATAATAACGATTTAATTCGATGACGTTGACTAATGATTGGTGATTAAATTATTCAATAACAAAAAAATGTTCATTACAAACTCAATAAACATGACTCACAATTCCAATAATAAAATGTTCTTTATTATAATAAATTTTAAATTTCAAATTATAAACTCAAATAGTGAAATAGATTATTCCTATGAAAATTGCAATCCTACATGAACTTTTTTCTAGTTTCTAGATTTATTGATGGACTGGTTTCGTATGTTTGTTTTGATAAACTCAAAAACAACATTTAGATTCAAATTAAAACGATACAAAGGCATAATAACAAAACAGAGAATAAAATACCAATCGATATATTGATAGCGAAATAAAATATCATGAAAAACGTCTCGAGAAGAAGTGAATAAAATAAGAAAATCTCCAAACAGTCAAAGGCAGTTTGTTGCTTTACCTTCAAAGCCTTCATCGTTTATTCTAGTGTTATATTAAGCTTCCAATTTTAACTGAGGAGGAAGTTAAAAAAAGTGGTTGGACTAGCTTATTGATGTGTGTATAACGTACTAGTTTTGTATTTATAAAAATCCATTTTATTAGTACGACTATTACACGTATAGGTAAGAGAACCCGAACCGTTTATAGTTTAGTAAAAATAAGTACGGGTGTCTACCACTAGGGGAAATGGTATTATTTTGATTTTAATCTACTAATTGAGTGTTAAACTAATTAAAACTACTAAAATAGGGAATTTGGAACTTTAGCACTATTAATCAGCTTTTATCACTGTTAATAAAGCAACTAAAATGGGGAATTTAGAACTTTAGCCCTATTAATCAGCTTTTATCACTAGCAACCTAAGAAAACACCTAAAGAAACTCAAAGAAGCAAAAAACAACAAACTTGGTTGATTTAAACTATGGAATGAAGACTTCTCTCCCTAGATTCGATTCTACTTTTTCAAATTGATTAATTTCAATTAAATTCGTGCAATGGATATTTTAAACATCATATACCGATTTCTAATGTGATTACACTCTTGGTTCAATTATCTAACCCTATAATCATACAATTAACTAACCCTATAATCAAGGAGTCAATTTAAAGCACAATTAGTCTTGTTAGTTCGAATCAAGAAAGACTTAACCTTTAATGTTTGTTTAAGTTAACAAAACATTCATTTAACACACACGAAGGTCATCATATGTCAAGGCACACACATTAAAGTTTTTATTTTTAGTAGTTTAACCCTAGGATTGGTTAATCACTAGTCTAAATTAACTACTAGTCATAGATAATCAATATTCAAGTTACATAAAAAGATTGGTCCTCTAATTTTTGAAAACTCAGAATCAAAACATCCAAAAACAGAAACTAAAACACATATGGTTCTTTGATTAAGCCTGCAAGACAAATATATGATGAATAATATCCAAATCATTGAAATTTAACAACTTTAACAAGGTTTCATCTCCTCTAGGAAGGAAAACAGAAAGTTCTAGCCAAGAAACGTCATTCTAACCTTCTGGAATTCATAAACAAGCATGAATATAAGATTAGAAAGCAAAACATGATAAAAGCAATTATTAAAGTCTTGAATCTTCACTCCTAAGCCTTGATCTTCAAGCCCAATACTTCAGTTGTTCTTATACGTTTATTGGTGATAGAAATCGAGTGGTGAACCCCTCAACCGGTCTAGAGTTGTGTTTAAATAAATAAGCTAAAACAGGGACTTCGCGCCGCAAACCTGTATTGGTCGCGTCACGATCATAGGAGTCATCGTGTTATCATGAGTCTTTTAAACTTTGAAACCGGCATTATCCACTAAATCGCGCCCTGATCACACACGATCGTGTTGCGATCCCAAGCTGTCAATGCGATAGACTTCATTTTTGAATCACACCCGATGCGATATTATCTTCTTGGATGCGGCGCGACCTTGAATGGACGCGTCGCGATCTCTCTTTTTCTCCAACTTTTTTCCTTTTTTTCGTCCTTTATATTTTTTTCTTGACTTTATTTCTTTTCTTATAATTTTCATTTCTTGTTGACTTTTACTCAATTTAGCTTCAAATAATTCCAACTCCCGCCTTTTTAGCCTGAAACAGAAAAACAAAGGTAAAACACACCTTTTTGAACAGTTTCGCATAATATTCGGCTCAAATAAAAAAGATATCGCGTGAAATAAATATATAATAAATGCGATATCACTTGTAATATATAGGGACTTTGGGCTATACAAAATGAGCAACTAGGAAAAAATGGCCATATGCGGAGTTCGGACTCCCTCCTAACCTTTTTGCACCAAGGTGGCATAAAAGGGCTAGAGATCTTTGTTGAAGGGTTAAGGTGGTGTCCGGTTCGACCCATTGAGGATGCTTTTGAGGTGAATTTTAGTGACCTCTTGCACATATTCAGCCCGTTCGCGCATGAAAAAACTTTTATCGTTTGAACCTATATATAGGTAAAAGTTCAACCGGGAACTGTTTTTTGTACGAGAACTACAAGAACCAACGTGAGCCAATCAATTTAAACATTAACCATATTTAATGTTTGAAACATGGAAGGGTATACTTGTAATTTTAGTAGCATCTTGCCCTTTGTTATACGTTATTCCCCACCTATCTATGACTAATCCTAATGTCAGGCACTCTCTCAAATCTCAATGTCTCTCCTCTCGGCATACCATCATCGGGGATTGCTCTCGTCTTTGTTGATTACAACCGGAAACATGGGTTGCCATCTCCGGGAACACCTTTTTCGGCTCACTAACATCTTCTCTCTCATACGAAATCTACTGCTTACTACCGCTGCCTTCAACATTGGCGATCATTTCAATCCCTCCGACTACCATCGCAATGCCGCCCTCAAGACCACCATCGACCATCATGGTCAATAATTTGCCTATTTCTGACCATCCGTTGGTTTGTGGACCCAAAAGCCAAGGTACGCTACTCAAATCTTGAGCCCTATAGTTCTTAAGGTTGAGATCTAGGTGATACAATCTTTGGATTCTGAGCTCCAATTCTCTCTGTCTTCAAGCTCGAGCTTCACACCGGTAAGCTATCTTTTTGTTTTAAATGTTATGGTTAATAGCATGATTTAGGAGAACAATATGTTAATGTGGCGCTGGTTCATAAGTTTTAACTTTGATGATCCAAATGGGGTTTGTTGGTTAAAAGATTTAGCCTTGAGTATGAATAATAGGTCTATGATGGGGTTTTTTGGGTTCCAAAGGGGTTTTTGAATTTTTTACAAATTTGATTTTGATTATGGGGTTTTTGATCAAGTTGTGATTCAACCTTTGATTCAATTGGTACACTTATTGTTGACATTTTTGGTCATTTTAGTATACAAAATTAGTCTATATGTTAAAAGTGTTAGATATTGTTTCTTTTTTGTTAGTGCAATTGGATTTGTTGGTGAAGCAAATATGATACCTACCTCCTAGTAACAATGCGGATATTAGTACAAATGGTGGACACATTTGAAGCCTGTAAGTAATTACATTACATATAGGCACTTGTGCACATGTGCACCTATCTACTACTATGTTGGAACAAAATCTAATAACATGCATGCAAAGGTGCACCTACACTTGTGGTGCACATATGCAGCTATCTGCACCTGGAACAAAAATAAAGTAATATGGTGTATATGTGTAAATATCTAATGTTGTGTTGAAAAAACTAAGAATTTTTTTTAAAAAATATTGCAATATCGGTATCAAATTAAAGAGCATAATTATCTCGTTATTTTGATATAATTTTGATATTCTAAAATTATTGCGTTTGGTAGATATTTTAATTTTAAGAAAGTGAAGGTAAATGTTAAAAGGTCCAAATTACCCTTTGCCCATTTACAAACATTACTACCAACTTATGTTTTGTAATAACCCCCTATCATCTTGACCCATTGATCTTCAAGATCAATAATTGAGATGGATACTAGTGGTTCTTATACGAAAAATAATTATTATTTGAACTCTTTCATATATATATATATATATATATATATATATATGTTTATGTATATGGGTATCCGGCGAATGACAATTTTTGTAAGAATGGAAGAACAAATATGGACACTTTCTAATGGTTACAATAAAGAATGACATTATTGTAATTTATTGATTATAAAAAGTGGAAAGTATGGACAAATAAATAATAGTGGCAAAATAGGAAAGGAACATTAAAAATGTCGGGCGTCGTCTTTCTCCTCCACCAACACGCTTTCTATGAATTTTATTTACTTTCCTTTTATTTTTTTTAAACATAGTTTCGGGTAAGAATTAATTTTAATATATTATACTAAAAAACAGAAATCTTTTGCTATTTTATTAGAGACATGTATACATTCAAAGTAAAGTGTGCTGAAAAGTAACAAAATATAATTCTTATATATATATATATACTAGCATCGTACCCGCGCAATGCTGCGGAGTCAAATAGTTTTTGTTTTATAATATTATGCCGTTTTCAAAAATGTAATTATATCTTATTCGCAAAATTCAATGTCACAAAAAAATTTATTTAGCAACATGTCCTATTTTTTTTAATTTTTCTTTTATTTGCATAAACTATTTTATTAATTTTAAAAATAAAATCTAAAAGACATTAAAATAAGAAAAAAAAATCATATTTGTGAAATAAGGATAGAGAAGTTAATAAGATATTAGAAATTATGTTGTTATGGGTGTATAATTATCTTTGTGTGAGAGTATATTTTAATTGAATAAAAAGTTAAAATAAATTAGGAGAGAGATTGGACTGGTAAAAGATTGAGTGGATGAGATTAAGTTAAATAGAATGAAAGGCCAAAATGTTGTTTTGATTGAATTTTAAGAAGTCTTAAAATTAAGGAGGAGAGAGAGTGTTAAATGATATATATATATATATATATATATATATGGGCGAATTGCCGAGAAAGGTAACATAAATATTGAAATTTGCCAATAAAGGTAATGTCAATTTTTTTGGGCAAAAAATGATTCTAAATTTTAAATTCTAACATTAATAAAGGTAACCGGTTACCGTTGTAGCTAAATTGATGACGTGGATAATTTTTATATTATGCAAATTGACAAAAAAGGTAACATAAATATCAAAATTTGTCAATAAAGGTAATGTTCATTTTTTCTAGACCAATAAGGATGATGAATTTCAATTTAAAATAAAACATCATGTTTGAATCTAGCTTCGTGTTCATGTTCTTGTATGTGTTTTCTCTTTCCTTTATATAATAATAAAATATTTAATATTACATCATTATATGATATTTGGAATATATTATGTTGGTACTTTGACATTTGATTACTTGCACTTGGTATTTTGATACTTTCATATTTTATATTGGCTTTATAATTGTATTAATTGAACGTAAACAAAATTTGAAGTTCAAAATTCAATTCAAATTGAAACGAACACCAAATTTGAAGTTCGAATCAAAATGAGTATTGAATTCTAAAGTTTGAATCGAAAAATATCATATTTGAAGTTCGTATCAAAACAAAAAAAGAATACCAGTATTGGGAAATCGAAAAAATACTTGTCGAATATATTTGGTTGAAATGGGTTGACCCAAAACATGACCGATAAATAAATGGTCAAAATGGGTTGACACGTAATTGACACGAACACAATTACAAGACCTCGTTGCAAATTGTCGGCATTAGTCGGCGTACCCTTTTTTACTAGCTACAGATTGAAATTTATCATCTTTTTTTAACTTAAAAAATTAGACATTACCTTTATTGGTAAATTTGGACAATCTTAACGTGCTGACTAAGCGCTCAGCGGGTCATTCAGGTCACCATACCCCTTTTTGTTAGAAATTAAAATTTAGAATCCTCTCTTGGTCTAAAAAAATTGACATTACCTTTATTGACAAATTTCAATATTTATGTTACCTTTCTCGGCAATTTACCCTATATATATATAATTGGATCCTTAATTATATATATATATATACTAATAATAATAATAATAATAATAATAATAATAATAATAAATACATATATATTGAAAATCGCCTACAAAAATTGACTTTCATGAAATTGGAGTGCAAATTACATGCATGTTTACAGTAGTTCGCACGTTCGCATTTAAGAAGGTGTTCGCATCCAATCCTTTATCTATATATATATATAAAATTGACTGTGAGTTAGTCACAAATCATATATAGCCGTTCGATAATTAAATTCAAATCGCATCTCAACCGTGTAAATTAGCCGTTTACAGCTCAAAGTTTGTTAAGTAATAAGGAGAAACGTGTGTTAATTTTTTTAACAGAAGACAATGTCAAAGAAAGGGGAACTAATTTTCCGGATGTATAATTTCCAGCGCCAACTTAAAATTTCTTTATCCACCCTCACAATATCACACATTCTTCACCCACCGAAAACACATAGTGTGCAATCATTTGAGCAATTGAGCGTCTTTTGCAGTTGGGAGGTACCTTTTTTGCCCACATTTATCATAACGTAATCAAGAGCATGCAAGAGTGTTGAGTTCTTCCTTTGGCTTTTTTAGTTTTTTTCGAGATGAAATTACTGAAATCATCGCCAGGACCACGAGCGCCAGCTTCTTCACTGGTCGAACATTTGTTAGTTATGAGATATGAATGTTTTCTCTTTGATGGTGTTTTTAATTATGATGCTATAATATGAAAAGGTCTTGCATTCACAACAGCTTCTTGAGCTCTTTTAACTTTGCATTCACGGGACTGAAGAAGAAGAAGATTTCGAGATCAAGTAGCTGGAATTCAAATTGGCCTTGGTGATGAAAAAGGATTGATCGATGATGAATCAACTGATGGTTTGATCGATGAGACCCGGCCACGTTGTTAATTAAATTTGAGCAAGACATTTGACTCTTTTATTATGCATGCATGGTTTTTCAAGAATTCAACAATGGAAATGGATCCTACTTTTTCTTACTAATTGTTTTTCTTTTGGGAATGGAAGTGAAGGTTTAACCGTACAACTTAAACTTCATGATGTACATGTTTCTAATGCAGAGATTTAAAAACGTAGAAGATAAGGGGGTGTTTGGTAGGGAGAAAAGAAATTGGGAGAAATGGGTGGAGAAATAGAAATGTGTGGAGAATTGGAATTGATTTCCTTGTTTGGTATCGGAAAAGAAATAAAACGGAGAAATGGTTGCTCAAGTTGCCGGACGGCGGTTGCGGCGTTGGCCGCCTTGCCGGACATCGACGATGATGATTAGAATGCTGAAAACACATCACAACCGGACATCAACAATAATGAGTAGACATTGGTTGTCATTTCTCTCCATTTCTCCACAATTTGAAGAGAAATGAAAATACAAAGGAAGGGGAGAAATGGAAATGGGTGGATAAACCATTTCTCCTCCCAAAACTATAATCATTTCTCCAAAACAAGAGAAACCATTTCTCCAGCTGTAAAATTTTTTAAACTAAATCTTATCCATATTCCCTAAGTGGTTAAGTTCCAGCTGTAAAAGCTAAGTGGATTTTCATTTTTCAAGGAAGTTACAAAGATGACCAACTATAATATATCTTATCTTATGTTATAACCTATTTAAAAGAAAATGATGATGTCAATATGTCATCACCCTTTTCAAAAATCATGTTTTTAAGAATGATGACGTTACATTACAATAAAGGAATTTTAAACTAATTGGGAGGGGACTGAACATCATCATCCTTTTCCAAAATCATATTTTTAAGAATAATGACGTCACATTGCAAAAAAGGAATTTTAAACCAATAGAGAGGGGGCTGAATAAAAATTGTGAGAGGTTTTTATAAAACAATATTGGATTAAGCTAAATTGGATTTTGATCTTGAAATTTTTTATCTAATTTTGCATGGCATGTTATGGCCTGTAAAAACAAAACAAAAAGGTTGTATTTATACATTAATATAAACTAGCAAGGTACTCGCGCAATGCTGCGACGGCAAATAATTTGTATTTTACATCATGTTGCTTTTAAAAATGTAATAATATGTTATTCGCACAATTCAATGTCACGAAACAGTATTGTATAATGTCAGTTTTTTATTTTTTTTATTTACATCAAATTTTATTAATTTAAAAAAAAATTCTAAAAGACATTAAAATAAGAAAAAAAATTTATATTTATGAAATAAAGAGGGAGAAGTTAATAAGATTTTGAAAATTATGTTAATGTGGTGGATAATTGTGTTTGTGTGAGAGAATGTTTTAGTGTAAGAGAGATATTTTAAACAGATAAAAAGTTAAAGTAAATTAGGAGAGAGTGAATGAAATGGTTAAAAAGAGGTTTTTAAAAGTTAAAGTAAATTATGAGAGATAGTGAAATGGTTAAAAAGGGTATTTTAGTAAAATCAAGTTACTTAACATTAAGAGTTTTTAAGGTTGTAAATATATTATAAATGAGTAACATTATTATGTTGAACTAAACAAATTAATATTAATATATAATATATTTTAACCAATTATGTTGGAAACATCTTTTTAAAACTTTTTTTACCGTTGTACCAAAACTCTTTGATGATCAAAATTTGTTATATAAAACCCAATGAAATAAGTAAAACTTAATATATTTTTTCCTAATGCCTTAAACATATAACAATATATATATATATATATATATATATATATATATATATACACATAGAGGGATATATGATCAAGTAAGAGGTGTTTTTTTCTAAGTCCATCAGTAATGCATATCCCGAATGAATTCGGGTTCGTTTGGGTTCAAAGCTAGCATTCGGGAACACCCCTACGGGTGTTTCGGGTTCCACCTTGAAAACTTCAATTTGGGTCCGCCAAACCGAAATAGCTGTCAGACTTTTTCATTTTTCTTTTTTTTTCCTTTTTTTTTTTGGTTTTTTAGTGAGAGTGAGGAGAGAGAAAAATATTTGGGTTGATTTGAGAAGGGTTATATTTGACTTTTGGGTTAATTTGGGTTGAGAAGAAAAAAGTAAAAAAAGTTGATGTGACGCTGACGTGGCATTTGGGTTGATTTGGGAAGGGGAAATGCCCTACAGATGGCCTAAGAGGTGTAAGAGGCAAGTTAAAGTTGACACGTGGCTATATTACCTAAAGGGTATTTTAAGGAATCTAACTCACATAATACTCTCTCTTTGTGAATCTCCAGGGCCTTCCCCCTCATTTTAATAACCCTAAACAGCAACGGGATCAAATTGGCGACAACAATGTTGCCGCTTGATTATCGCCCAACACCTTCCTCTTGCATCCGCACCCCTATGTCATTTCTAGGGATGAGCCTTTTGACCGAAAAACCAAACCGGAACCGGAACCGAACCGAAACCGGAACCGGTTGGAACCGGATTAGAGTTTTCGGTCCGGTTATCGGTTCTCGTAAAACCTCATTTTCGGTTTTCGGTTCTTTCGGTTCCGGTTACACCGGTTATCGGGTAATTCGGTCTTAGAATCGGAACCGTTTGTATGAAATTTTATATTTGTCATATGGTTGGCTATGAACTATTATTTTTGGTGATATTGTTGGTTATTGAACTATTATCATTAGCGATATCGCTAATGGTTATTGTTTTTAAGAACGAAGTCAACGAACTATTATGTATTGGTCGTATGTTAGTATCGACGATGCATGCATGTTCACTTACGATTTCAAGTATTTTTAGTGTTAAATTTTAACCGTTTAGTTTTTTGGTTATTAGTTAACCTTTATAGGTAAAAAATAACTAATATAAATGTATCATATTTGTCTTTAATAACAAAAATATTCACCGGTTATCGGTTATTTCGGTTCACGTTTTTGAAAACGGTTCCAAAGTAAATTTTTGGTCTTATCCGGTTCTATACCCGAAATAACCGGTTAATGACCGGAACCGAAACCGGAACCGGTTCCCTTATATTTGTTCGGTTTTCGGTTCTAGCTTTTACCTATTTCGGTTATCGGTTATTTCGGTTCCGGTCCGGTTCGGTCCGGTTCCGGAACCGAACACACCCCTAGTCATTTCTGTTGTCCTCTCGCATCCGTAGGCTTCAATGGTGATGAAGATTTATCACTCTTGTATCACAACCCTTTACGATTCATACACAGGGGCCACCAACATCGATCAGCTGGATCGATCTCCAAATCAACGAGTGAGAAAAAACAACCATACTCTTAAGCTTCATTGTATTGGAATCACAACTAGCAAGTTTTATGCAGCAGAAAAGATACGTAAGAGATCCGGTGGAGATCCATAACATAAAACAGCGGGAAGGAGAAACCTTGTGGGATTTCATGGGGAGATATCTGAAGGAGTGTCAAGAAATAGGTGGTGCCGATGAAAAAATGAAGATTCCAGGCTTCCTTCATGGCATCAAGTCACAACAACCGGTGGAGAAGTACTGTAATGAAATACCAAAAACGTTGGACGAAGTCACGGAGAAAGCAAGAGCCTTCATAAGGGGGAAAGAAGCCACGGGAGGTTACGAAGAGTTTACTAGAAGGGGAGGTCACCCTCATAAGGCACCTAGGTGGAGACCCCCTCCCCGGAAGACATTGCTCAACCCAACCATCGTTAGGAAATACCTCGAAAACAAGAAACCCCCATACACGCTCAGTTCACCCCGCTTACCAAGTCACCACATGAAGCTTTACACCACCAAGACCCATGACAGGGCCTCCGGAAAAACAGAATATGGAACGTTTTTGTGAGTTCCATGCTGATCGAGGACACGACACGAACGAGTGTTATCAACTAAAAAAGCAAATCGAAGAGGCCGTAAAGTTGGGAAAATTATCTCATCTGGTTATGGAAATAAGGCAGCACGCTAGCAAAGGCCCCACGAAAGGAAGGCACCAAAAACAAGAAAGCAAAGACAAAGAATCCAAAGAAATTATCATGATCTAGACCCCATGTAGGCAAGAAAAGAGAAAGGCTCCAGATACGGAAGGCAACCATCAAATTCAAAAATGATGATCTAGCCTCTCCAGAGTAGTCCTCCGAGGAAGGATAGCTGGGTACGAAGTTCATCGGATCATGGTCGACGGAGGAAGTGTTAGTCCCAGATTGAGTACGCAACAATAAATGTTTGTAGAAGGGGGGGGGGGGTTGAATACAAACTTTAGCTTTTAAAAATTAAAGACACACTTATATACTTTTATATAATTCTTATTGATATGAATCAAGAATTACATGTACTAGAAGCGGAAATTCTAAGTACAATAAAAGGTGGAAATCAATTTGTCTAACACATAGACAAGCTAACTCTAAAACAACTAATGTAATTAGAGTGTTCAACACATGAACAAGTTTGATTCTACACAATGCTTATACTCTACGAAATTTCTCAACTGATGAGATTTTCTTTTCGTGTAGTAGAGACTTCACTTTGTTGTGTTGTGTAGTATTCTCTATTTGCATGTCCACCATTCATGAGTATATATAGAAGTCTTGGTGGATCCGGTTTCATGAAGGTAAGAGACCAAGAGAATGTGGAAATATAATATTTTAATTGTAAAGGTAGTGGGTGAAAAGTAAAGTTACTTAAATCAAATGTATGATAAAAGTAATTGTACTTTTCTGCAAAAGTGTAACCCATTCACAATATAAAATATTAAAGTCCACATCTACTGTCGTGTAGAAGTATCTTTCCCTTTCCATGATTGTACTTTAATCAACACCATGCTTCTGATTGATTTGACTTTACCAAGTATGAGATTGCCAGCCATACTTAGTTGCTTGAACAAATCTTCAAGATCTTCGTCTGTTTGAGGTATCATTACCCTTTTCCAGAGGATAAGATCAAACCTTTTTGTCTCATACTTGATCCAAAAAGTGCATTTTACTTTTACAAACAAAGATCTAAGGCATAATAGAACAACACATGTTCTGCCTTTTACATATGACTTACAATCTGAAAAGATAGAGTAGATTTTGACATTTTTCACGACTCAGCTAACAGATTGTACAAGGAACTCTGATATTCACTACTCAATTGACAAAATATATCAGTTGATCACTTTTTGCTAGGACTCAGTTGACACATATTGCTCAGCTGATCATATAGATGCTCAGCTGATCAATAGTAAGCTTAGGAGGACATAATGCTCATGTATTTGTATGATCAGTTAATCAAGAATGCTCAGTTGATCAATCAAATACACCAGTTTATAAGGGGAGATGACTTGTGTAAAGAAAGGCTTACTTAGCTGATGCTCTGGGCCTCAGCTGATCCAATTGTTGACTCAGCTGATAGAGTAGGCACTCAGCTGATCAAATTCTTCACTCAGCTGATCACTTTCTTCACTCAGCTGATCAAACTGTTTACTCAGCTGATGGAATATTTTCATCAGCTGATCAACAATTTTGCTCAGCTGATAGACTGTTTTCCTCAGCTGATGGTCTTCTTTACTTGTTTTCTTCATCTGATGCTCCTTGGCTGATATCCTTTGGCTGATACTTTGAGTAGGATCTGATGCTCAACTGATGGCTTATTTTCCTCAGCTGATGGTTCCATACTTAGCATATTTTTACATAAACTGATTCAAACAACACATGTTTGAATTCTTTCTAAGTCATACTGAATGTAGGGTTTGGTTATCATCAAATCCTATGTTTTTAGGATAGGCAGAGTTGATTATTAAGGTGAAGTGATTATCTCCCCAACAATCTCCCCCTATTTGATGATGACAAAACCTTTTTCTTTTTGAAGAATCAGTTTGACTTCGAATTACAAAAGATTTAAACTTTTAAGTACATATGGCTACCTAGCTATCTATTTTTGGTAGCTCTTTTTATTTGAACCTTGTTCTGTTTTTGGTTTCTTTTCTAATGTTCCATTTTGTTCTGTTTTTGTGGAATCTTTTTCTGTGTTGTACCATTTTGTTCTGTTTTTGTGGTATCTTTTCATTTTTCCATTTTTATATGCTTTTGATTTTCTGATATACATAAACATCACTTGAAATAACAGAATAAAGAAATGTACATAAGTGATTACATAGATTAACTACTAACTAACTATTCTATAATGTACAATCAACTAAATAACAACAAAATCTTCAGAGTTAGAATCAGTCTTCAATCATCCCACCATGGTTCTTCTTTAACTTCAAACTCTTTTGCATGGGGATTAGCTTCAGCTAAGACTTCACATTGGGATTGAACAAGGGCTTCAAAGTTTTCATTTCCAGTTCTGCCTCTTGTAGATATCCTCAGCCCAAATAGAAACTTCTTGCTAGCTTTAAGGATTTCAGAATGTCTAAAGAACCTCCATGTGACAGCTTTGTCCAAAAAGAATATACCTTCAACAGGCATAATTATAAACTTGTACAGCTCAGGAGTGATGTTCAGTGGAAGAGATGTGTTGAGATCCTCAAAATTTGATAGGAATTCATGCTGGGGTAGTACCTCTCTTAGCTCAAATGGTTTGAAGGGCTTGGAGCCTTTCTTATGAAGATTATCAACTGTGTGCACATGCATGTAATAGTCATATGGAGTGAAGGCCCTTTGTGACACAGCTAGAACTATCCAATTTAGAATTTTCTGAATGAATTGAACTTTGAGCTTTGATTTGGATTTGAAGAGAAGGTACGGGATCTCCACTAACTCTGTGAACCCATATATGTGACACCTTTCATAGGATACAACTTCACAGCTGTTGAAGTTGTTCTGTCTTATTGCTTTGAGGTAGGGTTCACCATCACCTTTATGGACAGTGGCTCTTGTTATTGGAGTTGGTTCTGTTCTGTTTCTCAAAATATTGATTCTTTCTCTTAAGCTTTGAAGTCTTGGTTGACTTAGGTTGATGGGAGCAGATAAATCAAGGTTGAAGAGGGTTTTGATGGCATCAGCATGGGATCTAGCTTTGAGTAGTTCATCCTGAGATTTTTCCCTTGCCAATGTGTGTTGAGCAGCAGCTTGATTTTGACTTTGTTCTTGCTCTTGCTGATATGCTAGCTCTTTGGCTTGGTAGATTTCCTCAACTGAAACACCCAATGCTTGAGCCATTTGAGCATTCTCCCTTTCTTCCTTTTCTTTAAGAGCAAGCTCCCTTTTCATTTGATCATCTGCTTCAACTTGCTCATCTGTCATCTTTTGTTTGCCTTTATCCTTAGGAGCAGAGGTTGAAGCCTTTTGGACTGATGGGGTAGATTGGACTGGTGGAGCAGATGGCTTAGGGCTTTGTCTTCTTCTTCTTCTGAGGATGTCAGAAAGTGGAGTATCATCCTCATCATCAGAATCAGACTCTATGGTGATTGGTGGAGAGCAACCCTCAGCAACTTTTCTTTTAGGCTTTGGCCTGTTTGCCATCCTTTTCAGCTTTTTTGGAAACCTTTGCTCCCCCTCAGAAGATGCTTTTCTTTTAATGGGTGAGGGAGCTGTTGCTTTGGGTGCTTCCTTCTACAAGATTTTGGTGGCTGTTTCAGCATAGGCAGCATCAATATCCTCTGAGTCAGGATCATACTCCCTGGAAGAACTTGAGAATTTCTCCCCCTTTTTGGCATCATCAAAAGGAGGAGGGAGTAGAGGTAATTTTAGAAAGCTGAAGGGAGAGGTCATCCTTGAGATCTTTGATAGCTTTCCACAATGAGAGATGACTCATTCTGGATTTTTCTGTTAAGGTTTTTATGTCATCAAGGATGCTTTTGAGAAAGGAAGGCAAGGGAAGGAGTTGTTCAGGAATAGGTACATAAATATTTGGGTTGATTGGACGTAGGGTTTGGAGTTGGGATAGGAGGTTGGATATGGTTTGGTTTAGGGTAGATATGGAAGATTGAGGTAGGCTGGGAATTTGTGGTTGAGAGGGAAGAAGGGTAGAAAGATGGTCTATTTTGGTTAGGAGGGGTGTAAGATCAATGGGTGTAGGGGAGGGTTGGGGTGGGGTCTTGAGGAGCTCAATGTCTTTTGCAAGTCTAGACAGTTGAGTAGAGTTTTGGGTTTGGAAGGCTTGGAAGGTTTGGGTTAGGTGATCAATGTTCTGGTTTATGGTTTGGATAAGGGTAAGGTTTGTGGTTTGGGTAGATATGGATGGGGTAGAGGTGGAAGGAGTAGATAGAGGTTCAAAAACTTGGGTAAGGTTTGTGTCCCCTCATTTGAGCCTTGGTGTATAAGCTCAAATTCATTGGGAAAGAGAGTTGAGCCCTGTTCAAGTGGTTGGTTTGTACCACTAGCATTGGCAGGCTGTGCAAGTGTAAGAATTGAATTAATAATAGGTGCAAGGTAAGTGGACTGAGTGTGGGATGCACTCAATAACAGGGAATCCCTTATTGGATCCACATTCTGGTGGGAGAATGTAGATGGTATAGGCTGACTCAATTGTGGGATAGACACAGTGTGACCTTAGGTTGAGGTCTGTCTTTCAATGAGATCAACCTTTTGGAGGTTATCTCAGCTAACGGTTTAAGTCCCATTTTTACAGATGTATTCTGTTGTGAGGATACATCCACTGGCTGAAAGGTTGCAACACCCAATTGCTCCCCCTAAACATGAGGAAGGGTAATTGGAGTTGAGGTCAGAGGTGTGGATTGCACTCCCTCAAAGTGCTCATAATGAGTCACTTCTGGTGACCTTGTATATATGGGGCTATGGATAGGAGTAGAACTAGTGACCACAGGAGGTTCACTAGAGCTTGGCTGTTGGAGTGGTGTTTGGACTGGAGATGAGGATGGGCTATCAAAGGTTGGGACGACCATTTGAATATCCTCAGAGGTGGAATCAGTACTATCCATACCTTGGGACATGATGTGCCTACTTCTGTCAATGAGCTCCAAAAGTTGCTCAGAGATCTCTTGTTCTTGGGCATCACCATCATCACCAAGAGGACTTAGTTCAATTGGACTGGGAGGAGCAAAATCACCAGCATCATCATCATCATCCTTAGAGCCAGTGTGGCTTTCATCAGCATCATCATCAGCATCATTATCATCATCATTTTCATCACCATCATTATCATCTGCATTGTCGTTTGCAGTATCTATCAACTCTTGCATTTGGGTAGTGATTGGGGGACCTCTGTTTGCCTTTAAGAAATGGAATATCTTTTCACCCATGGCAGGGACAGGTTTATGCTCAAGATGTTCTGTTAAACCCACATAATCATCCTCTCCAATCTCCCTCATAGCTATTAGGCTCAATAGTCTAATGTAGGGCACCTGCGACCTCTATGATTTCTTGTTGGTGCTCTGGGTGATTTTATCAATAAGGTCCAAAAATATCACTTGAGCAAAGTCGATATTTACCCCGAAGACTAGGGCATAGAGCACCAGAAGCTCGGTTTGGTTGATGAGATGATGGCTTCCAGATTTAGGACTGAAGCAACGTATGACCACGTTGGCCAAATACTTCCATGGATGAGCGATAGCAGAGACCTTGACTTGAACATGCACTACAGGTTCATTGTAGCCGATGGTGTCTAAAACGGTTTGAACTTCTGCTCTGGAGGGAAAAGCGGTGTACGGTGGGAAGTTAGGAATAGCAGAGGCTTCACGAAGGGTTTCGGTGGTGATCTCGAGATGATAGTTTCCTTGGGCTAGGGTGCAGTGGATGGTGTTGGTGTTTAGGTTATAGGTTGCGGAGTACCATAGTTCACCGATAATGGTAGGGTAAATGTAGTGTGGATCAGCGGTGAGACTTTCAAACAGGGGATGGGCTTGAAGGAACTGAACCATTGGTTCATAACCTTGGTTTTCTCGCGAGGCAGGGATGGTGGTGCAGAGTAGAATGTTGTTGGGAGTTATATTCATCGGTTGATTGGGTGCAACATTCTCACCAGGGTTAACAGCCGGGTCTGGAATATAGGTGGCCATTTGGTAAGGATGATGAACAGTGAGTATCGAGAGAGAAGGTAGGGTAGTTCTTTGTAGAGAGAGAGGGAATTCAGAAAGTTTGAATAGGTAAAGGTGAATGAGAGAGAAATTGGGATATTTATGAAGATTAGTTAACAGAGATCGTTAGATACTGCCAAAAGTTCTAACGGAAAACAAATTAAATAGCAATTAAATGAAAACTGACAAACGGAGTAAATAACTAGGGTTAAAAAGCATTAAATGAGAGTAAAAAGTGAAAATTTACTAAGTGTAGAATCATCAGCTGATCAAGGAGAGTATCAGCTGATGGGTATCAGCTGATGAAAAACTATTAGTTGAAGGGTATCAGCTGATGGAAAACTATCAGCTGAGGGGTATCAGCTGATGGAAAACTATCAGCTGATAGTGAGAATTTGGGTATCAGCTGAGTAAAGTACTTAGCTGAGCATGTCTTCCTTATCTTAAACTGATCAGCTGAGTAAATTTGATCAGCTGATAGGCATCAGCTGAGCATAGTTACTCAGTTTACACAAATCAAGTAAGACTCAGATATGCTTATATAAGTATCTTATAATTTTCAACACTTATAAATTGACACATACTAAATTACCATTATTTTAAACTAAAAATTTAGCATACCTAGTTTGGATATTAGGAAGTTGAACCTTGCTTCATCTAATGGCTTTGTGAATAAAACTACAAGTTGTAAATCAGTGTTAATGTAGTGCAAAGTTACCTTCTTCTTTTGCACATTATCTCTGAGAAAATGATGTCTAATTTCAATATGCTTTGTTTTTGAATGCATGACTGGATTATTTGAGATGGAGATTGCATTTGTATTGTCACAAAGAATTGGGGTGTCTTCAAACTTCATATCATAATCAAGTAGTTGATTTTGTAACCACAAAATTTGAGCACAACAGCTTCCTGTAACAATGTATTCTGCCTCTGCAGTAGATGTTGACACTGAATTCTGTTTCTTACTAGACCAACTAATCAATCTTCCTCCTAGAAGTTGACAACCACCTGAAGTACTTTTTCTGTCTAATGTGCATCCTGCAAAATCAGAATCAGAATATCCAACTAACTCAAAATCTGAGTCTTTGGGGTACCAAAGACCAAGATTAGGAGTTCCTTTGAGATATCTGAATATTCTCTTAATAGCAGCAAGATGTGATTCTTTAGGATCTGCTTGATATCTTGCACAGAGACATGTTGAAAACATTATATCTGGTCTACTTGCAGTGAGGTATAAAAGTGACCCAATCATTCCTCTATAGGTAGTAACGTTCACTGATTTGCCATTAGTGTCTTTTCCTAACTTAATAGAAGTAGACATAGGTACTTTCATTGAAGAACAATTTTCAAAATCAAACTTCTTGAGTAAATCTTTGACATACTTTGTTTGATGAATGAAAATACCATCAACCTCTTCTTTAATTTGCAAACCAAGAAAATAGTTTAACTCACCCATCATGCTCATTTGATAATTATCAGACATGAGTTGAGAAAACTTTTTTCATAGTTCCAAATTGGTAGACCCAAATATTATATCATCTACATATATCTGCACAAGTATCACATCACCTTTGTACTTCCTAATAAATAAAGTGCTATCTATACATCCTCTTGTAAAACCTTTATTAATGAGAAAAGAAGAGAGGGTATCATACCAGGCTCTTGGAGCTTGCTTAAGACCATATAAAGCTTTGTTTAGAAAATAAACATGATCAGGTAAGCTTGACTCCTCAAAACCAGGAGGTTGTTTGACATACACCTCTTCTTTCAAATCTCCATTCAGAAATGCACTCTTCACATCCATTTGGAACACTTTGAAGCTTTTGAAGGCAGCATAGGCTAGGAATAGTCTGATGGCTTCTAATCTTGCAATAGGGGCAAAGGTTTCATCAAAATCAATACCTTCTTCTTGACAGTATCCCTGTGCCACTAGCCTTGCTTTGTTTATGATGATTTGCCCATTTTCATCTAGCTTATTTTTGAACACCCACTTTGTTCCAATGATGGATTTATCCTTTGGTTTGGGTACCAAAGTCCATACATTATTTCTTTTGAATTCTGCCAGTTCCTCTTGCATGGCAGACACCCAGTGGGGATCATTGAGAGCTTCATCAACCTTCTTTGGTTCAATCATTGAGACAAATCCAGAATACAAACAGATATTGCAAGCTTTTGATCTTGTTCTAACTGGATCATCTATGTTGCCTATCACCAAATTATGAGGATGGTGCTTTAGGTCTTTGAAGGCTTTTTGGATTTCTTGGGAATTGGGATTCATTTGGATTTGGGGAGAAGAAGTTATATGTTGGCTATCAGCAGTAGAAATGAGTTCATTTTGAGTGGCTGATATAACTTCATTATTACAATATGTGGGTATCTCTACTGAAGAGGGAATAAGTGATATGGAATTGGAATCCAATGATGTTGAGTCATTTTCCACATGATTCAGTAGAGGTATAGGATTGGATGAGGATGGTTGTACATGGTTAAAAACTTGGATAGGAACAGGTTCATCTAAATCATAAGCAGCCGGTGGAGAGGGATCTACTTGCTCTGAAGGAACTTCTCCAGTTTGCATAAGATCATTAAATTCTTCACCTGAAACATGATTAGAAGAACAAGAAGCAACAAAGTCATTTTCATTAAAACTTACAATGATAGATTATTCTATGACTTTGGTTCTGAGGTTGTATACTCTGTATGCTTTAGAAATCACAGAGTAACCTACAAACACTCCTTCATCAGCTCTGGGAGCAAACTTCTGCAATTGATCTTTTTGATTAAGTATGAAACATTGACAACCAAAGATATGCAGAAAGCTGATGCTTGGCTTCCTTCCCTTGAGCACTTCATATGGAGTTTTGTTGTGCCTCTTGATAATAAAGGACCTGTTCTGTGTGAAACATGCACAACTTACAGCCTCAGCCCAGAAATTAAATGTTAACCCACTTTCACACAACATGGTTCTGGCAGCTTCTATCAATGTTCTGTTTCTTCTTTCAGCTACACCATTTTGTTGTGGGGTTCATGGAGCAGAAAAGTTTTGAGATATCCCTTTCTCATCACAGAAAGATTCCAGAGTTTGATTTCTGAATTCAGTTCCATGATCACTTCTAAGACTCCTCACCAGATTGCCATTCAACACTTCCATCTTCTTGATAAAACAGATAATATCTTCAGCAGCCTCACTCTTTGCTTTAAGAAAGAAAATCCAAGTATATCTTGAGAATTCATCAACCAATACAAGAGCATACTTACTTCCACCAATACTAGCAGTTGCAACAGGACCAAAGAGATCCATGTGCAACATATAGAAAGGTTTTGTAATTGAGAAGGCATGCTTGGCTGGAAATGATGTCTTATGCTGCTTTCCCTTCTCACAAGCAGTGCAAGGTTTAGGCTTAAGATAAGTCAGTGAAGGTAGTCCTGACACTAGTTCACCTTTGCTCAACTTGTTGATGTTTTTAAAATTAAGGTGGGAAAGCCTCTTGTGCCACAACCAGTTTGTATCCTCATTATTCTTGGAGTACAAACATGTTTCCTTTGAAGGGTCACTAGAGGACATGTCAAGTATATACACATCCTTGGTTCTCTTGGCACTGAACACTGTATTACCTTCTTTATTTATGATGGAGCCTCCTGTCTTTGTGAAGTGGATTTCATTATCTCCATCACACAATTGACTTATGCTTATGAGATTATATTTTAGCCCTTTGACATATGAAACTTTTGACAGCTTGAGGTTCCCATTATGAAGCTCACCATAGCCTTTAGTTTGCCCATGGTTGTTGTCACCAAAAGTCACCCTTGGACCTTTCTCTTTCTTGTAGTTACTGAGCAAAGCATTGTTACTTGTCATGGTTCTTGAACATCCACTGTCAAGAAACCAAGAACCAACACCCTGCACAGATTTGAATGAAAGAAGAGTTAGTGACACACGTAGGAATCCACTACTCAGTGGATCCCTGTGGAATGCACCTAGCTTTCCACTTCATCTCAGGTTTCTTATGTATGAGAGGAGTGACTATGTTATCATCACAAGTCCGCTGTCTTGAATTCCCTTCTAAAGAAGATTCAAATGCCTTATGCTCTTTGCTTCCACATTTATAACATTTTTGAGATTTTGTGGCCTTGGAGCATTGAACAACATGGTTTGAATGCCTATGAGATTTCTTATTAGTCATCATTTGACTAATTTGACCATTCAGCTTATGAAGCTTATCCTGTAAATTTCTTAGGTCTTTATTTATAGGCACCTTAGATTGATCTTTGTTTTTTGAAAGTTTTTGAACAATCTTTGGAGTGGCAGAAATGGGAACAATGTGAACATCATTCTTTTTACTCATAGTTTCTTCTATTGAAAGAGAGTTGATTACTTCTAGATCAACTGATTATTTAGAAGATGAGCTATGATCAGCTGACAGGTTATCAGCAGAGCATTTATCATCTACTAACCTATCAGCTGATGGAGTAGTATTAGCTAATGATTCTTCAGTATGTGAAATGCTAAGAATTAAGTCATCTGTTTTTAAGGTTTGACAACATAATGTCTCTGAGGTCTCAACTAATGATTCCTTTCCTCTAATCACATCCTTTGACTTTGTGTTATTAGTATTTTTACATTCTGAAATCTTACTAGAGGATGATTCAACAGAAGGAATAATTGATTCTTTTGAGTGGAAACTCTTGCTTCTAACAAACTTATTTGTGAACACACTTTTGCCTTTAACAGTCTTGTGAAAGGTCTGTGGCAAGATGTCAGCTTTGTCTAAGATATTAAGGTTCTTACTAGAATCAACATAGTTAGCAGCCTTAGAGTAATTTCCACCAATAATAGCTTGAACTTGTTTGGGTATCTGCTCCTTGACACACTGAGTGGTCTTTTCTGCAGATACACACCAAGACTTTACTACTTTTTGGAGGTCATTAAACTTTTTGGTTGCTTCACTAGTTTCTTTTACTCAGATCTCATTAAGTATCTTTTGATTAGCTAGTTCATCATTTAAGATTGTTATCTGCTTAAGTTCCTCATCCTTAAGAATTAACTTTTCCTTTAGTGATTCTACTTCTAGTTTTAGCTTCTTCTCTCTTTGAATAGCAGACTGGAAATCAATACACAAGTAATCAAACATAGCATTCTTCTCATTATCATCATAGTTAATAAATTTTCCAACCTGATTATAGAAGAAGGATCCCAGTTGGTAGTTGAACAAGCTTTAGCAGCCTTTTTCATGTCTTCATCAAAGGAACTACCATCATTGTTGTTGGCCATCATGCAGAACTGAGCAGAGATCACCTCATCTTCATTTGAGGAGAGATCTTCTTCTGCTCAATCTTCTTCTTCAGCAACAAGAACTTGGCCCTGGGCTTTCTTCTTCTTCTTCTTGTCAAGGACAGCAGCAAGGAGTTTCTTATACTTGGCTTCATAATCAATCTTGCCCTCCTGCTTTTGCACAGATGAAGAACCAGTGTTATATTTGGACTTACAGTCACTGGCTAAGAATAGATTCATAACTAAGTATTTTCGAATGGTGACCAACGTGACTTGATTTCTTGAAATCTTGAAGAACACAACTAAAACTTGTTCTTGGCCTTCAAGGAATCAAAGATGAGGGAGTAGGGCTGGAGAATTTTCGATGGATGGAGGCTAGGGTTGGAGAATTTTTGATGGATGGAGGCTAGGGTTTATGGAGTTGGTGTTTTGGAAATGAATTCTAGCATTAAAATGAGATCAAGTTATTTTAGGTATTGTTTTAAATTTTGAAATTAGTCTCCCATTTCCCCCCTTTTGACTCTTTGGCTAATTTTATATATATACACTACATATGTTTATTTATTTTTTATTTCTTTATTATTACTTTGAATAGGAGTGCAAGTGGTGCACTTAACCTTGCCATGTGTTACAATTCATGTTATTAGTTAGGGTTACTAGATTTTAAGAGTTGTTCTAGAACTTTATTAATTTGGTTTGTAATGCCAACTTATTTGTTGTGTTATTATTATTATTACTTTAATTTTGGTGTTATACGGTTGCTTGTTAGTGCATTAATCTTCTTTAAAATTACTCGAATCCTTGTAGAGTTTAGGTACTTATAACAACTGTTCCAAGAATTGTACTTTTATTCTCATGAGCTCTATTTAGTACTTGAGCTTGTGACACCCCTTGATGTGCATTCAAAGCGCATGTAACGAATTTGTTTCACACTTTAGGCATGTAACTATAAGATTTTCTAAGTGTCATGGTCTGAATTGTGCGTAAAGAGAGTATACCTTTTAATATTCGTCACTCATTTGGATTTTTTAGGGTTTCAAGGAAAATTAAACGCATGAAACCTAATAAAAATTTGAGAGTCTAAACTGGTTAACCTGCTTTGGTGATGGATGTCACATTAGGTGCATGCTAGCGGGTCCAGATTGGAACCACTTAGTTAATGTATGATGATATGTATGAATGACTAACTGGAAGATGTTGTATGCAAGATGATGAACCCCTATGGGATTATATGTATCTATGTATGTATGTGCACTGTCTGTAGACTATCTAAAGCATGGTTAAGGTCAGTCAGTTGTAACTAGAACCCAGGAGGACTTTTGGGATTTAACGGTGATTCGGGAGGCATTCCGAATCGTAGGTTATGCAGAACCGTCATGCCTTAACGTGAGTAGAAATCAGCCGGTTGTAGCTGGATTTCCGAGGAGCCATTGGTTCTGAAACGATGTTTGGTGGACTGTTTTATGCTCCCCCACCAGCGCGGTTGGTTGTGTCTGATTCCCGGTCTAAGTTGTTGAGCGGGATTGATTACCCTAAAAGACATGACTCTTACTGATCTTGTTAGCACACCACAATGTGATAAGATAGCAATGCTTGTTTATTTATATGATGCATGACTTGCTTTGTTGATGCTTATGATAAGTAAGTACTCACTAGCTATGTTGTTTAGCTAATGGTGCTATGTTGCCCCTTTTCAGGTAAAGACTAGAAGGCCTGGTTAGGCGGGTTGCTATTGTTGTACATAAGCCCTCGTGGGTTGGAACACTTTATTTTATGTTGTAATATGATACTTATGGTTGGTTTCCATGTGTTAGGTAACACCGGTGGTTGTTTTACTGAACAATGTGATGTAATTAACTGTAGTAACTTTTGATATGAAATTCCACTGCTAAACGGTTGATCATAATTTCGAAAATGAATCCACACGGATTAAAAAGTTTGAAATTTTGGTAAATTCTCTGTTTTCGGAAGCGGTGTTACAATTAGGTATGAGAGCCTAAGTTTGAGTGAAATGGGTACTTGTAAGAGTATTCGATCTCAAACTCGGGCCTGACCATAATTAAGTGTTCCTATGGGGGGTTGAGTGAGAGTGTTGTGTGAATATTATTTGTTGTAAGATGACTTATTAGTAAGATAAGTAAGTGAGATAGAGTGTTAAATACTCTTTCTCTATTGTATAGAAAGTTGAAAAGATGTCTGTTGCACGTGATAACACTGAACAGGCCCTAAAAGAGATGGAAGATGAGGCTTCTCATATGCCTCATCAAGCTGAGCATGAGCATTCTCAGCACAATGCTAGAAGTCGTAGACCTGAGCCAGATCAGGCTTCCTACATAAGGCGTCCGGAGGAAGAGCTGTGAATAGCCAAAGAGCTCTTATTGCAGACCACGCTGAACAAGCCCGGTAAGATTTGTTCTTACAAGAAATTTTTATCTTGCAAGTCTCCGACGTTCGAGGGGAGTGATAACCCCACAGTTACCATACAGTGGCTCCGTGAGATGGAGTAGGTGTTTGAATCATGTGAATGCGAACCTGAGTATTGCGTGAAATACACAGTACGCATGTTGAAGGGCCGTGCCATCTTGGATACGGTAAAAGCCTCTGTCAATAAGGAGGTGCTGAGTGCTCTGTCTTGGGAGCAATTCTCTATGAAGTTGTTGAAAAAGTATTGCACTGAGTATGACATGGAGAGGATGGAAAGGGAACTTAGTAATCTCGAGAAAGGGGATAGGACAGTGGAGGAACTCATCACTGCTTTCACTGACAATATGAGCTTCGTTCCACATCTGATTCCTAACGAGACTACCAAGACAAGAAGATTTGTGGCAACCTTGCCATTGGAGTTTCGTCCCCATGTACGAGCAACTGTTAATCTGGGTCGGGCATTTGAAGTGGCCCGACAAATGGAGGGAGATCGTATCCATTGTAAGGGCGAATCTGCCGGTGGTAGTTTAAAGAGGAAGTTTTAGCCGTCTGGAAAATCGGGTCCTTCCAAAGGACAATCTTTAGCACGTGGGAAGACGGACACTTCCAAGAAGCCTAAATCTGAAACTTCTTGGTGTTCTCAATGTCGTACATACCATTCTAGTGAGTGTTCAAATGCTACCAGAAGGTGTTGGAGGTGCGGGCAGAAGGGCCATGCTAGTACCGAGTGTGGTTTTAAAGAGGATGTCTATTACCGGTGCCACAAGAATGGGCACAAGATGACTAATTGACCGGAGAGACAGGGTGTTGGAGCTAGAGGGTCTTCTAGGGGCTAAAAGAGAGAAGATGCACCTCGCGCGAAAGGGAGGGCATTCCAGATGACAGCGGAAGAGGCGAAAGCAGCACGGGATGTCATCACGGGTACATTCCTTATTAATTATATCCCTGCGTGTGTGTTGTTTGACTCTAGAGCTACTTACTCTTTTGTTTCTGTGGCGTGTCGTAAGAGATTGCAATTACCTGTTGTCCCGTTAGCTGAGCCACTTGAAGTAGAGGTTGCAGAAAAAGTAGTCTCTGTTACAGAAAAAGTTCCAATCGCTGTTATTTACATTGATGGGAGTAGTATCCCTATTTCGTTCTTTATTATGCCTATTGTGGGCTTCGATATAGTGATCGGGATGGATTGGCTCAGCAAGCGCGATGCTGAGATTCTCTGTTCCAAAAAATGTGATGTAATTAACTATAGTAACTTTTGACATGAATTTCCGCTGCTAAAAACGGTTGATCATAATTTCAAAAATGAATCCACACGGATTAAAAAGTTTGAAATTTCGGTAAATTCTCTATTTACGGAAGCGGTGTTACAAAAAGCGTAACTTAAATTCCAGAATGAAAATTCAAAATCACATTTTTATTTGATGCTAGCATAAAAATTTATGGATTATCGAGGAAAGAAGATTACATTCCATATATACATATTGTAAAACTGAATTTTAATTTATTGGTGCACTAAAAATACATTCAAGAGGGTATAATTGAAATCTTATCTTTCTTAAAATTAAGAGTTTCAAAATACTTAATGCTTTATAAAGAGTATGTGCTAATAAATAATCATTTATTGGTTATTATTTAGGGCAAAATGCGCGAAAATACAAAAAACTTTGTCAATATTGCCATTGTATGCAATTAACTTTATTTTGTACCTAAAAATACATATAACTTAAAAATTTTATTCATTGTATACAATTGGTAACCTGGTTATCAGGTTACCGGTTATCAATTGTATACAATGAACAAAATTTGAAAGTTTCTTGTATTTTTAGGTAACAAAGTTCTTTTATATTTTTCCATTGTTGTAGGTGATTTGCATACAATGAACCAAATTTGAAAGTTGTGTGTATTTTTAGGTAAAAAATAAAGTTGGTTGCATACAATGACAATATTGACATAGTTTATTGTATTTTCGTGCAATTTGCCCTATTATTTATTCAATATCCATTCTTAATTTATATATTATACCACAAAATAAACGTTTTATTTTACATTTTAACACATTCGTTAAATTTACAACTATACTCAATCGTGCTTGATTTAAATTATACATCTACGCATAGATAGAGAAACTACTTTTAAAACACACTTTGGGCTCAAACTAGAGGAATATAAAAAATGAAAATCTATAAATGGAGAGTAACAAAGTTAGTAATGTGGTAATACAGTCAAGTGTGTGTATACTAATAAAGTACTCGTGCAATGCAGTGACAACAATAAATAATGACTAATATAAGTTTTGAAGATATTAAGTTTTTAAAAACAATACAATGCACTATAAACCAAACTAAAACTACATGTTAAGATTTGAAGATATTAAGTTTTGACCAATACATGTTGATTTAAAATTTGATTACACTTGATAAATGTCATTCCTCATTTTCTTTCAAATAATTTAAAATTAAATAAAAGCGTAACTTAAATTCTAGAATAAGTATTCAAAATTACATTTTTATTTAATGCTAGCGTAAAA
This sequence comes from Dittrichia graveolens, assembly GCA_038502395.1. NCBI lineage: Eukaryota > Viridiplantae > Streptophyta > Magnoliopsida > Asterales > Asteraceae > Dittrichia > Dittrichia graveolens. The sequence continues at coordinate 64,345,733 of JARJIL010000009.1, forward strand.
ATTTATGAGTTATAGAGCAAAGAATATTACATTCCTTATATACATATTGTAAAATTAAATTTTCATTTATTGGTGCATTAAAAATACATTTCATAGGGTATAATTGGAATCTTATCTTTCTTAAAATTAAGAGTTTCAAATTACTTAAATGCTTTATAAAGAGTATGTGTTAATAGTTATTAATTTATTGGATATTAATTATTCAACATCCATTCTTAATTTATAGTTTATACCACAAAATAAACGTTTTATTTTACATTTTTAAATATTGGTTAAATTTACAATTATACTCAATCGCGTTTTATTTATATCATACCTCTACGCATAGATATAGAAACTACTTTTAAAAAACACTTTCGGCTCAAACAAGAGGAATACAAAAATGAAAATCTATAAATGGAGAGTGACAAAGTTGGTAACGTTATAATACAATCAAGTGTTGGTTACTAATAAGGTATTCGTGCAATGCGGCGAAAGTGATAAATAATGACTAAAATAAGTTTTGAAGATATTAAGTTTTTAAAAACAATACAATTCACTATAAACCTTATTAAAATTACATATTAAGATTTGAAGATATTAAGTTTTGACCGGTACGTGTTGTTTTAAATTTGATTACATTTGGTAAATTTAATTCACCATTTTCTTTAAAATAATTTAAAATTAAATAAAAGCGTAACTTAAATTCTAGAATGAAAATTTAAAATTACATTTTTATTTAATGATAGCGTAAAAATTTATGGGTTATACAGGAAAGAAGATTACATTCCATATATATATATATATATATATGTATATATAGAGAGAGAGAGAGAGATATTAAAACAATGCTTATCTAAAAAACCTTATGATTGTATTCACAACCAGAAAATTAATTGTTTAATTAATATGTAGAGGTGTATATAAAGACTTGTATTTCATAACCAAGGCAAATCCAACACAAAATACAGTGACCTAAAAACTCTTTTTGTGACCATGACCACTCTCTCAGAAGCCCTTCAGAAACAACCGTATGACCTCTCACCATATCACCCCTCTTGACTTTGCCTCAATCAATGGGGTCCCTGAGTCCCACATATGGTCTCAAACTGATGAACCCCATTAAAAGATTCAACCCAACAATCCTGAAGATCCATTAATCCCTGTTATTGATCTCACCGGTCCAAGTGCAAAGGATCTTATAGGTCAAGCTTGTGAGACATGGGGAATGTTTCAAGTTATTAACCATGGGGTGCCGTTAGACTTGGTTAAAGAGGTCGAGTCTGAGACGCGCAGAATTTTTGCTCCCCCGAGTCATGATAAACATAGGGTTTTGCGATCAACTGATACAACCACGGGGTATGGTGCGATTCCGATATCACCATTCTTTTCTAAGTGTATGTGGCATGAAGGATTCACCATCATTGGTTCTTGTGTGGATGATGCTAAGGTTCTTTGGCCTCATGAGTACCAAACCTTTTGGTGAGTTTTATTTATTTTCTTCTCGAATTATATGAAGTTTTTGGTAAGTTTTATTAATTTGCCTTCCAAAAATGGATAGTTTTTAGAGTTTTGACTAAAGTTTCACATGCAAATTAATTTCATGCATACACACACACAACACACACAATTTTAGAAATCAAATTATGTGTACAAAACTAATGTTTTTCTTTTGTTTGATGAATTGTAGTGACAAAATGGAGGCTTACCAGCATCAAATGAAACTACTTTCCCACAAACTCTTGCATATAATCCTTCAAATACTAGATGTCACACAAGAAGAAATGAACTGGGCTACTTATGAGTCACAAGCTGCACTTCAACTTAACTCGTACCTGCCTTGCCCCGACCCTAGCCAAGTTGTGGGTCTTGCACCGCACACGGACTCTCTCCTTTTAACCCTTTTGTACCAAGGTGGTTTAAACGGGCTAGAGA